>QXEO01000553.1:27659091-28919530 GCA_007115705.1 Dactylis glomerata | reverse complement strand
GAGAGAGAGAGAGAGAGAGCCAATTTCCGCACAAGAATTAAGTAATTCCCCAAGTTACCACAGTATGACCGACTAAACAGAATCGAGAATTCGATAACAGATTGGTTTGGATACCTTGTGAACATCAAATAAATTCAGCTTGAATAAAGCAAATTATGTGTAAACATCATCTAAAATTAATCATCAGAATCAAATATTAAATCTCCAGACATGATGTTTCATCGTTTTGATATCTTTACCTTACCCACTACTGTACGTAGATAATCCATTTCTAGGGCTTCCCTGATTGCAGTTCTTTCCCCTGTTTTCCGTTGTGTCCATCATCAAAAATAATCAATGTGTTTCCCCATTTTAAAATAAATACTTCAATCAACACACATACCTACCAGATTTCTTAGGTATATCTTTAATGGACAACACATCCTCGTAGGGGTGGCTTCATGAACAAATATAAGAAATAATTATATAAAGATCGTATCAGTTGTGTACGCAGATAACTCATAGTCCTTGGAGAATGGAAACGTACAGGTCTCCAATTTCTATGCATTCACGAGTAGGAGAAAAACCATTATCGTTGAGAATCGATGAAACACATTCAAGGACCTCCAAACGGGGCACCTGCATGAAATAGGGCACCTGCATGACCATTTCAAATTGCCAGAGGTATATTAATTATGAGCACCATCGAAATAGACATAACTGTTTGCAGCGGGAACATGGAGTTAATATAATGCAGGTGGAAAGGCAAAAGAAAAACTTAAAAACATCAATATGCATGTACAAAACACAGATTTTTTGTTCTAAAAGTGAAATGTGTTGACTTTCCACAGTGTAGCTGAAAAAAACAGCCCACACAGGTTTCATAACGTGAAAATGACTGGTTACCAAGAATCTGTGTAAAGTGGACTTAACATTTTTTCCCCACAAAACTACGAGGAGCTCTTCCTATTCATTCAATAAGAAGAACTCGTTATAAACACCTCCACTTAGATAGAATGTGGACTAATCCTAAAAAGGGGAAAATCTAGTTCCAGAAACTTAGCTGGCATACAAAGTGATCAAAGTTTCATACATATCTCCTGCTCCTATTTATTTTACAATTTTACTGTCTTGTTCCAAAATAAACTGAACAAAACCCTTTCATGTAACAAGAGAGCATAGAATTTATTTGGTTAGTACATGTGCCTAGTATCAAAAAGGTATATCAGGATCTATGACACTAGCAGACGTTCTCTATTCATGCACCATGAAAAAATTACTACGATACAAGATAACAGTTAGGTCCTCGGCAAAAGGTGATGCTGATATTTTCAAGATAGTGTATAAGTACTACGCTCATGGCACACATATTCAAGATTGAACTAGAACCCATCCTAACATGTCAATACAAGACTGATATTATAGTTATGTCCAGAAACATATTTGGTATCTGACATTCTTTTGAACTAATAATAGAACTGTAGAATGTAGTTGAAATCATGCAAAATAAAAAAAATTCAATTTGGAAGTGTCCAAAGAAATAGCTCAACATCACTAGAGATTGTCCAACCATCACAGTTACCACATTAAGTAATTCATATAATTGATATATTTTCATGCAAAATCGAATTTATCTTCATCTAATTAGCCAACAGATCAAAAATATTTGCTCCATAGTAATGCTTTTGTGGACTTCGGACAGATCTAGTGCATATAAGCATGTCTAATAAATTTTGATACTGTGGATTAATTGTAGATAAACATTTACTATCTTTATAAATGAACAGGAATTGGTGAAGTGTGGTTCATCAGGGCTTCAGAGCACCCGCTGCCACCTTGTTAAAAAGAATCTCTAAGAAAAATAAACAATTAACTAATTGAAAACACAATGAGCCACTGGATTAACAGCAGGGCACATCGATAAGGCTCCACAGCAAACTTGAGATCCAACCCCCGATGGTGGAAGCCACTCATCGAACACCGAATTACCCTTCCTATCCGGTAGTATGAGGCGAGGCCACAGGATCGGATGACGCCAAATGTCTCCCAGGATCACCAGAGTGCGTTATACACTGCAGATAGTTCATGCCAAGCTAAAGATTGCACCTTTAACCCCTTGCTATGGCTGGCTGGAAGATCAGGGGTATGCCTCTTTTGCTTCTTGATCGGATTGGATACTTGAAACAGATGTGAGTAGATTCGTCACAGAACGCATTTTAAACTACTCTAATGAATTACTTGCATACTCCATCAAAAATTAGTGCTAAAATGTATTGCAGGGACAGTGCTGAATTGCTGATGGCCACGAGAAGTGTTAGTGAACAAGAGGAAGTACCGATGAACTACATATGTTAAATGTCATTTTACAAATTTATTAGCTGCAAACCGACCCCAAATAAATCAGACATTCTTGAATCAACCTATAGTAAATATTAGATAGTACAAAATAAACCGACAGTTATTTCCGATCGGAGGGAGTATTTCTTAATTTTACATTGGTGTAATGCAGGAAGTACCAAAAAACCTACGCTTACAATACATATATATGCAATTTTTGTAAAGCGGACAAAATAGAGGAATTGTAACTGCATCCACCATTCCACAGACAGTATGATACCTCTATATGCTTCTGGATGTATGAATCAAGACTTTTCACCAGCTCTGGAAATTACACGAACTAGAGTCATTGTCATGTGATTAAGCTTTATCCTCGCCTTCGCTTGGTGGCTGTTCTCAGATTCTAAAGTAATATTGTTGTCCAATATACGGTCACAGATAGTAGCAAAAGCATCTAGCTTGCTATTTCCATTTCTCTTGCGAGAAGTTCCCATGCGTATCTGCTCTTGAGCTGCGAGGAGTAAAACGGCTGTCTCGGCAAGTTTCCCTGCTTCTATGTAATTCAATAGCTCATCCAATAGATTATCTGTGTACTTTGCAATCAGCCGAGTCGTATCCATGAAGATCTTCTGCAAAAGCGACCAATATAGAACATAAGTGCTTCTAAAAAGTTGTTGGCAAGAAGATGGTGCTTATTAACTTTTGTTCTTGCCACTAATTAGTTAACAACAATACATAGTACTCCCTCCGATCGGAAATAAGTGTTTGTACTAAACCACCGACACTTATTTCTGATCGGAGGGAGTAGTTATTTTCTCTGAATGAAGACTAAAAATTGGCCACTACAGCATAGGAAATAATTCCTGACCATGACAAGTGGAGATGTATGAATGTAAGGTTCCTTGAGTGTTCATGTGTCAGTTGTGTAAAAACGAGATCACACTTTGCTATGCTGAAGTAGTAAATTTTTTGGGGGTGAATGTGAGACAAACCATTTCAGGTAGGCACAGAAGATGGATGAGCTTGAAGATGAAGTTGGTATCTGCCTTATTGTAATTCCGATGCTCATGGTTAAGAAATAGAGAGTCTTGCAGATACTTATGCATGCACGTGTTCTCGACTGCTACATGGAGTGGAAGTAGGCCCTCAATGACCTCAGTGCCGGCTGTCCGTAGATTGGCCGACGCGCCGTGGCGGACGAGCAACTCAATCATGTTAACAGAGAACATTTCAGCAGCTCGGTGGAGGGGATAGTAACCATACTGGGTCATGCAGTTGGGACCAGCCCGGCACCTGCCAAGCTCAGGTTCCTGACCCTCCAAGGCAACTTTGACACATCGCACTGCATTTTGCGTAATCATCTGGTTCAAAGCCTCTGGGGTGATGATCGAACCCCATCGCATGCCCCGCCCATTCCTGCCCATATAGCCGAGGAACCGTCGGGCGCTATCCTTATCTAGGATGGGAACCAAGCGGTGTAATGAATCATGGAAGGCAAGATTCACCAACTGTCCTTTTACAAACAGAAGAGGTGAAAGGAAATCAGTGATCAGATTAGCAAAGCAGAAGCAATGAAACAAGTCTTGGTGCAATGTATTATAGGACAACAACAAAAAAATGCTCCATCAGGAAGTTGCGAGCGGAAAAAGTACAACAGGATATAAAAGAAAAGAAAATTATAACCAAATAAATTTTCAATTGTAGAGAACCTGAGGGGTGCGGTCTGGAAAGATTATACTGGATGCTCTATGGGCACCAAGTGCAGTATTTTTATCGTCTGACCACTGAAACCGGAGGGAGCCATGCATGTGTCACTGTAAAGAGCTATGACTAGGGAAAGGAAGCATAATAAGACAAAAAATATCATAAAGGTAGTTAGTTACTGCACCTTAATAGCTAAATTTATATTGGTACTGAAGTCAGCCCCAACAGAAGGAACAAATGGAGGATAGGGAGGATCCCATGGATCACACAAATCGGTTTTTGATCCATCAGTTGTAGTATCTTCATGGTGAGCAGTTTGTATTATCTCCTTGTGCATGCTGGTGGCCTGGAATTCCAGTTGCAATCGTTTGTTTGGATGAGACAAGTTTAACCTGGAATTGTATCCCAAATCAATTTCACACCTTGCTTGATTCAACATTTTTTTAAGAGAAGAGGAGCAATACGAACTTCGGATTGCAGAATTTCAAAAGAAACCTCCAAACTCCATATAAATGTTAAATGTGGCAACCTCGTCAGTAACAGAGAAATATAATATATGAAACAGACTTACAAGACAAGCATTACAATATGATAGTGGTATATTTTCATACTGTGCACAATTTTACATTACAAAATTGGAACCTCATTGATACCTGGAAAGAAAAAACTCTACAATGCCTTTGTGCCTACAAATTAGTGCCTGTTGAGAAAAACTGATAAATAAATGGATGCAGACTCGGTGACCAGAGCACCTGTGCTCCTGTTTTCGAAAAAATTGAAAACTGTACCTTTGTGTTTTAGAAAATCACAAATTTATCCAGTGAGTACATTCACATGTCCTGAATACTCGTGCGAAGTTCTGGTAGAAATTTCATTGTATTTTGAGCTACAGAAAAAACAACTTTGGGGCTGTATATAGGGAAAACACTCATTTTTTGTCAGATATTTAACTTTTTTTTGAAACGAAGGAGAAAGCTTTGCCTTATCCATTAATTAAGAAGGTGCCTAGTTAATTAGAGGAAAACCGGGCAAAAACTGATACAAACAGGGCAAAGCCCAGCCAAACACCAACACAACAGGGCCACGCCCACCCTTGCCGACGACACATCGGAGGCCACAAAAGACGCCAATCGCACATACACAAGCAACGGTAACCCGCTCCACCAAACTAGAACTCACACCACTGACAAAGAGAAGAATCTGCGCCTGCTATGGGAGGAGCAGACCTGGGACGCTCCCACAAAGGTGAAGAAGACTGCAACCACAAATCCATGCGTCAGAAGTGAAGCCTGATACGCCAACAACCAACTCCGAGAGACCCCTCATCTCCACACGGCACAAGGTCAAGTTCCTCAAGGTTGTCGATCACTCGAAGCCGTCGCTCCAACTTTCCAGTGCTCCACAGCGCCCTTGTGCGGTCAACCAAGATCACCACCTTCTGGGGCCGCCACCCCGACTGCCGCCGCTCGCTCCTGATGTTGACTTTTTTGTATAGCTCAAAATACAACATGTTTTCCCAAAAATTTCTTACCGTACCTTCAGAATGTATATATTTATGCGTATGTCTTTTTCAGATATTTTGGAGTCCTAGAAATATGTTTTTCATTTTTTTTTTGAAAAGAGACCAGTGTTTCGGCTGTTGCTGGTGGTTAATGAAAATAGATATTATAACATGAACATAGTTCAAGCACACAACTTCATATTTCTAATAAAATAAATAATATCCTGCAAATTAAGCAAAAAATTACCTGGCCCCGCATATAACTATATAACATGATTATAACATATAAGTTAGGCACATGCTAAGTGAACTAAATGTAAACGTTTAGTAGCAGTAGAACTGGTACATAACTTGATCAAAGCATAGATGCATAGGAATTGTGGAAGTTGAACAACTAATAGACAAGCTTCATTTTCACAGAATGAAGTGAAGTAAGATAAACCTATCATTTTTATCGGAGACCAATTCTCCTTGAAACAGGCTTTTGCCCAGCTTTAGATAAAGCCCTATATGGTGCCGAACCGATACAAGTTGATGAGGAAACCCTCTTGCAGAGCAGATCAAAGATAAACCAGTACAAGAAGAACACTTGCCACCAAAGACACGAGGGTAATCAGAGCTTTGCAACCACGCCTCCAAGAGGGTCACGACGCACCATGCCACCATTTTCAAGACCACGATAGTCAAAGGTTTGCACACGAAGCTCTAACACGGCGAAGGTACCCACAACGGTCCTCCCAAGGACGTAGCGATGCCTGCAACAAGATGTTAGGGCATGTACAATGGGAGCGCTATCGGCAGGTGCTAGGCTCAATTTCTTAGTAGTTATGCTGAAATCCTCTCCGATCCTGGGATTTGTTGTAGCGTTGATGCAAAACACAGCGTTGGACGCTTAACTTATTATCTGATTTTTTATAATTGTTTTTTTCTCACTTAAGCGCCTAGTTAAGCGGCTCCCGCTGTACATGCCCTTAACGTCAAAACACTTAGCTTTCGCCTAGAAAAACCTTCCTACACGCATGATATGTGTGTCATGACCACACATATGGACGCATTGGGCCTTGTCGCCTTGGGCCATGGGCTGGGCTTGCCTTCAGGAGGATGGACACCTGGAGTATATAGCGGGAGAAGGAACGATATCGAGAACTGAAGAAAGGAAAACAGAACAGACTCCTCTCGCTCTTCCTCTCCCGGAATTCAGGAGATCGATCGGCCTCACGTCGCCAATCATAGCGGCAAGGGGGCGAGGTGCGACACGTCCTCCCCGTAATTCGTAGTAATATTAGTTAGCAAGTACTTTATTTACGTACAAGCAGCATAATTGAATCGAACTTGCGAGAAAACCATGGGCTGCCGTAACAATCCAATAAAGGAAATAATAGTAGCTGAAATTTGGATCAATGTGGCTGTCATATAAAAAAATGCATACTTAACTGTCCTTTGCTAAAGAACAGACCCTTGAGGATTTGTTTTTGAAACGATGGACGATCAACTGGTTAACGCAAATCCTTTTTAAGGAGAAAGGTAAGCGGCGTGAAGCCCAACCGTGGCTGCTGGCTAGTGACCACCACCGTGGGCTGCAACTCAGATCTGTATGCAACCATAGCTCCAGACCCGGGAGCTGCGGACAAGAGCTTCACATCTAAATTCAAAGTAGAAAGAGCAGACTAAATTTAACCTAGAGGCTAGAACAAGAGCAGTTCGAAACAACCAAACAAAAACGCTTCAACCAGGCACAACTACGAAAAAGAGGGTACCAAAAGATTTGAAATTTATCTGTATATAACCGCTAAACCAGAGGCGGATCTAGGTGATGTTGCGGAGTGTGCACCGGCGGTAGGATCGTTAGATCAAAACAACATCATACCTCAAAATTGAATTGCCCAAGATTGCGCGCGGGACGGGGTGGAAGAACGTCAACAGCGACGGCGGCGAACGGCGAGGGGGGGACGGGGGAGGGAGGTGGGGGTGGAGGGGAATTCAGGCGTCGGTGATAACGAGGAGGAGCGATGGAGTCGCCCTCGACAATGTCGTGCCCCTCCCAGCGCGCCACGCACAAACCCTGCAAAGTTGGGCAAACAAACTTTTGATATCTTATCTAAGAAAATGAACTTTGTATATATTAACGGTTTTGTATATATTAAAGTCCCAGCAAGTTATAACAGATATCAAATTCCTCTGCAATGGGCTATAATTTGCTTTATAAGAAACTTATATAAAACATATAAGAAAATCATGTAAATAGACTAGTAGTGTGCTATGGTTTTGTACTGGAGTACTTTACATTATTTCAAGACTAATTACAGTGCTTTTTAGAGGAATAATTACTGTGTTGTTTTATACATGTTACAAATCATGTAAATACTAGTAGCATGATAATAGGAAAAATCAGGAAGGAAAAACTGCCGGCTGATGATCAGAGAGTGCCACTTTTTCAGGAAAAAATATGTTAATGCCTCTTTGACCTAGCCGCCGCCTCCAAGTTTTGCCTCCTCCATAGATCGGTTCCCTCTCCTCTGACCGGCCTCGTCGGTGTCGGGAGGAGTGGGGAACCCGATCTATGGGTGGAGATTTCAATAAAAGTAGTATTTTTTAAAGATTAGGTTAGTGTTTTGGTAGCCATCTTCGTTTTCTTCTACGTCAATGGAGATGTCATCGTTCATAATAAGTGACCTTCAGCTCTTCGTTCGGCGACGAGATCTTTTTCCCGACGTCAATAGTGGTGCTATAAGATTACAGTTTTTTAGGTACAGTCTTCAAGATCTTGCTTCGCCAGATCGGTTTTGGATTGTTTCTCCTGGTTGCCGTGAGGAGGTTTATCCTTGCAATATTTGTCCCGCCTGCTACGTCTTCGACAATGGTGATTCGTACTCTCGGCTTTCCAGTGATGTTGATAAGGCTGTTCGGTTTCTCTTCTTTGGAATACTGGTGTTGGTACTCTTGCCGATGTGGTATGATTGCTTTAATGATTGCGTGCGTGCACGTAGCCTTGGCACTGCGGCTCAAATTAAAAAAAAAGAGAACCACTATTGTTATTTATAGGTTTATGGTTTGATATCTGTGCCATTATCTTTTGGCTGGCTTCAGGAAAATACAAGATTGTGTTATGGAAGAAGAAGAGTTTGAAGGCCTAAAAAATTAGCTCGTTTTTTTTAGACTTTATTTTGTAATCGCTAGAGACAGCTTATATATCTCTATACTGTATACTGTTCATTGCTATAATATATCTTGGTATCGTTTCAAAAAAAAAGTCCCAGCAAGTTATTACAGATATCAAATTCCTCTGCAATGGGCTATAATTTACTTTATAAGAAACTTATATAAAACATATAAGAAATTCATGTAAATAGACTAGTAGTGTGCTATGGTTTTGTACTGGAGTACTTTACATTATTTCAAGACTAATTACAGTGTTTTTTAGAGGAAATAATTACAATGTTGTTTTACATGTTACAAATCATGTAAATACTAGTAACACGGTAACAGGAAAAACCAGGAAGGAAAACTGCTGGCTGATGATCAGAGAGTGCCACTTTTTCAGGAAAAAATATGTTAATGTTCTAGTTAGTATTCTAGTGTTGGGGATATACCAAATGGGTATACCAACGATGTAGTCCTAAACCAGCAAGCTAGGGTGGCCCATCAGGGTGGTATGGCGGATTGCCTACCGGGCGGCCCAGTTGCTGGAGATACCATGGCGGTACTGAACGCAGGCGCTTATGGCGGATCCGGAGACAGGCCCATGGCGGGTTGCCTTGTAGTACATGCATAGGACTTAGTCTAGGACTCCAAGTTGTATCCGCTCCGGTACCACCGTGTAGCCCACGTCAGGCGTCTTTATAAGTCCGGCGTGGAGAAGCCCTTGAGGCGCAACACAACAGCTTAGGTTTATGGCCAATCGCATAGCGAAATAGCCAACCTTCTCATTGTAATCGAGCACTTGTTGCCATATAGTGAATTATAGCAACACGTAGGATCTCGCCACCATTGCGGAATCTGAAGCTGGGTAAACTCGTGCTACCACCATCCCGGATCGCTCCGTCGTGTTCACCCCCTTCCATAAACCGCCATACACCTACCCCTATGGCAGATCTGTTGACGAAACCACGACAGTTGGCGCCTACCGTGGGGCAAAACACGTCAGGAGCACGGATCCAGGCGGGATCCGCCTTCGCAGGCATCGGCGACACCGTCGCCATCAGGCGCGTCCTCTACAATTCCAGCTTCCCCATCGTCCCAGCGGATAACCTCTGGGTGCCGGCTAGAGAAGACCCCGCTAGATTCACCGTCATTCCGATCGGAGATATCCATATCTTCATTGGAGAGACAAACCCTACCCCCGCTACGGAAACCAATTTCCGGTGGATTGGTATGGCTGAAACTCCCAAACGGACCGCTTTCGAGCTAGATACGGAGGAGAACTCATCTGATCTGGAACTTCCTAAGTTACCTAGATCAGATCTAAAAAACAATCCCACCCAGCCCACCCTAGAGGTAGAGGAAGTGGTGGTAGATCGCTGTGAATCTGTCATGAGCAATCTGGCGTTAGAGACACCGCGGTATTGCCTTGTTCCGTTCGCAGGTATCACTTCGGGATCTACCTCCAATGGAGTAGATAGCCCAGGTGAATCCATCCTAGAGGCACTTAACGAAAGTGATGAATCGGATGACTGGGATAGCAAACGCTATGATTCTGATCACTATGACACCGCCATGAGAAGGATCGAGGCGGAGTTAGCTCAGCAAGCACTTGAAGAGCATAACGTAGCCGCCAAGCAGGTGTTCGTGACCAACAAAGGAGATGATGCTGGGCAGACAACCGGTGATCCGCCATCTCAGGCAGCCCATGACGCAGATGCCGGCAAAGAGCAGGGTAACCCACCACCAGCCGTCGATCCCGCCACGGAACAACTTCCTGAGATCCAGGGCGGCCCCAGGCCTCTGCAACCCGCCATCCTCGAGGTCCAGCACCTAGAAGACTTCATGACCCCACTGGACAAGGTCGTCTATGGAACTCTAGCAGATCCAATCACCCCTGACTATGTCAGAGATGTGAACAATCTCGAGAAGAAAAGGCGAGCAATCCTCAAGGAGGCAAAGTGAGTCGAGAATATGGGCGAAAAGTTAGATGGCGACATTGCTAAAGCTCAAGACACACTGAAGCGCGCAAGGAACATGGAAGAGAAGTACGTTACTCTCATCCAGAACGAAATGAACGAGGGAGGCGACCCGCAGTTGGTGCGAAACCTTGAGTTCACCGTGCCAACCGCAGAAACTCTGGCCAGGATGTACATCAAGAACCCGCCATATGTAGACAACCGCGATGAAGTCAGGGCTACGCCCATAGAAAATATCGTGGCTGCAAAGGAGCTATTGGAGCATAACAAAAGCCCAGCAGCCCTAGAGACGGCGGTGAAACCGATGACCAAAGCATTGGTGCAGCAGGAGAAGGCTACATCGTCACGACGGCTCGAATCTGATCCCGCGCTATGAAGGTCCAGCACTGCCTCCAAACCTAGGGTGGCTGGCAATTATGGTACACGCCTTGATAACGAATTTCATACCGGATCCTCAGAAATCCGAAGAACAGAAGCTCGCAACCGGGCAGATGCCATCCCAATATCCTCTGATGACAAACCACATGGCAAAGGCCCGTAGAGAAATCCATTGCCACCTCGCAAAAATTACCCTGCTTATGGATACCAGCAAGACAATGCTGCCCCCCGCTATAAGACCAACATGCCGTCACCAAAATATAAGACGTTCGAAGTCCCAAAGGGAGGAATCGTCATATGCGACAATGATGGCAAGCAAGGACGAAGCCGTGACGCTGGACGCAGAGACGATCCGCCACGATGGGAAGCCAGCCGAGATGGCGGATCCAACCAAAGAGAATGATCTCGCCATGACGACGGCGCGCACCGCGGCGGCGACAAGGATTAGCATCGCTCTTCCCACCACCACGACGACAAAGGGCAAGGCTCCCGCCGTCATGATGACGATCCATCTCCACAGAGAGTAGAAGGAAGCCATCGTAGCTGCAGAGATCAGTCACAGGACGGCGAGAGTAAAAGATGACGTGACCCTTCGCCATCCCCACTAGGCAGCCCCCACGGTGGTGGCGGTGGCGGTGGCAGACCATTAAAATCACGCAACTCTCGCAAGGATCCGCAGGACCAGAAGCCCTACGACGCGCGTACCCACCTAAATGAGATTGCCAAGTCCCAAACAGCCTTCTTCCTCGGCCCAAAGTGCTTTGGACAACAGATTCGTGATGAGCCCATCCCACATGGGTTCAAAATTGAGAAAAATATCCACCAATACAATGGAGTCGATAGGCCTTTAACTTGGCTACAAGACTACTTCAACGCAGTGCAGTTCGCCGGGGGATCACCCAATGTTTCTGTCCGCTACCTGCCCCTGATGCTATCCAGCACAGCGCGGCAGTGGATCAATGACTTGGCAGAAAATTCCATCCAAACCTGGTTCGATATGCAAACTGCGTTCACCAAAAACTTCGAGGGTACTTACAAGAGACCCCATAATATTGGTGACCTCCAAAGGTGCCGACGAGCTAACGATGAGACCTCCCGAACTTTCCTTGCGCGATGGCTAGATATGAAGAACTCCTGTGAAGGAGTTACCGATGAATCCGCCATCCTCGCATTCATCGACAGTTTGGAGAGAGGACAGCTCCTCCGCCATCGCCTTTTGCGGGAAAGGAACGAAGGGAAGTTAACCCTAAAGTCCATGATCACCATTGCAAGCAACTACGTGGCCGCCGATGACGACGCCCGCGAATCCCTGAAGGCTTCCGCCATCTAGAATATTGGAAAGCGAAACAATATCAATAAACGAAAGAATCCGCCAGAAGAGCAGCAAACTCCGGATATGGTGGACACAACCTTCGCCGATAAGGCTCAAAGCAGCCAGCGCGGCAGCGGACGTGGTACCAGCAGTGGCCAGCCGCGGAGCTCTACAGCTCCCGCTTCGGCGCCATCTGCCCCCCGTGTCCTACGATGAATACCACGATATGCCATGCTTCGCCCATCGAGACGCTTCAGGGAAGTGCAATCACACCAACCGGAACTACAAGTTTGTCAACGACATCAAGGCGGATCAAGAAGCTGGCTATAAGCGCAACCGGCGACAATGGCCTCGTGGCAAAGGAAAAGCGGACAAAGACAAGGAGTCCAAGGATGGCAGTGATATGGACGAAGATCCTGCGCCCAAACCCACCGAAAAGGCAGATGGTGAGGCTGGCAAGGGTAATCCAATCAAAAACAAAAAAGGAGCCTTTCACACATTCCTTGGACCTCCCACGGCTAAGGCACATCGAGCTGCTATGCGCTCCCTTAATGCCACCGTGCCAAAAATCCGCCAATACGTCCAATGGTCCGAAGTACCGGTGCACTGGAACCGCGATGATCATCCAGAGCAAATCCCGGAAGGATATTACGCCATGGTAGTATGCCCTGTAATCCACGGCTACGAGTTCTCCAAGTGCCTAATGGATGGCGGCAGCAGCCTGAACATCATGTACGTGGAAACTCTGACAAAACTTGGCCTTACCACGACCCAACTCTGCCATAGTGCTATCACTTTTTATGGAGTGGTTCCTGGCCGCCAAGCTAAGTCCCTCGGGTCTATCACCCTCAAGGTTGCCTTTGGCAGTGAAGAAAATTACCGAGAAGAGCCCATAACCTTTGAGGTGGTCCCGTTCAAAAGTACATACCATGTGATCTTTGGCCGCCCTGCTTTCCACAGTTTCCATGCCAGGCCGTGCTACATCTACAACCAGCTAAAGATGCCAGGACCGGATGGCATAATCACCGTTTATGGCAGCTTCAGAAAGGCAAAGGAGTGCGAGGACGGAGAAGCCACTTTCGCGGAAGCAGTGTTCTTTGGCGAAGAGTTCAAAGAAATTCACGTCGCCACGGACCCTGCGGAGATGCCGGCGTCCAAGCAAGAAGTTTTTGCCTCCCCGCCCACCTTCAAGCCTACAGTTGATACAAAACAGGTAGAACATGTCGCTGGCGATGCCGCCAAGACCACCTCCATTGGGACAAACCTGTCCCCCAAATCGGAAAGCACGCTCGTCGAGTTCCTCCATGAGAACCGGGACATCTTCGCATGGCAGCCATCTGACATAACAGGTGTACCTAGGGAACTTGCCGAGCACGCCCTACAGATAATCCCTGGCTCCAAGCTAGTAAGACAAGCCATGAGACGCTTCGGAGATGAAAAACGCTGGGCGATAGCAAAGGAAATTTCTAAGCTACTGAAAGCAGGCTTCATCAAGGAAGTGATCCATACGAAGTGGGTGGCAAATTCTGTGTTAGTTCCTAAGAAAAACACAAAGGTTCTGCGCATGTGTGTAGATTACACCGACATAAACAAAGCGCGTTCAAAAGATCCTTTTCCCTTGCCTCGCATTGACCAAGTCATTGACTCGACGGCAGGATGAGAATTGCTATGTTTCTTAGATGCCTACTCAGGATACCACCAGATCAAGATGAAGCAGTCCGATCAGCTTGCTACATCGTTTGTAACACCTTATGGCACATATTGTTATATGACAATGCCATTCGGTCTGAAAAACGCAGGAGCAACATACCAGCGCACCATGCAAAAATGCCTGGCGGATCAAATCGGACGTAACATCCACGCATATGTGGACGACATCGCTGTCATGTCCAAGAAGCAAGATGGCCTTATAGCGGATTTGCAAGAGACCTTCGACAATCTAAGGAAGTACAACATGATGCTCAACCCCACGAAGTGCATCTTCGGGGTACCAGCTGGACAACTCCTAGGATTCATCGTCTCCCACCGTGGAATCGAGGTCAACCCGGAGAAGATCAAGGCAATCCTCGATATCTCCTGGCCTAATGACTTAAAGGACGTACATCGACTTACAGGCTGTGTGGCAGCAGTGAGCAGATTCATCAGTCGTCTTGGCGAGAAGACTTTGCCACTCTGCAAGCTGATGAAGAAATCAGACGAATTCGTCTGGACTGATGAGGCAGACGCTGCGCTTAAGGATCTGAAGAGAGTGCTATCCACTGCACCAGTCCTAGCAGCTCCCGAAGACCAGGAACTCATGTTACTATACATGGCGGCAACCAACAGGGTCGTCAGCATCGTCATCGTGGTAGAACGTAAGGAAGAAGCGCAGGAGTACGGCATACAACGACCAGTCTACTATGTCAGCGAGGTCCTGACAGAATCTAAGTAGCGCTACCCTCACTACCAAAAGTTGGCATATGGAGTTTTCCTAGCTTCTCGTAAGTTAAGGCATTACTTCTATGACCATAAGATCACAGTGGTGAGCAAGGCTCTACTGAAGGACATCATCAACAACAACGATGCAACAGGACGAGTTGCAAAGTGGGGCATTGAATTGGCCTCCTTCGACATCGACTACAAGCCGCGCACCGCCATCAAGTCTCAGGCTTTGGCAGAATTTATGGCGGATTGGAAGGAAGCACAGGAGACTACGCCCGTCCCAGAACCAGAGCATTGGGTGATGCACTTTGATGGTTCAAAGCTGCTACATGGCTCGGGGGCTGGAGTGACCCTCAAATCTCCCAAGGGAGATGAGCTCAGCTACGTTCTCCAGATCCACTTCCCCACCACCAACAACATCGCGGAGTATGAAGCGCTACTGCACAGGCTACGCGTCGCAAAGGAGATAGGCGTACAACACATTATGTGTTGTGGAGATTCTGACCTTGTCGCTCAGCAGGTGGCTGGCACATACAAAGCTTAGAACAAAGTTATGGCGGCTTACGACATAAAGCACGTACGATGAGAAGATAATATGGCGGCCGACACCTTGTCCAAGTTAGGATCTAGCCGCAAGGCAGTTCCGCCAGCATATTCCTCGAGCATCTGCACGTACCATCAGTTAAGATGGTAGATCCAGAAAATCCGGAACTAGCAATCTCCCCCGTTATGGCGGTTTTGCCTAGCAATCCGCCATGGGCAGAGCCCTACCTAGAATATCTGACGAACAAGAAATTACCTAAAGACGAAATCCAAAAAAGACAAATCGAGCGTAGAGCAAAGGCGTACACCATCATAGATGGCTAGCTCTACAAGCGAAGCACCTCGGGAGTCTTTATGAAGTGCATATCCCAAGTGGACGGAATCGAAATACTAAGGGAAATCCATGAAGGCGAATGTGGGCATCACGCCGCCGCCAGATCCCTAGTAGCCAAATCATTCCGCCATGGATTTTACTAGCCAACGGCCAAGGCAGATGCAGACCGTATCGTGGAGCTCTGCCAAGGTTGCCAGATATACTCCAAGCAAACCCACATGCCCGCGAGAGCACTGCACATGATTCCTATAACTTGGCCTTTTGCGGTCTGGGGGCTGGACATGGTGGGTCCGCTAAAAACAGCACCTTCGGGATTTACGCACCTCCTCGTAGCGGTAGACAAATTCACGAAGTAGGTGGAAGCTAAGCCCATCAGAAAACTTGATGGCAAAACCGCCCTAAAATTCGTCAAGGACATTGTGGTTAGATTCGGCATTCCACACAGCATCATCACCGACAATGGCACTAACTTGTCTCAGGGAGAAGTTGAAGAATACTGCCATCACAACGGAATCCGCCTTGACCTGGCATCTGTGGCACATCCACAATCCAATGGTCAAGTTGAGCAGACCAACGGACTAATCATGTCAGGGATCAAGCCACGCCTAGAAGCACCGCTACACAGAGCAGCTGGAGCCTGGGCAGAAGAGTTGCCATCTGTGTTGTGGAGTCTACGGACCACACCAAACAGATCAACCAGCCTTACCCCTTTCTTCTTAGTCTATGGATCAGAGGCAATCTTGCCAAGTGATGTCCAGTATGATTCCCCAAGAGTCGAGGCCTACGAGGAGGAAGATACAGAAGCGTCCAGACAACTATCCATGGACCTGCTAGAAGAAGAATGAGACCTAGCAGCCCAGAGATCCGCTATCTACCAGCAGAATCTCCACCGCTATCACAGCCGATGAGTTTGCAACTCATTCCAAGAGGGGGACCTGGTGCTATGCCTCAAACAGCAGAAGTCCCACAAGCTATCCCCGCCTTGGGAAGGACCTTTCATCATCAGCAAAGCTCTACTGAATAGTTCCTACTACCTCGTTGATATTCGCGAGCTAGATAAGCGACCCAATAAGAAGCGCAAACGAAGAGACCCTAACAATATCTACGACGAAACAGATCGTCCATGGAACATCGCACAGCTACGTCCTTTCTACACTTAGCACTTACCTAGCTATGTAATAGGCACCTCTATATAATCAATGAAATAAAGCATCTGGTTCACTCTTGATTTTTTCTGAGTCTTTTACCTCCTTTATTCTTCATTTAGATCATATGGAACCTTTGCGCAATTGTGCTTTGCACTTGCGTCTTTTTTAAATCCGCCATAACGGTCCGCGTAGCATATTTATGTTTTGATCTCCATTTGATGTTTTTTGTGTGGATTCCTGAGTAGTGACTTTTTGACGATCTAAGCCGCCATCCGCTAAGGGTTTTGGACGGTTGCTATCAAGTATCGTCGCCCTAGCGGATTTTTCGTGCGAAGTTTCGCCATCTCACGAAAAGTCAAGCACAAAGAGCCGGATGGCGGATCGCATAATCCTACGCGTGAAAATTTTTCAAAGTGTTGTTTTTTGAGCATGTCAAACAACTGCAAAGTTGCATAAAAATAGGCCTGGTAGTTTTTTCACATAAAACCACTTAATAAAAAAAACTGTGCCATAAGTTTAAATGCATTCTCTGATCTGCCACAAGCAGATCAGGCACAGTACAGAGCATACACGCAGTTTAAATAAATTTAACTTACAGACCCACTCAGGAGCCGAATTGATGCAATTGTTTTTCTCCTGCCACATTACAGGGTAGAGCTCAAATGGCTGGCGGAACTTCAGAAGACACTTCATCACCGCCATCAGCGCCAGTGGTGGCTGCAGAGACTGACGCCGAAGCTTGGCTCGGAGACCCCGACAGATCGTATGCCTCGTAGTATACGTTCAGCTGGGTGCCCAAGGCACACAGCTGATCGTATCCCAGCACACTCTGCCGGATGGCGGCCTCGTCCACCGGTGCTCTGTCCTCGCCACTCTCTGGGATGCCGGAAGTGATCAAGTCCAGGTCTAGCTCAGGGTAGTGGGCCTTTGCCAAGGTTAATGCAGTTCTGGCACCACCCCAAGCGGAAGACTGCTTCCAGTCTGCTACAAGCCCAGGCACGAGCAGCAGCTTCTTGGTGAGCCCAATGACGGAGAGGCCAGATGAACCCTCTATCTGCAGGCTCCCACACGCCTGGCGACCAGCATTGAGAAGGCCATCTAGCTCCTTCTTCGCTGCATCGGTGGCCATGCGCAAGCCCGCAGCGGAATCCACCTGGCCTTGCTCCAGGGTCGCTGCATAGCGGAAAAAAAATGCGCCACATTCGGCATAGCACAAAATTGCAAACTTTACAGTATGGAAAACCATTGATACATAGCAGGGTCTCCTGGAAGTGATTGAGGACCTCGTTAAAGCCATCGCATCGCTTTTCAAATTCGGCGGCGGCTTTGTGGAGATCCTCTATCTCCTTGTCCTTCTTCAGGTTCTGGCGCTCCTGGTCCTTCAGCTGCTCTTCGAGGAGGGTATTCGAGGCCAATGATTTTTGGAGCTGCTCCTGCAGCCCCTCCATCGCAATACCGTGGCTATTTTCCACCCCCTCAAGTGTGGACCTAAGCTTGGCAGCATCTGCATGGTGGAAGTATCAGCACAGTATTGATCAGATAGCATAAAGGTATTTAAACTTGTCTAAAGACAAAAGAAAACTACCGTTGTTCTGGAGCTGCTGCTGTAGGTCTGCCACAAGAGTGCTTTTCTATGACAGCTCCTTCTCCTGCGAGCTGATGACCTGGACCAGGTCCTCCACAACTTTCTTGTAATTCTGGCAAAACGATATGAAGTGTTAGTCACTCTTAGAGCTTTATGCCGGATAGCCATCCGCCATAACGCTCGGGGGCTACTCACGATGATTTTTTAGTCACGCTTAGAGCTTTATGCCGGATAACCATCCGCCATAACGCTCGGGGGCTACTCATACTAATTTTTTAGTCTTCTTAAGAGCTTTATGCCAGATAGTTATCCGCCATAACGCTCGGGGGCTACTCAGTGCAAAATTTAAGTTCTCTACAGAGCACTGTATAATATGACAGCGCTCGGGGGCTATACTATGCAAAAGTCTAAAGTAGTTTCTCTTAGAGCTCCATAGCGGATCATGTATGAAAATCCGCCATGGCGCTCGGGGGCTACTGGGAGTACATACCTTCTTCATGGTTGCTGTCTTCTCTACAAAAGCGGCAATACCGCTGGATAGCTAGTTGCTAGCATCTTCCTGGCTGGAGATAAGGTTGACAATCTCAAGTTGCTTCTGCTTCCAAAACAAACTGCCCCCCGCTGAAGCATCCGACATCTGACCTTGAAACGAGCCAGAAGCCTTTTCACTTTGGACGACATCATTAGCCGTAGCTTCAGTCGTTGGGTTGGCTTCTGGCATCGAGCCAAATTGACCACCGGCATCCTCCATATCGATATCGTTATGAGCAGGGGAGGGAATCGGTACGTCAGGGGTCTGTGGGATAGCGGCAGGGGAGGGCTTGGTTCGCTTGGATGACGGTTCCTTGACGACAGGCTTCTTTCTTCTAAGCAAAAGGGGGATTAGCGAAACAATCAAACAACAATGAAGAAGTAATAGATGGTTACCTTGACTTTGGCAGGTTGATGGTAGCGGTATTCTCGGATGGTGTTTCTAGCTCCGCCCTGCGTTGAGCTTCGAAACGGCGGGAATCAGTAGATTTCCTGCCACCACCGCGAGGTTTCGCGCTACTGCCCCGCTTCTTGGTGACCACCTTCGCCTTAGCCGTGCGGGCTGTGTCATCTGTGTCCCCCGCCATCTCCTCTTGGTTTCTGCTGGAGTGAACAACTTCCTCCTCGGCGGTGGGCTTCGAGTTGGAGCGGCAAAGGGGATGAGCAAAGTGCGCAGGACCAAGAGATTTGAGCTGATAAAGGAAAAACATCAGTTCTCGTGAAGTGCAAAGGTATCATGAAGTACTATGGCGGAAAGTAACTTACCGGAGGGCAGCTGCCATTCTCAAACATTGCCATGCCAAACTTCAAAGGCTTCTTCCTAGGGGATTTCATAAGAGAGCGAATGCGCTTCTCCACCACCTTAGGGTCGAGCTCCTTGTCTGAATAATGCATGCCATCATTTGCACCAGTATACTCATGCATCTGGCTATCGCGGTGTTGTAGGGGCTGGATCCGCCGAGATATCCAACAGTTGATGGTGTCGATCCCTGTCAGGCCATCTTTGGATAGCTTGGCGATCCGCCGAGCCAGGAGCTTGACGTAGGGAGTGGCGGTTTCGTCGTTGACAGGCTTCCAGGAGTCGCGGGGATGAGCTGCTATATTCTCAAAGGAAGGAAGGCCACGGGCTTGTCCGCCATGTAGAACCAGGATCCTCTCCATCCTATGGCAGAATCCAGAGTCGTGATGAAGGGGTATTCTTTTGATCTCCATGGAAGAAAGCATATTGTTCCACAGGTTTGAAGGAATCCGTCATCTTCGTAATTGTCCCGCACGGAGAAGAAGAGCTGGAAGAGGTCTACCCTAGGACGAATTCCAAGGTATCCTTCGCACAGGGCCGCATAGCCCGCTATAGACACCAAGCTGTTTGGCGCTATATGGTGGAGCTACAACCCGTAGAACTTCAGAAGATTTGTGAAAAAAGAAGATGGCGGCATACTGAGACCCCTCTCCATGTGAGATTTGAGCATCACGATTTCGGTGGAATTAGGGGCTGGCACCGGGGCTTTGAAGTCAGTCCGCCAGGGGGACTCTGCCTGGGGGGCAACGGTGCCCTCGTTTTCCAAAGATTGGACATGAGCGTCCTTGACATGGCATTTTGCCCAGTACCCATGAAGGTTCTGGGGAATCTACTCTTCTTCGGCGTTAGCTCCGTCATCCTGTTCTTCTTCTTCAGCTTCGCCATCCGCTTCTCTGTCTGCGGCCTCTTCTGTGGTCGTCCCCGCCATCTCCTCCTCAGCTTCGGATATGATATCCTCTGGATACGAATCCGCCATTGAGGGATGCGCACCCTGAGCTGATTGCTGCAGAGGGGAATCTTCCTCCTCAGCTTCGGAAGGGTGGCGGGAAGGAGATCCAGGATCCATAGCGGCGGACGGAGGATTGGATCCGCTAAAAAATGCGTGAAGTTCTTGAGTGAACTGTTCCGGCGGAAAAGGCCACAGGCGGCGAGAAAGTCCTGCGGTGGCTCGTCGGAGATGATGAAGCTCTCGTGGGGGCGCTGAGGAGAGAGAGTGCATCGGGGGCAAATGAGGTGTGACCGACCGGGGGTGAGAGGCCGGGGTATATATAGGCCCTGGGGCCTCGAGATTCGTGCCCGCCATCACAACCGCTCGTCCTGATCGTAGAAACCCTAATCCAGCGACACATGTCCGGGGGTAAAAATGTAACTTCAGTAAAAACAGTGCATGCGCTGTGAATCTTGCCCTAGAAGGAACTACGTGCCGAAATTTATGGCGGATTTCTATGGTATGATCCAGCGAATCCCAAAAATCTCGCTAAGTTAAAACTACGTCGCCTGATCCGCTATTTACGACGGATTTATAGATGAAGAAAAGAGGAGCATCAAGAAACTGCCATCCAGACGCAGAACGGAAGAGGATCTATGGCGGATATACTTTGCCAAAGACGAGGCATGGTGGATGGAGATGGCGATCTTGAAGTTCCCTGGGGGCTACTGTTGGGGATATACCAAATGGGTATACCAGCGACGTAGTCCTAAACCAGCAAGCCAGGGTGGCCCATCAGGGTGGTATGGCGGATTGCCTACCGGGCGGCCCAGTTGCTGGAGATACCATGGCGGTACTGGACGCAGGCGCTTATGACGGATCCGGAGACAGGCCCATGGCGGGTTACCTTGTAGTACATGCATAGTACTTAGTCTAGGACTCCAAGTTGTATCCGCTCCGGTACCAGCGTGTAGCCCATGCCAGGCGCCTTTATAAGCCCGGCGTGGAGAAGCCCTTGAGGCACAACACAACAGCTTAGGTTTACGGCCAATCGCATAGCGAAACAGCCAACCTCCTCATTGTAATCAAGCACTCGTTGCCATATAGTGAATTATAGCAGCACGTAGGATCTCGCCACCGTTGCGGGATCTGAAGCTGGGTAAACTCGTGCTACCATCGTCTCGGATCGCTCCGTCGTGTTCACCCCCTTCCATAAACCGCCATATACCTACCCCTATAGCAGATCTGTTGACGAAACCACGACACCTAGCTAGCAGTATATGTCACGGTTAGGATGTGTATTATTCAGGGTGTAAAGATTGTATCTATCCTTTCTACTGTCTAATTGCTAACTAATGCAGAAATACTTTTTTTTACTTGAATGCAAAATACTTGAGAACCGCCCGTATGAGCTGCGCGATTCCCTCGTACCAAACCCTAAATATTTTTTATTGTTACCAAAACCTAAACCTCATCGTTTGATATGCACCTCCCCATGGGCACGCCATCAAGAATTTCGGGATCAGCTCCGTCCTCAACGTGAGCAAGCCGGAGGGCAGCGTCAGCTCCGTCCGCAAGTACTCCAGGAAGAAGACGATATCGACACCCTCACTTCTGTGCTCCCAGGTCCCAGCGCGGTCTAATAAGGTGCGTTCTGTCGAAACCCTTCTTTTCCTGGACCCTGGTAAACCCCCCGCAATTAGCCAGATCTGCCATCGCAATGCGGTCTGTGGCTCGAGAAGTGATAAAGGACATAGACAAGCTCGATGGAGGCAATCACCTTGCCGCTGTGGATTACGTTGAAGATATCTACAGGTTCTATAAAGTTGCTGAGGTAATTAACTTTAACTCCATGACCGATTTTAGGCAGAATCATGGGATCTGCTTGTCTCTTAAGGTGGTATTTCCTGTCGTGTTGCAGAATGAGTGCCGCCCCCGTGATTACATGTACTCCCAGCTGGATTTCAACTCCGAGATGCGGGGAATCCTCGTGAATTATCTCATAGAGGTGCATGAAGAATTGGATCTCGTGCCGGAGACACTATACCTTGCAGTGTACATCATAGATCGGCATCTCTCGCTGCAGCCCATCCTTCGGAAGAAGCTGCAGCTGGTAGGCGTCACAGCGCTGCTCATTGCCTGCAAGTACGAGGAGACACGGGCTCCAAAGGTAGACCGAATTGAAGGACTTCTCCTACATTTACTATTTTACAGTTTCAGTTTCAAGTCTCCGTTGAACGCTCCTGCAGGTCAGTAAATTAGTCTATATGACAGACTATACATGCAGCAGGGTGCAGATACTGGAAATGGAGAAAGCCATCCTGGATAGGCTTCAATGGAACCTGACGGTTCCTACACCCTACGTCTTCCTCCTGCGCTTTGTAAAGGCGGCGTCTTCCTCTGATTTGAGGCATGATAAGGAGGTGAAGATAAATACCACCACACATGTGAAATCAGACACAACCGACATACTAGTTTGTTTGCTCGAGTTTTGATGGTTGACTGAATTTATGTAGATGGAGAACATGGCCTTCTTTTTCGCTGAGCTGGCGCTTATGCAGTACACGCTGGTGCTGTTGAAGCCCTCCAAGGTTGCTGCTGCTGCTGTCTACGCAGCCAGGATCACCCTCAACAAGACCCCTCTATGGACTGACACCCTCAAGCATCACACTGGCTATGCTGAATCACAGCTACTGTAAGCATGCACACTACCGAAATATCTCTTTGCTTAAAATGCTATGTTTAGAGGTACCGACCAGCCTTTTCTGTGATGATTTCAGGGATTGCGCAAAGACCATGGTGACGGCTCACTCCACTGCCCCTAAGAGCCAGCACAACGTAGTGTATCAAAAGTATTCTAGCAAGCAAATGGGAGGAGTCGCCAAGCGCCCTCCTGCAATCGGAATATGCGCCCTCAATGCAGATTTCTTCGATTCATATGATAAGTTGCTACGCAATGTGGTCGCAAGTCAGGAAAGAATTTTTTTGAAACCGGGTAGGAGCTCTGCCTCTTCCTTGATTAAGAAGACGGAAACAATATCCCGAGGCCGACACCGACACCAACAAAAGGGACATCACATCACATCTCCACGCACAAAAAGACTACTAAGGTAATTTTGAGCCAAGTGTTTTTCTCACAAACTAAAGTTAGAAATATTACCAGCTGGTTGCTAGAAATTTCATGCCACGTGACAGAGTCCACCAGGAGGAGAGCATCATCAAGACTCAAAGGCCCAAGAGGGCATCCCGTTTACCAAGCTGGCTTGCAGGCTATGATTTGGGCCGGAAGAGCGTCATCAAGACTACAAGACCCAAAAGGGCAACCTGTTTACCAGGCTGGCTTGCAGGCCATGATTTGGGTCAGAAGTAGCCCATGTACATGTGCTTTGTAAGCGTGCGTCATTTGGGTTAGAAGTTGGCCGGGATTAGGATGGAATGAAAGACAGTTGTCGTGGATCAACAAACTTGCTCATGGGTGGTGGGAGGATCGAGCAATCCAATTGCAATTTCCTCGGTTCTCGCTAGCTAGATTTAGAGTCTGGTATCCTAAAATTGGTATCAGGTTCATTCTGATCCCCACGCACTAAAAATTCCAATCCACCAACAACACACCCGCTACAAGTCCTTGAGGAGGACCTGTTGCCGGAGTCTTGGACCCTATGCAACATCCTCAAGGCGGAGGCGTACGGAGAGGTTCCTAGCGCACAAGAAGAACATCCTCTACATGATGTGTGCTTTTCTCACCAACATCGACCAACAACTCACGCGCATCCATGAATCCATCAACCCGATCCAACTCATTATGGAGGAAGAGCTCGCCGAGGTCAAGATGGCGCTCAGCACCAACCTTGCCAATTCCAATGGTTCACTCATCGTGAAGATATTGTAGCTGGTGGCCGTAGTTGACCGCGCCATCCAACGCGCCCCAAACGATTGTACCACATCTCGCAAACCAGAGTAGTATAAGACTAAGTGTAACGAGTCTTTTACTTAGTGGATGCCTAATACATCTCAAACGTATCTATAATTTTTGATGCTCCGTGCTTGTTTTTACACCATTTGCTTAGTGTTCTGTTACACTACGTGGCACTTTTATGCATTTTCCGGAACTAACCTATTAAAAGGTCACCACAGTGCCAGTTCCCTATTTTCTGTTGTTTTTGTGTTTTAGAAATGTTACACAGGAAATATTCTCGGAATTGGACGAAACCAAAGCCAGTCACCCAGAATTTCACCGAAGCTTCCAGAGAACTGAAGAGGAGACGGAGCGGGGCCACGAGGGCCCCACACACCAGGGCAGCGTGGCCTAGGCCCTGGTCGTGCCCCCTATGTGTGAGACCGCCTCAGTCCACTTCTGACGATGCCCCTTCGCCTATAAAGACCCCCCGACGGGAAAAACCTAAATACCCGATCACTTTTCCAGAACACATCACGATCCACCGCCGCCATTGACCCAAAGATCGAGAGGGTTCAGAAGCTCTTCCCGGTACCCTGCCTGAGAGGGAAATCGCCACCGGAGGTCTTCTTCATCGCCATGCTTGCCTCCGGAGCGATGAGTGAGTAGTCTACCTTAGACTATGGGTCCATAGCAGTAGCTAGATGGTTGTCTTCTCCACCATGTGCTTCATGTTTAGATCTCATGAGCTTCCTTACATGATTGAGATCACCGTTATGTAATTCTACATGTTGTGTTTATTGGGATCCGATGAATATTGGTGTTATGATTGAGTTGAAGTACTGAATTTTATCTTTTGTTATCTCTATGTTATTTATGATCTTGCGTGCTCTCCGTTGTTAGTAGCTATCTTGGCCGAGTAGTTGCTAGTGACTCCAAGAGGGGGTATTTATGCTCGATAGTGGGTTCATGCCTCTATTTAATCTGGGGGAGTGACAGAAACCTCTAAGGTTTTAGATGTGTTGTTGCTACTTGGGGAAAAATAACATTCATATGCTCAAGGGCATATGCTTTGTTTACATTACGCACTTTCCTTAATGCAATTATCTGTTATTCACAACTTAATACTTATGGAGTTCTCAGATTGATTCGCCACAAGTGGATTATTAGTCATAGATGCAGTTGGATGGCGGTCTATGTATCTTGTTCTAATGCCCAGAGTAAATCTCATAGTGATCCTCTCATCATATGCACGTTGTCTTTATTCTATCAATTGCCCAACTGTAATTTGTTTACCCAGCATATATTATTTTATCTTATGGAGAGACACCACTAGTGAACTGTGGACCCCGGTCCTATTTCCATTATAGTGCTATCACCTGTTTACTTTACTCGCACTATTTACTTTACTCGCATACTATTACTATTTTCCACTCGATATGCTCATTCCTTTGTTTATAGCAAACCGGTGAGATTGACAACCTCATCGTAAGTTGGGAGCAAAGTATTTAGTTGTGTTGTGTGCAGGTTCCATGTTGCTACTAGTTGAAGACGCGCTAACTCGTTTTGATCATGAAACGGCGCCCTTGTTAGAGCATCACGCAGCTAGTGGGCATCACCTTTACTTGTATTGGCTCCTTCCTCTCCTGAACGATAAACCTTGGTTTCTTAACTGAGGGAAAAACCTTGCTGCTATATTCATCATAACTTCCTCTTGGGGTTCCCAACTGGACGGTGAAAAACTATCAACACCGTCACGCATCAAGCTCTTTTTCTGGCGCCGTTGCCGGGGATTGAAGAAGAATAAGCTCCCACGTCAACTAGGCACCAGCTCTTTTTCTGGCGCCGTTGCCGGGGAGGAAGAAGAAGACTTCTGCGAGGGGAGTTTTCGCACGCACATCCTTTACTTTGTTTTAAGTTTTGCATTACTTTATTTTTACTTGCATCGTTTTATCAAAAACCCAAAAAAATTAGAATCCTTGGTAGTTGTTATTTCTTTACTTCTAGTTCATTATGTTGTTCCCTAAGTACGTCTTGTAGGTCCTCTCAGTAGGTAGTGGTTCAATTATTGGAAAAAGTAACATTGAGGAGTTCTTTAATCATATTAGCATGCATAAAGAAGTTGAGGAAAAGTCTTTGGTTGAGCTTGCTCCTAGTATTGAAGTTGCTTCTGGTTATTTAATTCACATGTTGGAAGCTAGGTTTGCTAGACTTAATCATTTTATGCAACACATGTTCCTTAAGCTTCATGAAATTGAGGATCCTGAAAAGAAAGCTTTTATCTTGGAAACTTTGCGCTTAGAATTTAGAGATGTTGCCATTGAAGCTAGGAAAGTTCTTAAGTGTTTTAATAAGCTAGGTTCACCTATAAAGGTTATTAGTACAAACAATGAGGGAACCGAGATACCTATACCTAGCAAACTCTTAGGATTGTATGAAGCTTTTGAAAATAATTTTGATTCTATCTATCCCAAAAATCTTTTTAGTGATTTGAGTGAACCAAAGCGTGATCACAAAGGGTCTTCAAAAACTTATGTGGATGAAATACAATGCCTTATTGAGAAGACCTCTTCAATGGAGATTAATGATTCACTTGATGTTACTTGATTCGCAACTTTCTGTGCCTAGCTCAAAGGCGTTAAAGAAAAGCACTCTTGGGAGATAACCCAATGTTTTTACATTCAGTTCTTTTTTTTATTTGAGTCTTGGAAGTTATTACTACTGTAATGACCTCTCCTTATCCTTTTCATTTCGTTTTTGTGCCAAGAGAAGCCTCTAATTTGAGCGAGGTAAGATTTGGGGATGTTGATGTCCTAAAACAGTTTTTGGTGTTGCACCGTAAAAATTCGTGAAAATTCTCTCTATATCTTTTGTACCTGCAATTTCTTGTGCATATGCCCCAGGTTATATCCAAACTTTCATTAGCTGAACACTTTTTTATTTGAGCAACAGAAAACCCCTTAAAAAATCTGCCTTTGTCAGCTGTTCTGTTTTGACAGATTTCTGCCAATATTTGTGTTTGCCGCTTTATCGCTTTCTTTTTAAGTTCTTTTGATCACGGAACTTTTGGGGAAGTTGCTACAGTAGTATATACTTTATATGTGGTGGTTTTAGGTTGAAACCTGAAGCAAAAGAGGTTGATTCCATGTTATGCTTACACTAATGTTGCTAATAGATTTGTGTTTGGTTTTGTATGAAGGAAGTTTTCAAGTGTAGGGATCAGAGAGTGATGAGATGAGTTGAAGAATGGACAAAAGCTCAAGCTTGGGGATGCCCACGCATCACCCCAAGAAATATCCAAGAAGTATAAGCGTCAAAGCTTGGGGATGCCCCCGAGGCACCCCTTCTTCATCGGCAAAAATCAGGTCACCTTTCAAGACACTATATTTTTATTGCTTCAGGCATTATACGTTTTTCTTGGAGTGTCAGTTGTTTTTAGTTTTTAGTTTAGTTTTGTTTTGTTTCCTGCAATAAATGGTTGGACCCCAAAAAATTCCTTTTGGAGAAGTTGCCTTGCTTTTCATTTCCAAGAACACTCCATTTTTCATTCTTATAATTTCAACGAGTGTTCTCTTTTTCTAGAACTGCGTTTAGTTTTCGATTTTTGCCTTGATATGTGTTCAGATCTTGTTATATCTTTTCATCAAGGTGTATTTTTGCCTCTGGTCTTTAGTGGTTTTCATCAAAAGAGGTGTTTATAAAAAGTTTGAATGGTGTTGGAAAAGAGAAAAGCTTTATGCAAAAAAGTGGTACAAGAAGGAGCTTGTGTAGACTACGGCTTAGACTTTTTCATGTTGTGCTTGGTGTCTTTTTGATAGTATGCTTAGTGGTTTTGCTGTAGCATGACTTGTCTCAAATAACTGAGATTGCTTAATGAGCCTTTGAAAAAATCATGCGTTGTTTTAATTATTTGGAAGCATTATTTTGATTTTCTCCTTGATGCTTTATTTGGGTTGACTTGGCGCATGCTCACACATGTTAGACTCTTACGAAGTCGCCAATAGCCTCTATGATCATTTAGTTTTTGACTTTTGATGCCATCTTATGCTTCTTTTAATGTCACTTTGTCGCTATGCATGATTATGGCCGTTATTGCTCTCTTAGTTGGTCGCTCCCAGTCTTTTGCTAGCATTCGTTTTGTACTGAGTATGAGCTATACTCGTGCATCCAACTCCTAAAAACCAAGTTTGCCAAAGTGTCCACCATACATACCTATTAGCAATTTTCTATTTCAAAGTACATTTGACTTGCTTTTATCTACTCTTCAAATTAAACTCTTACCAGTGTTATGCGAAAATTGGTCAGTAAAGCTCTCACGAACCGGATGACACACTTTATTTTTCTCATTCGTAAAAATTTGACATTGTGGTCTCTTATGTTGAGTTGTTATGCTTGCAAGTTATAAGTTAGGAATTAGCCCAGTGATACGTCTCCAACGCATCCATAATTTTTGATGCTCCATGCTTGTTTTTACACCATTTGCTTAGTGTTTCGTTACGCTTCGTGGCACTTTTATGCATTTTCCGGAACTAACCTACTAGCAAGTCGCCACAGTGCCAGTTCCCTGTTTTCTGCTGTTTTTGTGTTTCAGAAAAGTTACACAGGAAATATTCTCGGAATTGGACAAAACCAAAGCCAGTCGCCCAGAATTTTACCGAGGCTTCCAGAGAACCGAAGAGGAGACGGAGTGGGGCCACGAGGGGCCCTCACACCAGGGCGGCGCGGCCAGGGGCTGGGCCACGCCCCCTGTCTGTGAGACCGTCTCGGTCTACTTCTGACGATGCCCCTCCGCCTATAAAGACCCCCCAACGAGAAAAACCTAAAGACCCGATCAGTTTTCTAGAACACATTGCGATTCGCCGCTGCCGTCGACCCGAAGATCGGGAGGGTCTAGAAGCTTTTCCCGGCACCCTACCGGAGAGGGGAATCACCACCGGAGGTCTTCTTCATCGCCATGCTTGCCTCCGGAGCGATGAGTGAGTAGTCTACCTTGGACTATGGGTCCATAACAGTAGCTAGATGGTTGTCTTCTCCACCATGTGCTTCATGTTTAGATCTCATGAGCTGCCCTACATGATTGAGATCACCGTTATGTAATTCTACATGTTTGGTTTGTTGGGATCCGATGAATATTGGTGTTATGCTTGAGTTGAAGTACTGAAATTTATCTTATGTTATCTCTATGTTGTTTATGATCTTGCATGCTCTCCGTTGTTAGTAGCTATCTTGGCCGAGTAGTTGCTAGTGACTCCAAGAGGGGGTATTTATGCTCGATAGTGGGTTCATGCCTCTATTTAATCTGGGGGAGTGACAGAAACCTCTAAGGTTGTAGATGTGTTGTTGCTACTAGGAGGAAAACAACATTCATATGCTCGAGGGCATATGCTTTGTTTACATTACACACTTTGCTTAATGCAATTATCTGTTGTTCGCAACTTAATACTCATGGGGTGTTCGGACGATATCCCCATGAGTAGATTATTAGTCATAGATGCAGTTGGATGGCGGTCTATGTATCTTGTTGTAATGCCCAGAGTAAATCTCATAGTGATCCTCTCTTCATATGCACGTTGTCTTTATTCTATCAATTGCCCAACTGTAATTTGTTTACCCAGCATGTATTATTTTATCTTATGGAGAGACACTGCTAGTGAACTGTGGACCCCGGTCCTATTTCCTTTAAATTGCTATCACTGTTTACTTTACTCGCATACTATTACTATTTTCCACTCGATACGCTCATTCCTTTGTTTACAGCAAACCGGTGAGATTGACAACCTCATCGTAAGTTGGGAGCAAAGTATTTGGTTGTATTGTGTGCAGATTCCACGTTGCTACTAGTTTAAGACGCGCTAACTAGTTTTGATCGTGAAACGGTGCCCTTGTTGGAGTGTCACTAGACTAGCAAGCATTACCTTCAGTCGTTTGGCTCCTTCCTCTCCTGACCGACATACCTTGGTTTTTTAACTTAGGGAAAAACCTTGCTGCTATATTCATCATACCTTCCTCTTGGGTTTCCAACTAGACAGTGAAAAGATAACACCACCGTCACGCATCAAGCTCTTTTTCTGGCGCCGTTGCCGGGGAGGAAGAAGAAGACTTCTGCGAGGGGAGTTTTCACACGCACATCCTTTACTTTGTTATTGTTTTGCTTTACTTTATTTTTACTTGCATCGTTTTATCAAAAACCCAAAAAAATTAGAATCCTTGGTAGTTGTTATTTCTTTACTTTTAGTTCATTATGTTGTTCCCTAAGTACGTTCTGGAGGACCTCTCAGTAGGAAGTGGTTCAATTATTGGAAAAAATAACATTGAGGAGTTCTTTAATCATATTAGTATGCATAAAGAAGTTGAGGAAAATTCTTTGGCTGAGCTTGCTCCTAGTTGTGAAGTTGCTTCTGCTTATTTAGTTCACATGTTAGAAGCAAGGTTTGCTAGCCTTAATCCTTTTATGCAATACATGTTCCTTAAGCTTCATGAAATTGAGGATCCTGAAAAGAAAGCTTTTATCTTGAAAACTTTGCGCTTAGAATTTAGAGATGTTGCTATCGAGGCTAGGAAAGTTTTTAGGAAATTTAATAAGCTTGGCTCACCTGTAGCGGTTGTTGGTACACCCAATGAAGATTTTAGAGTGCCAATACCTTATAAACTTGTAGGACTTCATGATGCTTGGGAAAATAATTCTAGTTGGATTTGCCCTGAAAATCCTTTTGATGAAAGTAGTGTACCAAAGCGTGATCATAAAGGATCTTCAAAAACTTATTTGGAAACAATTTCCTTCATTGTTGAAAAGACTCCTATAGTGGATCCTAATGCTTCTTTCATAATTACTTGATTCGTAATTTTCTGCGCCTAGCTCAAAGGCGTTAAAGAAAAGCACTCTTGGGAGATAACCCAATGTTTTTACATTCAGTTCTTTTCTTTTATTTGAGTCTTGGAAGTTATTACTACTGTAATTACCTCTCCTTATCCTTTTTATTTCGTTTTTGTGCCAAGAGACGCCTCTAATTTGAGTGAGGCAAGATTTGGGGATGTTGCTGTCCTGAAACAGTTTTTGGTGCTGCACTGTAAAAATTCGTAAAAATTCTCTGTATATCTTTTGGACCTTAAATTTCTTGTGCATATGCCCCAGGTTATATCCAAACTTTCATTAGTTGAACACTTTTTGATTTGAGAAACAGAAAATCCCTCAAAAATTCGATCTTTGTCATCTGTTCTGTTTTAACAGATTTCTGCCAATATTTGTGTTGCCGCTTTATCGCTTTCTTTTTTAGTTCTTTTGATCACAGAGCTTTTGGGGAAGTTGCTACAGTAGTATATGCTTAATATATGGTGGTTTTAGGTTGAAACCTGAAGCAAAAAGGGTTTGATTCCATGTTATGCTTACACTAATGTTGCTAATAGATTTGTGTTTAGTTTTGTATGAAGGAAGTTTTCAATTGTAGGGATCGAGAGTGATGAGATGAGTAGAAGAATGGACGCCCATGCATCACCCCAAGAAATATCCAAGAAGTACAATCGTCAAAGCTTGGGGATGCCCCCGAGGCATCCCTTCTTCATCGGCAAAAATTAGGTCACCTTTCAAGACACTATATTTTTATTGCTTCATGCATTATGCATTTTTTTTGGAGCGTCAGTTGTTTTTATTTTTCAGTTTAGTTTAGTTTAGTTTGCTGCAATAAATGGTTGGACCCCAACAAATTTCTTTTAAGGAAGTTGCCTTGCTTTTCATTTGCCAAGAACACTCCGTTTTTCATTTTTATAATTTCAATGAGTGTTCTTCTTTTCTAGAACTGCGTTTAGCTTTCAATTTTCGCCTTGATATGTGTTCAGATCTCGTTATATATCTTCATCAAGGTGTATTTTTGCCTCTGATATTTATTGGTTTTCATCAAAATAGGCGTTTATAAAAAGTTTGAATGGTGTTGGAAAAGAGAAAAAGCTTTATGCAAAAAAGTGGTACAAGAAGGAGCTTGTGTAGACTGCGGCCTAGGCTTTTGCATGCCGTGCTTGATGTCTTTTTGATAGTATGCTTAGTGGTTTTGCTGTAGCATGACTTGTCTCAAATAACTGAGATTGCTTAATAAGCCTTTGAAAAAATCGTGCGTTGTTTTTATCGTTTGGAAGCATTATTTTGGTTTTCTCCTTGATGCTTTATTTGGATTGACTTGACACATGCTCACACATGTTAGACTCTTACAAAGTCGCCAATAGCCTCTATGATCATTTAGTTTTTGACTTTTAATGCCATCTTATGCTTCTTTTAATGTTGCTTTGTCGCTTTGCATGATTATGACCATTATTACTCTCTTAGTTGGTCGCTCCCAGTCTTTTGCTAGCCCTCGCCTTGTACTGAGTATGAGATCTACTCGTGCATCCAACTCCTAAAAAACCAAGTTTGCCAAAGTGTCCACCATACATACCTATTAGCAATTTGCTATTCCAAAGTACATTTGACTTTCTTTTATCTACTCTTCAAATTAAACTCTTACTAGTGTGATGCAAAAATTGGTCAGTAAAGCTCTCACGATCTGGATGCACACTTTATTTTTCTCGTTCTTGAAAATTTGACATTGTGGTCTCTTATGTTGAGTTGTTATGCTTGCAAGTTGTAAGTTGGGAACTAGCCCAACCCTGCCGTCATGGGGCAAGCTTTTAACATTGCACTTCTTATTTGAGTTGATATCGTGATCTTTTGTTTATGGATACTCACGGTGTGAAATGAATTGGGAATCTTGCGGGATCATGGAGTTTGTATATGTGTTAGGGAAACGCCTGGGCCGCCAATATAAGCCATGCATAATTCATGGTGGAAATTTGCAGCATGCCCATAGTGGACATTCGACGACGCATCTCAAAATAAAAAGCTATACAAATAGTAAATAAAAGAGATGTCGAGGTGTTCATTGTCTGCTTGTCCTGTCATTTTGATGTGGGCTTGTTTCATGTCATTGGGCACGGAGGTACCCCGTTGGCGGTTCTCGATGACATGTGTATACTTACAATGACAAGAGCTTGCTTGGGACTGTCAGTAAAGTAGCATGAGGTTTGGGTACTCGTATTCACGGGATACGAGGTTTTCAACTTATGATTTGTCAAGCATATGCAGCATAAGTGTTCTCGCATTAACTTTAACCATTCAAGATGCTTATGATGGGGGCAATGAGATCTCAAAAACGGTAAGTACCATAATTTTTAAAGGTTTATAAAATTTGCAATCACTGCTTCCCTCCGCGAAGGGCCTTTCTTTTACTTTTATGTTAAGTCACCACCTTCTATCTTTATGCACCATTAAGAGAGCATAGTTGTCATTCTGAGTATAATGTGCATTGTCCCAAAGTTTTCATTGATTGATTCATATTGTTGGTTTCACTTGTTCTCAAATTATTTGTATCTAGTCGCCCTCTTAAACTTGAAGGTGTCCTATGCATTTATGTTTTGCTCTCCATGAAGGACTGATACGTCCATTTTGCATCACTATTTTGTATCATAATTTACTGTTATTCATTGATATATTTCATATTTAGAGTTGATACTTATGTTATTTCCTTTGTTTTCACATGTTTGATGATCTTTGGAGGAGTTGCTGCCGGAGTAAGGATTCTGCTGGAAAAAGGACCATCAAGGGACCATATTTTGAAGATCAGGAAAATTCCAGAAAAATACCACGAAATTATATTTTCCCAGAAGACTCGGGAAGCCAGAAGGAGGAGTCGAGAGGAGCTAGGAGGGGCCCACACACCAGGGTGGCGCGGCCTGACCCCTGGCCGCGCCAGCCCTGTGTGAGGCCGCCCTGGCCCACTTCTGGTCTCGCCCCTCCGCGTACTTCATCATCCCCAAAAACCTAAGTCAGGGGGGCTCAGAGTTAGACACCGCCGCCTCTGCGGGGCGGAAAACACCAGAGAGAGAAAAGCTCTCCGGCAGGCAGAAATTTGCCGGGGAAATTCCTTCCCGGAGAGGGGAGATCGTCGCCATCGTCATCACCATCGCACCGGACTTCATCGGGATCATCATCCCCATCACCAGCAGCTTCATCTTCACCATCACCACGCCATCCCGCTGTATCATCTTGAGTTGGATCTTGTTATATTCATAGGGGAAACTTTCCCGGTGTTGATTACTCTTGTAGTTGATGCTATTGAGTGGAACCATTGAATTAAGGTTTATGTTCAGATCGTTATTTACAATTATTTCACCTCTGATCATGATCCATATGATGTCTTGTGAGTAGTTCATTTAGTTCTTGAGGACATGGGAGAAGTCAAGATGTTAGTAGTGAATTATTGTTGAGAAATATTTAATGGTTTGATATTGTTGTGATGCTATTTCACTAGTGGTGTCATGTGAACGTCGACTACATGATACTTCACCATTTATGGGCCTAGTGAGATGCATTGTGTATTTGGCTACCGATTGTGGGGTTGCTGGAGTGACAGAAACCGAAACCTCCGTTGGAAAACTATTGCACCAGGGAGCGTAGGATCTTAGAGTTTAAGGCTGTGGTTAGATTTATCTTAATTACTTTCTTGTATTTGTGGATGCTTGCAAGGGGTATAATCACAAGTGTGTATTTATCCTAGTAAGGATAGTGCGCTAGCACAGGTTCACCCCCATAACACCTATCAAACCAATAGAGACTATTGGCTTTATGAAGCGAAAGCTCTTGACAGAAAATCCCGTGTGTCCTCGAGAACGTTTTGTTATTATAAGTATACAACCGGCTTGTCCTTTGCTAAAAAAAAGGATTGGGCCACTTGCTGCAATTGTTACTACTGTCTTTTATTTACTAGCACTTTATTTACTCGTATTACCAAATACCCCTGAAAACCTATTTGCTAGTATTTACAGTGATTCCTTGATCAAAACCGCTCATCAATACCTTCTGCTCCTTGTTGGGTTCGACACTCTTATTTATCGAAAGTACTACGATACACCCCCTATACTTGTGGGTCATCAAGACTATTTTTTGGCGCCGTTGCCGGGGAGTGTAGCGCTATTGAAGAGTGGAATTGGTAAAGGTAATTGTCGCTGTGAGTATCATTTTTATTTTGTCTTTTATTTTTATTTTTATTTTACTCTGCTATGGAGAACTCTCCATTTGGTTTCCTATTTGGAAACACATCTACTACTACTGCTGAACATGTGGATGAACCACCACCACCACTGCTACTCGTCTGATGGCGCCAGAAAAGAGCTGTGGCGTTTAGTTGACGTGGGAGCAATATGTCCTTGTGCGTGGTGATGACCAGCCCGTTGGGAACCCCAAGAGGAAGGTATGATGAGTGTAGCGGCTAGTTTTCCCTCAGTTAAGAAACCGAGGTTTATCGATCAGGAGAAGAGAGACGATGACGACTGAAGGTGTTTGTGGAACCTGCACACACACAAACAAATACTTTGTCCCCAACTTGCGATGAGGTTGTCAATCTCACCGGTTTGCTTGAAACAAAGGTTATGAGTGTATCGAGTGGAAAACAGTAGTAATATGCTAGTAAAATAAACAGTGCGGGAAAAGTAAACAGGTGATTGCAATATGATTAAAATAGGACCGGGGTGTGACGACCTCAAATTTGATAACAAATTCGAAGTGCCCGTTATGCAATCCATCGCAATCCCAGAATCATTGTTGCGATTTACATAACGTAGTTGATATCATAGTCATAGACATTAATAGTAAATAAAGGGGATTACATAGGTGGTCGCACAGACCAAACCTTACATTACATCAACATGCAGCGGAATAACACTTTGGGTCCATATTGTCAAGCTTCAACCGCACAGGCAGAGCGGACAGTAGGAAACGAGCCTAATTCGCAAAGTCGTCAATGATTCCTTCCTCCTTGATTTTTCTCCTTCAAGTCTGGCCAAGTTAATAGCCAGGGACAGAGCCGTGAGTACATTGCATGCACTCGCAAACTATCTTATAAATAAATGAATAGAGAATGCATAGTTCATATAGTGGTCTAAGCTCTAGGTTCATTTGCATAAAGCAGAATTTCCTTTCAAAGATCTTTTATCTAAAATGGTAAGAAAACATTTAGCTCTTTATAAATCTCTAGATGGAATCCCCCAAATGTCAATTCTTTTGTTCACCAAGTCACCTTCATGGTCACCGAAATTCATTGTCAAGTCACCTTTCTCAATCATTTTCAAAGTAAAACTTGATAACGGCCAAGCAGCGCTAAACCAACCGTCCATGACCGCGGACGCGGCTATTCGAATAGTTTTACACTCTGCAGAGGTTGTACACTTTACCCACACCATCCGACTACTCATCGTGTGGGCAACTTCCCCGCATAACAACATATGCCACGACAAGCAGCCGACCATTAATGTTTCACCTGCCCGCCTTAGCATAAACACTACCGCCTAGAGATGTACCCCTCAACACCGGGGTCCAAGAAGCTGTCCGGAGTGTGCAAGGTTCCCAGCCGCTTGTCCCACCGGAATGCCACTAACCGAGGTAGGGTCCCACACCCGGTAGTCCATTTTCAATGAGGGCTCTTCGGCTTGTACCCCAACCACCTATGAAGAGGAGGACAAGGCGAAACTCGGCCATAGCCAAGAGTGCCCTGGAAAAGGAGTCCCTGGTCGGACTTCCATTTACATTTTGTAGGGTCTACACTAAGGAGAAACAAGTACTCCACTAAGCCCTGTCCCATACCAGGATAATGTGGTCGCACTGTATGATTGGTCCAGTGGTACTTCACTCATTTATCATTTTTGTCAAACCTTCTTGTCACCTTCACCATGTCACCATTTTGTAAATAGTTTTCAAAGTCACCCTTGGGAAGGTTGCCCATCTCCAAGGTTTGTATTTCAAAATCATCCTTGGGCAAGGTTGCCCCTTTCCAAGGTTTTCATTTCAAAATCTTCATGATCTCCATTGGGGTTCCCACCTAGTCATTTTCCATGAATGCCTTCAGCTCAAGCATGATCCTCATGAGGGCACAAGGATCTAGGTAGGTATATGGGATAGGCTTAGCTTGATGCTCTACTTAGCATCCACTAAGGAAAGGGTTTCTCAAAGGTAGGCTAGGTTTGATTCTCTTGATGTCATCCACAAAAAGAGTTGGATGCACTTGTCAAGAAAGACATCACTACTCATTTGCATCTTGGTAACAATCATTGTAGCATGCATTTTTATTTAGAAGCAAGTAAACATGCATTATAAAACTGGGTAATGGTATGATCAAAAGATGGCTTGCCTTGGTTGGCAAAGTCATAGGCTTCTTCATCTTCATCTCGGGTTGGGTAGTCTCCATCACCATTGCTTGGTTGACTTCAGGATCCATTCTCCTTACTCTCGTTATCGTCTAATCGTAGGAAGGTAAACAAGCATACAATCATCACACAATTCACAAACAACACATACTTACTATAATAAGGATACTTGGGTAAGAGAAACTATCTAGGAAGTCTATGGAGAGTGGTTTCGACGATAATTGAGTTCCGATGGATGAGATGATTGAGTTGTTGTATCTAAGTAGGGTTTATTCATTTTGGATTATGAAAATATCTCCTGCAAGTTCTTATTGACCAAGGTCATATACTACTAGTATATGTTCAAGATTATGGTTCATCTAAAGAGGCTTCATAGGATTTTGAGTATTTTTCTTTTATTGAAGCCATTGCTAGTTTGCAACTATTTAGTAATCAAATTTAAATCTACAAGTAGGGTCTATAGTGTCGTCGTGGTGAAACAACATATGCCATAGGATGGCTTAAATGGGGGCCGAACTAGCTGCTGGAGGATTCGGGAGAGGGGAACGAGCTAAAAAGCACGACAGAAAGAGACACTGATCTACCCAGGTTCGGGGCTCTCGTAAGGAGATAACACCCCTACTCCTGCTCTACTGATTGTATATTTGGGTCGATGTAGTACACAACAATGGTGCTTCCAAGCTCTCTGCTAGAGAAGGAAGATGAACTGCTAAGTGTAGGAACACAGAGTGACCAACCCTTTACCAGGGCTCCCTATGCCACCTTATATAGTGGTGGCCAGGGTTACAACGGTCATACAAGACCACAAGACACGGGCTACACTCCAAACAGGAGCTGGTGACGATGGCAGAGACCCTTGACTTCGCCCCTGATTGCTCTCGATGGGACGCCATATCCCTGTACCTTGTACCTCTTGAACTATGACCTTACCTCTGTGCGGTGAGCTCGTACTTGTGCACAGTGAGGGTAGGTAACCTCCACTGTGCACCCTGCCATCTTACTCTACTACCATGCTTGGATGTTTTCTTCCTTGATTGTAGGGATGTGACACCTTGGTTGACTTAAGTATCCCGGATATGACCGTTGGCCATACCCAGGACATATATGCCGGACCAACGACCTACGAGGGTCGGGTAATCCGGCCTCCCCTGCTCCTGCACAACACACCAAATGGTTAGGCCGGCATATCTAAGTATATGCCGGCACACATATACCAGTATTCCGGCTATACCGGCATATCCAAGTATTAGCCGGGATACACACATATGCCGGCCTGGCCGATGCTCTCATATTCCGGCCAGGCCCTTTCTTGATAACTCGGCATAAGTCAACCATAGACTTTGTGTCTTTCTAGTCTCTTGACCCTACCGGGGGTTATCCCCCCGACACTAGTCCCCGAAGCTGCCGAGGTTCCCTAGTCATAGCTGTGGAGCCTCGACTGGTTCAACATACCTTTCTTCATTATGTCCCGGTGATCAGATTATATCCCGGCCTCTGTTCCTGTTCCAAAACTTATTCTGGCCGGTCCCGAGGGTATTCCGGACGGAACATATACATCGGGCAGTTAATCCGACATATAGACGAGTCTTCCTCGAGAAGCCATGCCTGACAGCTTTGCATCGAAACTTGTAACTGTCCTGCCACCTCGAACGGTCACCCACGATGTGACGGTTCACAGTGCAGTTATTCCTTGCCATCATTGCGTCATGGCACGGTTACCGGAACCGCCGCCCCACTCTGTGCCGCCACGTGGTGACTCTCTGCAGGAACGGTCGAGGGAGTGGAACACTACCCACGATCCCCACGACCCTGCCTCTTCGGTATAAATATGGGGTGGGGGTAAACTTGCTCTTTTTACCCCCGCCACAGTGCCTTCTTCCTCTTCTGCTCTCCTGCCCCTTGCGCTTCGCCGCCGGACCGAGGGACAGAGAAGGAGCGCCGCCGACGACCCGCTCTACTCCGGCGCCGACGCCCGACGACGCACGGCATCACCATTGACGACGCCGCCGCCGCCGCCTCTTCTCTCTGCAGCATTGCAGGGAGATTGGATCTTCTTCTGTACGCTCGTCGTCGTCGTTCTTTCGCCGTCGGCCAAACTCCGGTGAGTTCCTCTCTCCCTCTGTTCTTCCTCTTTGATGCTTCTTCATAGCTTCTCATTGGTAGCCATATCCGCATAGATCTAGTGCAGTTCCTCTCTGGATTCGACTAGCATTGCTAACAGCGCTCACAGGTGTTCTTCCTTAGAATTTTTACCCTTATTTGTTTCCTGTTTTAACTGGCTCGGTAGATCTTTGATTTCTGCTAACCTTGGGGAGAGTGGTATGCCGGAGAGACTAACCTCCCTCTTTTCTCCGGCCTTGATAGGAATATCATCACGGGACTCCGGCTCTCACGCCTTGTCCCGGCCACTAAGATGGCATCTTCAAGCATGACGGGCACCTCGGCCTCTGAGGAAGATACCTCGGCCCGAGCCCAAGGACGCTCCGGCTGGGAGGGGTCGGAGGTTACTCCGGCCGACATATCCTGGGTCACCTCCACCAGGAGAGTCCCGGAGGGCGTAGCATGCCGGCTACCAGCAGGAGAAACTGTGCCGGCACCTGAACCTGGCGAACGCGTCGTCTTCATTGCCCACTTCGAGCGTGGCTTCGGCCTGCCGGCATCGGACTTCTTCCGGGACTTCCTCAACACCTACGACCTACAACCTCATCATATCCCGGCCAATGCCGTGATGATCCTCTCCGCCTTCGCTGCTTTTTGCGAGGGCTATGCCGGCATAGAGCCCCTTACTCAAGGCTGGGCGAAGTACTTCCAACTGCGGAAGCAAGTCGTCCAAGAGCCGCCCCAGAGCAAGGACGACCCGCCGGAGACGGCCCAGGAAAAGAAGGACCGCCCCATGACCCTCTGCGGCGCGGCCACCATCATGTCCCGAAAGGGCTCGGACTTCCCCAAGGTGGAGCTCCTGGAATCTTGCAAGAAGTGGCAGAAAAGCTTCTTCTACGTCAAGAACACCACCGACGAGGATCTGCTCAACCTGCCGCCATTTGTGGACGAGCCACCCTTGGCTATGACGAACTGGACCTACAACCCGAAGAACTCGGTGATGCCGGTGAATGTGCTTCACCGGGTTAAGGGCGAGCTCCGGGATGCCGGTCTTACTCCTCAAGACCTGGTGGCCTGCTATATAAGCCGGCGCGTCTCCCCTCTGCAGCGCCGGTCGCACAAGATCTGCCAGATGAGTGGGCCAATGGACCCCACCCGGCACTCCACACACGAGCTGACTCCGGCCGACATTCTGCGCCGGATTAAGGATGTCTGCAAGTCCTCTCAGGCCACTTTTGCCTGGGGGCTAGAACCATACAGCCGGGATAGGCCCGCCCCAACGGTAAACCATCTTATCCGATACATAAAGTCCATGTCCGGCACATAGATACTTAAGCCGACACATGTCTGTTTGCCGACACATATCATATTGATCCGACATACCTCTTCCACCGGCATATTTCCTTGTCTGAATACTTGACTTTGCTGTTTATACAGAAATTCAGCTTCCAAGCCATGGAGAACTCCCGGATCAAGATCGTGGCGGACCGCACTGTTGCGGATGTTGAAGATCCGGATCATTGGGATAAGCTTCCCAGGAGCACCCGTGCTGCAGCTGCCATGGGTAAGGGCTCTTCATCCCGGCATTATACTCAAGACCGGAGTGAGATTGATTCTGACGAGGAGATCCTGCTGTACTATGACCCGATGCCACTTGCGTATGCCTTTCCAGAAACACCTATTGCTTACGAGTTTCCAATGCCGTCCTCAGCTATCCCGGACGATATGGTTATCGACGCCGCCCCTCTGAACCAGGGACCTCCTTCCACCGGCGGACGTGCCGGCCGGAAGCGAGGGGTGAAGCCCCAGCCCGACACACCTCAGAAGTCGAAGAGGCAGAAGGTCGGCATGCCCATACTGAAGAAACCGAGACCTGTCGCCGTGGGGTAAGTTCCTTCTGCTTGTTTCATTCCCGACATATCTCTTGCTTGCATTATTGACTTGGCGTTTTTTCTCTTTCAGAGCTCCTCTTGCGCCGGAACAAGCTTCTAGCTCGAGTGGCGACCCGAAAGTTACCAAGCCCGCGGCCACTGCTACCTCCGACATACCCTCTGCCAGCCACACGACCTCCCCGGCGCCGGCATCCTCGCCTGCGCCCGACAAGACCTCCTCCCCGGCGAAGGACGTTCCTCCGCCGGAACAAGACACCTCTGCCCCCGACGTCCACATGGACTCGGGGGCTCAACAGGAACCTCCGGCTCCTGATGTCCACATGGACACAGGAGCCCACCAAGAAGCACCAGACTCCGGCGCGCCCACCAGCGACGCCGGCACAACTGAAGACGCCGGAGCAGACATCAAGGGTAAAGGCCCTTTAGTGCCGGAAGTCCGGACTATTCCGGATCCTGCCTCTGCTGGCCAAGATGCACCGGCCGCGCCGGAACAGCCCGTGCCCAAAACTCCTTCTGCTGAAATGACTCCTGCACCGGCCAAGACCACGGCGCCGGCCAAGACCTACGCCCCGGCCAAGTCCGGCACATTGAAGATCCAGCCGACCAAGTCCGGCACTCCATCCGCCGCCACTGCTCCTCCTAAGGCAATGCCTCGGACCAGCTCTGCTCTGGCCCTGCATCTTGGCAGGGCAGCAGCCCGGCCTGGCTACCGGCGCAACTTCTTCGACACGCCAGAACTTGAGGGCATCATCCCCCTGGTGACAAAGAGTGACCAAAGCCTCGGGTCTCTCAAGGAGCGCTGCGAGAAATGGAATGACGCCGACTCCCTGGACACAGCTGAATCCAAGAAGAAGAAACAGGCCGAAGCTTCGGCCACCGGCAACCCAGCTGATATCCTGGCCGCTAAGCCCATTCCTATTGCCTGCGAACTTCTCAGTCTTCAGCAACGACTTCATCGCCTGGCCGATGCCACCAACGTAAGTCCTTTACATATAGATATCCCCAGTCCCCGAAAATGTCGGCTGTCCGGGATACGGACATCCGGGATTTTCCAAGACCTTTTGCACTTAGCTGCTTTTGCAATTAACTTTCCGACATATGAGCTCGATTTGAGCTTCAAATCCCAGTCACCGAGAGCCGGGATAGGTGCGCAGCACCTGTGCCGGGTCTCTACAATTTCACATCTCAATTATTTTTCAAATCCTCCTGACCGAGATATAAGCTCGATTCGAGCTTCAAATCCTAGTCACCGAGAGCCGGGATAGGTGCGCAGCACCTGTGCCGGATCTCCTATAGCATAAATAGTTCACATAATCTTCAACTGTACTGGCATGCTTTAGTTATCTCATATCCCTTCAAATCCTAATACTTTTGCAGCGCATGAATAACGCCCGTGCCGACATGTTCCATGACTTGGTGTGCGAGCATCGGAAGCTTTCCGACGCACACAACAAGCTCCAGCTGGAACTGTCCCAGAAAGGTAATTTCAGCCGACATACCTTGCCCTTCTCAATAGTCCTCTGGCCGGCACATCTTAATATGCCGACACCTAATCTTTGTCTGACATTTGGCAGCTGGTGCCGAAGCACAAGTCACCGAGCTTACCAAGAGAGTGAAGGAACTTACTGGTATGCCGGATCCTCTTAACCTTGAACTAATCCTTCTGTACTTCAAATCCTTTAATCTTTTCACTGTTTTCATTCTTCAAATCCTTGTTTTGACTTCAAATCTTTTCAGACGAGAAAGCTGCACTGGAGGCACGCCACCAGGACTGTGTGTCCTTAGTGGATGTAGCCAAGCAACTGGACGACCGGGATGCCGGTCACAAGGCCGAGGTTGAGCAGCTGAAGGGCCGGATCACCGAGCTTCTGGACGAAAAGGAACAGAGGGAGGGCCTACTGAAGAAAACCCAGTCCCTGCTTGTCACCTCCGAGACTGATGCCTCCAACGCCCACACTGAACTGGATAGCCTGAAGGAGCAGGCCACCAAATGGGAGGTTACAGTTGCACAGCTGAATGCCGACCTTGCCAGTAAGCTTCAAATCCTTTCCCTTTATCCTTCCCGACATAGTGTAATTCTCTCCGGCATATTCTCCTTTTGCTAACATTGTTTCTATTCCTCAGACATGTTTCCCGCTTCCGTCGAAGACGTTGAGAGGGCTTTGCAGTTGGATCGAGAAAGCCGGGGTGTTCCGGTTGACTCGCCCAACTGGGACATGTCGGAGCAGCTGCTGGCTCTGCAGTCCCGGAAAAACGCCATGACGCTCTACACCGAAGAACTCTTATATGGCGCCCAGGAGGCATTCTCTGCCCTCTGGCCGGGACAAAGGACTCCCACTGATCCCGTCGACCTCGGCAACGATCTGCAGCTGGCCAAGGTTCACCTCCGGGAGTGGCGAGATTCCGGCGCGAGGGTTGGAGCTGACGAAGCTCTCAGCTACTTCTTGTCCTGGTATGAAAAGGCTGACTTGGAGACTTTGCGCACTGTGCGCGAAGGATCCATCTGGACCACGGATCCGGAACACATCCGGCGCCGACGGGAGCTGGCCCACAGCTATGTGGACTATGCCGACACCGACGCCTTCGTTCGGGATATCCGTGAGCCGGAGAAGAAGGACGATGCCGGGACACCCGCCGCTGCTGAGGGCTCCGACTCCAGCCAGGATGAAGATGAAGCTGAAGAGGCCGACACTGATGTCCCGGAACAGGCATCTGCCCCGGGCGGAGGTGATGGCTCCATTCCATCTGCTGGGTCCGGCACTCCTGAAGCCGACATCTCCACCGCCACTGCTCCACCAGCCGACGCCTCTGCTTCTGCCCCTGGTCCTTGACTTTGCAGCATAAAAACTTTAAGTTTTATCAGATCCCCGGTATACCGGGTGCAGATGTAATATACACGCTTAATTTCCTTTGGTTTGCTACCTGAACAAGTTTTATCTTGGTTTGCTTGTTACTAATGCCGGATCATCTTTTGGCTAAGTCACCGAGTTGTTTTCCTGTTTCCTCAATTTCACAACCTTGGCTGCTTGTCTACCTCAATTGGCTTTCGACGTATGAGTCTCAAGGTTGCTTCCTCGAACATACAGTACTTTAACTTTGAGACTTAGACCTCAAATCATCCGACACTTTAAATTTTAACTTTAGCTTTAACGAAAATGTCGGTTCGCTTGCTTTGTATTTCCTTAGCCGTTTTCCATGTGTAGACAATCTCCGGCATCTACTCTTGCTAGCCATGAAGCCGGGTTTCGGACAGCAGCTGAGTCGAAGAGTGGCCTTTGGTGCCGACACATTACTAGGCCGACATAGGAAACATTCAAATAAAGCCAGCCGGCATATAACAAAAAACTGCAAATAAACAACAAATATACCTCGGAGCTAGTTACCCGGCTTCTTCGGGATGCCGGTATTTCATTCATTAGTCTTGTGCCGGCACAACACACCGGCATACAAAGGAAAATATGGAAATACATACATTGTGTTGCTCAGGAGTAAAAGGGGCGCAGTAGAGCTATGTTCCATGGCCTCTTGGTTTCTTCTCCGGACCTGTCCGCCTTATTCTTCTTGGGGTCCTGCGCATCTATAAGATAATAGGCATCATTGTGCAGAGCTCTGCTCACAATGAATGGCCCCTCCCATGGAGGAGTTAACTTATGCCGGCCTTCTGTTCCTTGCTTTAGCCGGAGTACTAGATCTCCCTCTTGAAATCTCCTTGGATTTACCTTCTGCGCATGATAGCGTCTGAGGTTCTGCTGATATACTGCTGTTCTTGACAGAGTTATTTCCCTTGCTTCCTCTAGCAGATCAACATCATTTTCTCTGGCTTCTTTAGCCTCTTCCTCAGTATATAGCACTATTCTTGGTGCATCATGTATTACATCTGTTGGAAGCACAGCTTCTGCTCCATACACCAGGAAAAATGGTGTGTAGCCTGTTGATCTATTCGGAGTTGTTCTTAAACTCCACAGCACTGCTAGCAGCTCATCTAGCCAACATCCCGGAGTTTTCTCCAGGGGCTCTATCAGCCGGGGTTTTATGCCGGATAATACTAGCCCATTTGATCTCTCTACTTGGCCATTGGCACAAGGGTGGGCAACCGACGCAACGTCCAGCCGGATTCCCACTTCCTCACAAAATCTGGCAAATGGCCCTTGGGCAAAGTTTGACCCATTGTCAGTGATGATGCTATGAGGAACACCATATCTCAAGATTATATCCTTTAAGAATTTCACTGCTGTGTGACCATCACACTTGCTTATGGGCTTCACTTCAATCCACTTGGTGAACTTGTCCACCATGACCAGGATATGGGTCATTTTCCCTCTGGCCGGCTTAAAAGCCCCGACCATATCCAGGCCCCAAACAGCAAAGGGCCAGGTTATTGGGATAGTTTTCAGGGCAGATGCCGGCTGATGAATCTGGTGGGCATATCTTTGACACCCATTACATTTCCGGACCATGTTTTCTGCCTCTTGCAGTGCCGTTGGCCAATAGAAGCCATGCCGGAATACCTTTGCCACCAATGCCCTGGACGAAGCATGGTGACCACACTCCCCCTGGTGAATTTCCCGGAGCATCTCCAGACCCTCCGCAGATTCGACACATCTCTGCAATACTCCGGTGGTACTTCTCTTATATATTTCTTTGTTGATGATGGTATACGCTTTGGATCTCCTTATAACCCGGCGGGCTTCGGTTTCATCCGCCGGCACTTGACCATCCACCATGAAGTTCATGATAGGACGTGCCCATGAGGGCACTTCCCTGACAGTGAACACTGCCTGATCTATTTCCATCATTTCGACCGACACATAATCGATCTCCATGGGCTGCGAAGTCCCCGGGACTGAAGAATCAGTCCCCGGGTATGCCGGAGCAGTCCCCGGGTATACCGGCACAACCTCTTGGCACATTTTACCCTTGCCTTTAGTTTTGCTCCGGAATACTGTACTAACAGCATATGCCGGCCCAGTCCCCGGGACTGAGGAAACAGTCCCCGGGTTATCCGTCCTGGCTCCGGCATCTATCTCCATTGGAACTGCTTCGTCTGGACCTGGCGGGACATAAATGGAGGATGACTCCGGCGAGGGTTTGATCGATGGCTTCCTCAGATGCTCCAGCGAAATGCCGGGCGGGATTGAATCTCGGGAAGACCCCAGCTTGGATAATGCATCGGCTGCATCGTTCTGAGCCCAGAGAACGTGCCGGAACTCACAACCTTCAAAGTAACCACTTAACTGCTGCACTAGGAAACGGTATGATGCCATGTTAGCATCATGCGCGTCCCATATGCCGGAACACTGCTGAATCACTAAGTAAGAATCACCGAAGCACATAATCCGGCGAATTCCTATGTCCTTAGACACCTTTAGGCCATGCACAAGTGCCTCATATTCTGCCACATTATTTGATGCTGCAAAGTGAATCTGCAGGACGTATCTCAGCTGGTCATTCTTTGGTGAACTGAGAACTATGCCGGCACCCAAGCCATGGATTGTCTTGGACCCATCGAAATGCATCCTCCAATAATTGGCATCTGGCAATGGTGGCTCATACTGTATCTCGGCCCAGTCAATAAAGAAATCAGCCAAGACCTGGGACTTGATTGTATCCCTCTTATCGTACTGCGGTGTATATGGTGAAAGCTCTATTGCCCACTTTGCTATCCGGCCGCTGGCATCTTTGTTGCCTATAATTTCCGAGATAGGGGCCTCGGCCACTACCCGGATTGGATGCTCTTGGAAGTAATGCTTGAGCTTCTTGGCCGCCATATAGACACCATAGGTCATCTTCTGATAGTGGGGGTAATTTTGCTTTGAGGTGGAGAGGACTTCACTCAGATAATATACCGGCCGCTGCACGGTTTTGCCTCCTTCCTCTCGCTCTACTACCACCACAGCACTGACAACTCGGTTGGTTGCCGCTATATAGAGCAACATTGGCTCCCTGGGCATCGGAGACGCTAATACCGGCGCTGTTGACAACAACTGTTTCAATTCCTTGAAAGCTGCATCTGCTTGCGTTGTCCAGACAAATGTGTCGGACTTTTTCATCAACTGATATAACGGCAGAGCTTTCTCTCCCAGCCGGCTTATGAAGCGGCTCAGGGATGCGAGGCACCCAGTGAACTTCTGTACTTCCCTCAAATCTGTCGGCGGCTTCATCCTTTCTATGGCACGAATCTTGCCGGGATTCACCTCAATACCCCGGCTGGAAACAAGGAAACCGAGCAACTTGCCCGCTGGCACACCAAAGGTGCACTTAGCCGGATTCAACTTCATCCGGAATCTCCTCAGGTTCCCAAAGGTTTCCCGGAGATCATCTATGAGAGTCTTGCTCTCCTTGGTTTTTATGACGATATCATCGACATATACCTGCACATTTTTATCTATCTGATCGTGCAAACACTTTTGCATACACCTTTGGTAAGTTGCGCCGGCATTTCTTAAACCGAACGGCATAGTGAGATAGCAATAAGCCCCGTACGGGGTAATAAAGGATGTCTTTATTTGATCTGGCTCATACAAGGGGATCTGGTGGAAACCAGAATAGGCATCTACAAATGATAACAGTTCACATCCGGCTGTGGAATCAATCACTTGATCGATCCGAGGGAGCGGGAATGGATCTTTAGGACATGCCTTATTCAAGTTGGTGTAATCAACACACATCCGCCATACTTTCACTATGGCAGGCTCATCTTTCTTCTTTTCCACCAAAACCGGATTAGACACCCAATCCGGATGAAGTACTTCCTTGATAAAGCCAGAGGCTAAGAGCCTGGCCACTTCCTCCCATATGGCTTTCCTTCTATCGCCGGCATTCTGCCGGAGCGGCTGCTTCACTGGCTTAGCATCGGGTCTCACGTGCAATGCGTGCTCAGCCAGCTCCCTCGGCACACCTTGCAGGTCCGAAGTAGACCATGCAAAGATATCCCGATTCTCACGGAGGAAGCTGATGAGCTCGCTTTCCTATTTGGGATCCAAACTTGCCCCAACCAGGGCATGGCGCTCCGGGAAAGCTTCATCCAGAGGCACCTTTTTGACTTCCTTACTCACTTGAAAAGAAACGCTGCCACCGGGATTTGTCATGCCCGGCATAGATTTGCCGGCCATGACCGTCTCAGCAATCTCCACTGCTCGCTTGAGCCTCTTCCTCTCCTCTGCAATGATCAGAGTCTCGGCCAGATTGGATCCGACGGTGGCACATGCCATCGAACGCTTGTAATCACCAATGATGGTGATCACTCCTTTGGGTCCCGGCATCTTCATCTTCAGATACGCCACATGCGTAGAGGCCATGAATTTTGCCAGTGCCGGTCTACCCAGCAAAGCATGGTAGGGGCTCTCCAGATCAACCACCTCGAACATGAGGTTTTCCACCCTGCAGTTATCCCGGCTGCCAAACATCACATCCATCCGGATCTTGCCCATCGGCGCACACGAAAGTCCCGGCACAATGCCGTGGAACGTGGTCTTGCTCGGTTCCAGCATATTTTCCTTGATTCCCAGCTTCTCCATCGTATCCCGATACATGATGTTGATGCTGCTTCCATTATCAATGAGGACCTTGCTGAATCTTACGTTATTAGCCGTCCCGACGAATGTCGGATCCATCACCAGAGCATATCCGCCGGGATTTGGCATGATCCGGGGATGATCTGCCCTGTCCCAACCAACAGCCTGGTCAGACCAGTACATCAGCTTTGGCACAGCCGACATAACGGCATTCACCTCCAGACACCGCCGGTACAAGCTCTGCTTGTCTGTTCTCTCGGTCTCAAAGACCATATAGCTCTGATCATACTCCTTGTACTCATTCCGGCCCGCTCCTGGGCCTCCGGCGTTATATTCCGGATTATAGCTCTGGTCAACTTGATTTACGCCGGCATTTCCGGCGTTGCTCTGCTTCCCGGGATTAACCGGCCTAGGTGGGACTGCAATCGTATTGGCACCTGTCAACGGCGATGGAGCTGCCGGGACAGAGGGTCTAGCCGGTCCCCAGGGACCTGCACGACCTGCTAATATGTCGTCCAGCCACGAACAGTTCCTTGTCACATGGTTTGCCGGCTTTCCCGGCTGGAATGTGTGGAACACACAAGGCTTGTCCATGGCAAGACCCACAGTATACTTCGGCCACTGCTTCTTCTGGCCGGCGGCTCCGCCGGCACTCTTGTTGGTCCAGACATTCTTCTTCTGGAACGGCTGTGCTTGCTGCTGCGGCTGCTGCTGAGGCTGCTGATAGTCCTCATATCTCGGACGCTGGCTACTGCCGGCGCCCCCTTGCTCTTCCTCCACAGCTGCAACTTGTGCTGCCCCATACCGGTGATCCGGCCTTTCATCTCTTCTCTTGTTCCGGTTATCAGTGCGATAATATTGCCCTGATCTCCCGGCATTGCTGGTGTTCCCCTGGGTTTGCCCCTGTCCTTGTGAATCGAGACTGGGCTGCATGGGATCTCCCAGAGCATAACTATCAGCGATCTTGATTGTTTCGGCCAGCGTGGCCGGCATTTGCCTCTGAAGCTTTTGCCACAGCATGGTGCCATGCCGGCACCCATGAGCGAACCACATGATGGCCTGCTGCTCATTGATTCCTTCGCAGGAATTGCGCAACGTGCACCACCTGGTCAGATAGTCACGGTCAGTCTCATTCACTCCTTGCCGGCAGTTAGCCAGCTGCTGCGGACGGTTGGGCCTCTTGTATGTACTGGTAAAGTTCGACACAAACTGCTCTTCGAAATCAATCCAGCCGTTGATACTCCCGGCCGGCAAATTATTCAGCCATATCCTGGCTGGACCTTCCAACATCTGCGGCACATATCGTACCGCCCATCTGAGGTTTCCTCCGGCGATGTTCACCGCTGTGGAGTAATCCTCCAACCAATCTTCCGGCTTCGTACTGCCATTATATGTCCTCGCGCCACGCGCGAGCTGGAAGAAGTAAGGCACCGGCTCCCCCATAATCCGGGGTCCGAAACACATAGGGCCCGGAGCTCCTTGTCTCTCCACCAACTCTGATTGGTGGATCTTGTCCAGCTTGAAACGTGCATCATTGGCTTCCAAGGACCGAGGTCCAAGCCGGGATGCTATTGGGCCTGCGATCATCTGCTGCTGCTGCTCCGGCTGATGCTGCTCACTATGCCGGCCTTGCTGGTGCTGCTGCTGATATCCCGCCCTGGCAAGGGCGGAATTGCCGTCATCCTCTCGATGTCCCGGATGGCCTGCACCCTGCTGCTGCGCTGCACCTCCGGCGCCCTGTTGCTGACGCCGGGCTGCACTATTACTCCGGCCACCACCGGCCGCGCCTGCTTCATGCCGGGCCGGCACACTCTGGCCGGGCTTCTTGCTGCCGACATACTTGTCAGCTTGGCCGACATTCTTCTGCACCATCTCCTGCTTTCCGGCGACAGCCGGATCGTACACCTGGATCTGCTTGTCCCGGCGGCCAGAGGTCACACTTCCGGCACGTCGGGCGCTAGGATGCGGGGACAAGGCTTGGCCCCTCGACCTCGCGCCGGCACCTCCCGCCGACACAATGTACTGAGACGCCCCGGCACCCGGGTTTGCCTTCTTAAAGGCCTCCTGCTGCTTTGTAGCTTCAGACAAAAGTTGGTTAAGCCGGGCTTGCTGCTCACGCAGTGCTTCGCCGGATAAACAAGATAAATCCTTAGCTACCTCGGCCGCCGCTCTAAGGTTCTTTACTGGCGAACTATAGACTACCTTAGGCACAGTACTAGTTGCGGTATGACTCTTATCTCTAGCATCTTTTCCTATCTCAGCATTAAGATTTCTGCCTCTAGTTCTAACCTCTTCTATCCGGCTAGGCCGGATTACTACAGGAGTAAAACCATGGGCTGCCTCATACTCACGGAGTTGCCGGTTAAACCGTTCGCGCTCCTGGTTCATGGCCAGGGCCTCGTCGACGAGGGCCTGACGAGATCCCTCCAGGACCTGTCTTGTCTGCTCCGGATCAACGCCGGATCGCACCGGCTCGAGAAGCCGGTCGATGATGGGAAGAAGAACCTCGCCCCTAGCCGGCACACCGGAAGTGCCGGCCAGGTTCTCCGCACGCTCCAACGGAGGACGCGCCGACCTCTTGACCTTCGGCGGCTCCGGAGGAGAAGCTCCGGCCGCTGCTGCTTTGCCGGCATCTTCCGCCGGCGGCACGGATGTGCCGGCCATCATCACCTCAGCCGGCTCTACTGAGCGAGCGCTACGCCCAGCGTGAGCCAGCCGATGTGATGGAGGATCCGACGCCACCAGCACCTCCTTCCTGCAAATTCTCTCAGTCCCCACGTACACCTCGTGGGAACCGAAAGACATAATCCGGCCATCCCTGGGGAACGGCCGGCCACCGAGACAACCGGCGTTGTCACTGACGAAACTGAGCGAGCCTAGCCTCTGGACGAGGCCAGAGACCACGCGCACTCCCGAAGCTGCTATCACAGACCCCGTCCGAATGAACACTCCGCCCAGCATATCGATCTGCCCCACGGTGGGCGCCAAATGTCGTCGTGGTGAAACAACATATGCCATAGGATGGCTTAAATGGGGGCCGAACTAGCTGCTGGAGGATTCGGGAGAGGGGAACGAGCTAAAAAGCACGACAGAAAGAGACACTGATCTACCCAGGTTCGGGGCTCTCGTAAGGAGATAACACCCCTACTCCTGCTCTACTGATTGTATATTTGGGTCGATGTAGTACACAACAATGGTGCTTCCAAGCTCTCTGCTAGAGAAGGAAGATGAACTGCTAAGTCTAGGAACACAGAGTGACCAACCCTTTACCAGGGCTCCCTATGCCACCTTATATAGTGGTGGCCAGGGTTACAACGGTCATACAAGACCACAAGACACGGGCTACACTCCAAACAGGAGCTGGTGACGATGGCAGAGACCCTTGACTTCGCCCCTGATTGCTCTCGATGGGACGCCATATCCCTGTACCTTGTACCTCTTGAACTGTGGCCTTACCTCTGTGCGGTGAGCTCGTACTTGTGCACAGTGAGGGTAGGTAACCTCCACTGTGCACCCTGCCATCTTACTCTACTACCATGCTTGGATGTTTTCTTCCTTGATTGTAGGGATGTGACACCTTGGTTGACTTAAGTATCCCGGATATGACCGTTGGCCATACCCAGGACATATATGCCGGACCAACGACCTACGAGGGTCGGGTAATCCGGCCTCCCCTGCTCCTGCACAACACACCAAATGGTTAGGCCGGCATATCTAAGTATATGCCGGCACACATATACCAGTATTCCGGCTATACCGGCATATCCAAGTATTAGCCGGGATACACACATATGCCGGCCTGGCCGATGCTCTCATATTCCGGCCAGGCCCTTTCTTGATAACTCGGCATAAGTCAACCATAGACTTTGTATCTTTCTAGTCTCTTGACCCTACCGGGGGTTATCCCCCCGACATATAGATCCTAGTTGACTTGTATCAAAGGTTATAGATCAATATTTAGAAATGTGGTTGATTCGAATTGGTTTCATATCATTTCCATTTATTTTGAAATATGTGTGCAAGTTTGAGTTTCTAATTACTATCATGTAGGATTAAATTTCCAAATACTTCCTACAAGTACACATGGACTAAGATCAATACCTATAGATAGTTATTTGGAAATGTGGTTTAAACAACAAGAGTTCCATAAGAATTTCGATTATAGATTTGAGTTTAATAAAATCCTATATGGCAAATGCCTATTTAACCATATAGGTAAATAGCATTTACTTTAAAATGTTCAAAAATGAGATCTAATGCCATAGGCAGATGGGCATCACTAATTGTGAATTTCTAAAGTTGGATTTATATTTTTAGGAATTTTATTTTAATTGATATGGATTTTCTAAGTTGGAAAAGCTCCTGTTTTGTTATTTTTACTGCAACCACTCTGTAAATCTAATTGTGTTGAAACCACTTTTATTGGATAGCTTATGTTCTAAGGTTTCCAGAACATTTTCATTTGCTAGATTTGGATCGGTAGATCTCCGGGAAAATTAAGTTTAGGCAAGCATCTGAATGAGTTTTTCAAAAATCGGAATTCGAATAACCCCTTTTTTTTTAATCCGGGCCGGACACGCAGTCCACGCTGGGCCGGCCCGTTAGGCTGCAAGTGGCGGGTGGTAGGGAAAAAAAAAGAGGACCGGTCCGGCCTGCCAAGAGGGCCCGTCCTGTCAGAACTAAATGGACCGAATCGGTACGGGATCATCTTCCTCCTCGTTACAGAGAACTCACCGGCGGTGGTGGCTGGGAACGGCACGGCGGCGGGGCTCGGCGAGGAAGGCACGGGAGACGACGGCGAGTTGCAGTCCGGCGGAGGATCTCCTCCTCTTCCACCTCGTCTAGGCGGCAGCTTGAGGGAGCGGCTGGAACACCGGGAACGGCACGACGTCCTGCAGCTCGGCCTGCTCCGGCGAGCTCAAACCTGCGAGCAACTAGCGAGGAGATTATGTCTAGGAGGTTCCTGGTGATGGCGGGGTCCTTTTCAGGGACGAATGGAGGCTTTTTATAGTCGGGAGAGGGAGCACGAGGCGAGGGGATCTGCGGAGAGAGCGCGGCCGGTGTCGGCTAACGAAGGGACACGGCGGTCAGGGCTTTCGGCGGAGGGCTGCGGTGTGCGGTGGGGTGCTGCTGGCGCAATTGCAGGCTGCGGGGTGGTCTGGTGCAGAGGGTGCAAGTGATGGCTGTGGGGAGGGGTCCGGGGTGTTCTTCTCCTTTTCATTCCCTGTCTCACGGCTTGGGTCGGGGCTGGGGAGGCTGGGGCTCGACCAAGAGATGTCCACACGCATGGCTACAGGGCCTGGGACGAACGGAAACAGTGTTGGTCACAGTAGAACCGATTTTCTAGATTTTTGCCCACCACGTGTTCGATGAAATGCCCGCAAGAAATCAAATTTCAAATTTTTGAAAACGGCCACCGTGGGTCTTCATCATATTGGACAAGGGTTCCAGGGATATTTTTGTTTCGAAGAAATAACAAGTTTTGCAAAAATTTATATTTCAAACTTGGGCATTGTCACTGTTTCAGATTCAAAGTTTGGCTGATGATTGCGTGGGTTTCTAGTTTGAGTTTTTGCTGGAAACTTCCTGGTTGAGTTAGTATGTGATGTGGTCAAGCTCAACTAACTGACCACACCTTTGCTTGAGTTACAGATTTCTTATTCTAAGTGTCCAAAGTAGGGTAGTGGTTAACTTTTTCTAGATCATCCTTTCTTCTCTTTTTCTTTATTTCTTTTGCTTCTGGTTCTATTGATCTTTGTGGTTCTTCTCTAATGCTTCCATTGATTAAGTTTGAATTAACTAAACATTGCCCAACCAATTATTACACACATAAAATCATAGAACACATGTAGTTAAAATACTGTGCAAGCATGCAATAATAGATAGAAAATTTTATCTTGGTCCAAAGGTGTTGGTTTTCTTGGAGATGACATGGAGTTGGAATGACCTCTTGTTTGAATTCAAACTTGGGTAGAAATTTAAATAGGTTTCCAAGTAGTTTTTGGTTTCAAACTTCGCAAGCTTTGATTGAATATAACTTGTTCTTATCTGTGGTGGAGAGATGCATGATGGTATAGTTCAAAAATTGCTTAATATAGGTTTGGCAATTGACACAAATGGGTTTAGCATGTAAGCATGCACAAAATTTTATAGTTAGAAAACTATTTCAATTTAACAAAAACGTTTTACAGGTATAATTATTTGTTTTCCGAAAACATGGCTAAAGAAAACATTTGGGAGTTTTTTCAAAGTTTTGAAAATAAGTTTTCGAAAGGTTGATTCCAACATTTTTTTGGAAATGTCAACTTGAGAAATGAGAAATAGTAATTTTTGAAATGGGATATTTTTATTCTCCTCTTTTTAAAACAAAGATAGGTTTCTTGAAAATAAAGGTTTTACCTCTATTCCAAATATTTCCTTTCTAAACGATTAAAAATTTGGGCTCAAAGGATTGGTTTTAAAACCTTTCTCATACTCTTTTTATTTGAAGCATGGGAGCAAATGCTCAAATTCACAAGTTTTGAAAGACAATAAATTAATCTTGTATTTAAAATAAAAGTTTTTGTTGTCTCCAAAATTTGGTATTTTAATAAATCCATTTATTTCTATTTCCCAAAAATTGGGGTTGTTACACGGGGTCCACAGTTCACTAGTGGTGTCTCTCCATAGATAAATAACATGCTGGGTAAACAAATTACAGTTGGGCAATTGATAGAATAAATATAACGTGATATGTCAAGAAGATCACTATGAGATTCACTCTGGGCATTACAACAAAATACATAGACCGCCATCCAACTGCATCTATGACTAATAATCCACCCTCGGGGATATCAATCCGAACACCCCAAAAGTATTAAGTTGCGAACAACAGATAATTGCATTAAGCAAAGTGTGTAATGTAAACAAAGCATATGCCCTTGAGCATATGAATGTTGTTTTCTCCCTAGTAGCAACAGCACATCTACCACCTTAGAGGTTTCTGTCACTCCCCCAGGTGAAATAGAGACATGAACCCACTATCGAGCATAAATACCCCCTCTTGGAGTCACTAGCAACTACTCGGCCAAGATAGCTACTAATAACGGAGAGCATGCAAGATCATAAACAACATAGAGATAACAAAAGATATAATTCAGTACAGCAACTTAATCATAAACACCAATATTCATCAGATCCCAACAAACCAACATCATAGTATTACATAACGGTGATCTCAATCATGTAGGGCAGCTCATGAGATCTAAACATGAAGCACATGGTGGAGAAGACAACCATCTAGCTACTGCTATGTACCCATAGTCCAAGGTAGACTACTCACTCATCGCTCCGGAGGCAAGCATGGCGATGAAGAAGACCTCCGGTGGCGATTCCCCTCTCCGGCAGGGTGCCGGGAAGAGCTTCTGGACCCTCCCGATCTTCGGGTCGACGGCGGCGGCGGATCGCGATGTATTCTGGAAAACTGATCGGGCCCTTAGGTTTTTCTCGTCAGGGGGTATATATAGGCGAAAGGACGATGTCAGAGGGGGTCCCACGCCCCCTCACACGTGGGTGGCGCGGCCAGGCCCCTGGCCGCGCCGCCTATGTGTGTGGGGCCCACATGGCCCTACTCCTTCTCTCCTTCGGATGTTTGGAAGCTTCCGGGTAAAATATGACTTCAGGAACTTGTTTCGTCCAATTCCGAGAATATTTCCTGTGTATCACTTCTGAAACACAAAAACAACAGAAAACAGGAAACTGGCACTGTGGCACTTCGTTAATAGGTTAGTTCCGAAAAATGTATAAAAGTACCACTAAGTGTAACGAAACAATAGGCAAATGGTGTAAAACAAGCATGGAGCATCAAAAATTATAGATACGTTTGAGACGTATCAACCACCGCCTGCTGAAATTGATTCTTTTAAAATACCTATGAAAATTGTTGGGCGTATTATGGATAACTGCTATTCAGGTGATGGAACTGTCCATCCGGGTGATCACTTATTATTTATACATGAATTATGCGAGTTGTTTAGATGTGCAGGTATTTCACCAAGCCAGGTCAAGAAGAAACTATTCTCATTATCATTGAAAGGCAGAGCTGAAGAGTGGTATCGACTACTCCAAGACGGTCCATCTATGGCATGGGAGGATATTGTACCTCTCTTTTATTCCAAGTTTTATCCTCCAAGTGAAATTCATAAAGATCGTAACCGGATATATAATTTTTGGCCTCATGATGGAGAGAGTATTGCCCAAGCGTGGGGGAGATTGAAGTTACTAATGCTCAAATGCCCCATTCATGAGCTCCCCAATAATATTGTTATTGATAATTTTTATGCGCGGCTTACTCTTCCTGATAAGGATTATTTGGATGCTTCTTGCTTTGGATCATTTACTCATATGAAAGAAGATGCTAAGTGGAAACTTCTTGACCGTATACAAGAGAATGCTGAAGGATGGGAAAACGACAAAGGTAGGAAGTCAGGTATAAACTACGATTATGAATGCATTAAATCTTTTATGGGAACCGATGACTTTCATAGTGTTAGCACTGCTTATGGTCTTGATTCACAAATTCTTGCTAATTGTCTTAAGGCCTTTGCCTCTTATCTTGATGTTCCAAAGAAAGATTGGAACAAATATCATGCGCCTTATAAAGACTCTATTAGTCATTTACCTGCTGCAGCTACTAAAGTTTGTACTATTGATAGCATTGTGCCTGAACCTTATTTTGAGAAGACACCTTTCCCTGCTAAGGTAAAGAAGTATTCTACTTTGGTAAGTGTGTCTAATAAAAGTACTAAGAAAGCTGCAGAACCTGATGAGCAAATTACTATTAAGTCTCCTGTAGCTATATTGAAGGATCTTGTTACTAAAGATGTAGGGGATGAATATATTCTTTTTTGTGAAGATGCTTCTAACCTTCTCTCACATCCTGGTGCTAGTGCAAGTGCTATTCCCTTAGAGCTTTACAAAGAAATCATGCACGAGATTGGCGTTTGTGAACTTGAAGATATTGATGTGGTTGTTCAGCTTGCTAACAGAGAGACTGTTTGGCCTCTTGGTATTGTTCGAGATGTGGAAGTTCTTTGCGGTAAGACTAAATACCCTACTGATTTTCTAGTACTTGGTAAGGAGGCTAGTAAAACTTGTCCTATTATTTTTGGTGGACCATTTTTGAACACCTGTGGCGCCGTGATAGATTGTAAGAAGAAGAAATTTTTTACTAAGTTCAATGGAGAGTCTTATGAGTTTAATTTTTCCAAGTTTGCTAAGACTTCTTATGAAAATGATACGCCTAATGAAAATTTTCGAGTTGAACAGCTTGCTTCTATTGCTCTTGCTCCTAATAATGCCTTGCAGCAATTCATGAAAGATCACAAAAGTGATGTTTTCAGCAAGGAAAGAGAAGAGTTGACGACATTCTTCTTCGTCAACCACCATTAATCAAGCATAATCTACCTGTGGAGGATCTTGGTACCACTTTGCCACCTAAGGAAGATCCTGTGTTTGAATTAAAACCTTTGCCTGATAATCTTAAATATGCTTACATAGATGATAAGAAAATATATCCTGTTATTATTAGCTCTAAACTTTCAGGAAAGGAAGAAGAAAGATTATTAGAGATATTGAGGAAACACCGAGGAGCTATGGGATATACTCTTAAAGATTTAAAAGGGATTTCTCCCACTTTATGTCAGCATGCCATTAATATGGAGAAAGACGCGAAGCTAGTTGTGGAGCATCAACGCCGCCTAATTCCCAAGATGAAGGATGTGGTAATAAATGAGGTATTAAAACTCCTTGATGCTGGTATTATTTATCCTATTGCTGATAGTAGATGGGTTAGTCCTGTTCATTGTGTTCCTAAGAAAGGAGGTATGACTGTTGTGCCTAATGAGAATAACGAGCTTATTCGTCAAAGGGTAGTAGTTGGTTATAGAATGTGCATTGATTATAGGAAGGTGAACAAAGTTACTAAGAAAGATCATTACCCTTTACCGTTTATAGATCAGATGTTAGAAAGGTTGTCTAAGAAGACTCATTTTTGTTTCCTTGATGGTTATTGTGGTTTTTCTCAAATTGCTGTTAAGAAGGATGATCAAGAGAAAACCACTTTTACTTGTCCTTATGGAACTTATGCTTATAGACGTATGCCGTTTGGTTTATGCAATGCTCCTGCTACTTTTCAAAGATGCATGTCTGCTATTTTTCATGGCTTTTGTGAAGAAATTGTGGAGGTCTTCATGGACGATTTCTCCATCTATGGAACTTCTTTTGATAATTGTTTGCACAACCTTGATAAAGTTTTGCAGAGGTGTGAAGAAACTAACCTTGTTCTTAATTGGGAGAAATGCCACTTTATGGTAAATGAAGGAATTGTCCTTGGACATAAAATTTCTGAAAGAGGTATTGAAGTTGACAGAGCGAAAGTGGAGGCAATTGAGAAAATGTCCTGTCCCAGAGATGTTAAAGGTATTCGTAGTATTCTTGGTCATGCTGGTTTCCATAGGAGGTTTATTAAAGTTTTCTCTAAGATTTCAAAGCCCCTTACTAATCTTCTTCAAAAAGATGTACCATTTGTCTTTGATGATGATTGTAAGGAAGCTTTTGAAACTCTTAAGAATGCTTTAACTACTGCTCCTATTGTTCAACCACCTGATTGGAATTTACCTTTTGAAATTATGTGTGATGCTAGTGATTTTGCTGTTGGTGCTATTCTTGGACAGCGCGTTGATAATAACATGAATGTTATTCATTATGCTAGTAAGACTCTTGATGAGCTCAGAAGAATTATGCTACTACTGAGAAAGAGTTTCTTGCTGTTGTTTTTGCATGTGATAAGTTTAGACCTTACATTGTTGATTCTAAAGTTACTATTCATATTGATCACGCAGCTATTAGATATCTTATGACTAAGAAGGATGCTAAGCCTAGGCTTATTAGATGGGTGTTGCTTTTACAAGAGTTTGATTTGCATATCGTAGATAGGAAAGGTGCTGAAAATCCTGTGGCTGACAACTTGTCTAGATTGGAAAACATTTCCTTTGATCCTATTCCTGTTAACGATAGTTTTCCAAATGAACAGTTGGCTGGAATAAATGTAACTTCGCGAAACCTTCCTTGGTATGCTGATTATGCTACTGATTATGCTAACTTTATTGTTTCCAAGTATTTGCCTCCGACCTTTACAGCTCAGCAAAGAAGAAAATTCTTTTATGATTTGAGGCATTACTTTTGGGATGACCCACATTTATATAAAGAAGGAGTTGATGGTATTATGAGAAGATGCGTACCGGAATATGAGCAACAAGAGATATTAAGAAAATGCCATAGCAGCGCCTATGGAGGGCATCATGCTAGAGATAGAACTGCGCAGAAGGTTCTACAATCAGGTTTTTATTGGCTAACTCTCTTTAAAGATGCCAGAAGGTATGTTTTATCTTGTAATGAATGTCAAAGAGTTGGTAATATTTCTAGACGCAATGAAATGCCTATGAGTTACACTCTTGTTATTGAACCGTTTGATTGTTGGGGATTTGACTTTATGGGTCCTTTTCCTCCTTCAAAAGGCTATACCCATATACTTGTTGCTGTAGATTATGTTACTAAATGGGTAGAAGCCATACCTACAAAGAGTGCCGATGGTGAGACCTCGTTAAAAATGCTTAAGGATGTTATTTTTCCTAGGTTTGGTGTGCCTAGATATCTTATGACTGATGGAGGTTCTCATTTTATTCACGGTGGTTTTAGAAAAACTCTTGCTAAATATGATGTCAATCATAGAATTGCTTCTGCTTATCATCCCCAAACTAGTGGGCAGGTAGAGCTTTCAAATAGGGAGATCAAGTCTATCTTGCAGAAGACTGTCAATAGATCTAGGAAAAACTGGGCTAGTAAGTTAAACGATGCTTTATGGGCTTATAGAACTGCTTATAAGAACCCCATGGGTATGTCTCCTTATAAGATGGTTTACGGAAAAGCGTGTCACTTGCCCTTAGAATTAGAACACAAAGCTTTTTGGGCAGTGAGAGAGCTTAATAGAGATTTTAAACTAGCTGGTAAGAAAAGGTTATTAGATTTGAGTTCTCTAGATGAGTGGAGAAACGAAGCGTATGAGAATGCCGAGCTTTTTAAAGAGAAAGTCAAGCAATGGCATGATAAGAGAATTCTTAAGAGAGAGTTTCATGTTGGTGAGAAAGTTCTTTTGTATAGGTCTCGTCTCAGATTTTTTGCAGGAACATTACTCTCTAAATGGGAAGGACCATATGTTATTGTGGAAGTGTATCGCTCAGCTGCTATTAAGATCGCTTCATTGAAAGATGACTCTACACAAGTGGTGAATGGGCAAAGACTCAAACATTATATTTCTGGAGATTCTTATAATGAAGATGTTGATGTTATTGAAACAATTTCTCCAGAAGAATTCATCCAAGACAAATTGCAGGTACCTGCAGAGTTCGTTTTCGAATAGGTAACAGTTCTAGTCAGAGAAGTTTCGCGAAAAGCTCTTCCTTTAATATTTTTGCTGTTTTTACTAAATATTAAAAATCACGAGACGAAAACGGGTAGGAAAAAGAGTCTGTGTGCCTCTCACACACAGGTGGCGTGGGCCCACCCCTGGCCGCGCCACCTAGGTGTGAGAGCACCCCGGAACTCGTTTCCGTCCCAGTTTCCTCCTGTGATTTTGTTTCGATGTATAATTTTTGCCTATTTAACCCCCCAGAGTCCCCGAGGTCTGTATATCGTTTTCTCGTCATGTTTTGTTTCGAGCTGTTTCTGCCAGGAGTTGATCTTAAGCTTAGGGGAGCCATGGCCTCTTCAAGCGATGACAAGGAGAAGACACCTCCGGAAGATGACACCAAGGACTTCTGGCTGAAAGAGGAGGTTGAAAGTGAAGACGAGGAGGAAGATCAAAGTTCAAGGCCAAACACCATGGTTGCCAGCATAGGGGTGGTGACAGATCATGACAAGTTCAAGAAGAGTGCTCGCATAAGGACCGGAGGGGGTGTGCCGCGTCACACCTTAGCTCCACGGACATCTCCACCAAGCCAAAATCCTTTCCATACTCTAATTCATGAACGTCAGTTTCAAAAGGTACCCAAATCACGATTACCCTCTAGCTGGGATATAGATCGTTCTAACAATGCAGGGATAGAAAGTGCCAAGAGCGAAGAAGGATGGGGAAATAATTCCAACAGCTGGGATTCTCTTGCTGATAGGTTCATGAACCGTGTTGAGAACAATTCTGAGATGATTCATAACCTCGAGTACAAGATTGATGATCTGAAAGATTTGATTGAGAAGCTTATCAAACATTATCCACCACCACCGCCCAAGGAGTGATTCGTCATCGGTATAGGCATCCCTTTGGCTTGTTTCAAGCTTGGGGGATTGCCGCGGTATCACATCATTACCTTTTGCTCATTTACTTTTCAAGTAGAGTCATATCATGAATAGAGAAGTTATCTTATGGAATAGTTTGTAGTTTAGAAGTATCCTCCTTAGTTGGTTATCTATGTATCCCTTGGTGTGAGTTGCGGTAATAAAATATTAATGAGAAGTTTTATCGTTTACTTTTCGCGCACTTTATGTTAGTCTGCAATCTCTCTTGTATGACTAGTCTTGTTGATTGGTATTGGTATCACTTTGGGAGCATGAGTAAATTTAGTTGGTTTTGGCAAACCTAGCTTGGTCAGTAGCAACTTTATCTTGAGGTTTGAGTAGAAAAGAATAAAGAAGTGCTTGTAGTTACATCACTTCAGTTTTCCTTATGTTTGGCTTATAAGCATTGTTATTCCTGAAGTCAAAATCGTTGTACCTTCAAGGGAGTTTGCATGATTGTTCTTATTATATGTATGTTTGTTTGTTACATGCAACTCTTATGCTTGCTACCCAGCCTTGCTAGCCAAAAACCTGTACTGAGAGGAAATACTTCTCGTGCATCCAATTCCCAAAAGCCAAGTCACTTCCAAAGAGTCCACTATAAATTCCTATGCATGGTATTTCAAGCCATTCCAAGTAAATTTTCATGTGCTACCTTTCAAAAACCTTCAAACACTTCTCATTTTGTGCCACTATTTTTAGCTCATGAGGACGTAGTGGATGGGTTTGTTATCTTCCATACTAAATTGAGTACCCCTCGACTAGGCAGCTTCATCTGCTCGTCATTAATTTTGCAAGGGAGCTGGTCAGACCATTATAATCTCAAAAAGAAAAGAGCACTCCTTCATGGTATGTGAAAGTTGGTTGGCACCCGATGGAATCGGTTAGCCATGGTTTGAGAAAGGAAAAAGGTGGGGAGGAGTGCAAAACTATAAAAGAGCACCAAAGTCCCAATTAATCAAACATCTCAGAACCGCTCTCACTTGTTTAGTATGGAAGATATCAAGAACTCCGTTGCTAGTCGTTGACAAAAGCAACCACCTCTCAAAATAACTTTTTACCTCTGTTTTACAAATGAAAAGCTCTAGCACATGTTTAATCCCTGCTTCCCTCTGCGAAGGGCCTATCTTTTACTTTTATGTTGAGTCAACCTATTTCCCTCTATCTAAAGCAAGCATTTGAGTTGTTATGTTTCACTCATCCATATGTTGATCCATTTAATCATGTTTACTATCTTCCTTGTTTTGTATAATGCTTTTGTCTGAAGGAATATATCTTTGAAAGCTTTCTATGAATGCAAAAGTTTACCTTGTTGAGCATATGGTATTTGCTATGTTAGCTCTATTTTAAAAGGCTCCTGTTAAAAGAAAGAATAGCTTGTTCATCGTTCTTTGACCAAGAACTAAGGTTTACCATTGCCAATTATAGTTTACCTTGTGCATCTTTACATGTGATTCCCTTTTACCCATTGCAAGTCTATATCTTATAAAGGGAAGTTGCTATCTATTATAATTTGTGCCTTGGTGAATGTGATGCTTCTTGTCTGTATTTTGATTATTGACACTTCACTCCATAAACCTGTGGTCATATTTACCGAGTTTAGTTTTCGCTTGGGGACAAGCGAGGTCTAAGCTTGGGGGGGTTGATACGTCTATTTTGCATCACTATTTTGTATCATAATTTACTGTTATTCATTGATATATTTCATATTTAGAGTTGATACTTATGTTATTTCCTTTGTTTTCACATGTTTGATGATCTTTGGAGGAGTTGCTGCCGGAGTCAGTATTTTGCTAGAAAAAGGACCATCAAGGGAACATATTTTGAAGATCAGGAAAATTCCAAAAAAATATCAGAAAATTATATTTTCCTAGAAGACTCAGGAAGCCAGAAGGAGGAGTCGAGAGGAGCCAGGAGGGGCCCACACGCCAGGGTGGCGCGGCCTGACCCCTGGCCGCGCCAGCCCTATGTGAAGCCGCCCTGACCCATTTTTGGTCTCGCCCCTCCGCGTGCTTCATCGTCCCCGAAAACCTAAGTCGGGGGGGGCTCAGAGTTAGACACCGCCGCCTCTGCGGGGCGGAAAACACCAGAGAGAGAAAAGCTCTCCGGAAGGCAGAAATCTGCCGGGGAAATTCCTTCCCGGAGAGGGGAGATCATCGCCATCATCATCACCATCACACCAGACTTCATCGGGATCATCATCATCATCCCCATCACCAGCACCTTCATCTTCACCATCACCACGCCATCCTGCTGTAACATCTTGAGTTGGATCTTGTTATATTCATAGGGGAAACTTTCCCGGTGTTGATTACTCTTGTAGTTGATGCTATTGAGTGGAACCATCGAATTAAGGTTTATGTTCAGATCGTTATTTACCATTATTTCACCTTTGATCATGATCCATATGATGTCTTGTGAGTAGTTCATTTAGTTCTTGAGGACATGGGAGAAGTCAAGATGTTAGTAGTGATTTATTGTTGAGAAATATTTAATGGTTTGATATTGTTGTGGTGCTATTTCACTAGTGGTGTCATGTGAACGTCGACTACATGATACTTCACCATTTATGGGCCTAGTGAGATGCATTGTGTATTTGGCTACCGATTGTGGGGTTGCTGGAGTGACAGAAACCTAAACCTCCGTTGGAAAACTATTGCACCAGGGAGCATAGGATCTTAGAGTTTAAGGCTGTGGTTAGATTTATCTTAATTACTTTCTTGTATTTGTGGATGCTTGCAAGGGGTATAATCACAAGTGTCCTTTGCTGAAGAAAGGATTGGGCCACTTAAGTTCATTTTCATTTTCATTGTTTCATTTTCATGATCTTTTGTCTTGTATGTAATCTTCCGGAGAAACTGTTTCAATAACATCAACATCTTCATTATATGAATCTCCAGAAATATAATATTTGAGTCTTTGCCCATTCACCACTTGTGTAGAATCATCTTTCAATGAAGCAATCTTAATAGCACCTGAGTGGTACAATTCCACAATAACATATGGTCCTTCCCATTTAGAAAGTAATTTACCTGCAAAAAATCTGAGACGAGACCTATACAATAGAACTTTCTCACCAACATGAAACTCTCTCTTAAGAATTCTCTTATCATGCCATTGCTTGACTTTCTCTTTGAAAAGTCTGGCATTCTCATACGCTTCGTTTCTCCACTCATCTAGAGAACTCAAATCTAACAACCTCTTCTTACCGGCTAGTTTAAAATCTCTATTAAGCTCTCTCACTGCCCAAAAATCTTTGTGTTCTAATTCTAAGGGCAAGTGACACGCTTTTCCGTAAACCATCTTATAAGGAGACATACCCATGGGATTCTTATAAGCTGTTCTATAAGCCCATAAAGCGTCATTTAACTTACTAGCCCAGTTTTTCCTAGATCTACTAACAGTCTTCTGCAAGATAGACTTAATCTCTCTATTTGAAAGCTCTACCTGCCCACTAGTTTGGGGATGATAAGCAGAAGCAATCCTATGATTGACATCATACTTAGCAAGAGTCTTTCTAAAACTACCGTGAATAAAATGAGAACCTCCGTCAGTCATAAGATATCTAGGCACTCCGAACCTAGGAAAAATAACATCCTTAAGCATTTTTAACGAAGTCTCACCATCGACACTCTTTGTAGGTATGGCTTCTACCCATTTAGTAACATAATCTACAGCAACAAGTATATGGGTATAGCCTTTTGAAGGAGGAAAAGGACCCATAAAGTCAAATCCCCAACAATCAAATGGTTCAATAACAAGAGTGTAATTCATAGGCATTTCATTGCGTCTAGAAATATTTCCAACTCTTTGACATTCATCGCAAGATAAAACGTACCTTCTGGCATCCTTAAAGAGGGTTGGCCAATAAAAACCTGATTGTAGAACCTTCTGTGCGGTCCTATCTCCAGCATGATGCCCTCCATAAGCACTACTATGGCATTTTCTTAATATCTCTTGTTGCTCATATTCCGGTACGCATCTTCTCATAATACCATCAACTCCTTCTTTATATAAATGTGGGTCATCCCAAAAATAATGCCTCAAATCATAGAAGAATTTTCTTCTTTGCTGAGCTGTAAAGGTCGGAGGCAAATACTTGGAAACAATAAAGTTAGCATAATCAGCATACCAAGGAAGGTCCCGTGAAGTTGTATTAATTGCAGCCAACTGTTCATTTGGAAAACTATCATTAACAGGAATAGGATCAAAAGAAATATTTTCCAATCTAGACAAGTTGTCAGCCACGGGATTTTCAGCACCTTTCCTATCTACGATGTGCAAATCAAACTCTTGTAAAAGCAACACCCATCTAATAAGCCTAGGCTTAGCATCCTTCTTAGTCATAAGATATCTAATAGCAGCGTGATCAGTATGAATAGTGACTTTAGAATCAACAATGTAAGATCTAAACTTATCACATGCAAAGACAACAGCAAGAAACTCTTTCTCAGTAGTAGCATAATTCTTCTGAGCAGCATCAAGAGTCTTACTAGCATAATGAATAACATTCAACTTATTATCTACGCGCTGTCCAAGAACAGCACCAACAGCAAAATCAATAGCATCACACATAATTTCAAAAGGTAAATTCCAATCAGGTGGTTGAACAATAGGAGCAGTAGTTAAAGCCTTCTTAAGAGTTTCAAAAGCTTCCTTACAATCATCATCAAAGACAAATGGTACATCCTTTTGAAGAAGATTGGTAAGAGGCTTTGAAATCTTAGAGAAATCTTTAATAAACCTCCTATAGAAACCAGCATGACCAAGAACACTACGGATACCTTTAACATCTCTTGGACATGGCATTTTCTCAATTGCCTCCACTTTTGCTCTGTCAACTTCAATACCTCTTTCAGAGATTTTATGTCCAAGGACAATTCCTTCATTCACCATAAAGTGTCATTTCTCCCAATTAAGAACAAGGTTAGTTTCTTCGCACCTCTGCAAAACTTTATCAAGGTTGTGCAAACAATTATCAAAAGAAGTTCCATAGACGGAGAAATCGTCCATGAAGACCTCCACAATTTCTTCACAAAAGCCATGAAAAATAGCAGACATGCATCTTTGAAAAGTAGCAGGAGCATTGCATAAACCAAACGGCATACGTCTATAAGCATAAGTTCCATAAGGACAAGTAAAAGTGGTTTTCTCTTGATCATCCTTCTTAACAGCAATTTGAGAAAAACCAGAATAACCATCAAGGAAACAAAAATGAGTCTTCTTAGACAACCTTTCTAGCATTTGATCTATAAACGGTAGAGGGTAATGATCTTTCTTAGTAACTTTGTTTACCTTCCTATAATCAATGCACATTCTATAACCAACAACTACCCTTTGAGGAATAAGCTCGTTATTCTCATTAGGTACAACAGTCATACCTTCTTTCTTAGGAACACAATGAACAGGACTAACCCATCTACTATCAGCAATAGGATAAATAATACCAGCATCAAGGAGTTTTAATACCTCATTCCTTACCACATCCTTCATCTTGGGAATTAAGCGGCGTTGATGCTCTACAACTGGCTTGGCGTCTTTCTCCATATTAATGGCGTGCTGACATAAAGTAGGAGAAATCCCTTTTAAATCATCAAGAGTATATCCCATAGCTCCTCGGTGTTTCCTCAATATCTCCAATAATCTCTCTTCTTCCTTTCCTGAAAGTTTAGAACTAACAATAACAGGATATATTTTCTTATCATCAATATAAGCATATTTGAGGTCATCAGGCAAAGGTTTTAATTCAAACACAAGATCTTCTCTAGGCGGCAAAGTGGTACCAAGATCCTCCACAGGTAGATTATGCTTGATTAATGGTGGTTGACGAAGAAGAATATCGTCAATCTCTTCTCTTTCCTTGCTAAAAACATCACTTTCGTGATCTTCCATGAATTGCTGCAAGGCATTATTAGGGGCAAGAGCAATAGAAGCAAGCTGCTCAACTCGAAAATTTTCATTAGGCGTGTCATTTTCATAAGAAGTCTTAGCAAACTTGGAAAAATTAAACTCATAAGACTCTCCATTAAACTTAGTAAAAATTTTCTCTTTCTTACAATCTATTATGGCACCACAAGTGTTCAAAAAGGGTCTACCAAAAATAATAGGACAAGTTTTACTAGCCTCCTTACCAAGTACTAGAAAATCAGTAGGGTACTTAGTCTTACCACAAAGAACTTCCACATCTCGAACAATACCAAGAGGCCAAACGGTCTCTCTGTTAGCAAGCTGAACAACCACATCAATATCTTCAAGTTCACAAGCGCCAATCTCGTGCATGATTTCTTTATAAAGCTCTAAGGGAATAGCACTTGCGCTAGCACCAATATCACATAAACCATAATAGCAATGATCTCCAATTCTGACAGAGATAACAGGAACACTTGCTTTCCTGTGCTTTTTAGGATGTGAGAGAATGTTAGAAGCATCTTCACAAAAAAGAATATATTCATCTCCTACATCTTTAGTAACAAGATCTTTCAATATAGCAACAGGAGACTTAATAGTAATTTGCTCATCAGGCTCTGCAGCTTTCTTAGTACTTTTATTAGACACACTTACCAAAGTAGAATACTTTTTTACCTTAGCAGGGAAAGGTGTCTTCTCAATATAAGGTTCAGGAATGATGCTATCAACCGTGCAAACTTCTGTAGCTGCAGCAGGTATATGACTAATAGAATCTTTGTAAGGCGCATGATATTTGTTCCAATCTTTCTTTGGAACATCAATATAAGAGGCAAAGGCCTTAAGACAATTAGCAAGTATTTGAGAATCAAGACCATAAGCAGCGCTAACACTATGAAAGTCATCAGTTCCCATAAAAGATTTAATGCATTCATAATCATAGTTTATACCTGACTTCCTACCTTTGTCGTTTTCCCAACCTTCAACATTCTCTTGTATACGGTCAAGAAGTTTCCACTTGGCATCTTCTTTCATATGAGTGAATGATCCAAAACAAGAAGCATCCAAATAATCCTTATCAGGAAGAGTAAGCCGCGCATAAAAATTATCAATAACAATATTATTGGGGAGCTCATGAATGGGGCATTTGAGCATTAGTAACTTCAATCTCCCCCACGCTTGGGCAATACTCTCTCCATCATGAGGCCAAAAATTATATATCTTGTTACGGTCTTTATGAATTTCACTTGGAGGATAAAACTTGGAATAAAAGAGAGGCACAATATCCTCCCATGCCATAGATGGACCATCTTGGAGTAGTCGATACCACTCTTCAGCTCTGCCTTTCAATGATATAGAGAATAATTTCTTCTTGACCTGGCTTGGTGAAATACCTGCACATCTGAACAACTCGCATAATTCATGTATAAACAATAAGTGATCACCCGGATGGACAGTTCCATCTCCTGAATAGCAGTTATCCATAATACGCCCAACAATTTTCATAGGTATTTTAAAAGGATCAATTTCAGCAGGCGGTGGCGGTGGTGGTTCCTCCGCATGTGCAGCAGCAGCAGTAGCAGTAGTAGATGTGTTTCCAAATAGGAAACCAAATGGAGAGTTCTCCATAGCAGAATAAAAATAAAAGACAAAATAAAACAATACTCACAGTGACGGTTACCTTTACTAATTCCACTCTTCAATAGCGCTACACTCCCCGGCAACGGCGCCAGAAAATAGTCTTGATGACCCACAAGTATAGGGGGTGTATCGTAGTACTTTCGATAAATAAGAGTGTCGAACCCAACGAGGAGCAGAAGGTGTTGATGAGCAGTTTTGATCAAGGAATCACTGTAAATACTAGCAAACAGGTTTTCAGGAGTATTTGGTAATACGAGTAAATAAAGTGCGAGTAAATAGAAGACAGTAGTAACAATTGCAGCAAGTGGCCCAATCCTTTATTCAGCAAAGGACAAGCCGGTTGTGTTCTTATAATAACCAAACGTTCTCGAGGACACACGGGAGGTTTCTGTCAAGAGCTTTCGCTTCATAGAGCCAATAGTATTTATTGATTTGGTAAGTGTTATGGGGGTGAACCTGTGCTAGCGCACTACCCTTACTAGGATAAATACACACATGTGATTATACCCCTTGCAAGCATCCGCAAATACAAGTAAGTAATTAAGATAAATCTAACCACAGCCTTAAACTCTAGGATCCTACGCTCCCTGGTGTAATGGTTTCCCAACGGAGGTTTAGGTTTCTGTCACTCCAGCAAACCCACAATTGGTGACCAAATACACAATGCATCTCACTAGGCCCATAAATGGTGAAGTATCATGTAGTCGACATTCACATGACACCACTAGTGAAATAGCACCACAACAATATCAAACCATTAAATATTTCTCAACAATAATTCACTACTAACATCTTGACTTCTCCCATGTCCTCAAGAACTAAACGAACTACTCACAAGACATCATATGGATCATGATCAGAGGTGAAATAATGGTAAATAACAATCTGGACATAAACCTTAATTCAACGGTTCCACTCAATAGCATCAACTACAAGAGTAATCAACACCGGGAAAGTTTCCCCTATGAATATAACAAGATCCAACTCAAGATGTTACAGCGGGATGGCAAGGTGATGGTGGAGATGAAGGTGCTGGTGATGGAGATGATGATGATGATGATCCCGATGAAGTCCGGTGCGATGGTGATGACGATGGCGACGATCTCCCCTCTCCGGGAAGGAATTTCCCCGGCAGATTTCTCTCTGCCGGAGAGCTTTCTCTCTCTGGTGTTCTCCGCCCCGCAGAGGCGGCTGTGTCTAACTTTGAACCCCCCCTGACTTAGGTTTTCGGGGACGATGATGTACGCGAAGGGGCGAGACCAGAGGTGGGCCAGGGCCCCCTCACACAGGGCTGGCGCGACCAGGGGGCTGGCCACGCCGCCCTAGCGTGTGGGCCAGCCCTGGCCCCTCTCGACTCCTCCTTCTGGCTCCGTGAGTCTTCTGGGAAATTATAATTTCTGGGTATTTTTCTGGAATTTTCCTGATCTTCAAAATATGGTCTCCTGATGGTCCTTTTTCCAGCAGATTCCTGACTCCGGCAGCAGCTCCTCCGATGATCATCAAACATGTGAAAGCAAAGGAAATAACATAAGTATCATGTCTAAATATGAAATATATCAATGAATAACAGTAAATTATGATACAAAATAGTGATGCAAATTGGACGTATCAGATGCTTGCAAGGGGTATAATCACAAGTGTGTATTTATCCTAGTAAGGGTAGTGCACTAGCACAGGTTCACCCCCATAACACTTATCAAACTAGTAAAGATTATTTAGCGGAATGAAGCGAAAGCACTTGACAGAAACTCCCGTGTGTCCTCGAGAACGTTTGGTCATCATAAGTTACGGCACCGACTTATCCTTTGCTAAAGAAAGGATTGGGCCACTTGCTGCAATTATTAATACTGTCTTTTATTTACTCGCACTTTATTTATTTGCACTACCAAATACCCCTGAAAACCCATTTTCTAGTATTTAAAGTGAAACCTTGATCAAAACCACTTGTCAACACCTTCTGCTCCTCGTTGGGTTTGACACTCTTATTTATCGAAAGTACTACGATACACCCCCTATACTTGTGGGTCATCAAAAACCTAAATACCCGATCACTTTTCCAGAACACATCGCGATCCGCCGCCGCCGTCGACCCGAAGATCGGGAGGGTCCAGAAGCTCTTCCCGGCACCCTGCCGGAGAGGGGAATCGCCACCAGAGGTCTTCTTCATCGCCATGCTTGCCTCTGGAGCGATGAGTGAGTAGTCTACATTGGACTATGGGTCCATAGCAGTAGCTAGATGGTTGTCTTCTCCACCATGTGCTTCATGTTTAGATCTCATGAGCTGCCTTACATGATTGAGATCACCGTTATGTAATTCTACATGTTGTGTTTGTTGGGATCCGATGAATATTGGTGTTATGATTGAGTTGAAGTATTAAATTTTATTTTTTGTTATCTCTATGTTGTTTATGATCTTGCATGCTCTCCGTTGTTAGTAGCTATCTTGGCTGAGTAGTTGCTAGTGACTCCAAGAGGGGTATTTATGCTCGATAGTGGGTTCATGCCTCTATTTAATCTGGGGGAGTAACAGAAACCTCTAAGCTTATAGATGTGCTGTTGCTACTAGGGGGAAAACAACATTCATATGCTCGAGGGCATATGCTTTGTTTATATTACACACTTTGCTTAATGCAATTATCTGTTGTTCGCAACTTAATACTTGTGGAGTTCTCAGATTGATTCGCCACAAGTGGATTATTAGTCATAGATGCAGTTGGATGGCGGTCTATGTATCTTGTTGTAATGCCCAGAGTAAATCTCATAGTGATCATCTCATCATATGCACGTTGTCTTTATTCTATCAATTGCCCAACTGTAATTTGTTTACCCAGCATGTATTATTTTATCTTATGGAGAGACACCACTAGTGAACTGTGAATCCCGGTCCTATTTCCATTATATCGCTATCACCTGTTTACTTTACTCGCACTGTTTACTTTACTCGCATACTATTACTATTTTCCACTCGATACGCTCATTCCTTTGTTTACAGCAAACCAGTGAGATTGACAACCTCATCGTAAGTTGGGAGCAAAGTATTTGGTTGTGTTGTGTGCAGGTTTCACATTGCTACTAGTTGAAGACGCGCTAACTCGTTTTGATCGTGAAACGGCGCCCTTGTTAGAGCATCACGCAGCTAGTGGGCATCACCTTCAGTCGTATTGGCTCCTTCCTCTCCTGAACGATAAACCTTGGTTTCTTAACTGAGGGAAAAACCTTGCTGCTATATTCATCATACCTTCCTCTTGGGGTTCCCAACTGGACGGTGAAAAACTATCAACACCGTCACGCATCAATGCCATCTCTCCGTATGATTTGCACCCAGACCCCTTGCATTACTTGACGCGGTTCCTAGATGGACTGAAGCTGTTTGTGCATGTTTGGTTGCCATCCCACTGTCTAGCGACTTGGATGCAGCATAAACCGTGGCATTGTCTATGAAGAAATGGGAGATGGAGTCAACCGTTTATCCATTTCTTCCGGTGTTTCTATTCCATTTTGTTGTTTTCCTATTGGAGGATCCCCAAAGTGCACCACTAAAGCCATGAACGCGGCAGTGGTGGCCGACATAGGAAGAGGCGCGAGCGCAGTGAGATCGAGGCTGGCCGGAGAGGTTAGAACGCCGGCGAAGGAGCCGAGTGAACAGGGCGCATGCGCTCCTGGTAGCGAGAGGAGGAGGCGGTTCTGTTAGGAGCGGAATGGAAACCGGCATTGAGCAGGTCCGCCAGGAACGGTGAGACCGTGGCAAAGGGCGCCGAGCGAGGCGGTAGAGGGCGTGGCAACATTTGCGAAAGGTGACGTGACGGCGGGCGTGGTCGAAGAGGAGGGAGCGAGGCCGGTGTTCATGGTCGACGTGGTGGTGGCCGGGCTAGATGTGGCAGCGGCGGAAGACAAATAGATGGTGTACGGCCAATACCATGTAGAGCATAGAGAAGCTAAAGTTTTGGGACTTGGATGAGACTTCTTTTGGGTGCGGCTGTCTTCCAATATTTATAGGGTATAATTGTGCAAATACATGTATATGAAGCGTTATAATAAAAAGACTATAAAAAGTCTGACAAGTCCTCTGAATTGTATGGGTGACAGTTCTAAATATGTATGAATGGAGATCTCCCACGTTTGACATATCTGTACTGCTGAATCTTCGACATTTGCTGCTAAGGTGTTTGGTCAGTATCCTCCTACTTTTGATCATTCCTATGATTTCGTTGCTCCCTCCTACGTGTGCGTGACCGTTCTTATTAAGCATGAAAGATACGATCTGGCCAGTGTTTAATATGAACTGGGCTGTGATATGAAAAATGTGTTTTGCAAGAAGTTAACATATCATAATTTGAACCGTATTTGCACACTATGTTTCATAATTTGAGGATTTGATGTGATTCATAATTTGAACCGTATTTGCACATTATTTTTCATTTTCCATATACTGAACCTACTTATTTCAACATGGCTAGTCTTACGACGGGGGACACTAGTAGCTTGCAGAACAACTCAGCTTATTATAGCTGAAGTTGCAGATCGGACTGCTGAGCTCTTCAGACTTTGAAGTGGTTGTCCACGTATTATTTTTTTAGATTATTGTTTTCTTATGCTTTCAAAAGAGCATTACAAGACCAGGCTCTTGTCAACCTTTGCGGGTTAATATTGGTCAGGATAGATATTTCGTTACAGCAGAAAAGGAAAAGAAGGACGATATTAACACTTGAACATCAGTCAAGCGCCGTCATTGGTGAGCTTGCACAACAGAGCAGATAGTCTTCGGGATGATTGCGGATGGCAGCACTGCGGTGCCAAAACGCGCCGCCGCCAGATTCCCAACAACCATAACCAGATCAAGACCTCATGTAGTAGGAGAGACAGTGGATCAATGGTGGCCTCTCCAAGGAGAGGAACGGCGCCCACAGGCGTCGCCGTCACTAGCAGCAACAGGGCGTTCCTCAGAAACCATCACCATCCAACCTCACGCGCATCTGATGAGCACCATAGGAACAAATTCCAGCACGATGCCTTCAAGAAGGAAAGTGGCACTCTTAAGCGTCACCGTCATAGAGCTTTCGCTCGGATATCAGTCACCGAGGTTGATGGGTCGAGCCGCACGGAGAGGCATGGAGCGGATAGGAATGAGGTCCAAGTGGGGAGGAGGTGACCTGTCCTTCCGCTGCAGTGCATCAACCAAAGCAAAGCAGCAGAGCATTGCGCTTAGATCCACCAGAGAGCAGCTCCTGATCCCGCGGCAAGGCTGGAATTGTGTCTCAATGACCACGCCCCCAGCAGGGTTAACGACGCTAGAGGCGCCATAATGGTCTGCTCGAACACGAAGCTAGAGCAGTGATTTCTCAAAGACACACTTCACAGCATCCGTCGGCACACCCGAGAGGTCCTGAGCACGGCGGCAGTGAGTGTGGCCACGACGAGCCACGCAGAGGTTGCGAGCTATAGGCCGGAACAGGGTCGTTTTGGGGGGAGACTGATACGTCTCAAACGTATCTATAATTTTTTTATGCTCCATGCTTGTTTTTACACCATTTGCTTAGTGTTTCGTTACACTTCGTGGTGTTTTTATGCATTTTCTGGAACTAACCTATTAACAAGATGCCACAGTGCCAGTTCCCTGTTTTCTGTTGTTTTTGTGTTTCAGAAAAGTTACACAGGAAATATTCTCGGAATTGGACGAAACAAAAGCCGAACGTCCAGATATTAAACAAAGCTTCCAGAACACCGAAGAGGAGATGGAGCCGAGCCAGGCTGGGCCGCGCCTCCTATGGGTGAGACCACCCTGGTCCACCTCTGACGCTACCCCTTCGCCTATGAAGACCCCCCCCCCCCCGACGGGAAAAACCTATGTACCCCGATCAATTTTCCAGAAACACATCGCGATCCGTCGCCGTCGTCGACCCGAGATCGGGAGGGTCCAGAAGCTCTTTGATCCCGCCGAGATTTCTTTGCAAGGTAGATAATTTTCTCTTCAAGATTGGCACGTCTCTTTTTGGGAGATGTTGGATTTTGCCCATTTTTTCTTCTGCTCTTAAGTCTCTAAATTGAGAAAGTCTAGTTTTCGTAATCGACCAATTAGTTAACATACCACTGAACCACTTTTTATTAACATAATGACACGGCACCCTGCCGGAGAGGGGAATCGACACCGGAGGTCTTCTTCATCGCCATGCTTGCCTCCGGCGCAGTGAGTGAGTAGTCTACCTTGGACTATGGGTCTATAGCAGTAGCTAGATGATTGTCTTCTCCACCATGTGCTTCATGTTTAGATCTCGTGAGCTGCCTTACATGATCGAGATCACCATTATCTAATTCTACATGTTGTGTTTATTGGGATCCGATGAATATTGGTGTTATGTTGAGTTGATGTGCTGAAACATATATCTTATGTTATCTCTATGTTGTTTATGATCTTGCATGCTCTCCGTTGTTAGTAGCTATCTTGGCCAAGTAGATACTAGTGACTCCAAGAGGGGGTATTTATGCTCGATAGTTGGGTTCATGCCTCTATTTAATCTAGGGGAGTGACAGAAAGCTCTAAGGTTGTAGATGTGTTGTTGCCACTAGGGAGAAAACAATATTCTTATGTCCAAGGGCATATGTTTTGTTTACATTACACACTTTGTTTAATATAATTATCTGTTGTTCGCAACTTAATACTCATGGGGTGTTTGGATGATATCCCCGTGGGTGGATTATTAGTCATATATGCAGTTGGATGGCGGTCTATATATTTTGTTGTAATGCCCAGAGTAAATCTTATAGTGATCCTCGCGACATATGCACGTTATCTTTATTCTATCAATTGCCCAACTATAATTTGTTTACCCAGCATGTGCTATTTATCTTATAGAGAGACACCACTAGTGAACTGTGGACCCCGGTCCAATTTCCTTTATATTGCTATCACCTGTTTACTTTACTCGCATTGTTTACTTTCTCGCATACTACTATTGTTTTCCACTCGATACGCTCATACCTTTGTTTACAGCAAACCGGTGAGATTGACAACCTCATCGTAAGTTGGGAGCAAAGTATTTGGTTGTGTTGTGTGGAGGTTCCATGTTGTTGCTTGCAAAGCAAAGCCTGGACGAGGCGCCTTATAAATTGTCCGGAGCTGTCGCGAAGCTAGCAGGCATCACCTTCAGACGTTTGGCTTTTTCCTGGACTGACAACCTTGGTTTCTTACTGAGGAAAAATTTGCTGCTATACTCATCATACCTTCCTCTTGGGGTTCCCAATGGGACGGTGATTTACATTAACACCTCCGCAACAAGAAACAGAGACCTGTCTAGCCAAGCGAGTAGCTTGACCTAGCGTGGCCATCCGGCACATTGTTGAGGGCAGCCGCGCGGGCGTGCAGATGAGCATTATGGGAGGCGTTGGGATGGCCTTGGCACGTGCGTCCGGCCGGAAGGCGTCATGCGGCAGGGAGGGGGAGCCGCGTGTGGTGCTAGCTAAGCATGGTTTCCAACGACAAGGGGGCCTAGAGCAGTCCAAGCCCATCCAGGTCGTCGGGAAGGCGCTTGGAACGCGTGTCCGGCCGAGGGGCGTCGTTGACGGCAGAGAGGGGGGAGCCGCGCGCGTGATGACCCACAAGTATAGGGGATCGCAATAGTCTTCGAGGGAAGTAAAACCCAAATTTATTGATTCGACACAAGGGGAGCCAAATAATATTTATAAGCCTTAACAGATGAGTTGTCAGTTTAGCTGCACCTGGAAATAGACTTTCTCGCAGCAGTTTATCAGTAATAACAGTTAAGAGCGTACTATATTTTTAAAGAAGGCAGCAAACAATATAGAAGGATCCGGCCCTTTCAGCGAAAGGAATGGTGGGTGACACCACGAACTCCACACTTACTCCTAAGTCTACTCTCGCATCATATGTGATCTCCCTGGGAAAGCCGCTAACTCCCATTTCTCGAATTCTTGCTTGATGCGCTGAATTAGTTTAGTCAACCAACAATGGTCTCTCATATTACCAAAACCACGCGTAGGATGTCGAACTAATCTTTGCTGCCGATATCGCGCTCTTGTCTGTGCCTCCAACTTCCAAAAATCAAAGGTATTATCTTGTTGTGGCTCGGCGATCTCAAGACCTGCATAGCCAAGTCTCCCTCGCGTGCATGCACCGTGCCAACAGAATCCTCGCCCTCGAGACAGGCAGTGGCGGGGCTTGAACAAAATCTAGGGGGGGGGGGGGGGGCAAAACCATATGACAGTGCAAAATATTGATTAAACATATAGCTCCAACACATTATAATTTTTAGCATCTATACATATGTAAAACCGTTAAAGTTACTCTTCAACAAAAAATAGTACTCCGTAGCAAAATATAACTTAGCGGTGGAGGTAACCATCATCGAACACTTGAATTAATTAATAACTTTTTGAACAATAGTTTCTCCTTAACCATTCACACTTATCCACATAGGAAATCTGTAAAACAAAGTACTAATTAGTATTAATTAGTACATATTTTTTCCCACAAAAAAATATGTACATATTCTTACCTAATTAGAACTTTTCCTAGATGTAAGAACCAAAATCAACCAATCAGTGGGACTGCATTACTAGGAGCTAGGAAATGAGATACAGGAGGAAAGAGTAAAATAAGTGGAAGAGAGAAGTAGGATAGAAGTTGACGCTTAGAGAAAGGACGCTAGATTGCTAGTGATCACGGATCAATACTCCATGCGTAGGTGCAGGTGCCGGACCGAAGGATACTCGCAGAGTTCCAGTCCAGACCAACATAGAGAGTGTTTTTTTTTATCCAATGTGCCATATATACTCTATAAAATACCAATAGGTAATAGACAGTTTCTCATTTTGTTTGGGGGGGGGGGGGGGGGGGGGGGCGGGGGGCACTGTCCAGGTTGGCCCCCGAGAAGCTCCGCCAGTGGAGACAGGTGAAACACTCCGTGTTTTGCTCCTAAAGGCCATGCCTTCAATTGCAAGACGATCTGACGTTCACAGTCCTTATTTTATGGATAACCAAGCGAATTTTTTGCATTTCAATGGTGCGAGTATTTCAATATTGGTGTAGCCATAGTCGACCTGATTTGATAATATTAATTTGATATTATAGAAGTTGATATATTTTACTATATTATAGATCAGATTTAACAAATAAGTTTGACTTGCCAAAAAAATATGCAACATAATTTTAGATAGAGAGAGTATTTTTTGAATAAAGGAACCAAAATCAGTGGAAATAGCCATTGGAACATGGGTGTAGGTGCACCCTTTCTAAAATTCGAAAAAATGCTATTTAAAATTTTCAAATTTTTTTGAAATAAAATGCCGTTCGTGCTGACGCTCGGGGCAAGAGGTGACGTGAGAGGCTCTTTCCGATATTTACCGCATCCCTCCGTGACTGACAGTGTCCAGCCAAGCTATTTCCGATATTTACCGCCGGTAACCTTTCATTTCGACGGCGCCAAAGGTGAAAATTCTGTTACAACTGCGGGCCCCACCTCGCCAGCCTGGCACCGCACGGGTATTTCACGTTGCCCCCGCCGCCTCGGAAGCGAAATCGAGCAATTAGAATTCAGAAACCCAAACCCATCGGTGCCGGAAGAGACAGAGAGAGCGAGATGGCGGCGGAGGTGTGTGAGGCGCCGTTCCCGGAGCTGGTGGGTGAGGTCGCCGGGATGATCGCCGCCGACGCGCAGCAGGGGCGCCTGGCGGCGGCAGCGGTCCACGCGGCAATCGGTGCCGGCGGCGGCGCATCCACGGAGCGGCGCTCCAGGATCCTCGGGCTCGCGGAGGAGGCGCTCGCGCGTGCCGCCAAAGACCTCGCCGTCGCGAAGTCCGAGCTGGGCGGCGCTACAGTCCAGGGCGCCGGTGAAGCGTGCGACGCCATGGAGCTGTGCTGCGACCGCCTGCTGCTCGTCGACCTCCTGCTCGACCCTCCGCCGCGCGTCCCTGTCCCTGGCGCGGACGACGGCTTCAACGACGACGACGTGCGGCTCCGTGCTGCCGACGCCCTGAAGAAGGCGATGGAGATGGCGGAAGACTGCGCCTCACTGGTCCGCCGCGCACGCCAGGTTGCGTTCGGCACTCCTGCGACATGATCCGACTTTTTCGATCGCTACTTGTTGGTCCGTCGATTGGTACGTTCTTGAGTCCTAGGCCTAGCCGCATCGGAAAAATCTTGTGCGTTGTTCTTGCAGGCTGTTGCGTTCTTGCGTCGTGAACTCGTCAGGACACTATGATTCAGTGTTTCAGTTGTCTATTGCAGCTGCTATCTGTTAGATTCTACAGAGTATGGTCGATGCCTACCTAATGGTTTTTGTTGGTTCATGTGTATGGTTTGGATAGTATGACCAGGATTGATGCTTCAAGAACATGAACAGAGATCAGCTGATCAATTCTGCTTGAATTGGATTTCGCTTGGCTATTGATCTCTGTAGGAAGATCTTGTGTGTTCTGATGGGTTGTTCTGTTCCGTCGTAGTGTCGACTGACGAGACTACGATTAAACGTAGGTTTGCTCCTGATGAGATTATAGTTTACGAATTTGCTAGGTAGCAGTCACCTGAGAAATAACTATTTCTCAGTCGATCTCCTGAACCGTTGGATGGACTTCAAGATTCGTGCGGCGTGTCCACGTGGGAATGGCATTGTTTGCCCCGTCGACCGTTTTAATGGCCCACCTGTCATTCATTATGTCTGAATGGTCCCACCTGTCATTCTCTCTTTGCCTTGTCTTGGTCGTCTCTGTCCTCGCGTCGTCTCTTCCATTTCATCCGTAGAGGGAAGGGGAAAGCAAATGGACTAGGGAGAGGCCCCTGACGGAGGCGGGCGGGTAGGAATCGACGGCGGGCGAGTGGGGTGGGCTCGCCGCTGCTAGGAGCACTCGCTTCTGCTATGGAGAGGGTCGCACTGCTCGTACGAGGAGGGCTCAGCGTATCGGCGGAGAGGGGCTCGCTGGTGCTAGGAGGAGGGTTTGCTGCCGGCCGCTGTGAAGGCTTCGTCGCTTGGTGGAGGGGGGATTACCTCTGCTACGAGAACTTCGAGGGGAGCTGTCTCGTCTCTGGCAAGGTATTTACGTTGCTAATTTCTCTCGTATTTTTGTCTCTTGTCGATCTGGGTGCTGCGCTTGCTCCGATCTGTGAGAGATCCGCATTTGGGGATGTTTAGGTTAGCCGGCGTCTTAGGTTTTTGTCCATGGTATTGTGTAATAGTTTGCTAGATTGAGATGCAGGCCTAGTTTTTTGGTTTTGCTCCTGTGATTTTTAGTCACCGGTGGTAGATGTGTTACGCCATCTGTGCTCATGGGGAAGTAGATATGTGTAGGTAGTTTGCTTGTTTAGTATTTTTTTTCTGGTAGATGGTGCTGTGCAATTTTGTGTGCATATTTTTCATGACTGGCCATATGTCATTGATGTTCCAGGTGCAGTGCATGATTTTCAGTATTTTAGTTACCTTGTGCTGTAGTCTCAGTTTGATTGTTTTTGTGTGCTGATATTGTCTCCTGTCTGTGTTTAATTTTGTTGGACAAACTTTTTGGGATGGCTTACATTGCTTTACCTTTGTGAATGCACAGTTCATGATGCATTTCTATATGTTTTTTGAATTCTGTGTGTAGTATGCTTTGAGCAAGTATGCTTTGCATACGGCCCTGAAGGAATTTATATTGGAACTATGTGTAACATTTCATGAGAAATATTACCTATAGCAAAACACAGCCCGGTCTTCAGCATGGTCAAGTACCTAATCTCTGAATACATGAGTCTCTTTTTGTGCTATGCATTTTCCATTATGTGTAATTCTGGACAGTAGAGATGAGAGAGTAAAGATGAGAGGGATAAGGTGTGAGATTCATGTCCATCTATGATAATCCAATATAAGATGTTCTTTTCTCTGAGATATATGCAACTCACTTTTTTGTATTTTGTGACTCTTAATCACAACTAGACTAATTCAGTTGAACATCTTATTTTTGTAAAAGGTGCACCTGTAGTATTGTGTATCATAGCTTTTCTTTTTGGTTTTATTTGTTGTTTCCTTTGCGTTGACACTTTTCTTTTTTGTTGTCATATCTGAGTTGTATATTTGTCTCAGATTTTCAGTGTAGTATGGATAGTCAGGATGGTTCAGATTGTGTTAAGGGAAAGGATAATACTCCCAGTAGTGACGAGGTACATTCGTGAACTGGCGTACCGTATTATTTTTGTTTCTTTATATTTTTTACTAGTATGTGTCTTTTTCTGAATTGTTGGCTAAACCATACAGGACGTATTTGACACTGACAAGGAAACTATTGTTCTAGAGGCAGTGAATACAATCGTAAGTTCTGCGTTGATTGTTTTTCATCTTTTTGAGATGTTTATTGTTTTGTATCTTCATCCTTTTTCTACTGTCCAATATGTTTATATGCATCTGAACATTTTCAGGTTCAAAGGAGCCTAAAAAGAGCTCGAAGACCGGGCAAAATGCCAAAGGCAAAAAGGCTGGTGAGATAATATTTTTCATCTTGTTTTTGATAATTTTTTTTGCCATCCCTCATCTAGATTGTGGTCCTGAATGCATGCTGAATACCTTTCTGTTTTCATCATTTCTTTTTATAGAAAGTCATACGTGATCGAAGGCAGGGAAGACATGTGCCTGACAAGGATGTGTCTGTACCAAAAAGCAGATACAATTCCAGCTATGTCATTGAGATATTGAAAGAACTTGATGAAGATCAGAAAATATACCTCAAGGACATAGGATTTGGAGGAATCCTTCATCTAGATTGTGGTCCTGTACCACGATCATTTGTGCAATGGCTTGGGGATCATGTTGATGTCAAGAAGGAAGAGATGATCTTCAATAACAGAAGCATTGAACTGAGCGATCAATCATTTGGTCATGTCCTTGGTATTCCTACTTCTGGTATTCCTGTCCCCTCTGATAGGAAGGCTGCAACTTTAGAATTCCTTCAGTCTTTTGGATTGTCTGAAATGCCTTCGATCAAATTCTTTGGTGACAAGATACTCAATAAAGGACAAAATAAGACTGAGTTCATAAGGTGTTTCATGGCTGTAGCTCTCTCATCTTTTTACTGTCCAACTTCAAATACAAAGCCTAGCACAACATATATCGCAGGCCTTATCGATGTTGACAACATTAATTCCTACAACTGGGGAAAATTCATTAAAGATCATAATCTATGGTATATCAACAAATACCAGAAGTTCTCATCAACATTAGCTGTTTGCAACTACTACATGTCGGTTAGTTCACATTCCATCTATCCTTTTTAGCACTCTTCTTTTTTCATAACAAAGGTGTTGATTTACTTCATCTTCTAATTAACTTTGCAGTTTTAACTATTTTTTTTGTCTTTTTATGTTTTCAGGTTCGCTATCTTGATTTCTTAGATTATGGAGCAGTGTTGATTCAACCAACTTTGCCAAGAATATCTGTTTGGAAAGGAGATATGATCAAAGAATACATCAATCTGGATACAGATGATGACAACTATTATGGAAAGCTTGCTGTATGAATTATTTCTCTTCTTATTAATTTGTCAATTAGGGAGCTCTTTTTAAATTTTGTTTAGCTAGGAGATCTTTCACATGTCAACCTTGCTGCAATGTAGATCAAAGATATAGCAGAGACCTGTTATGCACAAGCAAACTTGAAGAATGCGAATCAAAATACTTTCTCAAGTCAGAACTTAAGAGATTCAATTATTTCATTTCAACACCCAGCTTTCACAGATAAGGTTTTCCACTCATCTTTGTGCTATATTTTTCGCAAACTAATTCTTCTGTTCATGCTCCTCTTTATTCTAATTGTGTTTGACAACATATTACTAATTCTTTTTCTTTTTTGTTTCATTTATATTTGCTCAACAACCAGGTTCAGGACAGCATGTGCAAACTCTTTGATGACTACATGCAAGAAGAAGCCCCTGGAGATTCTGGCAAGGTTGGCGAGCTTCTAGTTAGCTTCCTCCAATGCCTGTTGGAGAACAAGTGCATATCAAGCAGCTCACAGAGTACAGAGAAGATCATATGTTCTTCACAAAATGAGAATACTTCATCTGGTACAAATAACCAATCAAATAGCACTATTAAATTGCCATCAAATGAGACAAGCAAGAATATAGGTCAGGAAGCTCAATTTATTTTTGAAATCTTGCTTCTGCACAACTCTCATTTTCAAAAACACTTAGTTTTTAACCTTTACTTGTTTGTTAACTTTGTTTCGAATCATAGGTGTTTCAGATATAGGATTCAGTAGTCAAAATTCTGATAATTCTGAACCTGTTGCTAAGAAGAAGGAACAAGAGTTAAAGATAGTTGAAGAGAATGTCAACCCTGATATTGCATCAACAGAAGAGGTTTAACTTCTTTTTTTCACACATTTCTTATGCATTGGTGTATTTTCTGCATTTTAACTCTTGTTAAATAGTATATTTTAATCTTAATAGCTATTTTTTCTTTTTTTACACATTTACTAGATAATTGCAAGACTTGTTGAGCCTACAACAAGTATTGTTGGGATGAACTCAAATATGCCAACTAATTCAGAAATGGATGTTCAAGTGGATGTTGGAGATGAACAAATAAACCATGTTAATACTGAACTATGCAACCTTCAAATTCAAGAAAAGAAGAAACAAGATAATAAATCACATCAACAAAACAAGGTAAATAAACATTTTCCTTTTTCAGTTTTTTTGCTTTATTATGTTGAGTTGTTTTTCCTCGACTAATATTCTGTTTTTTAACATCAGGATATGGTTGATCTGTCTACCAGTAGCGCTAGTTTGCAGCATATGCTAGTTGACAATACTACAAAAGTTCATTGTGAAGTTAATAAATCAAAAGGTACTATATGATTTCTCTGTATCAACTTGTAATATCTGTAATATTTTACTTTATTCAAAAGCATTTTTCACTTAAACTAACTGTACCATTTGCTGATTATATTTTATGTTACTTGGACCTTTTTTATAGAGGTTGGTTTACAAGAGAGCGAGAATATGAACAATCAAGAAATTGATATTGATATCAGAACACCTGTGAAAACTCATGACATGTTTGCTGGGGTTAACAATATGGGTGAGTAAATATGACAACACCAGTTGTACACCAGTTATATTTTTTGTAATCTTTTTCTATTTTTTAGTGTTTATCACTGAATGTTCCTTTGTATATCTTATCAGACTCAGAAAAGTCAAGCAAATACACAAATAGTAGCTCTATTAATTGTGCTCAGAAAACTCACATGAGTGACAATGAAAAGATCCAAGGAATTAACTTGGATACAAAGTTCCTAGAACAGAGCAACACTGAAGAATTGAGTTCAGAAACAAGAATTAATAGTTATTGGAGCTTCAGGGAAAATGAATCCCTTGAAAATATGAATGTATGTGATTTTGAGGTAAATTCCTCTCTATTTTTACAGAAATGCACAATCAACACTTTATTTTGCAAATTTGTTCCTAAATCAAGCAACCTAGTCCACTAATCTAATTTTATTTTGCTATTGCACCTTTCTCTGAGTATTGTGTAATCGAATGTGGTTGTGCACTTATTCAATTTTTTTGCAACCGAAATCATGTTGCACATAGCTATAAAAATGGAGTAACTGCACATTTTCTATGAGTAACATGTAGTTGGGTTTCTGATTGCTCATTTTTGTGAGTATTGTGTAATCAACCATCGTGTTGCATTAATTTGAGTTATGTGTTGCAATTTTTGCACCTTTTCTTTTTGTTAAACATGTAACCCGGGTGTGCACGTTTTGCACACTTCATAAAGTTACTGCAAATAAGTGTTAGTTGCATCTTTCTCTCAGATACATGCAACCGGAATCAACTAAAACATTTTATATTTTTTGTGGTGTTGCACCTTTCTGTCAATTATGTGCAACCCCTTTCAGTTCCATTCTACTTCTAGAATGGAGCAACTTCATTATATTTTATTTTGCTATTGCACTTTTCTCAAAGTATTGTGTAATCGAGTGTGCTTTGTGCAATTAACCCGGGTGTGCACGTTCGGCACACTTCATAAAGTTTACTGCAAATATGTGTTAGTTGCATATTTCTCTCAGATACATGCAACCAGAATCAACTAAAACATTTTTATTTTTGTGGTGTTGCACTTTTCTGTCAATTACGTGCAACCCCTTTCAGTTCCATTCTACTTCTAGAATGGAGCAACTTCATTATATTTTATTTGCTATTGCACTTTTCTCAAAGTATTATGTAATCGAGTGTGCTTGTGAACTTATTCCAATTTTTTGCAAACCGAAATCATGTTGCACTTAACTATAAAAATGCAGTAACTGCACCTTTCTATGAGTAACATGTAATTGTTTTTCTGATTTGCTCATATTTGTGAGTAATGTGTAATCAACCATCGTGTTGCATTAATACGAGTTATGTGCAACCAGAATCATGTTACACATTACTTAAAAAATGCAGCAACTGCATTTTTAGTGATGTCCTCTAATTGCCCAGTTTGCACTTTTGTCTACAGTTTGATGATGGCCAGCCATCAATACCACTCATGGAAAGATTGCGCACAAGCCCCAGAAACCAGGTATGTATATTTTTTTTTCTTTTAGAAGACTTGTGAAATCTCATATAACCTCTGTTTGTTTCCATCTGTCTGCTAAAACACAACTTATGTTCCCTTTTCAAATCTTTTTCAGGTTATTAGAAGCATGAAAGCAAAGGAGTTGGAGCAAACTGAAATGCAACACACCCGAGACAAGAATTCAAATACAAATACATCTTCAGATAATTCACCACAGAGGACAAATGTTCTGCAAGTTGCTGATAAACCAATACAACCTATTGTTATTGGAAGCACAGATTCACCTGCAAGAAAACCACTAAAAGAAATTTTTTATATTGTATGTCCATGAAACTTCTATTTTAGCTAGTTTTGTTTATTTAATTCTAATCATCTTCTCTTTTATTAAACTCCACTAGAAAATGCATAATTAAATGTTAAGTATTGTTTAACAGAGCTCACAGGGATCACCAGAAGAGCCTTTGCTCAGAGAAAGACAACTTAGTCCAACTAGGAGAAGTCATATTAACATAGTATGTATTTTAATACATGTCATTTTTATGTTTTTATGTATCATTTTTCTTTTCTCTTAACATTCCTTTTCATAGTTCTATTTTCCATGGAAAATGAGCAATAAACTGTTAATTTATTGTTTAACAGAGTTCGCAGGAGTCACCAGAAATGCCTTCAACCATAGATAGACAACAAAGTCCGACTAGAAGCAACCATGTTGACATAGTATGTGCTTAATATATGCCATTTATCTGTTCTTATGTTTTCATCCTTTTTTGACTACTGCTTTTTAGGTTATGATTCAGTTTTTGATGTTCTTCTAATTTATAACTTTTATTTTTTCAACAGAGCTCACAAGAATCCCCACATAGAAGTCAGAGAGATGAAACTGAAAGTGTTTACATTGCAGAACATAGGTTGTCTCCAATAAACAACAGGACTTCAGAACCAATTGACTATCTTTATGATGAGGAGAACTATGCAAATCAGTCCAACTATGCAACATCATCATCAACAGCGCAATTCACCAAATCTCTACCACCAAGAAGAATGGTTCCACCTAGCAGATATGTGTCATCGCCATATGATGTTCCTGTCCGCAGCTTCACACCAACAGTAAAACAAATTGAATACTACCAAGCAATTGTTTGTCTTGCAAATATGGACGAATATAAGTTGTAAGTCATATTATGCTTTCTCTTTTAAGTTCTCTTTTTAGGCGATGTTCATATTTTATATTTATGATTTTTTCCTTCCATTTTTTAACTATTTTTATCTCCTACTATTTATTCTTATGCTTTACTTTTGCATGTCATTGAAAATAGCCACATGGGCGTACAAATAGGAAATTGCAAGGTAACTATGGAAACTTTTGGAAATTCACTAAAGCCGGGAGGTGTCGTTGAGGGCTGGGTTATAAACTTGTATTGTCGGATTCTGTTCAAAAATATCCATCCTAAAGAGTCAAACAGGCACACATTCTTTCATACTCCAAGTGTAAGATAGTTTTGCCTTCTATCATGTTTGTTTGTTCCTTTCTTTGTTTGATAATTCTCATATGTCATTTACAATGATATCAAGGATATTAGAGCCCAAATTTAATATTTTTACAAACTTTTCACATGTGGTCAGGAATATTTTCTAGAGAAGTGGGAAACTGGGGACAGGATGTTAGTTTTGAAAGATCAAACTCTGAAAGCTTTTGAGGGTGCAGGAAAGGCCAAGAAATTGCATCTTACAGAGTCGGTATGTTAATATGAACTTTAATAGAATTATTTTATGTAATTACTCATTCTCCAAGTTATTTTTTATTCTGTGGAGTTTTAATACATTTTTTATGTAAACAGCTGCACTTCCCATCTCTCTATAATTTCCACTGGTTCCTATTCACTGTAAACATAAGAGACAAGAAATTCATGTTCCTTGATTCTCTTCTTGGCAAGGATTCAGAAATGCATAAGGAAGTGGATAATAGAATGGTATATGAAATATCTAAAAAAAATTCTCTCTGTACTTTTTGTCTGTTATATCTGTTCTTTTTTCAGTCAACAAAATGTTTTTATTTTCTCTGTCAATGTTCCTAGGTGAAAATTTTCATTGAAATCTGGAATGAATGTTCTTTGAAACCTATCAACTTCAATGAATTCGAAATTGTTCATCCACCTGTGCCAAAGCAAATCAATGGGTACTATTCAACATTTTATCTTTTACAAACTAAGTTGTCTTTATGTGCATGCTGTCATTTAACTATCATCTCATATATTTTTCCTGATTTTTTGGTGGTTTGATATAATAACAGGAAGGATTGCGGCATTTGCCTTATGAAGAACATTGAATTCTTCAAGCCAAGGAGTACGTTGATGGGAACTTACTCACATCAGGATATTCCTAATATTAGAATTCAGATCGCAAATGAGATGATGTTTTGTCCTCACAATGAGAGTTCAAAAATTCAAGAAGCTGTGAGGCAATTCAAACCAGCAGTAAGATAATGTTAACTCTTTTTTTAATTTGCTTACATCAGTATGATTTTTTGTTTCTCATTTTCTACTCCATGTTCACTTGGTTGCATACTAGTTCTATAATGTAGCAACTCCAATATATTATTTTAGTTTTGGTTGCACATGTCTCTAAGTTTTTTGGTTGCACATTTAAGTAAATTATGTGCAACACAAATAATGTTGCACATAACTATAACATTGTAGTAATTATTTTTTTTCTTGGGTCAATTGCATCTTTCTCTCACATATGTGCAACCGGTATCGAGTTTTTATCAAGATTTTCATCTTTTTCTCAGTTTGCATATTACTTCTAGAATGGAGCAACTACAATATTTTTTTAGTTGGTGTGCACATGTCTCTAAGGAATGTGTAACCTTTCTCTAAGTAAGTTGCACCTTTCTAAGTAAGTTGCACCTTTCTCTGATTAACGTGTAACGTGGTGTGCACGGTTTTGTGCGTGTTTCATTTTTTAAGTTTGTGTGCAACCCAAGGAATGTTTCACAATCTAGTAATTACTTTATTCTTGTGTCAGTTGCATTTTTCTATGAGATATGTGCAACTGCTATCGAGTTTTTATCAGAGAATAATATAGAATGGAGCAACTGCACACTTTCTTTTAAGTAGTGATTTTGTACTTTTATTTTTCTGGGGTAGCTCATATGTGTCAGTTATGTTCAACCGATAACAAGTTTTTATCAAGAATGTAAATACACATCATCCCCCTCGGTTGCATATTACTCTTAGAAAGGAGCAACTCCAATATTTTTGTATTTTTGCAATTTTGCACATTTTTTCTCTGATAAACATGTAACCCGGGTGTGCATGGTTTGCACACTTCGTAAAAATTGTGTGGAACCCAAATTTTTTATATTTTTTTTGCACGGATGTGTTAGTTGCATATTTCTCTCAGATACGTGCAACCGGTATTAAGTTTTCCAGTTTATTTTGTAGAATGGATCAGCGAAAACTTTTTAAATTTTTTAGCGTTGCAACTTTATGTGAATTACGTTCAACCGATACATGCGTATCAATTGCACATTACGTGCAACTTTCTGTCAATTCTGTCAACCGGTATCAATTGCACATTTTCATAAAATTAATGCAAATATGTTTTACTTGCATCTTTCTCTCAGATACATGCAACCGGTTAAGAGATTTGCACTTTACTTATAGAATGTATCAACTAAAACTTTAAAATTTTGTAGTGTTCCACCTTTCTGCCAATTACGTGCAACCCCTTCAATTGCATATTACTTCTAGAATGGAGCAACTCCATTAGTCATGTTTTGCCTCATTTTTATGAATATCAACAAGCTATTTCATATGTTTTCTTTTTTGTAATTCTCTGGTAATACAAAATAGTGCAAATAAGATAACTTTGCAAACCATTCATGGTCATTAACTCAAAACAGATATACCTGTAGATACATATTTTTTGGTATTGCACTATGAGAAGCAGACAGTAGGGGGGGTAGTGTTTTTCGGTGTCTTTCTATAGGTTGATTTTCTTTTTACATTTGCTTTTAATGACCAAAAGGCTCTTCTGTAATGCATCTCTTTCCACTTATATGATACAATTTTCATGTATTCTGTTTCACATGGTAGTAACTGCCTCTTTGTTTTTTCTATACATTCAGGTACATGGAAGATATGCAAGGATGATGTAAAAATCAATCAAGTTTGATAAACTCATGCGTTATTATAGACAAGCTCAAATGTAGAAAGATAGCTTTTGGATGGTTATATGTTTCTAACTATTTGTAAACAGAGAAAGTAGGAGAGTGGAGGGAATGTCTCTTAGAGAATGATAAGCCAGAGATGATTGTCATCTAGTACCTTATGCAGCTGGACATACTACTTTGCTAAAACTATTTTTCTTTGTTCGTATGTAGTTTATATGCCAGTTAACTTGGTTATCTTAATCGAGGCAATTATCTGTGCTTGTTATTTTTTGTCTTACCAGTGTTATGAATCGTATTAGTTTTTCTTTGTGTATTCATTCTTTTGATTTTGTCTTTTTCAAAGATTTTAATGTAAAATAAGATCCTAATTTAGTTCTTTATCAAAAAATGTAGCAAAGTAAACTCAAATGTCTTTAATAAAAGACTTGAAAATTCTTTCTCCATTTTCTTGTTTGGATTTCCTCATCTCTACCTTACAGGACTCATAGCACAAGTTCTACAAAACTTTCTCAAGCAACTAAACTACAAGGAGGAAGAAACATTTAATAGCCAAGCATATGTAAGTCATCTCTATCTTCTCATAATGCTTCGTTCTATCAATTCTCTTGTCTTCATATTTCCTTAGTTCTTTTTTACTTCCTTTCTTGCCTTCGAGGAATCTTCTTTGCCTGCAATATTGTTTGTGTTCACAAACCATAGTGTTAACATATGAAATAAAAGGTATGCCACCAACAGATATATTTTCAAAAATAGAACTCATGTGATCAAATTACCTTTAGGCTTTTTTCTCTCCTTGCTCTTTTTGGCATTCACTGAAGCATCCATGTGTAGCTTCCCACATGTTTGAATGTTGTGTTTATTGGATCCGCACTGGCTGCATGTAATTCTATGCTTAAAGAAATTCTGCTCACCTATAGTCTTGTATCTTCCATCAGGCTTTTGCTTGCCTGAACCACGTGGTCTTCCTTTAGATGGTTGTACAAGTGGGTCCAATAGATTTCCAAAACAACTCAGATCAGCAACAATGTCATGTTTACTGCTACTACCTGTCCCTATGTTTCTCTCCTCAGCCATCGACATCTCATGAAGTTTTTCTGCAATTTTTTTGATCTCTTCAGTCACATACATGTACTTCTCATTGCTTTTAGATCCTTCTGATGCAACATGTATGCATTCCTTAGATAGCACATTATATCGCAGCAGGCTGTTATCTTCCGTGAACTATACAGGGATGTTATACCGCATATCTCTGATATCTGTTTTCTCTCTAGGTTTCCATCTCTGTAGGAAATATTTCTCAGGGATTTCTGGAATGTTCAGATGAACAAGGACTCTCAGAACATGTGCGCATAATATGCCATCCTTGTTGTATTTGGAGCAAATGCAGGTAAATTCTTGATTACTCATATCTACAAGAACTAGATATTTCCTTGTCTTGAAATCACCTGCTGCAGCCAACGCACTCTTATATACATTATATCACACATTTTTTTCAACCTCTTCAACATGTAGCTTAGATGTGAACTTTAGTTGTTTCTGGAATCTATAGAAGATCTTTCGATTATATTTTCTGCCTGCCTATAATTCCATATCATTTGCACACCAGTAGGTTGGAGTTGTTGTTCTTGTCATTGAATCTTGTTCTTTCTCATTTTCTTCAATGGTCTCTGCTATCTTGTCATACTCACAGAGAGAGCTGCTAACACTGTAAGTCGAACCAACATTATCCTTGAAAATGGCATTGGTACCTTCACTTCCAGCCGTAGAGTGAATGAAGGGGAAGAATCATTCTTGAAGTAGACAGGAACAAATCGATGCCTATTCTCCCACATAATTTTGAAATACTTTAGATTACCAACTCCATATCTCTGTATCATTTCAGTCCATGAATTCTCAAATTCAGCAATTGTCAACGAGGAGTGGATAGTGTCCTTCATCTCATTGTGTAGATTAGGTATTTTTGCAAAGCTCCTAGCATGCTTCTCTTCGACTTTGCTCAAAACATGGAAAAGACAATTCCTGTGAACTGTATGCGGAAAGACATGAGGGATTGCTTGGCACATGGCCACACACTGGTCTGTAATAATAGTTTTTGGAGCCTTTCCTCCCATGCAATCCAAGAAAACCCCAAATAACCACTTAAATGTCTCTGCAGTTTCATTCTGTAGAATGGCACAGCCAAAAAGGCAGTTGTCCCCGTGTCCTGTCACTCCGACAAAAGGTGCAAACGGCATGTTGTATCTATTTGTCTTGAATGTAGTATCAAAACTGACACAATCGCCATAAAGTTCATACATTCTCCTAGATGTACCATCACACCAGAAAATATCTTGCACTCTGTTATGCTTGTCACGTTTGAAATCACAGTAAAATGTTGGATCCTCTGCCTTTTTCTTCTCAAAATACTGCAAGGATTGCATCATGTCATTGAGATGACTTTCTTTCCTCATTGCAGTCCTCAAATTGCTAACAAATTTCTTAGTGTATGGAACAGCCTTCATAGTACCTCCCCTCAAGTAACATAGGATAGCCATGATCTTTCTTGTGGGAAGCTTGACTGAATTGAAAGTCTGGACAAATAGTTTCTCTTGATCAGTCATATGCTTGTGTGACCTAAGGAACCTAGATTCCTCTGGAGGACTCAAATCATGGTTGTGATCCAAATGTAGGCTAGTGACTATCCACTTGTCCCCTTTTAGTGTGACTATCATTTATGCCTTGCAGCCTGTTTGCTCAATTGGGTTTCTCTTGCGTTTTCTAGGTTTATCTACTAGAGGTTTTGAGGTATCTGCTTCTCCTTTTTCTTGCAGCTTCTTCTTCTTTGCATCTTGCCTTTTGAGTTCCTTCTTCCTCTTTCTTTCTTCAAGGATTTCATCATCAACAGGTTTACCAGAACGGTTACACTTAAAAGTGTACCGTGTTACTTCATTATTCCTCCCGGGAAGCCTGCAGTGATAATTGCCTTCCCTTTTTGCTGAAAATCCAATGATTTCTGAATATGTATTGTAGAAATCAAAAGAAGCATCATGCGTATTAAACACCTGATTAAGGTGGGGTACATGATGACTCCGCACTTCCTGACTTGATGTTTGGGCAGCCATCACACTTTCATTTTCAAGAAATATTTCAATATCTTCCTGTGAAAGCTCTTCGACAACATCGTTTCTTTTAGCTCTTTTTCCTTTAGCATTAGTGTCAATTCCCGCTGACTCATCTCTACTTTCTACGCTTTGCTCACCTTCACCATCATTATTTTCTTCATTAACAAAAATATTTGATTCAGACACTTCGTCTTCATCATTGCAACTCTTAGATGAACAGCCTACAGAACCGGCCGGATCGATCCATGTATCATTGTATTTGTATGCACTATCTCCATGAACATCTGAATCCCGATCTGCCTGCAATCCATTATCTCCCTGGTTCCACATAGTATCATCATCATCACTTCTATGAACATATTCACTCCGCTCAGTTATCATGAACATTCTGTTCTGTAATGCACAAAGAAGAAGAAAACTTGAGACTTTTATTTCTATTTAATAGTACGGGTCAAAAGATTATTTCATGTTTAAAGGGATATATATTTTTTACCTCATCAAAGGTAGGACCAGTAAGCAAATCAAGAAAGCTTCCTTGACCAACCTGAAAAGTTTACAGCATTTTATATCAGTTAAATTTCTTCCTGATTTTTTGGCTTTTGTTTTCACAAACTTTTAGTTTCCACATTGTACTCTTTCTAAAATCTAATTACCTGGCTACAATGCATGGACTCTATTTGCTGCATCATTTGTGAATATGTCATTCCACTATCCTGTGATAAATTTGCAACCTCATCAATTTTTTTCCTTCCAGGAAGTGTCTCCAATCCTTCAACTGATAGATTCTGATAAGAAAATGCAAGAAGAGTTTTCTCAGTGAAGTATAGCTTCTTTCAAGAGATGAGTAAGTCTGATATATATAGTTCTATGTATGCCTAGTTAAATAAAATAGATAAACATGCATAAGTGAAAGGAAGATTTGTTTCTATACCTGGCCTCCTGTGTATGATTGATTATGCCTGTGAATGTCATTTTGTATGAAATTTCCATGAAATTCAGAGTGCCTCTCAGAAATTCCACTACTGTAATTAGAAGTTTCAGGATAGCTGTTACTCCTGGAAACCTGCTAGGATTTTCAAACTTTTCTAGTTAGTTCTCAAGGAAAGCTCCATTCACTTGCTAATATTTTTTCATCACTTTTTCAAATGAGTACCTGAGTGCAATTCATATTGCAGTTGATCTTCAAAGCTTTTCTTTTTTAAAAAAAGAGAAAATACACTTCCTCAGATATAAATATTTTCATAGTCACAACTTATACAAGCTGAAAATAACTATTTTTCTCTATACTTCAAAAATGGAATGCAAGTTACATAAATTGCTTCCCCTATTTTGTTAGTATCCATGACTGAATAATATATTTTTATTTTTCATAAATTATGTGTTGTAATCATTTCTTTTTTTATTACCTGTGTACCAGAGCAAGATTGCTGAAATGAATACGTAAGACCAAAGTTTTGAGGCTGTCCATGCATAGGCAAGTAATAAGGAACCTGCATCGGTTAATTTTTTGGCACATCTAATATCTTGATGATTTTGCAAATTCAGAGTTCACTTCATGGAATTTTACTTTACTGCACCTGAGTTTTTCCACTGAGAATTGAACTGTATGAATCATACAGTGCTGCTTCTTGTATAGTTCTTCCATTTCCTGTTAGTTCACAAGTAAACAATGATACTGTTAGTTCTTACTATTGTGCAGAACTAAATCAAGAACTTAAACTGTTTCTTTTTCACATCAAGGGGGCATGTGGGACACAGGAACTACAGATTTTTAGTGCTACAGAAGTTAGGGAAGAAGAATTTCTGAAGCAAGCCATACCAAGGTAAGATGTTGAACTTTCATTCATGATTGGACTCTGTTTGCACTGGCGATTTTGCACCTTCTTTTGCTCAAGATCATATGCACCCTGTGATTTCTCTTGTTCTGGGGAAGGGAGGAAGGGGATGCAGAGTGGAAACTTTTAGTTGGATCTCTCTCTGGGAAGGAAGGAAGGGGAGGTGGGGTGGGATCCTCAGGCTTTTCTCCTTTTTCTTTGCTGAAAATCACTGGGAACAATGCATCTGGAGTCCTTTCTTCCTCATAATTTCCATGGAGGGCATGGCCATGGTTTTGGCAAGATGGAGGACTGCGGCTGGGGTGGGGGAGGGGACGGGTGGGTGGGGATGGGACTGTTTTTTGTGCTTCTTTTTCTGTCTTCTACTGCGATCACAGGAGATAAATTTCAGAACTTGCTTTTTGGTACCTTTTTGCCTTTTCTTGTTGGAGGGGTTGGACAAAAGTGGCCCAGTTAAAAACTAGGAGATGACATAGTCGACATGGGCCACAAAATTCGTACAATGCACATTATATGGGCCACAGAATTAAATTTGAAGATACTAGCGACAAAGACAGAGTAAAAAGGATAAAAGTCCTATGCTGTTGATCGACGGTCAGATGCATCGACTGAGAAATAGCTATTTCTCAGTCGACTGTGCCATAGGCGCTCCCTATAGTTTAATCATCGATCGCTGCTGCTCTTGTGAACCATGCATGCCCAGCTAATGATTTTGTTGGCTGGTGTGTATGGTTTTGTGAATATTATTGCTGGGATGATATGGATTAAACTTCAATAAATGGAACAGAGCAGTTGTTTATCAGCAGTTCAATTCTGATTGTGTTGGAAATTTATTTTTGATAATGGTTGAGTTGGATTTGCAACTAATCTGTTCCAAATTTTGGAACCACATTGTCTCTTGAGCTTTTGTTTGTGGATGTGCCAAAGAACACCTACTACATGGGGTAAAGGTAAATACGGGTGTATAAATATCAAAGTACATATTGCTCTCTTGGTGAAGTTCTTCTTGATGCAGTCGCGCCCACAGCTTTAGTGAATTTGAAACCAAACTGTTAAGATTTGCAACTGATTTGTTCCTGAAGGTATCTACCACACTGTTATTTAAGTGGATAGTTTTGTTTATGGATGTGCACAACTGCAAGTGCATGTGTATATGAAATGCGCTCCACTAAAGTTTTGCTCTTCATGCAGTAAGCAGTCCTGCCACCTAGCTTGACAAAATTGAAAACAAAGGAATTAGAGTAGTAAGCTGGTTTACAAGCGAACTGTTGACCGGTAATTTAGAGGTTTGTTAGGCAATATCTCTAGCCAATCCCGTATAATTTAGAGGTGTATATGAACTGTATCTATCATTCAACTTCTTATATTTGGTCCTCTGAAGAAAAACTGTTTCTGGCCGATTCTCTATGTTTAACTTCTTATTTTTTCCATACCAAACTATTCAAAGCCAATGAAGGAAAATAACATGATTATGAAAAAATAAAATTTGATATGGCTTTGTGAATATTATTGTTGGGATCATATGGATTAAACTTCAATAATGGAACAAAGTTGTTCTCAGCTGTTCAATTCTGATTGTGTTGGAATTTTATTTTTGATAATGGTTCAGTTGGATTTAAACTTAATCTGTTCCAAAGTTTGGTACTCCCTCCGACCCTTATTACGTGTCGTTAATATGGACATCTCTACACACTAAAACATATCTAGATATATCCATATTAGCGACAAATAATATGAATCAGAGGGAGTACCACACTGTCTCTTGAGCTTTTGTTTGTAGAGGTGCATAAGAACACCTACATGGGGATCAAAGAAAATCAGGGTGTATAAATATCAAAGTACATATTGCTCTTTGGTGAAGTTTTATTTTTCATGCAGTCGCGCCCACAGCTGTGCTAAATTTGAAACCAAACTGTTAAGATTTGCAACTGATCTCACACTGTTATCTGAGTGGATAATTTTGTTTATGGATGTGCACAACTCTTGAGCTTTTGTTTGTGGAAGTGCATGTGTATAGGAAATGCGCTTCAGTGAAGTTTTGCTGTCATGCAATAAGCAGTCCTGTCCATCCAGCTTGTCGAAATTGAAAACAGAGGAATCGGCGTGGCAAGCTAGTTTACATCCAAACTGTTGACCAGCCTGGAGTAGCTAGGTTTGTTAAGGCATCTTTAGCAAATCCTTACAATTTAGAGTCATAAACGGATATCTATAATTTAACTTGTTATATTTGGTGATTCTCTATGATTAACTCCCTAAATTTTTTCCAAACCAAACTATTCAAAGCCAATGAAGTAAAATAGCAAAGTTCAAATTTAAATTTACAAACCAATTTATTCAACGCCAAACACATGGCAGGGTTCAAATAACGTAAAACCGCATGGCCATTTCGACCTCATCATGGTCTTCTTCCTCATCCTCCAATGAAAGAGTCGTCAAAGATCATTTCCCTCAACCTCTTCATCTATATAGAATTGACTACGTTCAATATGATGGACAAAAAGTAACCCAAAATGAAATAGCACAAGCATAACTCAGGTAGTCAATTCGGCAAACACTTAGAGGGCGAAGGAGGTGTGAAGGTCGAACATCGGCATTGAGCTATTCCAGGAGTTGCAAGATGACTGACAGCTAACAGAGAGGTTCAGAGGACAAAGCTTCACCAACAGCCGCCCAATCGCCGCAAGCCGCCGCCATGGCGAGTGCCGCGATGAGGCATGGCGCACCACAGACTGCCTGCATGAGGTCGCCGCCTCGGTATCTACCCTATACTCCACCACACCGGAGCTCGACAAGCCCTGCCCCTGCTAGGAGGACGACGCCGTGGATCCAACGCCACCACCGCGCGTGCGACGTGAGAGGAGAAACCTACCGCCGCCAAGAGCTTTCCGTTCTTTGCCTGGTGCATGCCGACGACAGCGAGAGGAAGGGGAGGGAGGGGGTCAACGGCGGCAGCGGCTAGGGTTCCGCATGTGTCGCCCGTGACGCGGGGTAGTGTTCACTCACACGAGCATAGTTTGAAAGAAGATAGTACGACATCACCAGGCGGAGCTAGACTAATTCAAGGGTATGCGGTGCATTAAAAAAAGTCAGTATATAAGCCCCTGTATACATGTATATACACGTTCCTTCGCTCCCTGACCTAGCCGCCAGAGGCGATCAGGGAGGCGCCGCCTTTTCCACCCGATCTCCATCGGCCGTGCTGGTCCCCTCTCCCTCCGCCTGCTCCGGCGGCGGTGGGGAGGGGGGATCCGGTCTCTCTGCTCTGTAGTTAGGGTTTGGTTTTGCAGGTCGTGGAGCGCCGTTGGGGTGGTGGGAGCGGCGCCCGGACGAATAAATCTGCCTCAGCTCCACTCCCACACCGGCGGTGTCCTTCATGGCGGCGTCTCGGAGTTGATGGCATCGTGTGTTTGCCGATTCCTCGGATCGGCAGCTTTCAGTTTCTTGGATGGTGTCGTCGAGGCGGAGGCGGTGATCCCATCAGGTGTGTTCATCCTCCTGCTCTGTCCCCGTTACTATGGCGTTGGCTCCGACGTCATGGTGGAGCAGGGAGGATGTGTTGTCCAGGAGTATGTGCAGACGTTTGTCTGCGTATGTGACAGACGGAAGATGGTGTATCCTATGCTGGGTTTGTGGATGGAGGCCGGCAGTTCTGGTTTCCTCCCCCGACGTTGTAGTCGTAGGGGGGTACCAGTTTTGGAGTTCGATCGCGTGTCCGAGGACATGTTGTCTCGGTCTGATTCTTTCAACGATAATGGTTTTGCCTCCGGCAAACTACTTTGGAGGTCCGAAAAGCTGCTGATCAGCGATGGAGCCGCGTCGAGCTCGGGTGTTGTGGTGATCTGTCTTCCGTCCCTTTGGCGTTCACTTTGGTAGTGTCGAAGAAGGAGGATAGACGCTAGTTTTTTGCATAGGTTTATTCTATCTTTTCAGTTCTGTAAGGTCTGTTCGTTCGTAACTTGTAACTTGTTTTTATCTTATGAATAAAGAGCGGATTACAGTGTCAAAAAAAAGTTGGAAAAATAAAATAAACGCTGTCTAGACTCTAAAGCCCTCACGAGTTAAGTCATTGCAATTCCAACCTGGGCCAAAATGCCAGTTCGAGTTTTTTGGTTAGTTGGGTTGCCATCTCCGTTACTCCCCGATGAGTCACCGATTTGGATCTAGAGACGAGACCCTGACGTGAACTGCTCCTCTTCCTCGACGCATGCCGCTGGAGCCTTGTTCACCCTTGCCGCCAGGCCCTCGCCCACTCGACGGTGCGTTCCTCCCCATCGGCGCGTTCAATTCCCCCGGCCGTCCCGCCGCCCTGCCCGGGCCTTTGCCTCACGCGGTCACCCCTGATGCCGCACCGGCGTTGCCGGCTTTGCTCGACAGAAACGGCGACAGCGGAGCTGCGGCTCCATAGCAGCAGCAGAAAATCAGCAATCAACACCTACAGTCCCTAAATCCCGGCGATCAGCCACGGTAAGAAGTTTTTCAGTTTTAAATTCTATTTCACTTTTCCCCATTTTGACACTGGAGGATTATTGCTAATTAGTTAATTTTTGCATTCGTAGGCCTAAACTATTAGTATTTCAATTAGTATTAGAGACGTTGTCACTACTATGAATTATTTGTATGTCCGGTCTTGTTATTGTGAACCTACGTACCTGGCTCCGCCACTGGCACAGATCCATGAAACATGCCAAGCGTTTTAAACAAGTTTTCAACCTTGGCCATAGATGGAAATATAGTGTAACTTATATGTCGCAAAAAGTTTGCCATTGGATGTAGTTTGATAGAAGTTGCCAACAAATATTTGTGACAAATAAATCATACTCTGATGGTTTATTATATGGTCAAAGTTTGGTTAAAACCTTGATAGGGCCTTACAAACCAGAACAAGGGAGTAGCTTAGGGGAGCAAGGTGGACCAATACACAGTTCGGGAAAATCGAAGTCATAGAAAATAATTTTTTATCTATGTATTAGTTATGTCTTTTCTCGAAACACTTTAAGTTTTGTGGGATTTACATTGTATACAATCAAAATATTTCGCAATGATTTCACTAGGGTACAAACAGGTTGTCGTGAAAAAATGAATCTACATCATTAGTTTTTTCATATAATATTTATGTAATCCTTTTTGTGCTTTCTTCATAACATAATTGTAAGTTCATATACAACTAAATATCAAAGGTATACCTATGGCAATCTGTCCATGTCTACAACATCATGTAGTTTAGAAGAAAGGGGACAAATGAGAGTAAGGTAAAAATAAATAGTTCTTGCGAGACACAAAAAATGATGATTTCGTATTTGAGAGGGCCACTGTGCTAGTTATTTCAATCAACACATCATGGATGACCCATTTTTCGTGCGCAAATCTTCCTTGAGTACAACGCAACCAGTCACGAAACCACACATACTGCACTTACTTGCGAATCCACTCATGTCCATACATTGCTCAACACATACAACAACGATCAATTATTTCATCGCGCCTCTATATTTGTAAGAGTTACAGTATTCGCAGAGTTTTCAATATCATATCGAATTTGATCCATCTCGGTATTCCCCAATCCAAGATAGGCGGGGCGGTTGGGGGGTGGAAGTTTGGTGGTTCCATTCTCTAGGGCCAAAACAATATATGGCATCAATGGTCTATCATCTGGGTTTTCCTGAACGCACAAGAGTGCTACATGGATGCATAGATAAACATGATCTAGCGAACATATATCCATGATAGAGGAGTCAGGCAAATCCTCTAGCTTCCCTTCCTTCCACATATTCCATGACTGAAACAATCAAAACATCATTGAATTTCCTTTGAAAACTATGCCTACCTTTTCAAATATACAACTTGAAACAAAGCATGCATATATGTACTCACATAGGCTATAAGGCTAGGAAAGCCCATGGTTCGACTATTGGAGCTTCCCTTTATACCAGTTACAACCTCCAATAGTAATACACCAAAGCTATAGATGTCGGATTTGGTGGAAAAGACACCTTGCATTGCATACTCAGGAGCAATGTAGCCACTGTGATTATCACTTTCAATAGTTAAATAAATGCATTTAACTAGTTACATATATATTAGAAGTAATTGATTCAAGCAATACTCACAATGTCCCGACTACGCGTTGGGTGTTTGCATTTTCTTGGTTATCCTTGAAGATCCTCGCCATACCAAAATCAGCTATCTTGGGTTTCATCTCTCTATCCAGCAAAACATTTCCAGCTTTGAGATCTCTGTGGATTATGGTCAGTCGTGAATCTTGATGGAGATAGAGAAGCCCCTTTGCGACACCTTTGATTATATTAAACCGTTTCTCCCAATCCAGTAAATGCTTTTTTGAATCATCTGTAAACAAAGTAAATGCAAGAAAATTATGTTGAGTTCTTGTAGAAAATCTTGGGTCATTCAATTCGCTAGGAATGTACCAAAAAGGGTCGCATCTAAGCTGTTATTAGGCAAATACTCATAGATCAGCAGCTTTTCATCTCCCTCGCCACAACACCCAAGAAGTCGAACCAAATTTCTATGCTGCAATTTTGCAATAAGAAGTACTTCATTCTTGAATTCAATTGCTCCTTGCTGAGAGTCTCTACTTAGCCTTTTGACAGCAATTTGTTGACCACCAAGTGTTCCCTGCATAATTTCAAGAAATTTGAGTTTCTCATGTAAACAAATCAATGAAGTATTTGATTATTGAATATATAAGAGGAAAACAATGTTGAATAGATGACCTTATAAACTTTTCCAAAGCCTCCTTGTCCAATCATACATTCTTTGGAGAAATTGTGGGTCGCTAGTGAAATTTCCTCAAATGTCACAAAAGGGAACTCAAGGTCGCTTGAACCATCCGATGCTACCTTGTTGTGTTTTTCCAGGTTTCTGTTTTTGCCTGTTCCAGAAAAATACTGATGTTTCATATAAGGTCAAATAGGGAAAGGGTATTACAACGCGCCAGGATGTAAATTAAAAGTACCTTTGAATTTCAACCATCCAGTGAAAAGGCACACTAGAAGCACGACGCTTCCTAAAGCTGGCAATACAATTCTCACAACGTTGCTCTTTGTCCTTTTATCTGTCCATGCATAGCGTGAAAATATAGTATTAAGCCACAGAGGAAGTATTATTATAAAGAAGGCCATATGCACCTTTTTAATGCATAGATTTAGGCTATCCCTGTTTCGAAAAAAAAGGGATGGCTTAGCATAGATCACGAGGAGGAGAAGATTTGGTACCAGATGATAGAGCATCTAATCCGGCAAGCCGTAGATAGAGCGTCTCTGTGGCGGGGCTTTCACCTAGCTTCGTTGTGTCAAGCAGCTCTCCGACCCACACCAAGCACCTCGGATTGCTGCCAAGGTTGGCGTAGTATCCGTAGGCCACACAGGAGCAGTTGCGGCTGCAATAAGCCGCACACTTCTCCAAGGACGTGCCTGCTGCTACCAGCACAAACCTGTCCGGCGCCTTCAGCCCCGTCAAGGCCACAAAACCATCGCCGCACCCTTGCGCTTGCAGCGCCTCTTTCCGTCGGCAACCATCGGAGAACCTGCCGTCGCCCCAGTCCTCCATGTTCGCCGGCTCAAAGCCTTGGAGGCAATTGCACGTCGGCATCGGCCTTAACGTCTCGTCGCAGTACCCATACGGGCCGCAGTACCCGTAATGGGTGCAGGGCCATCTCGGTAACTGGTCGAGGACAACCCATGTCGATGAGCTACTGTTCCAACTCTGCATTTGGAGCTTGCCGGAGTAGGTCAGCACGTCCCTCATGTGCTAGGCGGAATCCGAGAGGCTGAAGGTCGTATAGCTCTCCTCGTCGTTGTTGACCACGGCGATGTAGATGGTGATGGCGCTGGTGCTGGTCATCTGGAACTGGAACTCGCTCTTGGGCAGGAAACCTGTCCAGGGCCCGGTGCGGTACACTGGGCGTGCCCCGTCCCAGATGAATGCCTGGATGAACGACAGCGAGTCGCCGCCGTAGGAGAAGCTCCCCGGCGAAGGGTCGCTAGGGCCTTTCCAAGACACAAGGGCCTTGCCAGAACCCGTCCCTAACCGGGTCCGCATCTTCATGCCAGGCAAGAATGTATCGGAGGGGTTGTCGAAACTCTGCCACATGGTGGTGCCGTTGGTCGAGCGGATGATGAGGTTGCCGGTGCTTAGAAGCACGGCCACCGCGGAATCAAAGGATGAAGAACTCGCTGGGGCAGTGACCACGTCAGACGACCAAAAGATACGGCTACCATTACCATCGGAAAGGACAAGATTCGAGCTGTTGGTGAGGGAGAGCGTCGGCGTACCAGAAGTGCTGTTCATGATTGGGGCTTCCCGGTTCGCGACCCACACCACGGTGTGCTCGGGGATGCCGTTGTACCATATGCCCAGGTGCAGGTTGCCGGGAGCGGAGCTGGATGGAGAGAAGAATCCCAAGGAGAACTGACCACCATCGGAGATGATGGTGGCGCCAGGGGAGAGCGGCTTGCCGGGGATAAGCCGGTCGTCGGCTGCTCGAAAGGGCAGGAACACAAATATGAGGATGGTGACGGAGCAGGCCAGAGCTGACCAATCCATCCTGTTTCCCCAGACAAGAATTGTGATACGGCAGTAGTAGTATAGATGTGATTCCGGAATGCTAGATGTACTTGTTCTGGTCTTATTACATTCTTCTTGGCCTTTGTCATACAAGCAACAATAATGCACAGATTTTGCAAAAATAATTTCGCGCTAGTTTCCGTGCTGGCATTTGAGCTGTCTACATCTATCTTCATTTGACTTTGCAAATATAAAAGTAGTATATTGTTCCTTCTTTTAAGATAAACCATTGCTGGCGCTCAACTGCTCATGATCTTATATGTACACGCAGATGGGTGACTTGAGGGAAGAGGGATACGGGCCGTAGCGGCGACGGTATCGGGACGTCGTGGAACATATTGCCGAGGAACTCGATGCCGAGAAAACTGCGGCCGTCTCCTTCGCTAAGAAATAGGGGAGAGAGTGCCACCTCGGCGAAGTTCACGCTCGACGGCTGCTAAGGAGGAGGGAGCCTCACTTCATGATGGAGACGACAAGGGTTGTCTTTCTCTCTCCTAGTATGTGTCCACCGTAGTGTAATATGTATTCCTGTCAATCGTTGTACACACACATGGCCCTGAAAGTATTATAGGACGAATAAGAATAAGGAACAAATGCCCCAATGATCAACCGATTATTTTCCTGTGGCCATTACATTCCTCTGGGCCTTTGTCGTACAAGCAACAATAATTCACAGGTTTTGCAAATATAATTTTGCGCCAGTCTCGTGCCGGGGTTGACATTTGAGCTATCTATACGTCCATCTTCATATGACTTTGCAAATATACAAGCACTAGTCTATTTCCTTCTTTAAGGTAAACCATTGTTTTGTTTTAAGGGATATAAGGTAAGCCATTGTTGGTACTCAACTGCTCATATGCAGACGTAGATGGGTCAGTTGACTTGATTATAGATTAGATGACATCCAGTGATACCACCTTCTTGGCCAATTTTAGTGTCTGGTCGTTGTCACACTCATAGCCGTCGGATTAAACTATTTCACCTTTTTTAAACCCATAAATCTCAATAAACAAATTGGATGTTTGTCCTGTCAACATTAACATAGGAAGTGTTATTTACCAGTCGTCTATGAAGTAATAGGAAAATCGTTTTATTTTGGGTTAATCGGACTGAGTTATCGGAGACTTAATTAGTGGCGATACATCTGGCTGCCACAAGAAAACTGGAGCGTCCGCAAAAATTCAGAGGGTCTGCAATCGTATAATCTGCATGTTTTCTTCAGGTCATAAGCATTTTCCTGTGCCCACTATAGTATGAAGATCAACTAACAGAAGAAAATGTGTCACTTTGGTGCAGTGGGTGGACACATATTCCGCCGCATCTAATGGAACCGTCAAGCACACAAAATGGACATGTCCACTTTTTTCCTATTCGGACCCACATGGTATACAAACCATTTTTACATAGTACTAATGCAAACACACCATAGTTCATAACAATTATTAAGAAAATAATACGTAGTTCAAATAAGCATAATGAAACATATACTAATTTGACATAGTTCAAGTAATCATTGTTTCAAGATACCAAAAAAATTGAGGTGAAGATAGCAAACAATTAACCTAAGCATACTAGTCCGATCTCAAGTTGGTGTCGGTGATAATAGGTTGGTTATTTGCAATAGCTTTTCTTATGCATCTTTTTTCTGAAATGGGGAGCCCCGCCTCTATATCAAAATGATGCATACAACCTTCTTTTATTTTAGTTATTAAACAAGAGCCGACAAGAAGCCTTACAACAATCTTACAAACTGATGCCACCAAAATCAGCACCAAACTGGTACAAACGCAAGAAGCTAAACACGGGGCCTTGTGCCCTGATCACCGCGATGCCGACTCCCCAGCACACTCCAAAGAGGGCGCCTTATGTGCATTCTCCGGAAGTCACCTCCACCACTTTCCGCCAACCCATCTCCAGGGTGATAAACTGAAGAAAGCCCCTCATCGGACCAACCATTGACGCTGCCATGACGCCAGATGGTGCCTCTGCCCTGCGCGAGTCCATCAAGGCACATGTGACGCCGAGACTCTGCTGCACCATGGCACCAAGACCTGACATTGTTGATGTGGAAGATGCACACCACTCTACCTTGCCTCTACCATCGAGAAGCTCCTCCAAGAAGATGCCCCAAGAGGGTGAGTGACACCAAAAGCGCTGACATCTTCCGATCCAGGAGTCCAGATCTAGGGTTTCCCCTGGAATAGCACGAATGAGTAGACGATAGCTGCGATAGCGATGCCTTCATCAAGGTAGCGATGTATCATGCCGCCATCGCTAGCCACCACCGAAGTGGAGCACTATTTTCACCGGTAGCCACGCTTACCCAAGTCATCCTGAACTGGCCGACCACCTCCGGTGAAAGAGGCGATCACCACCGCCATGCCTAGATGTGGTATACTCACCCATAGTTGAGATAACCCCTCTAATCATCTTGGTATTAGGTTAATCTCTCCAACTTCTAAGTGTCAAAATTATATCCTAAAGTTCTATCTCTGGAGATGAGGATGATTCTGGAATGGATATAGATTCTCTCTCCTTGTTCTTTAAGATTAGCAGGTTTAGATGAAGAATAACAGAAATCTTGATCTGGGATAGATCAAGGTTTGAGAATAAGACTTGTATTGACCTATTTTGGATTAGACAAGGTTCAATGATTTAGGTTTAAGAAATACCATGGTGATCATGGTAGGATTAGACATGGGATCCTAAAGTTATGTGTTAGCATATTAATTCTACCTGGCTTTCATCTCTTTCCACTGTTATAATAATCTCTACCCAAAACAAGGTCTTTAACAAAGGTCATGTTGGAGTTTATTGCACTTTAGTTGGTGATCTACTTCAATTCCATCAACTCAAACGAAACTTCAATTATTTTGACAAGTTTTACTTAATTCCCTAGATTTTATATGCATGAATGCAATGCACACATCTCTTTCCTCTCTATTTCTAGCCCCAAATCCTAGGATGTTACAAAGACCCAGGATGCAAAGCTTCTCCGCAAGGAGCTTGCGCTGGCAAAAGAGGGGTGGTTCTTATAACTTCTAGGGCGGTTCTCATGTCTAAATAGTACAATTTGTTTACCTTTATGTCTAAATGGTATAATTTGCACAAGTTTATGTCTAAATAGTTTAATTGTTGAAGTTTATGTCTAGCTTTGCCAATCAATGTATTAAGTGCGTGTCAAACAGATAAATGCCAAAACCTGTTATGTTAAAAAATTATGTTATCTGTTTCTTCAAAAAAAATTGTGGAATGTGTTTTTGATCATCGAATATGTAAAATCACCATGAAATCCACATCTGAATTCAAATTAGAGTGTATGCAAAAATTCTAGGAACTCACTGTTGTATATGCTTGCAGCACTACCAACTAAGATCTTAGAATAGGTTACATTTAACATGTAAATTGCAATAACTCACATGTAACTTCAATGGCAAAATATAGGTCACCACACATAACCGGGAATAGATTCCTTTACATAGTTAAACCTCCAGAATTTTTAATACTATTTACTCCCAGATATGTCTATCTGACATGCAATCCAAATTGCAAAGTCTTAACATAAGCATAGCTAGACAACTAAATTTTTACAACTTATCCATGAGAAATGGACTTTTGATCCTGTTTGGCTTTGTCTAGTTCTGATCACCAGCTTTCAGCATGTCAGCAATTTTGTTCTCTAACTTCTCATTCGCTTCCTTGCGATTACCCCTATACTTATTCCACTTCTTCTCCTCCGAGATGATCCTGTACTTTTCACCTGATAGATCAGATTTCCTCTTCTCCAAATAATTGTACAACTCACACTCATTTTTGTTTTCACACAAACATATATTTGTTGGCACATTAAAAATATCCAATGGTTGGGTTGTGCCCCCCTCCCCCCCAAGATTAACTATCGACAACGACAAAGATGCCAACATGAGGAATCTGAGGTTAATACTGCTAGATCTACATAATTCTACAGCAAGGGTTAGATCTAGTTAATTAATTTTGTGTTTTGCACTTTTAATCTTTGGCTTATGGTTTAGTTTTAATTAATCTGAGCTTCATCTACAAGATTAAGATATTCACACATGTTAAAATTTCTATATATGAGATCCTTGATTCCTCGATTGTTGACATGTGGAAGCATTTAATCATTTATTTTGCAGATATATAAAGTAGTTGCACTATATGTGAGGATAATATCGATCTTTGTTGATATATATTTTGATAGATATAGATGAATGGTAAACCTATATGCCTTTGTAATTGGTCTGTTTCGTTTAATGATGACTGCATAGACCATTGCCTACAATTATTGTGGTGTTATTTACATTGATGCTAGTATGACCATTGGGAATCATTTATCTCTATCTCTATTTCTATTTATATTTTTCTATTTTTATTTTCTATCTCTATCTCTATCTCTACCTCTACCTCTACCTCTATCTCTATCTCTATCTCCATCTACTTCTACACATAATGAAATAAACACCCAAATAATTGCTCCTATGATAAATCCACAAATCCCTCTACTTCTAAAGCATTAAATGAGCTAAATTAGCAATGAAAGTTAAAAGCTATAAGTTGCTAACCTTTTAGAACACTTGGATAGAAGTGGTGATACCAAATTTTGACAAAAAATGGAGGAAAATATGGATGAACTCGAGCTTGTTGCATGAAGAACACTTGGAGAGTGGAGAGAGGAATGGCTGGCTTGAGAAAGGAGAAGCAGATTTTACATAGGAAACTCATTAGTCCCGTTTGGTATCACCAACCGGGACTAAAGGGTGGGTCTTTATTCCAGGTTGGTGATACCAACCGGGACTAATGAGTTTGGCAACAGCCGGATTAGACCCCAGACCCTTTAGTCCCAGTTGGTCTCACGAACTGGGACTAAAGAGTGTAAACGAACTGGGACTAAAGGGTCTGGGGCCTGCGACTAAAAAAGGCACGGGGCCCGCGGCATTAATCCCGGTTTATTGTTTTTTATTAAAAGTTATTGTTACTATTTGCAAAGAGAACATGCCATATAGAATGAACAATAAGCATTCACGCAAAAATCAAAATATTAGAAGCACAAACTAAACAAGAATCCTTATCCTATTTACCACAATAAAAAGTTAACAGCATCTACAACTCCTTGCTGGCCTGAGATGAAACAGTTTCACTATAGGCCTACAGATACATTTATAATGTGCAAATACATCATAATGTGACGAAATAATGGTCATATGTCCCACACAATCTATTGGTAAGAAATATTATATTACGAATTCTGGATGAACAACACTCAGGTTGCATCCACACTTGACCTCACACAGCTCCACAAGCCTGGACGAAGTGGCATCAGGGCTCACAGCGGAGTAAGCTGCAAATTGCTAAGTTTAGATTGGGAGCAACAACACATAGCTAGGTAGAACATTGTCAGGTAACCGTTTTGCTTACCTCTGCACTTGTAATGCATTGCATCAGTTCTCAGAGCGTCAACGGTAGCCGTCATGGACAAGCTCCGTGAGCCTTCATCAGCTACACCCTCTGTTTGTGTTTTTACCAGCTTCTTGGCATTAACATGAACACCTGATGTGCAAAGAGGGCATTCACTGCCAAACAACAAAATATTCTGGCAGCAGCAAAGTTTGGTGACCACGCCCAAACCATGTGCACCCACATCTAGGAAGATCATGCTTGTACTGCCGGAGACGTACATCGACGAAGCATTGGAGTCAACATGCAGCTTGGCGTCTGACACGAGGGGCCGGAGGTGTAGAAGGATAGGGGGAGAGAAATTGCAGAATATGATGGATGTATTATTGAGCTTCTCGAGCGAGTATATATAGACATACGGGTAGTGGACTTGGAGGAGAAGAAAAGTAATATCTCTACCTAATCTATCCTTAAACTTACCCGCAAAAAATCTATCCTTAAACCTAACTGACATATATCTCTAACACTCCCCCACAGTCGTAGCGGTAGTGATGTGAACAAAGGTAGTATCACGGACGGTCAGACTGGAGAGAAACCGAAGGTGTAGAAACCAATGGGCTGACACCTCCCCCTCCCCCCGCAGTCAGAGTAGGAGCGTCGTGGATGAAGTTGCGTCGCGGATGCTTGGACTATAGAGGAAGCCGAGGAGTGATCATGCGAGGTGATAGCCCTTGTGCCGATATCGAGGAAGCCGAGAGCGGTGGGTGCTGCAACCTTGGTCGATGTAGTCATGTGAGGGTTCACCGTGGTCGATGTCGTGGTCGGGGTTGCCGGTGTCGATGTAGCCGCACTTGAAGCCGCAGGCGCGTAGTGTCGTAGAAGGACGACGATGTGTCGAGGCAGTCGTTGAGGAGAGCGGTGCCAAAGTCGATGCAGTCCATGCCGTCGAGGATGAGGTGCGGCCATGGCTTTGCCAGAACCACACGCATGTTGGGGACGAAGGCATACTCCGGTTGTGCCAAAACTGAGTACGCGAAGACGAACACGAGGACGAGGCACTGCGACCCAGCTTGCCAAACTTGGGAACGCGTCGGGGACGAAGGCAAGCACCTGTGTTGCCAGTACCGGGAGTGCGAAGGATGGGACCAGTAGAAACAACTTCATGCCATGTCGGAGAGGATACTAGCAGAGAAGGCCTCTATGACGGTTGCGAGGCGCACAACGGCAGAGAGTGCCAATGCAGTCCGCGGTTGTCGGAGTAGACGAGCAGGTGTAGTCGAGAACGAGGCGATGACGCTGGCGATGAAGTCATGCTGGACGTAGACGTAGAAGGCGGCGAACAAGCGATGGCCAAGAGTGGTCATGCTGGATGCCTAGACAGGCGAAGGGGTAGTCAGCGGGACCTGTGACGGCTAGGAGTGGCCATGCAGGTTACCTGTGGAGATGCGACAGCGATGCTCGAAGTAGGCGAGGAAGAACCCCGCGGCGCGACAAAGACCATGCACGGATGGCGGCATCCCGCGCCGAGGGAGGTGGGGCGGTGGAAGCCAGCGACGTCCTTGCGAGGTGACGGTGATGACCGCGTGCAGCGACGTTATGGCCCGATGGGACGGCGCAACTGTAGGGCATGAGTCGGTGCTGAAAGACGTATGTGTACGGGCAAGGGCTCGATAGCCTCTAGGGCTCGGCTCTCTTTGATTTATATTAGTCACAACACAATATACAAGATAGAGTCCATCTAGGACAATTACAAGAATATGTATAGGATACTATTACGTATGTCTAACACCCTCCCTCAATCTTAACTGTGCCCAGAAATGCTAAGCAAGTTAAGATTGCGTCTACAGCCTTCAAACGTAGGAAGCGGCAACGGCTTTATGAAGATGTCTGCAAGTTGATCTTTAGAAGAGAAAAACTTGATTTGTAGCAGCTTCTGTGTAACCCGTTCTCTTACAAAGTGAAAGTCAACTTCAATGTGTTTGGTGCGAGCATGAAAGACAGGATTTGCAGACAGATACGTAGCACCAATGTTATCACACCAAAGGACTGGCGGTTGATTCTGAGAAATTCCCAATTCTCTAAGCAGAGACTGCACCAATATAATTTCAGCAGTAGCATTAGCAACAGCTTTATACTCAGCTTCAGTACTACTACGAGATACCGTCGCTTGTTTGCGAGCATTCTAGGTGATCAAGTTTGGTCCAAAGAATATAGCATGTCCCCCCGTGGATCGCCGATCATCTGGACTACCAGCCCAGTCGACATCAGAAAAGGCTACAAGTATAGTAGAAGAATCAGGCCAAAAATGAAGACCAAACTACGCAGTATGACGAAGATAGCGTAAGATACGCTTAACAGCAGTTATATGTGAATCTCTGGGTGCATGAAAAAACTGATAGACACGATTGATAGCATATGAAAGATCTGGACAAGTGATAGTCAAATACTGCAATCCACCAACAAGGCTGCGATACTCAGTAGCATCATCAGAAGAAAGAAGATCACCAGCCAGAGCAGTAAGTCTGTCAGTAGCAGACATAGGAGTAGTAGCCGCTTTGCAGTTGAGCATACCGGCATGGCGTAATAACTCCAAGGAATACTTCTGCTGAGTGAGAGTCAACCCAGCAGCACAGTGAGTAACCTCCAATCCCAGAAAATAATGGAGTTTACCAAGATCCTTCATAGCGAAGTTGGAACCCAATGCTGTCACAAGACGATCAGTCGCAGACTCAGAGGAGCTAATAAGAATAATATCATCAACATAAACAAACAGGTACATAGTAAGCTGCGGTCGCTAAAATAAGAACAAAGATGTATCAGCAGTAGAGGGCACAAAGCCATGAGTGTGGAGAACAGATCCCAGACGAGCATGCCAGGCACGCGGAGCTTGTTTAAGCCCATATAACACCTTTTGTAGGCGACACAGATGCTAAGGACAAGACTGATCAACAAATCGAGGAGGTTGACGCATATAAACTTCTTCCTCCAAGACACCATGCAGAAAAGCATTCTGAACATCCAACTGACGAAGAGACCATCCACGAGTAACAGCCAATGAAAGCAGAAGTCTAACAGTAGTGGGTTTGACAACAGGGCTAAACGTATCTTCATAATCTAGTCCATACCTTTTTTTAAAACCTTTGGCAACCAAGCGAGCCTTATACCGTTCAATAGTACCATCGGCATGTTTCTTTACTTTGAAAACCCATTTAAAATCAATAACATTAATCCCAGACTACGATGGAACCAAACGCCATGTATTATTATGAAGGAGTGCTTGAAACTCATCTTTCATAGCAGCACGCCAGTACGGAATACTCAGAGCAGCCTGATAGTGTCGAGGCTCAGCAGTAGGATCAGCCTGTGCATGAGCCAAGCAAGCAGCAATCCACGCGACAGTGCCATCCGTATGCTCACGATGGAGAATGATCCCACTTTTACTGCGCGTATGAGGACGCAGAGGAGCAGGAGCAGGAGGTGGTGACGGTGACAGAGATGGTGACGGAGGGGATTCAACCACAGCTGATACATCAGGTGATGCACTAGATATGCAGGCGAGGGCATCAGCGAGCTCACAATAGGTGGAGACGCCAGCGAGCGGGGCGTGCTGGGCGTGCCTGGCGAGCGTGGTCAATCGTGCGGGCGAACGACATCCACACGCGGCCCACCAGACTCGAGCACTCCAACAGAGATCGGCGGCCCATCATGGTCGGGCAGCCCACAAGAAACCGGCACCCTGAGCTGAGCCGGAGAAGCCGGTAGATAGCGAGGCGCACTGGGCAGCGCCTGGCTGGCCGGCACAGAAGGAAGCCCGTGGGCCACAAAAGCAGGACGAGCCGCACGAGCATGTTGCTCGGTATCAGCGATCGATGGTGCCCGATCGCCATCCAGCATAGGGCACATCTCGCCTGGAGAACTCGAGGAAGCAGGAGCAGAATCAGAAGGCGGGAACGATGTTGGTCCAACAGAGGATGAATTCGGAATGTCAGTACTATCAACCAATTGTAGGCAAGCTCCACGTCCAATACCTGCACCATGATTAGGCAACAACAAAGGAGAGTGTGCAACATCTTCAAATTGATCAGGCAGAACATGTGAAGATTGTTGTGAGGGTGGTGTGGAAGGAGTTGAAAGTGCCAAAAACGGGAAAACAGTCTCATCAAAAATAACATCGCGAGATATAAACACACGATTCGAAGGAACATGGAGGCACTTGTAGCCTTTATGAAGAGAACTATACCCAAGAAACATGCACTTTTTAGACCGAAATTCAAGTTTGTTATTGTTGTATGGACGAGTGTGCGGCCAACACGCACACCCAAAAACTTTGAGAACGGTGTAGTCAGGAGTTTCATGAAGCAATAGCTCTAACGGAGTTTTCATATGAAGAAGACGTGTGGGAAGCCGATTTAGCAAAAAACAGGCTGTAGTGAAGGCATCACTCCAATAGCAAAAAGGGATAGATGCATGAGCTAGTAAAGTAAGACCAGTTTCAACAATATGACGATGCTTACGTTCGGCAACACCATTTTGTTGATGTGTATGAGGACAAGACACACGGTGCGAGATCCCAATTTTCTGGAAAAAAGTATTGAGATTGTGATACTCACCACCCCAATCAGATTGAACACTAATGATCTTTGTTTTGAGAAGATGCTCAACATGTGCTTGAAATTGCAAGAAAAAATTGAACACATCAGATTTATGCTTGATAAGATAAAGCCAAGTAAAGCGACTATAAGCATCAATGAAACTGACATAATAGCTATGACCACTGCTAGACGTTTGAGTATGACCCCATACATCCGAAAACACTAGCTCAAGTGGAGATTTGACTACACGACTAGACTTAGAAAAAGGAAGCTGATGACTCTTGCCCTGTTGACAGGCATCACAAACTGTATCACTTTGACTACTAGACTGGACAGGAAGCTCATAGCGATGGAGAACATGGCGAACAATGGGAGTCGCCGGATGACCAAGGAGAGAGTGCCACTGTGACGATGAAGTACGGACACCACTAAAGACCTGAGGAGTAGATGATGGCGCATCAAGCTCATAAAGCCCATGCCGATAGCGACCTCTAAGAATCATGTCCCTTGTATCCCGATCCTTAACAAAAAGATCAAAAGGGTGAAATTCACAGAAGACATTATTATCCCAATTGAATTTATGAACAGAGAGTAAATCACGAGTGACGGAGGGAACATGCAAAATATTTGTGAAGCGTAATTGTTTAGAGGTGTGTGTAGGAACGGAAGCCTGACCAATATGAGAGATGTGCATACCTGCTCCATTGGCTGTGTGAACCTTGTCGCTCCCCTGGTACTTCTCCTGAGCATTGAGTTTGTGCATCTGAGAGGTCAAGTGGTTAGTAGCCCCAGAATCCATGTACCAAGGAACATCAATAGGATAAGACGGAGTATGTCCCTGAACAGTCGCCATGGAAGCTTGACGCTCATTGCCTTTCCCATTGTTACCAATACCAAGAAAATCCTGTTTGAAGCGGCGATGGCACCGTGAAGCAAGATGACCGTTGAGTCCGCAGAGCTGACAGGACAGCTTGGTGCCGCAAGATGGACAGCAAGGGCGGGCACGCCCGCCCGGAGATGGCGCAGAAGGTTTGCCCCCCCGGAAGAGGATGGGGCGGCAGGAGATCTATACTGAGGTTTGCCCCCACCACGGGAGGCAGCATTAGCTGAGGAATTGTTGTTCATGATGTCCATCAGTAGAGCGACGAGAGGCAATACACTGTTCAATATTAAGCAGACGCGATTAGAGATCATGAGGAGTCATAGGATCATCATGTTGATTAACAGCTTCAAAGCAGGAGTCATATTCTTTGTCCAGGCCATTGAGAATGAAGGAGGTGAACTCATCATCGCGAAGAGGCTGGCCAATAGAAGCAAGGGTGTCTGCCAATCATTTTGCTTTGTTGAAATAGGCGGTGATAGTGAGGTCGCGCTTTCGAAGGTCATTCAACTGAGCACGAATAGCCATGGAGCGTGCAGAGGACTGGGAGGAAAAATTATTCTCCAAAGTGACCCAGACATCCTGAGATGTGGAAGCAAACAGTACTAGGCCAACAACGCCCTCTGAGAGGAAAGCTGATACTCCAAGTTGATGTGGAAGATCAGAGGTCCTTGTGCGTGGTGAATGACCAGCCCGTTGGGAACCCCAAGAGGAAGGTATGATGAGTATAGCAGCTTGTTTTCCCTCAGTTAAGAAACCAAGGTTTATCGTTCAGGAGAAAAGCAGACAATGACGACTGAAGGTGATGCTTGCTAGTTTACGACAGCTTCGGACAATTTATATATGGCGCCTTGTCCAAGCTTTGTTTGCTAGCTGCAACGCGGAACCTGCACACAAACAACCACGTACTTTGTTCCCAACTTGCGATGAGGTTGTCAATCTCACCGGTTTGCTTGAAACAAAGGTTATGAGCGTATCGAGTGGAAAACAGTAGAGTATGCGAATAAAGTAAATAGTGCGAGTAAAGTAAACAGGTAATAGCAATATGATGGAAATAGAACCGGGGTCCACAGTTCACTAGCGGTGTCTCTCCATATGATAAATAACACATGCTGGGTAAACAAATTACAGTTGGACAATTGATAGAATAGAGATAAACGTGATATGTCAAGAAGATCACTATGAGATTTACTCTGGGCATTACAACAAAATACATAGACCGCCATCCAACTGTATCTATGACTAATAATCCACTTGTGGCGAATCAATCCGAGAACTCCACAAGTATTAAGTTGCGAACAACAGATAATTACATTAAGCAAAGTATGTAATGTAAACAAAGCATATGCCCTTGAGCACATGAATGTTGTTTTCTCCCTAGTAGCAACAGCACATTTATAACCTTAGAGGTTCCTGTCACTCCCCCAGGTTAAATAGAGGCATGAACCCACTATCGAGCATAAATACCCCCTCTTGGAGTCACTAGCAACTACTCGGCCAAGATAGCTACTAACAACGGAGAGCATGCAAGATCATAAACAACATAGAGATAACAAAAGATAATATTCAGTACAACAACTTAATCATAAACACCAATATTCATCGGATCCCAACAAACCAAACATGTAGAATTACATAACGGTGATCTCAATCATGTAGGGCAGCTCATGAGATCTAAACATGAAGCACATGGTGGAGGAGACAACCATCTAGCTACTGCTATGGACCCATAGTCCAAGGTAGACTACTCACTCATCGCTCCGGAGGCAAGCATGGCGATGAAGAAGACCTCCGGTGGCGATTCCCCTCTTTGGCAGGGTGCCGGGAAGAGCTTCTGGACCCTCCCGATCTTCAGGTCGACGGCAGCGGCAGATCGCGATGTGTTCTAGAAAATTGATCGGGGTACTTAGGTTTTTTCCGTTGGGGGGTCTTTATAGGCGAAGGGGCGATGTCAGAGGAGGGCCCAGGTGGCCTCACACCATGGTGGCGCGGGCCAGGGGCTGGCCACGCCACCTATGCGTGTGGGCCCCTGGTGGCACCTCTCATTCTCTCCTTCGGATCTCTGGAAGCTTCCGGGTAAAATAAGACTTCAGGAACTTGTTTCGTCCAATTCCGAGAATATTTCCTGTGTATCACTTCTGAAACACAAAAACAACAGAAAACAGGGAACCGGCACTGTGGCAACTTGTTAATAGGTTAGTTCCGGAAAATGCATAAAAGTGCCACGAAGTGTAACGAAACAATAGGCAAATGGTGTAAAAACATGCATGGAGCATCAAAAATTATAGATACGTTGGAGACGTATCAAGCATCCCCAAGCTTAACTCCTGCTCATCCTCGAGTAGGTAAGTGATAACAAAAGAATAATTTTTGAGGTGTCATGCACCTACACAATCTTGATCATATATGTAAGCATTTGTGCCGGGATCATAAGAACTTAAAACATGGGCATGAAAGATATAATCTTGATAATAGAAACTTAGCAACCATGTTGTAAACATGCAAATTAACACAAACAAAAGATCATAAAAATGAAACAATGAAAGTCAAATGTGTGTTCAAATCATAAGGAAAAACATACAAATGGTTTTCAGCTTGTCCTTCAAAGAGAGCAAAACATAAATGCATAGGACACCTTCAAGTTTAAGAGGTCGACTAGAAACAAATAATTTGAGAACAAGTGAAACCAACAATATGAATCAATCAATGAACTTTGGGACAATGCATATCACACTAAGAATGACAACTATGCTCTCTTAATGGTGCATAAAGATAGAAGGTGGTGACTCAACATAAAAGTAGAAGAAAGTCCCTTCGCAGAGGGAAGCAGTGATTGCAAGTTTTATAACCTTCAAAAATTATGGTACTTACCGGCTTTGAGCTCTCATTGCCCCCATCATAAGCATCTTGAATGGTTAAAGTTAATGCGAGAACAATTATGATGCATATGCTTGACAAATCATAAGTTGAAAACCTCGTGTCCCGTGAATACGAGTACCCAAACCTCATGCTACTTTACTTAGAGTCCCAAGCAAGGCTCTTGTCATTGTAAGTATATGCATATTATTGAGAACCGCCAATGGGGTACCTCCGTGCCCGATGACATGGAACAAGTCCACACCAAAATGACAGGACAAGCAGACAATGAACACCTCGACATCTCTTTTATTTTCCTTTTGTTTAGCTTTTTATTGTGAGATGCGTCGTCGAATGTTCACCATGGGTATGCTGCAAATTTCCACCATGAATTATGCATGGCTTAGATTAGCGGCCCGGCGTTTCCCTAACACATATACAAACTCCATGATCCCCATAAGATTCCCAATTCATTTCACACCGCGGGCATCCATAAACAAAAGATCACGATATCAACTCAAATAAGAAGTGCAATGTTGAAAGCTTGCCCATGACAGCATGGCTGGGCTAGAATCCAACTTACAACTTGCAAGCATAACAACTCAACATAAGAGACCACAATATCAAATATTTAAGAGCAGGAAAAAAAGTAAAGTGTGCCTTCCGGTTCATGAGAGCTATACTGACCGAATTTCGCATAACACTGGTAAGAGTTTAATTTGAAGAGAAAATAAAAGCAAGTCAAATTTACTTGGAATAGCAAATTGCTAGTAGGTATGTATGGTGGACACTTTGGAAAACTTTGGCTTTTAGGAGTTGGATGCACAAGTAGAGCTCATACTCAGTACAAGGTGAGGGCTAGCAAAAGACTGGGAGCGACCAACTAAGAGAGCAATAATGGCTATAATCATGCAAAGCGACAAAGCGACATTAAAAGAAGCATAAGATGGCATCAAAAGTCAAAAACTAAATGATCATAGAGGCTATTGGCAACTTTGTAAGAGTTTAACATGTGTGAGCATGCGCCAAGTCAACCCAAATAAAGCATCAAGGAGAAAACCAAAATAATGCTTCCATACAATAAAAACAACGCATGATTTTTTCAAAGGCTCATTAAGCAATCTCAGTTATTTGAGACAAGTCATGCTACAGAAAAACCACTAAGCATACTATCAAAAAGACATCAAGCATGACATGAAAAAGCCTAAGACACAGTCTACACAAGCTCCTTCTTGTACCACTATTTTGCACAAAGCTTTTTCTCTTTTCCAACACCATTTGAAATTTTTTAAAGACACCTCTTTTGATGAAAACCAATAAAGATTAGAGGCAAAAATACACCTTGATGAAAAGATATAAGAAGATCTGAACACAAATCAAGGAAAAAACGAAAACCAAAAGCAGTAGCAGAAAAAGAAGAACACCCGATTTTTAATAAGAGTGAAAACTAGAGTGTTCTTGGCAAATGAAAAGCAAGGCAACTTCTCCAAAGAAAATTTGTTGGGGTCCAACCATTTATTGCAGCAAACAAACAAACTAAACTAACTAAGAAAACTAAAACAACTGACGCTCCAAGAAAAACACATAGTGCATGAAGCAATAAAAATATAGCGTCTTGAAAGGTGACCTGATTTTTGCCGATGAAGAAGGGGTGCCTCGGGGGCATCCCCAAGCTTTGATGCTTGTACTTCTTGGATATTTCTTGGGGTGCTGGGCATCCCCAAGCTTGAGCTTTTGTCCATTCTTCAACTCATCTCATCATTCTCCAATCCCTACACTTGCAAACTTCCTTCATACAAAACTAAACACAATTCTATTAGCAACATTAGTGCAAGCATAACATATAATCAATCCTCTTTTTGCTTCAGGTTTCAACTCAAAACCACCACATATATAGCAAATACTACTGTAGCAACCTCCCCAAAAGTTCCGTGATCAAAAGAACTCAAAAGAAAGCGATAAAGTGGCAAACACAAATATTGGCAGAAATCTGTCAAAACTGAACAGCTGACAAAGGTCGAATTTTTGAGGGGTTTTCTGTTGCTCAAATCAAAAAGTGTTCAACTAACAAAAGTTTGGATTGGGGCATATGCACAAGAAATTGCAGGTCCAAAAGATATACAGAGAATTTATATGAATTTTTACGGTGCAGCACCGAAAACAGTTTCAGGACAGCAACATCCCCAAATCTTTACCTCACTCGAATTAGAGGCTTCTCTTGGCACAAAAACAAAATAAACAAGATAAGGAGCGGTCATTACAGTAGTAATGACTTCCAAGACTCAAATAAAAGAAAAAGTACTGAAAATAAAACATTGGGTTATCTCCCAAGAGTGCTTTTCTTTAACGCCTTTGAGCTAGGCGCAGAAAATTGCGAATCAAGTAGCATCAAGTGATGAAGCATTAAGCTCATAATTTGCTCTAAGAATAGAGTCAAAAAGCAATTTCTTTCTTTTCCTAGGGAAGTGTTCCATACCTTTCTTTAGTGGGAATTGATATTTGATAGTGCCTTCCCCCATATCAATGATAGCACCTATAGTTCGAATAAAGGGTCTTCCCAAAATAATAGGACATGAAGCATGGCATTCAATGTCCATAACAAGAAAATCAATGGGAACAAGGTTATTGTTAACCACAATAAGAACATCATTAATTCTTCCCAAAGGTTTCTTCTTAGCAACATCAGCAATAGGAACATCAAAATAACATTTTTCAAGCGGTGGTAAATCAAGCATGTCATAAATCTTTCTAGGCATGATAGAAATACTAGCACCTAGATCACATAAAGCATGGCAATCAAAACCATTAACATGCATATCAATGATGGGTTCCCAACGATCTTTGAACTTCTTGGGAATGGAAGCTTTTTACTTCAACTTTTCATCCCTAATTTTCATGAGAGCATTGGTAATATGCTTAGTAAAAGCAATATTTAGAGAACTAGCATTGGGAGTCAAAGCAAGCTTTTGCAAGAACAAAATTACTTCAGATATATTGCAGCCATCAACATCAAAATCATTAAAAGAAGTACAGCTATCATCTCCCACACTCCGAAAAATTTTAGCACTCTTTTGAGAAAAAGTTTTGACAGCTTTAGGCTTTTTAACACAAGGAGTGGGAGTTTTCTCTACACCAATCAAAGTAAGAGGATTGCTAGCATTAGGAGCAACATCATTAGAGGTAGTAATGGTACATACCTTCATCTCTCTAGCCATCTCATCTTCTCTTTCCCACCTGGCATGCAATTCCGCTAACAATCTAATATTTTCATCAATTCCAACTTGAATAGCATTAGCGGTAGCAAAAACATTGTTCTCTTTCACATCATTAGGCAACACTTTTAATTTCAGAAGATCAACATCACGAGCAAGGCTATCAACTTTAGAAGCAAGAATATCAATTTTGCCTAACTTTTCCTCAACAGACTTGTTAAAAGCAGTTTGCTTACCGATGAAGTCCTTGAGCATTACCTCAAGCTCGGAGGGCGCGGCCCTAGTGTTGTTCTAGGAATTACCATAAGAGTTACCATAACCATTACCATTGGTAGAAGGATACGGCCTATAATTGTTACTAGCAAAATTGTTCCTATAAGCATTGTTGTTAAAATTATTATTTCTAATGAAATTCACATCAACATGCTCTTCTTGAGCAACCAGAGAGGCTAAAGGAACATTATTAGGATCAACATGAGTCCTATCATTAGCAAGCATAGCCATAATGGTATCAATCTTATCATTCAAGGAAGAGGTTTCCTCAACAGAATTTACCTTCTTACCTTGTGGAGCTCTCTCGGTGTGCTATTCAGAATAATTTACCATCATGTTGTCGAGTAGCTTTGATGCGGCGCCCAAGGTAAGGGACATAAAAGTGCCTCCAGCAGCTGAATCAAGTAGGTTCCTTGAAGAAAAATTCAGTCCTGCATAAAAAGTTTGGATAATCATCCAAGTAATTAGTCCATGAGTGCGGCAATTCTTTATCATAGATTTCATTCTTTCCCAAGCTTGAGCAACATCTTCATTATCAAACTGAGTAAATTTCATAATATTGCTATGCAGAGATATAATCTTAGCAGTAGAATAGTATCTACCAATAAAAGCATCCTTACACTTAGCCCATGAATCAATACTATTCTTAGTCAAAGATAGCAACCAATCTTTAGCTTTTTCTCTCAAAGAAAAAAAGGAAACAACTTGAGCTTAATAATATCACTATCAACATCCTTATATTTCTGCATCTCACATAGCTCAACAAAATTGTTGAGATAAGCTGCAGCATCTTCAGTACTAGCACCAGAAAATTGCTCTTTCATAACAAGGTTCAACAAAGCAGGCTTAATCTCATAAAAGTTTGCAGCAGTAGCAGGTGGTGCAATAGGAGTGCAGATAAAATCACTATTGTTTGTGCTAGTAAAGTCACACAACTTGGTGTTTTCAGGATTGGCCATTTCAGGAAAACGAAAGTAAACAAGTAAAAACAACAACCAAGGATTCTAATTTTTTTGGGTTTTTGACATAAAGCAATGCAGGTAAAATAAATAAAGTAAAGCAAAACAATAAAACAAAGTAAAGGATGTGTGTGCGAAAACTCGCCTCGCAGAAGTCTTCCACTCTTTCCCGGCAATGGCGCCAGAAAAGAGGCTGATACTCCAAGTTGATGTGGAAGATCAGAGGTCCTTGTGCGTGGTGAATGACCAGCCCGTTGGGAACCCCAAGAGGAAGGTATGATGAGTATAGCAGCTTGTTTTCCCTCAGTTAAGAAACCAAGGTTTATCGTTCAGGAGAAAAGTAGACAATGACGACTGAAGGTGATGCTTGCTAGTTTGCGACAGCTTCGGACAATTTATATATGGCGCCTCGTCCAAGCTTTGCTTGCTAGCTGCAACGCGGAACCTGCACACAAACAACCAAGTACTTTGTTCCCAACTTGCGATGAGGTTATCAATCTCACCGGTTTGCTTAAAACAAAGGTTATGAGCGTATCGAGTGGAAAACAGTAGAGTATGCGAATAAAGTAAACAGTGCGAGTAAAGTAAACAGGTAATAGCAATATGATGGAAATAGGACCAAGGTCCACAGTTCACTAGTGGTGTCTCTCCATAAGATAAATAACACATGCTGGGTAAACAAATTATAGTTGGGCAATTGATAGAATAGAGATAAACGTGATATGTCAAGAAGATCACTATGATATTTACTCTGGGCATTACAACAAAATACATAGACCGCCATCCAACTGCATCTATGACTAATAATCCACTTGTGGCGAATCAATCCGAGAACTCTACAAGTATTAAGTTGCGAACAATAGATAATTGCATTAAGCAAAGTGTGTAATATAAACAAAGCATATGCCCTTGAGCATATGAATGTTGTTTTCTCCCTAGTTGCAACAGCACATCTACAACCTTAGAGGTTTCTGTCACTCCCCCAGGTTAAATAGAGGCATGAACCCACTATCGAGCATAAATACCCCCTCTTGGAGTCACTAGCAACTACTCGGCCAAGATAGCTACTAACAACGGAGAGCATGCAAGATCATAAACAACATGGAGATAACAAAAGATAATATTCAGTACAGCAACTTAATCATAAACACCAATATTCATCGGAGCCCAACAAACCAAACATGTAGAATTACATAACGGTGATCTCAATCATATAGGGCAGCTCATGAGATCTAAACATGAAGCACATGGTGGAGGAGACAACTATCTAGCTACTGCTATGGACCCATAGTCCAAGGTAGACTACTCACTCATCGCTCTGGAGGCAAGCATGGCGATGAAGAAGACCTCCGGTGGTGATTCCCCTCTCCGGCAGGGTGTCGGGAAGAGCTTCTGGACCCTCCCGATCTTCGGGTCGACGGCGGCGGCGGATCGCGATGTGTTCTAGAAAATTAATCGGGGTACTTAGGTTTTTTCTGTCGGGGGGTCTTTATAGGCGAAGGGACGATGTCAGAGGAGGGCCCAGGTGGCCTCACACCATGGTGGCGCGGGCCAGGGACTGGCCGCACCACCTATGCGTGTGGGCCCCTGGTGGCCCCTCTTCTTCTCTCCTTCGGATCTCTGGAAGCTTCCGGGTAAAATAAGACTTCAGGAACTTGTTTCGTCCAATTCCGAGAATATTTCCTGTGTATCACTTCTGAAACACAAAAAAAGCAGAAAACAGGGAACTGACACTGTGACAACTCGTTAATAGGTTAGTTCCGGAAAATGCATAAAAGTGCGACGAAGTGTAATGAAACAATAGGCAAATGGTGTAAAAACAAGCATGGAGCATCAAAAATTATAGATACGTTGGTTACGTATCAGAAGCCTGAAGAGCAGAAAGTATCGCCTGATCCTGAGCAATCCAGAGGCGATAGGAGGGATGCGTCGGGGGCGGACATGGACAAGTCCCATCAACAAAGCACTCCAGAGAATGACTGCGAAGAAGCGGGACAACTTGAGCACGCCAAAATAAATAATTATCGGGCGTCAGTCTGACAAGCAAATTGTGTGAAAAGTGAACCGGTGCTGTCGAAGGCGAAACGGGCACTGCAGATTGGCCAAAAGAATTCGGTCCAAAAACACTTATCGGATCACTGTCACGTAGAGGTGAAACAAGAGGTTCACTGTAAATCTGTCGGGCGCCATAAGCAGGTCCAGCAGCGTAGTCAATATGCGGCCCAGCCGCAAGTTGTGGCCCATGGGCTGAGAATCCAGAGACAGGAGTACGAGAGCCATAGCGAGCGAGCGACTCTGTCAAGGTTTCCATCACAGGAGCGACCGCGCCGCCAGAGAACTCGCCGTGAAGGGCGACGGCGTTGGTGGCGACTGGAGAGGCGGGCGTTGCAGTGGGCCAGCGGAACATCGCCGGAGCAGGCATCGCAAGAGGCGACGAAGCGAAGAGGCCGACCGAGTTGGTCGGGACAGCAGGGAACGACGAGGGCGCAGGCGGGCCAGAGCACGCCGGAGCCTGAAGAAGCTCCGCCAGTCGCGGCGGTAGCAGGGAAAAGGATGCCGGTGGTATATGGGAGACGGCCGGCGCAGCAGACAGAGTAGCGGCGGCGATGGAGGTCATCGGTGGCACCGTCGAGCTGGTCGAAGCGGAAGCGGCGGAAGTCATTGCTAGATCGATTTGAGGTTTGATACCATGAAAGACGTATGTGTACGGGCAAGGGCTCGATAGCCTCTAGGGCTCGGCTCTCTTTGATTTATATTAGTCACAACACAATATACAAGATAGAGTCCATCTAGGACAATTACATGAATACATATAGGATACTATTACGTATGTCTAACAGGTGCAGCGGCATGAGAACCACCAGCGACGTACATGCCGGAGAAGGCCTGTTGGTAGCCGGCGGCGGGGACCAAAGGCAGCGACGCTACGGCTCGAAGGGGCGACGCAGCGGCAACCTGATGCTCGAACGGTGGTAGGCGCGTGCTCAGGGACATACTTGGCGGAGACGTGTATCAGATTGGTTGATCAGACCGACGACGGCGCTGTATATGCTAAGTACTTGACGACGGCACACAGATCAGAACCTGTGGCGTCGTTGTCGGTGAAGTCCCTAGCGATGGCGGCAAAGACGGACCAGCGATGAAGACCGCGCACACGTGGAGCCGGCACTGACGTATCGAGGCGTCCCTCGGACGACGCGTCCGGTGTTGCCGCGTGGTTGGTGAAGACGAGCCGGCCGGTGCGGAGTCGGCACCGACGAGACGACCGCGGCAGCCTACGGAGGCAGGCGCAGCAGCCGGCCGAGGGACCGTGACAACCGGCAAGAGCCGGCCGAAACGGCGACTGAGCCAGTGTGTCAGCCGCGATAGCCGGCGTATGGGTGGTCGCCGGTGCGAGGTCAACACCAAGGTTGGAGTAGAGGCACTTAGAGACGACGACGATATGCATATGCTCGAAGACGAACAACCTTGGCCAGGGTTGGTTGTTGGTGTCGATCAGCTGCTATGCGTTTTGCCTCAGCTCATGCATACACATGCAAGAGATGCGTGCATGCGGTCACCATGCATGAGCCGATGGGCCAGCTAGATGGGCGCGATGACGCAGTTGACGGTGACACCGAGCGTGATGTTGAGGAAGGCCGTGAGCTGTCGCCGAGCGGTGCAGATCATGATTGACGACGGCGGGCGACGCAAAACCGATCTTAGAATGGACAAAAAAATAGAGAAAATCCAATCTGTGATTGGAAAAAAACTTACAAGGGCGGCAGCCGATCAAGTGATCGACATATGAACCCGGGTTGCGCCGCTCTCGGAGGAGATCATGGAGATCGATCTCCTCGGGGCGGCACGGCGGAAGCGTGTTGGAGGGTAGGGTTTGGACCGATTTAGGCTGATATCATGTAGAAGAATAGGGGGAGAGAGATTGTGAAATATGATGGATGTATTATGAAGCCTCTCGTATGAGTATATATAGACATACAGGTAGTAAACTAGGAGTAGAAGATAAGAAATATCTCTACCTAATCTATCCTTAAACCTAACCGACATATATCTCTAACAGGCGAGACAAGTCATCAACGCAGAGGCCGGTTCGCTCCCACAGTGCAAATGCACAAAAGTGTTAGCCTCTGCGCTGCTGCGCGTGTAGGCGGCGTCACCTATGGTTGCGGGCTGATTTTAAAATAACTAGCACGGTGGTCCTCGCAAATGCGAGGGCATCATCTTAAATAGGTTTAAAGTGTTTGAGAAAAATAAAGTTATGATTTTACGGATAACAAATTTAATGATATAAAATAATATAGTTGTAAATACAATGAAGAATGTTATGGTAACTAAAACATCACATATGAGAGTAACAACTTTACCAACCTAAATATGTGGGCTAATGATTATTTTATGATTTGTCCAAACACCCACACATGTTGTTCGTAAGTAATACTCTCTCCGTTCTAAATTATCCTGCATTTTATATTTAATCAAAGTTAAACTTTGTTAATTTTGACTACGTGTATAAGAAAAATATAAACATTTACAATATAAAATAGATATCGTTAGAATCATCATGAAAAATACTTTTATATTATATGTATTTCATATTATAAGACTATATTTCTAATAATATATTTGGTCAAACTTTATCTAGTTTGACTCTGACTAAACCTAGAATGCAGGCAAAAAGGATAGAGGGTGTAGTAGCTTAGGAGTAGAACTGTATGTGAGGATAGCTACATAAATAAATTTTCTTGATGATCACAGAGGAAAGTAATTTATCATCGTTAATGCTTAGGCCAAATTAAGTTGTTAAAATTGCTACCTCTATCTATATTTATTCCTCACAATTACTTACATAGTTTCAAAACGTGGAACATTTTAGGCTTCAACTATCTTAGTTCACTGGTGGAAAAAAGGCCTTTAATCCTGGTCCATAACTGCCATTAGTCCCGGTTGCCCAACCGGGATTAGCAAAGCGGGATTAAAGGCCCCCACCCTTTAGTCCCGATTGCAAATGAACCGGGACTAATGACCGTCTACGTGGACACGGCTGGGAGCGCCTGCTCCGGGGACCTTTAGTCCCGGTTCGTAATAAGAACCAGGATTAAAGAGTTTTGTTTTGTTTTTTTCATTTCTGTTTTAGATTATAGGTTTAGGATTTATGGTTAATTAGGGTTCACTTTAATTTCAAGCGAGTTTCCATACCCATATTCTACGACTAGTACATACACATTATACGTTGGTGCATGCATATATAATATTATACGATGTCTTGCGACTGTATATACAACTATTTCAAACAAGTCTATGTACAACTATTTTCAAACAAGTTCCAAACAAGCTAAGTTAATTACATGGAGATCACTAAATTACATATAGCATTCCTCGTCCTCCACATAGTGTTCTCCTTTCTCACAGAGGACCTCCCTCAGCATAAATCTCGCCAGCTCCTCTTGAATTGCTTTTATGCGCTGGGTTGGTAGGAGCTTCTCCCGCATCACATACAACTTTAAGAAGATCGATATGGATATATATAAGTTGGATGAAACTCAACATAATTGATTATAATAAAAAACTGTGAATATTATTTACGTACATAAAAGTCCGTGGAATGTGCTCTCCGCTCACTGGTGTACCACCGGATGAACTCGCGGACGTAGAATCCACAGAGGTTGGTCCCCGGTGGTTGCTTCAAACCCTTTATCTTTTTAAAAGTTAGTTGTTCTTTGAATTCACCAACTACCGACCTTCTGAAACATGTCCAAACGTTGCAGGGCAAAGAAAATGAACAAATGAGTTATTAAATACTTGATATCAGGAAATTAATGAAAGGAGCTGATATAGCCGGATAATGATTGAAATTACTTCTGCAGCATTGCTTTCATGTCGCTAAACAGGACTTCAGGCTTATCCATTGAGTCCAAGATTTCAACACTTGATGTGTCAAATTGAATCTTTAGCAGAATCCAGTGGAAACTGCAGACACGCATGCATAACTCATCAATTACACTTAACATGGAGTAAGCAAAACAGAATGTGTACAAGATAGAAACACTCACTTGAAGTTGTAAATAAATAGAATTTCTCTTTTAAGACTTTGCTCTGAACAGGTCATTCTCCACGTCTTTGGGGTGACCTTGTAACATCTTTTCATTAACGATATATGGGTCAATGAACCCAATGTCATAGATTCCCTTTTGTCTACATTCGAACATCTTAAATCTGCATAATAGCGTACAAAAATCACATAGTTAATTAAGATAATATATTACAGGCTATGAACGAGCTTAGCTAGATACTTGAATATAAATCACTTACAGACAATAGCAATTGATGATAGACTTGTCGAGTTCGTGCTGATTGAATATCTGAAACAATTCGTCCAATGGAATATGTATCAGGTATCTTTTGAAGTAATGCTCCTCTCTAACATCCAAGGTGATAAAACGTTTGAAGTCCTTTTTTTCTGTGTGCGCCTTGTACCAGCCGAGCAGATTTCGCATATTTGTTGACATACCGCCTTCATCCTCAGGCTTGATCAGATGCCCCCCATAACATATCTCTCTACTATCTCTCCCACTGGCACTTCTTGAAGGCCTAACAAAGCCAGAAGAGACATATTCAATCCGGCCGCTGTCTCTTTGGCCTCCATTACAGTTACACCCATTAGTTTTGCAGCTCCTACTACTCTGGGGTCCAATAACTCACGGTCCATATCAAAATCGGCTCTGAAGGCCGTATGGATATCGGGGGGGGGGGGCGACTATGAGCGGGGGACTGATTGATTCTTCTGTTCTCCAAGTTGGGGAATTTGTTTCCCGCTTCTTTTTGCCTTCTTGGCCAAGTCACTTTGCCTTTCAATTTCGCGTTTATAGTCTGATGGCAGACTTCTCTTATATTGGGCCTCTGTAGTAAGAAAATCGCCTTCTGTTTCGGGGTGTATGTCGGCTTGGGCTCAGGCACTTTCGGTGCCAAAAAGGACTTCACTTCGGCGCGTACTATCGCGTCGGTTTCCTTGGGAGTCCGGTCATAAGCTCTCTTGGGAAGAGGCTTTAGCGATGGCTCTGGTATCTTCGCGGTCTTATGTACTACCTTATCAGTAGTACTAATCGTAGCGTCCCTGCTCCACTTTTTCCCCATCTGAGTAGTATTGGGGGGCGGCTTCGCCTAACGCACTGGAGGTGCACTAGAGGACGATGTGGGCTAACGCGTGGGAGGTGCACTAGAGGACAACGTGGGCTGACGCGCGAGAGGTGCACTAGGGGGCGGCGTCGGCTGACGTGGTGCCCGAGGTGGACTCGGGGATGGCGTCGGCTGACATGGCACCCGAGGTGGACTCAGGGGTGGCGTCGGCTGACGCGGCGCCCGAGGTGGACTCGGGGGGTGGCGTAGGTGGACGACGTTCACCGGGGGAGGGTGGACTTGGATTCCTCGGAGTCGGTGGCCTTGGCGCTGAGCTTGGAAACTTGATGTATTTCTTTTGCCATAAAACGATTTGGCGCTTGACATCTCCAAGTCTCTGATCCCCTTCAGGTCTAGCAAAATCAAGCTCTAGGTCCTCGAACCCCGAGACTATGTCAAGCACCGAGACACGAGCATAGCCAGCGGGTATCGGGTTCCCATGGTGGAGTGCTTCAAGTAGAGAAGGTAAAGCATCGCCGCTCGCCACCTTGAAGGTCATGCTCTTCATTGGCTGATGTAGCTCACAATTTGTCATCTCCCTAACATCATCGATGGGGTAGCGAGAGCCCGGTGCATAATCGATAATCCATGCAGCATGCTCATCAGCTGGGACCTTCGTGGAAGCCACGCTGCTTCTCCGCTGACTATTAAGATCCAATGCTGGATCTTCCTACAGCCGAGATCCGCCTTCCTGGCTAAGTTGATGCATCATCCTCTTCATTTTGGCTAATTCACGTTCTACCTTGCCAATCTGATCTGCTTCCCGATCCTTCTTTCTCTTGCGGCTTTTGTAACCGTACGGATCTTCGTGCTGGGAAAACCCTTCCTTCCATGGAACACCGGCGCCTTTGCCTCTTGTTCGTCCAGTGTGTTAAGGATTCCCGAGGGTATGTGTCAGCTCGTCATTCTCTCGGTCAACACAGATCAATCCCGCTTGAGCATCCTCCATTGCCTTAATAAGTTTTTCTGTGGGAGTAAAGGTCTGTTTCCGATGAACACACTCCCCTGTTGCTGGGTCTAACAATCCTCCATGTCTGTACCACCAGTGCTTGGCCCTTTCGGGCCATCCCTCTGTACCTAGAGTGACTTCTTTATTCCTCAGTTCATTCTCCATAGCTTCCCACTTAGGCACTGCATTCTTGTAGCCGCCTGGCCCCAAAATATGGTGATGTGCCTTCTTCTCAGCATTTGCCTTATTTTTTCCGACATTTCCTTGGCTCTCTCTGAAGCCTTGAATGCCACAAATTTGGGCCACTGTTGTCTCAACTTCTCATATGCTCCTTCGAATACCGGAGTTTTCTCTTTCGCGATATACTTCACGTATAACATTTTCTTGAAGCACCGGAATCCTTCACCCATCTTCTTGAGAGTGTAATGTTTGACTTTCCTCCTCCTTTCAGGTCCACCCGGAATTTCATTACCATCATCATCCATCTTGGAGTACTCCGGAGGTAGAATGAAATTTGCCATGAGCTTCCTCCAAAGGTCTTTCTTGGATCTTTTGTTCACAAAAGTAGCTCCAAGACGTGCCTTCTTTGGCTCGTTCCATTCTTGAACCGTGATCGGGATCATGTCCGTAAGAATCACTCCACATTGATTTATAAATTTTGTTGCATGCTATTTTGGCTCCAACGGTTTGCCATCTGGAGATACTACATCGATGCTCAGCTTTTGATTCGCATTCAACTTTTGGCTCGGACCTCGTTTAGAATACGATTTGCTCGATCCGGAGGGCTGAAAAAAGAAAGAGTCGTTAATACATATATGCATATTCCCTTTGTATCACCAAAAGCTAAATCTATATACCTCACCATCGGTGTTTGTTTGCAATTGCCGTTCGGCATCAGTGTTTGTTTGCCCTTCGTCATCAAACGTTTCTATCTCCATTCCATCACCGGAAGGGTTAAGAAACGATGAAACATCTTCTTCAAGTTCATCTTCTCCGGCACCTTCTCAGCAGGCTATTCTGGGGTCTTCTCGGTCGACACTTCTTGATGCACATATACATTCTCACCGCGTATCATGCCATATAAGAATTCTTCAGGGTGGCTTGGGTCATTTTCACCATCCATGTCTCTTCTAAAGACAGGTAAAACAAGTTAGTGACACATATTTGATTAATAACCAAAAAAAGGGGCGTTGGCCAGGCGCCGATGCGGTGGGAGAAGACCCCCTCACCGCATCTGTCGTGGGGATGACTTATGGGGGATGCCACGTGCCGGGCTATTTGCCGGCTGGCGTCCCAGGAGTCTCCACGGCTCGAAGACAGGAAGACCGGCTCTGCCTGGAGGGCCGGCTGTGCCAGCAGCCGGCTGGCGATTCCACCATGGAAGGCCGGAGCCGGGCGATGAAGACAAGAACCCACCAACGGCTGTTTTGCCAAAAGTGGGCTGGCCTCGACAAGAGCGACAGAGGCCAAGGACAGGAGTGATGAGCGCCACGACCAAGTCCAACCAATCAGCGACCAAGAACCCTTCCCCACGATAGGATCCAAGGCAAAAGGGAGGGCATATGCCTCCCAGATGCCGGTCCCAGGGGAAAGGTACTTTATAAAGCGAAGCTATCAGAGCAGGGCGAAGGGATCACGCCAAGTACGCCGCCGCCGAGGAGCCGGCAGCCGGCCGAATCGTTACCCAACCTGTAACCAAGCCCCCGCCTATATAAGGGGGCCTGGACCCTTAGCATAGGGGGATCCGATCTTCTTCTTCCTGCTCTAGCCCGAACAGCTCGAGGAGCATTGTAATCGATACTGTCTAAGCAATACAAAGTAGGCAGGAAGTAGGGGTTTCACCTCCACCCGGGAGGGCCCTGAACCTGGGTAAACCGTGGTGTCTCAGTAGGCATAATCCCGAGCCGGGCCCCTCATCTCCACCGTCGAGCCCCTCCGATAAGCCTACCCATGGCTACTGTCTCCAAATCCCCATGACAGTTGGCGCCCACCGTGGGGCAAAGCGCGGCGGCGAGCGGAGTCAAGTTCCGGCCGGGACCCTCCGGCGAGAAGGTCGTCTCCGGCCTCGTCTGGAGGTTCGGCACCTTCGACTGCGTCAGCGACAACTTGTCCAACTTCGAGAAAGGCTTCGGCAACAATGGCTCCTTCCTCGACGTCGGTAGCCACCGCTTCTACGTCGCCAAGCCCTTCCCGGAGGAAGTGACTGACGTCTTTGACTCCCTCTGCGACGGAGGCTCGAGCTGCGGTGAAAGCAGCAGTCTTGGCGCCATGGTCAAGGTGATTGCCCTGGGAGAAGAGGAGGACGGCGACTCTCTGCGCCCCGAGCGCCCGTCGCCCGAACGCCTTCTTCCACAGGAGCAAGATGCTCCACTCCCAGAGCAGGACGCCCCGAACATCTCCGTGGTGGACCTGCACGCTCCCCTCGACCACGTCATCAACCCCACCCAGGTCGCCGAGGCCCTGGAGCGGACGCGTCTCGTCCTCCACAGCAAGGTGGCTGAGGACGAGGCCAACCGGTGCTGCGCGAGTACCACGCTTAGCGAGTTCTACGACGTGCATGGAGATGCACTGACCGAGCTCACTCGCGACCTGTAGCGCAGCTTCGCTACCGCCATCCCCAGCCTGATCCAGCGGTCGCCATCGGCAAGCCGGGGCCGCGGAGGGCGCGGACGAGGCGGCCATGTCCCGGGCGGCAACGCCCAAGGCCACCGCGTTCAGTATGGTGGCAGAGCAAGCAGGCCACGTCAGATCTCGGCGCCAACGCCAGGGTCGGAGTCCCAGGCTCGCCCATCGGCACTGCACATCCACCTATGGCTTGATCACGCCGAGACGCACCCCAGGGGATCTGCTAGCTCAAAGCGAGCCGCTTCTGACCAAGAAGGCCTGGGGGCTGTAGGCAGCGGTCATGGGCGCAAAGAGGGCAAGTACACCCTCGATGCTGCGCTTGATCAGCTGTGTAAATTCCACACCTCCCCGGGCAGGGAAGCGACCCACTCCACGCGTCAGTGCCGTTTCATGAGAGAGCTGGAGCAGCGCGCTCGGCAGATCCCTGGTACGTCGCAAGCGCAACCGGCTAGAGGTCAGGAGGACCAACAGTGCGACCCGGCTGGAGGTGAGCCGGATCAAGATGATGACTTGCCGACGGATGTGGAGCAGTATCACATCTTCACTACCCCCGGCAAGGACAAAAGGAACGACCTTTGGCATGAGGCAGAGGTGAACGCCGTAATGCCCGTAGAGCCCCAGTTCATGCACTGGTCTAAGGAGGCCATCACCTGGGGGCGCGAAGACCATCCGCGGCTAATGCCCAGCCCTGGGGAATACGCTCTGGTTCTGGACCCAGTTGTGTGCTCTGATACGCACATGTGCCGGTTCTCCCACGTGCTCATCGATGGCGGTAGTAGTATCAACCTTCTTTACTGGAGCTCTCTGGAGAAGTTGGGCATCCCGCTTGCTCAGCTGAAACCGAGCCAGCTCACCTTCCATGGCATCGTGCCTGGGCATTCTTGCACCCCTTTGGGTAAGGTGCAGCTGGAGGTTTTCTTCGGAAAGAAGGGGAATAGCCGCCGCGAGCCTATCTGGTTCGAGGTGGTGGACATCAGCAGTCCCTACCACACGCTGCTTGGCCGTCCAGCCCTGGCCAAGTTCATGGCGGTGCCACATTACGCCTATCTGAAGATGAAGCTCCCAGGACCCAGAGATGTGATCACTGTCTCGAGAAGCTTCAAGAAGTCCCTGGCCTGTGCAAAGGAGAACTCGCAACTGGCAGAGGCGCTGGTTATCGCCGAAGAGAAGCGGTAGCTTCTACATCGCGTGGAGCTGGCCTAGCAAGATGTGCCGGTTCGCCAGTCGCCGGTGGAGCATTTCGAGCCGGCTAACGACACCAAGAAGATCCTGTTGGACGAGAGCGATCCATCCAAGTACGTCATCATCAGCACCGGCCTTTCTGCTAAATATGAAAGCGAGCTCACCAGCTTCCACTGTGAGAATTGGGACATCTTTGCATGGTCTCCAAAGGACATGCCAGGTGTGCCGAGGGAGCTGGCTGAGCACTCACTCAATGTCAGGCCGGATGCCAAGCCGGTCAAGCAACCGTTGCGACGCTTTGCAGAAGAGAAGAGGAAAGCTATTGGCAAGGAGATCGCCCGGCTCCTTGCAGCCGGCTTTATCATGGAGGTGTTCTACCCTGATTGGCTTGCGAACCCAGTCTTGGTCCTGAAGAAGAACAACACTTGGCGAATGTGTATTGACTACACCAGCCTCAATAAGGCTTGCCCCAAGGATCCATTTGCATTACCACGCATCGACCAGGTTATCGATTCCACAGCCGGCTGTGAACAGTTGTCCTTCCTGGATGCCTATTCAGGCTACCACTAGATCCCGCTCTTCCAGCCGGATCAGATCAAGACCTCCTTCATCACCCCTTATGGAGCCTATTGCTACGTTACCATGCCATTCGGCCTGAAGAACGCTAGAGCCACTTACCAGCGAACCATGCAGCGATGTCTGCAGGGGCAGATTGGGAGGAACGCGCACGCCTATGTGGACGACGTGGTGGTGAAGACTAAGCAAAGTGGCACGCTCCTGGACGACCTCAAGGAGACCTTCGCCAACCTGCGGCGCCATCGCATGAAGCTCAATCCTGAGAAGTGCACCTTTGGTGTGCCGGCTGGACAGCTCCTAGGTTATATCGTTTCCCAGCGAGGGATTGAGGCTAACCCCTCAAAGATAAAAGCCATCGAGGCCCTAGAGAATCCCACCCAGCTCAGAGATGTGTAGAATTTTGCTGGTTGCTTGGCCTCGCTTAGCCGGTTCGTCAGCCGGCTCGGGGAGAAGGCCATGCCGCTGTACCAGCTGATGAAGAAGATAGACCACTTTGTTTGGTCCCAGCGTGCTGATGATGCCTTCAATGACTATCGTGGGAATTTAGAGACAGTAGCCATGGGTAGGCTTATCGGAGGGGCTCGACGGTGACGACAAGGGGCCCGGCTCGGGATTATGCCTAGTGTGACACCACGGTTTACCCAGGTTCAGGGCCCTCCCGGGTGGAGGTAAACCCCTACTTCCTGCCTGCCTTATATTGATTGGAGAGTATCGGTTACAATGCTCCTCGAGCTATTCAGGCTAGAGGAGGAAGAAGAAGATCGGATCCCCCTATGCTAAGGGTCCAGGCCCCCTTATATAGACGGGGGCCTGGTTACAGGTTTTGGTAGCGATTCGGCTGGCTGCCGGCTCCTCGGCGGCGGCGCTCCTGGCGTGATCCTCTGGCCCTCCTCTGGCAAAGGCACTTTATAAAGTGCCTTTCCCCTCGGTCGGTATCTGGAGGGCATATCCCTTCTCTTTTGCCTCAGATCCCGTCGTGGGGAAGGGTCTTCGATCTCTTATTGGCTGAGGCCGGTCGTGGCGGGCGTCATTCCATCCTTGGCCTCTGTCGCTCCTGTCGGGGCCGTCCTACTTTCGGCCAGACGACCGTTGGGAAGCTTTGTCTTCATCGCCCGGCTCCGGTCTTCCACGGTGGAGTCGCCAGCCGGCTGCTGGCGCAGCTGGCCATTCGGGCAGAGCCGGTCTTCTCGTGTTGAAGCCGTGGGGGCTTCTGGGACGCCAGCCGGTATATTGCCCGGCCCGTGGTGTGCCCCCTAAGTCATCCCCATGACACTAGCCCCCGAAACTGGCGAAGTCTCATGGGCTAGCATGGGGCTTTGGCGGGTTCCTCTTCTCGTCGAAGTCTTCTTCGTTCTCGTCGAAGTCCCAGGATTCTGGTCCGGCTTGGTCACTCTAATCATCGAGGCTGAGTCTTGTGGAGTTCTCCCGACCGTCTCGAGACGAGCCGGTTCCAAGATGCGGCCTGGCTGGCGGCCGCGAGCCGACGAGCTGCGAGCCGGCGAGCTGTGAGCCAGCGTGCTGCCTCCTGGGGACTTGCGCCGCTTCGAGTCTTGTTCCCACGCGGTGGCCGGCGCAGTGTGCCAGTGGCCAGTCTTGTCACTTTGACCCTTCAGCCACCGCAATGATTCCGGTAGACGTCATGTAACTGAACGGGGCAGGCGTCAGCGACACGTCCCATCGAAGCGCCAAGCGTGCGACTTAATAGCATTAAACCGGCTCGGCTTTTCACATCTTGCTAGCCCTTAAATCTTGGAGCTCTCAAGGGTTTTCTTCACTCTCGAGCGCCTCCACTCCTTTGCCCTACCAAACCGTCGCCTCCGCTACTCCCGCCTTGTTCCCGATGTCGTCGCTCAAGGCAACCAACGGAGCCGGGGCCGGGGCCGGCGACGCGCCGGACGGGAACAAGCGCGGTTGCCCGCTTGGAAGCCTGGATGGAGCCGGAGAACTGGTGGCGACGCCGGTGGTGCCCCGGAGGCGCGGTCGCCCGCTGGGCAGCCGCAACAAGAAAACCCTGGCCGCGCTCGCGGCCGCGGCCGCCACCGAGCCTTTCGGGGCCAGCCGTTCTGCCGCCATCGTCATAGCCCCTGGAGGGATCACGGCTGCGGCCGCCAGCGGTGCCATAGCTCCCGCGGCCGCGGCCCCCGTCGCCGGTCTCACCGGGATGCCCTTGGAGGCGGTGGCCACCATCGTCGGTGCCGCGATGGCATTCGGGGCCGCCCCTCCGGGCCTCACTGGCCTGAGCGCCGGCGGCTCCTCCAGCGCGGCCACGAAGAAGGTACGAGCGCCACCGCCGCGCCCGCCGACAAAACAGCGGCTCTCCTACGTCCCGAAGCACGGGTACGCCACTGCCATGGTGCCCCTGCTGGCCGGGAGTAAGGAGCGCCTTCCGCTCCCAGCCAGTTTCGTTGGCACAATGGGGAAGAATCCCCCAAGAAGCTTCATGATCGAGGATGGCAGCGGCGGACAGCCACTGTACGACGTCGAGGTCCTCCACGACGAGGAGGGGAAGAGCTATCTCACTGGGGGGTGGGAACGGTTCTTCACCGACTACGGCTTGGAGCGGGATGGTACTTATCTTGACCCACCGCGCCCGGTCCCTGATGACCCACAAGTATAGGGGGTGTATCGTAGTACTTTCGATAAATAAGAGTGTCGAACCCAACGAGGAGCAGAAGGTGTTGATGAGCAGTTTTGATCAAGGAATCACTGTAAATACTAGCAAACAGGTTTTCAGAGGTATTTGGTAATGCGAATAAATAAAGTACGAGTAAATAAGAGACAGTAGTAACAATTGCAGCAAGTGGCCCAATCCTTTCTTCAGCAAAGGACAAGCCGGTTGTGTTCTTATAATAACCAAACGTTCTCGAGGACACACGGGAGTTTTCTGTCAAGAGCTTTCGCTTCATAGAGCCAATAGTATTCATTGGTTTGGTAAGTGTTATGGGGGTGAACCTGTGCTAGCGCACTACCCTTACTAGGATAAATACACACTTGTGATTATACCCCTTGCAAGCATCCGCAAATACAAGAAAGTAATTAAGATAAATCTAACCACAGCCTTAAACTCTGAGATCCTACGCTCCCTGGTGCAATGGTTTCCCAACGGAGGTTTAGGTTTCTGTCACTCTAGCAACCCCACAATCGGTAGCCAAATACACAATGCATCTCACTAGGCCCATAAATGGTGAAGTATCATGTAGTCGACGTTCACATGACACCACTAGTGAAATAGCACCACAACAATATCAAACCATTAAATATTTCTCAACAATAATTCACTACTAACATCTTGACTTCTCCCATGTCCTCAAGAACTAAACGAACTACTCACAAGACATCATATGGATCATGATCAGAGGTGAAATAATGGTAAATAATGATCTGAACATAAACCTTAATTCAATGGTTCCACTCAATAGCATCAACTACAAGAGTAATCAACACCAGGAATGTTTCCCCTATGAATATAACAAGATCCAACTCAAGATGTTACAGCGGGATGGCGTGGTGATGGTGGAGATGAAGGTGCTGGTGATGGAGATGATGATGATGATGATCCCGATGAAGTCCGGTGCGATGGTGATGACGATGGCAACGATCTCCCCTCTCCGGGAAGGAATTTCCCCGACAGATTTCTCTCTGCCGGAGAGCTTTTCTCTCTCTGTGTTCTCCGCCCCGCAGAGGCAGCTGTGTCTAACTCTGAGCCCCCCTGACTTAGGTTTTCGGGGACGATGATGTACGCGAAGGAGCCATACCAGAAGTGGGCCAGGGCTCCCTCACACAGGGCTGGCGCGGCCAAGGGGCTGGCCGCGCCACCCTGGCGTGTGGGGCCGCCCTGGCTCCTCTCGACTCCTCCTTCTGGCTTCGTGAGTCTTCTGGGAAAATATAATTTCTGGGTATTTTTCTGGAATTTTCCTGATCTTCAAAATATGGTCTCTTGATGGTCCTTTTTCCAGCAGAATCCTGACTCCGGCAGCAAGTCCTCCGATGATCATCAAACATGTGAAAACAAAGGAAATAACATAAGTATCATATCTAAATATGAAATATATCAATGAATAACAGTAAATTATGATACAAAATAGTGATGCAAATTGGACGTATCAACCCCCCCAAGCTTAGACCTCGCTTGTCCCCAAGCGAAAACTAAACTCGGTAAACATGACCACAGGTTTATGGAGTGAAGTGTCGATAATCAAAATATGGACAAGAAGCATCACATTCACTAAGGCACAAATTATAATAGACAACAACTTCCCTTTATAAGATGCAGACTTGCAATAAGTAAAAGGGAATCACAAGTAAAGATGCACAAGGTAAACTATAATTGGCAATGGCAAACCTTAGCTCTTGGTCAAAGAACGATGAACAAGCTATTCTTTCTTTAAGACGGAGCCTTTTAAAACAGAGCTAATATAGCAAAGACTATATGCTCAACAAAGTAAACTTTCAAAGATATATTCTTTCAGACAAAAGCATTATACAAAACAAGGAAGATAATAAACATGATTAAACGGATCAACATATGGATGAGTGAAACATAACGACTCAAATGCTTGCTTGAGACAGAGGGAAATAGGTTGACTCAGCATATAAGTAGAAGATAGGCCCTTCGCAGAGGGAAGCAGGGATTAAACATGTGCTAGAGCTTTTCATTTGTAAAACAGAGGTAAAAATTGTTTTGAGAGGTGGTTGCTTTTGTCAACGACTAGCAACGGAGTTCTTGATATCTTCCATACTAAACAAGTGAGAGCGGTTCCGAGATGTTTAATTAGTTGGCACTTTGGTGCTCTTTTATAGCTTTGCACTCCTCCCCACCTTTTTCCTTTCTCAAACCATGGCTAACCGATTCCATCGGGTGCCGACCAACTTTCACATTCCATTGGAGGAGTGCCTTTTTTCTTTCTTTTGAGATTATAATGGTCTGACCAGCTCCCTTGCAAAATTAATGACGAGCAGATGAAGCTGCCTAGTCGAGGGGTACTTAATTTATTATGGAAGATAACAAACCCATCCACTACGTCCTCATGAGCTAAAAACAGTGGCACAAAATGAGAAGTGTTTGAAAGTTTTTGAAAGGTAGCACATGAAAATTTACTTGGAATGGCTTAAAATACCATGCATAGGAATTTATAGTGGACTCTTTGGAAGTGACTTGGCTTTTGGGAATTGGATGCACGAGAAGTATTTCCTCTCAGTACAGGTTTTTGGCTAGCAAGGTTGGGTAGCAAGCATAAGAGTTGCATGAAACAAACAAACATACATATAATAAGAACAATCATGCAAACTCCCTTGAAGGTACAACGATTTTAACTTTAAGAATAACAATGCTTATAAGTCAAACATAAGGGAAAGCTGAAGTGATGAAACTGCAAGCACTTCTTTATTCTTTTCTACTCAAACTTCAAGGTAAAGTTGCTACTGACCAAGCTAGGTTTGCCAAAACCAACTAAATCTACTCATGCTCCTAATGTGATACCAATACCAATCACAAGACTAGTCACATAAGAGAGATTGCAGACTAACATAAAGTGTACGAAAAGTAAACGATAAAACTTCTCATTAATATTTCATTACCACAACTCACACCAAGGGATACATAGATAACCAACTAAGGAGGATACTTCCAAACTGCAAACTATTCTATATGATAACTTCTCTATTCATGATACGACACTACTTGAAAAGTAAACGAGCGAGAGGTAATGATGTGATACCGCGGCACTCCCCCAAGCTTGGAACAAGCCATGGGGATGCCTATACCGATGATGAATTACTCCTTGGGTGGTGGCGGTGGAACTTCATCGTTGTCGTACTTCCAAGGCAGAGGTCTTCCATCAAAGAAGGATGTCTTGGTCTCCAATATCCTGAAACTTGCAGCAGCACTCATTTGTTGAAATCTAGCTTCATACTCACAATTTTGGTTATGCACGTCGTAGAGTTGTGCTTGTAATTGGCTAGTGGTCTCTTGGAGTGAGAGGACATCCTTCCAAAGTTCTGTAGTCTCTTTCTTGTACTTGGCGACAAGCTCTTGATTAATCCTATAGATAATTTCCACCTCGCGTTCCACCATCTTCTTGTATTTGAAAACTTCCTGTTCCAGTGCTTCCATCCTTGCTTCGAGACTCCCCTCTCCCTTGGGTCCTTGAACATCTTTAATCTGCAACTCCCCATCCTTGAGTGACAACTCCTTCAGATGCATCTTCAGTTCCCTCATATACGGATTAATGGAATCCGCAGGAGGGTTCTCTTTAGATGAACCAGACGAAGACATTATACTTCAAAGCCGAGGGCAATTCCTGACAGAAACAGCTCGAAACAAAACACGACAAGAAAACGATATACAGACCTCGGGGACTCCGGGGGGTTAAATAGACAAAAATTATACATCGAAACGAAGTCACAGGAGGAAAATGGGACGGAAACGATTTCCGAGGTGTTCTCACACAGGGGTGGCGGGGCCAGGGGTGGGCCCGCGCCACCCGTGTGTGAGACACACACGGACTCTTTTTCCTGCCCTTTTTCATCTCGTGATTTTTCATATTTAGTAAAAACAGCAAAAATATTAAAAGAAGAACTTTTCGCGAAACTTTTCTGACTAGAACTGTTACCTATTCGAAAACGAACTCTGCAGGTTCCTGCAGTTTGTCTTGGATGTAATCTTCCGGAGAAACTGTTTCAATAACATCAACATCTTCATTATAAGAATCTCCAGAAATATAATGTTTGAGTCTTTGCCCATTCACCACTTGTGTAGAATCATCTTTCAATGAAGCAATCTTGATAGCACCTGAGCGGTACACTTCCACAATAACATATGGTCCTTCCCATTTAGAAAGTAATTTACCTGCAAAAAATCTGAGACGAGACCTATACAATAGAACTTTCTCACCAACATGAAACTCTCTCTTAAGAATTCTCTTATCATGCCATTGCTTGACTTTCTCCTTGAAAAGTCTGGCATTCTCATACGCTTCGTTTCTCCACTCATCTAGAGAACTCAAATCTAACAACCTTTTCTTACCGGCTAGTTTAAAATCTCTATTAAGCTCTCTCACTGCCCAAAAAGCTTTGTGTTCTAATTCTAAGGGCAAGTGACACGCTTTTCCGTAAACCATCTTATAAGGAGACATACCCATGGGGTTCTTATAAGCAGTTCTATAAGCCCATAAAGCGTCATCTAACTTACTAGCCCAGTTTTTCCTAGATCTACTAACAGACTTCTGCAAGATAGACTTGATCTCTCTATTTGAAAGCTCTACCTGCCCACTAGTTTGGGGATGATAAGCAGAAGCAATTCTATGATTGACATCATACTTAGCAAGAGTTTTTCTAAAACTACCGTGAATAAAATGAGAACCTCCGTCAGTCATAAGATATCTAGGCACTCCGAACCTAGGAAAAATAACATCCTTAAGCATTTTTAACGAAGTCTCACCATCGGCACTCTTTGTAGGTATGGCTTCTACCCATTTAGTAACATAATCGACAGCAACAAGTATATGGGTATAGCCTTTTGAAGGAGGAAAAGGACCCATAAAGTCAAATCCCCAGCAATCAAACGGTTCGATAACAAGAGTATAATTCATAGGCATTTCATTGCGTCTAGAAATATTACCAACTCTTTGACATTCATCGCAAGATAAAACATACCTTCTGGCATCTTTAAAGAGGGTTGGCCAATAAAAACCTGATTGTAGAACCTTCTGTGCGGTTCTATCTCCAGCATGATGCCCTCCATAGGCACTGCTATGGCATTTTCTTAATATCTCTTGTTGCTCGTATTCCGGTACGCATCTTCTCATAATACCATCAACTCCTTCTTTATATAAATGTGGGTCATCCCAAAAATAATGCCTCAAATCATAGAAGAATTTTCTTCTTTGCTGAGCTGTAAAGGTCGGAGGCAAATACTTGGAAACAATAAAGTTAGCATAATCAGCATACCAAGGAAGGTCTCGTGAAGTTACATTAATCGCAGCCAACTGTTCATTTGGAAAACTATCATTAACAGGAATAGGATCAAAAGAAATATTTTCCAATCTAGACAAGTTGTCAGCCACAGGATTTTCAGCACCTTTCCTATCTACGATATGCAAATCAAACTCTTGTAAAAGCAACACCCATCTAATAAGCCTAGGCTTAGCATCCTTCTTAGTCATAAGATACCTAATAGTAGCGTGATCAGTATGAATAGTAACTTTAGAATCAACAATATAAGATCTAAACTTATCACACGCAAAAACAACAGCAAGAAACTCTTTCTCAGTAGTGGAATAATTCTTCTGAGCAGCATCAAGAGTCTTACTAGCATAATGAATAACATTCAACTTATTATCTACGCGCTGTCCAAGAACAGCACCAACAGCAAAATCACTAGCATCACACATAATTTCAAAAGGTAAATTCCAATCAGGTGGTTGAACAATAGGAGCAGTAGTTAAAGCCTTCTTAAGAGTTTCAAAAGCTTCCTTACAATCATCATCAAAGACAAATGGTACATCTTTTTGAAGAAGATTAGTAAGAGGCTTTGAAATCTTAGAGAAATCTTTAATAAACCTCCTATAGAAACCAGCATGACCAAGACTACTACGAATACCTTTAACATCTCTGGGACAGGGCATTTTCTCGATTGCCTTCACTTTTGCTCTGTCAACTTCAATACCTCTTTCAGAAATTTCATGTCCAAGGACAATTCCTTCATTCACCATAAAGTGGCATTTCTCCTAATTAAGAACAAGGTTAGTTTCTTCACATCTCTGCAAAACTTTATCAAGGTTGTGCAAACAATTATCAAAGGAAGTTCCATAGATGGAAAAATCATCCATGAAGACCTCCACAATTTCTTCACAAAAGCCATGAAAAATAGCAGACATGCATCTTTGAAAAGTAGCAGGAGCATTGCATAAACCAAAAGGCATACGTCTATAAGCATCAGTTCCATAAGGACAAGTAAAAGTGGTTTTCTCTTGATCATCCTTCTTAACAGCAATTTGAGAAAAACCAGAATAACCATCAAGGAAACAAAAATGAGTCTTCGTAGACAACCTTTCTAGCATTTGATCAATAAACGGTAAAGGGTAATGATCTTTCTTAGTAACTTTGTTTACCTTCCTATAATCAATGCACATTCTATAACCGACAACTACCCTTTGAGGAATAAGCTCGTTATTCTCATTAGGCACAACAGTCATACCTCCCTTCTTAGGAACACAATGAACAGGACTAACCCATCTACTATCAGCAATAGGATAAATAATACCAGCATCAAGGAGTTTTAATACCTCATTTCTTACCACATCCTTCATCTTGGGAATTAAGCGGCGTTGATGCTCCACGACTGGCTTCGCGTCTTTCTCCATATTAATGGCATGCTGACATCGAGTAGGAGAAATCCCTTTTAAATCATCCAGAGTATATCCCATAGCTCCTCGGTGTTTCCTCAATATCTCCAATAATCTTTCTTCTTCCTTTCCTGAAAGTTTAGAACTAATAATAACAGGATATATTTTCTTATCATCAATATAAGCATATTTAAGATCATCAGGCAAAGGCTTTAATTCAAACACAGGATCTTCTTTAGGCGGCAAAGTGGTACCAAGATCCTCCACAGGTAAATTATGCTTGAGTAATGGTGGTTGACGAAGAAGAATGTCATCAATATCTTCTCTTTCCTTGCTAAAAACATCACTTTCGTGATCTTCCATGAATTGCTACAAGGCATTATTAGGAGCAAGTGCAATAGAAGCAAGCTGCTCTACTCGAAAATTTTCATTAGGCATTTCATTCTCATAAGAAGTCTTAGCAAACTTGGAGAAATTAAACTCATAAGACTCTCCATTAAACTTAGTAAAATTTTTCTCCTTCTTACAATCTATCACGGTGCCACAAGTGTTCAAAAATGGTCTACCAAAAATAATAGGACAAGTTTTACTAGCCTCCTTACCAAGTACTAGAAAATCAGTAGGGTATTTAGTCTTACCACATAGAACTTCCACATCTCGAACAATACCAAGGGGCCAAACAGTCTCTCGGTTAGCAAGCTGAACAACCACATCAATATCTTCAAGTTCACAAGCGCCAATCTCGTGCATGATTTCTTTGTAAAGCTCCAAGGGAATAGCACTTGCACTAGCACCAATATCGCATAAACCATAATAGCAATGATCTCCAATCCTGACAGAGATAACAGGAACACTTGCTTTCCTGTTCTTTTTAGGATGTGAAAGAATGTTAGAAACATCTTCACAAAAAAGAATATATTCATCACCTACATCTTTAGTAACAAGATCCTTCAATATAGCTACAGGAGACTTAATAGTAATTTGCTCATCAGGTTCTGCAGCTTTCTTAGTACTTTTATTAGACACACTTACCAAAGTAGAATACTTTTTTACCTTAGCAAGGAAAGGTGTCTTCTCAAAATAAGGTTCAGGCACAAGGCTATCAACAGTACAAACTTCAGTAGCTGCAGCAGGAATATGACTAATAGAATCTTTATAAGGCGCATGATATTTGTTCCAATCTTTCTTTGGAACATCAATATAAGAGGCAAAGGCCTTAAGACAATTAGCAAGTATTTGGGAATCAAGACCATAAGCAGCGCTAACACTATGAAAGTCATCAGTTCCCATAAAAGATTTAATGCATTCATAATCATAGTTTATACCTGACTTCCTACCTTTGTAGTTTTCCCAACCTTCAGCATTCTCTTGTATACGGTCAAGAAGTTTCCACTTAGCATCTTCTTTCATATGAGTAAATGATCCAAAACAAGAAGCATCCAAATAATCCTTATCAGGAAGAGTAAGCCGCGCATAAAAATTATTAATGACAATATTATTAGGGAGCTCATGAATGGGGCATTTGAGCATTAGTAACTTCAATCTCCCCCACGCTTGGGCGATACTGTCTCCATCATGAGGCCAAAAATTATATATCCGGTTACGGTCTTTATGAATTTAACTTGGAGGATAAAACTTGGAATAAAAGAGAGGCACAATATCCTCCCATGCCATAGATGGACCATCTTGGAGTAGCCGATACCACTCTTTAGCTTTGACTTTCAATGATAATGAGAATAATTTCTTCTTAACCTGACTTGGTGAAATACCTGCACATCTGAACAACTCGCATAATTCATGTATAAATAATAAGTGATCACCCGGATGGACAGTTCCATCTCCTGAATAGCAGTTATCCATAATATGCCCAACAATTTTCATAGGTATTTTAAAAGGATCAATTTCAGCAGGCGGTGGCGGTGGTGGTTCCTCCGCATGTGCAGCAGCAGCAGCAGTAGTAGAAGTGTTTCCAAATAGGAAACCAAATGGAGAGTTCTCCATAGCAGAGTAAAATAAAAGACAAAATAAAACAATACTCACAGTGACGGTTACCTTTACCAATTCCACTCTTCAATAGCGCTACACTCCCCGGCAACGGCGCCACAAAATAGTCTTGATGACCCACAAGTATAGGGGGTGTATCGTAGTACTTTCGATAAATAAGAGTGTCGAACCCAACGAGGAGCAGAAGGTGTTGATGAGCAGTTTTGATCAAGGAATCACTGTAAATACTAGCAAACAGGTTTTCAGAGGTATTTGGTAATGCGAATAAATAAAGTACGAGTAAATAGGAGACAGTAGTAACAATTGCAGCAAGTGGCCCAATCCTTTCTTCAGCAAAGGACAAGCCGGTTGTGTTCTTATAATAACCAAACGTTCTCGAGGACACACGGGAGTTTCTGTCAAGAGCTTTCGCTTCATAGAGCCAATAGTATTTATTAGTTTGATAGGTGTTATGGGGGTGAACCTGTGCTAGCGCACTACCCTTACTAGGATAAATACACACTTGTGATTATACCCCTTGCAAGCATCCGCAAATACAAGAAAGTAATTAAGATAAATCTAACCACAGCCTTAAACTCTGAGATCCTACGCTCCCTGGTGCAATGGTTTCCCAACGGAGGTTTAGGTTTCTGTCACTCCAGCAACCCCACAATCGGTAGCCAAATATACAATGCATCTCACTAGGCCCATAAATGGTGAAGTATCATGTAGTCGACGTTCACATGACACCACTAGTGAAATAGCACCACAACAATATCAAACCATTAAATATTTCTCAACAATAATTCACTACTAACATCTTGACTTCTCCCATGTCCTCAAGAACTAAACGAACTACTCACAAGACATCATATGGATCATGATCAGAGGTGAAATAATGGTAAATAACGATCTGAACATAAACCTTAATTCAATGGTTCCACTCAATACCATCAACTACAAGAGTAATCAACACCGGGAAAGTTTCCCCTATGAATATAACAAGATCCAACTCAAGATGTTACAGCGGGATGGCGTGGTGATGGTGGAGATGAAGGTGCTGGTGATGGAGATGATGATGATGATGATGATCCCGATGAAGTCCGGTGCGATGGTGATGACGATGGCGATGATCTCCCCTCTCCGGGATGGAATTTCCCCGGCAGATTTCTCTCTACCGGAGAGCTTTTCTCTCTCTGTGTTCTCCGCCCCGCAGAGGCGTCTGTGTCTAACTCTGAGCCCCCCCTGACTTAGGTTTTCGGGGACGATGATGTACGCGAAGGGGCCAGACCAGAAGTGGGCCAGGGCTCCCTCACACAGGGCTGGCGCGGCCAGGGGGCTGGCCGCGCCACCCTGGCGTGTGGGGCCGCCCTGGCTCCTCTCGACTCCTTCTTCTGGCTTCTTGAGTCTTCTGGGAAAATATAATTTCTGGTATTTTCCTGGAATTTTCCTGATCTTCAAAATATGGTCTCTTGATGGTCCTTTTTCCAGCAGAATCCTGACTCCGGCAGCAACTCCTCCGATGATCATCAAACATGTGAAAACAAAGAAAATAACATAAGTATCATATCTAAATATGAAATATATCAATGAATAATAGTAAATTATGATACAAAATAGTGATACAAATTGGACGTATCAGTCCCCCATCCTCTGCGTTCGCGTCATCGACGGCTCCGGCTGCGCCCGCGCCTACTTCCCCTGGCCGTGACCAGCGAGCGCCCTCGAAGCCCCTTCCTTGATGGCAACACCATCAACGGGAGTCTAGGGGTTGGAGGAGGAAGTCCTTTTGCTATTTCGGCCTGATACGTCCAATTTGCATCACTATTTTGTATCATAATTTACTGTTATTCATTGATATATTTCATATTTAGATATGATACTTATGTTATTTCCTTTGTTTTCACATGTTTGATGATCATCGGAGGAGTTGCTGCCGGAGTCAGGATTCTGCTGGAAAAAGGACCATCAAGAGACCATATTTTGAAGATCAGGAAAATTCCAGAAAAATACCCAGAAATTATATTTTACCAGAAGACTCACGAAGCCAGAAGGAGGAGTCGAAAGAGGCCAGGGGTGGCCCACACGCTAGGGCGGCGCGGCCAGCCCCCTGGCCGCGCCAGCCCTGTGTGAGGGAGCCCTAGCCCACTTCTGGTCTCGCCCCTTCGCGTACATTATCGTCCCCGAAAACCTAAGTCAAGGGGGGCTCAGAGTTAGACACAGCCGCCTCTGCGGGGCGGAGAACACAGAGAGAGAAAAGCTCTCCGGTAGAGAGAAATCTGCCGGGGAAATTCCTTCCCGGAGAGGGGAGATCATCGCCATCGTCATCACCATCGCACCGGACTTCATCGGGATCATCATCATCATCATCATCTCCATCACCAGCACCTTCATCTCCACCATCACCACGCCATCCCGCTGTAACATCTTGAGTTGGATCTTGTTATATTCATAGGGGAAACTTTCCCGGTGTTGATTACTCTTGTAGTTGATGCTATTGAGTGGAACCATTGAATTAAGGTTTATGTTCAGATCGTTATTTACCATTATTTCACCTCTGATCATGATCCATATGATGTCTTGTGAGTAGTTCGTTTAGTTCTTGAGGACATGGGAGAAGTCAAGATGTTAGTAGTGAATTATTGTTGAGAAATATTTAATGGTTTGATATTGTTGTGGGTGCTATTTCACTAGTGGTGTCATGTGAACGTCGACTACATGATACTTCACCATTTATGGGCCTAGTGAGATGCATTGTGTATTTGGCTACTGATTGTGGGGTTGCTGGAGTGACAGAAACCTAAACCTCCGTTGGGAAACCATTGCACCAAGGAGCGTAGGATCATAGAGTTTAAGGCTGTGGTTAGATTTATCTTAATTACTTTCTTGTATTTGCGGATGCTTGCAAGGGGTATAATCACAAGTGTGTATTTATCCTAGTAAGGGTAGTGCGCTAGCACTGGTTCACCCCCATAACACTTACCAAATCAATAAATACTATTGGCGCTATGAAGCAAAAGCTCTTGACAGAAACCTCCCGTGTGTCCTCGAGAACGTTTGGTTATTATAAGAACACAACCGGCTTGTCCTTTGCTGAAGAAAGGATTGGGCCACTTGCTGTAATTGTTACTACTGTCTTTTATTTACTCGCACTTTATTTACTCGTATTACCAAATACTCCTGAAAACCTGTTTGCTAGTATTTACAGTGATTCCTTGATCAAAACTGCTCATCAACACCTTCTGCTCCTCGTTGGGTTCGACACTCTTATTTATCGAAAGTACTACGATACACCCCCTATACTTGTGGGTCATCAAGACTATTTTCTGGCGCCGTTGCCGGGGAGTGTAGCGCTATTGAAGAGTGGAATTGGTAAAGGTAACCGTCGCTGTGAGTATTTTTTTTATTTTGTCTTTTATTTTTGTTTTACTCTGCTATGGAGAACTCTCCATTTGGTTTCCTATTTGGAAACACTTCTACTACTGCTGCTGCTGCACATGCGGAGGAACCACCACCGCCACCGCCTGCTGAAATTGATCCTTTTAAAATACCTATGAAAATTGTTGGGCGTATTATGGATAACTGCTATTCAGGAGATGGAACTGTCCATCCGGGTGATCACTTATTATTTATACATGAATTATGCGAGTTGTTCAGGTGTGCAGGTATTTCACCAAGCCAGGTCAAGAAGAAATTATTCTCTATATCATTGAAAGGCAGAGCTGAAGAGTGGTATCGACTACTCCAAGATGGTCCATCTATGGCATGGGAGGATATTGTGCCTCTCTTTTATTCCAAGTTTTATCCTCCAAGTGAAATTCATAACGACCGTAACAAGATATATAATTTTTGGCCTCATGATGGAGAGAGTATTGCCCAAGCGTGGGGGAGATTGAAGTTACTAATGCTCAAATGCCCCATTCATGAGCTCCCCAATAATATTGTTATTGATAATTTTTATGCGCGGCTTACTCTTCCTGATAAGGATTATTTGGATGCTTCTTGCTTTGGATCATTTACTCATATGAAAGAAGATGCCAAGTGGAAACTTCTTGACCGTATACAAGAGAATGCTGAAGGATGGGAAAACGACAAAGGTAGGAAGTCAGGTATAAACTATGATTATGAATGCATTAAATATTTTATGGGAACCGATGACTTTCTTAGTGTTAGCGCTGCTTATGGTCTTGATTCCCAAATACTTGCTAATTGTCTTAAGGCCTTTGCCTCTTATATTGATGTTCCAAAGAAAGATTGGAACAAATATCATGCGCCTTACAAAGATTCTATTAGTCATATACCTGCTGCAGCTACTGAAGTTTGTACTGTTGATAGCCTCGTGCCTGAACCTTCTTTTGAGAAGACACCTTTCCCTGCTAAGGTAAAGAAGTACTCTACTTTGGTAAGTGTGTCTAATAAAAGTACTAAGAAAGCTGCAGAGCCTGATGAGCAAATTACTATTAAGTCTCCTGTTGCTATATTGAAAGATCTTGTAACTAAAGATGTGGGAGATGAATATATTCTTTTTTGTGAAGATGCTTCTAACATTCTTTCACATCCTAAAAAGCACAGGAAAGCAAGTGTTCCTGTTATCTCTGTCAGGATTGGAGATCATTGCTATTATGGTTTATGTGATATTGGTGCTAGTGCAAGTGCTATTCCTTTGGAGCTTTATAAAGAAATTATGCACGAGATTGGCGCTTGTGAACTTGAAGATATTGATGTGGTTGTTTAGCTTGCTAACCGAGAGACTGTTTGGCCTCTTGGTATTGTTCGAGATGTGGAAGTTCTTTGCGGTAAGACTAAGTACCCTACTGATTTTCTAGTACTTGGTAAGGAGGCTAGTAAAACTTGTCCTATTATTTTTGGTAGACCCTTTTTGAACACTTGTGGCGCCATAATAGATTGTAAGAAAGAGAAAATTTTTACTAAGTTTAATGGAGAGTCTTATGAGTTTAATTTTTCCAAGTTTGCTAAGACTTCTTATGAAAATGACACGCCTAATGAAAATTTTCGAGTAGAGCAGCTTGCTTCTATTGCTCTTGCCCCTAATAATGCCTTGCAGCAATTCATGGAAGATCACGAAAGTGATGTTTTTAGCAAGGAAAGAGAAGAGATTGACGATATTCTCCTTCGTCAACCACCACTACTCAAGCATAATCTACCTGTGGAGGATCTTGGTACCACTTTGCCGCCTAGAGAAGATCCTGTGTTTGAATTAAAACCTTTGCCTGATGACCTCAAATATGCTTATATTGATGATAAGAAAATATATCCTGTTATTATTAGTTCAAAACTTTCAGGAAAGGAAGAAGAAAGATTATTGGAGATATTGAGGAAACATCGAGGAGCTATGGGATATACTCTTGATGATTTAAAAGGGATTTCTCCTACTTTATGTCAGCATGCCATTAATATGGAGAAAGATGCGAAGCCAGTTGTGGAGCATCAGCGCCGCCTAATTCCCAAGATGAAGGATGTGGTAAGAAATGAGGTATTAAAGCTCCTTGATGCTGGTATTATTTATCCTATTGCTGATAGTAGATGGGTTAGTCCTGTTCATTGTGTTCCTAAGAAAGGAGGTATGACTGTTGTACCTAATGAGAATAACGAGCTTATTCCTCAAAGGGTAGTTGTTGGTTATAGAATGTGCATTGATTATAGGAAGGTAAACAAAGTTACTAGGAAAGATCATTACCCTTTACCGTTTATAGATCAAATGCTAGAAAGGTTGTCTAAGAAGACTCATTTTTGTTTCCTTGATGGTTATTCTGGTTTTTCTCAAATTGCTGTTAAGAAGGATGATCAAGAGAAAACCACTTTTACTTGTCCTTATGGAACTTATGCTTATAGACGTATGCCGTTTGGTTTATGCAATGCTCCTGCTACTTTTCAAAGATGTATGTCTGCTATTTTTCATGGTTTTTGTGAAGAAATTGTGGAGGTCTTCATGGACGATTTCTCCGTCTATGGAACTTCTTTTGATAATTGTTTGCACAACCTTGATAAAGTTTTGCAGAGGTGCGAAGAAACTAACCTTGTCCTTAATTGGGAGAAATGCCACTTTATGGTAAATGAAGGGATTGTCCTTGGACATAAAATCTCTGAAAGAGGTATTGAAGTTGACAGAGCAAAAGTGGAGGCAATTGAGAAAATGCCATGTCCAAGAGATGTTAAAGGTATTCGTAGTATTCTTGGTCATGCTGGTTTCTATAGGAGGTTTATTAAAGATTTCTCTAAGATTTCAAAGCCTCTTACCAATCTTCTTCAAAAGGATGTACCATTTGTCTTTGATGATGATTGTAAGGAAGCTTTTGAAACTCTTAAGAAGGCTTTAACTACTGCTCCTATTGTTCAACCACCTGATTGGAATTTACCTTTTGAAATTATGTGTGATGCTAGTGATTTTGCTGTTGGTGCTGTTCTTGGACAGCGCATAGATAATAAGTTGAATGTTATTCATTATGCTAGTAAGACTCTTGATGCTGCTCAAAAGAATTGTGCTACTACTGAGAAAGAGTTTCTTGCTGTTGTTTTTGCTTGTGATAAGTTTAGATCTTATATTGTTGATTCTAAAGTTACTATTCATACTGATCACGCTGCTATTAGATATCTTATGACTAAGAAGGATGCTAAGCCTAGGCTTATTAGATGGGTGTTGCTTTTACAAGAGTTTGATTTGCATATCGTAGATAGGAAAGGTGCTGAAAATCCTGTGGCTGACAACTTGTCTAGATTGGAAAATATTTCTTTTGATCCTATTCCTGTTAATGATAGTTTTCCAAATGAACAGTTGGCTGCATTAAATGTAACTTCACGAGACCTTCCTTGGTATGCTGATTATGCTAACTTTATAGTTTCCAAGTATTTGCCTCCAACCTTTACAGCTCAGCAAAGAAGGAAATTCTTCTATGATTTGAGGCATTATTTTTGGGATGACCCACACTTATATAAAGAAGGAGTTGATGGTATCATGAGAAGATGCGTACCAGAATATGAGCAACAAGAGATATTAAGGAAATGCCATAGCAGTGCTTATGGAGGGCATCATGCTGGAGATAGAACAGCACAGAAAGTTCTACAATCAGGTTTTTATTGGCCAACCCTCTTTAAAGATGCCAGAAGGTATGTTTTATCTTGCGATGAATGTCAAAGAGTTGGAAATATTTCTAGACGCAATGAAATGCCTATGAATTACACTCTTGTTATTGAACCGTTCAATTGTTGGGGATTTGACTTTATGGGTCCTTTTCCTCCTTCAAAAGGCTATACCCATATACTTGTTGCTGTAGATTATGTTACTAAATGGGTAGAAGCCATACCTACAAAGAGTGCCGATGGTGAGACTTCGTTAAAGATGCTTAAGGATGTTATTTTTCCTAGGTTCGGAGTGCCTAGATATCTTATGACTGACGGAGGTTCTCATTTTATTCACGGTAGTTTTAGAAAAACTCTTGCTAAGTATGATGTCAATCATAGAATTGCTTCTGCTTATCATCCCCAAACTAGTGGGCAGGTAGAGCTTTCAAATAGAGAGATCAAGTCTATCTTGCAGAAGACTGTTAGTAGATCTAGGAAAAACTGGGCTAGTAAGTTAAATGACGCTTTATGGGCCTATAGAACTGCTTATAAGAACCCTATGGGTATGTCTCCTTATAAGATGGTTTACGGAAAAGCGTGTCACCTGCCTTTAGAATTAGAACACAAAGCTTTTTGGGCAGTGAGAGAGCTTAATAGAGATTTTAAACTAGCCGGTAAGAAAAGGTTGTTAGATTTGAGTTCTCTAGATGAGTGGAGAAACGAAGCGTATGAGAATGCCAGACTTTTCAAAGAGAAAGTCAAGCAATGGCATGATAAGAGAATTCTTAAGAGAGAGTTTCATGTTGGTGAGAAAGTTCTTTTGTATAGGTCTCGTCTCAGATTTTTTGCAGGAAAGTTACTTTCTAAATGGGAAGGACCATATGTTATTGTGGAAGTGTACCTATCGGTGTTCTGGATACCGGGGTATCCCGGTCCACCTGCTCCTGGGCCCCGTCATCGGCCCATCGTCAGCCCAGGGGGCAATCAGCGATCCAAGTCACGGAGAAGACCCTCACGAGGAGGCGCCTCGTGAGGAGAACGACGACAGAAACGGCTAAGGACCAGAAGACCTCCTCACGAGCCCCTGCTGGTGAGGAGATGACGCACGCCTATGCCAGCTCAGCACGATTGGCGTGCAGAGCAAGAAGCTAGCGGGCAGAAGACCACGTACCGCCCACGCTACCCCCGACAGGGAGGAGACCAACTTTCTCTATGCCTGCCCAAAGCGGCACAGTGGCAGTTGGCCACCCCCCTAAATATAGCGTGGACGGTGCAGGGCGCCAGAGGAGGACGTCAGCTTCCTCCACCCAGTCCTGTGGACCGGCGCCGCTACCCTACGAAGACCAAGTCTACAGAAGAGTATAGTCTACAGCTGTCCTCCCTCCTTGGCCGTGTGTGGCAACCCCTTCCCCAAGAAGATAAGGGGAAGGAGGACCTTGGCGCTATAAAAGGAGGGAGAGGCCACCCCTTAGAGGGATCCGGTCTGATCTGATCTTCATCTTCTTCGAGCTGCTAGTTGGGCACGCAGGTTCTTCAACCTCTGGCCAACTAGAGCTTTGTAACCAAGGCCTTCTACTCCTCGCGAGGTGTCGCGTTGCAATACAAGAAGGCAGGAAGTAGGGGTTTTACCTCACCACGAGGGCCCTGAACCTGAGTAAAGCTCGGTCTCCCTCTCTGCAGTGCGTTGCGCGTCCGACAATCGAGGCTTCCGTCACCGTGTTTCGTTGCGATCCAAGATCTCACACGTTCAGCCCCCTGCGTTCAAATCCTTGGGTCCGTCGTGTGGTACCCCGTGTTCTTGCGACACGAAATCCGTCGACATTTGGCGCGCCAGGTAGGGGGCTGTGGTGTGTTTTCTTCTAGATCTGCTTCGACATGGCCGACGCCAATGCAAGGCTCGAGCGTCTTCGCCGTCGCAACGCTGTTCGGGGGCAAACCGAGCCCATCTTCCGTCGTCATGAAGCTTCGGCCGGGGAGGAAGAGGAGGAAGATCTGGAGTCCTCCTACCTCCCGTCCGGGCGGACAGAGCCTTCGCTCTCCTTCACCGCCACCGCCACTTCTCGCGCTCGTTCTGGGAGTCAGCTGTCTCCTGCGTAGGCACTCGCCATGGCGCAGGAGCTGCTGCGCTATCAACCCACCGACGACGGGCGTGAGGGGTGGCGCGCTCGAATCGCCGAGCTCGTCGCCATCGCCAACGAAGACCCGGCCCAGGGAGGAGCCCAGGGCGCGGGGAACCCAGATCCGGCGGCGGGACATCGCGTCCTGGGCGCCGGAGATGGAGGGGCCAACAAGGCCAAGAAGGTGGTTTCCCGCGCCGGGTCTTCGCCGCGCGGGGAGCCGAGCTGCCAAATCGTCCAACGCGCTCCGGAAGACGCACGCGTCTCCCTCGAGCGCCGCCGCGAAAATCATGACCGCGCCATCGATGACATCGGCGAAGCTGGCAAGAACGTCAGGACCCCCGGCGTCCCGATCTACAACCCCGGGTGTCTTGCCCTCACTCACCAGCAGCGCTACGTCGTCTGGCCTGACAAGTTCAAGCCAGACATCAGCGCGCGTTACAACGGGACCACAAATCCTGTCGAATTCCTCCAACTCTACGTCGTCGCCATCCAGGCTGCGCGTGGAGATCAGCGCGCCATGGCCAATTGGTTCCCCATGGCCCTCAAGGACGCTCCGTGAACTTGGCTCATGAATCTTCCTCACGAATCCGTGACGTCGTGGAAGGATTTATGTCGTCAGTTCGTTGCCAACTTCATGCCCACGTACGAGCGCCCCACAACTAAGAACGATCTTAAAGCGGTGCGCCAGTACAAGGGCGAGACACTTCGTCAATACATCCAGCGCTTCAGTCAGATGAGGAACAAGATCCCCAGGATCTCCAACGAGGAGGTCATCTCCGCATTCTCCACGGGTGTCTCTGACGTCAAGATGCGGGAGAAGCTATCTGTGAATGATGAGCTGACTTCCGTCGTCAGGCTCTTCGAGATCGCTGACCGCTGCGCCAAGGCTGAGGAGGGGAGGCTCTTCGTGCACAATCTGTCGGAGGCGCCTCCCCCAAAGCCGAAGTCCAAGGACCCCAAGCGAAAGGAGGCTGCAGCCCTCGCGGCGGAGCCAGATCATAAGCAACGCCGCGGGGACCGCTCCGATCGCGATAAAGGTCGACGTCGCCGCTACTGCATTATCCACAAGAAGGACACCCACAATACCGAGGATTGTTGGATTGTCCGGAAGTTTCACGAGGAAAACGGCGTCGCCAAGCGTCGCGGGGGTGGCCGCAGCAACGGCAAGAGTGGATCCCGGGGTGATCGCCGCGACGACGACCGCGAGGAAGGTCGCCACCGTGGGGGTCTGTCTCGAGACGATCCCGAGCCGCTGCCGCTGCCCCCACCAGCAAACGATCGTCGGGAGGAGAACCAGGGGGGCTATCAAGAGCCGCGAGACTTCGTCGCTTGCCTCCTGGGTGGAGCTCAGGCTCCTCTGTCAAATCGGCACTTCAAGCAGCTGTCGCGAGAGATCGCGGCGGCACAGCCCAACTTCGGCAATCGCCTGATGAAGTGGTCGACGTGGAAGATTGGCTTCGACGAGGAGGATCATCCGGCTTCCACAAGGGGCGTGGGCACAATCCCCCTCTTGTGCACGCCAACCATCAACAACGCCGCCGTCAATCGCACTCTCATCGACGGAGGGGCGGGCCTCAACATCATCTCCGTCGAGATCTTCGAAAAGATGCAGGTGCCGTACCACCGGCTCATGCCAACTCGGCCGTTCTTCGGGGTAACCGAGGGATCTACAACGCCAATTGGGCAGGTAAGCCTGCCCGTCACCTTCGGCACCCGGGACAACTACAGGACGGAAAGCCTCGACTTCGACGTTGCCTACATCGCCCTGCCATACAATGCCATCCTCGGCTACCCAGCCTTGGCAAGGTTCATGGCAGCAACGCACCATGGCTTCAACGTCCTCAAGATTCCGGGCGCCAACGGCACGATCACCGTGCGCTGCAATGAGAAGGATGCTCTCCGATCAGTTGAGCATGTCTACCGCGAGGCCGCCACCATGTTCCCCGCCGACAAAGATCTACTGGAAAACTCCGGCGACCTCGCGAGGAAGAAGCAGCTCGTATCCCAAGAGCGGGCTACAGCGAAGAAGGCCTCTCTCGAGCCCCACCCTCTGGGTTCGACAGGGAAGAAGTTCGCCGCCTCTGCATCGCCTACTCCAAGCGAGGACCTGGTCCATCCAATGTTGGACATGAGCATTGGGGAAGCTGCGGTACCCTCCGGCAGGAGGCCCCAGTTTACCCAGGAGCGCTCGGCAACCAAGAAGGTCCCGCTACAGGCTGGGGGCTGTAAAAACTTCGTCACCATCGGGGCAGGGCTTTCCCCCAAATAGGAAAGCGCGCTCGTCACCTTCCTGCGGGCAAATTCTGACATGTTCGCTTGGACTCCGTCGGATATGCCCGGTGTTCCTAGGGAGGTGATTGAGCACCACTTAGCCGTGTGCCCTCAGGCACACCCCGTGAAGCAGAAGACTAGGAAGCAAGCGCAAGAGAAGCAAGACTTCATCGTCAAGGAGATAGAGAAGCTGAAGAAGGCCAAGTTGATACGCGAGGTGGCCCACCCCACCTGGGTTGCTAATCCGGTGGTTGTCCCAAAGGCTAACGGCAGTGGGCGCCTCTGCGTGGACTTCACAAGTCTCAACAAGGCCTGTCCCAAGGACCCTTACCCTCTCCCGAGGATAGATCAAATCGTCGACTCCACCGCCGGCTGCGACCTCCTTTGCTTCTTGGATGTTTTCTCCGGCTATCATCAGATCAAGATGGCAAAGGAGGACGAAGAGAAGACCGCCTTCATCACGCCCTGTGGGGTGTACTGCTACGTCTGCATGCCCTTTGGCCTGAAGAACGCAGGAGCTACATTCCAAAGGCTCATGCGTAAGGCCCTGGGGGCTCAGATGGGAAGGAATGCGGAGGCCTACGTCGACGACATCGTCGTCAAGACTCGCGAGGGTCACACCTTCATCGAGGATCTGGAGGAAACATTCGTCAACCTGAGAAAGGTAAACATCAAGCTCAACCCCGCCAAGTGCGCCTTCGGCGTACCGTCGGGAAAACTGTTGGGGTTCCTCGTGTCCAATCGCGGGATAGAGGCGAACCCCGACAAGGTCAAGGCCATCGAAGAAATGTGTCCTCCGCGCAATCTCAAGGAAATGCAACGCCTCGCGGGGTGCATGGCAGCCTTGGGGCGCTTCATCGCGAGGAGTGGGGAAAAAGCTTTGCCCTTCTTCAAGCTCATGAAGCGCACTAGGAAGTTCGAGTGGACTCCGGAAGCCGACAAGGCCTTCGCCGAGTTGAAAAGGTACCTCACGAGCCCACCGATCATGGTTGCCCCAACGACTCGCGAGCCCTTGCTACTCTACATCGCGGCAACTCCAAGGACTGCAAGTGCCGTTCTCGTCGCGGAGCGGAACGTCAAGGTAATCGCCAAGGAGGAGGTCACTCCTCCAAGCTCGGGGGCTCCTCGCGAGGAAGAGGCCGCTTCACCTCCCGCCCCTCGAGAGGAGTCGCCCGAGGGATCTTCACCGACCGAGCTGCTCTCTCAGAGCAACGCTCAAAAGCCTCCTGAGGAGGAGCCTTCCGAGGGTGTCGTCAAGGTGCAAAAGCCTGTGTACTTCGTCAGCACGGTACTGCGCGACGCGCGGGAGCGCTACACAATGCAACAAAAGTTGCTCTACACCTTGCTCATCGCCTCGCGGAAGCTACGCCACTAATTCCAGGGTCACCCGATTAAGGTGGTAACCGATCGGCCCCTAGAAACCGTCCTCCGCAACCCCAATGTCACCGGGCGGGTGGCTGAGTGGGCTGTGGAGCTACAGCCTTTCGAGATCTGCTTCGAAACTACAAAGGTAATCAAGAGCAAGGCTTTGGCCGAGTTTACTGCAGAATGGACTGATCCGTTCGTCGACGAGCCTCTAGAGGTGGAGTCAACTCTCCCTGGAGAGGAGGCCCCAGGCCTCTGGGTCATGCACTTCGACGGCGCCTTTAACCTCCCCGGCGCGGGAGCCGGTGCTGTCCTAACCTCTCCCTCTGGAGACAAGCTTTTCTACGCTGTGCAGCTCTGCTTCACACCTGAGAACAAGGTCTCCAACAACATCGCAGAGTACGAAGGACTACTTGCTGGCCTAAGGGCAGCAAACGCTTTGGGCATCAAGCGCCTCGTCATCAAGGGAGATTCACAGCTGGTTGTGAACTTCTCGAACAAGAGCTACACTCCGAGGGATGAGCACATGGCGGCTTATCTCGAGGAGCATCGAAAGATGGAAAAACGCTTCCAAGGCTTGGAGCTGAAGCACATCCCGAGGGGAGAAAATGTGGAAGCCGACGAGATCGCCAAGCGCGCCTCTCATCGCCTGGCGCAGCCCGCCGGCGTCTTCGAGGAGCGTCTCTTCAAACCGTCCGCCTCTCCGTCAACATCCAAACCACCTCCTCCTTCTGCTTTGCCGCCACCGCCGGAGCAGGGGGCTCCGGATTGCGGGCCTCCTTCGGGTGACCGCGTCCTTCTGGCATTAGCTCGGCAGGAGGGAGTGGATTGGATCATCGAGCTCAAGGCCTACCTCACCACCAGCAGGCTTCCTGAGGATGAAGAGGAGGCCGAGAGGATTGTGCGGCAAGCTTCGGGCTACTGAGTCAAGGACGGTGACTTGTACCGGCGTCGCCCAAATGGCGTCGCTCTGAAGTGCATATCTACTCACCAAGGCCAAGAGCTTCTAAGGCACATCCACGCGGGCGAGTGTGGGCATCATGCCTCTGCTGCAACTCTAGCCGCAAAGGCATATCGAAGTGGCTTCTACTGGCCTTCGGCGCTCGGGGATGCGGCGGAGATGGTCAAGAGGTGCGAGGCGTGCCAATTCCACGCCAAGCAGATACATCAGCCAGCGCAAGAGCTGCGAACCATCCCACTCACTTGGCCCTTTGCCGTTTGGGGGCTGGACATCCTCGGTCCATTCCCCAGAGCGCAAGGGGGCTATCGCTACCTCTACGTCGCCATCGACAAGTTCACCAAGTGGGTGGAGGTGGAACCGGTGTGCACGATCCCGGCGAGGTCCGCACTCAAGTTCATCCGTGGGCTGGTCTGTCGTTTTGGAGTGCCTAACCGCATCATCACCGACAACGGCAGCCAGTTCACCAGCGGACTGTTCCGGGAGTACTGCGCATCGACCGGCATCAAGATTTGCTTCGCCTCCGTCGCCTACCCCCGGAGCAATGGCCAAGCCGAGCGTGCCAACGCTGAAGTACTCAAAGGACTCAAGACGAAAAGCTTCAACGCCAAGCTCGAGGCCTGCGGCAAAAAATGGTTAGACAACCTCCAATCCATCTTGTGGTCCATCAGGACTACCGCCACCAAACCCACTGGAGAAACCCCTTTCTTCCTGGTCTACGGGGCGGAGGCTGTTCTTCCCACCGACATCAAGTTCGGGTCGCCAAGAGTGCTCGCCTTCGACGAAAATCGCCAAGAGGACCTCATCAAGGATCGCCTCCTCCAGCTCGAGGAAGCTCGGTGCCAAGCCGTGCTCCGCACCGCGAGGTACCAGCAAGGACTACGCCGCTACCATAGCCACCATGTTCGAGCAAGAACTCTGGAGGTCGGCGACTTGGTGCTGAGGAGAATACTCTCTCGCGAGGGCCTGCACAAGTTGTCTCCAATGTGGGAAGGGCCCTTCAAGGTGACGCACATCGCCAGGCCAGGCTCGGCGCGGCTGGAAACCGCAGAAGGCGTGCCAGTGGGGAACCCGTGGAACACAGCTCATCTACGAAAGTTCTACCCCTAGGTTTCTCACGAGGAGAAAAGACCGTTTTCACGGCACTTGTATCAGCTCAACCTGCTCTTAAGCACTGATATTAAGTTATCGCGCAATGTAGCGCCTCTGCTTCGGCATGACATCAAAATGGCATGAAGTCCATTTATTTTCTGTTGTACTCCACGCAGAAGGGGACTAGGCACGGTGTCTATGCGGGGGCCTTCGCCCGGAAAACAGCAAGCCCGAAAAACCCGAAGGGAGCGAGCTCTGGTCGGGGGCAACGGCCCCGTTAACGATCACCTCTGGATGCCCATGGTGCTTAGTTCCTCGCGAAGTACATCGGAAAATAAAAAATCTTCGAGGATAGTCCAAGGTGTGCCCAAGGCACCCATTAAGGACCTACCCCTCGTGAGCAACCCTCACGAGGGAGCAAAGACGCGTCGATGCACTAGCATCCGCAAAAGGATTCCCTCTCTCGAGGAAGGCCTAACGTGGTAGGATTATTGAAGACCAAGGCCGCTCCGATCAATCTTGCGAAGGAGACGCAGATCCGGAGGTCCGCGCCAGGCCCTTCACTTCATGAGCAATCCTTGTGGGGTGTCGACGGTCTCTGGGCTCTCATAAGCGTCGACGTTTTCACGTCCGTGAGGGTCCAGCTTCCCTCAACGACGAGGAAGGCCCCGTGAATTGCCACGCGCGGCAATTTGCTCTTAGCTGCTGGCACAGATAGTGCCGCGCTCCTCCACGACGGAGAAGGTCCCTGTGCCGGTCACAGGGGCATCTTATTCGCCTTCTTTTTTCGTTTGTTTTGTCGATTTGTTCTTCCGTTTTCGGGGATTTGGGGTTTTTTGTTTTCCAACTCTTTCTTCAACTTCTTCTCTCAGGAATCGTCCAATGTGTCGTCGACGCCGACCCCGTCTCGAGCTCTGAGGCAAAGGGAGGCTTCCCGTCAATGCCAACAGCTCACTAGGGCTCTCGTGCGAAGCAAACGACCAGGACAATGAAGAGCGACAAGATGATAAACAAAAGGATTTCATTAAATTGCCCCCAGTGGGGGAAGGAGCGAAGCACGGCGGGGCATTCCCCGCCGGCAAGGACTACAAGGAAAAAGAGGGGAGGAGACTAGCTCCCCTCCCCAGAAGACTACCGCGCCGGGGCCTCCTCTTCACTGCATCGCGGGCTGGGGGTAGGTGCGGCGGACGCCGCCGGCGGTGAAGATCCGCACCGTCGCCTCCAGCGTCCCCAGCTTGAAGCGGAAGACGAGGTGGTCGCCGACGCGGAGGCGGTGGCCGAGGGCGAAAGCCCTCCAGCGGCCGGCGAGGACGGCATTGCCGCCGCCCCCGAAGAGGATGTCCACAGGCCAGAAGAGGTCTGGCCTGCTCTGCTCCCCCAGGGCGATCTCCCCGGCGGCCGGGCCGTGGGCGTGAACCACCATCCGGACGGCGTCGGGCAGCCGGAGGGAGTTGAAGCCCGGGGCGTCGACGACGACGAGGAGCTCCAAGAAGCGGGACCCCGGGGCGATAAGGGGTCCCAGCAGCGCCACCGCCAAGGGGCGCAGAGTGGCAACCACTCCGTTCACCGGCGGGGCCGGAAGATCTGCAGCAGGGGGAGGGGGGCCTAGGGCGGCCTCCACCTCCCGGAGGGCCCGATCGATGCTCCCCGAGGCGCGGGAAGCAGGCGCCGCCGCCAGCGGCGACGGCAAGTTCAGGGCGCCTCCACGCGCAGGACCCCTGAGGGTCAGGGCGCCAGAGGTCCCCGCGGCGGCACGGCTCGCGTCGCCCTGCCGCGGCGCGCCGATGCGGAGGAGGCCACCGGCGCCGGGCGTCCACTGGGCCGGGACCTTCGCCTTCTTCCCGCTGCCCAGGGGACGTCTGCGGCGCTTCCGCTCGCCGCCGCGATTTGCCCCATGGTGGGCGCCAACTGTCATGGGAATTTAGAGACAGTAGCAATTGTTAGGCTTATCGGAGGGGCTCGACGGTGACGACGAGGGGCCCGGCTCGGGATTATGCCTACTGTGACACCACGGTTTACCCAGGTTCAGGGCCCTCCCGGGTGGAGGTAAACCCCTACTTCCTGCCTGCCTCGTATTGATTGGAGAGTATCGGTTACAATGCTCCTCGAGCTGTTCGGGCTAGAGTAGGAAGAAGAAGATCGGATCCCCCTATGCTAAGGGTCCAGGCCCCCTTATATAGACGGGGGCCTGGTTACAGGTTTCGGTAGCGATTCGGCTGGCTGCCGGCTCCTCCGCGGCGGCGCTCCTGGCGTGATCCTCTGGCCCTGCTCTGGCCAAGGCACTTTATAAAGTGCCTTTCCCCTCGGTCGGCATCTGGAGGGCATATCCCTTCTCTTTTGCCTCGGATCCCGTCGTGGGGAAGGGTCTTCGATCTCTTATTGGCTGAGGCCGATCGTGGCGGGCGTCATTCCATCCTTGGCCTCTATCGCTCCTGTCGGGGCCATCCTACTTTCGGCCAGATGACCGTTGGGAAGCTTTGTCTTCATCACCCGGCTCTGGTCTTCCATGGCGGAGTCGCCAGCCGGCTGCTGGCGCAGCCGACCCTTCGGGCGGAGCCGGTCTTCTCGTGTTGAAGCCGTGGGGGCTCCTAGGATGCCAGCCGGTATATTGCCCGGCCCGTGGTGTGCCCCCTAAGTCATCCCCACGACAACAACCTGAAGCGAGCCTTGTCTACCGCGCCAATCTTGGCTGCGCCGGCTCCGGGAGAGCCAATGCTGCTCTACATCACAGCTACTCCACAAGTCATCAGTATTGTGATCGTGGTGGAGCGCACCGAGGAAGGCAAAGAGCTGCCGGTTTAGTGCCCGGTGTACTACCTGAGTGAGGTGCTCACTCTCTCCAAGCAGAATTACCTGCACTACCAGAAGGTCACGTACGGCATGTACATGGCGGCCAAGAAGCTGAAGCACTACTTTGAGGAGCACCCAATCATGGTGGTGAGCACCACTCCGCTCTCGGAGATCATCGGGTGCAAGGACATGTCGGGAAGAGTGGCCAAATGGGCGATTGAGCTCGCAGCTCATACCATTCAGTACAAGCCCAGGACGACGATCAAGTCGCAGATCATAGCGGATTTCTTCGCTGACTGGGGAGAGCACCAGTACCTGCCGCCGGCTCCAGACTCCACCCACTGGCGCATGCACTTCGATGGCTCCAAGCTGCTCGGGGGATTGGGAGCCGGCGTCGTCCTCACCTCTCCTAAGGGAGACAAGCTGCAGTACGTGCTGCAGATGCACTTCCGTGCGTCGAACAACGTCGCTGAGTACGAAGCCCTGGTACATGGGCTCAAGATGGCTAAGCAGATCGGCATCAGGAGGATCCTCTATTTTGGAGACCCCGACCTAGTGACGTACCAGGTCTCAGGGGATTGGGACGCCAAGGACGCCAACATGGCCTCCTATCGCTTCTACGTGCGGCAGCTCAGCAGATTCTTCGAGGGCTGCGAGTTCCACCATGTCCCCAGAGCAAACAACAAGGAAGCAGACCGGCTGTCCAAGATCGGCTCCACCAAGCAGGATATCCCAGCTGGGGTGTCCCTGGAGATCATCCACAAGCCGTCTATCAAACCTTCGCCGGAGTCCATATCCATCTATGTGCCTGGAGACCCAGCCCCGGCTCAGGTACCGCCACCGGACCCGGGGGCTGTCATCTCGGGGCTGAAGGAGACAGTCGGCCAGCCCAGCATGGCCGGCTCAACGAAGGACAAGGGGACTGCCGGCTCCACGCCCACTCCCCCAGCCGGACAATCAGATGAAGCCGGCACAATGACGGACCCGGGGGCTGCTGACCCTCTGGTCGCCAGTGTCTTCCACATACGGGAGATACCTTCCTGGGCGGAGCCATTCTCCAACTACCTCATTACTAGGGACTTGCCGCAAGACGAAGTGGAAGCTAGGCGAATTCAACGTCGAGCTGGGGCGTACACCATCATCAATAGTGAGCTGTACAAGCGCAGTGTGTCAGGCATCTTCCAGAAGTGCATCGAGACGGAAGAAGGGATAGAGCTTCTAAGAGAGATACACCAAGGGGAGTGCGGGCATCACGCATCTTCCAGAGCCTTGGTGGCCAAGGCCTTCCGCCATGGTTTCTACTGGCCAACGGCCAAGCAAAATGCAGAGCAGCTGGTGAAGAAGTGCAACAGTTGCCAGCGCTTCTCCAAGCACAGAAACACTCTAGCGGCAGCCCTCAAGACCATCCCGCTCACCTGGCCGTTCGCTATCTGGGGCCTGGACATGGTAGGGCCATTCAAGACTGCACCTGGGGGCTTGACGCATCTGTTGGTTGCTGTAGACAAGTTCACCAAGTGGATCGAAGCCAAGCCAATTAAGAATCTCGACGGCTCGTCCACAATAAGGTTCTTCAACGAGATCATCACAAGATATGGAGTTCCCCATAGCATCATCACCGACAATGGGACAAACTTTGCGAAGGGAGTCTTTGCTGATTACTGTGGCCAGAAAGGCATCCGGCTGGACTTAGCGTCAGTGGCGCACCCACAGACAAACGGGCAAGTGGAGAAGGCAAATGGGCTGATCCTAGCCGGCATCAAACCAAGGCTGGTCGAGCCTCTCGAACGCTCAACTGGCTGTTGGGTCGAGGAGCTACCTTCAGTGCTCTGGAGCCTACGCACCACTCCAAATCGCTCTGTTAGCTTCACACCTTTCTTCCTGGTCTATGGAGCAGAAGCGGTGTTGCCCACGGATATCGAGTTTGATGCGCCCAGAATCGTCCAGTCCACAGAGAAGCAAGCAAAAGAGGCTCGTGAAGATGGTGTCGACCTCCTCGAGGAGGCACGAGAACAAGCTATGGCTAGATCAGTGCTCTACCAGCAGCAACTGCGACGATACCACAGCCAAAAAATTCGCCCACTCGCGTTTCGCAAAGGAGCTCTCGTACTCTGGCTAGTCCAAAGCACTAAGGGCATGCACAAGCTGTCTCCTCCCTGGGAGGGACCGTTCATTGTCAGCCGGGTGCTAGGCAATGGGGCATATTACCTCATCGACGCATAAGAGCCCAGAAAGAACAAGGTAGATAACTCTGACAAGGAGACGGAGCGTCCCTGGAATGTCAGTCTCCTAAGACCTTTCTTCTGCTAACGCAAAATCTTGTACCCCGAAAAGCATGTCAATGAATAAAGGAAAACGGAGCGGCCAGTTACGGCCGGCTCCGAGGAAAACACTTCGTGTATGTTTTGCTTCCTGCGTTATTCACTTGACTGGCAGCCGGCTCCGGGCACCGAGCCACAGCCACCAGCCCTGAAAAATGATTGACTTCTCGCCAGCCGGACGAGTACTACGTATGAAGAAGGTCTTGAGCCCAACCTCCACCTTCCGGCTCCGCGCAGCCGGATGGATAGGAGCCGGCAGGCCACATACGAAGGAAAGCCACAGAGTAGAACCGTAAACGATAGAAAAATCGCTCAACCAGGCGTTAAGGGCAGTGTCTGTTAACTAAGCATTGGCTAGCACGAGTCGGGGGCCCGATAGACTGAAGTACTAATTCTCACTCCGTGACACGCTCCCACCCTAGGCCGGCATTCGGCTGCCGGCCCAAGGGAGACCAACAGGCACCAGGCTGCCGGTTGGGGGTAGAAAGGCCGAAGGGTGGGAAGATTAAGGAAAAAGTTGAGGGAACCGGACAAAGGCAAGCCCAGCGAGTGGTTGATAGTCACAGTCTCTCGACGTCTGGGCTGAGAAGCCACGCCCAAGAGGTTCGAAGCTAGAGCTGCCTCGCTTAGCGTTGGCATCGTTCACGAAAAATTAGTTTCGAGCTAGCTATCAATCCAGCTACCCCAAAACTCGGGGGCTAGGGGGAAAGGGAATCTGCCCTCAAAAGTAGGCCGGTTCCAGTACCTTGTCGGCTATCCGATTAGCTGGCACTGCGACATGATCGACAAACGAGCAATAAAATTGAAACCTAACACGCGCAAAGCAACGGCTAGAGCCGGAAACCGGGAAATCTACTCCAACCGCGGCAAGGAACATGCGAAGGCCCGGAAAAGAGAACGTGCCGGCTCCGGCCTCGCTCGAGCCGGTACAAGGCTCAGTTTCCGTTCCAACTCCGCTGAGCCAGAACTAGTCTGCCCCTCCTGGAGCCGGCCAGCAGAAGCACCGTTTCCCTCCGTGTTGAAGCCGGAGGAGCCCACCCGAAGCGTCTACGCAAGTTAGCGACCACCGCGGTCCCTATCTACGGATTCGCGTGGCAGCGGTTTCATTAAGAGAAGAATCATCGCATCACAACGATGTCAAGCAGAAGACATTCGCGCGATGGCAAAGTACACAGCAAACAAGGAAAGACAAGTTTTCATTAAGCGAAAGTCTGAGGACTACAAAAGCTTCCTAAATTGCTACCCTAAGAGTGCCAAGCACTCCCAGCCCGGGGATGCTCGCCTTCCTCGGCCCGGCGTGAGCGCCGCATGGACTTTGCCCCGGAGAAGTCCGCGTGGGAAGTCGACGAGGTTCACCGTTCACGGCTGGGCGGCGAAGGCACGGGCGGAGAGGGTGCCGTCGAAGAGGCAGATGGTGAAGTCCTCCTTCTCATCTTGGCGGGTGAGAAGGATGAACCAACCCTCGTGCACGCCGTAGTCGATGAAGAACTTCGACCACCCATCGCAAAAGTAGCACACCCCCTGGCCGTCGTAGTAGACCTCGACGCGGTACGTGGGCTGGCCGCCGCTGCATTCCCGCAGCCTGGCGTAAGCCATCTCCTGGTCCTCCATCGAGCTTGTGAACTGGGTCGGAAGGCGGAGGAGATCCCGGGCACCGGCAAGCATGAGGATGACGCAGGTGGACCATCCCTGGGACGAGATATAGGCTGGCGGCTGGAGCGCCGGTTTCTCCAGCCAGGGCCGCGACGGGCCTAGCGGAGGAGGGGTTGCCGCGTGGGGCTTTGCGGGAGTAGCGGCGACCTTGAAGACAGCAGGGGCCTTCTTGTTTTTGCTGCCCGGCAGCCGCCCACGACGGCGAGACGACGAAGGAGCAGCAGCCGCCACGGAGGCAGTCTTCTTCCCGCTCCCCTTCAGGCGGCCGGGCCTCCGTTTCTCCGGGACGCCCGCGTCGCTGGGAGCTCCGGTCGGCTGGGGTGCGACGGAGGTGGAGGCAGTGGCGGCGGCCTTTACCGCGAGGGCCTCCAAGGTGCTCTTGTTGCGGCTCCCTTTCGGGCGACTGCGTTTCCGGGATGTGGAAGGCGCCGTCTCCGGCACCTTAACCTCCTCCTTGTTTCCCTCCGGGACCTTGTCATCGCTGGCAGTGGAACCGCTAGGGGACGACATGGTCGGGCTGGGCTCAAAAAGGGAAGGCTCGAGCTTAGAGGAGAAGTGGGGGATGCCCTTGGCAGTGAGTACGCTCGGTATTTAAAGAAGAGCAGCGAAGGGGATAACTCCCCCGACGTTTCGGCAACCACCCCCGCATTGTGTGCAGCCGTTGCGGTTCCCACAGCAGACCGTGGGGGGAGTTGATGGGACACATCGCTGACACGTGCCAGATCACCTCGCATGATGATTTGGGAAGTAATGATGGCGGTGATTCCGAAGTCAAGATGATGATATTGGTCACTGGCGCACTGCGCCGGCCACGGTGTAGGATCAAAACCCGAAGCGGCGCAAGTCCCAAGGAGGCAGCTCACCGGCTCACTAGCCGTCGGGAGCCCGTCAGCCGGATTGGACCTGGAGCCGGCACGTCCCAAGACGGCCGGAGAGGCCACGCGTGGTTTAGTCTCAAAACCAGCAAGCCTCCAGACCCGGTGGAGAACCCTGGGACTTCGACGAAAATGAGCAAGTCTTCAGCGAGAAGAGGAACCCGCCTAAGCCCCATGCTAGCCCATGAGACTTCGCCAGTTTCGGGGGCTAGTGTCGTGGGGATGACTTATGGGGGATGCCACGTGCCGGGCTATTTGCCGGCTGGCATCCCAGGAGTCTCCACGGCTCGAAGACAAGAAGACCGGCTCCGCCTGGAGGGCCGGCTGTGCCAGCAGCCGGCTGGCGATTCCACCGTGGAAGGCCGGAGCCGGGCGACAAAGACAAGAACCCACCAACGGCTGTTTCGCCAAAAGTGGGCTGACCACGACAAGAGCGACAGAGGCCAAGGACAGGAGTGACGAGCGCCACGACCAAGTCCAACCAATCAGTGACCAAGAACCCTTCCCCACGATAGGATCCAAGGCAAAAGGGAGGGCATATGCCTCCCAGATGCCGGTCCCAGGGGAAAGGTACTTTATAAAGCGAAGCTGTCAGAGTAGGGCGAAGGGATCACGCCAAGGACGCCGCCGCCGAGGAGCCGGCAGCCGGCCGAATAGTTACCCAACCTATAACTAGGCCCCCGCCTATATAAGGGGGCCTGGACCCTTAGCATAAGGGGGATCCGATCTTCTTCTTCCTCCTCTAGCCCGAACAGCTCGAGGAGCATGGTAATCGATACTGTCTAAGCAATACGAAGCAGGCAGGAAGTAGGGGTTTCACCTCCACCGGGGAGGGCCCTGAACCTGGGTAAACCGTGGAGTCTCAGTAGGCATAATCCCGAGCCGGGCCCCTCGTCTCCACCGTCGAGCCCCTCCGATAAGACTACCCATGGCTACTGTCTCCAAATTCCCACAACAGCGTCGGTGTCCGGCCAACGCCCCCATTTGGTACATATATTTGATCAATAAGCAAAAAAAGGGCATTGGCCGAGCACCGACGCAGTGGGGGGAAGACCCCCTCACCGCGTCGGCGTCCGATCAACGCCCCTATTTGGTATATATATTTGATCAATAACCAAAAAAAAAGGGGGCATTGGCCGGGCGCCGACGCGGTGGGGGAAGACCCCCCACCACGTCGGCGCCCAGCCAACGCCCCCATATGGTACATATATTTGATCAATAAGCAAAAAAAAGGGGGCGTTGGCCAGGCACCGACGCGGTGGGGGAAGACCCCCTCACCCCGTCAGGCCAACGCCCCCTTTTAGTATATATAACTAACACTAACTATTTCGAACTAACACTAACTATATATTTTTCTAACTAATTAATTAAAAACACTAACTATTCCTAGCAAACACTAATTAACACTAACTATATATTTTTCTAACACTTACTTATTTTTTCTAACTATTTACAAAAAATCTAACTAATTAATGTATTATGTATTATTACCTTGATGATCTCTGCAGGGGGCCGGTGCCGGCGGCAAAGTGGGAGGTGGCCGGTGGTGAGAGGCGGCGCCGGTCTTCGAACGAAGGTGGCGGCTTGGGACGACGGCGGCGCGCGGGACAGCGACGACGCGGACGGCGGCGCGCGGGACGACGGCGGCACGCGGGACGGCAACGGCATGGGACGGCGACGGCTATGGCGGCGGCGCACGGGCTCGGATTGGACAACGGCGGTAGCGTGGCTTAAGGTCGGGAACAAAGTTAGCACAAAACTCAATGACCTCCTCTATTCCATATCCCTTGACGATGCTTCCTTCCGGCCTAGCATGGTTACGAACATATTTCTTTAAGACTCCCATGAACCTCTCAAAGGGGAACATATTTTGTAGAAATACAGGGTCGAGAATGGAAATCTCTTCGACTAGGTGAACCAGGAGGTGCGTCATAATATTGAAGAAGGATGGTGGGAACACTAGCTCAAAGATGACAAGACATTCGGCCACATCATTCTGTAACCGTGGTAGATCTTCTGGATTGATTACCTTCTGAGATATTGCATTGAGGAATGCACATAGCTTCACAATTGCTAGTCGAACATTTTCCGGTAGAAGCCCCCTCAATGCAACTGGAAGCAATTGCGTCATAATCACGTGGCAGTCATGAGACTTTAGGTTTTGAAACTTTTTCTCTGCCATATTTATTATTCCCTTTATATTCGATGAGAATCCAGCCGGGACCTTGATAATGTTCAGGCATTCAAAAAGGTGATTTTCTCTTCTTTAGTAAGAGCGTAGCTGGCGCGACCTTGAAACAGTTCTGGATGCCGGTCATCTGGGTCTTTCACACGTTGCTGGTCCTGTCGAGCTTCCTTTGTATCTTTTGTCTTCTCATACACACCCAAGAAGCCTAGCAGGTTCACGCAAAGATTCTTCGTCACATGCATCATGTCGATTGCAGAGCGGACTTCTAGGAATTTCCAATACTTAAGCTCCCAAAATATAGAATTCTTCTTCCACATGGGTGCGTGTCCGTCTGCATCATGCAGAACCGATTGTCCGCCAGGACCATTTCCAAAGATTACTTCTATATCTTTGACCATATCGAATACATCATCACCAGTATGTTTCTTAGGCTTGTCCCAGTGATCTGCCTTACCGTTGAAATGCCTGCCTTTTTTTCTTACGGCATGAGTTTTGCTAAGAAATCGATGGTGTGATAGGTACACATTCTTCTTACAATTAGCTAAATATATACTTTCAGTCTCTTGTAAACAGTGCGTGCATGCCTTGTATCCCTTGTTTGTCTGTCCTGAAATGTTACTAAGAGCAGGTCAATCATTGATGGTAACGAACATCAACGCTCGTAAGTTAAATTCCTCTTGTTTGTGCTCATCCCACACACACGTACACCTGGTTTGGCCTACAGCTGTAAAAGTTCATCAACTAATGGCCTTAGGTACACATCAATGTCGTTGCCGGGTTGCTTCGGACCTTGGATGAGCACTGGCATCATAATTAACTTCCGCTTTATGCACAACCAAGGAGGAAGGTTATAGATGCATAGAGTCACGGGCCAGGTGCTATGACTGGAGCTCTGCTCCCCAAAGGATTAAAGCCATCTGTACTTAGACCAAACCATATGTTCTTTGCGTCACCGGCAAAATCTTTAAACTTATTGTCGATCTTTCTCCATTGAGACCCATCAGCGGGGTGTCTCAACATCCCATCTGACAAACGGTCCTCTTTGTGTCATCGCAATAACTTGGCATGCTCTTTGCACCGAAACAAACATTTCAACCGTGGTATTATAGGAGCATACCACATCACCTTGGCAGGAACCCTCTTCATGGGGGGCTCGCCCTCAACATCACCAGGGTCATCTCCTCTGATCTTATATCGGTCGAATTCTCGTAGTCACCACGATAGAGGATGCAGTCATTAGGACATGCATGTATCTTCTGAACCTCTAAACCTAGAGGACAGACAATCTTCTTGGCTTCATACGTACTGGTGGGCAATTCATTATTCTTTGGAAGCATATTTCTCATCATTTTCAGCAACTTTTCAAATCCTGAGTTAGATAGACCTTCCTCTGCCTTCTATTTCAACAATTCAAGTGTGCTACCCAGCTTTTTCAGACCATTTTGGCAGTTTGGGTATAAGGACTTTTAATGATCCTCTAACATGCGATCCAACTTCTCCCTCTCCTTATTAGTTTCGCATTCTCTCCGTGCATCAGCAATGGTCCGACTGAGATCATCAGGGGGCTCATCATGTGCCTCTCCTTTAGCTTCCCCTTCAGCTTACCCTTCATCTCCCCCTTCAGCTTCTCCCATGAAAGTATCACCGTATTCTAGGAACTCAGGATAGTTGTCATCATCCTCTTCTTCTTCATTGTTTTCCATTGTAACACCTCTTTCTCTGTGCTTGGTCCAATAATTGTAGCTAGGCATGAAACCGTGCTGAAGCAGGTGCACGTGAAGGGTTTTTGAGGAAGGGTAATTCTTCTGATTCCTTCACACACTACATGGACGGACAGCAAAACCATTCCGCTTGTTCGCATCAGCCACACGGAGAAAACCTTGCAAGCCCTTAATGAACTCGCTTGAGACTCGACTACCGTATATTCATTGCCAGTTCATCTGCATTATTATGTAAGTATATAATAAAGCAAATTAATACAAGGAATGAACTCACATTGCATATAAATCATATATACTCCCACATTACTCTCTAACATTACTCCACAAATCCCTCTATTTTCTTTAGCATAAAAAGAGCTATATGTGCATGAAAATGAATCAAGAAAATGCCTCATACTTACAAGTTATTATTGCAAAAAAATCCTACTTAAAAGTTATTATTGAAAAAAAATCCTACTTAAAAGTTATTACTATCTTACATTACTCCACAAATCCCTCTATTTTTTTGAGCATAAAAAGAGCTATATATGTGCATGAAATATTTCTACTCCATACTCATTTTGGTCAACATATAAGTACACCACCTCAACACATGTGCAAACTAAGGAATTAATTTAAGCTCAAATTCCATATAAATCAAAGAAACTCCCATAATTACTTCCAAATTAAAGCCACAAATCTCACCACATCTAGAGCATTATATGAGCTAAACTAGCAATTAAAGATGAGAGAGTGAAGTTGCTAACCTTTTGAACCACTTGGATAGATCAAATAACTCAAAATCTTTGATAATTTTGATAAAAAAATTGGGCATGACCTCCCCACTCAAGCCAAGCTCCCGACCACCATTACTATACTGCAAGCTCGGGGGAAGAGAAGCTCCATTTTGTAGGCGAAGGCCTTTAGTCCCGGGACGTGTTAAAGGCCAGGATTAAAGGTCGCCCTTTAGTCCTGGTCGTTAACATGGGCCAGGACTAAAGGCCGCCGCCCGTGGGGTTCCTGCCCGCCACCCCTTTAGTCCCGGTCCGTATTAATGACCGGGACTAAAGGTCCATTACGAACTGGGACTAGGTGCTGGCTGTGCCCCAGTGGCACGAACCGGGACTAATGCCCCCTTTAGTCTCGGCCCAAATAGTTTGGAAACTAAAGGTGGCGGATGGAAGCCTCTTTTTCCACTAGTGGTTGTAAGACTTTGACCATCATTTTGTATTTTAATATGATACTTAAATTAAGAAAATAAATTTTATTTTATTTTATTTTAGTAATATAATTTTAGTTTTCAAACAATAAGTTTCTTATAATGTCTCGGTAATATCTAGGCTACACAAATCTGTACTAATAATATTGCAATAGGACCGGTCCGTGTCCGTAAAATACGTTTTCAATCGACACAATACGTATTCGTCTAGGCCAGACCGTACGTCGTTGGCCTTTTTGCACTTTAGCACCTCAGGAAGTAAGAAATCAAGCTGCAGTGCTTTCTTCTCTCTCGATGGACAATGGCGGGCCGGCGGCCGCTGCCCCTGGTGAACCTGCGCGCCGCTCGGCTGCCCGACCAGTGCCTCTCCGCTGTGTCCTAGCTTCCTCCAGCTCTCGTTGAGTTCCCTTCGAACGACCTACTCCATAGCACCGAGATCGCCGCCAGGCCGCCATGGCTGGGGAGATCGTAGGCCGTAGGTCGCCCTTGTGGTGAAGAGGAGGAGCGGCGGTGCTTCGGTATAAGGGTGGCGTGCAGCGGCGGGCGGTGGCGTAGGCCAGGCGCCGCATCTATCTGACGGAGGCGGCAGGCAAGGAGGAGAAGACCACAGAGCGGAGCTTCTGGTTTTGCTATTTAGACTACTTGGCGTGATTGTTGTTCCTTCTGTCGTGCATAATTCCTAACGATTGAGCTTGGGATGTGAATTTTAGAGAACGACCTGTAGATTGGTTTGCCATCTTTGACCAACAGGCAACAGTTCCAGACGAACTGACGAGATTTGCAGGCAAATTTGTAAGAGCTCACCATGAGACGGGGAAACGAAGCTAGGAATGTCAGGGTCGATGCTCCAGAGAGAGGGACCTGCTAGAAGGGGATCATGAGAACACCAAAGAGAGACGATTAGAGTTGTGGTGGCCAAGGCCAAATACTACACATCCTAGCAGGTTCACACATGTATGTAGGTGTGTGTAAGTTTTTTGCCCATGCAAGTGTGTTAGCGGGTGTTTACGATGGGTTTTATTTTTTATTTCTATTAAGTTAGTTTGATATACCTAGCTTTATCTTCTCTTTACTAATCCAGACTTTTGCCCATGTATGTAGGCGTGTGTATGTTTTTTGCCCATGCCAGTGTGTTAGCCTGACCCAATCCCTTTCCTCTTTTCTCCTCCCGATGGGTCCGCACGCCTACTGCAATCTCTCCTCGCCAGCGTGGTTGAAATCTGAAGGATAGCAGGGTGAGACTATGCACTCGCGAACAGTACTCCTCTCTGTTCAGTGCCCTCCCCGTCGTGGGTCAGTTGGCGCCCCAGTCTTTCTCTACTTGGCTGAAGCTTAGCCGGTGAGGAGGGGTTAAGATTGCTCTTAATCAAGGGCATTGAAGCATCCTGGCGATTAATTGCCTTCAGGTGAAGAATCCCGAGCAGTGAGTTGTCCGTCATGTATGTTGTTTGTGTGTGGATGGCTAATCTAATGCCCTGCTGGTCATGGCGAGTACTCTGCAAGGATGAGCTACAGGATTTTTATGGGCTTCGGCTGTTGCGGCATTACAGAGGACGTTTCTCCCCATAATAATTTCCGTTAAGTTGATGGTTTTGTTTGAGCGTTGTCTGCTACTCTTGTTTACATACTACTCCAGGGGCAGCGGCTTGATTTCTACCCCAGGCAGCACTTCCCATCCCCACCAGCTCATTTGACCTCGTATAGTTATAGTTTGTTGCAAAAGAGAAATGCCATGTACTAAGTATAAATCTCAATGTTGATTTTTTTACTTCATGACTTTATTATCTAGAAATGATTGAGGCCGCCTTTTTCTCTAAAACATATTTTGCAAATGGTTTTAGAAGGCATCACTTAGGCTAAAAGCCTTTAAGATTTACAAAAAAATCAATTCAAATAGAATTTTTTTCTTTTCAATGAGGATATGTCGTTGGTAAACATTAAATAGGTTAAGGAAAATACAATATTCTTTCAATACATTTAACAAAAAACTATACTTTGGTTGATTACCTCAACGAATAATAGTACATATACAATTTTCTAACTTGCACATTTTTTATATCTTTGAGAATTACAATTGAGTGGAGTAGTAACACTTATCGTCACGGTGTCCCAGCTCCACTTCATTCAGGGATTTTCCACACATATGCTCGATCGTTGGTGATTATCATTGACAAGATGCACCCGCACATGAGATCAGGCTAAGAGAAATGCCAACGTGATGCCTCTTCGGTGCGGTGGAACAAGAGATGCATTGGACTGAGACGCTAGAGAAAGTTAGTCTATGGAGATGGAGGCGATTAAGGAGCGAAGAGCTGGAGTGATATGTTTCATAGGGAGTTCGATATTTATTTGCATTTTATTGCGACATGCAATTTTTTGATGAGCCGTAGCAACGCACGGGTATTCAGCTAGTTGATGGTATAATATCTACTTCCTCTGATCAGAAAAAGTGTGGTGACTTAGTACAAACTTTGTACTAAGTTGTACTAAATCACCCGATACTTACTTCTGATCGGAGGGAGTAGCTCTTTTTGAAGAAGGATCAATGTGCTGAGGGGAGTGAATTTATTAGCAGACACCACCTATTTAGGATGTTCATAGGTACATTAAGATCTGCGCTAGCCGTTTTTATCCTCACAAACAATTTTTGTATCGTAGCTCTCACACCATACCATATATGGAACCGGGACTTTGGAGTTCACTAGAATAAATGAGATAGAATGTGGGGAAATAGTTCAAGACTTTTCTACATATATGTACGTGTTTAAAGAAATTTGTTTTGAATTTTAAATATTTTTTAGAAACATAAAATGCACAAAAAATTCTGAATTATTGTCCCACATTTTATCTCAAATGTTGTAGTGAGATGCAAATTTTTAATTCTTATATTATATTTTTGGAGAGATACACAGTTACGTAATTGATAATCTTAAACTAAATCATAGCCAATAACTTCAAATCCAATGGTAAAATAATTTAAATAATATGGATTAAGTGATGACTATTTGGCACCCATATATATTTTAACCATTCTTTTATTTTTATACTCATTCATGTATACATATATAGCAATTTTGACCATATAGCTAGCATGTCAGATGGCAAGGATCTAGTACGTTTTTACATGTCTATTGTACCTACGTAGATATCCATTCCGATATAAGAGAAAATAAAAATTAAAGCTGGCGTATAGTATTTGGACTTTTATCTGAACTGCTTATTTAAACAATTGCATAACATGCTATGTAATGCCAATCACTATAAAAATTATGGGTTTGTCTATGTCTCAGTCGCCTGAGAAATAGTTATTTCTCAGTCACTCAGAAAAGTGCAACCGTAGTTTAAAGAAAAGTGAAAGTGCAACTGATGCGTATTTTTTAGGGTGACTGAGAAATAGCAATTTCTCAGTCATCTGTTACTTAGCAAATCCGAAAAATTATAGTACTATATATGTACGTGATATATTCCTCTCAAAAATTTGGAGAGTCCATATTTAAAAAGAAACTATGACACGTCTCCTCTTAATATACACAATGTTAAATAGGTACTACACAGATTAAATCATAGCCACTAATTTTAAATCTAACTATTAAAATAATTTTGATGATGTGGATTAACGTGGTGGCTCTATTAACCATCCGTATATTAATTTTAGTATATAATAGATGGATTCCAAAGGCCACTCTAGAATCGACTCTAACCCACACCCTCTGTCCTTCCTCTCAGCCCTCCTACCCATGTCGGCGAGTAAATGACACATAACTACCACAATTGGGGCAACGGTGTAGGAAAATTACCAAAGTGGTTACGCGGGACACATAACGACCACTATTCGGGCTAGTCCGTGACAGAAAGCACTGATTCGGTATTTCCCCCGGTTTAACCATTTTCTGGCAAGTGGGGCCCGCTGTCAGTGCTGATGTGGCACATAGTTGACGCGGCCCGTTAGGTGTGCGTTAGGGTTTAGGGTCCAGACCGTTCTCCCTCACTTCTCTCCCCGTTTTTCTCCCGCGCCCTCTGGGAATGGCGACTGGTGGTGGCGGCGGCTCCTACTCCGGTGACTCCGACCTCGCCGGCGGTGAGGGGGAAGCGGCTGGATTCGGCGTTGGCCAGGGCATGGAGTGGATGGGGGAAGAAGGGGATCTCGCGGGTGCTGCAAAGGCAGCGCCGCCGCCGCCGCTGCGGGCGGCAACCCCACCGCGACCGACATCGGAGAAGACATGGTGGACCTCGAATGGAAGGACATCGATGGATGACCCGATGAGCCACTACCTCTACAATGGCAGCGGGTAAGTACCCTCTTCTCTGGAGTTCTCCTCTTCTCTGTGAGCAAAATTAGGATTAGGGTTTGGGAAATTTGAGCGTAATGTAGGCACTGATGCTTGTTGTATGAGGAAAATTCATTGTTATTTGAGCAAAATTTGAGAAAAATGTAGTCACAGATGCATGGTTGTGTTAGTATAATTTGAGAAAAATTTAGGCAGTGATGCTTTGTTAATTGGAATGTAGGGAGAAGAGTGAGATGTGGGAGCTGTTTTTCCAGTTTGATGGTAGCAAGTTTGTGCAAAAAATATTACATCGGTCAGACATTAGATATCTGAAACTGCTCACAATTATGGAGGAAGAGGGGTATGGACTCAGTGACTCTTTGTATTATGTGAAACATGAAGGTGAAGGACTAAATGGACTAGATTTAGTTGACAGCAATTTGAAGGTTGATGAAATGGTGAGGAAATATGCAAGTACAAAGAAGGTAGTGCTCACTGTTATGAGAGACAGAAGGAACAGAGCCATAGTTCTTTCTCCAGTGAAGAAAAAGCAAGCTTTCCATGTAGACCTTGACCCAGATGATGAAGATGTAGTAAGCCACCAGTTCTTGAGCCAGGACAGTAGTTTCTGTGAAGGCTGGAGCAGACAGCAGTATGAACAAATTGTTAATGCTCCAGTGACACAAGAGAGTGTGTTCTGTGAGAAGAACAAGCATGCAGCAGAAATGGCAGAAGGAGAAGAAGATGAGGAGTCAGGTGAGGAGGAGACAGATGATGATCTTGCAGCCTGGATGCATGTTTCTCAGTTTGACCCAGTTGCAGCAGAAAGAAAGAGAAAAGAAGAGGAAGCAGAATTGCAACAGACAATTGCAAAGATGAAGAAGAGAAAGGCTGATCCAATGCTTCATTGTGAGGGTGAGACAGATGTGGAAGATATTTATGACACTCCATCACAAGCAACAGAGGTTCCACCAGTTGTTCCACCAGTAAAGCCAGTGAGAAAGAAGGCAAAGAAGCAAGGACCAACTCTGAGATCACACTCTCAAGTAAAGGAAAAGATTATTCCACAGTGGGCTCCTTCAGATGAAGAGGATGATCCTTCTTTTCTGAAGGAAGAAGATGATGATGGTTTTGAGCCAGTGCCATTTGTGTTGCCCTGTGGCAGAAGAGCAGAGCAAAGAAGGCAAAGCAAAGGACTTGGTATGATGAGACAAGGGAGAACCCAGAGCAGCAATTCAAGGTTTCACTCTGCTTCAAAGATGTCTACCAGTTTAGACAAGCTCTTTCTAGGCTGCACATTGTGCAAGTAAGAAACTACCATTTCCACAGGAATACACCAGATAGGATAATTGTGTGGTGCAAGCAGAAAGAAAGCAATAAGTGGGACTGCCCTTTCTACATGACAGCTTCCAAGATTAAAAATGAGCCTACTTTCTGCATAAAGAAGATGCACCTGAAGCATTCCTGTCCAACTGAGCCTGCCAGCAGTAGGATAAATTCAAAGTGGCTTAGCAGTGCCTATGTTGATGAATACAAGTTAGATATAACAACTTGCATCACAAGTCTGCAAGACAAGGCACTGAAGGACTTTGGAGTTGATGTTGGCAAGAGAATGGCCTACAGGGCAAGGACAAAGGCAATAGAGATGGTGCTAGGCTCCCACAAGAAGCAATATTTCAGAATAAGAGACTACCTGCAGACTGTTATTGACAAGAATCCTGGATCAAGATGCATTGTAACAACTGTGACAGGGCCAACTGAAGAACAACAGGAGGCAATGCAGAAAGGGCAGGTAGTTGATATATCTTATAGCCCAAGATTTCATGGTTTATTCTTCTGTGTGAATGCAGCCAGAGTAGGATTTCTTGAAGGTTGCAGGCCCTTCATTGGGCTTGATGGCTGTTTCATCAAGCTGACCACAGGTGCTCAGATCCTGGCTGCTACTGGCAGAGATGGCAACAATAATATATATCCTATTGCTTGGGCTGTAGTTGCCAAAGAAGATACTGAAAATTGGCAATGGTTTCTTGAGCAATTGAAGGAAGCACTTGGAGGAGAGCAAGGGAAATTTGGGTACTACACAATCATGTCAGACAGGCAGAAGGGTTTACTCAAAGCAGTCAGCACAGTGTTCCCTAATTCACCACAGAGATACTGCCTAAGGCATATTTATGCCAATTTCCAGACAGCAGGCTTTAGAGGAGAAGATTTCAAGAAGTGCATGGACAATGCAGCCTACTCCTACACAAGAGATGGTTTTGATGCTGCAATGGAAGAAATGAAGAAGCAAAGTGAGCTGGCATGGACTTGGTTGTCAAAGATTCCAATGCACACTTGGGCAAGGTGTGCAATGGACACAAATTGCCAAACTGATCTGGTTGTCAATAATTTGAGTGAAGTTTTCAACAAGTACATCCTAGATGTCAGGAACAAACCTATAGTCACCATGCTTGTTGGAATATATGACAAATGCATGGTCAGATGGGATGGAAAGAGGGAGGGAGCAGAATCTAATCCCTGGGAAATAGCACCTCACTATGCAGAGCAATTGGAGTTGATGAAGACATATTCAAGGAGATGTGTACCAAAAAGGGCAGATAAGGGACTGTGGCAAGTGAAGAGTGGCAAGAACACACATGAGGTAAACATCACTAGCAGGACTTGTTCTTGTAGGAAATGGCAGTTGTCTGGGTTGCCTTGTAACCATGCAGTGAGTGCATTATACAAAGCAGCATTGCATCCAGAAGATTTTGTCTCTCCTTTCCTCAAAAAAGAAATGTATCTCAAAAGCTACAAACCTGTCTTCACTCCAATGCCAGCTGAGCATGGTTGGACCAAAACAGATAGACCTGACATCATGCCACCTGCTTTCAAAGATCATTTAAAGGGGAGAAGGCAAGAAAAAAGAAGGAGAGGCAAGTTTGAGCCACCTAAACCCAGGGAGACATCTAGAATGTCCACAATAACTTGTGGAAATTGTGGCCTGCAAGGACACAAGTACACAAGCTGCTCACAGCCTTTGAGGCCAGATTTAGCCATGAGGAAAAATAACCACAAGGTATTATATAATGTCCTGTTACAATATGTAATATATATGCTGATTTATTCATATAGCATGTTAACAAACCTACTGCTTATTTATGCAGACCAGTAGAAGAATGCCTGATGAACAAGCTTCAGGTGCTGCTTCAGAAGCTCCAGGTGCTGCTTCACAAGGAAGTGCTGCTCCAGGTTCTTCAACTGCTTGGCAAGCTCCAGGTTCTGCACATGCTTGGCAAGCTCCAGGTTCTTCAATTGCTTGGCAAGCTCCAGGTTCTGCACATGCTTGGCAAGCTCCAGGTTCTTCAACTGCTTGGCAAGCTCCAGGTTCTGCACATGCTTGGCAAGCTCCAGGTTCTTCAACTGCTTGGCAAGCTCCAGGTTCTGCACATGCTTGGCAAGCTCCAGGTGCCAGGGGGATCTCTGGTTATTTCAATGCTGGAGCCAATGCTTCTGCTGGCAGAGATGCATCTGTCCCTCCAATTCCTGGCCTTGGTACCTCTGCATGTGTCACTGAAGACAACTGATAACCATCTGTACTAGATTGTATGATGGAACCTTGCTTTATGGTCCTGATGGCTATCATCTAAATGTTGTGCTTGATTTGGTCCTGGACAGAACATTATATGGTCCTCGATTAATTATGTGTAAAACTCTGGTGCTAAATGTCTAGGACAGAACTTGTTATATGGTCCTGGATTAATTATGTGTAAGACTCTGGTGCTAAATGTTGTTCTGAGATCTCTGTTATGCTAGAATTATGCTTTGTTGTTGATATATTGAACCAAATGGTCTCGGCAACGAGTCGTCGAGACCATTCTTACTTTATATTGAACCAAATGGTCTCGGCAACGAGTCGTCGAGACCATTCTTACTTTATTTGAACCAAATGGTCTCGGCAACGAGTCGTCGAGACCATTCTAACTTTATTTGAACCAAATGGTCTCGGCAACGAGTCGTCGAGACCACAGGTCTTTGCTCAAATTATAGCACACAGGTCTTTGCTCAAATTATAGGACACAGGTCATTTGCTCAAATTATAGGACACTGGTCTTTGCTCAAATTATAGGACACAGGTCTTTGCTCAAATTATAGCACACAGGTCATTGCTCAAATTATAGCACACAACTCAAATTATTTTAACCAAATGATCTCAGCAACCATACTTTCATAGTACCATAGAATTGTTCACAAAGCTAACCATGACAAGTCAAATTATTACATACAGGCTTACACACATAGTCAAATACCAGTACAAACCAATCAGATAGCTTAACATATGACCTAACACACATTGCTTAACCAACACACAAGCTTACAGGCAAGCTCACTCAATCATATCACAGATATCTTTGATCTGCTTCACCTTGACATGGTTTGCTTCTTTCTGCTTAAGGAGATCATAAATGGTATACTCCAGCTTCTTCTTCTCCTCCTTCACCTTGTCCCTCTCCTTCTCTGCCTGCAACCTCAGACATTTATGCATATTGCTGGTAGATGCATCCAGAGTCTTCTTCTCCTGCAATTCAGCCCTTGCTTCCATCATACTTTGCTCAGCTTTGGCCTTCAAAGCCAAAATAAGCTGCTTCTCCTCCACAACCTTCTGAATCTCTGCTTGGGCAATCTTCAGATCAATGTGACACTTCTCAATCTCATCTTGCAACTGAAACCTTTTTTCTACATTATTGAGAGAGTCATTTACTCTCCCTTCTTTAGTTTCTCCATACATATCCCAGAGCTTGCCAAGGGCTTTCTGGAGTGCAGCTGGCCACTCATCATCAACCCAAAGATTAAAATCACACTCCTCTCCATCCTACAGTACATAACAAGAGATGAAACCTTTAGAATATTTCCTACATGTAACAAGTTGACTTCAACTTCACAATTACAACACACACCTGCCCTGCACAGCCATAGAATCTCCTCCCAGTCCAGCACCTATCAAAGCAAACAAATTTGCCAGCAGGTACTCCGTGCTTACAGACGATAGGCTTCACACCATCGTCGGCTAATCCGCAAAAATCCGAGTCGTAGGTAACGTTCAAACTCTAAAATGACAATAAGACACAAGCTTCAGGGACAAATTTGAGCCTAACATCAAGAAATCCCCAAATCAACATGCGGAACCCTAACCCTAAATTCCTTATCAGGGGCTTATCAGGGGCAGACAGACTAACCGTTGCATCTGATCTGGTGTCAGCGGACGATTCCTCACCATCGCCCCAAGAAACCATTCCAGCAACGACCTGCGGCGGCGGTAGATCGGCGGCGGCGATTGAACAGAGGCTCGGGGAGAGAGAAGAACAGCGGGAGAGAAGCAAGAACAGCCGAACGGCTATCTTATACGGGCGAACCTAACGAAGACCTAATGGGCCTGTCGTCCCACCGTTAAACGACTGCCACATCAGCACTGACAGCGGGCCCCACTTGCCAGAAAGATGGTTAAACCGGGGGAAATACCGAATCAGTGCTTTCTGTCACGGACTAGCCCGAATAGTGGTAGTTATGTGTCCCGCGTAACCACTTTGGTAGTTTTCCTACACCGTTGCCCCAATTGTGGTAGTTATGTGTCATTTTCTCCATGTCGGCACACCCTGCACCGCCCTCCGCCCTCGAGAACGTATCCTGTGAACCGAACGAACTCATGCACCAGCTGCACCTGACATATGAACCGTTGGATGCGAAAGAGATGGATAAGATTCGGTGCTGGCATATTTTCAAAACGCTCCTTGCAATGTCACCGAATCTAGCGAACTCAGTGAACCAGCCTGAGAAGTTCCCAAATCCAGTCGTCTTCCTTCCTCCATCATCCTCTTCTATACCGAACGAGTTAGACCTGACAAATTCCGTTCAGTCCCTCCCACTCATGTATAAACAAGGTTTCCTTTTTCTCTCTTTTATAGGTGGTGATCTGATCTAAAGAAGCTACAGTGGCCTCCAGATCCTCTGAAGCAGCCGCGTGCCCCGGATTTATCTTTGCAGGGTCGGCTCTTGTGAATGCGTCCATGGCGCTCCTTGAGAATGCGGCAATATAAAGGGATGTGTAATACCCCGGTTTTCCTAAATGTTAATTTGGACATGTGTTGTCAAAGTTTACTGAAATTTGACTTTAAATCGAAGTTTGCGAGTTTATTTGGTGGCCTGTTAAACTTTATCCATTGAATGTGTGCTGCGTTAGCTAAATAAAGTTTTCTACTACTCCGTATCTTTAAAGAAAGAGAGATATAATCACGTGAAGCTGTAACCCTACCCGCATACCTGAGCCCCTTCGTCCCCACGATCTGCCGCCGCCGGCTTCCAAGACATGCTTGTTGCTGCGCGGCCGCCGGCCGCCATTGTCCCTAGTCGCTGTCGTCTGCTTCCGTCGCAGCTGCCCTCGAGAGGTTGCACAGGTATGTGCAGTTCTTGCCGACGGGAGTTGTTTCCTCAGATCTTGGATCGGTCCGTTGGTTCATCCAGTCCGTAGTTATTTGGTCTAGGTGTTGTGCATCAGCTGCCTTATCGATCTAAAGCCACTAGCACTTATGACGCTGGTTAGAATACAGTATGTCCAGGCATAGATTCTGGTTCAGCTGGACTATGAGGTCATCCATTTAGATTCCAAATCGAGTGCGTTTGGTGAAGGCATGAAAATTAGAGAATTAAGTATAGAGTTAACATGACATTTATATGTGATAGCACGCTACTACTTGGTTCGGCTAAGCAATATTAGTTATCTCTGTTACACAAATGCTGGTTTGTTTGATTGCATTAGAACAAAACAAATGTTATCTGTAGTTGGAAAGCCTACTGTCAACAAAAATTGAATTAGGGGAAACAGACTTAGGAAATGTTTATTTACGAGAGTGCCAACTCTAATATCTGGTTAAGCGTCTGTCATCCTTTAAGATGTGTTTTTTAATGCTAGATTCTAAATATCGATATTACCACAGGTTTCAGTGCTACAGGTGCCGGATCTGGTACCTCGGTTTGAACGTTGTCGAAGGCAAGTGCATGACGAACCATGTTTTATTAGTTGCCATTGTGTGTGAATTGGATGCTATTTGTTTTTATCCACCTTGGCACCTTCATACCCAGTTGCGTTTGACTCGGGGCTATTTGATGTTCAAATATGTGTTCGATCGTATTCTGAGATTTCATTTGACATTGTATTTTAAAACCCAGGACGGTGAGGACGTCACACATGTCCAATCCGATAACGTCGGTGGTTTAAGGCATGGTGTGAATAATCCGGTGGGCTTGAGCTAGGACGGTGAGGACACCACATGTGTTCAATCTGTTGTTGTCGGTGGTTTAAAACATCATGTGGATAATCCGGGATGCTCAGTAGAGAGACTTAAAAATGGTCGTTTTGAATTTCTCCAAAGTGTCGTTGTTCTGAATCCAATAATGTGTTCTATTGTTTGCTGTTATTTACATGTTATATTGCGGTTCCAAACTGTACTTGCTGAGTTTTTTACTCACTCTTGCTTTCCTGTGTTGGTTTTATTTGGATTTCAGGTACTCGACGTAATGACATGCATGGGAGGGATTAGCAAGCACACAAATACCCAACATATATTAGATATTCATACTAAATAATTCCTAAATTATCTTTAGTCTCTTATCATAGTTTTGGAGTCTCATATATTGGCCATGTGAGCCTTTGGTCGCTTCAATCTGAATGCTTGTGGACTCTCTATGTTCTATATGGTCCGCGTGGATGTTTTTTTCAGAAAATAATACTAGTCTATTTTGTTTCATGTTATGCTAGCAATGGTTGTGCTTTTAAACAAAGGAGGTGTTGCCCAAATTTAGAGTTGCTCATCAATATTGTTGTAACTATAGCGTGTGGTAGCACTCCAGAAAGATTGAAAATCTGGGGTGTTACAGGATGTCTCGGCGGGCACTATAGCAGCACAAGAACAAACCATCCTCTATAGTTCCACGCGATTTTGCATAATATCATCTTTTAAAGTTGCCCAGACTTGGTTCACTCGATTTCTCAAAATAGTACAGAATCGTCGACCTTTTGTCCTTATTTTTCCATGAAATCAATTAGCGCAATCCAATCTGGCAGGATAACAGCCTTCAACTAATCAACTCACATGAACATACATCAATTTAACTGATTGAGTGGTACATGATAGGAAGATAAAGAGGGCGACTAGAGCAAAATTTCCACCGAGCTCGCTCGTACAGCGGTACATTACCATGGCAAGGAGAGAGACGACTTGGCTTGAGGGATCAGTTGATACCATGAAACTACAAGCATCGTTTTGTAAATATGACAGTACCCAATCCCCTAGGTAGATCTTATCTGTCTATTATACATCCAACGGTCAATTTGTTACAGGTGCAACCGGTGCATCAGTTTGCTTATTTCATAGGATATATTCTCCTCCGCCCTCACCCTCCCCCACTCCCATTTCCCGCCACTTCTCCTCCCTCCACGCAGGAGCCTGAAATGGCCCGTGGGCGGGGTCAGGTAGATCACGAGCGGGGGTGATGGTTCTACCAAGTTGGCGCTTCCTTTTTTGTGCTTTCTTCATAACATAATTATAAGTTCATATACAATTAAAGATAAAATTTATACCTACGGCAATGTGTTCATGTCTACAACATCATGTATTTGAGAAGGGATAAATGAGAGTAAGGTAAAAATAAATAGTTCTTGGGAGACACAAAAATTGATGTTGTCGCATTTGCGAGGACCCTTGTGCTAGTTATTTCAAACAACACATCATGAATCCACTCATGTCCATACATTGCTCAACACATACAAAAATGATGAAATATTTCATCGCCCCACTATGTTTGTAACAGTTACAATATTTATGGAGTTTTCAATATCATATTGAATTTGATCCAACTCGCTGTTCTCCAACCCAAGATAGGCAGGGCGGTTGGGGGGTGGAAGTTTGGTGGTTCCATTCTCCAGGGCCAAAACAATATATGGCATCAATGGTCTATCATCTGGGTTTTCCTGGACGCACAACAGTGCTACATGGATGCATAGATAAACTTGATCTAGCGAACATGTATCCATGATAGAGGAGTCAGGCAAATCGTCTAGCTTCCCTTCCTTCCACATATTCCATGACTGAAACAATCAAAGCATCAGTACTTTTGCTTTGAAACCTATGCCTACCTTTTCAAATATACAGCTTGAAACAAAGCAGGTATATATGTACTCACATAGGCTATGAGGCTAGAAAAGCCCATGGTTCGACTATTGGAGCTTCCCTTTATACCAGTCACAACCTCCAATAGTAATACACCAAAGCTATAGATGTCGGATTTGGTGGAGAAGATACCTTGCATTGCATACTCAGGAGCCATGTAGCCACTGTGATTATCACTTTCAATAGTTAAATAGTGCATTTAAGTAGTTACATTTATATTAGAAGTAATTGATTCAAGCAATCACTCACTATGTTCCCACTACGCGTTGTGTGCTTGCATTTTCTTGGTTATCCTTAAAGATCCTCGCCATACCGAAATCTGCTATCTTGGGTTTCATCTCTCTATCTAGCAAAACATTTCCAGCTTTGAGATCTCTGTGGATTATGGTCAGTCTCGAATCTTGATGGAGATAGAGAAGCCCCTTTGCAACACCTTTGATTATATTAAACCGTTTCTCCCAATCCAGTAAATGTTTATTTGAATCATCTACAAACAAATTAAATGCAAGAAAATTATGTTGAGTTGTTGTAGAAAATCTTTGGTCATTCAATTCGGTAGGAATGTACCAAAAAGGGTTGCATCTAAGCTGTTATTAGGCAAATACTCATAGATCAGCAGCTTTTCATCTCCCTCGCCACAACACCCAAGAAGTCGAACCAAATTTCTATGCTGCAATTTCGCAATAAGAAGTACTTCATTCTTGAATTCAGTTGCTCCTTGTTGAGAGTCTCTACTTAGCCTTTTGACAGCAATTTGTTGACCACCAAGTGTTCCCTGCATAATTTCAAGAAATTTGAGTTTCTCATTTAAACAAATCAATGAAGTATATGATTATTGAATATATAAGAGGAAAACAATGTTGAATAGATGACCTTATAAACTTTTCCAAAGCCTCCTTGTCCAATCATAGATTCTTTGGAGAAATTGTGGGTCGCTAGTGAAATTTCCTCAAATGTCACAAAAGGGAACTCAAGGTCGCTTGAACCATCCGATGCTAACTTGTTGTGTTTTTCTGGGTTTCTGTTTTTGCCTGTTCCAGAAAAATACTGATGTTTCATAAAAGGTCAAATAGGTAAAGGGTATTACAACGCGCCAGGATGTAAATTAAAAGTACCTTTGAATTTCAACCATCCAGTGAAAAGGCACACTAAAAGCACGACGCTTCCTAAAGCTGGCAATACAATTCTCACAACGTTGCTCTTTGTCCTTTTATCTGTCCATGCATAGCGTCAAAATAGAGTATTAAGCCACAGAGGAAGTATTATTATAAAGAACTAGCATGGTGGCCCTCGCAACTGCGAGGCATCAACTTTATTTTTTATTAAACAACATTATTTTAAGTTTGTAACTGGTAAGATATATTAATAGAAATTTCTCGTTAACCTCTATATTGTAAATATACATCCAATTAGTAGAAGAGAGTTTTAACCATCTTTAAATTATGGGTGAAAGATTATTAGGTTATTTCCAAAAAACAATATTATGAATGCCATTAACCTCATATATGTTCAGTTTGTGCATGAGATTTAAATTGGTACATAGAACTTACATTTAGGCCGGGAGCTATCCGATAGTTTTTATATGATGTTATAAAAATACTTATGCAACATTTATATTGTTAAATTATGGTTTTCTTAAGCAATGATCATGTGATGTTTACACCATTATGATGTAATTTTTTCCTTAAAATATGGTAAAAATAATTATATATCCTCATTAATCTATAGCTGAACAAAAGTGTAGGCATTATACTTTATACGATCTTTATATGTATTGTTATCTTCATTTGCTGAAAGACATGATATTATCTTGTTTGAAATACATGATATCTTTTATGTGAACAGTCTAGAATTTACAAAATTGACCATTATTACTAATATAAGGAAATAAGGTAATACCTTTTATCTCAAATTTATCGATCATGTTTTACTCATATGTTTTACACATCAATAACCATTATTTATTTTGCAATGGATGCATTATTCAGTTTAACTATTTTGTAACTCTCTCCATGGTAACCCTACTTTTCAATCCAATAATTTTGTGTTTTCACTCACATGTATTTTTTGTGTGATGTAACATTATTACGTGGCCAAGGAAATAGTTTTGGCATCTTAAACCGTCACTCTTTTGTACATGATTGCAAATTCCAATGATGTGTCCTACTTAATTTTAGGTATAATAAACCAAAATTAAAACTTCTTTGCAATAAAAATATTGAAATTTATGTAATAGTGTATTTATGACATCACAAAAAACCGAGGAATTCATTATACATGATCTTTTTCAAAATGTTTTTCTAGTTAATTGTGATTTACAAAAATGTTAGAATGGATTTGAAGGTATTTTTAATAATATTGTAGCATACATATATATTTTACTCTAGAGCACATATTGCTGACATCTCCTCACAACGGCCTAATTTGTTAGTGTTGGTACTTATGTAGTGGTATCATTCTTCCTCAAGTAAACAAATACTTAATAAGAGACGAATGATTCTCTACCCCATGCACATATAGCGACCAATCATTCTCCACCATATTACATATTACATTCACTATCACTATTTTTGTCTTACTCCAATCGCGCCAACGCATTATGGATGACCATGCCATAGAGCTGAAATACAATTGCAAAACTCTATCTACTAAATCATAAGCTTATAGAGAGAAATTCACCCCTTCATTATATAGTCTACATAAGGTAAGGTTACTCTCACAATGATCTATTTAGGTGCACACCTATGAATATATATGTGCATGATACATCTGGTGTATTGTCATTTTATTATGTATATGATAACTGCAAGAATTTCTAGGCCTCAAAAGATCGACGCGGGGTACTTTAGCTATTTTCTTAAAATGATATTTTTTTATATTGTCATTGGAGTTTGTAAGGATGTTATCTTTCTGATGTTACTGTGTAACTTTTATGCGTTATCTAAAAATAAGATTTACTGCCACGTGAAGGAGCCTAGACACTTCTTTGACTTAAGAATTACCTTTGCATCGAACGTCCCTTTTCCCATTTATAAAGGCTTGGCAGTAGTTTGTACCTGCACTGCGGTGCGGGGTGGGGGGCCGACATCCCAGGTTCGCCCCTAGGAAGCTACGACACTTCGCTCAACAGTCCGACAGCTCGAGTATGGGTCTAGTCAATACCAAAAAAAATCATACTATAAAACATGTTTATCATACCCGTTTCAATCTCAACCCGTTTCACTTGACCTTCATTAACTTTTGAACTCTTTGAGGGCTGTGGAGGCCCTAATCAATCATTAAGTGTAGTTTAGATTTTATGTTAGTGTGTTTTCACGACAACATCTTGGTGAGATGGTGTCATATAGAATAAAGGCATATGAGCTCTTTGTAATCCTTGGCATTTTTATATCGACTATCGGTTTATCATGCAATAGTGTCCTTTTGTTTTTTTTCTCGGTTGCTAGGATTGTCTCTCAAGCATCGTTGTGTGTCCGATGACTAAGCTTCTACTCTCAAAAGTTAATGCATGTCTAATATGCATTTTCGAAACATCTGGGATAATTTAAAGTTTTTAAAAATATATTTCTAAATTTTGTATTTATTCGGTGGTATTAATATATAAATTGGTCTCATTTTAGAGCATCTCATATATATTTTTGTAGAAGACTGCCACCATGTCATACATAGTACTTATATCATGGCATGAATGCCAACAGTTAGCTAAAATCGTATAGATTATCATTTATCGTACGGTAGTGTTTTTCTTTGGTTGCTATGATTTCCTCTCTAGCATGACGTGGATTGTACTTTATCATGTAGTAGTGTTATTTTTTTCTCAGTTACCAGTATGTCTTCTCTAGCATTGCTGTCTATCCAATGACTTTCGTCGTATTCTCTGAAATCAATGCATGTCTCATATGCATTTTTAAAATATATGTGATTAATTTTATAGTTTACAAAATATATTTCTAAATTTTGGATTTGTTCAATAATATTTGTATATATATACGTACAAATCAGTCTAATTAATTTTAGAGCCTCTCATGCAAACATATAATTTTCCTAGAAGGCTGTCACCATATCAGTACATAGTACTCTATCAAAACGTAAATGTTTCTTTTGACAAGCAAAACGTACATATTGTTCAGTTTTTTTAATGACATATCAGCTTGTTTATTGTTTTTCAAGGAGACCGATCAGATTTTTTTAGAGTTAGGTAATTGTACGTTTGTAGTTGTACCGGACAGAGATAGTATTCTCAATGCGCTTATTTGTTACACCTAACACGTACGTTTAGTCTATAGATCTAAAAAAATTACTTGTACGTGTGACCTGCCTATGTATAGGCTTTAAATCTAACCGTGACAAGTTGTTTTGTGAGGCCTTAAATCGGACCTTGACAAGTTGTACGTGACAATTTTTTCGTAACATATATAGGCTTTTAAATCTGAACCACAAATTTTAGATCTAACTATTAATATTAATCTAGATGATGTGGATCAATGTAATGACTCTATTTTAGACCTCCGTACTGAGCTTTTAGTATATACTAGATAGATGCCATATCGGAAATCCACTTTGGCTCATAGGAGCATATGCACCCGCTGGTTTAAAATCATTTTTGAAAATGTCTAAAAATTCTGAAAAAAAATTCTAAGCGTGCATCTAGACATTTTATGTTCACTCACCAAGTTTTGTAAAAAAAAAGATAATTTTTGTGACCTGTGTAAAAAAGACAAATTTTTATGCTACAAAATTGCTATTTAAGTAACTGTTTTTTGTCATTTTTACACAGGCCACAAAAAATGTCCTTTCTCACCAAAACTTTGATGGATGGACATAGATTGTCCATATGCATACCCAGAATTTTTTGTTCAATTTTTTCATTTTTTTTAAATGTATTTAAAATGTATTTTCATAATAGGTGCATTTGCTTCTATGAGCCAAAACACCATGTCCGATGCCATATGCATAGATTTAGGCTATCCCTGTTTTGGAAAAAAGGGATGGCTTAGCATAGATCATGAGGAGGAGAAGATTTGGTACCAGATGATACAGCATCTAATCCGGCAAGCCGGAGATAGACCGTCTCTGTGGCTGGGCTTGCAACTAGCTTCCCCGTGTCAAGCAGCTCTCCGACCCACACCAAGCACTTCGGGTTGCTGCCAAGGTTGGCGTAGTATGCGTATGCCACGCAGGAGCAGTTGCGGCTGCAATAAGCCGCACACTTCTCCAAGGACGTGCCTGCTGCTACAAGCACAAACCTGTCCGGCGCCTTCATCCCCGTCAAGGCCACAAAACCACCGCCACACCCTTGATCTTGCAGCGCCTTTTCTCGTCGGCAGCCCTCAGAGAACTTGTCGTCGCTCCAGTCGTCCGTGTTCGCCGGCTCAAAGCCTTGGAGGCACTTGCACGTCGGCACCGGTGTTTCCGTCTGGTCGCAGTACCCATAGGGGCCGCAGTACCCGTACTGGGTGCAGGGCCAGCTCGGGCTCTGGCCGAGAACAGCCCATGACGATGAGCTAGCATTCCAGCTCTGCATTTGGAGCTTGCCGGAGTAGGTCAGCACGTCCCTCGTGCGCGGGGCACCGTCCGAGAGGCTGAAGGTCGTGTAGCTCTCCTCGTTGTTGTTGACGACGGCAAAGTAGATGGTGATGGCGCTCGTGCTGGTCATCTGGAACTGGTGCTCGCTCTTCGGCAGGAAACCTGTCCAGGGCACGCTGCGGTACACAGGGCGTGTCCCATTCCAGAGGATTACCTGGATGAACGACGAGTCGCTGCCGTACGAGAAGCTCCCCGGCGAGGGGTCGCCGGGGCCTTTCCAAGACACAAGGGGCTCCGCGACCCGCGTCCCTAACCGTGTCCGCATCTTCATGCCAGGCAAGAATGTATCAGTGGGGTTGTCGAAACTCTGCCACATGGTGGTGCCGTTGGTCGAGCGGATGATGAGGTTGCCGGTGCTCAGAAGCACGGCCACCGTGGACGAAGAACTCGCCGGGGCAGTGACCACGTCAGAAGACCAAAAGATACGGCTACCATCGGACAGGACAAGATTGGAGCTGTTGGTGAGGGAGAGCGTCGGCGTACCAGAAGTGCTGTTCATGACTGGGGCTTCCCGGTTGGCGACCCACACCACGGTCCGCTCGGAGATGCCGTTGTACCATATGCCGAGGTGCAGGCTGCCGGGAGCGGAGCTGGATGGAGAGAAGAATCCCATGGTGAACTCACCTCCGTCGGAGATGATGGTGGCGCCAGGGGAGAGCGGCTTGCCGGGGATAAGCCGGTCATCGGCCGCTCCAAAGGGCAGGAACACAAATATCAGTATGGTGACGGAGCTGGCCAGAGCTGACCAATCCATCCTGTTTCCCCACACAAGAATTGCAATACGGCAGTTGTAGTATAGATGTGATTCCGGAATGCTAGATGTCCTTGTCCTGGTCTTATTGCGTTCTCCTTGGACTTTGTCATACAAGCAATAATAATGCACAGATTATTAGTCCCAAAAAATAAGAGAAGAATAATGCACAGATTTTACAAATATAATTTGATGCTAGCTTCGGGTTGACAAGCTAGCACTAGCCATTTCCTTCCTTAAGGTAAAGCAATTGTTTTTGGTACTGAGGGAAATAAAGTAAACCATTGTTGGTGCTTAACTGCTCATATGTCAGACATCGGTACGTGACTTGACATAACTTTAGTGTGTAGCGTTGACGCGGTGTGTCTTTTATATGGTCGTCACACGCTGGCACTCATAGCCGCCGGATGGAACTCTCTACAATTTTAAGGTAAACCGTTGTTTTATTTTAAGGGATATAAGGTAAGCCATTGTTGGTACTCAACTGCTCATATGTAGACGTAGATGGGTCAGTTGACTTGATTAGAGATTAGATGACATCCAATGATACCACCTTCTTGGCCAATTTTAGTGTCTAGTCGTTGTCACACTCATAGCCGTCGGATTAAACTATTTCATCTTTTTTAAACCCATAAATCTCAATAAACAAATTGGATGGTTGTCCTGTCAACATTAACATAGGAAGTGTTATTTACTAGTCGTCTATGAAGTAATAGGAAAATCATTTTATTTTGGGTTAATCGGACTGAGTTATCGGAGACTTAATTAGTGGCGATACATCTCGCTGCCACAAGAAAACTGAAGCATCCGCAAAAATTCAGGGGGTCTGCAATCATAGAATCTGCGTGTTTTCTCCAGGTCATAAGCATTTTCCTGTGCCCACTATAGTATGAAGATCAACTAACAGAAGAAAATGTGTCACTTTGGTGCAGTGGGTGGACACATATTCCGCCGCATCTAATGGAACCGTCAAGTGCACAAACTCGACATGTCCACTTTTTTCCAATTCAGACCCACATGGCATACAAACCATTTTTACATAGTACTAATGCAAACACACCATAGTTCATAACAATAATTAAGAAAATGATACGTAGTTCAACTAAGCATAATGAAATATATACTAATTTGACATAGTTCAAGTAAGCATTGTTTCAAGATAGCAAAAAAATTGAGGTGAAGATAGCAAACAATTAACCTAACCATACTAGTCCGATCTCAAGTTGGTGTCGGTGATAATAGGTTGGTTATTTGCAATAGCTTTTCTTATGCATCTTTTTTTTTGAAATGGGGAGCCCCGCCTCTATATCAAAATGATGCATACAACCTTCTTTTGTTTCAGTTATTAAACAAGAGCCGACAAGAAGCATTACAACAATCTTATAAACTGAAGTCACCAAAATCAGCACCAAACTAGTACAAACGCAAGAAGCTAAACACGGGGCCTTGTGCCTCGATCACCGCGGTGCCGACTTCCCTGCACACTCCAAAGAGGGCGCCTTATGTGCATTCTCCGGAAGTCACCTCCACCACTTTCCGCCAACCCATCTCCATGGTGATAAACTGAAGAAAGCCCCTTATCGGACCAACCATTGACGCTGCCATGACGCCAGACGGTTCCTCCGCCCTGCGCGAGTCCATCAAGGCACATGTGACGCCGAGACTCTGCTGCACCGTGGCACCGAGACCTGACATTGTTGATGTGGAAGATGCACACCACTCTACCTTGCCTCTACCATCGAGAAGCTGCTCCAAGAAGATGCCCCAAGAGGGTGAGTGACACCAGAAGCGCCTACATCTTCCGATCCAGGAGTCCAGATCTAGGGTATCCCCTGGAACAACACGAATGAGTAGACGATAGCTGCGATAGTGATGCCTTCATCAAGGTAGCGATGTATCACGCCGCCATCGCTAGCCACCAGTGAAGTGGAGCACTATTTTCACCGGTAGCCACGCTTACCCAAGTCATCCTAAACTGGTCGACCACCTCCAGTGAAAGAGGCGATCACCACCGCCATGCCTAGATGTGGTATACTCACCGGTAGTTGAGATAACCCCTCTAATCATCTTGGTATTAGGTTAATCTCTCCAACTTCTAAGTGTTAAAATTATATCCTAAAGTTCTATCTCTGGAGATGAGGATGATTCTGGAATTGATATAGACTCTCTCTCCTTGTTCTTTAAGATTAGCAGATTTAGATGAAGAAGAACAGAAATCTCGATCTGGGATAGATCAAGGTTTGAGAATAAGACTTGTATTCACCTACTTTGGATTATACAAGGTTCAATGATTTAGGTTTAAGAAATACCATGGTGATCATGGTAGGATTAGACATGGGATCCTAAAGTTATGTGTTAGCATATTAATTCTACATGGCTTTCATCTCTTTCCACTATTATAATAATCTCTACCCAAAACAAGGTCTTTAACAAAGGTCATGTTGGAGTTTATTGCACTTTAGTTGGTGATCTACTTCAATTCCATCAACTCAAATGAAACTTCAATCATTTTGACAAGTTCTACTTAATTCCCTAGATTTTATATGCATGAATGCAATGCACGCATCTCTTTTCTCTCTATTTCTAGCCTCAAATCCTGGGATGTTACAAAGACCTAGGATGCAAAGCTTCTCCGCAGGGAGCTTACACTGGCAAAAGAGGGGTGGTTCTTATAACATCTAGGGCGGTTCTCATGTCTAAATAGTATAATTTGTTTACCTTTATGTCTAAATGGTATAATTTGCACAAGTTTATGTCTAAATAGTTTAATTGTTGAAGTTTATGTCTAGCTTGGCCAATCAATGTATTAAGTGCGTGTCAAACAGATAAATGCCTAAATCTATTATGTTAAAAAATTATGTTATCTGTTTCTTCAAAAAAAATTGTGGAATGTGTTTTTGATCATCGAATATGTAAAATCACCATGAAATCCACATATGAATTCAAATTAGAGTGTATGCAAAAATTATAGGAACTCACTGTTGTATATGCTTGCAGCACTACCAACTAAGATCTCAGAATAGGTCACATTTAACATGTAAATTGCAATAACTCACATGTAACTTAAATGGCAAAATATAGGTCAGCACACATAACCAGGAATAGATTCCTTTACATAGTTAAACCTCCAGAATCGTTAATACCATTTACCCCCAAATATGTCTATCTGACATGCAATCCAAATTGCAAATTCTTAACATAAGCATAGACAACTAAATTTTTACAACTTATCCATGAGAAATTGACTTTTGATCATGTTTGGCTTTGTCTTGTTCTGATCACCAGCTTTCGGTATGTCAACAATCTTGTTCTCTAACTTCTCATTCTCTTCCTTGAGACCACCCCTATACTTATTCCACTTCTTCTCCTCTGACATGATCCTGTACTTTTCACCTGATAGATCAGATTTCCTCTTCTCCAAATAATTGTACAACTCACACTCATTTTTGTTTTCACACAAACATATATTTGCTGGCACATTAAAAATATCCAATGGTTGGGTTGTGCGCCCCCCCCCCCAAGATTTAACTATCGACAACGACGAAGATGCCAACATGAGGAATCTGAGGTCAATACTGCTAGATCTACATAATTCTACAGCAAGGGTTAGATCTAGTTAATTAATTTTGTGTTTTGCACTTTTAATCTTTGGCTTATGGTTTAGTTTTAATTAATCCAAGCTTCATCTACAGGATTAAGATATTCACACATGTTAAAATTTCTATATATGAGATCCTTGATTCCTCGATTGTTGACATGTGGAAGCATTTAATCATTTATTTTGCAAATATATAAAGTAGCTGCACTATATGTGAGGATAATATCGATCTTTGTAGATATATATTTTGATAGATATAGATGAATGGTAAACCTATATGCCTTTGTAATTTGTCTATTTCGTTTAATGCTGACTGCATACACCATTGCCTACAATTATTGTGGTGTTATTTACATTGATGCTAGTATGACCATTGGGAATCATTTATCTCTATCTCTATTTCTATTTTCTATTTCTATTTTTATTTTCTATTTTCTATCTCTATCTCTACCTCTACCTCTATCTCTATCTCCATCTACTTCTACACATAATGAAATAAACACCTAAATAATTGCTCCTAAAATAAATCCACAAATCCCTCTACTTCTAGAGCATTAAATGAGCTAAATTAGCAATGAAAGTTAAAAGCTCTAAGTTGCTAACCTTTTAGAACACTTGGATAGAAGTGGCGACACCAAATTTTGACAAAAAATGGAGGCAAATATGGATGAACTCGAGCTTGTTGCATGAAGAACACTTGGAGAGTGGAGAGCGGAATGGCTGGCTTGGGAAAGGAGAAGCAGATTTTATATAGGAAACTCATTAGTCCTGGTTGGTATCACCAACCAGGACTAAAGGGTTGGCTTAGCATAGATCATGAGGAGGAGAAGATTTGGTACCAGATGATGCTGCATCAAATCTGGCAAGCCGGAGATAGACCGTCTCTATGGCGGGGCTTGCAAACTAACTTCCCCGTGTCAAGCAGCTCTCCGACCCACACCAAGCACCTCAGGTTGCTGCCAAGGTTGGCGTAGTATGCGTATGCCACGCAGGAGCAGTTGTGGCTGCAATAAGCCGGACACTTCTCCAAGGACGTGCCTGCTGCTACAAGCACAAACCTATTTGGCGCCTTCATCCCCGTCAAGGCCACAAAACCACCGCCGCACCCTTGAACTTCCAACGCCATTTTCCATCGGCAGCCCTCGGAGAACTTGTCGTCGCTCCAGTCCTCCATGTTTGTCGGCTCAAAGCCTTTGAGGCATTTGCATGTCGGCACCGGTGTTTCCGTGTCGTCGCAGTACCCACACGGGCCGCAGTACTTGTACTGGGTGCAGGGCCAGCTCGGTAACTGGCCGAGAACAGCCCATGACGATGAGCTAGCATTCCAGCTGAGCTTGCCGGAGTAGGTAAGCACGTCCCTCGTGCGCGGGGCGCCGTCCGAGAGGCTGAAGGTCGTGTAGCTCTCCTCATCGTTGTTGACGGCAGCAAAGTAGATGGTGATGGTGCTCGTGCTGGTCATCTGGAACTGGTGCTCGTTCTTCGGCAGGAAACCCGTCCATGGCCCGCTGATGCGGCACGGTGTTGATAGTTTTTCATCGTCCAGTTGGGAACCCCAAGAGGAAGGTATGATGAATATAGTAGCAAGGTTTTCCCTCAGTAAGAAACCAAGGTTTATCGATCAGGAGAGGAAGAAGCCAAACGACTGAAGGTGATGCTTGATAGCCTAGTGACACTCCAACAAGGGCGCCGTTTATGATCAAACGAGTTAGCGCATCTTCAACTAGTAGCAACGTGGAACCTACACACAACACAACCAAATACTTTGCTCCCAACTTACGATGAGGTTGTCAATCTCACCGGTTTGCTGTAAACAAAGGAATGAGCGTATCGAGTGGAAAATAGTAATAGTATGCGAGTAAAGTAAATAGGTGATAGCAATATAAAGGAAATAGGACCGGTGTCCATAGTTCACTAGTGGTGTCTCTCCATAAGATAAAATAACACATGCTGGGTAAACAAATTATAGTTGGGCAATTGATAGAATAAAGACAACGTGATATATCGAGAGGATCACTATGAGATTTACTCTGGGCATTACAACAAAATACATAGACCGCCATCCAACTGCATCTATGACTAATAATCCACTTGTGGCGAATCAATTCGAGAACTCCACAAGTATTAAGTTGCGAACAACAGATAATTGCATTAAGCAAAGTGTGTAATCTAAACAAAGCATATGCCCTCGAGCATATGAATATTGTTTTCCCCCTAGTAGCAACAGCACATCTACAACCTTAGAGGTTTCTGTCACTCCCCCAGATAAAATAGAGGCATGTACCCACTATCGAGCATAAATACCCCCTCTTGGAGTCACTAGCAACTACTCGGCCAAGATAGCTACTAACAACGGAGAGAATACAAGATCATAAACAATATAGAGATTACATAAGATAAAATTCAGCACATCAACTCAATCATAACACCAATATTCATCGGATCCCAACAAACACAACATGTAGAATTACATAACGGTGATCTCGATCATGTAAGACAGCTCACGAGATCTAAACATAAAGCACATGGTGGAGAAGATAACCATCTAGCTACTGCTGTGGACCCATAGTCCAAGGTAGACTACTCACTCATCGCGTCGGAGGCAAGCATGGCAATGAAGAAGACCTCCGGTGGCGATTCCCCTCTCTGGCAGGGTGCCGGAAAGAGCTTCTGGACCCACCCAATCTTCGGGTCGATGGCGGCGGTGGATCACGATGTGTTCTGGAAAAGTGATCGGGTCCTTAGGTTTTTCCCGTCGGGGGTCTTTATAGGCGAAGAGGCGGCGTCATAAGTGGACCAGGGGGCCCACACCACAGGCCGGTGCGGGCCAGGGGTGGGCCGCGCCCCTGGTTGCGTGGCCACCCTCTGGTCCGACTCCGTCTCCTCTTCGGTGTTCTGGAAGCTCCGCGAAATATCTGGACGACTAGCTTTGGTTTCGTCCAATTCTGAGAATATTTCCTGTGTAACTTTTCTGAAACACAAAAACAGCAGAAAACAGGGAACTGGCACTGTGGCATCTCGTTAATAGGTTAGTTCTAGAAAATGCATAAAAATGCCACGAAGTGTAACGAAACACTAAATAAATGGTGTAAAAACAAGCATGGAGCATCAAAAATTATGGATACGTTGGAGATGTATCACCCGCTGCGGTACACAGGGCGTGTCCCATTCCAGATGAATACCTGGATGAACGACGAGTCGCTACAGTAGGAGAAGCTCCCCGGCGAGGGGTCGCCAGGGCCTTTCCAAGACACAAGGTGCTCGGCCGCATGCATCCCTAACCGTGTCCGCATCTTCATGCTAGGCAAGAATGTATCGGTGGGGTTGTCGAAACTCTGCCACATGATGGTGCCATTGGTTGAGCGGATGATGAGGTTGCCGGTGCTTAGAAGCATGGCCACCACAGACGAAGAACTTGCCAGGGCGGTGACCACGTCGGATGTCCAAAAGATTGGAGCTGTTGGTGAGGGAGAGCGTCGGTGTACCAGAAGTGCTGTTCATGACTGGGGCATCCCGGTTGGCGACCCACACGACGGTCCGCTCGGAGATGCCGTTGTACCATATGCCGAGGTGCAGGCTGCCGGGAGCGGAGCTGGATAGAGAGAAGAATCCTAAGGGATTAGATGACATCCAATGATACCACCTTCTTGGCCAATTTTAGTGTCTGGTCATTGTCACACTCATAGCCGTCGGATTAAACTATTTCATATTTTTTAAACCCATAAATCTCAATAAAAAAATTGGATGGTTGTCCTATCAACATTAACATAGGAAGTGTTATTTACCAGTCGTCTATGAAGTAATAGGAAAATCGTTTTATTTTTGGTTAATCGGACTGAGTTATCGGAGACTTAATTAGTGGCGATACATCTGGCTGCCACAAGAAAACTGGAGCGTCCGCAAAAATTTAGAGGGTCTGCAATCGTAGAATCTGCGTGTTTTCTCCAGGTCATAAGCATTTTCCTGTGCCCACTATAGTATGAAGATCAACTAACAGAAGAAAATGTGTCACTTTGGTGCAGTGGGTGGACACATATTCCGCCGCATCTAATGGAACTGTCAAGCGCACAAACTGGACATGTCCACTTTTTTCCTATTTGGACCCACATGGCATACAAACCATTTTTACATAGTACTAATGCAAACACACCATAGTTTATAACAATAATTAATAAAATGATACGTAGTTCAACTAAGCATAATGAAACATATACTAATTTGACATAGTTCAAGTAAGCATTGTTTGAAGATAGCAAAAAAAATTGAGGTGAAGATAGCAAACAATTGACCTCAGCATACTAGTCCGATCTCAAGTTGGTGTCGGTGATAATAGGTTGCTTATTTGCAATAGATTTTCTTATGCATTTTTTTTCAAATGGGGAGCCCCGCCTCTATATCAAAATGATGCATACGACCTTCTTTCGTTTCAGTTATTAAACAAGAGCCGACAAGAAGCCTTACAACAATCTTACAAACTGAAGCCACAAAATCAGCACCAAACTGGTACAAACGCAAGAAGCTAAACACGGGGCCTTGTGCCCTGATACGTCTCCAACGTATCTATAATTTTTGATGCTCCATGCTTGTTTTTACACCATTTGCCTAATATTTCGTTACACTTCGTGACACTTTTATGCATTTTCCGAAACTAACCTATTAACAAGTCGCCACAGTGCCAGTTCCCTGTTTTCTGCTGTTTTTGTCTTTCAGAAGTGATACACAGGAAATATTCTCGGAATTGGACGAAACAAGTTTCTGAAGTCTTATTTTACCTGGAAGCTTTCAGAGATCCGAAGGAGAGTAGGAGGGGGGCCACCAGGGCCCCACACGCAGGGCTGGCGTGGCCAGGGCCTGGGCCACGCCACCCTGGCGTGAGGCCACCTGTCCCCTCCTCTGACATCGCCCCTTCGCCTATAAAGACCCCCCGATGGAAAAAACCTAAGTACCCGATCACTTTTCCAGAACACATCGCGATCCGCTGCCGTCGTCGACCCAAAGATGTGCTGTTGCTACTAGGGAGAAAACAACATTCATATGCTCAAGGGCATATGCTTTGTTTACATTACACACTTTGCTTAATGCAATTATCCATTGTTCGCAACTTAATACTCATGGGGTGTTCGGACGATATCCCCGTGAGTGGATTATTAGTCATAGATGCAGTTGGATGGCGGTCTATGTATTTTGTTGTAATGCCCAGAGTAAATCTCATAGTGATCTTCTTGACATATCACGTTTATCTTTATTCTATCAATTGCCCAACTATAATTTGTTTACCCAGCATGTGTTATTTATCTTATGGAGAGACATGCTACTTGTTGATGGCGCCAGGAAATTACTGATGGCGATCAGTTGATATGGAAGCAGACTGTCCTTGTGCGTGGTGGATAACCAGCCCGTTGGGAACCCCAAGAGGAAGGTATGATGAGTGTAGCGGCTAGTCCTCCCTCAGTTAAGAAAACAAGGTTTAATATCGGTCAGGAGAGGAGAGACAATGACGACTGAAGGTGATGCGGAACCTGCACACACACAACCAAGTACTTTGTTCCCAACTTGCGATGAGGGTGTCAATCTCACCGGTTTGCTTGAAACAAAGATTATGAGCGTATCGAGTGTAAAACAATATAGTATGTGAGTAAAATAAACAGTACGAGAAAAGTAAACAGGTGATAGCAATATGATGTAAATAGGACCGGGGTCCACAGTTCACTAGTGGTGTCTCTCTATAGATAAATAACACATGCTGGGTAAACAAATTACAGTTGGGCAATTGATAGAATAAAGATAACGTGATATGTCAAGAAGATCACTATGAGATTTACTCTGGGCATTACAACAAAATACATAGACCGCCATCCAACTGCATCTATGACTAATAATCCACTCCCGGGGATATCAATCCGAACACCCCAAAAGTATTAAGTTGCGAACAACAGATAATTGCATTAAGCAAAGTGTGTAATGTAAACAAAGCATATGCCCTTGAGCATATGAATGTTGTTTTCTCCCTAGTAGCAATAGCACATCTACCACCTTAGAGGTTTCTGTCACTCCCCCAGGTGAAATAGAGGCATGAACCCACTATCGAGCATAAATACCCCCTCTTGGAGTCACTAGCAACTACTCGGCCAAGATAGCCACTAACAACGGAGAGCATGCAAGATTATAAATAACATAGAGATAACAAAAGATATAATTCAGTACAGCAACTTAATCATAAACACCAATATTCATCGGATCCCAACAAACCAAACATGTAGAATTACATAACGGTGATCTCAATCATGTAGGGCAGCTCATGAGATCTAAACATGAAGCACATGGTGGAGAAGACAACCATCTAGCTACTGCTATGGACCCATAGTCCAAGGTAGACTACTCACTCATCGCTCCGGAGGCAAGCATGGCGATGAAGAAGACCTCCGGTGGCGATTCCCCTCTCCGGCAGGGTGCCGGGAAGAGCTTCTAGACCCTCTCGATCTTCGGGTCGACGGTGGCGGCGGATCGCGATGTGTTCTGGAAATCTGATCAGGTACTTAGATTTTTTCCATCGGGGGATCTTTATAGGCGAAGGGACGATGTCAGAGGAGGGGCCAGGCGCCCTCACGTGGGGGTGGCGCGGGCCAGGGGCGGGCCGCGCCACCTGTGCGTGTGGGCCCCTGGTGCCTCGCCTCCTACTCCTCTTCGGATCTCTGGAAGCTTCCGGGTAAAATAAGACTTCAGGAACTTGTTTCGTCCAATTCCGAGAATATTTCCTGTGTATCACTTCTGAAACACAAAACCAGTAGAAAACAGGAAACTGGCACTGTGGCAACTTGTTAATAGGTTAGTTCCAGAAAATGCATAAAAGTGCCACTAAGTGTAACGAAACAATAGGCAAATGGTGTAAAAACAAGCATGGAGCATCAAAAATTATAGATACGTTTGAGACGTATCAAGCATCCCCAAGCTTAACTCCTGCTCGTCCTCGAGTAGGTAAGTGATAACAAAAGAATAATTTTTGAGGTGACATGCACCTACACAATCTTGATCATATATGTAAGCATTTGTGAGCTGGGATCATAAGAACTTAAGACATGGGCATGAAGATGTAATCATGACAATAAGAAACTTAGCAACCATGTTGTAAACATGTAAATGAACACAAACAAAAGATCATGATAATGAAACAATGAAAGTCAAACGTTTGTTCAAATCATAAGGAAAAACATACAAAAGGTTTTCAGCTTGTCCTTCAAAGAGAGCAAAATATAAATGCATAGGACACCTTCAAGTTTAAGAGGGCGACTAGATACAAATAATTTAAGAACAAGTGAAACCAATAATATGAATCAATCAATGAACTTTGGGACAATGCATATCACACTAAGAATGACAACTATGCTCTCTTAATGGTGCATAAAGAAAGAAGGTGGTGACTCAACATAAAAGTAAAAGAAAGGCCCTTCGGAGAGGGAAGCAGTGATTGCAAGTTTTATAACCTTCAAAAATTATGGTACTTACCGGCTTTGAGCTCTCATTGCCCCCATCATAAGCATCTTGAATGGTTAAAGTTAATGCGACAATAATTATGATGCATATGCTTGACAAATTATAAGTTGAAAACCTCGTGCCCCGTGAATACGAGTACCCAAACCTCATGCTACTTTACTTAGAGTCCCAAGCAAGGCTCTTGTCATTGTAAGTATATGCATATAATTTAGAACCGCCAAGGGGGTACCTCCGTGCCCGATGACATGGAACAAGCCCACACCAAAATGACAGGACAAGCAGACAATGAACACCTCGACTTCTCTTTTATTTGCCTTTTGTTTAGCTTTTTATTGTGAGATGCGTCATCGAATGTTCACCATGGGTATGCTGCAAATTTCCACCATGAATTATGCATGGCTTAGATTGGCGGCCCGGCGTTTCCCTAACACATATACAAACTCCATGATCCCTACATGATTCCCAATTCATTTCACATCGCGGGCATCCATAAACAAAAGATCACGATATCAACTCAAATAAGAAGTGCAATGTTGAAAGCTTGCCCCATGACAGCATGGCTGGGCTAGAATCCAACTTACAACTTGCAAGCATAACAAATCAACATAAGAGACCACAATATCAAATTTTAAAGAACAGGAAAAAGTAAAGTGTGCCTTCCGGTTCGTGAGAGCTTTACTGACCGAATTTCGCATAACACTGGTAAGAGTTTAATTTGAAAAGAAAATAAAAGCAAGTCAAATTTACTTGGAATAGAAAATTGCTAGTAGGTATGTATGGTGGACACTTTGGCAAACTTTGGATTTTAGGAGTTGGATGCACGAGTAGAGCTCATACTTAGTACAAGGCGAGGGCTAGCAAAAGACTGGGAGCGACCAACTAAGAGAGCAATAATGGCCATAATCATGCAAAGCGACAAAGCGACATTAAAAGAAGCATACGATGGCATCAAAAGTCAAAAACTAAATGATCATGAAGGCTATTAGCAGGGTGAGACTATGCACTCGCGAACAGTACTCCTCTCTGTTCAGTGCCCTCCCCGTCGTGGGTCAGTTGGCGCCCCAGTCTTTCTCTACTTGGCTGAAGCTTAGCCGGTGAGGAGGGGTTAAGATTGCTCTTAATCAAGGGCATTGAAGCATCCTGGCGATTAATTGCCTTCAGGTGAAGAATCCCGAGCAGTGAGTTGTCCGTCATGTATGTTGTTTGTGTGTGGATGGCTAATCTAATGCCCTGCTGGTCATGGCGAGTACTCTGCGAGGATGAGCTACAGGATTTTTATGGGCTTCGGCTGTTGCGGCATTACAGAGGACGTTTCTCCCCATAATAATTTCCGTTAAGTTGATGGTTTTGTTTGAGCGTTGTCTGCTACTCTTGTTTACATACTACTCCAGGGGCAGCGGCTTGATTTCTACCCCAGGCAGCACTTCCCATCCCCACCAGCTCATTTGACCTCGTATAGTTATAGTTTGTTGCAAAAGAGAAATGTCATGTACTAAGTATAAATCTCAATGTTGATTTTTTTACTTCATGACTTTATTATCTAGAAATGATTGAGGCCGCCTTTTTCTCTAAAACATATTTTGCAAATGGTTTTAGAAGGCATCACTTAGGCTAAAAGCCTTTAAGATTTACAAAAAAATCAATTCAAATAGAATTTTTTTCTTTTCAATGAGGATATGTCGTTGGTAAACATTAAATAGGTTAAGGAAAATACAATATTCTTTCAATACATTTAACAAAAAACTATACTTTGGTTGATTACCTCAACGAATAATAGTACATATACAATTTTCTAACTTGCACATTTTTTATATCTTTGAGAATTACAATTGAGTGGAGTAGTAACACTTATCGTCACGGTGTCCCAGCTCCACTTCATTCAGGGATTTTCCACACATATGCTCGATCGTTGGTGATTATCATTGACAAGATGCACCCGCACATGAGATCAGGCTAAGAGAAATGCCAACGTGATGCCTCTTCGGTGCGGTGGAACAAGAGATGCATTGGACTGAGACGCTAGAGAAAGTTAGTCTATGGAGATGGAGGCGATTAAGGAGCGAAGAGCTGGAGTGATATGTTTCATAGGGAGTTCGATATTTATTTGCATTTTATTGCGACATGCAATTTTTTGATGAGCCGTAGCAATGCACGGGTATTCAGCTAGTTGATGGTATAATATCTACTTCCTCTGATCAGAAAAAGTGTGGTGACTTAGTACAAACTTTGTACTAAGTTGTACTAAATCACCCGATACTTACTTCTGATCGGAGGGAGTAGCTCTTTTTGAAGAAGGATCAATGTGCTGAGGGGAGTGAATTTATTAGCAGACACCACCTATTTAGGATGTTCATAGGTACATTAAGATCTGCGCTAGCCGTTTTTATCCTCACAAACAATTTTTGTATCGTAGCTCTCACACCATACCATATATGGAACCGGGACTTTGGAGTTCACTAGAATAAATGAGATAGAATGTGGGGAAATAGTTCAAGACTTTTCTACATATATGTACGTGTTTAAAGAAATTTGTTTTGAATTTTAAATATTTTTTAGAAACATAAAATGCACAAAAAATTCTGAATTATTGTCCCACATTTTATCTCAAATGTTGTAGTGAGATGCAAATTTTTAATTCTTATATTATATTTTTGGAGAGATACACAGTTACGTAATTGATAATCTTAAACTAAATCATAGCCAATAACTTCAAATCCAATGGTAAAATAATTTAAATAATATGGATTAAGTGATGACTATTTGGCACCCATATATATTTTAACCATTCTTTTATTTTTATACTCATTCATGTATACATATATAGCAATTTTGACCATATAGCTAGCATGTCAGATGGCAAGGATCTAGTACGTTTTTACATGTCTATTGTACCTACGTAGATATCCATTCCGATATAAGAGAAAATAAAAATTAAAGCTGGCGTATAGTATTTGGACTTTTATCTGAACTGCTCTATTTAAACAATTGCATAACATGCTATGTAATGCCAATCACTATAAAAATTATGGGTTTGTCTATGTCTCAGTCGCCTGAGAAATAGTTATTTCTCAGTCACTCAGAAAAGTGCAACCGTAGTTTAAAGAAAAGTGCAACCCGTTGCGGTTGCACTTTTCTGTTAGAAAAGTGCAATTGCACTTTTCTACGAGAAAAGTGCAACTGATGCGTATTTTTTAGGGTGACTGAGAAATAGCAATTTCTCTATTTCTCAGTCACCTGTTACTTAGCAAATCCGAAAAATTATAGTACTATATATGTACGTGATATATTCCTCTCAAAAATTTGGAGAGTCCATATTTAAAAAGAAACTATGACACGTCTCCTCTTAATATACACAATGTTAAATAGGTACTACACAGATTAAATCATAGCCACTAATTTTAAATCTAACTGTTAAAATAATTTTGATGATGTGGATTAACGTGGTGGCTCTATTAACCATCCGTATATTAATTTTAGTATATAATAGATGGATTCCAAAGGCCACTCTAGAATCGACTGTAACCCACACCCTCTGTCCTTCCTCTCAGCCCTCCTACCCATGTCGGCGAGTAAATGACACATAACTACCACAATTGGGGCAACGGTGTAGGAAAATTACCAAAGTGGTTACGCGGGACACATAACGACCACTATTCGGGCTAGTCCGTGACAGAAAGCACTGATTCGGTATTTCCCCCGGTTTAACCATTTTCTGGCAAGTGGGGCCCGCTGTCAGTGCTGATGTGGCACATAGTTGACGCGGCCCGTTAGGTGTGCGTTAGGGTTTAGGGTCCAGACCGTTCTCCCTCACTTCTCTCTCCGTTTTTCTCCCGCGCCCTCTGGGAATGGCGACTGGTGGTGGCGGCGGCTCCTACTCCGGTGACTCCGACCTCGCCGGCGGTGAGGGGGAAGCGGCTGGATTCGGCGTTGGCCAGGGCATGGAGTGGATGGGGGAAGAAGGGGATCTCGCGGGTGCTGCAAAGGCAGCGCCGCCGCCGCCGCTGCGGGCGGCAACCCCACCGCGACCGGCATCGGAGAAGACATGGTGGACCTCGAATGGAAGGACATCGATGGATGACCCGATGAGCCACTACCTCTACAATGGCAGCGGGTAAGTACCCTCTTCTCTGGAGTTCTCCTCTTCTCTGTGAGCAAAATTAGGATTAGGGTTTGGGAAATTTGAGCGTAATGTAGGCACTGATGCTTGTTGTATGAGGAAAATTCATTGTTATTTGAGCAAAATTTGAGAAAAATGTAGTCACAGATGCATGGTTGTGTTAGTATAATTTGAGAAAAATTTAGGCAGTGATGCTTTGTTAATTGGAATGTAGGGAGAAGAGTGAGATGTGGGAGCTGTTTTTCCAGTTTGATGGTAGCAAGTTTGTGCAAAAAATATTACATCGGTCAGACATTAGATATCTGAAACTGCTCACAATTATGGAGGAAGAGGGGTATGGACTCAGTGACTCTTTGTATTATGTGAAACATGAAGGTGAAGGACTAAATGGACTAGATTTAGTTGACAGCAATTTGAAGGTTGATGAAATGGTGAGGAAATATGCAAGTACAAAGAAGGTAGTGCTCACTGTTATGAGAGACAGAAGGAACAGAGCCATAGTTCTTTCTCCAGTGAAGAAAAAGCAAGCTTTCCATGTAGACCTTGACCCAGATGATGAAGATGTAGTAAGCCACCAGTTCTTGAGCCAGGACAGTAGTTTCTGTGAAGGCTGGAGCAGACAGCAGTATGAACACATTGTTAATGCTCCAGTGACACAAGAGAGTGTGTTCTGTGAGAAGAACAAGCATGCAGCAGAAATGGCAGAAGGAGAAGAAGATGAGGAGTCAGGTGAGGAGGAGACAGATGATGATCTTGCAGCCTGGATGCATGTTTCTCAGTTTGACCCAGTTGCAGCAGAAAGAAAGAGAAAAGAAGAGGAAGCAGAATTGCAACAGACAATTGCAAAGATGAAGAAGAGAAAGGCTGATCCAATGCTTCATTGTGAGGGTGAGACAGATGTGGAAGATATTTATGACACTCCATCACAAGCAACAGAGGTTCCACCAGTTGTTCCACCAGTAAAGCCAGTGAGAAAGAAGGCAAAGAAGCAAGGACCAACTCTGAGATCACACTCTCAAGTAAAGGAAAAGATTATTCCACAGTGGGCTCCTTCAGATGAAGAGGATGATCCTTCTTTTCTGAAGGAAGAAGATGATGATGGTTTTGAGCCAGTGCCATTTGTGTTGCCCTGTGGCAGAAGAGCAGAGCAAAGAAGGCAAAGCAAAGGACTTGGTATGATGAGACAAGGGAGAACCCAGAGCAGCAATTCAAGGTTTCACTCTGCTTCAAAGATGTCTACCAGTTTAGACAAGCTCTTTCTAGGCTGCACATTGTGCAAGTAAGAAACTACCATTTCCACAGGAATACACCAGATAGGATAATTGTGTGGTGCAAGCAGAAAGAAAGCAATAAGTGGGACTGCCCTTTCTACATGACAGCTTCCAAGATTAAAAATGAGCCTACTTTCTGCATAAAGAAGATGCACCTGAAGCATTCCTGTCCAACTGAGCCTGCCAGCAGTAGGATAAATTCAAAGTGGCTTAGCAGTGCCTATGTTGATGAATACAAGTCAGATATAACAACTTGCATCACAAGTCTGCAAGACAAGGCACTGAAGGACTTTGGAGTTGATGTTGGCAAGAGAATGGCCTACAGGGCAAGGACAAAGGCAATAGAGATGGTGCTAGGCTCCCACAAGAAGCAATATTTCAGAATAAGAGACTACCTGCAGACTGTTATTAACAAGAATCCTGGATCAAGATGCATTGTAACAACTGTGACAGGGCCAACTGAAGAACAACAGGAGGCAATGCAGAAAGGGCAGGTAGTTGATATATCTTATAGCCCAAGATTTCATGGTTTATTCTTCTGTGTGAATGCAGCCAGAGTAGGATTTCTTGAAGGTTGCAGGCCCTTCATTGGGCTTGATGGCTGTTTCATCAAGCTGACCACAGGTGCTCAGATCCTGGCTGCTACTGGCAGAGATGGCAACAATAATATATATCCTATTGCTTGGGCTGTAGTTGCCAAAGAAGATACTGAAAATTGGCAATGGTTTCTTGAGCAATTGAAGGAAGCACTTGGAGGAGAGCAAGGGAAATTTGGGTACTACACAATCATGTCAGACAGGCAGAAGGGTTTACTCAAAGCAGTCAGCACAGTGTTCCCTAATTCACCACAGAGATACTGCCTAAGGCATATTTATGCCAATTTCCAGACAGCAGGCTTTAGAGGAGAAGATTTCAAGAAGTGCATGGACAATGCAGCCTACTCCTACACAAGAGATGGTTTTGATGCTGCAATGGAAGAAATGAAGAAGCAGAGTGAGCTGGCATGGACTTGGTTGTCAAAGATTCCAATGCACACTTGGGCAAGGTGTGCAATGGACACAAATTGCCAAACTGATCTGGTTGTCAATAATTTGAGTGAAGTTTTCAACAAGTACATCCTAGATGTCAGGAACAAACCTATAGTCACCATGCTTGTTGGAATATATGACAAATGCATGGTCAGATGGGATGGAAAGAGGGAGGGAGCATAATCTAATCCCTGGGAAATAGCACCTCACTATGCAGAGCAATTGGAGTTGATGAAGACATATTCAAGGAGATGTGTACCAAAAAGGGCAGATAAGGGACTGTGGCAAGTGAAGAGTGGCAAGAACACACATGAGGTAAACATCACTAGCAGGACTTGTTCTTGTAGGAAATGGCAGTTGTCTGGGTTGCCTTGTAACCATGCAGTGAGTGCATTATACAAAGCAGCATTGCATCCAGAAGATTTTGTCTCTCCTTTCCTCAAAAAAGAAATGTATCTCAAAAGCTACAAACCTGTCTTCACTCCAATGCCAGCTGAGCATGGTTGGACCAAAACAGATACACCTGACATCATGCCACCTGCTTTCAAAGATCATTTAAAGGGGAGAAGGCAAGAAAAAAGAAGGAGAGGCAAGTTTGAGCCACCTAAACCCAGGGAGACATCTAGAATGTCCACAATAACTTGTGGAAATTGTGGCCTGCAAGGACACAAGTACACAAGCTGCTCACAGCCTTTGAGGCCAGATTTAGCCATGAGGAAAAATAACCACAAGGTATTATATAATGTCCTGTTACAATATGTAATATATATGCTGATTTATTCATATAGCATGTTAACAAACCTACTGCTTATTTATGCAGACCAGTAGAAGAATGCCTGATGAACAAGCTTCAGGTGCTGCTTCAGAAGCTCCAGGTGCTGCTTCACAAGGAAGTGCTGCTCCAGGTTCTTCAACTGCTTGGCAAGCTCCAGGTTCTGCACATGCTTGGCAAGCTCCAGGTTCTTCAACTGCTTGGCAAGCTCCAGGTTCTGCACATGCTTGGCAAGCTCCAGGTTCTTCAACTGCTTGGCAAGCTCCAGGTTCTGCACATGCTTGGCAAGCTCCAGGTTCTTCAACTGCTTGGCAAGCTCCAGGTTCTGCACATGCTTGGCAAGCTCCAGGTGCCAGGGGGATCTCTGGTTATTTCAATGCTGGAGCCAATGCTTCTGCTGGCAGAGATGCATCTGTCCCTCCAATTCCTGGCCTTGGTACCTCTGCATGTGTCACTGAAGACAACTGATAACCATCTGTACTAGATTGTATGATGGAACCTTGCTTTATGGTCCTGATGGCTATCATCTAAATGTTGTGCTTGATTTGGTCCTGGACAGAACATTATATGGTCCTCGATTAATTATGTGTAAAACTCTGGTGCTAAATGTCTAGGACAGAACTTGTTATATGGTCCTGGATTAATTATGTGTAAGACTCTGGTGCTAAATGTTGTTCTGAGATCTCTGTTATGCTAGAATTATGCTTTGTTGTTGATATATTGAACCAAATGGTCTCGGCAACGAGTCGTCGAGACCATTCTTACTTTATATTGAACCAAATGGTCTCGGCAACGAGTCGTCGAGACCATTCTTACTTTATTTGAACCAAATGGTCTCGGCAACGAGTCGTCGAGACCATTCTAACTTTATTTGAACCAAATGGTCTCGGCAACGAGTCGTCGAGACCACAGGTCTTTGCTCAAATTATAGCACACAGGTCTTTGCTCAAATTATAGGACACAGGTCATTTGCTCAAATTATAGGACACTGGTCTTTGCTCAAATTATAGGACACAGGTCTTTGCTCAAATTATAGCACACAGGTCATTGCTCAAATTATAGCACACAACTCAAATTATTTTAACCAAATGATCTCAGCAACCATACTTTCATAGTACCATAGAATTGTTCACAAAGCTAACCATGACAAGTCAAATTATTACATACAGGCTTACACACATAGTCAAATACCAGTACAAACCAATCAGATAGCTTAACATATGACCTAACACACATTGCTTAACCAACACACAAGCTTACAGGCAAGCTCACTCAATCATATCACAGATATCTTTGATCTGCTTCACCTTGACATGGTTTGCTTCTTTCTGCTTAAGGAGATCATAAATGGTATACTCCAGCTTCTTCTTCTCCTCCTTCACCTTGTCCCTCTCCTTCTCTGCCTGCAACCTCAGACATTTATGCATATTGCTGGTAGATGCATCCAGAGTCTTCTTCTCCTGCAATTCAGCCCTTGCTTCCATCATACTTTGCTCAGCTTTGGCCTTCAAAGCCAAAATAAGCTGCTTCTCCTCCACAACCTTCTGAATCTCTGCTTGGGCAATCTTCAGATCAATGTGACACTTCTCAATCTCATCTTGCAACTGAAACCTTTTTTCTACATTATTGAGAGAGTCATTTACTCTCCCTTCTTTAGTTTCTCCATACATATCCCAGAGCTTGCCAAGGGCTTTCTGGAGTGCAGCTGGCCACTCATCATCAACCCAAAGATTAAAATCACACTCCTCTCCATCCTACAGTACATAACAAGAGATGAAACCTTTAGAATATTTCCTACATGTAACAAGTTGACTTCAACTTCACAATTACAACACACACCTGCCCTGCACAGCCATAGAATCTCCTCCCAGTCCAGCACCTATCAAAGCAAACAAATTTGCCAGCAGGTACTCCGTGCTTACAGACGATAGGCTTCACACCATCGTCGGCTAATCCGCAAAAATCCGAGTCGTAGGTAACGTTCAAACTCTAAAATGACAATAAGACACAAGCTTCAGGGACAAATTTGAGCCTAACATCAAGAAATCCCCAAATCAACATGCGGAACCCTAACCCTAAATTCCTTATCAGGGGCTTATCAGGGGCAGACAGACTAACCGTTGCATCCGATCTGGTGTCAGCGGACGATTCCTCACCATCGCCCCAAGAAACCATTCCAGCAACGACCTGCGGCGGCGGTAGATCGGCGGCGGCGATTGAACAGAGGCTCGGGGAGAGAGAAGAACAGCGGGAGAGAAGCAAGAACAGCCGAACGGCTATCTTATATGGGCGAACCTAACGAAGACCTAACGGGCCTGTCGTCCCACCGTTAAACGACTGCCACATCAGCACTGACAGCGGGCCCCACTTGCCAGAAAGATGGTTAAACCGGGGGAAATACCGAATCAGTGCTTTCTGTCACGGACTAGCCCGAATAGTGGTAGTTATGTGTCCCGCGTAACCACTTTGTTAGTTTTCCTACACCGTTGCCCCAATTGTGGTAGTTATGTGTCATTTTCTCCATGTCGGCACACCCTGCACCGCCCTCCGCCCTCGAGAACGTATCCTGTGAACCGAACGAACTCATGCACCAGCTGCACCTGACATATGAACCGTTGGATGCGAAAGAGATGGATAAGATTCGGTGCTGGCATATTTTCAAAACGCTCCTTGCAATGTCACCGAATCTAGCGAACTCAGTGAACCAGCCTGAGAAGTTCCCAAATCCAGTCGTCTTCCTTCCTCCATCATCCTCTTCTATACCGAACGAGTTAGACCTGACAAATTCCGTTCAGTCCCTCCCACTCATGTATAAACAAGGTTTCCTTTTTCTCTCTTTTATAGGTGGTGATCTGATCTAAAGAAGCTACAGTGGCCTCCAGATCCTCTGAAGCAGCCGCGTGCCCCGGATTTATCTTTGCAGGGTCGGCTCTTGTGAATGCGTCCATGGCGCTCCTTGAGAATGCGGCAATATAAAGGGATGTGTAATACCCCGGTTTTCCTAAATGTTAATTTGGACATGTGTTGTCAAAGTTTACTGAAATTTGACTTTAAATCGAAGTTTGCGAGTTTATTTGGTGGCCTGTTAAACTTTATCCATTGAATGTGTGCTGCGTTAGCTAAATAAAGTTTTCTACTACTCCGTATCTTTAAAGAAAGAGAGATATAATCACGTGAAGCTGTAACCCTACCCGCATACCTGAGCCCCTTCGTCCCCACGATCTGCCGCCGCCGGCTTCCAAGACATGCTTGTTGCTGCGCGGCCGCCGGCCGCCATTGTCCCTAGTCGCTGTCGTCTGCTTCCGTCGCAGCTGCCCTCGAGAGGTTGCACAGGTATGTGCAGTTCTTGCCGACGGGAGTTGTTTCCTCAGATCTTGGATCGGTCCGTTGGTTCATCCAGTCCGTAGTTATTTGGTCTAGGTGTTGTGCATCAGCTGCCTTATCGATCTAAAGCCACTAGCACTTATGACGCTGGTTAGAATACAGTATGTCCAGGCATAGATTCTGGTTCAGCTGGACTATGAGGTCATCCATTTAGATTCCAAATCGAGTGCGTTTGGTGAAGGCATGAAAATTAGAGAATTAAGTATAGAGTTAACATGACATTTATATGTGATAGCACGCTACTACTTGGTTCGGCTAAGCAATATTAGTTATCTCTGTTACACAAATGCTGGTTTGTTTGATTGCATTAGAACAAAACAAATGTTATCTGTAGTTGGAAAGCCTACTGTCAACAAAAATTGAATTAGGGGAAACAGACTTAGGAAATGTTTATTTACGAGAGTGCCAACTCTAATATCTGGTTAAGCGTCTGTCATCCTTTAAGATGTGTTTTTTAATGCTAGATTCTAAATATCGATATTACCACAGGTTTCAGTGCTACAGGTGCCGGATCTGGTACCTCGGTTTGAACGTTGTCGAAGGCAAGTGCATGACGAACCATGTTTTATTAGTTGCCATTGTGTGTGAATTGGATGCTATTTGTTTTTATCCACCTTGGCACCTTCATACCCAGTTGCGTTTGACTCGGGGCTATTTGATGTTCAAATATGTGTTCGATCGTATTCTGAGATTTCATTTGACATTGTATTTTAAAACCCAGGACGGTGAGGACGTCACACATGTCCAATCCGATAACGTCGGTGGTTTAAGGCATGGTGTGAATAATCCGGTGGGCTTGAGCTAGGACGGTGAGGACACCACATGTGTTCAATCTGTTGTTGTCGGTGGTTTAAAACATCATGTGGATAATCCGGGATGCTCACTAGAGAGACTTAAAAATGGTCGTTTTGAATTTCTCCAAAGTGTCGTTGTTCTGAATCCAATAATGTGTTCTATTGTTTGCTGTTATTTACATGTTATATTGCGGTTCCAAACTGTACTTGCTGAGTTTTTTACTCACTCTTGCTTTCCTGTGTTGGTTTTATTTGGATTTCAGGTACTCGACGTAATGACATGCATGGGAGGGATTAGCAAGCACACAAATACCCAACATATATTAGATATTCATACTAAATAATTCCTAAATTATCTTTAGTCTCTTATCATAGTTTTGGAGTCTCATATATTGGCCATGTGAGCCTTTGGTCGCTTCAATCTGAATGCTTGTGGACTCTCTATGTTCTATATGGTCCGCGTGGATGTTTTTTTCAGAAAATAATACTAGTCTATTTTGTTTCATGTTATGCTAGCAATGGTTGTGCTTTTAAACAAAGGAGGTGTTGCCCAAATTTAGAGTTGCTCATCAATATTGTTGTAACTATAGCGTGTGGTAGCACTCCAGAAAGATTGAAAATCTGGGGTGTTACAGGATGTCTCGGCGGGCACTATAGCAGCACAAGAACAAACCATCCTCTATAGTTCCACGCGATTTTGCATAATATCATCTTTTAAATTTGCCCAGACTTGGTTCACTCGATTTCTCAAAATAGTACAGAATCGTCGACCTTTTGTCCTTATTTTTCCATGAAATCAATTAGCGCAATCCAATCTGGCAGGATAACAGCCTTCAACTAATCAACTCACATGAACATACATCAATTTAACTGATTGAGTGGTACATGATAGGAAGATAAAGAGGGCGACTAGAGCAAAATTTCCACCGAGCTCGCTCGTACAGCGGTACATTACCATGGCAAGGAGAGAGACGACTTGGCTTGAGGGATCAGTTGATACCATGAAACTACAAGCATCGTTTTGTAAATATGACAGTACCCAATCCCCTAGGTAGATCTTATCTGTCTATTATACATCCAACGGTCAATTTGTTACAGGTGCAACCGGTGCATCAGTTTGCTTATTTCATAGGATATATTCTCCTCCGCCCTCACCCTCCCCCACTCCCATTTCCCGCCACTTCTCCTCCCTCCACGCAGGAGCCTGAAATGGCCCGTGGGCGGGGTCAGGTAGATCACGAGCGGGGGTGATGGTTCTACCAAGTTGGCGCTTCCTTTTTTGTGCTTTCTTCATAACATAATTATAAGTTCATATACAATTAAAGATAAAATTTATACCTACGGCAATGTGTTCATGTCTACAACATCATGTATTTGAGAAGGGATAAATGAGAGTAAGGTAAAAATAAATAGTTCTTGGGAGACACAAAAATTGATGTTGTCGCATTTGCGAGGACCCTTGTGCTAGTTATTTCAAACAACACATCATGAATCCACTCATGTCCATACATTGCTCAACACATACAAAAATGATGAAATATTTCATCGCCCCACTATGTTTGTAACAGTTACAATATTTATGGAGTTTTCAATATCATATTGAATTTGATCCAACTCGCTGTTCTCCAACCCAAGATAGGCAGGGCGGTTGGGGGGTGGAAGTTTGGTGGTTCCATTCTCCAGGGCCAAAACAATATATGGCATCAATGGTCTATCATCTGGGTTTTCCTGGACGCACAACAGTGCTACATGGATGCATAGATAAACCTGATCTAGCGAACATGTATCCATGATAGAGGAGTCAGGCAAATCGTCTAGCTTCCCTTCCTTCCACATATTCCATGACTGAAACAATCAAATCATCAGTACTTTTCCTTTGAAACCTATGCCTACCTTTTCAAATATACAGCTTGAAACAAAGCAGGTATATATGTACTCACATAGGCTATGAGGCTAGAAAAGCCCATGGTTCGACTATTGGAGCTTCCCTTTATACCAGTCACAACCTCCAATAGTAATACACCAAAGCTATAGATGTCGGATTTGGTGGAGAAGATACCTTGCATTGCATACTCAGGAGCCATGTAGCCACTGTGATTATCACTTTCAATAGTTAAATAGTGCATTTAAGTAGTTACATTTATATTAGAAGTAATTGATTCAAGCAATCACTCACTATGTTCCCACTACGCGTTGTGTGCTTGCATTTTCTTGGTTATCCTTAAAGATCCTCGCCATACCGAAATCTGCTATCTTGGGTTTCATCTCTCTATCTAGCAAAACATTTCCAGCTTTGAGATCTCTGTGGATTATGGTCAGTCTCGAATCTTGATGGAGATAGAGAAGCCCCTTTGCAACACCTTTGATTATATTAAACCGTTTCTCCCAATCCAGTAAATGTTTATTTGAATCATCTACAAACAAATTAAATGCAAGAAAATTATGTTGAGTTGTTGTAGAAAATCTTTGGTCATTCAATTCGGTAGGAATGTACCAAAAAGGGTTGCATCTAAGCTGTTATTAGGCAAATACTCATAGATCAGCAGCTTTTCATCTCCCTCGCCACAACACCCAAGAAGTCGAACCAAATTTCTATGCTGCAATTTCGCAATAAGAAGTACTTCATTCTTGAATTCAGTTGCTCCTTGTTGAGAGTCTCTACTTAGCCTTTTGACAGCAATTTGTTGACCACCAAGTGTTCCCTGCATAATTTCAAGAAATTTGAGTTTCTCATTTAAACAAATCAATGAAGTATATGATTATTGAATATATAAGAGGAAAACAATGTTGAATAGATGACCTTATAAACTTTTCCAAAGCCTCCTTGTCCAATCATAGATTCTTTGGAGAAATTGTGGGTCGCTAGTGAAATTTCCTCAAATGTCACAAAAGGGAACTCAAGGTCGCTTGAACCATCCGATGCTAACTTGTTGTGTTTTTCTGGGTTTCTGTTTTTGCCTGTTCCAGAAAAATACTGATGTTTCATAAAAGGTCAAATAGGTAAAGGGTATTACAATGCGCCAGGATGTAAATTAAAAGTACCTTTGAATTTCAACCATCCAGTGAAAAGGCACACTAAAAGCACGACGCTTCCTAAAGCTGGCAATACAATTCTCACAACGTTGCTCTTTGTCCTTTTATCTGTCCATGCATAGCGTCAAAATAGAGTATTAAGCCACAGAGGAAGTATTATTATAAAGAACTAGCATGGTGGCCCTCGCAAATGCGAGGCATCAACTTTATTTTTTATTAAACAGCATTATTTTAAGTTTGTAACTGGTAAGATATATTAATAGAAATTTCTCGTTAACCTCTATATTGTAAATATACATCCAATTAGTAGAAGAGAGTTTTAACCATCTTTAAATTATGGGTGAAAGATTATTAGGTTATTTCCAAAAAACAATATTATGAATGCCATTAACCTCATATATGTTCAGTTTGTGCATGAGATTTAAATTGGTACATAGAACTTACATTTAGGCCGGGAGCTATCCGGTAGTTTTTATATGATGTTATAAAAATACTTATGCAACATTTATATTGTTAAATTATGGTTTTCTTAAGCAATGATCATGTGATGTTTACACCATTATGATGTAATTTTTTCCTTAAAATATGGTAAAAATAATTATATATCCTCATTAATCTATAGCTGAACAAAAGTGTAGGCATTATACTTTATACGATCTTTATATGTATTGTTATCTTCATTTGCTGAAAGACATGATATTATCTTGTTTGAAATACATGATATCTTTTATGTGAACAGTCTAGAATTTACAAAATTGACCATTATTACTAATATAAGGAAATAAGGTAATACCTTTTATCTCAAATTTATCGATCATGTTTTACTCATATGTTTTACACATCAATAACCATTATTTATTTTGCAATGGATGCATTATTCAGTTTAACTATTTTGTAACTCTCTCCATGGTAACCCTACTTTTCAATCCAATAATTTTGTGTTTTCACTCACATGTATTTTTTGTGTGATGTAACATTATTACGTGGCCAAGGAAATAGTTTTGGCATCTTAAACCGTCACTCTTTTGTACATGATTGCAAATTCCAATGATGTGTCCTACTTAATTTTAGGTATAATAAACCAAAATTAAAACTTCTTTGCAATAAAAATATTGAAATTTATGTAATAGTGTATTTATGACATCACAAAAAACCGAGGAATTCATTATACATGATCTTTTTCAAAATGTTTTTCTAGTTAATTGTGATTTACAAAAATGTTAGAATGGATTTGAAGGTATTTTTAATAAGATTGTAGCATACATATATTTTTTACTCTAGAGCACATATTGCTGACATCTCCTCACAACGGCCTAATTTGTTAGTGTTGGTACTTATGTAGTGGTATCATTCTTCCTCAAGTAAACAAATACTTAATAAGAGACGAATGATTCTCTACCCCATGCACATATAGCGACCAATCATTCTCCACCATATTACATATTACATTCACTATCACTATTTTTGTCTTACTCCAATCGCGCCAACGCATTATGGATGACCATGCCATAGAGCTGAAATACAATTGCAAAACTCTATCTACTAAATCATAAGCTTATAGAGAGAAATTCACCCCTTCATTATATAGTCTACATAAGGTAAGGTTACTCTCACAATGATCTATTTAGGTGCACACCTATGAATATATATGTGCATGATACATCTGGTGTATTGTCATTTTATTATGTATATGATAACTGCAAGAATTTCTAGGCCTCAAAAGATCGACGCGGGGTACTTTAGCTATTTTCTTAAAATGATATTTTTTTATATTGTCATTGGAGTTTGTAAGGATGTTATCTTTCTGATGTTACTGTGTAACTTTTATGCGTTATCTAAAAATAAGATTTACTGCCACGTGAAGGAGCCTAGACACTTCTTTGACTTAAGAATTACCTTTGCATCGAACGTCCCTTTTCCCATTTATAAAGGCTTGGCAGTAGTTTGTACCTGCACTGCGGTGCGGGGTGGGGGGCCGACATCCCAGGTTCGCCCCTAGGAAGCTACGACACTTCGCTCAACAGTCCGACAGCTCGAGTATGGGTCTAGTCAATACCAAAAAAATCATACTATAAAACATGTTTATCATACCCGTTTCAATCTCAACCCGTTTCACTTGACCTTCATTAACTTTTGAACTCTTTGAGGGCTGTGGAGGCCCTAATCAATCATTAAGTGTAGTTTAGATTTTATGTTAGTGTGTTTTCACGACAACATCTTGGTGAGATGGTGTCATATAGAATAAAGGCATATGAGCTCTTTGTAATCCTTGGCATTTTTATATGGACTATCGATTTATCATGCAATAGTGTCCTTTTGTTTTTTTTCTCGGTTGCTAGGATTGTCTCTCAAGCATCGTTGTGTGTCCGATGACTAAGCTTCTACTCTCAAAAGTTAATGCATGTCTAATATGCATTTTCGAAACATCTGGGATAATTTAAAGTTTTTAAAAATATATTTCTAAATTTTGTATTTATTCGGTGGTATTAATATATAAATTGGTCTCATTTTAGAGCATCTCATATATATTTTTGTAGAAGACTGCCACCATGTCATACATAGTACTTATATCATGGCATGAATGCCAACAGTTAGCTAAAATCGTATAGATTATCATTTATCGTACGGTAGTGTTTTTCTTTGGTTGCTATGATTTCCTCTCTAGCATGACGTGGATTGTACTTTATCATGTAGTAGTGTTATTTTTTTCTCAGTTACCAGTATGTCTTCTCTAGCATTGCTGTCTATCCAATGACTTTCGTCGTATTCTCTGAAATCAATGCATGTCTCATATGCATTTTTAAAATATATGTGATTAATTTTATAGTTTACAAAATATATTTCTAAATTTTGGATTTGTTCAATAATATTTGTATATATATACGTACAAATCAGTCTAATTAATTTTAGAGCCTCTCATGCAAACATATAATTTTCCTAGAAGGCTGTCACCATATCAGTACATAGTACTCTATCAAAACGTAAATGTTTCTTTTGACAAGCAAAACGTACATATTGTTCAGTTTTTTTAATGACATATCAGCTTGTTTATTGTTTTTCAAGGAGACCGATCAGATTTTTTTAGAGTTAGGTAATTGTACGTTTGTAGTTGTACCGGACAGAGATAGTATTCTCAATGCGCTTATTTGTTACACCTAACACGTACTTTTAGTCTATAGATCTAAAAAAATTACTTGTACGTGTGACCTGCCTATGTATAGGCTTTAAATCTAACCGTGACAAGTTGTTTTGTGAGGCCTTAAATCTGACCTTGACAAGTTGTACGTGACAATTTTTTCGTAACATATATAGGCTTTTAAATCTGAACCACAAATTTTAGATCTAACTATTAATATTAATCTAGATGATGTGGATCAATGTAATGACTCTATTTTAGACCTCCGTACTGAGCTTTTAGTATATAGTAGATAGATGCCATATCGGAAATCCACTTTGGCTCATAGGAGCATATGCACCCGCTGGTTTAAAATCATTTTTGAAAATGTCTAAAAATTCTGAAAAAAAATTCTAAGCGTGCATCTAGACATTTTATGTTCACTCACCAAGTTTTGTAAAAAAAAGATAATTTTTGTGACCTGTGTAAAAAAGACAAATTTTTATGCTACAAAATTGCTATTTAAGTAACTGTTTTTTGTCATTTTTACACAGGCCACAAAAAATGTCCTTTCTCACCAAAACTTTGATGGATGGACATAGATTGTCCATATGCATACCCAGAATTTTTTGTTCAATTTTTTCATTTTTTTAAAATGTATTTAAAATGTATTTTCATAATAGGTGCATTTGCTTCTATGAGCCAAAACACCATGTCCGATGCCATATGCATAGATTTAGGCTATCCCTGTTTTGGAAAAAAGGGATGGCTTAGCATAGATCATGAGGAGGAGAAGATTTGGTACCAGATGATACAGCATCTAATCCGGCAAGCCGGAGATAGACCGTCTCTGTGGCTGGGCTTGCAACTAGCTTCCCCGTGTCAAGCAGCTCTCCGACCCACACCAAGCACTTCGGGTTGCTGCCAAGGTTGGCGTAGTATGCGTATGCCACGCAGGAGCAGTTGCGGCTGCAATAAGCCGCACACTTCTCCAAGGACGTGCCTGCTGCTACAAGCACAAACCTGTCCGGCGCCTTCATCCCCGTCAAGGCCACAAAACCACCGCCACACCCTTGATCTTGCAGCGCCTTTTCTCGTCGGCAGCCCTCAGAGAACTTGTCGTCGCTCCAGTCGTCCGTGTTCGCCGGCTCAAAGCCTTGGAGGCACTTGCACGTCGGCACCGGTGTTTCCGTCTGGTCGCAGTACCCATAGGGGCCGCAGTACCCGTACTGGGTGCAGGGCCAGCTCGGGCTCTGGCCGAGAACAGCCCATGACGATGAGCTAGCATTCCAGCTCTGCATTTGGAGCTTGCCGGAGTAGGTCAGCACGTCCCTCGTGCGCGGGGCACCGTCCGAGAGGCTGAAGGTCGTGTAGCTCTCCTCGTTGTTGTTGACGACGGCAAAGTAGATGGTGATGGCGCTCGTGCTGGTCATCTGGAACTGGTGCTCGCTCTTCGGCAGGAAACCTGTCCAGGGCACGCTGCGGTACACAGGGCGTGTCCCATTCCAGAGGATTACCTGGATGAACGACGAGTCGCTGCCGTACGAGAAGCTCCCCGGCGAGGGGTCGCCGGGGCCTTTCCAAGACACAAGGGGCTCCGCGACCCGCGTCCCTAACCGTGTCCGCATCTTCATGCCAGGCAAGAATGTATCAGTGGGGTTGTCGAAACTCTGCCACATGGTGGTGCCGTTGGTCGAGCGGATGATGAGGTTGCCGGTGCTCAGAAGCACGGCCACCGTGGACGAAGAACTCGCCGGGGCAGTGACCACGTCAGAAGACCAAAAGATACGGCTACCATCGGACAGGACAAGATTGGAGCTGTTGGTGAGGGAGAGCGTCGGCGTACCAGAAGTGCTGTTCATGACTGGGGCTTCCCGGTTGGCGACCCACACCACGGTCCGCTCGGAGATGCCGTTGTACCATATGCCGAGGTGCAGGCTGCCGGGAGCGGAGCTGGATGGAGAGAAGAATCCCATGGTGAACTCACCTCCGTCGGAGATGATGGTGGCGCCAGGGGAGAGCGGCTTGCCGGGGATAAGCCGGTCATCGGCCGCTCCAAAGGGCAGGAACACAAATATCAGTATGGTGACGGAGCTGGCCAGAGCTGACCAATCCATCCTGTTTCCCCACACAAGAATTGCAATACGGCAGTTGTAGTATAGATGTGATTCCGGAATGCTAGATGTCCTTGTCCTGGTCTTATTGCGTTCTCCTTGGACTTTGTCATACAAGCAATAATAATGCACAGATTATTAGTCCCAAAAAATAAGAGAAGAATAATGCACAGATTTTACAAATATAATTTGATGCTAGCTTCGGGTTGACAAGCTAGCACTAGCCATTTCCTTCCTTAAGGTAAAGCAATTGTTTTTGGTACTGAGGGAAATAAAGTAAACCATTGTTGGTGCTTAACTGCTCATATGTCAGACATCGGTACGTGACTTGACATAACTTTAGTGTGTAGCGTTGACGCGGTGTGTCTTTTATATGGTCGTCACACGCTGGCACTCATAGCCGCCGGATGGAACTCTCTACAATTTTAAGGTAAACCGTTGTTTTATTTTAAGGGATATAAGGTAAGCCATTGTTGGTACTCAACTGCTCATATGTAGACGTAGATGGGTCAGTTGACTTGATTAGAGATTAGATGACATCCAATGATACCACCTTCTTGGCCAATTTTAGTGTCTAGTCGTTGTCACACTCATAGCCGTCGGATTAAACTATTTCATCTTTTTTAAACCCATAAATCTCAATAAACAAATTGGATGGTTGTCCTGTCAACATTAACATAGGAAGTGTTATTTACTAGTCGTCTATGAAGTAATAGGAAAATCATTTTATTTTGGGTTAATCGGACTGAGTTATCGGAGACTTAATTAGTGGCGATACATCTGGCTGCCACAAGAAAACTGAAGCATCCGCAAAAATTCAGGGGGTCTGCAATCATAGAATCTGCGTGTTTTCTCCAGGTCATAAGCATTTTCCTGTGCCCACTATAGTATGAAGATCAACTAACAGAAGAAAATGTGTCACTTTGGTGCAGTGGGTGGACACATATTCCGCCGCATCTAATGGAACCGTCAAGTGCACAAACTCGACATGTCCACTTTTTTCCAATTCGGACCCACATGGCATACAAACCATTTTTACATAGTACTAATGCAAACACACCATAGTTCATAACAATAATTAAGAAAATGATACGTAGTTCAACTAAGCATAATGAAATATATACTAATTTGACATAGTTCAAGTAAGCATTGTTTCAAGATAGCAAAAAAATTGAGGTGAAGATAGCAAACAATTAACCTAACCATACTAGTCCGATCTCAAGTTGGTGTCGGTGATAATAGGTTGGTTATTTGCAATAGCTTTTCTTATGCATCTTTTTTTTTGAAATGGGGAGCCCCGCCTCTATATCAAAATGATGCATACAACCTTCTTTTGTTTCAGTTATTAAACAAGAGCCGACAAGAAGCATTACAACAATCTTATAAACTGAAGTCACCAAAATCAGCACCAAACTGGTACAAACGCAAGAAGCTAAACACGGGGCCTTGTGCCCCGATCACCGCGGTGCCGACTTCCCGGCACACTCCAAAGAGGGCGCCTTATGTGCATTCTCCGGAAGTCACCTCCACCACTTTCCGCCAACCCATCTCCATGGTGATAAACTGAAGAAAGCCCCTCATCGGACCAACCATTGACGCTGCCATGACGCCAGACGGTTCCTCCGCCCTGCGCGAGTCCATCAAGGCACATGTGACGCCGAGACTCTGCTGCACCGTGGCACCGAGACCTGACATTGTTGATGTGGAAGATGCACACCACTCTACCTTGCCTCTACCATCGAGAAGCTGCTCCAAGAAGATGCCCCAAGAGGGTGAGTGACACCAGAAGCGCCTACATCTTCCGATCCAGGAGTCCAGATCTAGGGTATCCCCTGGAACAACACGAATGAGTAGACGATAGCTGCGATAGTGATGCCTTCATCAAGGTAGCGATGTATCACGCCGCCATCGCTAGCCACCAGTGAAGTGGAGCACTATTTTCACCGGTAGCCACGCTTACCCAAGTCATCCTAAACTGGTCGACCACCTCCAGTGAAAGAGGCGATCACCACCGCCATGCCTAGATGTGGTATACTCACCGGTAGTTGAGATAACCCCTCTAATCATCTTGGTATTAGGTTAATCTCTCCAACTTCTAAGTGTTAAAATTATATCCTAAAGTTCTATCTCTGGAGATGAGGATGATTCTGGAATTGATATAGACTCTCTCTCCTTGTTCTTTAAGATTAGCAGATTTAGATGAAGAAGAACAGAAATCTCGATCTGGGATAGATCAAGGTTTGAGAATAAGACTTGTATTCACCTACTTTGGATTATACAAGGTTCAATGATTTAGGTTTAAGAAATACCATGGTGATCATGGTAGGATTAGACATGGGATCCTAAAGTTATGTGTTAGCATATTAATTCTACATGGCTTTCATCTCTTTCCACTATTATAATAATCTCTACCCAAAACAAGGTCTTTAACAAAGGTCATGTTGGAGTTTATTGCACTTTAGTTGGTGATCTACTTCAATTCCATCAACTCAAATGAAACTTCAATCATTTTGACAAGTTCTACTTAATTCCCTAGATTTTATATGCATGAATGCAATGCACGCATCTCTTTTCTCTCTATTTCTAGCCTCAAATCCTGGGATGTTACAAAGACCTAGGATGCAAAGCTTCTCCGCAGGGAGCTTACACTGGCAAAAGAGGGGTGGTTCTTATAACATCTAGGGCGGTTCTCATGTCTAAATAGTATAATTTGTTTACCTTTATGTCTAAATGGTATAATTTGCACAAGTTTATGTCTAAATAGTTTAATTGTTGAAGTTTATGTCTAGCTTGGCCAATCAATGTATTAAGTGCGTGTCAAACAGATAAATGCCTAAATCTATTATGTTAAAAAATTATGTTATCTGTTTCTTCAAAAAAAATTGTGGAATGTGTTTTTGATCATCGAATATGTAAAATCACCATGAAATCCACATATGAATTCAAATTAGAGTGTATGCAAAAATTATAGGAACTCACTGTTGTATATGCTTGCAGCACTACCAACTAAGATCTCAGAATAGGTCACATTTAACATGTAAATTGCAATAACTCACATGTAACTTAAATGGCAAAATATAGGTCAGCACACATAACCAGGAATAGATTCCTTTACATAGTTAAACCTCCAGAATCGTTAATACCATTTACCCCCAAATATGTCTATCTGACATGCAATCCAAATTGCAAATTCTTAACAGAAGCATAGACAACTAAATTTTTACAACTTATCCATGAGAAATGGACTTTTGATCATGTTTGGCTTTGTCTTGTTCTGATCACCAGCTTTCGGTATGTCAGCAATCTTGTTCTCTAACTTCTCATTCTCTTCCTTGAGACCACCCCTATACTTATTCCACTTCTTCTCCTCTGACATGATCCTGTACTTTTCACCTGATAGATCAGATTTCCTCTTCTCCAAATAATTGTACAACTCACACTCATTTTTGTTTTCACACAAACATATATTTGCTGGCACATTAAAAATATCCAATGGTTGGGTTGTGCGCCCCCCCCCCCCAAGATTTAACTATCGACAACGACGAAGATGCCAACATGAGGAATCTGAGGTCAATACTGCTAGATCTACATAATTCTACAGCAAGGGTTAGATCTAGTTAATTAATTTTGTGTTTTGCACTTTTAATCTTTGGCTTATGGTTTAGTTTTAATTAATCCAAGCTTCATCTACAGGATTAAGATATTCACACATGTTAAAATTTCTATATATGAGATCCTTGATTCCTCGATTGTTGACATGTGGAAGCATTTAATCATTTATTTTGCAAATATATAAAGTAGCTGCACTATATGTGAGGATAATATTGATCTTTGTAGATATATATTTTGATAGATATAGATGAATGGTAAACCTATATGCCTTTGTAATTTGTCTATTTCGTTTAATGCTGACTGCATACACCATTGCCTACAATTATTGTGGTGTTATTTACATTGATGCTAGTATGGCCATTGGGAATCATTTATCTCTATCTCTATTTCTATTTTCTATTTCTATTTTTATTTTCTATTTTCTATCTCTATCTCTACCTCTACCTCTACCTCTATCTCTATCTCCATCTACTTCTACACATAATGAAATAAACACCTAAATAATTGCTCCTAAAATAAATCCACAAATCCCTCTACTTCTAGAGCATTAAATGAGCTAAATTAGCAATGAAAGTTAAAAGCTCTAAGTTGCTAACCTTTTAGAACACTTGGATAGAAGTGGCGACACCAAATTTTGACAAAAAATGGAGGCAAATATGGATGAACTCGAGCTTGTTGCATGAAGAACACTTGGAGAGTGGAGAGCGGAATGGCTGGCTTGGGAAAGGAGAAGCAGATTTTATATAGGAAACTCATTAGTCCTGGTTGGTATCACCAACCAGGACTAAAGGGTTGGCTTAGCATAGATCATGAGGAGGAGAAGATTTGGTACCAGATGATGCTGCATCAAATCTGGCAAGCCGGAGATAGACCGTCTCTATGGCGGGGCTTGCAAACTAACTTCCCCGTGTCAAGCAGCTCTCCGACCCACACCAAGCACCTCAGGTTGCTGCCAAGGTTGGCGTAGTATGCGTATGCCACGCAGGAGCAGTTGTGGCTGCAATAAGCCGGACACTTCTCCAAGGACGTGCCTGCTGCTACAAGCACAAACCTATTTGGCGCCTTCATCCCCGTCAAGGCCACAAAACCATCGCCGCACCCTTGAGCTTCCAACGCCATTTTCCATCGGCAGCCCTCGGAGAACTTGTCGTCGCTCCAGTCCTCCATGTTTGTCGGCTCAAAGCCTTTGAGGCATTTGCATGTCGGCACCGGTGTTTCCGTGTCGTCGCAGTACCCACACGGGCCGCAGTACTTGTACTGGGTGCAGGGCCAGCTCGGTAACTGGCCGAGAACAGCCCATGACGATGAGCTAGCATTCCAGCTGAGCTTGCCGGAGTAGGTAAGCACGTCCCTCGTGCGCGGGGCGCCGTCCGAGAGGATGAAGGTCGTGTAGCTCTCCTCATCGTTGTTGACGGCAGCAAAGTAGATGGTGATGGTGCTCGTGCTGGTCATCTGGAACTGGTGCTCGTTCTTCGGCAGGAAACCCGTCCATGGCCCGCTGATGCGGCACGGTGTTGATAGTTTTTCATCGTCCAGTTGGGAACCCCAAGAGGAAGGTATGATGAATATAGTAGCAAGGTTTTCCCTCAGTAAGAAACCAAGGTTTATCGATCAGGAGAGGAAGAAGCCAAACGACTGAAGGTGATGCTTGATAGCCTAGTGACACTCCAACAAGGGCGCCGTTTATGATCAAACGAGTTAGCGCATCTTCAACTAGTAGCAACGTGGAACCTGCACACAACACAACCAAATACTTTGCTCCCAACTTACGATGAGGTTGTCAATCTCACCGGTTTGCTGTAAACAAAGGAATGAGCGTATCGAGTGGAAAATAGTAATAGTATGCGAGTAAAGTAAATAGGTGATAGCAATATAAAGGAAATAGGACCGGTGTCCATAGTTCACTAGTGGTGTCTCTCCATAAGATAAAATAACACATGCTGGGTAAACAAATTATAGTTGGGCAATTGATAGAATAAAGACAACGTGATATATCGAGAGGATCACTATGAGATTTACTCTGGGCATTACAACAAAATACATAGACCGCCATCCAACTGCATCTATGACTAATAATCCACTTGTGGCGAATCAATTCGAGAACTCCACAAGTATTAAGTTGCGAACAACAGATAATTGCATTAAGCAAAGTGTGTAATCTAAACAAAGCATATGCCCTCGAGCATATGAATATTGTTTTCCCCCTAGTAGCAACAGCACATCTACAACCTTAGAGGTTTCTGTCACTCCCCCAGATAAAATAGAGGCATGTACCCACTATCGAGCATAAATACCCCCTCTTGGAGTCACTAGCAACTACTCGGCCAAGATAGCTACTAACAACGGAGAGAATACAAGATCATAAACAATATAGAGATTACATAAGATAAAATTCAGCACATCAACTCAATCATAACACCAATATTCATCGGATCCCAACAAACACAACATGTAGAATTACATAACGGTGATCTCGATCATGTAAGACAGCTCACGAGATCTAAACATAAAGCACATGGTGGAGAAGATAACCATCTAGCTACTGCTGTGGACCCATAGTCCAAGGTAGACTACTCACTCATCGCGTCGGAGGCAAGCATGGCAATGAAGAAGACCTCCGGTGGCGATTCCCCTCTCTGGCAGGGTGCCGGAAAGAGCTTCTGGACCCACCCAATCTTCGGGTCGATGGCGGCGGTGGATCACGATGTGTTCTGGAAAAGTGATCGGGTCCTTAGGTTTTTCCTGTCGGGGGTCTTTATAGGCGAAGAGGCGGCGTCATAAGTGGACCAGGGGGCCCACACCACAGGCCGGTGCGGGCCAGGGGTGGGCCGCGCCCCTGGTTGCGTGGCCACCCTCTGGTCCGGCTCCGTCTCCTCTTCGGTGTTCTGGAAGCTCCGCGAAATATCTGGACGACTAGCTTTGGTTTCGTCCAATTCTGAGAATATTTCCTGTGTAACTTTTCTGAAACACAAAAACAGCAGAAAACAGGGAACTGGCACTGTGGCATCTCGTTAATAGGTTAGTTCTAGAAAATGCATAAAAATGCCACGAAGTGTAACGAAACACTAAATAAATGGTGTAAAAACAAGCATGGAGCATCAAAAATTATGGATACGTTGGAGATGTATCACCCGCTGCGGTACACAGGGCGTGTCCCATTCCAGATGAATACCTGGATGAACGACGAGTCGCTACAGTAGGAGAAGCTCCCCGGCGAGGGGTCGCCAGGGCCTTTCCAAGACACAAGGTGCTCGGCCGCATGCATCCCTAACCGTGTCCGCATCTTCATGCTAGGCAAGAATGTATCGGTGGGGTTGTCGAAACTCTGCCACATGATGGTGCCATTGGTTGAGCGGATGATGAGGTTGCCGGTGCTTAGAAGCATGGCCACCACAGACGAAGAACTTGCCAGGGCGGTGACCACGTCGGATGTCCAAAAGATTGGAGCTGTTGGTGAGGGAGAGCGTCGGTGTACCAGAAGTGCTGTTCATGACTGGGGCATCCCGGTTGGCGACCCACACGACGGTCCGCTCGGAGATGCCGTTGTACCATATGCCGAGGTGCAGGCTGCCGGGAGCGGAGCTGGATAGAGAGAAGAATCCTAAGGGATTAGATGACATCCAATGATACCACCTTCTTGGCCAATTTTAGTGTCTGGTCATTGTCACACTCATAGCCGTCGGATTAAACTATTTCATATTTTTTAAACCCATAAATCTCAATAAACAAATTGGATGGTTGTCCTATCAACATTAACATAGGAAGTGTTATTTACCAGTCGTCTATGAAGTAATAGGAAAATCGTTTTATTTTTGGTTAATCGGACTGAGTTATCGGAGACTTAATTAGTGGCGATACATCTGGCTGCCACAAGAAAACTGGAGCGTCCGCAAAAATTTAGAGGGTCTGCAATCGTAGAATCTGCGTGTTTTCTCCAGGTCATAAGCATTTTCCTGTGCCCACTATAGTATGAAGATCAACTAACAGAATAAAATGTGTCACTTTGGTGCAGTGGGTGGACACATATTCCGCCGCATCTAATGGAACTGTCAAGCGCACAAACTGGACATGTCCACTTTTTTCCTATTTGGACCCACATGGCATACAAACCATTTTTACATAGTACTAATGCAAACACACCATAGTTTATAACAATAATTAATAAAATGATACGTAGTTCAACTAAGCATAATGAAACATATACTAATTTGACATAGTTCAAGTAAGCATTGTTTGAAGATAGCAAAAAAAATTGAGGTGAAGATAGCAAACAATTGACCTAAGCATACTAGTCCGATCTCAAGTTGGTGTCGGTGATAATAGGTTGCTTATTTGCAATAGATTTTCTTATGCATTTTTTTTTCAAATGGGGAGCCCCGCCTCTATATCAAAATGATGCATACGACCTTCTTTCGTTTCAGTTATTAAACAAGAGCCGACAAGAAGCCTTACAACAATCTTACAAACTGAAGCCACAAAATCAGCACCAAACTGGTACAAACGCAAGAAGCTAAACACGGGGCCTTGTGCCCTGATACGTCTCCAACGTATCTATAATTTTTGATGCTCCATGCTTGTTTTTACACCATTTGCCTAATATTTCGTTACACTTCGTGACACTTTTATGCATTTTCCGAAACTAACCTATTAACAAGTCGCCACAGTGCCAGTTCCCTGTTTTCTGCTATTTTTGTCTTTCAGAAGTGATACACAGGAAATATTCTTGGAATTGGACGAAACAAGTTCCTGAAGTCTTATTTTACCTGGAAGCTTTCAGAGATCCGAAGGAGAGTAGGAGGGGGGCCACCAGGGCCCCACACGCAGGGCTGGCGTGGCCAGGGCCTGGGCCACGCCACCCTGGCGTGAGGCCACCTGTCCCCTCCTCTGACATCGCCCCTTCGCCTATAAAGACCCCCCGATGGAAAAAACCTAAGTACCCGATCACTTTTCCAGAAAACATCGCGATCCGCTGCCGTCGTCGACCCGAAGATGTGCTGTTGCTACTAGGGAGAAAACAACATTCATATGCTCAAGGGCATATGCTTTGTTTACATTACACACTTTGCTTAATGCAATTATCCATTGTTCGCAACTTAATACTCATGGGGTGTTCGGACGATATCCCCGTGAGTGGATTATTAGTCATAGATGCAGTTGGATGGCGGTCTATGTATTTTGTTGTAATGCCCAGAGTAAATCTCATAGTGATCTTCTTGACATATCACGTTTATCTTTATTCTATCAATTGCCCAACTATAATTTGTTTACCCAGCATGTGTTATTTATCTTATGGAGAGACATGCTACTTGTTGATGGCGCCAGGAAATTACTGATGGCGATCAGTTGATATGGAAGCAGACTGTCCTTGTGCGTGGTGGATAACCAGCCCGTTGGGAACCCCAAGAGGAAGGTATGATGAGTGTAGCGGCTAGTCTTCCCTCAGTTAAGAAAACAAGGTTTAATATCGGTCAGGAGAGGAGAGACAATGACGACTGAAGGTGATGCGGAACCTGCACACACACAACCAAGTACTTTGTTCCCAACTTGCGATGAGGGTGTCAATCTCACCGGTTTGCTTGAAACAAAGATTATGAGCGTATCGAGTGTAAAACAATATAGTATGTGAGTAAAATAAACAGTACGAGAAAAGTAAACAGGTGATAGCAATATGATGTAAATAGGACCGGGGTCCACAGTTCACTAGTGGTGTCTCTCTATAGATAAATAACACATGCTGGGTAAACAAATTATAGTTGGGCAATTGATAGAATAAAGATAACGTGATATGTCAAGAAGATCACTATGAGATTTACTCTGGGCATTACAACAAAATACATAGACCGCCATCCAACTGCATCTATGACTAATAATCCACTCCCGGGGATATCAATCCGAACACCCCAAAAGTATTAAGTTGCGAACAACAGATAATTGCATTAAGCAAAGTGTGTAATGTAAACAAAGCATATGCCCTTGAGCATATGAATGTTGTTTTCTCCCTAGTAGCAATAGCACATCTACCACCTTAGAGGTTTCTGTCACTCCCCCAGGTGAAATAGAGGCATGAACCCACTATCGAGCATAAATACCCCCTCTTGGAGTCACTAGCAACTACTCGGCCAAGATAGCCACTAACAACGGAGAGCATGCAAGATAATAAATAACATAGAGATAACAAAAGATATAATTCAGTACAGCAACTTAATCATAAACACCAATATTCATCGGATCCCAACAAACCAAACATGTAGAATTACATAACGGTGATCTCAATCATGTAGGGCAGCTCATGAGATCTAAACATGAAGCACATGGTGGAGAAGACAACCATCTAGCTACTGCTATGGACCCATAGTCCAAGGTAGACTACTCACTCATCGCTCCGGAGGCAAGCATGGCGATGAAGAAGACCTCCGGTGGCGATTCCCCTCTCCGGCAGGGTGCCGGGAAGAGCTTCTGGACCCTCTCGATCTTCGGGTCGACGGTGGCGGCGGATCGCGATGTGTTCTGGAAATCTGATCAGGTACTTAGATTTTTTCCATCGGGGGATCTTTATAGGCGAAGGGACGATGTCAGAGGAGGGGCCAGGCGCCCTCACGTGGGGGTGGCGCGGGCCAGGGGCGGGCTGCGCCACCTGTGCGTGTGGGCCCCTGGTGCCTCGCCTCCTACTCCTCTTCGGATCTCTGGAAGCTTCCGGGTAAAATAAGACTTCAGGAACTTGTTTCGTCCAATTCCGAGAATATTTCCTGTGTATCACTTCTGAAACACAAAACCAGTAGAAAACAGGAAACTGGCACTGTGGCAACTTGTTAATAGGTTAGTTCCAGAAAATGCATAAAAGTGCCACTAAGTGTAACGAAACAATAGGCAAATGGTGTAAAAACAAGCATGGAGCATCAAAAATTATAGATACGTTTGAGACGTATCAAGCATCCCCAAGCTTAACTCCTGCTCGTCCTCGAGTAGGTAAGTGATAACAAAAGAATAATTTTTGAGGTGACATGCACCTACACAATCTTGATCATATATGTAAGCATTTGTGAGCTGGGATCATAAGAACTTAAGACATGGGCATGAAGATGTAATCATGACAATAAGAAACTTAGCAACCATGTTGTAAACATGTAAATGAACACAAACAAAAGATCATGATAATGAAACAATGAAAGTCAAACGTTTGTTCAAATCATAAGGAAAAACATACAAAAGGTTTTCAGCTTGTCCTTCAAAGAGAGCAAAATATAAATGCATAGGACACCTTCAAGTTTAAGAGGGCGACTAGATACAAATAATTTAAGAACAAGTGAAACCAATAATATGAATCAATCAATGAACTTTGGGACAATGCATATCACACTAAGAATGACAACTATGCTCTCTTAATGGTGCATAAAGAAAGAAGGTGGTGACTCAACATAAAAGTAAAAGAAAGGCCCTTCGGAGAGGGAAGCAGTGATTGCAAGTTTTATAACCTTCAAAAATTATGGTACTTACCGGCTTTGAGCTCTCATTGCCCCCATCATAAGCATCTTGAATGGTTAAAGTTAATGCGAGAATAATTATGATGCATATGCTTGACAAATTATAAGTTGAAAACCTCGTGCCCCGTGAATACGAGTACCCAAACCTCATGCTACTTTACTTAGAGTCCCAAGCAAGGCTCTTGTCATTGTAAGTATATGCATATAATTTAGAACCGCCAAGGGGGTACCTCCGTGCCCGATGACATGGAACAAGCCCACACCAAAATGACAGGACAAGCAGACAATGAACACCTCGACTTCTCTTTTATTTGCCTTTTGTTTAGCTTTTTATTGTGAGATGCGTCATCGAATGTTCACCATGGGTATGCTGCAAATTTCCACCATGAATTATGCATGGCTTAGATTGGCGGCCCGGCGTTTCCCTAACACATATACAAACTCCATGATCCCTACATGATTCCCAATTCATTTCACATCGCGGGCATCCATAAACAAAAGATCACGATATCAACTCAAATAAGAAGTGCAATGTTGAAAGCTTGCCCCATGACAGCATGGCTGGGCTAGAATCCAACTTACAACTTGCAAGCATAACAAATCAACATAAGAGACCACAATATCAAATTTTAAAGAACAGGAAAAAGTAAAGTGTGCCTTCCGGTTCGTGAGAGCTTTACTGACCGAATTTCGCATAACACTGGTAAGAGTTTAATTTGAAGAGAAAATAAAAGCAAGTCAAATTTACTTGGAATAGAAAATTGCTAGTAGGTATGTATGGTGGACACTTTGGCAAACTTTGGATTTTAGGAGTTGGATGCACGAGTAGAGCTCATACTTAGTACAAGGCGAGGGCTAGCAAAAGACTGGGAGCGACCAACTAAGAGAGCAATAATGGCCATAATCATGCAAAGCGACAAAGCGACATTAAAAGAAGCATACGATGGCATCAAAAGTCAAAAACTAAATGATCATGAAGGCTATTGGCGACTTTGTAAGAGTCTAACATGTGTGAGCATGCACCAAGTCAACCCAAATAAAGCATCAAGGAGAAAACCAAAATAATGCTTCCATACAATAAAAACAACGCATGATATTTTCAAAGGCTCATTAAGCAATCTCAGTTATTTGAGACAAGTCATGCTACAGCAAAACCACTAAGCATACTATCAAAAAGACATCAAGCATGACATGAAAAAGCCTAAGCCGCAGTCTACACAAGCTCCTTCTTGTACCACTATTTTACACAAAGCTTTTTCTCTTTTCCAACACCATTTGAAATTTTTTATAAACACCTCTTTTGATGAAAACCAATAAAGATCAGAGGCAAAGATACACCTTTATGAAAAGATATGACAAGATCTGAACGCAAATCAAGGAAAAAACAAAAACCAAAAGCAGTAGCAGAAAAAGAAGAATGCTCGATTTTAAATAAGAGTGAAAACTAGAGCGTTGTTTGCAAATGAAAATGAGTACATCTCCTCCAAAGGAAATTTGTTGGGGTCCAACCATTTATTGCAGCAAACAAACAAACTAAACCAACTAAGAAAACTAAAATAACTGACGCTCCAAGAAAAACACATAGTGCATGAAGCAATAAAAATATAGTGTCTTGAAAGGTGACCTGATTTTTGCCGATGAAGAAGGGGTGCCTCGGGGGCATCCCCAAGCTTTGACGCTTGTAATTCTTGGATATTTCTTGGGGTGATGCATGGGCATCCCCAAGCTTGAGCTTTTTTCCATTCTTCAACTCATCTCATCATTCTCCAATCCCTACACTTGAAAACTTCCTTCATACAAAACTAAACACAATTCTATTAGCAACATTAGTGCAAGCATAACATATAATCAATCCTCTATTTGCTTCAGGTTTCAACTCAAAACCACCACATATATAGCAAATACTACTGTAGCAACCTCCCCAAAAGTTCCGTGATCAAAAGAACTCAAAAGAAAGCGATAAAGTGGCAAACACAAATATTGGCAGAAATCTGTCAAAACTAAACAGCTGACAAAGGTCGAATTTTTGAGGGATTTTCTGTTGCTCAAATCAAAAAGTGTTCAACTAAGAAAAGTTTGGATATAACCTGGGGCATATGCACAAGAAATCGCAGGTCCAAAAGATAAACAGAGAAGTTTCACGAATTTTTACGGTGCAGCACCAAAAACAGTTTCAGGACAGCAACATCCCCAAATCTTTACCTCACTCAAATTAGAGGCTTCTCTTGGCACAAAAACGAAATAAACAAGATAAGGAGCGGTCATTACAGTAGTAATGACTTCCAAGACTCAAATAAAAGAAAAAGTACTGAAAAGAAAACATTGGGTTATCTCCCAAGAGTGCTTTTCTTTAATGCCTTTGAGCTAGGCGCAGAAAATTGCGAATCAAGTAATATCAAGTGATGAAGCATCAAGATCATAATTTGCTCTAAGAATAGAGTCAAAAAGTAATTTCTTTCTTTTCCTAGGGAAGTGTTCCATACCTTTCTTTAGAGCAATTCCAATAGTAGAGCCTGCTGCTGGCTATAAGCCAATTGCCATGTCATCTATAGCCATCTTATAGCTAGCATGTACAATAGTGGGCTATATAAAAGTACTACTTTATCAATGTATGACACACCTTTCACTCTCTCAAAGTGCCTAGGAGCACGTGCTAGAGCTGGCTCTTGCATGAGAGCCCACTTCTCTTCTCTCTCCTCTTCTCTCTCCTCCAACTAAGCAAGAAAATATTACTTTAATCCTTATAGCCAGCTGACTAGGACTTATTGTACTTGCTCTTAGTGGGGAATTGATATTTGATAGTGCCTTCCCTCATATCAATGATAGCACCTACAGTTCGAAGAAAGGGTCTTCCCAAAATAATAGGACATGAAGCATGGCATTCGATGTCCATAACAAGAAAATTAACGGGAACAAGGTTATTGTTAACCACAATAAGAACATCATTAATCCTTCCCAAAGGTTTCTTCTTAGCAACATCAGCAATAGGAACATCAAAATAACATTTTTCAAGCGGTGGTAAATCAAGCATGTCATAAATCTTTCTAGGCATGATAGAAATACTAGCACCTAGATCACATAAAGCATGGCAATCATAACCATTAACATGCATATCAATGATGGGTTCCCAACCATCTTCTAACTTCTTGGGAATAGAGGCTTTTTGCTTCAACTTTTCATCCCTAATCTTTATGAGAGCATTGGTAATATGCTTAGTAAAAGCAATATTTAAAGAACTAGCATTGGGAGTCAAAGCAAGCTTTTGCAAGAACAAAATAACTTCAGATATATTGCAGCCATTAACATCAAAATCATTAAAAGAAATAGAGCTATCATCTCCCACACTCTGAAAAAATTCAGCACTCTTTTGAGAAAAAGTTTTGGCAGTTTTAGGCTTTTTAACACAAGGAGTGGGAGTTTTCTCTACACCAATCAAAGTAAGAGGATTGCTAGCATTAGGAGCAACATCATTAGAGGTAGTAATGGTACATACCTTCATCTCTCTAGCCATCTCATCTTCTCTTTCCCACCTGGCATGCAATTTCGCTAACAATCTAATATTTTCATCAATTCCAACTTGGATAGCATTAGCGGTAACAAAAACATCGTTCTCTTTCACATCATTAGGCAACACTTTTAATTTCAGAATTTCAACATCATGAGCAAGGCTATCAACTTTAGAAGCAAGAATATCAATTTTGCCTAACTTTTCCTCAACAGACTTGTTAAAAGCAATTTGCTTACCGATGAAGTCCTTGAGCATTACCTCAAGCTCGGAGGGTGCGGCCCTAGTGTTGTTATAGGAATTACCATAAGAGTTACCATAACCATTGGTAGAAGGATACGGCCTATAATTGTTACTAGCAAAATTGTTCCTATAAGCATTGTTGTTAAAATTATTGTTTCTAATGAAATTCACATCAACTTGCTCTTCTTGAGCAACCAGAGAGGCCAAAGGAACATTATTAGGATCAACATGAGTCCTATCATTAGCAAGCATAGCCATAATGGTATCAATCTTATCATTCAAGGAAGAGGTTTCCTCAACAGAATTTACCTTCTTACCTTGTGGAGCTCTCTCGATGTGCCATTCAGAATAATTTACCATCATGTTGTCGAGTAGCTTTGATGCGGCACCCAAGGTAAGGGACATAAAAGTGCCTCCAGCAGCTGAATCAAGTAGGTTCCTTGAAGAAAAATTCAGTCCTGCATAAAAAGTTTGGATAATCATCCAAGTAGTCAGTCCATGAGTGGGGCAATTCTTTATCATAGATTTCATTCTTTCCCAAGCTTGAGCAACATGTTCATTATCAAACTGAGTAAACTTCATAATATTGCTACGCAAAGCTATAATCTTAGCGGGAGGATAGTATCTACCAATAAAAGCATCCTTACACTTAGCCCATGAATCAATACTATTCTTAGTCAAAGACAGCAACCAATCTTTAGCTTTTCCTCTCAAAGAAAAAGGAAACAACTTGAGCTTAATAATATCACTATCAACATCCTTATATTTATGCATCTCACAAAGCTCAACAAAATTGTTGAGATGAGCTGCAGCATCTTTAGTACTAGCACCAGAAAATTGCTCTTTCATAACAAGGTTCAACAAAGCAGGCTTAATCTCATAGAAGTTCGCAGCAGTAGCAGGTGGTGCAATAGGAGTGCAGATAAAATCACTATTATTTGTGCTAGTAAAGTCACACAACTTGGTGTTTTCAGGATTGGCCATTTCAGTAAAACAAAAGTAAACAAGTAAAAACAACTACCAAGGATTCTAATTTTTTTGGGTTTTTGATAAAAAGCAATGCAGGTAAAATAAATAAAGTAAAGCAAAACAATAAAACAAAGTAAAGGATGTGTGTGCGAAAAACTCCCCTCGCAGAAGTCTTCTCTTCCTCCTCGGCAACGGCGCCAGAAAATTAGCTGCTACTTGTTGATGGCGCCAGGAAATTACTGATGGCGATCAGTTGATATGGAAGCAGACTGTCCTTGTGCGTGGTGGATAACCAGCCCGTTGGGAACCCTAAGAGGAAGGTATGATGAGTGTAGCGGCTAGTCTTCCCTCAGTTAAGAAACCAAGGTTTAATATCGGTCAGGAGAGGAGAGACAATGACGACTGAAGGTGATGCGGAACCTGCACACACACAACCAAGTACTTTGTTCCCAACTTGCGATGAGGGTGTCAATCTCACCGGTTTGCTTGAAACAAAGATTATGAGCGTATCGAGTGGAAAACAATATAGTATGCGAGTAAAATAAACAGTACGAGAAAAGTAAACAGGTGATAGCAATATGATGTAAATAGGACCGGGGTCCACAGTTCACTTGTGGTGTCTCTCCATAGATAAATAGCACATGCTGGGTAAACAAATTACAGTTGGGCAATTGATAGAATAAAGATAACGTGATATGTCAAGAAGATCACTATGAGATTTACTCTGGGCATTACAACAAAATACATAGACCGCCATCCAACTGCATCTATGACTAATAATCCACTCCCGGGGATATCAATCCGAACACCCCAAAAGTATTAAGTTGCGAACAACAGATAATTGCATTAAGCAAAGTGTGTAATGTAAACAAAGCATATGCCCTTGAGCATATGAATGTTGTTTTCTCCCTAGTAGCAACATCACATCTACCACCTTAGAGGTTTCTGTCACTCCTCCAGGTGAAATAGAGGCATGAACCCACTATCGAGCATAAATACCCCCTCTTGGAGTCACTAGCAACTACTCGGCCAAGATAGCCACTAACAACGGAGAGCATGCAAGATCATAAACAACATAGAGATAATAAAAGATATAATTCAGTACAGCTACTTAATCATAAACACCAATATTCATCGGATCCTAACAAACCAAACATGTAGAATTACATAACGGTGATCTCAATCATGTAGGGCAGCTCATGAGATCTAAACATGAAGCACATGGTGGAGAAGACAACCATCTAGCTACTGCTATGGACCCATAATCCAAGGTAGACTACTCACTCATCGCTCCGGAGGCAAGCATGGCGATGAAGAAGACCTCCGGTGGCGATTCCCCTCTCCGGCAGGGTGCCGGGAAGAGCTTCTGGACCATCCCGATCTTCGGGTCGACGGTGGCGGCGGATCGCGATGTTTTCTGGAAATTTGATCAGGTACTTAGGTTTTTTCCATCGGGGGGTCTTTATAGGCGAAGGGGCGATGTCAGAGGAGGGGCCAGGCGCCCTCACGCGGGGGTGGCGCGGGCCAGGGGCTGGCCGCGCCACCTGTGCGTGTGGGCCCCTGGTGCCTCGCCTCCTACTCCTCTTCGGATCTCTGGAAGCTTCCAGGTAAAATAAGACTTCAGGAACTTGTTTTGTCCAATTCCGAGAATATTTCCTATGTATCACTTCTGAAACACAAAAACAGCAGAAAATAGGAAACTGGCACTGTGGCAACTTGTTAATAGGTTAGTCCAGAAAATGCATAAAAGTGTCACTAAGTGTAATGAAACAATAGGCAAATGGTGTAAAAACAAGCATGGAGCATCAACAATTATAGATACGTTTGAGACGTATCAAGACACCACTAGTGAACTGTGGACCCCGGTCCTATTTCCATCATATTGCTATCACCTGTTTACTTTACTCGCACTGTTTACTTTACTCGCATGCTCTACTGTTTTCCACTCGATACACTCATAACCTTTGTTTCAAGAAAACCGGTGAGATTGACAACCTCATCGCAAGTTGGGAACGAAGTACTTGGTTGTGTTATGTGCAGGTTCCGCGTTGCAGCTAGCAAGCAAAGCTTGGACGAGGCGCCATATATAAATTGTCCGAAGCTGTCGCAAGCTAGCAAGCATCACCTTCAGTCGTTTGTCTCTCCTCTCCAAGAACGATTAAACCTTGGTTTCTTAACTGAGGGAAAACTAGCTGCTATACTCATCACACCTTCCTCTTGGGGTTCCCAACGGGCTGGTTATTCACCACGCACAAGGACCGTCTGCTACGCGTCAACTTGGCACCAGCAGCCTCTTTTCTGGTGCCGTTGCCGGGGAGGAAGTAGAAGACTTCTGCGAGGGGAGTTTTTGCACGCACATCCTTTACTTTGTTTTATTATTTTGCTTTGCTTTATTTATTTTACCTGCATCATTTTATATCAAAAACCCAAAAAAATTAGAATCCTTGGTAGTTGTTATTTCTTTACTTTTAGTTCATCATGTTGATCCCTAAGTACGTTCTGGAGGACCTCTCAGTAGGTAGTGGTTCGATTATTGGCAAAAGTAACATTGAGGAAGTTGAGGAGAAATATTTGGTTGAGCTAGCTCCTAGTTATGAAGTTGCTTCTGCTCATTTAGTTCACATGTTAGAAGCTAGGTTTGCTAGTCTTAATCCTTTTATGTAATACATGTTCCTTAAGCTTCATGAAATTGAAGATCCTGAAAAGAAAGCTTTTATTTTGGAAGCTTTGCGCCTAGAATTTAAAGATGTCGTTATTGAAGCTAGAAAAGTTCTTAAACATTTTAATAAACTCAGTTCACCTATAAAGGTTATTTGTACTAACGATGAAGGAGCCGAAATACCTATACCTAGCAAGCTCTTGGGATTGTGTGAAGCTTTCGAAAATAATTTTGACTAGATCTGTCCCAAAAAATCTTTTTTGTGATTTGAGTGAACCAAAGCATGATCACAAAGGTTCTTATAAAACTTATGTGGATGAAATACAATGCCTTATTGACAAGACCTCTGCAGTTGATCTTAATGCTTCTTCTGAAAATACTTGATTCGCAATTTTCTGCGCCTAACTCAAAGGCGTTAAAGAAAAGCACTCTTGGGAGATAACCCAATGTTTTTATTTTTAGTAATTTTTCTTTTATTTGAGTCCTGGAAGTCATTACTACTGTAATGACCGCTCCTTATCTTGTTTATTTTGTTTTTGTTCCAAGAGAAGCCTCTAATTCGAGTGAGGTAAAGATTTGGGGATGTTGCTGTCCTGAAACTGTTTTCAGTGCTGCACCGTAAAAATTCATATAAATTCTCTGTATATCTTTTGGACCTGCGATTTCTTGTGCATATGTCCCAGGTTATATACAAACTTTTGTTAGTCGAACACTTTTTGATTTGAGCAACAGAAAACGCCTCAAAAATTCGACCTTTGTCAGCTGTTCAGTTCTGACAGATTTCTGCCAATAATTGTGTTTGCCACTTTATCGCTTTCTTTTGAGATCTTTTGATCATGGAACTTTTGGGGAAGTTGCTAAAGTAGTATTTTCTATATATGTGGTGGTTTTGAGTTGAAACCTGAAGCAAAAGAGGTTGATTATATGTTATGCTTGCACTAATGTTGCTAATAGAATTGTGTTTAGTTTTGTATGAAGGAAGTTTTCAAGTGTAGGGATGGGAGAATGATGAGTTGAAGAATGGACAAAAGCTCAAGCTTGGGGATTCCCATGCATCATCCTAAGAAATATCCAAGAAGTACAAGTGTCAAAGCTTGGGGATGCCCCCGAGGCACCCCTTCTTCATCGGCAAAAATCAGGTCACTTTTCAAAACACTATATTTTTATTGCTTCATGCACTATGTGTTTTTCTTGGAGCGTTAGTTGTTTTAGTTTTCTTAGTTAGTTTAGTTTGTTTTGTTTGCTGCAATAAATGGTTGGACCCCAACAAATTTCTTTTGGAGAAGTTGCCTTGCTTTTCATTTGCCAAGAATGCTCTAGTTTTCACTCTCATTAAAAATCGAGTGTTCTTCTTTTTCTGCTACTGCTTTTGGTTTTTATTTTCGCCTTGATTTGCGTTCAGACCTTGCCATATCTTTTCATCAAGGTGTATTTTTGCCTCTGATCTTTATTGGTTTTCACCAAAATAGGTGTCTTTAAAAATTTCAAATGGTGTTGGAAAAGAGAAAAAGCTTTATGCAAAATAGTGGTACAAGAAGGAGCTTGTGTAGACTGCGGCTTAGGCTTTTTCATGTCATGCTTGATGTCTTTTTGATAGTATGCTTAGTGGTTTTGCTGTAGCATGACTTGTCTCAAATAACTGAGATTGCTTAATGAGCCTTTGAAAAAAATCATGCGTTGTTTTTAATTGTATGGAAGCATTATTTTGGTTTTCTCCTTGATGCTTTATTTGGGTTGACTTGGCGCATGCTCACACATGTTAGACTCATACAAAGTCGCCAATAGCCTCTATGATCATTTAGTTTTTGACTTTTGATGCCATCTTATGCCTCTTTTAATGTCGCTTTGTCGCTTTGCATGATTATGGCCATTATTGGTCTCGTAGTTGGTCGCTCCCAGTCTTTTGCTAGCCCTCGCCTTGTACTGAGTATGAGCTCTAATCGTGCATCCAACTCCTAAAAGCCAAAGTTTTCCAAAGTGTCCACCATACATACCTACTAGCAATTTGCTATTCCAAGTAAATTTGACTTGCTTTTATTTTCTCTTCAAATTAAACTCTTACCAGTGTTATGCGAAATTCGGTCAGTAAAGCTCTCACGAACCGGAAGGCACACTTTACTTTTTCCTATTCTTAAAAATTTGACATTGTGGTCTCTTATGTTGAGTTGTTATGCTTGCAAGTTGTAAGTTGGAGACTAGCCCAGCCATGCAGTCGTGGGCAAGCTTTCAACATTGCACTTCTTATTTGAGTTGATATCGTGATCTTTTGTTTATGGATGCCCGCGGTGTGAAATGAATTGGGAATCTTGTGGGGATCATGGAGTTTGTATATGTGTTAGGAAAACGCCGGGCCGCTAATCTAAGCCATGCATAATTCATGGTGGAAATTTGCAGCATACCCATGGTGAACATTCGACGACGCATCTCACAATAAAAAGCTAAACAAATGGCAAATAAAAGAGATGTCGAGGTGTTCATTGTCTGCTTGTCCTGTAATTTTAGTGTGGGCTTGTTCCATGTCATCAGGCGCAGAGGTACCCCATTGGCGGTTCTCAATGATATGCATATACTTACAATGACAAGAGCCTTGCTTGGGACTCTAAGTAAAGTAGCATGAGGTTTGGGTACTCGTATTCACGGGGCACGAGGTTTTCAACTTATGATTTGTTAAGCATATGCATCATAATTGTTTTCGCATTAACTTTAACCATTCAAGATGCTTATGATGGGGGCAATGAGAGCTCAAAGCCGGTAAGTACCATAATTTTTGAAGGTTATAAAACTTGCAATCACTGCTTCCCTCTGCGAAGGGCCTTTCTTCTACTTTTATGTTGAGTCACCACCTTCTATCTTTACGAACCATTAAGAGAGCATAGTTATCATTCTTAGTGTAATATGCATTGTCCCAAAGTTCATTGATTGATTCATATTGTTGGTTTCACTTGTTCTTAAATTATTTGTATCTAGTCGCCCTCTTAAACTTGAAGGTGTCCTATGCATTTATGTTTTGCTCTCTTTGAAGGACAAGCTGAAAACCATTTGTATGTTTTCCTTATGATTTGAACACACGTTTGACTTTCATTGTTTCATTTTCATGATCTTTTGTTTGTGTTCATTTGCATGTTTACAACATGGTTGCTAAGTTTCTATTGTCAAGATTATATCTTGCATGCCCATGTTTTAAGTTCTTATGATCCCAGCTCACAAATGCTTACATATATGATCAAGATTGTGTAGGTGCATGTCACCTCAAAAAATATTCTTTTGTTATCACTTACATACTCGAGGATGAGCAGGAGTTAAGCTTGGGGATGCTTGATACGTCTCCAACGTATCTATAATTTTTGATGCTCCATGCTTGTTTTTACACCACTTGGCTAATGTTTCGTTACACTTCGTGGCACTTTTATGCATTTTCTGGAACTAACCTATTAACAAGTCGCCACAGTGCCAGTTCCCTGTTTTCTGCTATTTTTGTGTTTCGGAAGTGATACACAGGAAATATTCTCAGAATTGGATGAAACAAGTTCCTGAAGTCTTATTTTACCCGGAAGCTTCCAGAGATCCGAAGGAGAGTAGGAGGGGGGCCACCAGGGCCGCACACGCAGGGCTAGCATGCCCAGGGCCTGGGCCGCGCCACCCTGGCGTGAGGACACCTGGCCCCTCCTCTGACATCGCCCCTTCGCCTATAAAGACCCCCCGACGGAAAAAACCTAAGTACCCGATCAATTTTCCAGAACACATCGCGATCCGCCGCCGCCGTCGACCCGAAGATCGGGAGGGTCCAAAAGCTCTTCCCGGCACCCTGCCGGAGAGGGGAATCGCCACCGGAGGTCTTGTTCATCGCCATGCTTGCCTCTGGAGCGATGAGTGTGTAGTCTACCTTGGACTGTGGGTCCATAGCAGTAGCTAGATGGTTGTCTTCTCCACCATGTGCTTCATGTTTAGATCTCATGAGCTGCCCTACATGATTGAGATCACCGTTATGTAATTCTACATGTTTGGTTTGTTGGGATTCGATGAATATTGGTGTTTATGATTGAGTTGCTGTACTGAATATTATCTTTTGTTATCTCTATGTTGTTTATGATCTTGCATGCTCTCCATTGTTAGTAGCTATCTTGGCCGAGTAGTTGATAGTGACTCCAAGAGGGGGTATTTATGCTCGATAGTGGGTTCATGCCTCTATTTAACCTGGGGGAGTGACAGAAACCTCTAAGGTTGTAGATATGTTGTTGCTACTAGGGAGATAACAATATTCATATGCTGAAGGGCATATGCTTTGTTTACATTACACACTTTGCTTAATGCAATTATCCATTGTTCGCAACTTAATACTCATGGGGTGTTCGGACGATATCCCCATGAGTGGATTATTAGTCATAGATGCAGTTGGATGGCGGTCTATGTATTTTGTTGTAATGCCCAGAGTAAATCTCATAGTGATATTCTTGACATATCACGTTTATCTTTATTCTATCAATTACCCAACTGTAATTTGTTTACCCAGCATGTGTTATTTATCTTATGGAGAGACACCACTAGTGAACTATGGACCCCGGTCCTATTTCCATCATATTGCTATCACCTATTTACTTTACTCGCACTGTTTACTTTACTCGCATACTCTATTGTTTTCCACTCGATACACTCATAACCTTTGTTTCAAGCAAACCGGTGAGATTGACAACCTCATCGCAAGTTGGGAATTAAGTACTTGGTTGTGTTGTGTGCAGGTTCCGCGTTGCAGCTAGCAAGCAAAGCTTGGACGAGGCACCATATATAAATTGTCCGAAGCTGTCGCAAGCTTGCAAGCATCACCTTCAGTCATCTGTCTCTCCTCTCCAAGAATGATTAAACCTTGGTTTCTTAACTGAGGGAAAACTAGCTGCTATACTCATCACACCTTCCTCTTGGGGTTCCCAACGGGCTGGTTATTCACCACACACAAGGACCGTCTGCTACGCATGAACTTGGCACCACCATGCCCTGATCATCTGGATGCCGACTCCCGGCACACTCCAAAGAGGGCGCCTTATGTGCATTCTCCGGAAGTCACCTCCACCACTTTCTGCCAACCCATCTCCAGGGTGATAAACTGAAGAAAGCCCCTCATCGGACCAACCATTGACGTTGCCATGACGCCAGACGGTGCCTCCGCCCTGCGCGAGTCCATCAAGGCACATGTGACACCGAGACTCTGCTACACCATGGCACCGAGACCTGACATTGTTGATGTGGAAGATGCACACCACTCTACCTTGCCTCTACCATCGAGAAGCTACTCCTAGAAGATGCCCCAAGAGGGTGAGTGACACCAAAAGCGCCGACATCTTCCGATCCAGGAGTCCGGATCTAGGGTTTCCACTGGAACAGCACGAATGAGTAGACAATAGCTGCGATAGCGATGCCTTCATCAAGGTAGCGATGTATCACGCCGCCATCGCTAGCCACCACCTAAGTGGAGCACTAATTTCACCGGTAGCCATGCTTACCCAAGACATCCTGAACTGGTCGACCACCTCCGGTGAAAGAGGCGATCACCACCGCCATGCCTAGATGTGGTATACTCACCCATAGTTGAGATAACCCCTCTAATCATCTTGGTATTAGGTTAATCTCTCCAACTTCTAAGTGTAAAAATTATATCCTAAAGTTCTATCTCTAGAGATGAGGATGATTCTGGAATTGATATAGACTCTCTCTCCTTGTTCTTGAAGATTAGCATATTTAGATGAAGAAGAACAAAAATCTCGATCTGGGATAGATCAAGGTTTGAGAATAAGACTTGTATTGACCTACTTTGGATTAGACAAGGTTCAATGATTTAGGTTTAAGAAATACCATGGTGATCATGGTAGGATTAGACATGGGATCCTAAAGTTATGTGTTAGCATATTAATTCTACCAGGCTTTCATCTCTTTCCACTGTTATAATAATCTCTACCCAAAACAAGGTCTTTAACAATGGTCATGTTGGAGTTTATTGCACTTTAGTTGGTGATCTACTTCAATTCCATTAACTCAAACAAAACTTCAATCATTTTGACAAGTTTTACTTAATTCCCTAGATTTTATATGCATGAATGCAATGCACACATCTCTTTCCTCTCTATTTGTAGTCTCAAAACCTGGGATATTACAAAGACCCAGGATGGAAAGCTTCTCCGCAAGGAGCTTGCGCTGGCAAAAGAGGGGTGGTTCTTATAACTTCTAGGGCGGTTGATACGTCTCAAACGTATCTATAATTTTTGATGCTCCCACCATTTGTTTAGTGTTTCGTTACACTTCGTGGCGTTTTTATGCATTTTCCGGAACTAACCTGTTAACAAGATGCCACAGTGCCAGTTCCCTGTTTTCTGCTATTTTTGTGTTTTAGAAAAGTTACACAGGAAATATTCTCGAAATTGGACGAAACAAAAGCCAAACATCCAGAAATTTACCGAAGCTTCCAGAGAACCAAAGAGGAGATGGAGTGGGGCCACAAGGGGCCCACACAACAGAGCAGCGTGGCCCAGGCCCTGGCCATGCTCCCTATGTGTGACACCACCTCGGTCCACTTCTGACGATGCCCCTTCGCCTATAAAGACCCCCGACGGGAAAAACCTAAACACCCAATCACTTTTCTAGAAACACATCATGATCCGCCGCCGTTGTCGACCCGAGATCGGGAGGGTCCAGAAGCTCTTCCCGTCACCCTACCGGAGAGGGGAATTGTCGTGGGGAGGACTTATGGGGGATGCCACGTGCCAAGCTATTTGCCGGCTGGCGTCCCAGGAGTCTCCACGGCTCGAAGACAAGAAGACCGGCTCTGCCTAGAGGGCCAGCTGTGCTAGCAGCCGGCTGGAGATTCCACCGTGGAAGGCCGGAGCCGGGCGACGAAGACAAGAATCCACCAACGGCTGTTTCGCCGAAAGTGGGCTGGCCCCGACAAGAGCGATAGAGGGCAAGGACAGGAGTGACGAGCGCCACGACCAAGTCCAACCAATCAGCGACCAAGAACCCTTCCCCACGATAGGATCCAAGGCAAAAGGGAGGGCATATGCCTCCCAGAAGCCGGTCCCAGGGGAAAGGTACTTTATAAAGTGAAGCTGTCAGAGCAGGGCGAAGGGATCACGCCAAGGACGCCGCCGCCGTGGAGCCGGCAGCCGGCCGAATCGTTACCCAACCTGTAACCAGGCCCCTGCCTATATAAGGGGGCTTGGACCCTTAGTCTGGGGAGATCGAATCTTCTTCTTCCTTCTCTAGCCCGAACAGCTCGAGGAGCATTGTAATCGATACTGTCTAAGCAATACGAAGCAGGCAGGAAGTAGGGGTTTCACCTCCACCCGGGAGGGCCCTGAACCTGGGTAAGCCGTGGTGTCTCAGTAGGCATAATCCCGAGCCGGGCCCCTCGTCTCCACCGTCGAGCCCCTCCGATAAGCCTACCCATGGCTACTGTCTCCAAATTCCCACGACCGTTGGCGCCCACCGTGGGGCAAAGCGCGGCGGTGAGCGGAGTCAAGTTCCGGCCGGGACCCTCCGGCGAGAAGGTCGCCTCCGGCCTCGTCTGGAGGTTCGGCACCTTCGACTGCGTTGACGACAACTTAGCCTACTTCAAGAATGGCCTCGGTGACAATGCCTCCTTCCTCGATGTCGGCAGCCACCGCTTCTACGTCGCCAAGCCCTGACCGACATCTTCGACTCCCTCTGCGACGGAGGCTCAAGCTGCAGTGAAAGCAGCAGTCTTGGTGCCATGGTCGAAGTGATGGCCCTGGGAGAAGAGGAGGGCGGCGACTCTCTGCGCCCCGAGCACTCGTCGCCCGGACGCCTTCTTCCACAGGAGCAAGATGCTCCACTCCCAGAGCAGGACGCCCCGGATGTCTCCGTGGTGGACCTGCACGCTCCCCTCGACCGCGTCATCGACCCCGCCTGGGTCGCCGAGGCCCTGGAGCGGACGCGCCTCGTCCTCCTCAGCAAGGTGGCAGAGGACGAGGCCAACCGGTGCCACGTGAGTACCATGCTCAGCGAGTTCTACGACGTGCATGGAGACGCACCGACCAAGCTCGCTCGCGACCTACAGCGCAGCTTCGCTACCGCCGTCCCCAGTCAGATCCAGCGGTCGCCATCGGCAAGCCGGGGTTGCGGAGGGCGTGGACGAGGCGGCCATGTCCTGAGCGGCAATGCCCAAGGCCGCCGCATTCAGCAAGGTGGCGGAGCAGGCAAGCCATGCTAGATCCCGGTGCCAGCGCCAAGGTCGGAGTCCCAGGCTCGCCCATCGGCATTGCACATCCACCTGTGGCTTGACCACGCCGAGACGCACCCCAGAGGATCTGCTAGCTCAAAGCAAGCGGCTTTTGACCAAGGAGGCCCGGGGGCTGCCGGAAGCGGTCATGGGCGCAAAGAAGGCAAGTACACCCTCAATGCCGCACTTGATCAGCCATGTAAGTTTCACACCTCCCCAGGCAGGGAAGCGACCCACTCCACGCCTCAGTGCCGTTTCATGAGAGAGCTGGAGCAGCGCGCTCGGTAGATCCCTGGTGCGTCGCAAGCGCAACCGGCTGGAGGTCAGGAGGACCAACAGCAAGGCCCGGCTGGAGGCGAGCCGGACCAAGACGATGACTTCCCGGCAGATGTTGAGCAATATCATATCTTCACTACCCCCGGCAACGATAAAAGGAATGACCTTTAGCATGAGGCAGAGGTGAACACCGTAATGCCTGCAGAGCCCCAGTTCATGCACTGGTCTGAGGCGGCCATCACCTGGGGGTGCGAGGACCATCCGTGGCTAATGCCCAGCCCTGGAGAATACGCTCTGGTTCTGGACCCAGTTGTGTGCTCTGATACGCACATGTGCCGGTTCTCCCGATTGCTCATCGACGGCGGTAGTAGTATCAGTCTTCTTTACCGGAGCTCTCTGGAGAAGTTGGGCATCCCGCTTGCTTAGCTAAAACCGAGCCGGCTCACCTTCCATGGCATCGTGCCTGGGCATTCTTGCACCCCTTTGGGTAAGGTGCAGCTGGAGGTTCTCTTCGGAAAGAAGGGGAATAGCCGCCGCGAGCCTATCTGGTTCAAGGTGGTGGACATCAGCAGTCCCTACCATGCGCTGCTTGGCCGTCCAGCCCTGGCCAAGTTCATGGCGGTGCCACAATTACGCCTATCTGAAGCTGAAGCTCCCAGGACCCAGAGGCGTGATCACTATCTCGGGAAGCTTCAAGAAGTCCCTGGCCTGTGCAAAGGAGAGCTCGCAACTGGCAGAGGCACTGGTTATCGCCGAAGAGAAGCGGCAGCTTCTACATCGCGTGGAGCTGGCCCAGCAAGATGTGCCGGTTCGCCAGTCACCGATGGAGCAGTTCAAGCCGGCTAACGACACCAAGAAGATCCTGTTGGACGAGAGCGACCCCTCCAAGTATGTCATCATCGGCACCGGCCTTTATGCTAAATAGGAAATCGAGCTCACCAGCTTCCTCCGTGAGAATCGGGACATCTTTGCATGGTCTCCAAAGGACATGCCAGGTGTGCCGAGGGACCTGGCTGAGCACTCACTCAACGTCAGGCCGGATGCCAAGCCGGTCAAGCAACTGTTGCGATGCTTTGCAGAAGAGAAGAGGAAAGCTATTGGCGAGGTGATCGCCCAGCTCCTTGCAGCCGGCTTTATCATGGAGGTGTTCTACCCTGATTGGCTTGCGAACCCAGTCTTGGTCCCGAAGAAGAACAACACTTGGCGAATGTGTATTGACTACACCAGCCTCAACAAGGCTCACCCCATATGGAGCCTATTGCTACGTTACCATGCCGTTCGGCCTGAAGAACGCTGGAGCCACTTACCAGCGAACCATGCAGCAATGTCTGCAGGGGCAGATTGGGAGGAACATGCACGCCTATGTGGATGATGTGGTGGTGAAGACTAAGCAGAGTGGCACGCTCCTGGACGACCTCAAGGAGACCTTCGCCAACCTGCAGCGCTATCACATGAAGCTCAATCCTGAGAAGTGCACCTTTGGTGTGCTGGCTGGACAGCTCCTAGGTTATATCGTTTCCCAGCGAGGGATCGAGGCTAACCCCTCGAAGATAAAAGCCATCGAGGCCCTAGAGAAGCCCACCCAGCTCAGAGATGTGCAGAAGTTTGCTGGTTGCTTGGCCTCGCTTAGCCGGTTCGTCAGCCGGCTCGAGGAGAAGGCCATGCCGTTGTACCAGCTGATGAAGAAGACAGACCACTTTGTTTGGTCCCCGCGTGCTGATGACGCCTTCAACGACCTCAAGCGAGCCTTGTCTACCGCGCCAATCTTGGCTGCGCCGGCTCCGCGAGAGCCAATGGTGCTCTACATTGCGGCTACTCCGCGAGTCATCAGTGTCGTGATAATGGTGGAGCGCACCAAGGAAGGCAAAGAGCTGCCGGTTCAGTGCCCGGTGTACTACCTGAGTGAGGTGCTCACTCTCTCCAAGCAGAATTACCCGCACTACCAGAAGGTCGCGTATGGCGTGTACATGGCGGCCAAGAAGCTGAAGCACTACTTTGAGGAGCACCCAATCACGGTGGTGAGCACCACTCCGCTCTCGGAGATCATCGGGTGCAAGGACGCGTCGGGAAGAGTGGCTAAATGGGCGATTGAGCTCGCAACTCATACCATTCAGTACAAGCCCAGGACGACGATCAAGTCGCAGATCATAGCGGATTTCTTTGCTGACTGGGGAGAGCACCAGTACCTGCCGCCGGCTCCAGACTCCACCCACTGGCGCATGCACTTCGATGGCTCCAAGCTGCTCAGGGGCTTGGGAACCGGCGTCGTCCTCACCTCTCCCAAGGGAGACAAGCTGCAGTACGTGCTGCAGATGCACTTCCGTGCGTCGAACAATGTCGCTGAGTACGAAGCCCTGGTACATGGGCTCAAGATGGCCAAGCAGATCGGCATCAGGAGGATCCTCTATTTCGGAGACTCTGACCTAGTGACGCACCAGGTCTCTGGGGATTGGGACGCCAAGGACGCCAACATGGCCTCCTATCGCTTCTACATGCAGCAACTCAGCGGATTCTTCGAGGGCTGTGAGTTCCACCATGTCCCTGCTGCGCTTGAGGGCATCGTGGAAGCAGACAGTCCTTGTGCGTGGTGAATGACCAGCCCATTGGGAACCCCAAGAGGAAGGTATGATGTGTATAGCAGCTAGTTTTCCCTCAGTTAAGAAACCAAGGTTTAATATCGGTCAGGAGAGGAGAGACAAACGACTGAAGGTGATGCAGAACCTGCACACACACAAACAAGTACTTTGCTCCCAACTTACGATGAGGTTGTCAATCTCACCGGTTTGCTTGAAACAAAGGTTATGAGTGTATCAAGTGGAAAACAGTAGAGTATGCTAGTAAAGTAAACAGTGCGAGAAAGTAAATAGGTGATAGTAATATGATGGAAATAGGACCGGGGTCCACAGTTCACTAGTGGTGTCTCTCCATAGATAAAATAGCACATGCTGGGTAAACAAATTACAGTTGGGCAATTGATAGAATAAATATAACGCGATATGTCAAGAAGATCACTATGAGATTTACTCTGGGAATTACAACAAAATACATAGACCGCCATCCAACTGCATCTATGACTAATAATCCACCCTCGGGGATATCAATCCGAACACCCCAAAAGTATTAAGTTGCGAACAACAGATAATTGCATTAAGCAAAGTGTGTAATGTAAACAAAGCATATGCCCTTGAGCATATGAATGTTGTTTTCTCCCTAGTAGCAACAGCACATCTACCACCTTAGAGGTTTCTGTCACTCCCCCAGGTGAACTAGAGGCATGAACCCACTATCGAGCATAAATACCCCCTCTTGGAGTCACTAGCAAGTACTCGGCCAAGATAGCCACTAACAACGGAGAGCATGCAAGATCATAAACAACATAGAGATAACAAAAGATATAACTCAGTACAGCAACTTAATCATAAACACCAATATTCATCGGATCCCAACAAACCAACATCATAGAATTACATAACGGTGATCTCAATCATGTATGGCAGCTCATGAGATCTAAACATGAAGCACATGGTGGAGAAGACAACCATCTAGCTACTGCTATGGACCCATAGTCCAAGGTAGACTACTCACTCATCGCTTCGGAGGCAAGCATGGCGATGAAGAAGACCTCCGGTGGCGATTCCCCTCTCCGGTAGGGTGCCAGGAAGAGCTTCTGGACCCTCCCGATCTTCGGGTCGACGGTGGCGGTGGATCGCGATGTGTTCTGGAAATCTGATCGGGTACTTAGGTTTTTTCTGTCGGGGGGTCTTTATAGGTGAAGGGGCGATGTCAGAGGTGTAGCCAGGCTCCCTCACACAGGGGTGGCGCGGCCAGGGGCCTGGCCGCGCCGGCCCTGTGTGTGGGGCCCTGGTGGCCCCTCTCCGTCTCTCCTTCGGATGTCTAGAAGCTTTCGGGAAAAATAAGACTTCAGGAACTTGTTTCGTCCAATTCCGAGAATATTTCCTGTGTATCACTTCTAAAACACAAAAACAGCAGAAAACAGGAAACTGGCACTGTGGCGCTTGTTAATAGGTTAGTTCCGGAAAATGCATAAAAGTGCCACTAAGTGTAACGAAACAATAGGCAAATGGTGTAAAAACAAGCATGGAGCATCAAAAATTATAGATACGTTTGAGACGTATCAAGCATCCCCAAGCTTAACTCCTGCTCGTCCTCGAGTAGGTAAGTGATAACAAAGAATAATTTTTGAGGTGACATGCACCTACACAATCTTGATCATATATGCAAGCATTGGTGAGCTGGGATCAATAGAACTTAAAACATGGGCATGAAAGATATAATCATGACAATAAGAACTTAGCAACCATGTTGTAAACATACAAATGAACACAAACAAAAGATCATGGTAATGAAACAATGAAAGTCAAACGTGTGTTCAAATCATAAGGAAAAACATACAAATGGTTTTCAGCTTGTCCTTCAAAGAGAGCAAAACATAAATGCATAGGACACCTTCAAGTTTAAGAGGGCGACTAGATACAAATAATTTCAGAACAAGTGAAACCAATCATCATGAATCAATCAATGAACTTTGGGACAATGCATATCACACTAAGAATGACAACTATGCTCTTTTAATGGTGCATAAAGAAAGAAAGTGGTGACTCAACATAAAAGTAAAAGAAAGGCCCTTCGCAGAGGGAAGCAGTGATTGCAAGTTTTATAACCTTCAAAAATTATGGTACTTACCGGCTTTGAGCTCTCATTGCCCCCATCATAAGCATCTTGAATGGTTAAAGTTAATGCAAGAACAATTATGATGCATATGCTTGACAAATCATAAGTTGAAAACCTCGTGCCCCATGAATACGAGTACCAAACCTCATGCTACTTTACTTAGAGTCCCAAGCAAGGCTCTTGTCATTGTAAATATATGTGTATCATTGAAAACCGCCAATGGGGTACCTCCGTGCCCGATGACATGGAACAAGCCCACACCAAAATGACAGGACAAGCAGACAATGAACACCTCGACATCTCTTTTATTTGCTATATTGTTTAGCTTTTTATTATGAGATGCGTCGTCGAATGTTCACCATGGGTATGCTGCAAATTTCCACCATGAATTATGCATGGCTTAGATTGGCGGCCCGGCGTTTCCCTAACACATATAAAAACTCCATGATCCTCACAAGATTCCCAATTCATTTCACACCGCGGGCATCCATAAACAAAAGATCACGATATCAACTCAAATAGAAGTGCAATGTTGAAAGCTTGCCCCATGACAGCATGGCTGGGCTAGAATCCAACTTACAACTTGCAAGCATACCAACTCAACATAAAAGACCACAATATCAAATTTTTAAGAACATGAAAAAGTAAAGTGTGCCTTCCGGTTCGTGAGAGCTTTACTGACCGAATTTTGCATGACACTGGTAAGAGTTTAATTTGAAGAGAAAATAAAAGCAAGTCAAATTTACTTGGAATAGCAAATTGCTAGTAGGTATGTATGGTGGACACTTTGAAAAACTTTGGCTTTTAGGAGTTGGATGCATGAGTAGAGCTCATACTCAGTACAAGGCGAGGGCTAGCAAAAGACTGGGAGCGACCAACTAAGAGAGCAATAATGGCCATAATCATGCAAAGCGACAAAGCGACATTAAAAGAAGCATAAGATGGCATCAAAAGTCAAAAACTAAATGATCATGAAGGCTATTGGCGACTTTGTATGAGTCTAACATGTCTGAGCATGCGCCAAGTCAACCCAAATAAAGCATCAAGGAGAAAACCAAAATAATGCTTCCATACAATAAAAACAACGCCTGATTTTTTTCAAAGGCATATTAAGCAATCTCAGTTATTTGAGACAAGTCATGCTACAGAAAAACTACTAAGCATACTATCAAAAAGACATCAAGCATGACATGAAAAAGCCTAAGCCGCAGTCTACACAAGCTCCTTCTTGTACCACTATTTTGCACAAAGCTTTTTCTCTTTTCCAACACCATTTGAAATTTTTATAAACACCTCTTTTGATGAAAACCAATAAAGATCAGAGGCAAAAATACACCTTGATAAAAAGATATGACAAGATCTGAACGCAAATCAAGGTGAAAACGAAAACCAAAAGCAGTAGCAGAAAAAGTAGAACGCTCAATTTTTAATAAGAGTGAAAGCTAGAGCGTTCTTTGCAAATGAAAACGAGTACATCTCCTCCAAAGGAAATTTGTTGGGGTCCAACCATTTATTGTAGAAAACAAACAAACCAAACAAACTAAGAAAACTAAAACAACTGACGCTCCAAGAAAAACACATAATGCATGAAGCAATAAAAATATAGTGTTTTGAAAGGTGACCTGATTTTTGCCGATGAAGAAGGGGTGCCTCGGGGGCATCCCCAAGCTTTGACGCTTGTACTTCTTGGATATTTCTTGGGGTGATGCATGGGCATCCCCAAGCTTGAGCTTTTGTCCATTCTTCAACTCATCTCATCATTCTCCAATCCCTACACTTGAAAACTTCCTTCATACAAAACTAAACACAATTCTATTAGCAACATTAGTGTAAGCATAAAATATATTCAACCCTCTATTTGCTTCAGGTTTCAACTCAAAACCACCACATATATAGCACATACTACTGTAGCAACCTTCCCAAAAGTTCCAAGATCAAAAGAACTCAAAAGAAAGCGATAAAGTGGCAAACACAAATATTGGCAGAAATCTGTCAAAACTGAACAGCTGACAAAGGTCGAATTTTTGAGGGATTTTCTGTTGCTCAAATAAAAAAGTGTTCAACTAATAAAAGTTTGGATATAATCTGGGGCATATGCACAAGAAATCGCAGGTCCAAAAGATAAACAGAGAATTTATACGATTTTTTTACGGTGCAGCACCGAAAACTGTTTCAGGACAGCAACATCCCCAAATCTTTACCTCGCTCAAATTAGAGGCTTCTCTTGGCACAAAAACGAAATAAAAAGGATAAGGAGCGGTCATTACAGTAGTAATGACTTCCAAGACTCAAATAAAAGAAAAAGTACTGAAAAGAAAACATTGGGTTATCTCCCAAGAGTGCTTTTCTTTAACGCCTTTGAGCTAGGCGCAGAAAATTGCGAATCAAGTAATATCAAGTGATGAAGCATCAAGCTCATAATTTGCTCTAAGAATAGAGTCAAAAAGTAATTTCTTTCTTTTCCTAGGGAAGTGTTCCATACCTTTCTTTAGTGGAAATTGATACTTGATAGTGCCTTCCCTCATATCAATGATAGCACCTACAGGTCAAAGAAAGGGTCTTCCCAAAATAATAGGACATGAAGCATGGCATTCAACGTCCATAACAAGAAAATCAATGGGAACAAGGTTATTGTTAACCACAATAAGAACATCATTAATCCTTCCCAAAGGTTTCTTCTTAGCAACATCAGCAATAGGAACATCAAAATAACACTTTTCAAGCGGTGGTAAATCAAGCATGTCATAAATCTTTCTAGGCATGATGGAAATACTAGCACCTAGATCACATAAAGCATGGCAATCATAACCATTAATATGCATATCAATGATGGGTTCCCAACCATCTTCTAACTTCTTGGGAACAGAGGCTTTTTGCTTCAACTTTTCATCCCTAATCTTTATGAGAGCATTGGTAATATGCTTAGTAAAAGCAATATTTAAAGAACTAGCATTGGGAGTCAAAGCAAGCTTTTGCAAGAACAAAATAACTTCAGATATATTGCAGCCATCAACATCAAAATCATTAAAGGAAATAGAGCTATCATCACCCACACTCCGAAAAATTTCAGCACTCTTTTGAGAAAAAGTTTTGGCAGTTTTAAGATTTTTAACACAAGGAGTGGGAGTTTTCTCTACACCAATCAAAGTAAGAGGGTTGCTACTAGTAGGAGCAACATCATTAGAGGTAGTAATAGTACATACCTTCATCTCTCTAGCCATCTCATCTTCTCTTTCCCACCTGGCATGCAATTCCGCTAACAATCTAAAATTTTCATCAATTCCAACTTGGATAGCATTAGCGGCTGCAACAATATTGCTCTCTTTCACATCATTAGGAAACACTTTTAATTTCAGAATTTCAACATCATGAGCAAGGCTATCAACTTTAGAAGCAAGAATATCAATTTTACCTAACTTTTCCTCAACAGCCTTGTTAAAAGCAATTTGCTTACCGATGAAGTCCTTGAGCATTACCTCAAGCTCGGAGGGCGCGGCCCTAGTGTTGTTGTAGGAATTACCATAAGAGTTACCATAACCATTACCATTGGTAGAAGGATACGGCCTATAATTGTTACTAGCAAAATTGTTCCTATAAGGATTGTTGTTAAAATTGCTGTTTCTAATGAAATTCACATCAACTTGCTCTTCTTGAGCAACCAGAGAGGCCAAATGAACATTATTAGGATCAACATGAGTCCTATCATTAGCAAGCATAGCCATAATGGTATCAAACTTATCACTTAAGGAAGAGGTTTCCTCAACAGAATTTACCTTCTTACCTTGTGGAGCTCTCTCAGTGTGCCATTCAGAATAATTTACCATCATGTTGTCGAGTAGCTTTGATGCGGCGCCCAAGGTAAGGGACATAAAAGTGCCTCCAGCAGCTGAATCAAGTAGGTTCCTTGAAGAGAAATTCAGTCCTGCATAAAAAGTTTGGATAATCATCCAAGTAGTCAGTCCATGAGTGGGGCAATTCTTTATCATAGATTTCATTCTTTCCCAAGCTTGAGCAACATGTTCATTATCAAACTGAGTAAACTTCATAATATTGCTACGCAAAGCTATAATCTTAGCAGGAGGATAGTATCTACCAATAAAAGCATCCTTACACTTAGCCCATGAATCAATACTACTCTTAGTCAAAGACAGCAACCAATCTTTAGCTTTTCCTCTCAAAGAAAAAGGAAACAACTTGAGCTTAATAATATCACTATCAACATCCTTATATTTCTGCATCTCACATAGCTCAACAAAATTGTTGAGATGAGCTGCAGCATCTTCAGTACTAGCACCAGAAAATTGCTCTTTCATAACAAGGTTCAATAAAGCAGGCTTAATCTCATAAAAGTTTGCAGCAGTAGCAGGTGGTGCAATAGGAGTGCAGATAAAATCACTATTGTTTGTGCTAGTGAAGTCACACAACTTGGTGTTTTCAGGATTTGCCATTTCAGCAAAACGAAAGTAAACAAATAAAAATAGCTACCAAGGATTCTATTTTTTTTGGGTTTTTGATATAAAAAGCAATGCAGGTAAAATAAATAAAGTAAAGCAAAACAAATAACAAAGTAAAGAATGTGTGTGCGAAGAACTACCCTCGCAGAAGTCTTCTTTCCTCCCCGGCAACGGCGCCAGAAAAAGAGCTACTGCGCTTGAGGGCGTCGTGGAAGCAGACAGTCCTTGTGCGTGGTGAATGACCAGCCCGTTGGGAACCCCAAGAGGAAGGTATGATGTGTATAGCAGCTAGTTTTCCCTCAGTTAAGAAACCAAGGCTTAATATCGGTCAGGAGAGGAGAGACAAACAACTGAAGGTGATGCGGAACCTGCACACACACAAACAAATACTTTGCTCCCAACTTACGATGAGGTTGTCAATCTCACCGGTTTGCTTGAAACAAAGGTTATGAGTGTATCAAGTGGAAAACAGTAGAGTATGCTAGTAAAGTAAACAGTGCAAGAAAGTAAACAGGTGATAGTAATATGATGGAAATAGGACCGGGGTCCACAGTTCACTAGTGGTGTCTCTCCATAGATAAAATAGCACATGCTGGGTAAACAAATTACAGTTGGGCAATTGATAGAATAAATATAACGTGATATGTCAAGAAGATCACTATGAGATTTACTCTGGGCATTACACTAAAATACATAGACCGCCATCCAACTGCATCTATGACTAATAATCCACCCTCGGGGATATCAATCCGAACACCCCAAAAGTATTAATTTGCGAACAACAGATAATTGCATTAAGCAAAGTGTGTAATGTAAACAAAGCATATGCCCTTGAGCATATGAATGTTGTTTTCTCCCTAGTAGCAATAGCACATCTACCACCTTAGAGGTTTCTTTCACTCCCCCAGGTGAAATAGAGGCATGAACCCACTATCGAGCATAAATACCCCCTCTTGGAGTCACTAGCAACTACTCGGCCAAGATAGCCACTAACAACGAAGAGCATGCAAGATCATAAACAACATAGAGATAACAAAAGGTATAACTCAGTACAACAACTTAATCATAAACACCAATATTCATCAGATCCCAACAAACCAACATCATAGAATTACATAACGGTGATCTCAATCATGTATGGCAGCTCATGAGATCTAAACATGAAGCACATGGTAGAGAAGACAACCATCTAGCTACTGCTATGGACCCATAGTCCAAGGTAGACTACTCACTCATCGCTCCGGAGGTAAGCATGGCGATGAAGAAGACCTCCGGTGGCGATTCCCCTCTCCGGCAGAGTGCCGGGAAGAGCTTCTGGACCCTCCCGATCTTCGGGTCGACGGTGGCGGCGGATCGCGATGTGTTCTGGAAATCTGATCGGGTACTTAGGTTTTTTCCGTTAGGGGGTCTTTATAGGCGAAGGGGCGATGTCAGAGGTGGAGCCAGGCTCCCTCACATAGGGGTGGCGCGGCCAGGGGCCTGGCCGCGCCGGCCCTGTGTGTGGGGCCCTGGTGGCCCCTCTCCGTCCCTCCTTCGGATGTCTGGAAGCTTCCGGGAAAAATAAGACTTCAGGAACTTGTTTCGTCCAATTCCGAGAATATTTCCTGTGTATCACTTCTGAAACACAAAAACAGCAGAAAACAGGAAACTGGCACTGTGGCGCTTGTTAATAGGTTAGTTTCGGAAAATGCATAAAAGTGCCACTAAGTGTAATGAAACAATAGGCAAATGGTGTAAAAAGAAGCATGGAGCATCAAAAATTATAGATACGTTTGAGACGTATCAGTCCCCAGAGCAAATAACGAGGAAGCAGACCGGCTGTCCAAGATCGGCTCCACCAAGCAGGATATCCCAGCTGGGGTGTCCCTAGAGGTCATTCACAAACCATCTATCAAATCTTCGCTGGAGTCCATATCCATCTACGTGCCTGGAGACCCAGACCCGGCTCAGGTACCACCACCGGGCCCGGGGGCTGCCGTCTCGGGGCTGAAGGAGGCAGCCGGCCAGCCCAGCATGGCCGGCTTGACGAAGGACAAGGGGACTGCCCGCTCCACGCCCGCTCCCCCAGCTGGACAATCAGATGAAGCCGGTACAACGATGGACCCAGGGGCTGCTGATCCTCTGGTCGCCAGTGTCTTCCACATACGGGAGATACATTCCTGGGCGGAGCCATTCTCCAACTACCTCATCACTGGGAACTTGCCGCAAGACAAAGCGGAAGCTAGGCGAATTCAATGTCGAGCTGGGGCGTACACCATCATCAACAGCGAGCTATACAAGCGCAGCGTGTCAGGCATCTTCCAGAAGTGCATCGAGCCGGATGAAGGGATAGAGCTGCTAAGAGAGATACACCAAGGGGAGTGCGGGCATCACGCATCCTCCAGAGCCTTGGTGGCCAAGGCCTTCCGCCATGTTTTCTAATGGCCAACGGCCAAGAAAAATGCAGAGCAGCTGGTGAAGCAGTGCAACAGTTGCCAGCGCTTCTCCAAGCACAGAAACACTCCAGCGGCAGCCCTCAAGACCATCCCGCTCACCTGGTCGTTCGCTGTCTGGGGCCTAGACATGGTAGGGCCATTCAAGACTGCACCCGGGGGCTTGACGCATCTGTTGGTTGCTGTGGACAAGTTCACCAAGTGGATTGAAGCCAAGCCAATTAAGAAACTCGATGGCTCGTCCACAATCAAGTTCTTCAACGAGATCATCACAAGATATGGAGTTCCCCACAGCATCATCACCGACAACGGGATAAACTTTGCGAAGGGAGTCTTTGCTGATTACTGTGGCTAGAAAGGCATCCGACTGGACTTAGCGTCAGTGGCGCACCCGCAGACAAACGGGCAAGTGGAGAAGGCAAATGGGTTGATCCTAGCCGGCATCAAACCAAGGCTGCTCGAGCCTCTCGAATGCTCAGCTGGCTGTTGGGTCGAGGAGCTAGCTTCAGTGCTCTAGAGCCTGCGCACCACTCCAAATGGCTCTGTTGGCTTCACACCTTTCTTCCTGGTCTATGGAGCAGAAGCGGTGCTACCCACGGATATCGAGTTCGATGCGCCCAAAATCGTCCAGTACACAGAGAAGCAAGCAAAAGAAGCTCGTGAAGATGGCGTCGACCTCGTCGAGGAGGCACGAGAACAAGCTTTGGCCAGATCAGCGCTCTACCAGCAGCTGCTGCGATGATACCACAGCCAAAAATTCTCCCACTCGCATTTTGCGAAGGAGATCTCGTACTCCGGCTGGTCCAAAGCACTAAGGGCATGCACAAGCTGTCTCCTCCCTGGGAGGGACCGTTCATTGTTAGCCGGGTGCTTGGCAATGGGGCATATTACCTCATCGATGCACAAGAGCCCAGAAAGAACAAGGCAGATAACTCTGACAAGGAGACAGAGCGTCCCTAGAATGTCAGTCTCCTAAGACCTTTCTTCTGCTAAGGCAAAAGCTTGTACCCCAAAAAACGTGTCAATGAATAAAGGAAAACGGAGTGGCCAGTTACGGCCAGCTCCAAGGAAAACACTTCATGTATGTTTTGCTTCCTGCGTTATTCACTTGACTGGCAGCCGGCTTCGGGCACCGAGCCACAGCCGGCAGCCCCGAAAAACGATTGACTTCTCGCCAGCCGGATGAGTACTACATATGAAGAAAGTCTCGAGCCCAACCTCCACCTTCCGGCTCCGCGCAGCCGGACGGATAGGAGCCAGCAGGCCAGATACGAAGGAAAGCCGCAGAGCAGAACCGTAAACGATAGAAAAACCGCTCAACCAGGCGTTAAGGGTAGTGTCTGTTAACTAAGCGTTGGCTAGCATGAGTCGGGGGCCCGATAGACTAAAGTACTACTTCTCACTCCGCGGCACGCTCCCACCCTAGGCCGGCATTTGGCTGCCGGCCCAAGGGAGACCAACTGGCATCAGGCTGCCGGTTGGGGGTAGAAGGGCCGAAGGGTGGGAAGATTAAGGAAACAGTTGAGGAAACCAGACAAAGGCAAGCCCATCAAGTGGTTGATAGTCACAGTCTCTCGGCGTCTGGGCTAAGAGGCCACGCCAAAGAGGTTCGAAGCTAGAGCTGCCTCGCTTGGCGTTGGCATCGTTCGCGAAAAGTTAGTTTCGAGCTAGCTGTCAATCCAGCTACCCCAAAACTCGGGGGCTAGGGGGAAAGGGAATCTGCCCTCAAAAGTAGGCCGGTTCTAGTACCTCGTCGGCTATCCGATTAGCTGGCGCTGCGACATGATCGGCAAACGAGCAAGAAAATCGAAACCTAACACGCGCAAAATAATGGCTATAGCCAGAAACCGGGAAATCTACTCCAACCGCAGCAAGGAACGTGCGAAGGCCCGGGAAGGGAAATGTGCCGGCTCCAGCCCTCGCCCGAGCCGGTATAAGACTCAGCTTCCACTTCGACCCCGCCAAGCCGGAGCTAGCCCGTCCTTCCCAGGGCCGGCCAGCAAAAGCACCGATCCTTCCGCACTAAGGCTGGAAGACCTCGCCCGAGGCGTCCGCGCAAGTCAGCGACCACCGCGGTCCCTATCTACGGATTCGTGTGGCAGCGGTTTCGTTAAGAGAAGAATCATCGCATCACAACGATGTCAAGCAGAAGACATTCGCGCGATGGCAAAGTGCACAGCAAATGAAGAAGAACAAGCAAAGATTCACAGAAAATTAAAAGAGTTCTTAGTTATATGGCTGGCGGTTACATAATGTAGGCCACGCTAAGGGCCAAAACAGGAAAAGGACTCCCCCTTCCAACCCCTAGATTCCTGTTGACGATGCTGCCGTCAAGGAAGGGGCTTCGAGGGTGCTCGTCGATCACGGCCAGGGGAAGAAGGCGCGGGCGCAGCCAGAGCCGTCGACGACGCGGACGCAGAGGATGGGTGACCTGGCGCGGTGGGTCAAGATGAGAGACCATCCCCGCTCCAGGCCATAGTCGGTGAAGAACCGCTCCCACCCCCCGGTGAGGTAGCTCTTCCCCTCCTTATCGTGGAGAACCTCGACGTCGTACAGTGGCTGTCTGCCACTGCCATCTTCAATCATGAAGCTCGTTGGGGGGTTCTTCCCCATCGTGCCGACGAAGCTGGCAGGGAGCGGAAGGCGCTCCCTACTCCCGGCCAGCAGAGGCACCATGGCAGTGGCGAACCCATGCTTCGGGACGTAGGAGAGCCGCTGTTTGGTTGGCGGGCGCGGCGGCGGCGTTTGCACCTTTTTGGCGGCCGCGCTGGAGGAGCCGCTGACACTCAGGCCAGCGAGGCCCGGAGGGGCGGCCCCGAATGCCATCGCGGCACCGACGAGGGTGGCCGCCGCCTCCAGGGGTGTTCTAGTGAGACCGGCGATGGAGGTCGTGGCCGCGGGGACTAGGGCGCTGCCGGCAGCCACAGCAACGGTCCCACCGGGGGCCGTGACGACGGCGGTGGAGCGGCGGCCCCGGAAGGCTCGGCGGCGGCCGCGGCCGCGAGCGATGCCAAAGTTTTCTTATTGCGGCTGCCCAGTGGGCGGCCGCGCTTCCAGGGCACTGGCGGCGTCGCTGCCAGGCCTCTGGCTCCGTCCTGATCTCCGAGCGGGTGACCACGCTCGTGCCCGCCCGGCCCATCGCCGGCTCCGGCCCCGGTTCCGCTGGTTGCCTCGAGCGACGACATCGAGATCGAAGTGGGAGTAGTGGAGGCAACGGTTTGATGGGGCGAAGGAATGGAGGCGCTCGGGAGTGAAGAAAACCCTCGAGAGCTCCAAGATTTAAGGGCTGGCAAGACACGAAAAGCCGAGCCAGTTTAATGCAATTAAACCATACGCGTGGCACTTCGATGGACGCGTCACTGACACCAGCCCCGTTTCGTTACATGATGTCTACCGGAATCATTGCGGTGGCCGAAGGGTCAAAATGACAAACCGGCCACTGGCGCGCTGCGCCGGCCACCGCATGGGAACAAGACCCGAAGCGGCGCAAGTTCCCAGGAGGCAGCACGCCGGCTTGCGGCCTTCAGCTGGGTCGCATCTGGAACCGGATCATCCCGAGACGGCCGGAGGAACCCTGCGAGACGTAACCTCGAGGACTAGAGCGACCAAGCCGGACCAGAAATCCTGGGACTTCGACAAGAGTGAGCAAGTCTTCGGTGAGAAGAGGAACCCGCCGAAGCCCCATGCTAGCCCATGAGACTTCGCCAGTTTCGGGGGCTAGTGTTGTGGGGATGACTTATGGGGGATGCCACGTGCCGAGCTATTTCCCGGCTGGCGTCCCAGGAGTCTCCATGGCTCGAAGACAAGAAGACCGGCTCTGCCTGGAGGGCCGGCTGTGCCAGCAGCCGGCTGGCGATTCCACCGTGGAAGGCTGGAGCCGGGCGACGAAGACAAGAATCCACCAACGGCTGTTTCGCTGAAAGTGGGCTGGCCCCGACAAGAGCGACAGAGGCCAACGACAGGAGTGACGAGCGCTACGACCAAGTCTAACCAATCAGCGACCAAGAACCCTTCCCCACGATAGGATCCAAGGCAAAAGGGAGGGCATATGCCTCCCAGATGCCGGTCCCAGGGGAAAGGTACTTTATAAAGCGAAGCTGTCAGAGCAGGGCGAAGGGATCACGCCAAGGACGCCGCCGCCGAGGAGCCGGCAGCTGGCCGAATCGTTACCCAACCTGTAACCAGGCCCCTACCTATATAAGGGGTCCTGGACCCTTAGTCTGGAGAGATCGAATCTTCTTCTTCCTCCTCTAGCCCGAACAGCTCGAGGAGCATTGTAATCGATACTGTCTAAGCAATATGAAGTAGGCAGGAAGCAGTAGCTAGATGGTTGTCTTCTCCACCATGTGCTTCATGTTTAGATCTTGTGAGCTGCCTTACATGATCGAGATCACCGTTATGTAATTCTACATGTTGTGTTTGTTGGGATCCGATGAATATTGGTGTTATGTTGAGTTGATGTGCTGAATCATATATCTTATGTTATTTCTATGTTATTTATGATCTTGCATGCTCTCCATTGTTAGTAGCTATCTTGGCCAAGTAGGTACTAGTGACTCCAAGAGGGGGTATTTATGCTCGATAGTTGGGTTCATGCCTCTATTTAATCTGGGGGAGTGACAGAAACCTCTAAGGTTGTAGATGTGTGATTGCTTCGGTTGTGATGATGAAAATGACCGATCAGTTGGGAACCCCAAGAGGAAGGTATGATGAGCACAGCAGCAAGTTTCCCTCAGTAAGAAACCAAGGTTTTATCGTCCAGGAAAAAGTCAATACTCCAGAAGGTGATGCTTGCTAGCTTCACGACGGCTCCGGACAATTTATAAGGCGCCTCATCCAGGATTTGCTTTCTGAGCGGCAACGTGGAACCTGCACACAACACAACCAAGTACTTTGTTCCCAACTTACGATGAGGTTGTCAATCTCACCGGTTTGCTTGAAACAAAGGGTATGAGGGTATTGATACGTCTCAAACGTATCTATAATTTTTGATGCTCCATGCTTGTTTTTGTACCATTTGCCTTGTGTTTTGTTACACTTCGTGGCATTTTATGCGATTTCTGGAACTAACCTATTGACAAGATGCCACAGTGCCAGTTCCCTGTTTTCTGCTATTTTTGTGTTTCAGAAAATCTACATAGGAAATATTCTCGGAATTAGACGAAACAAAAGCCAGAAGTCTTATTTTTCCCGGAAGCTTCCCAAAGACCGAAAGAGAGCCGGAGGGGGGCCAGAGGCCTCCCTCACACATAGGTGGCGCGGCCCTGGACCTGGCCGCGCCACCCTGGTGTGAGGAGCCCCTGGCTGCCCCCTGACAACACCCATTCGCCTATAAGAAGCCTCGGGACAGAAAACCCTAGAGGAGTCAGCAATTTTCCAGAAATGGTTCCACAGCTCCGCCGCCGCCACCAACAAATTTCGGGGGACAGATGTCTCTGTTCCAGCACCCTGCCGGGATGGGGAAGTGCCCCCAGAGCCATCTCCATCGGTCTCCATCGCCGTCTCCACCGTCTCCATCAACCTCACCACCATCTCCATCGACCTTGCTGTCTCCTATGATGAGGAGAGAGTAGTTCATCCCCGGGGCTGAGGGCTCTACCGGTAGCTATGTGGTTCACCTCTCTCTCCCATGATGTGATCTTTATGTGATCGTGAGCTTTGTATCATGTTGAACAAGTAGATGTTATTATTCAGATATTATGTGTACTCTAGTGATGTTATTGAAGTAATGGGATTTCTATTTTCGTGCCCTCAGGTTGTTAGTTGTACTCAGTTTTCCCCATCTCGTTAGTTTTTCCTCAGTTTTCCCCAAGCCGTTGTCTGAAACCCTCAGAAGGAGCTTGGACGGGAGGATTCCTGTTTAGTTGACCGTTTCCATGCTAACGTGTGGGGCCACGTCATGTGGGGCTGCGTCGCGTGGGGCTGGTAGAAAGGGACCGCGTGGGACAGGACGAGACCGTGTTTGGTTATACGTGAGAGCTCGGTTCTGTCTCTCTCGGGCCAAATTGGCATTGCCTTTTTAGAGCGCCTTTTTCCCCTCTCTCTCTCTGTAACAGTTCTCTCTCTTTTCACCAAATTAGTATCAAATCTAGAGAAGCTTCTATTTCTATCTTTCCTCAATGATTGTTGCCTTTTGGCTCTCTTTTTTGCCCAATATGGTAACAAATCTAGAAGCTAATCTAGAAGCTAGTATAGTATAATACATAAACTGCATACAGCAGCCATAAGCAGCCAATAACGATGTTAATGTTCATGACAAACTAAGCTGAAAATAATACAAGATGCAATGTATGCCCAACATGAAGGTTCTTCATTCTTCATCATATATTTCGTCGTCGCTATATTCCATGAGACAAAAAAAGTATTGACTGAACTCCTTCCGTCTGCAGTGTGCAGCCAATAGATCCTCCAAACGGTATGGCATTTGTTCTATTTTCAGACCATCATAATTTAATCTATCCACATGTCGTGGCCACTCATCCCAGGCCTTTCTATCATCAAAGTACTGTCTGATATAACCGAAATCCACGTAGTAGATGCAGCCAGGTCGAACTGTCGGGTGCACTCTGGTGTCGACGGAGATACACCATTTATAACCGATGAAGAAGGCATGACTGCCACTGTTCATGGCATGGAGAGAGCGGCTCTCAGTGTCCACACGATACACCAATGGTTGACCTTCCTCTAAATGCCTGTTGCCACTGCCGCCGCCCAACAACACAAGCAGCAGATCACCATCAGACTTCACAAGGTAGAACTTGTCATTTCCAAGTTCTAGAAATGAAAATAGTGTCTCCATGTTGACAGTGCTCGCACGCTTCTCCAGCTGGACATTGTTGGTGCACAGTAATGTTCCGAACTCAAAATTGTTCACAGCTATTGCATACAATTCACCATTGAATGGGGTAATGCAACGTAGAGAATCATCCTCGATCGAAAATCTTCCTTCTCCCCAATCTTCTACATCTATATCCTTAGTAGGAGAGCTCTCATCGATCCAAGCAATTTCATTGGGGTAACCTGTGCAAATGAAGACCATAGTCGGGGACTTCATTATAGCGACTGACTCCACAATCATAGATGGCATCTGCGCCTCAAACGTAGCGTTCAATGTCTTTGTGAGTGGGTTCAGAAGCCGTATCTTGTGCGGCTGGTTCCTCTGGCCAAGCACGATGACGCCACGGTAAAAGCCAACGAAGTAGTATCTAAAAGGGAGTTGATGAAGATAACATTCAGCACTAAGATGTTTACGATTGAAAATAAAAATAGATTAACTCTATAGATATGGAGGAATTTGAACCTTGCATGAACTTTCGTTAGATCGATGGTGACGTAGCGGGATGTGCGGAGGTTGAGGAAGGAGAACTCAGCGGCGCGTGGGAGGGCGTGTTCTACCATGATCCATTCATGCAGGTGCACGTCGGGCTCAGGTAGATCTGAGCGCCAATTTGTACAAACTTGTCTCAAAGCAGCGTAGGTGTCCACGTACTCCTCGTTCGCTAGTAAGCAGGCGCTGATCTTGTGAAGTGGTCCGTCAGCCCTGAGAGAGGCCCAGTTCACGGAGGCGTCGCGCCTGGATGCGCCGCCCTCGGAGGCGACGGGCTCGGATGCGACGGGCTCGGAGGCGACAGGCTCAGGGGCGACGGCCGCCGGCATATTCTTCTTCTCCATCGCCGGCGGGGGAGCGCGCGTAGGGCGGCTGGGATTTTTTGGAGAAGGTGATGGGATGTGAGAGGCATGGTTGCGTGCGTGTGCAGAGGGAGGGAGAGAGGGGCTTTGTACTGGCAAAGTGACGGTTCATCTCAGTAGTTGATGTTTGGTCTCAACACATGCACCGTGCGGCTAACGGCTGCTCACCGCGACACGCGTCCGTGGGACTGCACGTCAGCACCGTTACATGTACTCAGTTCTACCCTCGAGTCTTACACTGGAAAAATATCTGTACTCAGTTTTCCCCTCGAGTATTAATACTGGCTAGTGCAATATACTCAGTTTTACCCTCAAGTGGCTGGTCAACAGAGAGTCAACAAATGGGATTAAGCTATCTAATTGAGTCATTTCATGCGCAAAGAAATTCAAAAAAAATAAAATCATAGTGCCTCCTACTCATAGAGTCTTGGTACGCGACCTGCCACGTAGACAATCATATATAAATCAAGTTTTATCACAAATGGCCACTTCTCAAATCACTAGTAGCTATGAAGGTTCATGGCTTTCCACTCAAAACCCTTCTCAAAACATCTATACCCAAAACATAGTTTATCTGAATAAGGCCATAATTTTTACACTCATGTATATTTGAATTGCTAATACTTTGAGGTAGGCCAACCTGGGTTTCATTGTACAAAACATGTGTTTTTCTTTTTCTAAATCTCTTATTTGAATTCCTTAGCCTGTTTACTATTTACTTGCCCTTGTATCCTTGATACTAAGTTTTACCCTCTCCCTTCTCACAGAAGCCCAAACTTGGCCTGATTGGTCGAGCTGTTGTCACACGGATCATGCCCACCTACCGTCGATCCTATGATCTAACGGGCAGGATCATGCCACCCTCTCTCTATCTGTCGGTGGCAAACTACTACCCCTCTATGTATGCTAAATGACGAGTTTGCCACCGGATTCAACAAGTTGGGTAATCACGAATTTCTTGTAGGCATTACTTTTCACGGTAAAATGATAAACTATCACGAATTTCCATTTCTTGTAGGCTTTACTTTTCACGGTAAAATGATGAACTATCACGAATTTCCATTTCTTTTAGGCATTACTTTTCACGGTAAAATGATAAACTATCACAAATTTCCATTCCTTGTAGGCATTACTTTTCACATTGAAATGATAAACTATCACGAATTTCCATTTCTTGTAGGCTTTACTTTTCACGGTAAAATGATGAACTATCATGAATTTCCATTTCTTTTCGGCATTACTTTTTTGTTGAGATATAAACCACCCCCACAGCGGTCATCTCCTCCTTAATTTATTGTGTAAACCCCACAACGGTCATCTCTACCTTAATTTATGGTGTAAACCCCACAACGGTCATCTCTCCCTTATAAACCCCCACAACGGCCATCCCTCATGTCAATAGATTATGCCTATCTCTTCTTCATTTCTGCCTCTCTCTTCTTCGTTCATATACACTTGATCCATTGCCATGGCTTCCACGTCTCGGACGCCGACCGGAAGGGGAAGGGGAAGTGGCGGCCGGGGTGGTGGATCATCATCATTGCCTCCACCACCGTCAACACTGCCATTGATCATAGAGGAGTTCTTCATCACCATCTATGAAGACCCTTTGGCCAAGAAGGTACGTACGCGTTCCCACATATATGATGCATGTGATTAATTATGTGCATGTTCTAAAAAACCTTTAATTTCAAACGATCGGCGCTCGATCTCTTTGCAGGCACTCCCACAAAAGTTTGCGGACTATCTTGATGGCCAGGAGCCCGCAAAGGTGTATCTGCGAGCAGCTGACTGCGGTCCTCGTCTCTGGACCGTGGAGGTCCTATTTGATGGACAAGGCCGGATGTACCTCGACAAGGGCTGGGAGAATTTCGCCATCGCGCACGGTCTGGATTTCGGCTGCTTCCTACACTTCAAATATGAAGGCGATTATGTGCTCACAGTGAAGGTGTTCGACGGAACAACGTGCAGGAAGTACTACTACACGGACGACGAAGATACTGAAGATGAAAGGGACGATGACGTGAAGCCATGCATCTAAGGGGATTATGACCAAGAATATATATGTAGCTTCATATGCATCGATTTATAGATCTAGCTATTTTCTATATATTATGCATGTAAAAATAATAGGGAATCGCAATTTCCACCATGATTCGAGCACCACAGCCTCCAAACGATGCCGATGCCGATATCGGCATGGTCAGAACGGGTATGCATGCTCGCCGCCACTGCTAGGTCACCGTCGGGATGCACCCTCAATCCCGTCCCCTCATTCGATTAGTGACACACCAGAGATACCGCCGAGGCCAATGACGAACGTACATGCTGATGCCAATGTCAAACATGCACGCCGCTGTGGGCACGGCCATGCCGCCCCACTATGCTGGATGCCACAGAGCACCGTGAGGTCTTTCCCTTCGCCACCACACTCCCCTAGCACCTATCTATACACGCCAGAAAGGAGAGACACTAGTTTTCTCTACATTGCTCGCGTTCGTGTTCGACACCGTCAGTCAAAGTGTTGAGGTCGTCGTTGATGTCCTCGACCATTTCTTCTCTTCTTTGCATGGTTAAACGCGTCTAGTTCATATCTATCTAATGCGTCTGGTCTCGCCTCATGCAGTTCTTTGTGGGCGTCGATCTCATCTCGGCACCCCACAGGCCACCTCCTCCGTGCCATCGCTATAGGGCTCTGTTTAAAAATCTAATCATACCCCTGTATTGCCCCTTGTATAGCGTCATGGCCCCACTTGTCATTCGATATACCGAAGCCCCACTCGTCCGCGTTTTGGTCAGGGATATGGTGATGCTTACGGTCAAACAAAGATGGATGCTCTAACGTGTCTTTGCGGGCTCTACGTGGCCCCACTAGTCAGCAGTTAACGGTCAAAGGTGTTCAACCGTCGGGCAACCGGCCGTTCCAGCACTGGTGACGGTTTCAGACAAGGGCTTGGACAAAACTGAGGAAAAACTAAGGAGCTGGGGAAAACTGAGTACAACTAAGGATCCGAGGGCACAAAAATAGAAATCCCTAAAGTAATCTATTCCTCCTGCCATGGTGTAACTGTGACAGTGCGTGCATCATGGTGGTACTTGGTCTAGGCTACGATTGTGATCTCTTATGGATTATGAGAATAATTATTACTATGATAGTGTTGAAGTGATCTATTCCTCCTTTCATGGTGTAATGTTGACAGTGTGTGCACCGTGTTAGTACTTGGTCTAAGTTGCAATAATATCTATCTTGAGTTGTGATTTGATTTGGATATCTCTATGAGTGGTGTTTGTCAAGTACTTGATGAACTTTGAGGAGTGCTTCGTAGCCCTACGCAATGATTAGTGTTATTCAATAGGAGAGTAATTCAGAGTACCATATTGAAGAGAAGTTATCTATTGGTTCAATTATGTTATATTTGTTGGGAGTGTGTCCACTAGTGAAAGTATGATCCCTAGGCCTTGTTTCCAAGCATTGCACACCGTTTACTTGCTGTTTTGTTACATGTTTGCTTGCAGCAATACTTATTTCATATCACAGTTAGTACTTATAATCATCACTACCGCTTGTATTTCACTATCTCTTCGCCGAACTAGTGCACCTATACATCTGACAAGTGTATTGGGTGTGTTGGGGACACAAGAGACTTTCTGTATCATAATTGCAGGGTTGCTTGAGAGGGATAGCTTTGACCTCTTCCTCCCTGAGTTCGATAAACCTTGGGTGATCCACTTAAGGGAAACTTGCTGCTGCTCTACAAACCTCTGCACTTGGAGGCCCAACACTGTCTACAAGAACAGAAGCGTGTGTAGATATCAAGCTCTTTTCTGGCACCGTTGCCGGGGAGGTAAGGTAAAAGGTACTCGCATCCTCCTGTGTGAGTACTCGGAGTTATTTCCTTTAGATTCTGCAATTACATCTTTTTGTTTCTTGTTTTTATTTTCACTAGTTAGGCTTAATGGAAAACAAAGAGTTCTTTAGTCTTTTTCCTGAGTTTAGATATGAAGTGTTTGAAGTGAAAATTGAAAAACCTTTGGAGCTTAATTTGCATGCTAATAGTGTTGTTAGTATGAATGTTTTGAACACTGTTATTACTAATGCTATAGAAAAGTCTAAGCTTGGGGAAGCTGGTTTTGTTAAGCATGATATTTTTAGTTCCCCAGCTTTAGTGGAGAAAGTTTGCTCTGATGATATTTTATCTCCCCTATGTGATGTTCCTTCTTATGATGATATGTTTGATGAGTATGCTTTGCGAAATAGCTGTTCTCTTGCTTATGATGATACTAAACCTCTAGTTTATGATGGCTATGATGATGAGTATAATATTTTCAGTTCAGCTACTATTGAGGATAAAATTAGTTATGATTACAATATGCCTCCTATTTATGATGATTATGGTGATGAGAATAATTATTCTATTGAATTTGCTCCTACAACTATTGTTCCTGTGGTGAGTATTAATTCTTTTATGCATGTGGCTCATGATAAGGATGCTTTATGTGATAGTTATATTGTTAGTTCTATTCATGATGCTACTGAAAGTTATTATGAGAGAGGGAAACATGGTTTGATGGATCTCAACAATATTAAGTTTCCCCTCTTTATGTTGCAAATCTTGAAGTGGCACTTGTTTTATCTATCCATGCTTGCTACTATGTGCCTCGTTGATTTATTTTCTTAGAAGATTCCTATGCATAGGAAGTGGTTCAGATATAAATGTCTTTCACATTTGCTTTTTGATGCTCTCTATTGCTTTAAGTTTCAATATGGCGCCTTTGCCTCAAGCTCTTATATGGCGCACGCATGAGCATCTTTGCAAATTATTGCGTCTAGCTCAAAGGCGTTAAAGAAAAGCAATCTTGGGAGATAACCCATTGTTTATTTTTCAGTACTTTTTCTTTTATTTGAGTCTTAGAAGTTATTACTACTGTAATAACCGCTCCTTATCCTTTTTATTTCGTTTTGAGCCAAGAGAAGCCTCTAATTTGAGTGAGGTAAGATTTGGAGATGTTACTGTCCTAAAACAGTTTTCGGTGCTGCACCGTAAAAATTCGTGCAAATTCTCTGTATATCTTTTGGACCTGCGATTTCTTGTGCATATGCCCCAGGTTATATCCAAACTTTCGTTCGTTGAACACTTTTTTATTTGAGCAACAGAAAACACCTCAAAAATTTGACCTTTGTCAGCTGTTCTGTTTTGACAGATTTCTGCCAATATTTGTGTTTGCCGCTTTATCGCTTTCTTTTGAGTTCTTTTGATCACGGAACTTTTGGGGAAGTTGCTACAGTAGTTTATACTTTATATGTGGTGGTTTTAGGTTGAAACCTGAAGCAAAAAGAGGTTGATTATATGTTATGCTACACTAATGTTGCTAATAGATTTGTGTTTAGTTTTGTATGAAGGAATTTTTCAAGTGTAGGGATTGGAGAATGATGAGATGAGTTGAAGAATGGACAAAAGCTCAAGCTTGGGGATGCCCATGCACCCCAAGAAATATCCAAGAAGTACAAGCGTCAAAGCTTGGGGATGCCCCCGAGTCACCCCTTCTTCATCGGCAAAAATCAGGTCACCTTTCAAGACACTATATTTTTATTGCTTCATGCACTATGCGTTTTTCTTGGAGCGTCAGTTATTTTTTGTTTTTAGTTTTCTTTTGCTTTGCTTGCTGCAATAAATGTTTGGATCACATCATATGTTTGGAGAGAGACATGCTCCATTTTTCATTTGCCAAGAACACTCTAGTTTTCACTCTTATCGTTCAACGAGTGTTCTCTTTTTTCTGCTACTACTTTTGGTTTTCGTTTTCGCCTTGATTTGAATTCATACCTTGTCATATCTTTTCATCAAGGTGTATTTTTGCCTCTGATCTTTATTGGTTTTTATCAAAAGAGTTGGATTAAAAAAGGGTTGAATGGTGTTGGAAAAGAGAAAAAGCTTTATGCAAAAAAGTGGTACAAGAAAGAGCTTGTGTAGATTGCGGCCTAGGCTTTTTCATGTCATGCTTGATGTCTTTTTGATAGTATGCTTAGTGATTTTTGCTGTAGCATGACTTGTCTCAAATGACTAAGATTGCTTAATGAGCCTTTGAAAAAATCATGCATTGTTTTATTGTATGGAAGCATTTATTTGGTTTTCTCCTTAATGCTTTATTTGGGCTGACTTGGCGCACGCTCACACATGTTAGACTCATACAAAGTCGCCAATAGCCTCTATGATCATTTAGTTTTTGACTTTTAATGCCATCTTATGCTTCTTTTAATGTCACTTTGCATGATTATGGCCGTTATTGCTCTCTTCGTTGGTCGCTCCCAGTCTTTTGCTAGCCCTCATTTTGTACTGAGTATGAGCTCTACTCATGCATCCAACTCCTAAAAACCAAGTTTGCCATTGTGTCCACTATAAACTCCTATGCATGGTATTTGTAAGCCATTCCAAGTAAATTTTCATGTGCTACCTTTCAAAAAACCTTCAAAACACTTCTCGTTTTGTGACACAGTTTTTAGCTTATGGGGACGTAGTGGTCGGATTTGCTATCTTCCATATTGCTTATTCCAAAAAAAAAGAGAAAAAAGAAAGAAAAAAAGGCACTCCTCCATGGTATGTGAATGTTGGTGGGCACCCGATGGAATCGGTTAGCCATGGTTTGAGAAAGGAAAAAAGGTGGGGAGGAGTGCCAAGCTTTATAAAAGAGCACAAAAGTGCCAATCTCTCTCTCAAAAACTTGCTTCATTTTTGTATGGAAGATAGTAAGAACCCCATTGCCAGTCGTTGACAAAGACAACCACCTCTCAAAACCAATTTTTTATCTCTCTGTTTTACAAATGAAAAGCTCTAGCACATGTTTAATCACTGCTTCTCTCTGCGAAGGGCCTTTCTTTTACTTTTATGTTGAGTCACCACCTTCTATCTTTATGCACCATTAAGAGAGCATAGTTGTCATTCTTAGTATAATGTGCATAGTCCCAAAGTTTTCATTGATTGATTCATATTGTTGGTTTCACTTGTTCTCAAATTATTTGTATCTAGTCGCCCTCTAAAACTTGAAGGTGTCCTATGCATTTATGTTTTGCTCTCTTTGAAGGACAAGCTAAAAACCATTTGTATGTTTTTCCTTATGATTTGAACACACATTTGACTTTCATTGTTTCATTTTCATGATCTTTTGTTTGTGTTCATTTGCATGTTTACAACAAGGTTGCTAAGTTTCTATTGTCAAGATTATATCTTCATGCCCATGTTTTAAGTTCTTATGATCCCAGCTCACAAATGCTTACATATATGATCAAGATTGTGTAGGTGCATGTCACCTCAAAAATTATTTCTTTTGCTATCACTTACCTACTCGAGGACGAGCAGGAGTTAAGCTTGGGGATGCTTGATACGTCTCAAACGTATCTATAATTTTTGATGCTCCATGCTTGTTTTTGCACCATTTGCCTTGTGTTTTGTTACACTTCGTGGCGTTTTTATGCGATTTCCGGAACTAACCTATTGACAAGATGCCACAGTGCCAGTTCCCAATTTTCTGCTGTTTTTGTGTTTCAGAATAGCTACACATGAAATATTCTCAGAATTGGACGAAACAAAAGCCAGAAGTCTTATTTTTCTCGGAAGCTTCCCGAAGACCGAAAAAGAGCCGGAGGGGGGCCAGAGGCCGCCCTCACACATAGGTGGCGCGACCCAGGCCCTGGCCACGCCACCCTGGTGTGAGGAGCCCCTGGCTGCCCCCTAACGATGCCCCTTCGCCTATAAGAAGCCTCGGGATGGAAAACCCTAGAGGAGTCGGCAATTTTCCAGAAACAGTTCCGCAGCTCCGCTGCCACCACCGACGAATTTCAGGGGACAGAAGTCTCTATTCCGGCACCCTGCCGGGACAGGGAAGTGCCCCCGGAGCCATCTCCATCGGTCTCTGTCGCCGTCTCCGCTGTCTCCATCGACCTCACCACCATCTCCATCGACCTTGTTGTCTCCAATGATGAGGAGTGAGTAGTTCATCCCCGGGGCTGAGGGCTCTACCGGTAGCTATGTGGTTCACCTCTCTCTCCCATGATGTGATCTTTATGTGATCGTGAGCTTTGTATCATGTTGAACAAGTAGATGTTATTATTCAGATATTATGTGTACTCTAGTGATGTTATTAAAGTAATATATTCCTCCTGCCATGGTGTAACGGTAACAGTGCGTGCATCATGGTGGTACTTGGTCTAGGCTATGATTGTGATCTCTTATGGATTATGAGAATAATTATTACTATGATAGTATTGAAGTGATATATTCCTCCTTTCATGGTGTAATGTTGACAGTGTGTGCACCGTGTTAGTACTTGGTCTAAGTTGCAATAATATCTATCTTGAGTTGTGATTTGATTTGGATATCTCTATGAGTGGTGTTTGTCAAGTACTTGATGAACTTTGAGGAGTGCTTCGTAGCCCTACGCAATGATTAGTGTTATTCAATAGGAGAGTAATTCAGAGTACCATAGTGAAGAGAAGTTATCTATTGGTTCAATTATGATATATTTGTTGGGACTGTGTCCACTAGTGAAAGTATGATCCCTAGGCCTTGTTTCCAAGCATTGCACACCGTTTACTTGCTGTTTTGTTACATGTTTGCTCACAGCGATACTTATTTCATATCACAGTTACTACTTATAATCATCACTACCGCTTGTATTTCACTATCTCTTCGCCGAACTAGTGCACCTATACATCTGACAAGTGTATTGGGTGTGTTGGGGACACAAGAGACTTTCTGTATCGTAATTGCAGGGTTGCTTGAGAGGGATAGCTTTGACCTCTTCCTCCCTGAGTTCGATAAACCTTGGGTGATCCACTTAAGGGAAACTTGCTGCTACTCTACAAACCTCTGCACTTGGAGGCCCAACACTGTCTACAAGAACAGAAGCGTGTGTAGACATCACGTATCGAGTGGAAACAGTAGTAATATGCAAGTAAATAAACAGTGCGAGTAAAGTAAACATGTGATAGCAATATGATGGAAATAGGACCGGGGTCCACAGTTCACTAGTGGTGTCTCTTCATAAGATAAATAACACATGCTGGGTAAACAAATTACAGTTGGGCAATTGATAGAATAAAGATAACGTGATATGTCAAGAAGATCACTATGCGATTTACTTTGGGCATTACAACAAAATACATAGACCGCCATCCAACTGCATCTATGACTAATAATCCACTTGTGGTGAATCAATCCGAGAACTCCACAAGTATTAAGTTGCGAACAACAGATAATTGCATTAAGGAAAGTGTGTAATGTAAACAAAGCATATGCCCTCGAGCATATGAATGTTGTTTTCTCCCTAGTGGCAACAACACATCTACAACCTTAGAGGTTTCTGTCACTCCCCCAGATTCAATAGAGGCATGAACCCAACTATCGAGCATAAATACCCCCTCTTGGAGTTACTAGCAACTACTCAGCCAAGATAGCTACTAATAACGGAGAGCATGCAAGATCATAAACAACATAGAGATAATATAAGATAAATTTCAGAACAGCAACTTAATCATAACACCAATATTCATCGGATCCCAACAAACACAACATGTAGAATTACATAACGGTGATCTCAATCTTGTAAGGCAGCTCATGAGATCTAAACATGAAGCACATGGTGGAGAGAACAACCATCTAGATACTGCTATGGACCCATAGTCCAAGGTAGACTACTCACTCATCGTACCGGAGGCAAGCATGGAGATGAAGAAGACCTCCGGTGGTGATTCCCGTCTCCACAAGGGTGCCAGGAAGAGCTTCAGGACCCTCCCGATCTTCGGGTCGACGGCGGCAGCGGATCGCGATGTGTTCTGGAAAAGTGATCAGGTATTTAGGTTTTTCCCGTCGAGGGGTCTTTATAGGCGAAGGGGCAATGTGAGGAGTGGGCCGAGGCGCCGTCACACATAGGGGGTGCGGCCAGGGGCCAGGCCACACCGCCCTATTATGTGGGGCCCTCGTGGCCCCACTCTGTCTCCTCTTCGGTTCTCTAGAAGCTTCGGTGAATTTCTGGACTTTCGGCTTTTGTTTCATCCAATTCCGAGAATATTTCATGTGTAACTTTTCTAAAACACAAAAAAGCAGAAAACAGGGAACTGGCACTGTGGCGACTTGTTAACAGGTTAGTTCCGGAAAATGCATAAAAGTGCCACGAAGTGTAACGAAACACTAAGCAAATGGTGTAAAAACAAGCATGGAGCAACAAAAATTATTGATACGTTTTGGACGTATCAATCAACCCCAAGCTTAACTCCTGCTCGTCCTCGAGTAGGTAAGTGATAACAAAAGAAATAATTTTTGAGGTGACATGCACCTACACAATCTTGATCATCTATGTAAGCATTGAGTGTTGGGATCATAAGAACTTAAAATATGGGCATGAAAGACATAATCTTGATAGAAGAAACTTAGCAACCATGTTATAACATGAAAATAGAACAGAAACAAAAGATCATAAAAATGAAATAATGAAAGTCAATCATGTGTTCAAATCATAAGGAAAAACATACAAATGGTTTTCAGCTTATCCTTCATGGAGAGCAAAACATAAATGCATAGGACTCCTTCAAGTTTGAAGAGGGCGACTAGATACAAATAATTTAAGAACAAGTGAAACCATGATCATGAATCAATCAATGAAAAATTTGGGACAATGCACATTATACTCAGAATGACAATTATGCTCTCTTAGACGGTGCATAAAGGAAGAAGGTGGTGACTCAACATAAAAGTAAAAAGAAAGGCCCTTCGCAGAGGGAAGCAGTGATTGCAAGTTTTATAAACCTTTAAAAATTATGGTACTTACTAGCTTTGAGCTCTCATTGCCCACCATCATAAGCATCTTGAATGGTTAAAGCTAATGCGAGTACAATTATGATGCATATGCTTGACAAATCATCAGTTGAAAACCTCGTGTCTCGTGAATACGAGTACCCAAACCTCGTGCTACTGTGCTTAGGTCCCAAGCAAGTTCTTGTCATTGCAAGTATACACGTATCATCGAGAACCGCCAATGGGGTACCTCCGTGCCCGATGACATGGAACAAGCCCACATCAAAATGACAGGACAAGCAGACAATAAACACCTCGACATCTCTTTTATTTACCATTTGTATATCTTTTTATTTTGAGATGCGTCGTCGAATGTCCACTATGGGCATGCTGCAAATTTCCACCATGAATTATGCATGGCTTAGATTGGCGGCCCAGGCGTTTCTCTAACACATATACAAACTCCATGAACTCCACAAGATTCCAATTTATTTCACACCGCGAGCACCCATAAACAAAAGATCACGATATCAACTCAAATAAGATGAAGTGCAATGTCGAAAGCTTGCCCCGTGATAGCATGGATGGGCTAATTTCCAACTTACAACCTGCAAGCATAACAACTCAACATAAGAGCGCCACAATGTCAAATTTTTAAGAACGAGAAAAATAAAGTGTGCCATCAGGTTTGTGAGAGCTTTAGTGACTAATTTTCGCATAACACTGGTAAGAGTTTAATTTGAAGAGTAGATAAAATCAAGTCAAATGTACTTTGGAATAGCAAATTGCTAATAGGTATGTATGGTGGACACGTTGGAACAATTTGGTTTTTAGGATTTCGATGCACGAGTAGAGCTCATACTCAGTACAAAACAAGGGCTAGCAAAAGACTGGGAGCGGCCAACTAAGAGAGCGATAACGGCCATAATCATGCAAAGCGACAAAGCAACATTAAAAGAAGCATAAGATGGCATCAAAAGTCAAAAACTAAATGATCATAGAGGCTATTGGCAACTTTGTATGAGTCTAACATGTGTGAGCATGCGCCAAGTCAACCCAAATAAAGCATCAAGGAGAAAACCAAAATAATGCTTCCAAACGATAAAAATAACGCATGATTTTTTCAAAGGCTCATTAAGCAATCTCAGTATTTTGAGACAAGTCATGCTACAGCAAAACCACTAAGCATACTATCAAAAAGACATCAAGCATGACATGAAAAAGTCTAAGTCGCAGTCTAAATAAGCTCCTTTTTGTACCACTTTTTGCATAAATCTTTTTCTCTTTTCCAACACCATTCGAACTTTTTTAATCCAACTCTTTTGATGAAAACCAACATGGTCCAGAGGCAAAAATACACCTTGATAAAAAGATATAAGAAGATATGAACGCAAATCAAGGCAAAAACAAAAACCAAAAGCAGTAGCAGAAAAAGAAGAACACTCCAAAAGAAATTTGTTGGGGTTTAACCATTTATTGCAGCAAACTAAAATAAACTAATACTGAAAACTAAAACAACTGACGCTCCAAGAAAAATGCATAGTGCATGAAGCAATAAAAATATAGTGTCTTGAAAGGTGACTTGATTTTTGCCGATGAAGAAGGGGTGCCTCGGGGGCATCCCCAAGTTTGACGCTTGTACTTCTTGGATATTTCTTGGGGTGATGTATGGGCATCCCCAAGCTTGAGCTTTTGTCCATTCTTCAACTCATCTCATCATTCTCCAATCCCTACACTTGAAAACTTCCTTCATACAAAACTCAACAAAGTTCTATTAGCAACATTAGTGTAAGCATAACAATAAATCAACCTCTTTTGCTTCAGGTTTCAACCCAAAACCACCATATATAAGGTATATACTACTTTAGCAACTTCCCCAAAAGTTCCGTGATCAAAAGAACTCAAAAAGAAAGCGATAAAGCGACTAAAACGAATAGTGGCAGAAATCTGTCAAAACAGAACAGCTGATAAAGGCCGATTTTTTAAGGGGTTTTCTGTTGCTCAAATCAAAAAGTGTTCATCTAATGAAAGTTTGGATATAACCTGGGGCATATGCACAAGAAATCGCAGGTCCAAAAGATATACAGAGAATTTTCACGAATGTTTACGGTGCAGCACCAAAAACTGTTTCAGGACAGCAACATCCCCAAATCTTACCTCGCTCAAATTAGAGGCTTCTCTTGGCACAACAACGAAATAAAAATGATAAGGAGAGGTCATTACAGTAGTAATGACTTCCAAGACTCAAATAAAAGAAAAAGTACTGAAAAGAAAACATTGGGTTATCTCCTAAGAGTGCTTTTCTTTAACGCCTTTGAGCTAGGCGCAGAAAATTGCGAATCAAGTAACATCAAGCGATGAAGCATCACTTACCTCAGTAGGCACTTTAGAGGTTCCCGAAGAAGATTCAACCTGCAAGTCACTCTTAGTTGAACAAAAAGTCTTACCAATCTTTAAAAAATGTTGAGGTTTAGGCACAGAAACCTTGGGAACATACATAAAGTTTTGCTCTTTTCCAACAAAAACTTTCTCCTTCTTAAATTTAAGAGAAGAGAAAATTGAACTAAGAGTTTCTATAGACTCCTCTAGTTTACCAATCCTTAAGTTTTGATTATCATGAGTAGTGCTAGCCTCTAAAATGGTAATTCTCTTACCGATATTTTCTATTGATTCATTAACTCGGCTAGCATTTTCAAGGATACTTGGCAAACTCTTCTCTAAAGAGCTGAGCTTTTCTAAAACCTCCTCTAAAGTGACCTCAGTTTTAACAACATGAATAGGCGGTACTCCCACTAAACTTTCAATTAAAGTGCATGCTTCTCCAGCGGGAGTACCCAGAAAATTACCTCCTGTAAGAGTATCAAGAACGTACCTATTCTAACTAGATATACCAACATAAAAATTTCTAAGGAGGATCGTGGTAGAGTGCTTTTTTGTACACCTATGATGAGCATTGCTAATACGGTACCAAGCATCTTTTAAACTCTCTCCCTCCCTGTTGCTTAAAACTACGAACTTCTACTTCAGGATTACTCATTTTTAGCAAGACTAAAAAGCGGGCAAGTAAAATAACAACTAAAAGGAAACTAATTTTTTTGTGTTTTTGATATAAAACGATGCAAGTAAAATAAAGTAAAGCAAAACTTAAAACAAAGTAAAGGATGTGCGTGCGAAACTCCCCTTGCAGAAGTCTTCTTTTTCCCCGGCAACGGCGCCAGAAAAATTACTTGATTGCTTCAGTTGTCATGATGAAAATGACCGATCAGTTGGGAACCCCAAGAGGAAGGTATGATGAGCACAGCAGCAAGTTTCCCTTAGTAAGAAACCAAGGTTTTATCATCTAGAAAAAAGTCAATACTCCAGAAGGTGATGCTTGCTAGCTTCGCGATGGCTCCAGACAATTTATAAGGCGCCTCATTGATACGTCTCAAAAGTATCTATAATTTTTGATGCTCCATGCTTGTTTTTACACCATTTTCCTAGTGTTTCGTTACACTTCGTGGCACTTTTATGCATTTTCCGGAACTAACCTATTAACAAGTCGCCATAGTGCCAGTTCCCTATTTTCTGCTATTTTTGTGTTTTAGAAAAGTTACACAGGAAATATTCTCGGAATTGGACGAAACCAAAGCCAGTCGCCCAGAATTTCACCGAAGCTTCCAGAGAACTGAAGAGGAGATGCAGTGGGGCCACGAGGACCCCACACAACAGGGCGCCTCGATGAAATTCTGACGATGCCCCTTCGCCCCCTATGTGTGAGGGCACCTCGGTCCACTTCTGACGATGCCCCTTCGCCTATAAAGACCCCCCGACGGGAAAAACCTAAGGACCCAATCACTTTTCCAGAACACATCGCGATCCGCCGCCGCCATTGACCCGAAGATCGGGAGGGTCCAGAAGCTCTTCCCGGCACCCTGCCGGAGAGGGGAATCGCCACCGGAGGTCTTCTTCATTGCTATGCTTTCCTCTGGAGCGATGAGTGAGTAGTCTACCTTGAACTATGGGTCCATAGCAGTAGCTAGATGGTTGTCTTCTCCATCATGTGCATCATGTTTAGATCTCATGAGCTGCCTTACATGACTGAGATCACCGTTATGTAAATCTACATGTTGTGTTTGTTGGGATCCAATGAATATTGGTGTTATGATTGAGTTGAAGTACTAAATTTTATCTTATGTTATCTCTATATTGTTTATGATCTTGCATGCTCTCCGTTGTTAGTAGCTATCTTGGCCGACTAGTTGCTAGTGACTCCAAGAGGGGGTATTTATGCTCGATAGTGGGTTCATGCCTCTATTTAATCTGGGGGAGTGACAGAAACCTCTAAGGTTGTAGATGTGCTGTTGCTACTAGGGGGAAAACAACATTCATATGCTCAAAGGGCATATGCTTTGTTTACATTACACACTTTGCTTAATGCAATTATCTGTTGTTCGCAACTTAATACTTGTGGAGTTCTCGGATCGATTCGCCACAAGTGGATTATTAGTCATAGATGCAGTTGGATGGCGGTCTATGTATCTTGTTGTAATGCCCAGAGTAAATCTCATAGTGATCCTCTCAACATATGCACGTTGTCTTTATTCTATCAATTGCCCAACTATAAATTGTTTACCCAGCATATATTATTTTATCTTATGGAGAGACACCACTAGTGAACTGTGGACCCTGGTCCTATTTCCTTTATATTGCTATCACCTGTTTACTTTACTCGCACTGTTTACTTTACTCGCATACTATTATCACTTTCCACTCGATACACTTATACCCTTTGTTTCAAGCAAACCGGTGAGATTGACAACCTCATCGTAAGTTGGAAACAAAGTATTTGGTTGTGTTGTGTGCAGGTTCCACGTTGCTACTGGTTGAAGACGCGCTAACAAGTTATCATTAACGGCGCCCTTGTTAGAGCTGTCGCGAAGCTAGCTGGCATCACCTTCAGTCGTTTGTCTGCCTCCTCTTGGATTGATAACCTTGGTTTCATAACTGAGGGAAAACTAGCTGCTATATTCATCGAAACCTTCTCTTGGGGTTTTCCAACTGGCCGGTCATTTACTACAAGCCAACAAGTTTTCTGGCACAATCAAACATAATCAAGTTTTCTGGCATCATCATCACCACGCCATCAACAAGTTTTCTGGCGCCGTTGCTGGGGAGACTCCTACATCAACTATATTTTCCCCCATCAACTTGGCACCATAAAACAGCAAGCAAGTTTTCTGGCGCCATTGTCGGGGAGGAAGAAGACTTCTGCAAGGGGAGTTTTGCATGCACATCCTTTACTTTGTTTATTGTTTTGTTTTACTTTATTTTTACTTGCATTGTTTTATCAAAATGCCCAAAAAAATTAGTATGCTTGATAGTTGTTATCTCTTTACTTCTAGTTCATTATGTTGTTCCCTAAGTATGTTTTGGAGGACCTCTCAGTAGGTAGTGGTTCAATTATTGGAAAAAGTAACATCGAGGAGTTCTTTAATCATATTGGTATGCATAAAGATGTTGAGAAAAAGTCTTTGGCTGAGCTTGCTCCTAGTTATGAAGTTGCTTCTGCTTATTTGATTCACATGTTAGAAGCTAGGTTTGCTAGCCTTAATCCTTTTATGCAATACATGTTTCTTAAGCTTCATGATATTGAGGATCCTGAAAAGAAAGCTTTTATCTTGGAAACTTTGCGCTTAGAATTTAGAGATGTTTCCATTGAGGCTAGGAAAGTTCTTAACCGTTTTAATAAGCTTGGTTCACCTATAAAGGTTGTTAGTACAAACAATGAGGGAACCGAGATACCTATACCTAGCAAACTCTTGGGATTGTATGAAGCTTTTGAAAATAATTTTGATTGGATCTGTCCCAAAAATCTTTTTAGTGATTTGAGTGAACCAAAGTGTGATCACAAAGGGTCTTCAAAAACTTATGTGTATGAAATACAATGCCTTATTGAGAAGACCTCTTCAATGGATCTTAATGCCTCACTTGATGTTACTTGATTTGCACTTTCTGCGCCTAGCTCAAAGGCGTTAAAGAAAAGCACTCTTGGGAGATAACCTAATGTTTTTACATTCAATTCTTTTTCTTTTATTTGAGTATTGAAAGTTATTACTACTGTAATAACCTCTCCTTATCCTTTTTATTTCGTTTTTGTGCCAAGAGAAGCCTCTAATTTGAGCGAGGTAAGATTTGGGGATGTTGCTGTCCTGAAACAGTTTTCGGTACTGCACCGTAAAAATTCATGAAAATTCTCTGTATATCTTTTGTACCTGAAATTTCTTGTGCATATGCACCAGGTTATATCCAAACTTTCATTAGTTGAACACTTTTTGATTTGAGCAACAGAAAACTCTCTAAAAATTTGACCTTTGTCAGCTGTTCTGTTTTGACAGATTTCTGCCAATATTTGTGTTTGCCGCTTTATTGCTTTCTTTTTTAGTTCTTTTGATCATGGAACTTTTGGGGAAGTTGCTACAGTAGTATACGCTTTATATGTGGTGGTTGTAGGTTGAAACCTGAAGCAAAAAGGGTTGATTCATTGTTATGCTTACACTAATGTTGCTAATAGATTTGTGTTTAGTTTTGTATGAAGGAAGTTTTCAAGTGTAGGGATTGGAGAATGATGAGATGAGTTGAAGAATGGACAAAAGCTCAAGCTTGGGGATGCCCAGCACCCCAAGAGATATCCAAGAAGTACAAGCGTCAAAGCTTGGGGATGCCTGCTGGTGCCAAGTTGACGCGTAGCAGACGGTCCTTGTGCGTGGTGAATAACCAGCCCGTTGGGAACCCCAAGAGGAAGGTGTGATGAGTATAGCAGATAGTTTTCCCTCAGTTAAGAAACCAAGGTTTAATCATTCTTGGAGAGGAGAGACAAATGATTGAAGGTGATGCTTGCTAGCTTGCGACAGCTTTGGACAATTTATATATGGCCCCTCGTCCAAGCTTTGCTTGCTAGCTGCAACACGGAACCTGCACACAACACAACCAAGTACTTCGTTCCCAACTTGCAATGAGGTTGTCAATCTCACCGGTTTGCTTGAAACAAAGTTTATGAGCGTATTGAGTGGAAAACAATAGAGTATGCGAGTAAAGTAAATAGTGCAAATAAAGTAAACAGGTGATAGCAATATGGTGGAAATAGGACCGGGGTCCACAGTTCACGAGTGGTGTCTCTCCATAAGATAAATAACACATGCTGGGTAAACAAATTACAGTTGGGCAATTGATAGAATAAAGATAAACGTGATATGTCAAGAAGATCACTATGAGATTTACTCTGGGCATTACAACAAAATACATAGACCACCATCCAACTGCATCTATGACTAATAATCCACTCACGGGGATATCGTCCGAACACCCCATGAGTATTAAGTTGCGAACAATGAATAATTGCATTAAGCAAAGTGTGTAATGTAAACAAAGCATATGCCCTTGAGCATATGAATGTTGTTTTGTCCCTAGTAGCAACAGCACATCTACAACCTTAGAGGTTTCTGTCACTCCCCCAGGTTAAATAGAGGCATGAACCCACTATCGAGCATAAATACCCCCTCTTGGAGTTACTAGCAACTACTCGGCCAAGATAGCTACTAACAATGGAGAGCATGCAAGATCATAAAAAACATAGAGATAACAAAAGATAATATTCAGTACAACAACTCAATCATAAACACCAATATTCATCGGATCCCAACAAACCAAACATGTAGAATTACATAACGGTGATCTCAATCATGTAGGGCAGCTCATGAGATCTAAATATGAAGCACATGGTGGAGAAGACAACCGTCTAGCTACTTCTATGGACCCATAGTCCAAGGTAGACTACTCACTCATCGCTCCGGAGGCAAGCATGGCGATGAAGAAGACCTCCGGTGGTGATTCCCCTCTCCGGCAGGGTGCCGAGAAGAGCTTCTGGACCCTCCTGATCTTTAGGTCGACGGCGGCAGCGGATCGCGATGTGTTCTGGAAAAGTGATCGGGTACTTAGGTTTTTTCCGTCGGGGGGTCTTTATAGGCGAAGGGGCGATGTCAGAGGATGGGCCAGGTGCCCTCACGCCAGGGTGGTGCGGCCCAGGCCCTGGCCGCGCCAGCCCTGCGTGTGGGGCCCTGGTGGCCCCCCTCCTACTCTCCTTTGGGTCTATGGAAGCTTCCGGGTAAAATAAGACTTCAGGAACTTGTTTCGTCCAATTCCGAGAATATTTCATGTGTATCACTTCTGAAACACAAAAACAGCAGAAAACAGGGAACTGGCACTGTGGCAACTTGTTAATAGGTTAGTTCCAGAAAATGCATAAAAGTGCCACGAAGTGTAACGAAACATTAGGCAAATGGTGTAAAAACAAGCATGGAGCATCAAAAATTATAGATACATTGGAGACGTATCAAGCATCCCCAAGCTTAACTCCTGCTCGTCCTCGAGTAGGTAAGTGATAACAAAAGAATAATTTTTGAGGTGACATGCACCTACACAATCTTGATCTTATATGTAAGCATTTGTGAGCTGGGATCATAAGAACTTAAAACATGGGCATGAAAATATAATCTTGACAATAAAAACTTAGCAACCATGTTGTAAACATGCAAATGAACACAAACAAAAGATCATGAAAATGAAACAATAAAAGTCAAACGTGTGTTCAAATCATAAGGAAAAAACATACAAATGGTTTTCAGCTTGTCCTTCAAAGAGAGCAAAACATAAATGCATAGGACACCTTCAAGTTTAAAAGGGCGACTAGATACAAATAATTTGAGAACAAGTGAAACCAACAATATGAATTAATCAATGAACTTTGGGACAATGCATATTACACTAAGAATGACAACTATGCTCTCTTAATGGTGCATAAAGATAGAAGGTGGTGACTCAACATAAAAGTAGAAGAAAGGCCCTTCGCAGAGGGAAGCAGTGATTGCAAGTTTTATAACCTTAAATTATGGTACTTACCGGCTTTGAGATCTCATTGCCCCCATCATAAGCATCTTGAATGGTTAAAGTTAATGCGAGAACAATTATGATGCATATGCTTGACAAATCATAAGTTGAAAACCTCGTGCCCCGTGAATACGAGTACCCAAACCTCATGCTACTTTACTTAGAGTCCCAAGCAAGGCTCTTATCATTATAAGTATATGCATATCATTGAGAACCGCCAATGGGGTACCTCTATGCCCGATGACATGGAACAAGCCCACACCAAAAGGACAGGACAAGCAAACAATGAACACCTCGACATCTCTTTTATTTGCCATTTGTTTAGCTTTTTATTGTGAGATGCGTCATCGAATGTTCACCATGGGTATGCTACAAATTTCAACCATGAATTATGCATGGCTTAGATTAGCGGCCCGGCGTTTCCCTAACACATATACAAACTCCATGATCCCCACAAGATTCCCAATTCATTTCACACCGTGGGCATCCATAAACAAAAGATCACGATATCAACTCAAATAACAAGTGCAATGTTGAAAGCTTGCCCATGACTGCATGGCTGGGCTAGTCTCCAACTTACAACTTGCAAGCATAACAACTCAACATACGAGACCACAATGTCAAATTTTTAAGAACAGAAAACAGTAAAGTGTGCCTTCCGGTTCGTGAGAGCTTTACTGACCGAATTTCGCATAACACTGGTAAGAGTTTAATTTGAAGAGAAAATAAAAGCAAGTCAAATTTACTTGGAATAGCAAATTGCTAGTAGGTATGTATGGTGGACACTTTGGAAAACTTTGGCTTTTAGGAGTTGGATGCACGAGTAGAGCTCATACTCAGTACAAGGCGAGGGCTAGCAAAAGACTGGGAGCGACAAACTAAGAGAGCAATAATGGCCATAATCATGTAAAGCGACAAAGCGACATTAAAAGAAGCATAAGATGGCATCAAAAGTCAAAAACTAAATGATCATAGAGGCTATTGGCAACTTTGTATGAGTCTAACATGTGTGAGCATGCGCCAAGTCAATCCAAATAAAGCATCAAGGAGAAAACCAAAATAATGCTTCCATACAATTAAAAACAACGCATGATTTTTTTTCAAAGGCTCATTAAGCAATCTCAGTTATTTGAGACAAGTCATGCTACAGAAAAACCACAAAGCATACTATCAAAAAGACATCAAGCATGACATAAAAAAGCCTAAGCCGCAGTCTACACAAGCTCCTTCTTGTACCACTATTTTGCACAAAGCTTTTTCTCTTTTCCAACACCATTTGAAATTTTTAAAGACACCTCTTTTGATGAAAACCAATAAAGATCAGAGGCAAAAATACACCTTGATGAAAAGATATGGCAAGGTCTGAATGCAAATCAAGGCGAAAACGAAAACCAAAAGTAGTAGCAGAAAAAGAAGAACACTCGATTTTTAATAAGAGTGAAAACTAGAGCGTTCTTGGCAAATAAAAAGCAAGGCAACTTCTCTAAAAGAAATTTGTTGGGGTCCAACCATTTATTGCAGCAAACAAAACTAAACTAACTAAGAAAACTAAAACAACTGACACTCCAAGAAAAACACATAGTGCATGAAGCAATAAAAATATAGTGTTTTGAAAGGTGACCTGATTTTTGCCGATGAAGAAGGGGTGCCTCGGGGGCATCCCCAAGCTTTGACGCTTGTACTTCTTGGATATTTCTTGGGGTGATGCATGGGCATCCCCAAGCTTGAGCTTTTGTCCATTCTTCAACTCATCTCATCATTCTCCAATCCCTACACTTGAAAACTTCCTTCATACAAAACTAAACACAAATCTATTAGCAACATTAGTGTAGCATAACATATAATCAACCTCTTTTTGCTTAAGGTTTCAACTCAAAACCTCCACATATATAGCAAATACTACTGTAGAAACTTCCCAAAAAGTTCCATGATCAAAAGAACTCAAAAGAAAGCGATAAAGCGGCAAACACAAATATTGGCAGAAATCTGTTAAAACAGAACAGCTGACAAAGGATGAATTTTTGAGGGGTTTTCTGCTGCTCAAATCAAAAAGTGTTAAACTAACGAAAGTTTGGATATAACCTGGGGCATATGCACAAGAAATCGCAGGTCCAAAAGATATACAGAGGATTTATACGAATGTTTACAGTGCAGCACCGAAAACAGTTTCAGGACAGCAACATCCCCAAATCTTTACCTCACTCGAATTAGAGGCTTCTCTTGGCATAAAAACGAAATAAACAAGATAAGGAGCGGTCATTACAGTAGTAATGACTTCCAAGACTCAAATAAAAGAAAAAGTACTAAAAATAAAAACATTGGGTTATCTCCTAAGAGTGCTTTTCTTTAACGCCTTTGAGCTAGGCGCAAAAAATTGCGAATCAAGTAACATCAAGTGATGAAGCATCAAGCTCATAATTAGCTCTAAGAATAGAGTCAAAAAGTAATTTCTTTCTTTTCCTAGGGAAGTGTTCCATACCTTTTTTAGTGGGAATTGATATTTGATAGTGCCTTCCCTCATATCAATGATAGCACCTACAGTTCGAAGAAAGGGTCTTCCCAAAATAATAGGACATGAAGCATGGCATTCAACGTCCATAACAAGAAAATCAATGGGAACAAGGTTATTGTTAACCACAATAAGAACATCATTAATCCTTCCCAAAGGTTTCTTCTTAGCAAAATCAGCAATAGGAACATCAAAATAACATTTTTCAAGCGGTGATAAATCAAGCATGTCATAAATCTTTCTAGGCATGATAAAAATACTAGCACCTAGATCACATAAAGCATGGCAATCATAACCATTAACATGCATATCAATGATGGGTTCCCAACCATCTTCTAACTTCTTGGGAACAGAAGCTTTTTGCTTCAACTTTTTATCCCTAATTTTCATGAGAGCATTGGTAATATGCTTAGTAAAAGCAATATTTAAAGAACTAGCATTGGGAGTCAAAGCAAGCTTTTGCAAGAACAAAATTACTTCAGATATATTGCAGCCATCAACATCAAAATCATTAAAATAAGTAGAGCTATCATCCCCCACACTCCGAAAAATTTCAGCACTCTTTTGAGAAAAAGTTTTGGTAGTTTTAGGCTTTTTAACACAAGGAGTGGGAGTTTTCTCTACACCAATCAAAGTAAGAGGATTGCTAGCATTAGGAGCAACATTATTAGAGGTAGTAATGGTACATACCTTCATCTCTCTTGCCATCTCATCTTCTCTTTCCCACCTGGCATGCAATTCCGCTAACAATCTAATATTTTCATCAATTCCAACTTGAATAGCATTAGCGGTAGCAAAAACATTGTTCTCTTTCGCATCATTAGGCAACACTTTTAATTTCAGAAGTTCAACATCATGAGCAAGGCTATCAACTTTAGAAGCAAGAATATCAATTTTGCCTAACTTTTCCTCAAGAGACTTGTTAAAAGCAGTCTGTTTACCGATGAAGTCCTTGAGCATTACCTCAAGCTCGGAGGGCGCGGCCCTAGTGTTGTTGTAGGAATTACCATAAGAATTACCATAACCATTACCATTGGTAGAAGGATACGGCCTATAATTGTTACTAGCAAAATTGTTCCTATAAGCATTGTTGTTTCTAATGAAATTCACATCAACATGCTCTTCTTGAGCAACCAGAGAGGCTAAAGGAACATTATTAAGATCAACATGAGTCCTATCATTAGCAAGCATAGCCATAATGGTATCAATCTTATCATTCAAGGAAGAGGTTTCCTCAACAGAATTTACCTTCTTACCTTGTGGAGCTCTCTCGGTGTGCCATTCAGAATAATTTACCATCATGTTGTCGAGTAGCTTTGTTGCGGCGCCCAAGGTAAGGGACATAAAAGTGCCTCCAGCAGCTGAATCCAATAGGTTCCTCGAAGAAAAATTTAGTCCTGCATAAAAAGTTTGGACAATCATCCAAGTAGTCAGTCCATGAGTAGGGCAATTCTTTATCATAGATTTCATTCTTTCCCAAGCTTGAGCAACATGTTCGTTATCAAACTGAGTAAACTTCATAATATTGCTACGCAATGATATAATCTTAGCAGGAGGATAGTATCTACCAATAAAAGCATCCTTACACTTAGCTCATGAATCAATACTATTCTTAGTCAAAGACAGCAACCAATCTTTAGCTTTTCCTCTCAAAGAAAAAGGAAACAACTTGAGCTTAATAATATCACTTTCTACATCCTTATATTTCTGCATCTCACATAGCTCAACAAAATTGTTGAGATGAGCTGCAGCATCTTCAGTACTAGCACCAGAGAATTGCTCTTTCATAACAAGGTTCAATAAAGCAGGCTTAATCTCATAAAAGTTTGCAGCAGGAGCAGGTGGTGCAATAGGAGTGCAGATAAAATCACTATTATTTGTGCTAGTAAAGTCACACAACTTGGTGTTTTCAGGATTGGCCATTTCAGCAAAACGAAAGTAAACAAGTAAAAACAACTACCAAGGATTCTAATTTTTTTAGGTTTTTGATATAAAACGATGCAGGTAAAATAAATAAAGTAAAGCAAAACAATAAAAAAAGTAAAGGATGTGCGTGCGAAAACTCGCCTCGCAGAGGTCTTCTACTTCCTCCCCGGCAACAGCGCCAGAAAAGAGGCTGCTGGTGCCAAGTTGATGCATAGCAGACGGTCCTTGTGCGTGGTGAATAACTAGCCCGTTGGGAACCCCAAGAGGAAGGTGTGATGAGTATAGCAGCTAGTTTTCCCTCAGTTAAGAAACCAAGGTTTAATCGTTCTTGGAGAGGAGAGACAAACGACTGAAGGTGATGCTTGCTAGCTTGCGACAGCTTTGAACAATTTATATATGGCGCCTCGTCCAAGCTTTGCTTGCTAGCTGCAACGCGGAACCTGCACACAACACAACCAAGTACTTCATTCGCAACTTGCGATGAGGTTGTCAATCTCACCAGTTTGCTTGAAACAAAGGTTATGAGCATATCGAGTGGAAAAAAATAGAGTATGCGAGTAAAGTAAACAGTACAAGTAAAGTAAACAGGTGATAGCAATATGATGGAAATAGGACCGGGGTCCACAGTTCACTAGTGGTGTCTCTCCATAAGATAAATAACACATGCTGGGTAAACGAATTACAGTTGGGCAATTGATAGAATAAAGATAAACGTGATATGTCAAGAAGATCACTATGAGATTTACTCTGGGCATTACAACAAAATACATAGACCGCCATCCAACTGCATCTATGACTAATAATCCACTCACAGGGATATCGTCCGAACACCCCATGAGTATTAAGTTGCGAACAACGGATAATTGCATTAAGCAAAGTGTGTAATGTAAACAAAGCATATGCCTTTGAGCATATGAATGTTGTTTTCTCCCTAGTAGCAACAGCTCATCTATAATCTTAGAGGTTTCTGTCACTCCCCCAGGTTAAATAGAGGCATGAACCCACTATCGAGCATAAATACCCCCTCTTGGAGTCACTAGCAACTACTGGGCCAAGATAGCTACTAACAACGGAGAGCATGCAAGATCATAAACAACATAGAGATAACAAAAGATAATATTCAGTACAGCAACTCAATTATAAACACCAATATTCATCGGATCCCAACAAACCAAACATGTAGAATTACATAACGGTGATCTCAATCATGTAGGGCAGCTCATGAGATCTAAACATGAAGCACATGGTGGAGAAGACAACCATCTAGCTACTGATATGGACCCATAGTCCAAGGTAGACTACTCACTCATCGCTCCGGAGGCAAGCATGGCGATGAAGAAGACCTCCGGTGGCGATTCCCCTCTCTGGCAGGGTGCTGGGAAGAGCTTCTGGACCCTCCCGATCTTTGGGTCAACAGCGGCGGCGGATCGCGATGTGTTCTGGAAAAGTGATCGGGTACTTAGGTTTTTTCCGTCGGGGGGTCTTTATAGGCGAAGGGGCGATGTCAGAGGAGGGGCCAGGTGCCCTCACGCCAGGGTGGTGCGGCCCAGGCCCTGGCCGCGCCAGCCCTGCGTGTGGGGCCCTGGTGGCCCCCCTCCTACTCTCCTTTGGATCTATGGAAGCTTCTGGGTAAAATAAGACTTCAGGAACTTATTTCGTCCAATTCCAAGAATATTTCCTGTGTATCACTTCTGAAACACAAAAACAGCAGAAAATAGGGAACTGGCACTGTGGCAACTTGTTAATAGGTTAGTTCCGGAAAATGCATAAAAGTGCCACGAAGTGTAACGAAACATTAGGCAAATGGTGTAAAAACAAGCATGGAGCATCAAAAATTATGGATACGTTGGAGACGTATCAATGCCCCCGAGGCACCCCTTTTCATCGGCAAAAATCAGGTCACCTTTCAAAACACTATATTTTTATTGCTTCATGCATTATCGTTTTTCCTGGAGCGTCAGTTATTTTTAGTTTTAAGTTTAGTTTAGTTTTGTTTGCTGCAATAAATGGTTGGACCCCAACAAATTCCTTTTGGAGAAGTTGCCCTGCTTTTCATTTGCCAAGAACACTCCGTTTTTCACTCTATTCGTTTCAACGAGTGTTCTTCTTTTTCTAGAACTGCGTTTAGTTTTCGTTTTCGCCTTGATTTTTGTTCAGATCTTGTTATATCTTTTCATCAAGGTGTAATTTTGCCTCCGGTCCTTATTGGTTTTCATCAAAAGAGTTGGCTATAAAATGTTTGAATGGTGCTGGAAAAGAGAAAAAGCTTTATGCAAAAAAAGTGGTATAAGAAGGAGCTTGTGTAGACTGCGGCTTAGGCTTTTGCATGACGTGCTTGATGTATTTTTGATAGTATGCTTAGTGGTTTTGCTGTAGCATGACTTGTCTCAAATAACTGAGATTGCTTGATGAGCCTTTAAAAAAATTAGCGTTGTTTCAATTATTTGGAAGCATTATTTTGGTTTTCTCCTTTGATGCTTTATTTGGGTTGACTTGGCGCATGCTCACACATGTTTGACTCATACAAAGTCGCCATTGCCTCTATGATCATTTAGTTTTTGACTTTTGATACCATCTTATGCTTCTTTTAATGTCGCTTTATCGCTCTGCATGATTATGGCCGTTATCGCTCTCTTTGTTGGTCGCTCCCAGTCTTTTGCTAGCCCTCACTTTGTATTGAGTATGAGCTCTACTCGTGCATCCAACTCCTAAAAACCAAGTTTGCCATTATGTCCACTATAAATTCCTATGCATGGTATTTGTAAGCCATTCCAAAGTAAATTTTCATGTGCTACCTTTCAAAACTTTCAACTACTTCTCATTTTGTGCCACTGTTTTTAGCTCATGGGGACATAGTGGTCGGATTTGCTATCTTCCATATAGTTTATTCCAAAAAGAAACAAAAAAATAAAAAAGGCACTCCTCCATGGTATGTGAATGTTGGTGGGCACCCGATGGAATCGGTTTGCCATGGTCTTCATCGCTATGCTTGCCTCCGGAGCGATGAGTGAGTAGTCTACCTTGGACTATGGGTCCATAGCAGTAGCTAGATGGTTGTCTTCTCCACCATGTGCTTCATGTTTAGATCTCATGAGCTACCTTACATGATTGAGATCACCGTTATGTAATTCTACATGTTGTGTGTGTTGGGATCCGATGAATATTGGTGTTATGATTGAGTTGAAGTACTGAATTTTATCTTATGTTATCTCTATGTTGTTTATGATCTTGCATGCTCTCTATTGTTAGTAACTATCTTGGCCGAGTAGTTGCTAGTGACTCCAAGAGGGCGTATTTATGCTCGATAGTGGGTTCATGCCTCTATTTAATCTGGGGGAGTGACAGAAACCTCTAAGGTTGTAGATGTGATGTTGCTACTAGGGGGAAAACAACATTCTTATGCTCAAGGGCATATGCTTTGTTTACATTAAACACTGTGCTTAATGCAATTATCTGTTGTTCGCAACTTAATACTTGTGGAGTTCTCGGATTGATTCGCCACAAGTGGATTATTAGTCATAGATGCAGTTGGATGGCGGTCTATGTATCTTGTTATAATTCCCAGAGTAAATCTCATAGTGATCCTCTCGACATATGCACGTTGTTTTTATTCTATCAATTGCCCAACTGTAATTTTTTTACCCAGCATGTATTATTTTATCTTATGGAGAGACACCACTAGTGAACTGTGGACCCCGGTCCTATTTCCTCGCACTGTTTACTTTACTCGCATACTATTATCACTTTCCACTCGATACGCTCATACCCTTTGTTTTAAGCAAACCGGTGAGATTGACAACCTCATCGTAAGTTGGGAACAAAGTATTTGGTTGTGTTGTGTGCAGGTTCCATGTTGCTACTGGTTGAAGACGCGCTAATAAGTTATCGTTAACGGCGCCCTTGTTAGAGCTGTCGCGAAGCTAGCTGGCATCACCTTCAGTCATTTGTCTGCCTCCTCCTAGATTGATAACCTTGGTTTCATAAGTGAGGGAAAACTTGCTGCTATATTCATCAAAACCTTCTCTTGCAGTTTTCCAACTGGCCGGTCATTTACTACAAGCCAACAAGTTTTCTGGCACAATCAAACACAATCAAGTTTTCTGGCATCATCATCACCGCGCCATCAACAAGTTTTCTGGCGCCGTTGCCGGGGAGACTCCTACATCAACTATATTTTCTCCCATCAACTTGGCACCATAAAACAGCAAGCACTCGTCCAGGCTTTGCTTTGCGAGTGGCAACGTGGAACCTGCACACAACACAACCAAGTACTTTGTTCCCAACTTACGATGAGGTTGTCAATCTCACCGGTTTGCTTGAAACAAAGGGTATGAGCGTATCGAGTGGAAAACAGTAGTAATATGCAAGTAAGTAAACAGTGCGAGTAAAGTAAATAGGTGATAGCAATATGATGGAAATAGGACCGGGGTCCACAGTTCACTAGTGGTGTCTCTCCATAAGATAAATAACACATGCTGGGTAAAAAATTACAGTTGGGCAATTGATAGAATAAAGATAACGTGATATGTCAAGAAGATCACTATGCGATTTACTCTGGGCATTACAACAAAATACATAGAACGCCATCCAACTGCATCTATGACTAATAATCCACTTGTGGCGAATCAATCCGAGAACTCCACAAGTATTAAGTTGCGAACAACAGATAATTGCATTAAGCAAAGTGTGTAATGTAAACAAAGCATATGCCCTCGAGCATATGAATGTTGTTTTCTCCCTAGTGGCAACAGCACATCTACAACCTTAGAGGTTTCTATCACTCCCCCAGATTCAATAGAGGCATGAACCCAACTATCGAGCATAAATACCCCCTCTTGGAGTTACTAGCAACTACTCGGCCAAGATAGCTACTAACAACGGAGAGCATGTGACGAGGGTTAACTCGACAAATGTCCTTGATGAAGGACTTAGGATCGGGGGAAGAGCAATGACTAGAGATTCCAGGATCAAGATTGGCACACGACGTACCCAGGTTCACGTCCCCGTGGTGGAGGATCGCTACATCCTACTAGCAATCTAGTATATGATCACAATGGTGTTTACATGGAGCCGCCGTAGGCGGAATATTGTATCTAGTCTATTGTCTAGTCTAAAATCTATTGTTTGTAAGATATTGTGTTCTAAGTTGTCCCTCTAGGGGCGCCCCTACCTGGCTTTATATATGCAACCGGGCTAAGGTTTTACAAAGTTTCCTAGTGGAATACGGATTAGAACCTTCCTTCTTCGTCTCCAAGTCAATCTTCGAGTCCTTGTACTTGTCCACTTCCATAATGGGCCGAACCTGGTATACTAATCCGTGGGTACTCGAAGGGCATACCCACGTCAGTAGCCCCCGAGACTCTACTTGAGTCGCAGACTCGAGTTGAGTCTCCAAAACATCAATCTTCTTCAATCTTCGACTTCTTTAATCTTTGACTTCTTCAAACTTTGACTTCTTCAATCCTCGACTTCTGCAAACTTCAACTTCTTTAATCTTTGACTTCATATATCTTCAAATGTAATGTCCAAAATTGTCGGGTTCTTGAATCTGCTCTCCCGATGGGAGTGAAATGTCGAGTTTATTTTCTGGTGCTTGCCACCGACAATGGAATCGAAATTTTCTTCCTCATTCTTTACTCTTTGTCTTCTTGAAGTATTTTTTTCATCGGGTGCGCGACCAGCGCTCCCGATGGGAGTAGCCCCCGAGGCTATGGTCGGATACTTATAGTCGATCATAGGCTCAAATTTTCTTCTTCTTCATCTCCTTTTGTTGAATTCTTTCTCGAAATTGTCTTTCTATCGGGTGCGCGACCAGCGCTCCCGATGGGAGTAGCCCCTGAGTCTATGTTCGGATACTTGTAGCCGGGTATAGACTCAAGTTGTACTACTCGAAGGATTTTGACTCCTGTTGAAGGACTCGATGATTTTGTCGACTCCTGCAGAAAATATGAATAATTATGAAATACTTTGTCTCTCGAAGAAATATTGTGTTTGCATATTGTAATGATGATGTAGTATGTAAAATAAAAAATCGATGTTTTTTATGCAATTTTATTGCTCGTACGTAAGACCCTTTTGTTAGCCTGATGCACTTTATGGCTTGATCAGCTACTCAGGTCAGACGTAATGTGATGCATTTGCCGCATTTGAATTTCAAGATACTTGCTAAGCCTTTTAGTTAGCCTGGCGTCCAAGATTTTGTGCCTTGCCAACCGTTAGATGAGCTTCATGCGACTGTAAACTAAATTGTCAAGTATTCGACAAGGAACACCAGCTATTAGGGCTTTCGTAATTTTTCAAAGTCAATGATATGCAAGATAATTTTTTATGGCGGAGCCCCCAAGTGTCGGGTGCAGTGAAAGTAAAATAATAATTGATTCTTGGAAGAGGAAAATTTAGCTTTTATCGGGTGCGGCATGGTCGTGGGCGTAGTCGACGACGTAGACGTAGTCGAGTTGTTGTCGTAGAATCACAACCACGATCGGAGGCGAAGTTGTTGTCGAGCCCCTGAGAGCTGTTGGGATCACCATGTTGTTGATGTCGACGAAATCGTAGGTCTTGAGGGTTATTTTCTGCACTTAAGGGCGAGTTGATGTCGAGCCCCCAAGCGTTGCCGATAGTTTGCGCGAGTGCTCGGCGGCGAGCCCCGAGCGTAACAAGTCGCAGTTGACGCCGCAGTCGACGAGGTAGTCGAAATATTTTTTCTTCGGGTTGTCCAAGCTGGTAACTCTCCGATATAATCTTTGGATCTTTGGCTCATTCGTATTCATATTCTTAATGCCGGAAATACATACGTATATGCTGCTTGCTGGCTGCTTGATGGATGCCCTTTTTTTCTTGCATGGAGGCATGATTCGCTAGTAGTACTTTCCCACTTTGAAGACTCGTGCACGTTACGGGACTTGCCCCAATCCGGTCTGGTTCCGATCGATTCCACGGAAATCGCTGCCGCTTGTTGTCTGTCTCGACGAGATATCTTCGCTGCTGCCTCGAGTAGATGATTTGACAGATCGGTTTCTGTCAAAAACTTTGAATCTTATTCTTGCAGATTGGACGAGAAGCTGACGATCCGGCGAGAAGCGATCTAGCTGCTGTCGGCAGCGGCAAAATTTGCTGATCTTATCATCGGAAAAGTTGAAGGATCCCGCCCGGATAACAAAATCCAGTTGCCGCGATCCCCACGGTCGGCGCCAATTGATGAGGGTTAACTCGGCAAATGTCCTAGATGAAGGACTTAGGATCGGGGAAAGAGCAACGACTAGAGATTCCGGGATCGAGATTGGCATACGACGTACCCAGGTTCACGTCCCCGCGGTGGAGGATCGCTACATCCTGCTAGCAATCTAGTATATGATCACAATGGTGTTTACATGGAGCCGCCGTAGGCAGAATATTGTATCTAGTCTATTGTCTAGTCTAAAATCTATTGTCTGTAAGATATTGTGTTCTAAGTTGTCCCTCTAGGGGCGCCCCTGCCTGGCTTTATATATGCAACCGGGCTAAGGTTTTACAAGTGTCCTAGTCAAATACGGATTAGAACCTTCCTTCTTCGTCTCTAACTCAATCTTCGAGTCCTTATACTTGTCCACTTCCATAATGGGCCGAACCCGGTATACTAATCCGTGGGTACTCGAAGGGCATACCCACGTCAGCATGCAAGATCATAAACAACATAGAGATAATGATGCGTGGTAAATGACCAGCCCATTGGGAACCCCAAGAGGAAGGTGTGATGAGTATAGCAGCAAGATTTTCTCTCAATTAAGAAACCAAGGTTTGTCGATCAGGAGAGGAGAGACAAACGACTGAAGGTGATGCGGACTGGCTTAGCGACAGCTTCGGATAATTTATATATGGCGCCTCGTCCAAGCTTTGCTTTGCTAGCAGCAACGTGGAACCTGCACACAACACAACCAAATACTTTGTTCCCAACTTGCGATGAGGTTGTCAATCTCACCGGTTTGCTTGAAACAAAGGGTATGAGCGTATCGAGTGGAAAGCAGTGAAAGTATGCGAGTAAAGTAAACAGTGCGAGTAAAGTAAATAGGTGATAGCAATATGATGGAAATAGTACCGGGGTCCACAGTTCACTAGTGGTGTCTCTCCATAAGATAAATAACACATGCTGGGTAAATAAATTACAGTTGGGTAATTGATAGAATAAAGATAAACGTGATATGTCAAGAAGATCACTATGCGATTTACTCGGGGCATTACAACAAAATACATAGACCGTCATCCAACTGCATCTATGACTAATAATCCACTCTCGGGGATATCATCCGAACACCCCATGAGTATTAAGTTGCGAACAACAGATAATTGCATTAAGCAAAGTGTGTAATGTAAACAAAGCATATGCCCTCGAGCATATGAATGTTGTTTTCCCCCTAGTAGCAACAACACATCTACAACCTTAGAGGTTTCTGTCACTCCCCCAGCTTAAATAGAGGCATGAACCCACTATCGAGCATAAATACCTCCTCTTGGAGTCACTAGCAACTACTCGGCCAAGATAGCTACTAACAACGGAGAGCATGCAAGATCATAAATAACATAGAGATAACATAAGATAATTTTTAGTACTTCAACTCAAGCATAACACCAATATTCATCGGATCCCAACAAACCAAACATGTAGAATTACATAACGGTGATCTCAATCATGTAGGGCAGCTCATGAGATCTAAACATGAAGCACATGGTGGAGGAGACAACCATCTAGCTACTGCTATGGACCCATAGTCCAAGGTAGACTACTCACTCATCGCTCCGGAGGCAAGCATGGCGATGAAGAAGACCTCTGGTGGCGATTCCCCTCTTCGGCAGGGTGCCGGGAAGAGCTTCTGGACCTTCCCGATCTTCGGGTCGACGGCTGCGGCGGATCGCGATGTGTTCTGGAAAAGTGATCGGGTCCTTAGGTTTTTTCCGTTGGGGGGTCTTTATTGGCGAAGGGGCATCGTCAGAGGTGGCCCGAGGCACCCTCACACATAGGGGGCGCGGCCAGGGCCTGGGCCGCGGCACCCTGGTGTGTGGGGCCCTCGTGGCCACCTCCAACTCCTCTTCGGATCTCTGGAAGCTTCCGGGGAAAATAAGACTTCAGGAACTTGTTTCGTCCAATTCCGAGAATATTTCCTGTGTAGCACTTCTGAAACACAAAAACAGCAGAAAACAGGGAACTGGCACTGTGGTGACTTGTTAGTAGGTTAGTTCCAGAAAATGCATAAAAGTGCCATGAAGTGTAACGAAACAGTAGGCAAATGGTGTAAAAACAAGCATGGAGCATCAAAAATTATAGATACGTTGGAGACGTATCAAGCATCCCCAAGCTTAACTCCTGCTCGTCCTCGAGTAGGTAAGTGATAACAAAAGAATAATTTTTGAGGTGACATGCACCTACATAATCTTGATCAAATATGTAAGCATTTGTGAGCTGGGATCAAAAAAACTTAAAACATGGGCATGAAAGATATAATCTTGACAATAGAAACTTAGCAACCATGTTATAACAGGCAAATGAACACAAACAAAAGATCATGAAAATGAAACAATGAAAGTCAAACGTGTGTTCAAATCATAAGGTAAAACATACAAATGGTTTTCAGCTTGTCCTTCATAGAGAGCAAAACATAAATGCATAGGACACCTTCAAGTTTAAGCGGGCGACTAGATACAAATAATTTGAGAAAAAGTGAAACCAACAATATGAATCAATCAATGAAAACTTTGGGACAGTGCACATTATACTAAGAATAACAACTATGCTCTCTTAATGGTGCATAAAGATAGAAGGTGGTGACTCAACCTAAAAGTAAAAGAAAGGCCCTTCGCGGAGGGAAGCAGTGATTGCAAGTTTTATAGACCTTCAAAAATTATGTTACTTACCGGCTTTGAGCTCTCATTGCCCCCATCATAAGCATCTTGAATGGTTAGAGTTAATGCGAGAACAATTATGATGCATATGCTTGACAAATCATAAGTTGAAAACCTCGTGTCCCATGAATACGAGTACCCAAACCTCATGCTACTCAACTTAGAGTCCCAAGCAAGGCTCTTTTCATTGTAAGTATATATGTATCATCGAGAACCACCAACGGGGTACCTCCGTGCCCGATGACATGGAACAATCCCACATCAAAATAACAGGACAAGCAGACAATGAACACCTCGACATCTCTTTTATTTGCCATTTATTTAGCTTTTTATTGTGAGATGCGTCGTCGAATGTCCACCATGGGCATGCTGCAAATTTCCACCATGAATTATGCATGGCTTAGATTGGCGGCCCAGGCATTTCCCTAACACATAAACAAACTCCATGATCCCCACAGGATTCCCAATTCATTTGACACCGCGGGCATCCATAAACAAAAAATCACGATATCAACTCAAGTTAGAAGTGCAATATTGAAAGCTTGCCCCATGACAGCATGGATGGGCTAGTATCTAACTTACAACTTGCAAGCATAACAACTCAACATAAGAGACCACAATGTCAAATTTTTATGAACAGGAAAAACTAAAGTGTGCCTTCCGGTTCGTGCGAGCTTTACTAACCAATTTTCGCATAACACTGGTAAGAGTTTAATTTGAAGAGAAAATAAAAGCAAGTCAAATTTACTTGGAATAGCAAATTGCTAGTAGGTATGTATGGTGGACACTTTGGAAAACTTGGTTTTTAGGAGTTGGATGCATGACTAGAGCTCATACTCAGTACAAGGCGAGGGCTAGCAAAAGACTGGGAGTGACCAACTAAGAGAGCAATAATGGCCATAATCATGCAAAGCGACAAAGCAACATTTGAAAGAAGCATAAGATGGCATCAAAAGTCAAAAAATAAATAATCATAGAGGCTATTGGCGACTTTGTATGAGTCTAACATGTGTGAGCATGCGCCTAGTCAACCCAAATAAAGCATCAAGGAGAAAACCAAAATAATGCTTCCAAACAATAAAAACAACGCATGATTTTTTCAAAGGCTCATTAAGCAATCTCAGTTATTTGAGACAAGTCATGCTACAGCAAAACCACTAAGCATACTATCAAATAGACATCAAGCATGACATGAAAAAGCCTAAGCCGCAGTCTACACAAGCTCTTCTTGTACCACTTTTTTGCATAAAGCTTTTTCTCTTTTCCAGCACCATTTGAAATTTTTTAAGACACCTCTTTTGATGAAAACCAATAAAAATCAGAGGCAAAAATACACCTTGATAAAAAGATATGAGAAGATCTGAATGCAAATCAAGGGAAAAATGAAAACCAAAAGCAGTAGCAGAATGTTGCCACGCAAAACTGCTGCGCGACACCACGATAACCATCGTGCTTTCGTGACGACGGACGGATGATTTCCGAGCAAATCAACAAAGATACCTCAATTTCGGAGAGGAAAGACGACCGTTTTTCAGGATAAAACGGCAAAGATTCGACTAAACTCTAGGGTTGCTAGAGCTCAGAAGAGGAGAACGAACGGAAAAAGTAGTACGTAAAAAGTAGATGTGATTTGTTTGTGTATCGATTGTGGCCTTTTTCCAATCGGCCAAACCCCTTTTATAACCGGGCGCTGGACTTTGCGTACAGGGCTGGGACTTCTCGTACACGAATACACCTCCAAAATCTAAACCGAGTAGAATCTGGACACGTTAATAACTAGGTTATCACGTGTTCCCTTTTAAATCAGCTAGCTACTATGTATCACGTTCGAGACACCCAGGCCAAATTCACGTACATGCACTCTTTGCCAATGAATAAACTATTCCGGCCATGATACTAATCACACCAGATAATTGAGATCCTCATACCATGTTTATGCAATTGTCGCTGTTGCTTCTTCTATGAAAGTATCCTTCAGATTAGAACTTGTCCTTGGCATCAACGTGCTAGCTCAGTGCATCTCAAAATCTTCCCAGAACTTAGCCCTTCACGGTCGTAAACTATGCAAAACATCTGTCACTTGTATCAACTGATTAGCCTAATCAATAAATAAATTAATTTGGCCTGTGAACACTTAGTAGCCAAATTATACATTCAACACATGCCCCCCTGTTTTTGGTACAAGGTATTTATCAAAAACACTATAACAGTACCTTAGGACGATGTCGATTATCTCACCAGGCATACATTTGCTCAGGGCGATGTCCGAAAAACACATCGGCCAAATTCCTTAGGGCGATATTTTGAAGAATATATCGGCCAAAATTCTGCTTAGGGCGATACTTAAAAATAATATATCGGCCATACTATCTTCAAGCCTCCTGCCACATGCTAGGATAATACCGTTTCAAATATTTTCCATTGAGAGCTTTTGGTAATTTCTTTCCCTGCAAAGATTGCACAAAATATGAATTTCCAGGAACAATCTCTACAATTCTATATGGACCTTCCCAACTCGGCGACCATTTGCCGAATTTTCTATCTTTAGTTCCAATAGGTAAAATTGTTTTCCATACCAAATCTCCTATTTGAAATGATTTTTCCTTAACCTTTTTATTATAAGCCTTAGCTACTCTTAATTTTTCCTTTTCAATTTCTCGCAATGCTTTTAATCTTTCTTCAGGAACATTATCAAGCCTATCCATCATTAAATCATTATAATCTACAGCCGACAAATCATTTTGTCTGGCCACTCTAAGAGCTTGTAAATTAACTTCTACAGGCAACACAGCCTCTTGACCATATACCAGCTCATACGGTGTCACCTGAGTTGCACCATGCTTAGATATCCGATGAGCCCATAAATCTTCCGAAAGCACCTCATGCCATCGCTTCGGATGCTCCTCAATTTTCTTCTTTATAAGTTTAATCAAAGTCTTGTTGCTAGATTCGGCCTGTCCATTAGCTTGAGCATAATAAGGCGACGAATTTAACAATTTAATTCTAAGTGATTCGGCAAATTCACGAAATTGTTGTGACATAAAAGAAGATCCCTGATCAGTAGTCAAAGTTTGGGGAATGCCGAATCGATGAATAATATGCTCTAAGACAAAACTAATCACCTCCTTATGAGTCATATTTCTCAAAGGAACCGCTTCAGTCCATTTGGTAAAATAGTCTGTGGCTACTAGGACGAAGCGATGCCTTTTAGAAGATGAAGGATGTATTTCACCAATAAAATCTAGACCCCATCCTCTAAATGGCCACGGCTTAATTATGGGATTCAACATAGCCGCGGGCGCTAACTGTATATTTCCAAAATTTTGACACACTTCCCACCCTTTATAGTATCTAAAACAATCTTCTAACAAAGTCGGCCAATAAAATCCCGCTCTTTTTATTAACCATCGCATCTTATGAGCCGACTGATGTGTCCCGCATATTCCTTCATGCACTTCTCCCATAGCTATTTTTGATTGATCAGAACTCAAACACTTTAAAAACAACCCTTCTACTGTTCGATGATATAATTCATTATTTAACAAAGTATATTTTAGAGCTTGTCGTCGAATTTTCCTATCTCTTGTTTGACTCGGATCTTTTAAATAATTAACTAGTGGAACTCTCCAATCTTCAAGTTCTGAATTATTGTCTAAATCGGCTGTTTGTAGCTCCTGTACCGATTTGACACTACCATGTACTAAATGCTGCTTGACCAAATCTGAACATGCAACACCACGCACCGAACTACTAATTGATAGATCGGTTTCATTTTTTATAGAAACAAGCATCGGTTTTTCTATCATAAAAAACTTCCCTCTGCTAATACAATAACCTGATGCCTGCTGTGCCAAATAATTAGCTCTTGAATTTTCTTCTCTAGGTATATGTTGTATAGTAAACGTATCTAGAGACTTAATTATATCTAAACATCGGTCTAAATAGCTGTTTAGTAATCCATCAAAACACTGGAACTCGCCTTTTATTTGTTGGACTACCAGAAGCGAATCTCCATAAGCATCTATATCTTTTACACCCATGTGTACTAAAGTTTGCAAACCAAATAGCAAAGCCTCATATTCAGTCTGGTTATTAGTACAAGGATATTGTAAACGGACCGATGTTTCATAAACCATATTATTAGGTGAAATTAAAATATTACCGATGCCTTGTCCATCTCTACAAACCGATCCATCAAAATAAAGCTTCCATGGGCAAACACTAACATAATTTATACTTTCATCATCCTTAATCCTATGATCAATAATAAAATCGGCAATAACTTGACCTTTCATGGCATGCAGCGATTCATATGTTAAATAATATTCTATTAGTGCATAAGCCCACTTTCCAATCCTACCACTAAGAATCGGTATTTCTAACATATACTTAATCACGTCGGTTTGACAAGCTACTACACATGTACTAGAAAACAAATAAGGCCGAAACTTGGTACATGCATAATATAAAGACAAGCATAGCTTTTCAATAAACACGTACCGAGTTTCGGTGTCGAGCAAGCGACGACTTAGGTATGCAATGATATACTCCTTCCCGCCGTCTTCTTGCACCAACACCGCGCCGATCACTGTATCTTGTGCAGCAATATATAATCTGAATGGCACACCGGTCTTGGGCGCTCGCAATACCGGAGGACTTGACAAATATATCTTTTTATTTTTAAAAGCCTCCCGCTGTTCTGCCCCCCAAGTAAATTCGGCTTCGTTCTTTAGCCGAAGTAAAGGAACAAACGATTCAATTTTCCCTGCAAGGTTAGATATGAATCGTCTCAAGTAATTAATTTTTCCTAGCAACTTTTGCACATCCTTTTTACATTCAGGCTCCTTCAACTTTCTAATTGACTCTATTTTTGTAGGATCAATTTCTATGCCTTGTTCATGAATAATGAAGCCTAAAAACTTTCCAGCCGACACTCCAAATGAACATTTAAGTGGATTCATTTTTAACCCATACCGGCACATCCTTTCAAAAGCTAAACGCAAATCGGCTAAATGATGATCAAACCCATCCGATTTAACAACTATATCATCAATATATACTTCTAGTATAATACCAAGAAGATCATGAAAAATTAAATTTATAGCACGTTGGTATGTAGCGCCGGCATTTTTTAACCCAAATGTCATAACAACCCACTCAAACAAACCAACAAAACCCGGGCAACGAAAAGCAGTCTTTGACATATCTTGTTCGGCCATAAATATTTGATTATAACCAACATTACTATCTAAAAAGCTAATTACTCTATGTCCTGAAGCATCATTAATAAGCATGTCGGCAATAGGCATAGGATATTCATCTTTAGGAGTAGCTTTATTTCAATCTCTAAAATCAATGCAGACTCTAATCTTATTGGTGTTTTTCTTTTCAACAGGCACAATATTAGAAATCCATTCGGCATATCTACAAGGCCGAATAAAACCAGCTTTCATTAACCGATCAATCTCTTCTTTGATGCGGTCATATATATCAGAATTGAAGTTTCTGCGAGGTTGCTTATGCGGCCTAAAACCAGATTTAATAGGTAATCTATGTTCAACTAATTCTCTACTCAAACCAGGCATCTCGGTATAATTCCAAGCAAAGCAATCAACAAATTCTTTAGGTAATGCACATACCTTGCTTTTCTGATCGGCTTCCATGTTAGCATTGATGAATGTAGGCCTTCCAACACTTCCATCACCAATATATATTTCTTCAAGTGGGTCAGCCGATGAGAATCCTTGCCCAAGCTTCTCCATGTCATCTAGATCTTCTATTGTTTCATGCATATCGTTCTTTCCAAAATGATACTCCTCGGTGCGTTTTTGCAACCACTTAATACTATCGTCTTTACTCATCATTTATATAGATAAATCATTAAGCCGAGCTATGCTAGCCGGCTGTGCATTAATAGGTACAAAACCATCTTTACCAATATTGATATAATCATAATCCGATAAATCCCTACCTGTCAAGCATCGCATCTCGCCGTGTTGCCAATCAACCGGCGCCTCTGTCAAAGCAATGCATGCAGAATTGTCCGCCTCAATAACCTCCACATAATCATCAACCCACTGAATTAAGCACTGATGTAGAGTAGATGGGATGCAGCAATTTGCATGAATCCAATCACGCCCCAAAAGAATATTATACCGGCCTTTGACATCAACCACAAAAAATGCAGTCGGCAATGTTTTGCTTCCGACTGTGAGCTCCATAGAAATAACTCCTTTAGCTTCAGACAATTCACCTGAGAAACCACTAAGTCCCATATTGGTCTTCATTAACTCGCTCTCTTTTCGGTTCAGTTTACAAAAGATCGAAAAAGGCATAATATTAACACCGGCACCGCCATCGACAAGCATGCGACCAATAGGCTTACCATCAATGTGTCCTCTGATGAACAATGGCTTTAGGTGCTGCTCGGGCTTCTCTGGCTTCTCGAATGTAGCATTTTTAGGACCAAGAACAAGTTCCGCAACTTCAATTTCGGGTGCACGAAATTTGGCAGGCAATGCAAACACCATATTAACCTCCATATCTACAGGCACATCATCATTATTTTCCGAACCCTCATCAGACGATGTATCATCTGTAATTTTGTTTATCTTCTCTATAGTGCGCTCTTGCCATGTCTTCTGTGGAGCCAAATTATCATCTACATCAGCAACTCTATCATCCGCAAGTGTATCATCTGCAGTTTTAGTTTCCTCCACCGCAATGCGCTTCTCCCTCCAAATCTGCGTAGGCACCATGGGCTTATCTCGATTGAATTGCTCGTCGCGTTTCTTCTCAGCGATCTCTTCTTTGATCTCCAATGTCCGCAATCGCTGCACCCGCCGTTTTTGAGTATGTGTAAGCCCCGCTGGACACCACTGAGGTCCTGGCTTGGTCCCTGGTGCAACGGACATAATTCTGTTGCGCACTGAGTTTCTCGGCCGGTACTGCCACACTGCCTGATTTGGCCAAAACTCCCTGTACTTGGACGAAACAATCTTCGCCTGATTCTCAGACGGACCGCCAACCTCAAAATTCCTGCTGTTTCCCGCGTATAAATCAGCACATCCATCTGCTGGCCTACTAGTACTAGAACGTACAGCAGAATTCTCTGAACGTGTCTTCAAATTAGCCTCATGTAAATTCGTGTCTTTAGCTGAAACAATATTGGTGCGCATGTGCTTAAGCCCATCATGTGCAACACCATGCCTTTGAATCAAGTGAGACCACCGTCGCTGCTGCTGTACACTATTGCCTGAATTCCCACATTGCCTAGATAGGCTCGTGTATGTACGTGCGCTGGCTGCATATGATTTCTCATTTGTACTAACCAACACGCTAGGTGCTTGATCTTTGCCCTTTTGCAAGTTGAGCTCCAACGCCGCCTCTTTTTGAAGCACATGAGACTCCCGTTGCTGTTGTATACTGCCAGTGTCAGATGTTTTCGGTTCTCCAGGCTTCAAAACACAACTGGCCTCAGCACTTGTTTTCTGCAGATGTACATTCTCAACGCCACTTGTTTCTGTATTTTTATCAGTACCTCCAGCCGACTGATGCTCACCAAGTTTCAAAGCATTAGCTCCATTCAAATCACCTCCAACTAAATTTTGTACTGGCTTTGGTTCAACACGCTTTACCCACACACTGTTGCGGTCGCCCATATAATTCTTGCCATATGCACCGTGCTTCAGCGACTGTGTATCTTGAACAATAATTGCATCACGCGATCTAACCTCAGGATTTAAACGAGCTCTTTTATCATGCATGTAAGATCTGAAAGGAGGTCTCGCTGGAACCCAACCCGGCTGAAAATAACCCGCTGGCCCTGTAGGATATGGCGCCCACGGACTGAAACCCCATGGAGGATACTGAGGATACATTGGAGGTGGACAACCCCAATATGCCGGTTCCATTGGAAAATAAGGCCGCTGATCATATGAATTTCCATGCCAATGCTCATGCCCCCTGGGTCGAGTAGGAGATCTAGGACGCTTGTTTCCGAGCCGATTAAACACACTATCGGCCTTGCGTGAGGTGTATTTCTCCAACAACATACTAACTGTTGGCTTTGGCCTCGGAGCTTTCCTCCTTGTTCCATTCACTTTCCACTCTCCTACCACTGGATTTTTTGGCTTGATCATCCTCGGAGGAGCACTATCATCGACAACAATGTTTTTCCCTCTCGCAGACCCGGTCTGATCTGACCGAATAAGCACCTTTTTGTTCTCAAAATCAATTACATTGATAGGAAAAGGATCAGTATCGAGCTTCATCTTAGAACTTTCAGTGAATATCAATCGTCCATCATCAATGGCCGATTGAACCTGTCGACGAAACACATTACAATCATTAGTAGCATGTGAAAAAGAATTATGCCACTTACAATAGGCCTTTCTACCCAATTTTTCTGGAGATGGTATTACATGACCTTCTCTCAATCTAATTAAATTTCCTTGCAGCAACATATCAAATATTTTATCACACTTGCTAACATCAAAAGTATATTTAATTTCCTCTCTTCTAGCAGGTGTGGGTTTCAAAGCAGGACATGCAAAAGGTTTTGACTTAGATGATTGAACCCATTCGGCTACACATATGTCAACATCATCCTCACTAGCCGAATCATCATTATAATCTAAAGCATTAACTGTGTGGTTTTCCTTCTCCTTATTTCTATTTTCTTTAAACTGGCTGAATTGTTTAACATCTTTAGCTCGGTTCTCCTGTGCCAAAGCCTTTTGCAAAACTTGATTAACATCTGAAAATTGTTGCCCTTCTAGTTTATCTTTAATATGAGTGAGCAAGCCCGAAAAAGCAAGATCAGCTAAATCTTTTTCGGCTATGTTCAAACTGAAACAACGGTTCTTGGTGTCTCTAAACCTCCTTATATAATCATGAACATGCTCATTATATTTTTACCTAACCGTTGTTAAATCTGAAAGTCGAAGTTCAGTTTCACCGCTATAAAAATACTCATGAAACTTTTGCTCTAATTGTGTCCATGTTGAAATAGAATTAGGAGCAAGCGATGTAAACCAAGTGAATGCAGTACTAGACAAAGATAAAGGGAATAATTTTACCCTATAAACATCAGATGTACCAATTTCACTGCATTGTGCTAAAAATTGTCCTACATGCTCAAAAGTAGATCTACCATCTTCCCCCGTAAATTTAATAAAATCCGGAATTCTAAAGCCACGAGGATATGGTGTCAAGTCAAAATATTCAGGATATGGTTTTTGATAATCATGTGCTCTACCCTTAGGTTCCAAACCAAATTCCCTAAGTATACTAGCAATCTGATCTTTAATATTATCTGCGGGCTGTGGAGAATTAAGTTGTGGAGCTGGTGGAACATATGTACGTGGTGGCATCTCCGGCATAGGATTTTGAGCATGCATAGTTTGCTGTGGAGATCCGTTAAAATATGAATCTGGTACCGGCCCATAAGGAACCCCGGTACCAATAGGTAGCAAGGGTGGTATATTATATGCTACCGTCTGATAATTAGGCTGCTGAAAATTGGTGTTTAAGCCTACACTTCGGTTATTGTTGTTATAATTTTGTGGAACCGAAGTCGAAACAATAGGAGCAGCAACGCTAGGTGTAAAATTATTGGTCGAACCACTAGCATAATTGCGGCCACCTTGATTACTACTTTCGGCGATGTGAGGCTGCATAACATTAGCCGATGCAACAGGTGTATGCATATTATTTTGCAAATTAGCAAATCGGCTATTATCTAGAGGCATCAAATTTTTCTGAGAATTTTCATCATTTAATTGCAGCACTAAAGAGCGAACTTGATGAGGTAAACTAGTCTCAAATTGTCCCCTGATTTCGTCAAATTTACTAGCTATCTTAGTAACAGTACGCGTCGCTTTTGCCATATCATCACCATACTTACTAGCTACGGACACATCTATCAGATGAGCAATTTCTTCAGTATTACGTACCTTAGTGTCAGTAGCAGGAGGAGGGTTGGGTGTTGTTACCTTCTTGACAGCGCCGCTCCTGGTCTTGGAGAATCCAGTCAACATCGACCTCAATGCCTCGGCCTTCTGCTCTTCAAGCTTTCGCTCGATCTCTAGCCGATCATCTTCGGACAGATCATCAAGTGTGACGGGGATGATGTTGTCTGGGTTGAGATCGCTTGCATCTCTGAGATCGTTGTCCATCGTGTGCTTCTTCTTCTTCTGTCCCCAGCGGAGTCGCCAATTGTGTTGCCACGCAAAACTGCTGCGCGACACCACGATAACCGTCGTGCTTTCGTGACGACGAACGGATGATTTCCGAGCAAATCAACAAAGATACCTCAATTTCGGAGAGGAAAGACGACCGTTTTTCAGGACAAAACGGCAAAGATTCGACTAAACTCTAGGGTTGCTAGAGCTCAGAAGAGGAGAACGAACGGAAAAAGTAGTACGTAAAAAGTAGATGTGATTTGTTTGTGTATCGATTGTGGCCTTTTTCCAATCGGCCAAACCCCTTTTATAACCGGGCGCTGGACTTTGCGTACAGGGCTGGGACTTCTCGTACACGAATACACCTCCAAAATCTAAACCGAGTAGAATCTGGACACGTTAATAACTAGGTTATCACGTGTTCCCTTTTAAATCAGCTAGCTACTATGTATCACGTTCGAGACACCCAGGCCAAATTCACGTACATGCACTCTTTGCCAATGAATAAACTATTCCGGCCATGATACTAATCACACCAGATAATTGAGATCCTCATACCATGTTTATGCAATTCTCGCCGTTGCATCTTCTATGAAAGTATCCTTCAGATTAGAACCTGTCCTTGGCATCAACGTGCTAGCTCAGTGCATCTCAAAATCTTCCCAGAACTTAGCCCTTCACGGTCGTAAACTATGCAAAACATCTGTCACTTGTATCAACTGATTAGCCTAATCAATAAATAAATTAATTTGGCCTGTGAACACTTAGTAGCCAAATTATACATTCAACACAGAAAAAGAAGAATACTCGGTTTTTGATAAGAATGAAAACTAGAGCGTTCTTGGCAATTGAAAAGCAAGGCAACTTCTCCAAAGGAAATTTGTTAGGGTCCAACCATTTATTGCAGCAAACAAAACTAAACTAACTAAGAAAACTAAAACAATTGACGCTCCAAGAAAAACACATAGTGCATGAAGCAATAAAAATATAGTGTCTTGAAAGGTCACCTGATTTTTGCCGATGAAGAAGGAGTGCCTCGGGGGCATCCCCAAGCTTTGACGCTTGTACTTCTTGGATATTTCTTGGGGTGATGCATGGACATCCCCAAGCTTGAGCTTTTTTCCATTCTTCAACTTATCTCATTATTCTCCAATCCCTACACTTGAAAACTTCCTTCATACAAAACTAAACACAAATCTATTAGCAACATTAGTGCAGCATAACATATAATCAACCTATTTTGCTTCAGGTTTCAACCCAAAACCACCACATATAAAGTATATACTACTGTAACAACTTCCCCAAAAGTTCTGTGATCAAAAGAACTCAAAAGAAAGCGATAAAGCGGCAAAAATGAATAGTAGCAGAAATCTGTCAAAACAGAACAGCTGACAAAGGCCGATTTTTTAAGGGGTTTTCTGTTGCTCAAATCAAAAAGTGTTCAATTAACGAAAGTTTGGATATAACCTGGGGCATATGCACAATAAATCGTAGGTCAAAAAGATATACAGAGAATTTATACGAATATTTACGGTGCAGCACCGAAAACAGTTTCAGGACAGCAACATCCCCAAATCTTTACCTCACTCAAATTAGAGGCTTCTCTTGGCACAACAATGAAATAAAAAGGATAAGGAGAGTTCATTACAGTAGTAATGACTTCCAAGACTCAAATAAAAGAAAAAGTACTGAAAATAAAACATTGGGTTATCTTCCAAGAGTGCTTTTCTTTAACTCCTTTGAGCTAGGCGCAGAAAATTGCGAATCAAGTAACATCAAGTGATGAAGCATCAAGCTCATAATTTGCTCTAAGAATAGAGTCAAAAAGTAATTTATTCCATTTCCTAGGGAAGTGTTCCATACCTTTGTTGAGTGGGAATTGATATTTGATGGTGCCTTCCCTCATATCAATAATAGCACCTACAGTTTGAAGAAAAGGTCTTACCAAAATAATAGGACATGAAGCATGGCATTCAATGTCCATAACGAGAAAATCAATGGGAACAAGGTTATTGTTAACCACAATAAGAACATCATCAATCCTTCCCAAAGGTTTCTTCTTAGCAACATCAGCAATAGGAACATCATAATAACATTTTTCAAGAGGTGGTAAATCAAGCATGTCATAAATTTTTCTAGGCATAATAGAAATACTAGCACCTAAATCACATAAAGCATGGCAATCAAAACCATTAACATGCATATTAATGATGGGTTCCCAACCATCTTCTAACTTCTTGGGAACAGAAGCTTTTTGTTGCAACTTTTTATCCCTAATTTTTATGAGAGCATTGGTAATATGCTTAGTAAAAGCAATATTTAAAGAACTAGCATTGGGAATCAAAGCAAGATTTTGCAAGAACAAAATTAATTTAGATATATTGCAGTCATCAACATCAAAATCATTAAAAGAAGTAGAGCTATCATCTCCTACACTCCGAAAAATTTCAGCACTCTTTTGAGAAAAAGTTTTGGCAATTTTAGGCTTTTTAACACAAGGAGTGGGAGTTTTCTCTACACCAATCAAAGTAAGAGGATTGCTAGCATTAGGAACAACATCATTAGAGGTAGTAATAGTACAAACTTTCATATTCCTAGCAATCTCATCCTCTCTTTCCCATCCAGCATGCAATTCTGCTAACAATCTAAGATTTTTATCTATTCCAAGTTGAATAGCATTAGCAATAGCAAAAATATTGTTCTCTTTCACATCATTAGGCAACACTTTTAATTTCAGAAGTTCAACATCATGAGCAAGGCTATCAACTTTAGAAGCAAGAATATCAATTTTGCCTAACTTTTCCTCAACAGACTTGTTAAAAGCAGATTGTCTTACCATAAAGTCTTTGAGCATGACTTCAAGTTCAGAGGGCGCGGCCCTAGTGTTGTTGGAGGAATTACCATAAGAATTACCATAACCATTACCATTAGTAGAAGGATATGGCCTATAATTGTTACTAGCAAAATTATTCCTATAAGCATTGTTGTTAAAACTATTGTTTCTAATGAAATTCACATCAACATGCTCTTCTTGAGCAACCAAAGAGGCTAAAGGAATATTATTAGGATCAACATGAGTCCTATCATTAGCAAGCATAGCCATAATGGTATCAATCTTATCACTCAAGGAAGAGGTTTTCTCAACAGAATTTACCTTCTTACCTTGTGGAGCTCTCTCGGTGTGCCATTCAGAATAATTTACCATCATGTTGTCAAGTAGCTTTGTTGCGGCGCCCAAGGTAAGGGACATAAAAGTGCCTCCAGCAGCTGAATTAAGTAGGTTCCTCGAAGAAAAATTCAGTCCTGCATAAAAAGTTTGAACAATCATCCAAGTAGTCAGTCCATGAGTGGGGCAATTCTTTATCATAGATTTCATTCTTTCCCACGCTTGAGCAACATGTTCATTATCAAACTGACTAAACTTCATATAATCGTAGCAGGAGGATAGTATCTACCAATAAAAGCATCCTTACACTTAGCCCATGAATCAATACTATTCTTAGTCAAAGTCAGCAACCAATCCTTAGCTTTTCCTCTCAAAGAAAAAGGAAACAACTTAAGCTTAATAATATCACCATCTACATCCTTATATTTCTGCATCTCACATAGCTCAACGAAATTGTTGAGATGAGCTGCAGCATCTTCAGTACTAGCACCAGAAAATTGCTCTTTCATAACAAGGTTCAATAAAGCAGGCTTAATTTCATAAAAGTTTGCAACAGGAGCAGGTGGCGCAATAGGAGTGCAGATAAGATCACTATTGTTTGTGCTAGTAAAGTCACACAACTTGGTATTTTTAGGATTAGCCATTTCAGCAAGACTAAAAGCAAATAAGTAAAAACAACTATCAAGGATTCTAATTTTTTTGGGTTTTTGATATAACCATGCAGGTAAAATAAATAAAGTAAAGCAAAACTTAAAACAAAGTAAAGGATGTGCGTGCGAAAAACTCCCCTTGCAGAGGTCTTCTACTTCCTCCCCGGCAACGGCGCTAGAAAAAGAGCTTGATGCATGGTAAATGACCAGCCCGTTGGGAACCCCAAGAGGAAGGTGTGATGAATATAGCAGCAAGATTTTCTCTCAGTTAAGAAACCAAGGTTTGTCGATTAGGAGAGGAGAGACAAACGACTGAAGGTGATGCGGACTGGCTTAGCGGCTACTTCGGACAATTTATATATGGCGCCTCGTCCAGCTTTGCTTTGCTAGCAGCAACGTGGAACCTGCACACAACACAACCAAATACTTTGTTTCCAACTTGCGATGAGGTTGTCAATCTCACCGGTTTGCTTGAAACAAAGGGTATGGGCGTATCGAGTGGAAAGCAGTGAAAGTATGTGAGTAAAGTAAATAGTGCGAGTAAAGTAAACAGGTGATAGCAATATGATGGAAATAGGACCGGGATCCACAGTTCAATAGTGGTGTCTCTCCATAAGATAAATAACACATGCTGGGTAAACAAATTACAGTTGGGCAATTGATAGAATAAAGATAAACGTGATATGTCAAGAAGATCACTATGCGATTTACTCTGGGCATTACAACAAAATACATAGACCGCCATCCAACTGCATCTATGACTAATAATCCACTCTCGGGGATATCATCCGAATACCCTATGAGTATTAAGTTGCGAACAACAGATAATTGCATTAAGCAAAGTGTGTAATGTAAACAAAGCATATGCCCTCGAGCATATGAATGTTGTTTTCTCTCTAGTAGCAACAACACATCTACAACCTTAAAGGTTTCTGTCACTCCCCCAGTTAAATAGAGACATGAACCCACTATCGAGCATAAATACCCCCTCTTGGAGTCACTAGCAACTACTCGGCCAAAATAGCTACTAACAACGGAGAGCATGCAAGATCATAAATAACATAGAGATAACATAAGATATATTTCAGTATAGCAACTCAATCATAACACCAATATTCATCGGATCCCAACAAACCAAACATGTAGAATTACATAACGGTGATCTCAATCATGTAGGGCAGCTCATGAGATCTAAACATGAAGCACATGGTGGAGGAGACAACCATCTAGCTACTTCTATGGACCCATAGTCCAAGGTAGACTACTCACTCATCGCTCCAGAGGCAAGCATGGCCATGAAGAAGACCTCCGGTGGCGATTCCCCTCTCCGGCAGGGTGCCGGGAAGAGCTTCTGGACCCTCCCGATCTTCGGGTCGACGGCGGCGGCGGATCGCGATGTATTCTGGAAAAGTGATCGGGTCCTTAGGTTTTTTCCGTTGGGGGGTCTTTATAGGCGAAGGGGCATCGTCAGTGGTGGCCCGAGGCACCCTCACACATAGGGGGCGCGGCCAGGGCCTGGGCCACGCCGCCCTAGTGTGTAGGGCCCTCGTGGCCCCCCTCCAACTCCTCTTCGGATCTCTGGAAGCTTCCGGGGGAAATAAGACTTCAGGAACTTGTTTCATCCAATTCTGAGAATATTTCTTGTGTAGCACTTCTGAAACACAAAAACAGCAGAAAACAGGGAACTGGCACTGTGGCGACTTGTTAGTTGGTTAGTTCCAGAAAATGCATAAAAGTGCCATGAAGTGTAATGAAACAGTAGGCAAATGGTGTAAAAACAAGCATGGAGCATCGAAAATTATAGATACGTTGGAGACGTATCAGATAACATAAGATAAATTTCAGAATAGCAACTTAATCATAACACCAATATTCATCGGATCCCAACAAACACAACATGTAGAATTACATAACGGTGATCTCAATCATGTAAGGCTGATACGTCTCCAACGTATCTATAATTTTTGATGCTCCATGCTTGTTTTTACACCATTTGCCTACTGTTTTGTTACACTTTGTGGCACTTTTATGCATTTTCCGGAACTAACCTATTAATGAGTTGCCACAGTGCCAGTTCTCTGTTTTCTGCTGTTTTTGTGTTTCAAAAGTGATACACAGGAAATATTCTCAGAATTAGATGAAACAAGTTCCTGAAGTCTTATTTTACCCGGAAGCTTCCAGAGATCCGAAGGAGAGAAGGAGAGGGGCCACCAGGGGCCCACACGCTAGGGTGGCATGGCCAGCCCCTGGCCCGTGCCACCAAGGTGTGAGGCTACCTGGCCCCTCCTCTGACATCCCCCCTTCGCCTATAAAGACCCCCCGACGGAAAAAACCTAAGTACCCAATCAATTTTCCAGAACACATCGCGATCCGCCGCCGCCGTCGACCCAAAGATCGGGAGGGTCCAGAAGCTCTTCCTGGCACCCTGCCGGAGAGGGGAATCGCCACCGGAGGTCTTCTTCATCGCCATGCTTGCCTCTGGAGCGATGAGTGAGTAGTCTACCTTGGACTATGGGTCCATAGCAGTAGCTAGATGGTTGTCTTCTCCACCATGTGCTTCATGTTTAGATCTCATGAGCTGCCCTACATGATTGAGATCACCGTTATGTAATTCTACATGTTTGGTTTGTTGGGATCCGATGAATATTGGTGTTTATGATTAAGTTGCTGTACTGAATATTATCTTTTGTTATCTCTATGTTGTTTATGATCTTGCATGCTCTCCGTTGTTAGTAGCTATCTTGGCCGAGTAGTTGCTAGTGACTCCAAGAGGGGGTATTTATGCTCGATAGTGGGTTCATGAATCTATTTAACCTGGGGGAGTGACAGAAACCTCTAAGGTTGTAGATGTGCTATTGCTACTAGGGAGAAAACAACATTCATATGCTCAAGGGCATATGCTTTGTTTACATTACACACTTTGCTTAATGCAATTATCTGTTGTTCGCAACTTAATACTTGTGGAGTTCTCGGATTGATTCGCCACAAGTGGATTATTAGTCATAGATGCAGTTGGATGGCGGTCTATGTATTTTGTTGTAATGCCCAGAGTAAATCTCATAGTGATCTTCTTGACATATCACGTTTATCTTTATTCTATCAATTGCCCAACTGTAATTTGTTTACCCAGCATGTGTTATTTATCTTATGGAGAGACACCACTAGTGAACTGTGGATCCCGGTCCTATTTCCATCATATTGCTATTACATGTTTACTTTACTCGCACTGTTTACTTTATTCACATACTCTACTGTTTTCCACTCGATACGCTCATATCCTTTGTTTCAAGCAAACCGGTGAGATTGACAACCTCATCGCAAGTTGGGAACAAGGTACTTGGTTGTGTTTTGTGTAGGTTCCACGTTGCAGCTAGCAAGCAAAGCTTGAACAAGGCGCCATATATAAATTGTCCGAAGCTGTCGCAAACTAGCAAGCATCACCTTCAGCCGTCATTGTCTGCTTTTCTCCTGAACGATAAACCTTGGTTTCTTAACTGAGGGAAAATCTGCTGCTATACTCATCATACCTTCCTCTTGGGTTCCCAACTGGCTGGTCATTCACCACGCACAAGGAATCTTCTGGTGCTGTTGACAAGGACTTGAAGAATAAGAAGCTCGTACATTAATTACATTCTCCTACGTCAACCACGCGCTAGCAGCCAATTTTCTGGCGCCGTTGCCGGGGAAGAGTGGAAGACTTCTGCGAGGGGAGTTTTTGCACACACATTCTTTACTTTGTTTTATTGTTTTGCTTTACTTTATTTATTGTACCTGCATTGCTTTATATTAAAAACCCAAAAAAATTAGAATCCTTGGTAGTTGTTATTTCTTTACTTTAGTTTATTATGTCTAGTTCAGTTGCTACTACTATGTCGCCCGAGGATATGATTTTCACTTTTAAACAAAAGGATGAGGAAAGTTTTAAAGAAGCTTGGTCTAGAATTTATAATTGGCATGGAAAGACTGAACCTAAAATGACATTGAGTTTGCTTCTTAGTAGCTTTTACTTTGGACTTTCTCTTCGTTATAGATATGCTTTGGATGCTACTGCTGAAGGAGATTTCCTTCATTGTGATGGAGATCAAGCCTTCAATATTATTAAAAAGTTGATTACAATTTATAGCATGCCAACCTATTTTGATTCCTCTCTTGTGTGCATCTTTAATAGACTTGATACTCTTGAGACTCGCACTGCTAGTTTGAATTCTTGCTACAATACTTTGTGCCAGCATTTTGATTATGTGCCAACAAATTCTGAACCGTCGAGTTGGTATCCTACGGTAAAAATCACCATTAGTGGTGAAACTTTTCATGCTCGTTGTGATATTATGTCTGAATTTTGTCTTATGCCAAAGGATGTTTATGAATCTTTGAGCCTTTGGAAGCTTTCTGAGGGGGGAGAAGGAATTTCTCTTACTAACAATGCCACTATATTTCCCATTGGAATAGCTGAAGGAGTTTTTACAAAAGTCCTAGGAAGAATGATATCTACTGATTATCTTGTTATTGAATGTGTAAGAAAAGGACAAATCACACTTGGAAGATCCCTATTAAAGCTCCAAGGCGCCGTCATTGATGTGGGAAAAGGCAATATAAGATTTATCTCTCCACCTTGCAATAGCCATGTCTTTCCTAGAGTCAAGAGCAAAGGTAAGAAAGGAAGACGTAAGGCACGCGCTGATCCTAGTGCTTCATCACTTGATGTTACTTGATTCGCAATTTTCTGCGCCTAGCTCAAAGGCGTTAAAGAAAAGCACTCTTGGGAGATAACCAATGTTTCTTTTCAGTACTTTTTCTTTTATTTGAGTCTTGTAAGTCATTGCTACTGTAATGACCGCTCCTTATCTTGTTTATTTCATTTTTGTGCCAAGAGAAGCCTCTAATTCGAGTGAGGTAAAGATTTGGGGATGTTGCTGTCCTGAAACTATTTTCGGTGCTGTACCGTAAAAATTCGTATAAATTCTCTGTATATCTTTTGGACCTGCGATTTCTTGTGCATATGCCCCAGGTTATATCCAAACTTTTGTTAGTTGAATACTTTTTGATTTGAGCAACAGAAAACCCCTCAAAAATTCAAACTTTGTTAGCTGTTCAGTTTTGACAGATTTCTGCAATATTTGTGTTTGCCACTTTATCGCTTTCTTTTGAGTTCTTTTGATCACGGAACTTTTGGGAAGGTTGCTACAGTAGTATATACTTTATATGTGGTGGTTTTGAGTTGAAACCTGAAGCAAAAAGAGGGTTGATTATATGTTATGCCTACACTAATTTTGCTAATAGATTTGTGTTTAGTTTTGTATGAAGGAAGTTTTCAAGTGTAGGGATTGGAGAATGATGAGATGAGTTGAAGAATGGACAAAAGCTCAAGCTTGGGGATGCCCATGCATCACCCCAAGAAATATCCAAGAAGTACAAGCATCAAAGCTTGGGGATGCCCCCGAGGCACCCCATCTTCATCGGCAAAAATCAGGTCACCTTTCAAAACACTATATTTTTATTGCTTCATGCACTATGTGTTTTTCTTGGAGCGTCAGTTGTTTTAGTTTTCTTAGTTAGTTTAGTTTATTTTGTTTGCTGCAATAAATAGTTGGACCCCAACAAATTTCCTTTGGAGGATATGTACTCGTTTTCATTTGCAAAGAACACTATAGTTTTCACTCTTATCGTTCACCGAGTGTTCTTCTTTTTCTGCTACTGCTTTTGGTTTTTGTTTTCACCTTGATTTGCATTCAGACCTTGTCATATCTTTTCATCAAGGTGTATTTTTGCCTCTGATATTTATTGGTTTTCATCAAAAGAGGTGTTTATAAAAATTTCAAATGGTGTTGGAAAAAAGAAAAAGCTTTGTGCAAAATAGTGGTACAAGAAGGAGCTTGTGTAGACTGTGGCTTAGGCTTTTTCATGTCATGCTTGATGTCTTTTTGATAGTATGCTTAGTGGTTTTGTTGTAGCATGACTTGTCGCAAATAACTGAGATTGCTTAATGAGCATTTGAAAAAAATCATGCGTTGTTTTTATTGTATGGAAGCATTATTTTGGTTTTCTCCTTGATGCTTTATTTGGGTTGACTTGGCGCATGCTCACACATGTTAGACTCTTACAAAGTCGCCAATAGTTTTTGACTTTTGATGCCATCTTATGCTTCTTTTAATGTCTCTTTGTCGCTCTGCATGATTATGGCCATTATTGCTCTCTTAGTTGGTCGCTACCAGTCTTTTGCTAGCCCTCGCCTTGTACTGAGTATGAGCTCTACTCGTGCATCCAACTCCTAAAAGCCAAAGTTTTCCAAAGTATCCACCATATATACCTACTAGCAATTTGCTATTCCAAGTAAATTTGACTTGCTTTTATTTTCTCTTCAAATTAAACTCTTACCAGTGTTATGCGAAATTCGGTCAGTAAAGCTCTCACGAACCGGAAGGCACACTTTACTTTTTCATGTTCTTAAAAATATGACATTGTGGTCTCTTATGTTGAGTTGTTATGCTTGCAAGTTGTAAGTTGGATTCTAGCCCAGCCATGCTGTCATGGGCAATCTTTCAACATTGCACTTCTTAATTGAGTTGATATCGTGATCTTTTGTTTATGGATGCCCGCGGTGTGAAATGAATTGGGAATCTTGTGGGGATCACGGAGTTTGTATATGTGTTAGGGAAACGCCGGGCCACCAATCTAAGCCATGCATAATTCATGGTGGAAATTTGCAGCATACCCATGGTGAACATTCGACGACACATCTCATAATAAAAAGCTAAACAAATGGCAAATAAAAGAGATGTCGAGGTGTTCATTGTCTGCTTGTCCTATCATTTTGGTGTGGGCTTGTTCCATGTCATCGGGCACGGAGGTACCCCATTGGCGGTTCTCAATGATATGCATATACTTACAGTGACAAGAGCCTTGCTTGGGACTCTAAGTAAAGTAACATGAGGTTTGGGTACTCGCATTCACGGGACACGAGGTTTTCAACTTATGATTTGTCAAGCATATGCATCATAATTGTTCTCGCATTAAATTTAACCATTCAAGATGCTTATGATGGGGGCAATGAGAGCTCAAAGCCGGTAAGTACCATAATTTTTGAAGGTTATAAAACTTGCAATCACTGCTTCCCTCTGCGAAGGGCCTTTCTTCTACTTTTATGTTGAGTCACCACCTTCTTTCTTTATGTACCATTAAGAGAGCATAGTTGTTATTCTTAGTGTGATATGCATTGTCCCAAAGTTCATTCATTGATTCATATTGTTGGTTTCACTTGTTCTCAAATTATTTGTATCTAGTCGCCTCTTAAACTTGAAGGTGTCCTATGCATTTATGTTTTGCTCTCTATGAAGGACAAGCTGAAAACCATTTGTATGTTTTTCCTGATAATTTGAACACACGTTTGACTTTCATTGCTTCATTTTCATGATCTTTTGTTTGTGTTCATTTGCATGTTTACAACATGGTTGCTAAGTTCTTATTGTCAAGATTCTATCTTCATGCCCATGTTTTAAGTTCTTATGATCCCAGCTCACAAATGCTTACATATATGATCAAGATTGTGTAGGTGCATGTCACCTCAAAAATTATTCTTTTGTTATCACTTACCCACTTGAGGACGAGCAGGAGTTAAGCTTAGGGATGCTTGATACGTCTCCAACGTATCTATAATTTTTGATGCTCCATGCTTGTTTTTACACCATTTGCCTACTGTTTCGTTACACGTCGTGGCACTTTTATGCATTTTCCGGAACTAACCTATTAACGAGTTGCCACAGTGCCAGTTCCCTGTTTTCTGTTGTTTTTGTGTTTCAGAAGTGATACACAGGAAATATTCTTGGAATTGGACGAAACAAGTTCCTGAAGTCTTATTTTACCCGGAAGCTTCCAGAGTGTGAGGCCACCTGGCCCCTCCTCTGACATCGCCCCTTCGCCTATAAAGACCCCCCGACAGAAAAAACCTAAGTACCCGATCAATTTTCTAGAACACATCGCGATCCGCCGCCGCCGTCGACCCGAAGATCGGGAGGGTCCAGAAGCTCTTCCTGGCACCCTACCGGAGAGGGGAATCGCCACCGGAGGTCTTCTTCATCGCCATGCTTGCCTCCAGAGCAATGAGTGAGTAGTCTACCTTGGACTATGGGTCCATAGCAGTAGCTAGATGGTTGTCTTCTCCACCATGTGCTTCATGTTTAGATCTCATGAGCTGCCCTACATGATTGAGATCACCGTTATGTAATTCTACATGTTTGGTTTGTTGGGATCCGATGAATATTGGTGTTTATGATTAAGTTGCTGTACTGAATATTATCTTTTGTTATCTCTATGTTGTTTATGATCTTGCATGCTCTCCGTTGTTAGTAGCTATCTTGGCCGAGTAGTTGCTAGTGACTCCAAGAGGGGGTATTTATGCTCGATAGTGGGTTCATGCCTCTATTTAACCTGGGGGAGTGACAGAAACCTCTAAGGTTGTAGATGTGCTGTTGCTACTAGGGAGAAAACAATATTCCTATGCTCAAGGGCATATGCTTTGTTTACATTACACACTTTGCTTAATGCAATTATCTATTGTTCGCAACTTAATACTTGTGGAGTTCTCGGATTGATTCGCCACAAGTGGATTATTAGTCATAGATGCAGTTGGATGGCGGTCTATGTATTTTGTTGTAATGCCCAGAGTAAATCTCATAGTGATCTTCTTGACATATCATGTTTATCTTTATTCTATCAATTGCCCAACTGTAATTTGTTTACCCAACATGTGTTATTTATCTTATGGAGAGACACCACTAGTAAACTGTGGATCCCGGTCCTATTTCCATCATATTGCTATTACCTGTTTACTTTACTCGCACTGTTTACTTTATTCGCATACTCTACTGTTTTCCACTCGATACGCTCATAACCTTTGTTTCAAGCAAACCGGTGAGATTGACAACCTCATCGCAAGTTGGGAACAAAGTACTTGGTTGTGTTTTGTGCAGGTTCCGCGTTGTAGCTAGCGAGCAAAGCTTGGACGAGGCGCCATATATAAATTGTCCGAAGCTGTCGTAAACTAGCAAGCATCACCTTCAGCCGTCATTGTCTGCTTTTCTCCTGAACGATAAACCTTGGTTTCTTAACTGAGGGAAAATCTGCTGCTATACTCATCATACCTTCCTCTTGGGGTTCCCAACTGGCTGGTCATTCACCACGCACAAGGAATCTTCTGGTGCTGTTGACAAGGACTTGAAGAATAAGAAGCTCCTACATTAATTACATTCTCCTACGTCAACCATGCGCTAGCAAAGGCAGCTCATGAGATCTAAACATGAAGCACATGGTGGAGAGAACAACCATCTAGATACTGCTATGGACCCATAGTCTAAGGTAGACTACTCACTCATCGCGCCGGAGGCAAGCATGGCGATGAAGAAGACCTCCGGTGGCGATTCCCCTCTCCGGTAGGGTGCCGGGAAGAGCTTTAGGACCCTCCCGATCTTTGGGTCGACAGCAGCGGTGGATCGCGATGTGTTCTAGAAAAGTGATCGGGTATTTAGGTTTTTCCCGTCGAGGGGTCTTTATAGGCAAAGGGGCAAAGTCAAGAGTGGGCCGAGGCGCCGTCAAAAATAGGGGGCGCGGCCAGGGGCCAGGCCACGCCGCCCTATTGTGTGGGCCCCTCGTGGCCCCACTCCATCTCCTCTTCGGTTCTCTGGAAGCTTCGGTGAATTTTTGGACGTTCGGCTTTTGTTTCGTCCAATTCCAAGAATATTTCCTGTGTAACTTTTCTGAAACACAAAAATAGCAGAAAACAGGGAACTGACACTGTGGCGACTTGTTAATAGGTTAGTTCCGGAAAATGCATAGAAGTGCCACAAAGTGTAACGAAACACTAAGCAAATGGTGTAAAAACAAGCATGGAGCATAAAAAATTATAGATAAGTTTTGGACATATCAATGTGCTGTTGTCACTAGGGAGAAAACAATATTCTTATGTCCAAGGTAAAAATGCTTTGTTTACATTACACACTTTGCTTAATGCAGTTATCTATTGTTCACAACTTAATACTCATGGGTGTTCAGACGATATCCCCGTGGGTGGATTATTAGTCATAGATGCAGTTGGATGGCTGTCTATATATTTTGTTGTAATGCCCAGAGTAAATTGCATAGTGATCTTTATTCTATCAATTGCCCAACTGTAATTTGTTTACCCAGCATGTGTTATTTATCTTATGGAGAGACACCACTAGTGAACTGTGGACCCCGGTCCAATTTCCTTTATATTGCTACCACCTGTTTATTTTTACTCGCATTGTTTACTTTCTCGCATACTACTATTGCTTTCCACTCGATACGCTCATACCTTTGTTTACAGCAAACCGGTGAGATTGACAACCTCATCTTAAGTTGGGAGCAAAGTATTTGGTTGTGTTGTGTGCAGGTTCCGCGTTGCTACTAGTTGAAGACGCGCTAACACGTTATCGTTAACGGCTCCCTTGTTGGAGTGTCACTAGGCTAGCAAGCATCACCTTCTGGAGTTTGGCTTTTTCCTGGACTGACAAACCTTGGTTTCTTACTGAGGAAAAATTTGCTGCTGTACTCATCATACCTTCCTCTTGGGGTTCCTAACTGGACGGTGAAATTACATCAACACCGTGCCGCATCAGCGATTCTCATGTCTAAATAGTATAATTTGTTTACCTTTATGTCTAAATGGTATAATTTGCACAAGTTTATGTCTAAATAGTTTAATTGTTGAAGTTTATGTCTAGCTTTGCCAATCAATATATTAAGTCTGTGTCAAACAGATAAATGCCGAAATCTGTTATGTTAAAAAATTATGTTATCTGTTTCTTCAAAAAAAAATTGTGGAGTGTGTTTTTGATCATCGAGTATGTAAAATCACCATGAAATCCACATCTGAATTCAAATTAGAGTGTATGCAAAAATTCTAGGAACTCACTGTTGTATATGGTTGCAGCACTACCAACTAAGATCTCAGAATAGGTCACATTTAACATGTAAATTACAATAACTCACATGTAACTTCAATGGCAAAATATAGGTCACCACACATAACCGGGAATAGATTCCTTTACATAGTTAAACCTCCAGAATTGTTAATACTATTTACTCCCAGATATGTCTATCTGACATGCAATCCAAATTGCAAAGTCTTAACATAAGCATAGACAACTAAATTTTTACAACTTATCCGTGAGAAATGGACTTTTGATCCTGTTTGGCTTTGTCTTGTTCTGATCACCAGCTTTCAGCATGTCAGTAATCTTGTTCTCTAACTTCTCATTCTCTTCCTTGAGATCACCCCTATACTTATTCCAACTCTTCTCCTCCGACATGATCCTGTACTTTTCACCTGATAGATCAGATTTCCTCTTCCCCAAATAATTGTACAAATCGCACTCATTTTTGTTTTCACACAAACATATATTTGCTGGCACATAAAAAATATCAAATGATTGGGTTGTGAAACACCCCCCCCCCCTCCCAAGATTTAACTATCGAAAACGACGAAGATGCCAACATGAGGAATCTGAGGTCAATACTGCTAGATCTACATAATTCTACAGCAAGGGTTCAATCTAGTTAATTAATTTTGTGTTTTGCACTTTTAATCTTTGGCTTACGGTTTAGTTTTAATTAAGCCGAGCTTCATCTACAAGATTAAGATATTCACACATGGTAAAATTTCTATATATGAGATCCTTGATTCCTCGATTGTTGACATGTGGAAGCATTTAATCATTTATTTTGCAGATATATAAAGTAGCTGCACTATATGTGAGGATAATATCGATCTTTGTAGATATATATTTTGATAGATATAAATGAATGGTAAACCTATATGCCTTTGTAATTGGTCTGTTTCGTTTAATGCTGACTGCATACACCATTGCCTACAATTATTGTGGTGTTATTTACATTGATGCTAGTATGACCATTGGGAACCATTTATCTCTATCTCTATTTCTATTTGTATTTTTATTTTCTATTTTCTATCTCTATCTCTACCTCTACCTCTATCTCCATCTACTTCTACACATAATGAAATAAACACCCAAATAATTGCTCCTAAAATAAATCCACAAATCCCTCTACTTCTAGAGCATTAAATGAGCTAAATTAGCAATGAAAGTTAAAAGCTCTAAGTTGCTAACCTTTTAGAACACTTGGATAGAAGTGGCGACACCAAATTTTGACAAAAAATGGAGGCCAATATGGATGAACTCGAGCTTGTTGCATGAAGAACACTTAGAGAGTGGAGAGGGGAATGGCTGGCTTGGGAAAAGAGAAGCAGATTTTATATAGGAAACTTATTAGTCCCGGTTGGTATCACCAACCGGGATTAAAGGGTGAGTCTTTAGTCCAGGTTGATGATTCCAACCAGGACTAATGAGTTTGGCAACAGCCGGATTCGACCCCAGACCCTTTAGTCCCGGTTAGTCTCACGAACCGGGACTAAAGAGTGCAAACGAACCGGGACTAAAGGGTCTGGGGCCTGCGGCTGAAAAAAGGCATGGGACCCGCGACATTAGTCCCGGTTTATTTTTTTTCTTAAAAGTTATTGTTACTATTTGCAAAGAGAACATGCCATATAGAATGAACAATAAGCATTCATGCAAAAATAAATCAAGTATTAGAAGCACAAACTAAACAAGAATCCTTACCCAGTTTACCACAATAAAAAGTTAACAGCATCTGCAACTCCTTGCTGGCCTGAGATGAAACAGTTTCACTATAGGCCTACAGATACATTTATAATGTGCAAATACATCATAATGTGATGAAATTTTGGTCATATGTCCCACTCAATCTATTGGTAAGAAATAGTATATTACTAATTATGGATGAACAACACTCAGATTGCATCCACACACGACCTCGCACAAGTCCACAAGCCTGGACGAAGTGGCATCAGGGCTCACGCCGGAGTAAGCTGCAAATTGCTAAGTTTAGATTGGGAACACATAGCTAGGTAGAACATTGTCAGGAAACCCTTTTGCTTACCTCCGCACTTGTAATGCATTGCATCAGTCTTGTGAGCGTCAACGACAGCCTTCATAGACAAGCTCCGTGAGCCTTCATCAACTACACCCTCTGTTTGTGTTTTTACCAGCTTCTCGGCATTAACACGAACACCTGATGTACAAAGAGGGCATTGACATCCAAACAACAAAATTATTCAGGCAGCAACACAGTTTGGTGACCACGCCACATCTAGGAAGATCATTCTTGTACTGCCGGAGACGTATCGTACAGTGACGAAGCATTAGAGTCGACAGGCAGCTTGGCGTCCAACACGAGGGGCCGGCGGGATAAGTCATCGACGCAGAGGCCGGTTCGCTCCCACGGTGCAAATGCACAAAAGTGTTAGCCTCCGCGCTGCTGCGCGTGTAGGCGGCGTCACTTCTGGTTGTGGGCTGATTTTAAAATAACTAGCACAGTGGCCCTCGCAAATGCGAGTGCAATATATGAAAATGTCCAGAACATATATATGTGTTTCCATGTATAATTATATAGGAAGATTATACAGAATATAATATATTGTAGCCCTGAATATTATGGTAAATAAGATATCATGTGGGTGGAAAACAACTTTATTGTAATTAAAATATGGGTAAAATAACCACTTTGACAAAAAGATCTATATGTGTTCGTTGTATACGGTCATATTAGACCTATTTATAGTATTAAATTCATATTTCAAGCTAGAATGTTACTCATTTTATTTTATGTTCTTAGCAGATTTTATTTTTCTTCATTATTGAAGCTTGTTAAAATAGCATTAATTTGGTACAATATTAACTCATGTTGAATTATAAAAACTTAAGTGCTGATGTCCAAATAATGATGGAAAAGAACCGTGCAATTTTTTGTGTATATATTTATTAAGATATTTTTTCATGGTCTATTATAATAAATATTCATCTGTTTTGTGGGTCAGCTCAGCCGCTCTTGAACATTACGCTTACTGTTAGTAACAAAAGTATTATATTCACCCTTCGCACCTAAATAAAACTTCTATATATGTAAAATGTAATGTTACATATATTTGAGATGCATTCTGATTTCTACCTTCTTGTCATTATTTATATCGCCATTTCTATCGGACCGGATTCTTAAGAGTGTTTAATTCAACTTGGCCATCCTTTATAATTAAAAAGGGGTATTTGAACTATCATGTAAAAGTTTAAGTATTAGATTTTCCATAAAAGTAGCATTTAAATATATTACATTCTATTAGAATATATGTATAAAATACATGTATAGTTGCATATATTTTATCAGATGATTGTGTTCATATATAAATGCCATATATTTTTGGAAGATCGGTTATCTGCTGGCAGGATAAAAAATGCTCCTTTCGGGGTATTAATAAATATGTGTGTCCCTAGGTTCCATCTGCTTATTTGATACCGTTAGAAAAGTGCAGAGAAGAAATTGTATTTTGTGAGTTTTAAAGTTTGGATCAATTTGTTTTATTGCATAATAATTATTTATGACGGCAGGCCCACAAGAAGTTTAGAGCGATTATCAAGCATTTATCTATGTTAATTATATATTCACCGATCTAACTATGAAAATAATTTAGGTGATGTGGATCAACTTCGTATAGCTCTTTCAGTATATATAGATATTTTTCTGTCACCTATATGTAGACTGCATCGATCGGAAGTTTTTAATGATTTATCAGCTTAGTCTGAGTATTTTGTGAACATATATATGACTACATATTTTTAGTTAAATCATAGCAATAAATAATAAATGGGAATCTAGATATCGACAATTATTTTTTCTTTTGACACATATATGTATTTGAGTTTATTAGATCATGGTTTAACATTTTCTTTTGGACAAGCTGATGTATTTGAATTTATTAAATTGTGCACTTTAAGGTGGAGGTCTCAGTAGCTCTTATAATTCTTGACGTTAAGGAAGAGAAGGAAAAAATCTTAGACTCTATACGTAACAACAATTGAGAGATTTAAAGATGTACGTGATTCTTTTTTTAAACTTCTCCGGTTTCCACATCTTGTCACCATGGTTCAGCCTTTTTTTAACAACTACCAACATCAAACGTGACAGCCTGGTTACGTGGCTGATAATTAATTTGTGTTAAACTGGTTACGTAATTGATATTTTGTGTTAAATCTAAGCCGTGAATTTTAGATCTAACAATCATAATTATTTAGATGATGTGGATCAACGTGTTGCCCCTATTTTAGATCACTGTATTATGCTTTTAGTATATAGTAGATGGATTCGAATTTCCAAGGCCGCTCTAGACTCGACTGTAACCCACACCGTTTGTCCTTCCTCTCAGCCCTTCCTACCCATGGTGGCACACCCTGCACCGCCCCTGCCTCCTCCGCCCTCACCCTCCCCCCACTCCCATCCCCTGCCACTTCTCCTCCCTCCATGCAGGCGATGCAATGGCCCGTGGGCGGGGTCAGGCAGATGGTCAGCCGGGGCGATGGTTCTACCAAGTTTGCGCATCCTTTTTGTGCTTTCTTCACAACACAATTTTAAGTTCATATGCAATTAAAGATAAAATTTGTACCTACGGCAATGTGTTCATCTCTACAAAATCATGTATTTTAGAAGGGATAAATGAGAGTAAGGTAAAAATAAATAGTTCCTGGGAGACACAAAAAATGATGTTGTCGCATTTGCGAGGACCCTTGTGCTAGTTATTTCAAACAACACATCATGAATCCACTTATGTCCATACATTGCTCAACACATACAAAATGATGAAATATTTCATCGCCCCACTATATTTGTAAGAGTTACAATATTTACGGAGTTTTCAATATCATACTGAGTTTGATCCAACTCGGTGATCTCCAACCCAAGATAGACAGGGCGGTTGGGGGGTGGAAGTTTGGTGGTTCCATTCTCCAGGGCCAAAACAATATATGGCATCAATGGTCTATCATCTGGGTTTTCCTGGACGCACAACAGTGCTACATGGATGCATAGATAAACCTGAGCTAGCGAACATGTATCCATGATAGAGGAGTCAGGCAAATCCTCTATCTTCCCTTCCTTCCACATATTCCATGACTGAAACAATTAAAGCATCATTAATTTTCCTTTGAAACCTATGCCTACCTTTTCAAATATACAACTTGAAACAAAGCATGCATATATGTACTCACATAGGCTATGAGGCTAGGAAAGCCCATGGTTCGACTATTGGAGCTTCCCTTTATACCAGTCACAACCTCCAATAGTAATACACCAAAGCTATAGATGTCGGATTTGGTGGAGAAGATACCTTGCATCGCATACTCAGGAGCCATGTAGCCACTGTGATTATCACTTTCAATAGTTAAATAATGCATTTAAGTAGTTACATATATATGAGAAGTAATTGATTCAAGCAATCACTCACTATGTTCCCACTACGCGTTGTGTGCTTGCATTTTCTTGGTTATCCTTAAAGATCCTCGCCATTCCAAAATCTGCTATCTTGGGTTTCATCTCTCTATCCAACAAAACATTTCCAGCTTTGAGATCTCTGTGGATTATGGTCAGTCTTGAATCTTGATGGAGATAGAGAAGGCCCTTTGCGACACCTTTGATTATATTAAACCTTTTCTCCCAATCCAGTAGATGTTTTTTTGAATAATCTGCAAACAATGTAAATGTAAGAAAATTATGTTGAGTTGTTGTAGGAAATGTTGGGTTATTAAATTCGCTAGGAAGTACCAAAAAGGGTTGCATCTAAGCTGTTATTAGGCAAATACTCATAAATCAGCAGTTTTTCATCTCCCTCGCCACAACATCCAAGAAGTCGAACCAAATTTCTATGCTGCAATTTGGCAATAAGAAGTACTTCATTCTTGAATTCAGTTGCTCCTTGATGAGAGTCCCTACTTAACCTTTTGACAGCAATTTGTTGGCCACCTAGCGTCCCCTGCATAATTTCAAGAATTTTTTGTTTGTCATGTGAGCAAATCAAGTAAATAATCGATTATAGAATACATTAGAGGAAAACGGTATTGAATAGAAGACCTTATAAACTTTGCCGAAGCCTCCTTGTCCAATCATACATTCTTTGGAGAAATCACGTGTCGCTAGTGAAATTTCCTCAAATGTCACAAAAGGGAACTCAAATTCGCTTGAAGCATCCGATGCTCCCTTGTTGTATTTTTCATGGTTTCTGTTCTTACCTTTCCAGAAAAATACAGATGTTTCAGAAAAGATCAATTAGGTAAAGGTATTACAACGTACCAGGATGTAAATTAAACGTACATTTGAATTTCAACCATGCAGTCAAAAGGCACACTAGAACCGCGAGGCTTCCTAAAGCAAGCAATGCAGTTCTCACTACGTTGCTCTTTGTCCTTTTATCTGTCCATGCACACCATGAAAATAGAGAGTATTAAGCCATAGAGAAAGTATATATTATTATAAAGAAGGCGATATGCATCTTTTTTATGTCAAAAAAAAGATTAGCATCGATCGCAAGGAGAAAAGATTTGGTACCAGATGATGCAGCATCTAATCCGGCAAGCCGGAGATAGAGCGTCTCTGTGGCGGGGCTTGCACCTTGGATTGCTGCCAAGGTTGGCGTAGTATGCGTATGCCACGCAGGAGCAGTTGCGGCTGCAATAAGCCGCACACTTCTCCAAGGACGTGCCTGCTGCTACAAGCACAAACCTGTCCGGCGCCTTCATCCCCGTCAAGGCCACAAAACCACCGCCGCACCCTTGAGCTTGCAGCGCCTTTTCTCGTCGGCAGCCCTCGGAGAACCTGTCGTCGCTCCAGTCCTCTGTGTTCACCGGCTCAAAGCCTTGGAGGCATTTGCACGTCGGCACCGGTGTTTCCGTCTCGTCGCAGTACCCATAGGGGCCGCAGTACCCGTACTGGGTGCAGGGCCAGCTCGGTAACTGGCCGAGAACAGCCCATGACGATGAGCTAGCATTCCAGCTCTGCATTTGGAGCTTGCCGGAGTAGATCAGCACGTCCCTCGTGCGCGGGGCGCCGTCCGAGAGGCTGAAGGTCGTGTAGCTCTCCTCATCGTTGTTGACGACGGCAAAGTAGATGGTGATGGCGCTCGTGCTGGTCATCTGGAACTGGTGCTCGCTCTTGGGCAGGAAACCTGTCCAGGGCGCGCTGCGGTACACAGGGCGTGTCCCATTCCAGATGAATACCTGGATGAACGACGAGTCGCTGCCGTAGGAGATGCTCCCCGGCGAGGGGTCGCCAGGGCCTTTCCAAGACACAAGGTGCTCGGCGACACGCGTCCCTATCCGTGTCCGCATCTTCATGCTAGGCAAGAATGTATCAGTGGGGTTGTCGAAACTCTGCCACATGGTGGTGCCATTGGTCGAGCGGATGATGAGGTTGCCGGTGCTCAGAAGCACGGCCACCGCGGACGAAGAACTCGCCGGGGCGGTGACCACGTCCGACGACCAAAAGATACGGCTACCATTACTATCGGACAGGACAAGATTGGAGCTGTTGGTGAGGGAGAGCGTCGGCGTACCAGAAGTGCTGTTCATGACTGGGGCATCCCGGTTGGCGACCCACACCACGGTCCGCTCGGAGATGCCGTTGTACCATATGCCGAGGTGCAGGTTGCCGGGAGCGGAACTGGATGGAGAGAAGAATCCCAAGGTGAACTGACCACCATCGGAGATGATGGTGGCGCCAGGGGAGAGCGGCTTGCCGGGGATAAGCCGGTCGTCGGCTGCTCGAAAGGGCAGGAACACAAATATGAGGATGGTGACGGAGCAGGCCAGAGCTGACCAATCCATCCTGTTTCCCCAGACAAGAATTGTGATACGGCAGTAGTAGTATAGATGTGATTCCGGAATGCTAGATGTACTTGTTCTGGTCTTATTACATTCTTCTTGGCCTTTGTCATACAAGCAACAATAATGCACAGATTTTGCAAAAATAATTTCGCGCTAGTTTCCGTGCTGGCATTTGAGCTGTGTACATCTATCTTCATTTGACTTTGCAAATATAAAAGTAGTATACTCTTCCTTCTTTTAAGATAAACCATTGCTGGCGCTCAACTGCTCATGATCTCATATGTACACGCAGATGGGGTGACTTGAGGGAAGAGGGATACGGGCCGTAGCGGCCACGGTATCCGGGCGTCGTGGAACATATTGCGGAGGAACTCGTTGCCGAGACAACTGCGGCCGTCTCCTTCGCTAAGAAGAAATTGGGGAGAGTGCTACCTCGGCGAAGTTCACGCTCCACGGCTGCTAAGGAGGAGGGAGCCTCAGTTCATGATGGAGACGACAGACAAGGGTTGTCTTTCTCTCTCCTAGAATGTGTCCACCGTAGTGTAATATGTATTCCTGTCAATCGTCGGAATGGTATCTGCTCACACACATGGCCCTGAAATTATTATAGGACGAACAAGAACATGGAACCTGGCGGGAGCAGATGCCCCAATGATCAACCGTTCATTTACCTGTGGCCTTTAAATTCCTCTGGGCCTTTGTCATACAAGCAACAATAATTCACAGGTTTTGCAAATATAATTTTGCGCCAGTTTCGTGCCGGAGTTGACATTTGCGCTGTCTATACGTCTATCTTCATATGACTTTGCAAATATACAAGCACTAGTCTATTTCCTTCTTTAAGGTAAACCATTGTTTTGTTTTAAGGGATATAAGGTAAGCCATTGTTGGTACTCAACTGCTCATATGTAGACGTAGATGGGTCAGTTGACTTGATTAGAGATTAGATGACATCCAATGATACCACCTTCTTGGCCAATTTTAGTGTCTGGTCGTTGTCACACTCATAGCCGTCGGATTAAACTATATTTCATCTTTTTTAAACCATGAATCTCAATAAATAAATTGGATGGTTGTCATGTCAACATTAAAATAGGAAGTGTTATTTACCAGTCGTCTATGAAGTAATAGGAAAATCGTTTTATTTTGGGTTAATTGGACGGAGTTATCGGAGACTTAATTAGTGGCGACACATCTGGCTGCCACAAGAAAACTGGAGGGTCCGCAAAAATTCGGAGGGTCTGCAATCGTAGAATCTGCGTATTTTCTCCATGTCTTAAGCATTTTGTTGTGCCCATTATAGTATGAAGATCAACTAACAGAAGAAAATGTGTCGCTTTGGTGCAGTGGGTGGACACATATTCCGCCGCATCTAATGGAGCCGTCGAGCGGACAAACTGGACATATCCACTTTTTTCCTATTCGGATCCACATGGTATACATACCATTTTTACAAAGTACTAATGCAAACACACCATAGTTCATAACAATAATTAAGAAAATGCTACGTAGTTCAAGTTGAGCTGTTCAACTAAGCATAATGAAACATATACTAATTTGACGTAGTTCAAGTAAGCATTTTTTAAGATAGCAATTTTTTTTAGGTGAAGATAGCAAACAATTAAACTAAGCATACTAGTCCAATCTCAAGTTGGTGTCGGTGATAATAGGTTGGTTCTTTGCAATAGCTTTTCTTATGGATCTTAATTTTTTTTGTTTGAAGCTAGCACAGTGGCCCTCGCAAATACGAGGGCAATATCTGAAAATGTCCAGAACATATATATGTGTTTCCATATATAATTGTATAGGAAGATTATATACAATATAATATATTGTAACGCTGAATATTATGGTAAATAAGATATCATGTATGCGGAAAACAACTTTATAGTAATTAAAATATGGGTAAAATAACCACTTTGAAAAAAGGACTATACGTGTCCGTTGTACACGGTCATATTAGACCTATTTATAGTATAAAAATCTTATTGCAAGCTACAATGTTACTCATTTTATTTCATGTTCATAGAAGATTTTATTTTTCTTCATTATTGAAACTTGTTAAAGTAACATTAATTTGGGGCAATATTAACTCATTTTCAAGTTATAAAAACTTAATTGCTGATGTCGAAGTAATGATGGAAAAGAACTGTGCAGTTTTTTCTGCATATATTTATTGAGATATGTCTTTCATGGTCTATTATAATAAATATTCATCTGTTTTGTGGGTCAGCTCGGCCGCTCTTGAACATTACGTTTATTGTTAGTAACAAAAGTATTATATTCTCCCTACACACCTAAATAAAACTTTTACATATGTAAGATGTAATGTTACATTTATTTGAGATGCATTCTGATTTTTACCTTCTGGTCATTATTTATATCCCCATTTACATCGGACCGGGTTCTTAAGAGTGTTTATTTCAACTTGCTCATCCTTTATAATTTTAATTTTAAAAAGGGGTATTTTGAACTATCATGTAAAAGTTTAAGTATTAGATTTTCCATAAACGTAGCATTGAAATATATTACATTCTCTTAGAATATATGTATAAAATAAATGTATAGTTGCATATATTTTATCAGATGATTGTGTTCATATTTAAATGTCATATATTTTTGGAAGATCGGTTATCTGCTGGCAAGATCAAAGATGCTCCTTTCGGGGTATTAATCAAAACTGTGTGTCCCTAGGATTCGGTTTGCTTCTTTGATATCGTTAGAAAAGTGTGGAGATGAAATTGTATTTCATGAGTTTGTGTCCGTTGTCTTTCTAGATTACTTCATGTTGGCGCCGGGCAAGAATCAGTCGTGTACTTTCTAAACTTGTTGTGCGTCTCATCAATCTCCACCGTTTATACATCTTAGTTTTTGCTTGACGAATCTCCACCGTTGGTTGCTAGCTATTTTTATAATATAATAGATAGATTATAAGTTCATACACAATTAAAGATAAAATTTATACCTATGGCAATGTGTTCATGTCTACAACATCATGTATTTTAGAAGGGATAAATGAGAGTAAGGTAAAAATAAATAGTTTCATGGGAGACACGAAAAATGATGTTGTCGCATTTGCGAGGATCCTTGTGCTAGTTATTTCAAACAACATATCATGAATGACCCATTTTTTCTGCGCAAAACATCCTTACTAACAGAGTATCAATCAACCAGTAACAAAATAACACATACTTTACTTACTTGTGATCCACTCATACATTGCTCAACACATACAACAATGATGAAATATTTCATCGCCCCTCTATGTTTGTAAGAGTTACAATATTTGTAGAGTTTTCAACATCATATCGAGTTTGATCCAACTCGCTGTTCCCCAACCCAAGATAGGCGGGACGGTTGGGGGGTGGAAGTTTGGTGGTTCCATTTTCCAAGGCCGAAACAATATATGGCATCAATGGTCTATCATCTGGATTTTCCTGGACGCACAACAATGCTACATGGATGCATAGATAAACCTGACCTAGCGAACATGTATCCATGATAGAGGAGTCAGGCAAATCCTCTAGCTTCCCTTCCTTCCACATATTCCATGACTGAAACAATCAAAGCATCATTAATTTTCCTTTGAAACCTATGCCATATACAACTTGAAACAAAGCATGCATATATGTACTCACATAGGCTATGAGGCTAGGAAAGCCCATGGTTCGACTATTGGAGCTTCCCTTTATTCCAGTCACAACCTCCAATAGTAATACACCAAAGCTATAGATGTCGGATTTGGTCGAGAAGATACCTTGCATTGCATACTCTGGAGCCATGTAGCCACTGTGATTATCAATTTCAATAGTTAAATAATGCATTTAAGTAGTAACATATATATATATATATATATATTAGAAGTAATTGATTCAAGCAATCACTCACTATGTTCCCACTACACGTTGTGTGCTTGCATTTTCTTGGTTATCCTTAAAGATCCTCGCCATACCAAAATCTGCTATCTTGGGTTTCATCTCTCTATCCAGCAAAACATTTCCAGCTTTGAGATCTCTGTGGATTATGGTTAGTCGTGAATCTTGATGGAGATAGAGAAGCCCCTTTGCGACACCCTTGATTATATTAAACCGTTTCTCCCAATCCAGTAGATGTTTTTTGGAATAATCTGCAAACAAAGTAAATGTAAGAAAATTATGTTGATTTGTTATAGGAAATGTTGGGTTATTCAATTCGCTAGGAAGTACCAAAAAGGGTTGCATCTAAGCTGTTATTAGGCAAATACTCATAAATCAGTAGCTTTTCATCTCCCTCGCCACAACATCCAAGAAGTCGAACCAAATTTCTATGCTGCAATTTGGCAATAAGAAGTACTTCAGTCTTGAATTCAGTTGCTCCTTGGTGAGAGTCCCTACTTAGCCTTTTGACAGCAATTTGTTGACCACCTAGTGTTCCCTGCATAATTTCAAGAAATTTGAGTTTGTCATTTGAGCAAATCAAGTAAATAATCGATTATAGAATACATTAGAGGAAAACGGTGTTGAATAGATGACCTTATAAACTTTGCCGAAGCCTCCTTGTCCAATCATACATTCTTTGGAGAAATTGTGTGTCGCGAGTGAAATTTCCTCAAATGTCACAAAAGGGAACTCGAGTTCGCTTGAAGCATCCGATGCTCCCTTGTTGTATTTTTCCTGGTTTCTGTTCTTGCCTTTTCCAGAAAAATACAGATGTTTCAGAAAAGATCAATTAGGTAAAGGTACTACAACGTGCCAGGTTGTAAATTCAACGTACATTTGAATTTCAACCATGCAGTCAAAAGGCACACTAGAACCGCGAGGCTTCCTAAAGCGAGCAATGCAGTCTTCACTACGTTGCTCTTTGTCCTTTTATCTGTCCATGCACACCATGAAAAGAGAGAGTATTAAGCCATAGAGAAAGTAAATTATTATAAAGAAGGCCATATGCATCGCTTTTATGCCGAAAAAGGGGAAGGATTAGCATCAATCGCAAGGAGGAAAAGATTTGGTACCAGATGATGCAGCATCCAATCCGGCAAGCCGGAGATAGAGCGTCTCTGTGGCGGGGCTTGCACCTTGGATTGCTGCCAAGGTTGGCGTAGTATGCGTATGCCACGCAGGAGCAGTTGCGGCTGCAATAAGCCGCACACTTCTCCAAGGACGTGCCTGCTGCTACAAGCACAAACCTGTCCGGCGCCTTCATCCCCGTCAAGGCCACAAAACCACCGCCGCACCCTTGAGCTTGCAGCGCCTTTTCTCGTCGGCAGCCCTCGGAGAACCTGTCGTCGCTCCAGTCCTCTGTGTTCACCGGCTCAAAGCCTTGGAGGCATTTGCACGTCGGCACCGGTGTTTCCGTCTCGTCGCAGTACCCATAGGGGCCGCAGTACCCGTACTGGGTGCAGGGCCAGCTCGGTAACTGGCCGAGAACAGCCCATGACGATGAGCTAGCATTCCAGCTCTGCATTTGGAGCTTGCCGGAGTAGATCAGCACGTCCCTCGTGCGCGGGGCGCCGTCCGAGAGGCTGAAGGTCGTGTAGCTCTCCTCATCGTTGTTGACGACGGCAAAGTAGATGGTGATGGCGCTCGTGCTGGTCATCTGGAACTGGTGCTCGCTCTTGGGCAGGAAACCTGTCCAGGGCGCGCTGCGGTACACAGGGCGTGTCCCATTCCAGATGAATACCTGGATGAACGACGAGTTGCTGCCGTAGGAGATGCTCCCCGGCGAGGGGTCGCCAGGGCCTTTCCAAGACACAAGGTGCTCGGCGACACGCGTCCCTATCCGTGTCCGCATCTTCATGCTAGGCAAGAATGTATCAGTGGGGTTGTCGAAACTCTGCCACATGGTGGTGCCATTGGTCGAGCGGATGATGAGGTTGCCGGTGCTCAGAAGCACGGCCACCGCGGACGAAGAACTCGCCGGGGCGGTGACCACGTCCGACGACCAAAAGATACGGCTACCATTACTATCGGACAGGACAAGATTGGAGCTGTTGGTGAGGGAGAGCGTCGGCGTACCAGAAGTGCTGTTCATGACTGGGGCATCCCGGTTGGCGACCCACACCACGGTCCGCTCGGAGATGCCGTTGTACCATATGCCGAGGTGCAGGTTGCCGGGAGCGGAACTGGATGGAGAGAAGAATCCCAAGGTGAACTGACCACCATCGGAGATGATGGTGGCGCCAGGGGAGAGCGGCTTGCCGGGGATAAGCCGGTCGTCGGCTGCTCGAAAGGGCAGGAACACAAATATGAGGATGGTGACGGAGCAGGCCAGAGCTGACCAATCCATCCTGTTTCCCCAGACAAGAATTGTGATACGGCAGTAGTAGTATAGATGTGATTCCGGAATGCTAGATGTACTTGTTCTGGTCTTATTACATTCTTCTTGGCCTTTGTCATACAAGCAACAATAATGCACAGATTTTGCAAAAATAATTTCGCGCTAGTTTCCGTGCTGGCATTTGAGCTGTGTACATCTATCTTCATTTGACTTTGCAAATATAAAAGTAGTATACTCTTCCTTCTTTTAAGATAAACCATTGCTGGCGCTCAACTGCTCATGATCTCATATGTACACGCAGATGGGGTGACTTGAGGGAAGAGGGATACGGGCCGTAGCGGCCACGGTATCCGGGCGTCGTGGAACATATTGCGGAGGAACTCGTTGCCGAGACAACTGCGGCCGTCTCCTTCGCTAAGAAGAAATTGGGGAGAGTGCTACCTCGGCGAAGTTCACGCTCCACGGCTGCTAAGGAGGAGGGAGCCTCAGTTCATGATGGAGACGACAGACAAGGGTTGTCTTTCTCTCTCCTAGAATGTGTCCACCGTAGTGTAATATGTATTCCTGTCAATCGTCGGAATGGTATCTGCTCACACACATGGCCCTGAAATTATTATAGGACGAACAAGAACATGGAACCTGGCGGGAGCAGATGCCCCAATGATCAACCGTTCATTTACCTGTGGCCTTTAAATTCCTCTGGGCCTTTGTCATACAAGCAACAATAATTCACAGGTTTTGCAAATATAATTTTGCGCCAGTTTCGTGCCGGAGTTGACATTTGCGCTGTCTATACGTCTATCTTCATATGACTTTGCAAATATACAAGCACTAGTCTATTTCCTTCTTTAAGGTAAACCATTGTTTTGTTTTAAGGGATATAAGGTAAGCCATTGTTGGTACTCAACTGCTCATATGTAGACGTAGATGGGTCAGTTGACTTGATTAGAGATTAGATGACATCCAATGATACCACCTTCTTGGCCAATTTTAGTGTCTGGTCGTTGTCACACTCATAGCCGTCGGATTAAACTATATTTCATCTTTTTTAAACCATGAATCTCAATAAATAAATTGGATGGTTGTCATGTCAACATTAAAATAGGAAGTGTTATTTACCAGTCGTCTATGAAGTAATAGGAAAATCGTTTTATTTTGGGTTAATTGGACGGAGTTATCGGAGACTTAATTAGTGGCGACACATCTGGCTGCCACAAGAAAACTGGAGGGTCCGCAAAAATTCGGAGGGTCTGCAATCGTAGAATCTGCGTATTTTCTCCATGTCTTAAGCATTTTTTTGTGCCCATTATAGTATGAAGATCAACTAACAGAAGAAAATGTGTCGCTTTGGTGCAGTGGGTGGACACATATTCCGCCGCATCTAATGGAGCCGTCGAGCGGACAAACTGGACATATCCACTTTTTTCCTATTCGGATCCACATGGTATACATACCATTTTTACAAAGTACTAATGCAAACACACCATAGTTCATAACAATAATTAAGAAAATGCTACGTAGTTCAAGTTGAGCTGTTCAACTAAGCATAATGAAACATATACTAATTTGACGTAGTTCAAGTAAGCATTTTTTAAGATAGCAATTTTTTTTAGGTGAAGATAGCAAACAATTAAACTAAGCATACTAGTCCAATCTCAAGTTGGTGTCGGTGATAATAGGTTGGTTCTTTGCAATAGCTTTTCTTATGGATCTTAATTTTTTTTGTTTGAAGCTAGCACAGTGGCCCTCGCAAATACGAGGGCAATATCTGAAAATGTCCAGAACATATATATGTGTTTCCATATATAATTGTATAGGAAGATTATATACAATATAATATATTGTAACGCTGAATATTATGGTAAATAAGATATCATGTATGCGGAAAACAACTTTATAGTAATTAAAATATGGGTAAAATAACCACTTTGAAAAAAGGACTATACGTGTCCGTTGTACACGGTCATATTAGACCTATTTATAGTATAAAAATCTTATTGCAAGCTACAATGTTACTCATTTTATTTCATGTTCATAGAAGATTTTATTTTTCTTCATTATTGAAACTTGTTAAAGTAACATTAATTTGGGGCAATATTAACTCATTTTCAAGTTATAAAAACTTAATTGCTGATGTCGAAGTAATGATGGAAAAGAACTGTGCAGTTTTTTCTGCATATATTTATTGAGATATGTCTTTCATGGTCTATTATAATAAATATTCATCTGTTTTGTGGGTCAGCTCGGCCGCTCTTGAACATTACGTTTATTGTTAGTAACAAAAGTATTATATTCTCCCTACACACCTAAATAAAACTTTTACATATGTAAGATGTAATGTTACATTTATTTGAGATGCATTCTGATTTTTACCTTCTGGTCATTATTTATATCCCCATTTACATCGGACCGGGTTCTTAAGAGTGTTTATTTCAACTTGCTCATCCTTTATAATTTTAATTTTAAAAAGGGGTATTTTGAACTATCATGTAAAAGTTTAAGTATTAGATTTTCCATAAACGTAGCATTGAAATATATTACATTCTCTTAGAATATATGTATAAAATAAATGTATAGTTGCATATATTTTATCAGATGATTGTGTTCATATTTAAATGTCATATATTTTTGGAAGATCGGTTATCTGCTGGCAAGATCAAAGATGCTCCTTTCGGGGTATTAATCAAAACTGTGTGTCCCTAGGATTCGGTTTGCTTCTTTGATATCGTTAGAAAAGTGTGGAGATGAAATTGTATTTCATGAGTTTGTGTCCGTTGTCTTTCTAGATTACTTCATGTTGGCGCCGGGCAAGAATCAGTCGTGTACTTTCTAAACTTGTTGTGCGTCTCATCAATCTCCACCGTTTATACATCTTAGTTTTTGCTTGACGAATCTCCACCGTTGGTTGCTAGCTATTTTTATAATATAATAGATAGATTATAAGTTCATACACAATTAAAGATAAAATTTATACCTATGGCAATGTGTTCATGTCTACAACATCATGTATTTTAGAAGGGATAAATGAGAGTAAGGTAAAAATAAATAGTTTCATGGGAGACACGAAAAATGATGTTGTCGCATTTGCGAGGATCCTTGTGCTAGTTATTTCAAACAACATATCATGAATGACCCATTTTTTCTGCGCAAAACATCCTTACTAACAGAGTATCAATCAACCAGTAACAAAATAACACATACTTTACTTACTTGTGATCCACTCATACATTGCTCAACACATACAACAATGATGAAATATTTCATCGCCCCTCTATGTTTGTAAGAGTTACAATATTTGTAGAGTTTTCAACATCATATCGAGTTTGATCCAACTCGCTGTTCCCCAACCCAAGATAGGCGGGACGGTTGGGGGGTGGAAGTTTGGTGGTTCCATTTTCCAAGGCCGAAACAATATATGGCATCAATGGTCTATCATCTGGATTTTCCTGGACGCACAACAATGCTACATGGATGCATAGATAAACCTGACCTAGCGAACATGTATCCATGATAGAGGAGTCAGGCAAATCCTCTAGCTTCCCTTCCTTCCACATATTCCATGACTGAAACAATCAAAGCATCATTAATTTTCCTTTGAAACCTATGCCATATACAACTTGAAACAAAGCATGCATATATGTACTCACATAGGCTATGAGGCTAGGAAAGCCCATGGTTCGACTATTGGAGCTTCCCTTTATTCCAGTCACAACCTCCAATAGTAATACACCAAAGCTATAGATGTCGGATTTGGTCGAGAAGATACCTTGCATTGCATACTCTGGAGCCATGTAGCCACTGTGATTATCAATTTCAATAGTTAAATAATGCATTTAAGTAGTAACATATATATATATATATATATATATATATATATATATATTAGAAGTAATTGATTCAAGCAATCACTCACTATGTTCCCACTACACGTTGTGTGCTTGCATTTTCTTGGTTATCCTTAAAGATCCTCGCCATACCAAAATCTGCTATCTTGGGTTTCATCTCTCTATCCAGCAAAACATTTCCAGCTTTGAGATCTCTGTGGATTATGGTTAGTCGTGAATCTTGATGGAGATAGAGAAGCCCCTTTGCGACACCCTTGATTATATTAAACCGTTTCTCCCAATCCAGTAGATGTTTTTTGGAATAATCTGCAAACAAAGTAAATGTAAGAAAATTATGTTGATTTGTTATAGGAAATGTTGGGTTATTCAATTCGCTAGGAAGTACCAAAAAGGGTTGCATCTAAGCTGTTATTAGGCAAATACTCATAAATCAGTAGCTTTTCATCTCCCTCGCCACAACATCCAAGAAGTCGAACCAAATTTCTATGCTGCAATTTGGCAATAAGAAGTACTTCAGTCTTGAATTCAGTTGCTCCTTGGTGAGAGTCCCTACTTAGCCTTTTGACAGCAATTTGTTGACCACCTAGTGTTCCCTGCATAATTTCAAGAAATTTGAGTTTGTCATTTGAGCAAATCAAGTAAATAATCGATTATAGAATACATTAGAGGAAAACGGTGTTGAATAGATGACCTTATAAACTTTGCCGAAGCCTCCTTGTCCAATCATACATTCTTTGGAGAAATTGTGTGTCGCGAGTGAAATTTCCTCAAATGTCACAAAAGGGAACTCGAGTTCGCTTGAAGCATCCGATGCTCCCTTGTTGTATTTTTCCTGGTTTCTGTTCTTGCCTTTTCCAGAAAAATACAGATGTTTCAGAAAAGATCAATTAGGTAAAGGTACTACAACGTGCCAGGTTGTAAATTCAACGTACATTTGAATTTCAACCATGCAGTCAAAAGGCACACTAGAACCGCGAGGCTTCCTAAAGCGAGCAATGCAGTCTTCACTACGTTGCTCTTTGTCCTTTTATCTGTCCATGCACACCATGAAAAGAGAGAGTATTAAGCCATAGAGAAAGTAAATTATTATAAAGAAGGCCATATGCATCGCTTTTATGCCGAAAAAGGGGAAGGATTAGCATCAATCGCAAGGAGGAAAAGATTTGGTACCAGATGATGCAGCATCCAATCCGGCAAGCCGAAGATAGATCGTCTCTGTGGCGGGGCTTGCAACTAGCTTCCCCGTGTCAAGCAGCTCTCCGACCCACACCAAGCACCTCGGATTGCTCCCAAGGTTGGCGTAGTATGCGTATGCAACGCAGGAGCAGTTGCGGCTGCAATAAGCCGCACAGTTCTCCAAGGACGTTCCTGCTGCTACAAGAACAAACCTGTCCGGCGCCTTCATCCCCGTCAAGGCCACAAAACCACCGCTGCACCCTTGTGCTTGCAGCGCCTTTTCTCGTCGGCAGCCCTCGGAGAACCTGCCGTCGCTCCAGTCCTCCGTGTTCGTCGGCTCAAAGCCTTGGAGGCACTTGCACGTCGGTGCCGGTGTTTCCGTCTCGTCGCAGTACCCATACGGGCCACAGTACCCGTACTGGGTGCAGGGCCAGCTCGGTAACTGGCCGAGAACAGCCCATGACGATGAGCTAGCATTCCAGCTCTGCATTTGGAGCTTGCCGTAGTAGGTCAGCACGTCCCTCGTGCGCGGGGCACCGTCCGAGAGGCTGAAGGTCGTGTAGCTCTCCTCGTTGTTGTTGACGACGGCAAAGTAGATGGTCATGGCGCTCGTGCTGGTCATCTGGAACTGGTGCTCGCTCTTCGGCAGGAAACCTGTCCAGGGCCCGCTGCGGTACACAGGGCGTGTCCCATTCCAGATGAATACCTGGATGAACGACGAGTCGCTGCCGTAGGAGAAGCTCCCCGGCGAGGGGTCGCCAGGGCCTTTCCAAGACACAAGGTGCTCGGCGACACGCGTCCCTATCCGTGTCCGCATCTTCATGCTAGGCAAGAATGTATCAGTGGGGTTGTCAAAACTCTGCCACATGGTAGTGCCATTGGTCGAGCGGATGATGAGGTTGCCGGTGCTCAGAAGCACGGCCACCGCGGACGAAGAACTCGCCGGGGCGGTGACGACGTTAGACGACCAAAAGATACGGCTACCATTACCATCGGACATGACAAGATTGGAGCTGTTGGTGAGGGAGAGCATCGGCGTACCAGAAGTGCTGTTCATGACTGGGGCTTCCCGGTTGGCGACCCACACCACGGTCCGCTCGGAGATGCCGTTGTACCATATGCCGAGGTGCAGGCTGCCGGGAGCGGAACTGGATGGAGAGAAGAATCCCAAGGTGAACTCCCCTCCATCGGAGATGATGGTGGCGCCAGGGGAGAGCGGCTTGCCGGGGATAAGCCGGTCATCGGCCGCTCCAAAGGGCAGGAACACGAATATCAGTATGGTGACGGAGCTGGCCAGAGCTGACCAGTCCATGCTGTTTCCCCACACAAGAATTGCAATACGGCAGATAGATGTGATACCGGAATGTTTCCTGGTCTTATTACGTTCTCCTTGGACTTTGTCATACAAGCAATAATAATGCACAGATTATTAGTCCAAAAAAAATAAGAAAAGAATAATGCACAGATTTTACAAATATACTTTGATGCTAGCTTCGGGTTGACAAGCTAGCACTAGCCATTTCCTTCCTTAAGGTAAATCGATTGTTTTTGGTACTGAGGGAAATAAAGTATGTAGCACTAGCCACTTGCTTAACTGCTCATATGTCAGACATCGGTACGTGACTTGACATAACTTTAGTGTGTAGCGTTGACGCGGTGTGTCTTTTATATGGTTGTCACACTGGCACTCATAGCCGCCGGATGGAACTCTCTACAATTTTTTTAATCGCATGAATCTAACAGAGAACGTTTCTGATGATGGCGCGTGTACACTGTTTTAATTTTATAGGCGTCGCTTTTAGAACAGCTAGACTTCTGATATTGTCCTAGTGGTGTTAGTGCTGCTGCTACATGAATTAATCGCTAAAGCGGTATTTTTATTATTTTGTAATTCTCCTGCTCTCTTTTCGGCTATGTGCATTTGTATTACTACTGGAGTACTGCGTTGTTGTAGAGACTGAGTGTAATTGATATCTTCTCGATATTAATATATACTCCTTATCGTAATAACAGACATAGTGGATATGCCCACTTTCTTCCTATATGGCAATCTATTTCTAAACTTTCTACACAGCACTTACGCAAAAATAACATATTCCCTCTGTTTTTAAATCTAAGATGTTTTAGTTTTGTGAAGCAAATATATCTATACATTTTTTAGTGTGTAGGTTCACTCGAATACACACACTAAAATATGTCTAGATACATTTGTTTTACAAACCTAAAACATCTTATATTTTGAAACGGAGGGCGAGTACATAACATTAATTAAGAAAATGTTACTTAGTTCAACTAAGCATAAATATAATAAACATAGTTATAATTTGATAGATTTGAGCTCTTTTATGGTGATTGGCATGGTACTGTGGTACCGTCCGGTACCATTGAGTCTGAATTTTGTAGACCGTTGATTAAAGGAACCGATCGATTTTATTTATTTTGTACGATGCTTCGACCATCAGCAAAACGTATATGCCAGCGGTCAACCAACCTTTGTCTCCCCAGGTTAAAACAAAAAGGAAAAATCAAACTCCCTCTCCAAACCCGACGAGCTGCGCCAGCGCGACCTCTCGTCTGGACTAACCACGACCTGCTCCTCTTCCCCTCCCACAAAAATGCTAACCAGATCGGAGGTCCTCTGATCCATCCGACGCAGCCTGGTCGAACATCGGCCCCTCCTCATCTGCGGGATCTCGGCCGCCCTGTAACCCAAGAACATCTTCTCTGTGGCCCAGTCCGCTGGAACGCCGACACTCTCCTCTCCGCGGGATCAGAGCCACCAGCCTCAACAGCAGGATCGGAGTCGGCAGCTACCGCTGTCCTCGCCCACGGGATCGGACGACTGCCTCAAGGTCAGCCTAGTGTTTCTGTTAGAACTTCTTGTTCGTCTGTCAGTTCAGTGTCTGAACACGTAAGAGGCAAATTCAGTTAGCGTTTGCAATTGCTGTCAGCTACATGATGGAAAGGTTTTATCTGAATGTACTTGTATTTCCTATACAGTTGCTCGTGGAACAAATCAAAACTAGCACCTGGTATTTTATCCTGCAGTTTATCTAATGTGTTGTACAAGGTCGGCTATGATGTCGTATGTTTGTGTGTTATCGTCAACTTTCTTCAGACAGAGAGCATATTCTTGTAGTGTTGATTGGCTGTCAATTGCTGGTAAAAGTTGTAATATATGATGGTTGATACACCTCGAATAATAACGGGTTTGATAGGACGCCGAACAACGGATCAAGATATTACTGTCCGACTTACCTTTAGATATTACAGCTAGTAGATTCTTCTTATGCCAATTCTTGCACCACTTCGATACTTCTGATCCCCCCTTGAACTGTCATGTGTACATGATGCTAGAGCATGAACCTATACTGAAGCTCAATTCTTGTGTATTTCGATTGATATGCAGGAAGATATGGACGATGTGAGTGACGAGTCTAAGGAGGAGTACCGTGACATCGTCAACAAGACTTTTACTAGCGAGGCTGACAGATACCAGTTCTACAACAGATATGCTCTTGAGAAAGGATTTAGTGTGCGAAGAAACTATGTTGAGTGGGATGGAGCCAACAAGGAGATAGTTCTGAGGAAGCTTGAAGGTCGTCGTCAAGTACCTGGTTGATGAAGATGACCATCTCAAGGGATTGTTCTGGTCTGATGTCAGTCCCGGCGTGACTACGAGGCTTTCGGCGATGTTGTTGTTTTTTATAGCACTTACAGGACCAACAAGTGCAATCTTCCATTTGTGCCGTTTGTTGGGTTGAATCATTGTTGACTGCCTAGCGAAACTTGCTGTTTCCATGGGCGAAATAGTCATGCTAGAGGACTTGCCTTTAGTCGTAAGAGAGCTTGTAAAGTTTGATTTGACCTGGTCTGATGGTCAATTGAAAAGCTCTCTTTCTATAAAAGTTTGGCTTAAACATACTAGGGGTGAGTTATATTTGTGTTGTTCTGATGGTATGTATTGTACACTGTGAATTGTTTCGGAAGGACCAACCCTCCTTTTGGATTTGGCTTCAGTATAGCTATTTTGTTAACTGGTTGGGGACTCTCTTTATTCTGTGTCTTGATGGCTAACTCATGGTCATTTGAAGATTTGGTGTCTTTGATAATATTTGCTCTTTCAATCATTTGCTACTTTTCCTCACTGGCCAGAATTTTCTTATAAGCAAGATCACATAAAGGATTACAAAACTCGTTCAACTTTGTATTGTTAAGGGACTTAAACTCGGGACTTAACTAAATCTTAGTCATGCAATCATCACTTGACCCTTCATCATGGCACTTTTAGACTTCTCCCTGAAAATCTGACAAAGCAAGGTCGAGGTTATCTTCTTCTGGCCGTTTCATGTACTTTGAACGGCTCGGACTCCTCGTCCTACATTGCTGCTGCTGCACTCTCATCTCCGGTGCCAACGCAGCCCACCACGTGCGCACGCCGGCGACAGCGTGGTTACTGCTGCTGCTGCACTCTCTCTCTGGTGCCAATGCAGCCCACAACGTGCGTTCGGCCAGCGACGGCGTGGTCATCAGCTAGGCGGACTACCAGGGACTGCAGGCCATTAAGCACGACCTGGCCGACCCCGGCTTCCTCCGCTCCTGGAACGACACCGGCATGAATGCATGCTCGACCACTGGAAGTGCGCCAACGACAGCGTCGTCGCCATTACGCTCCTCTCGCGCGGCCTCGGCGGCAGCCTTTCCGACCGCGCCGGCCTCAGCCGCCTCAGCATCCACGACAGCCGCTCGGCTTCCTCTCGGAGCTCATCCGCCTCAACCTCAGTCACAACTCCGTCTCCGGCGAGATATCGGCTAAGGTCGTGGCCTCGCCGTCGCTCCTCTTCCTCGACCCCTCCTACAACCGGATCTCCCTCAGCATCCCGAAGCGTTCCCCAGCTGCTCCAGGGCGCCCTCGGCCTCCTCCTTCCTTGCCGCCGAGTGGGGATTTGGCGGAGGGGAGTCCGGCTGGGCTACGCCGGTTAACGGCAGCGGCAGCGGAGGCCGACGGCGGCCGGAATCAGAGGATCGTTGAGGAGAGGGCGGGGAATCGCTGGGAAGAGAGACACTTAAATCGGTGAGCTTTTTTTAGAAGAGGGAGACCACGACTAATAATATGGCCATGCTCGTTGGTCAATATACTTTGGTGCTTTAAGATTTGTGCAGGCTCATCCAGCGATGCGGCCGCTCAAAAGCACGCTTTTTTTTACAATTTTCGTTAAATAAATTAGAGGTATTGGTCCTACACTATTTTGGTACCGGTCCCATGTTACAGCGGTACCGTGGTACCGTCATGGTACCATCAGTTCGGTACCGTCTATTTTACCACCATCACATCAGGGTGAATGGACGGTTTCTAAAAATGCCAATTATTATAAATAAAACTTGTAAATTTGATATAGTTTAAGTAAGCATAGTTCCAACACAACAAATAATTAAACAAAGCGTACTAGTTCAACTTTGAGTCGGTGTTGGTGACAATAGCTTGGTTCTTCCCAATATAGCTTTTCCTAAGGACACCAATATGGTGCGAAAAAATAGGACGATCCCCAATGCAGTTTGTGATGTGGCGGGTCAAAATTCAGAACAACCATCCAACCGTACATTAAAAATTTGAAAGGTTAGGAGTCGGTCATGCGCGAGGACGACAGTTGTAATATTCGCGGGTTACAAATTTCCTTCTTATTATTCACATCACTACTTACACAACCCTCTACCTCCTAGCCGATGCTCCTAGCCCCGTATAATTTTTAGATATTAAAAAAATTCAAAAGCCCTATAATTGCTCATGTAGACCCAGATTTTGTTAATCAATCCATTTGAATCTAGAAAAAATTTCTTATTTGAAAGTGGCTTAAAATATGATTCCTTATTTGGCAGTACACAAAATTGGTTGTCACACTGGCACTCATAGCCGCCGGATGGAACTCTCTACATTTTTCTACTCGCATGAATCTCAATAAAAAAACCTGTAAGGCTGTAACCGCTACTGAACACGCTGTATGCATGTTAGACTGACCCTAGGGATCATATGAGTAAGATAAAAAAATCGGTGACGAATCCTCTTATCCCCGCCATGCTTGAAAAAATTCTCAGTAAACTAATTGGATGGCTGTCAGTGTCAACATTAACATAGGAAGTCTATGAAATAATCAAGAAAACATTTTGTTTCGGATTCGATTGAGTTGTAAGGGACTTAGGGCAACTTTTACCTAGAATAGCGGAAATTGCGCAATGACTGCCTTTTTGCAGTTTCGTACCGAAAACATTCCGCGGAGATACCGCAAAATCGGTCGACCTGAAAATTTCTTTACAATTTTGCGTAAATCCACCCCCGCGTACCTCACATACCCGGTTTGCAATTAATTTTTTCATTCCCCCCAATTGCTTTAGAAAAGAGGCATGCTTGAAATTTCATGACGGCTAGAAACCCTCTCGTCACCGCCACCACTTCTAGGCCTAGATTTGAGCCGTTCTGGCCACACCGTCGTCAAACCACAAAGAAGATCCCAAGATGTCCATCTCTTCATTCCCTTTCTTGGTGCTGTCGCCCCCCCCCCCCCCCCCCCCCTTTTCTGTCACGCGTCTTAAAGAAGCTACAATGATGCATTATTTTTGTTTTTGAGGGAAATAAGGTGAACCATTGTTGGTGCTCGACTGCTTATATGTAGACGTAGATGGGTGACTTGCATTGATTAAAGATTAGATGGGACTCAAAAATGCATTCGCTAGTTTTAGTGTGTGGCGGGGTGTCTTATGTGGTCGTCACACTCATAGCCATGGGATGAAACTCTTTTCATCTTCTTTGCTCCATGAATCTCAATAAATAAATTGGATGGTTGTCGTGTCAACATTAGCATACAAAGTGTTATTTATTGACAGTATATATGAAATAATAGGAAAATCGTTTAGTCTTTGCAAAATGATGCTATTCAGCCAGAGGCTACAACGCGCGGGTTCTCCACATCGGGCGGCGTTGGATTGCTTCCTGTCGAGTGAACAGCAGCTCGCGACGCGTCCTTATCGCTACACACCTACACGCCACACTTCCTTCCCCGTCCTTCTTCCACCACAGATTTTCTCACCGCATTCTCCCCCATGCCCTGCGGTAGCCTACGCTTCCTCTCCTGCTGTGACACCCCAATTTTTATAACCCTGTTTAAGCAGATTTTAGTAATGCAAAGATGAGGGTCAACAAAAACTTTTTGTAATTAGATAAATAAAATAGTGTTTCATGTACGGTTGCCTAGATTGTTGTGTAAATCTTGTTTGCAAAAGTGTTGTTTGATGGATATGTTTGTGAAACAACTCAATCTTTGTGCTCTTGTGATCAGGCCATCTTTTGGGTTACTAGATTTTTCTCAAGATAAAGCATCTTGGCACCTCCCTTATTCCAAAATCTTTTAATTTCCCAAAATAGGAGCCAAGACCTATTACCCAAAACTGAGTATTTACAAAACTACAGGGACATAGTGTTGTGATCCCACTATCTTATAAAACTACTATTTTATGAACCTTTGGCAAGTGGTTTTCAAACAACTTTTAGAAAACTTGATGGAGGAGATAATTATGTCTCCAGTAATTTCCAAAAATTATTTACATAAGCTTTACTCCCTTGTTTGAATCTTCTTTCAACTTCACCAAGTAAGTCGGTGCAACCACGTAGTGCAACCCTTGGCCCGACCTTCGCGGGAAGGATGAGTATAGCCTTTTGAAAACCACAGCCATATATCGCCGACAACCCTCCAATCAGCATCTATAATGAGATGTTTGGCCTCCTTGAGTTGCCAATGATGTTGTCGATCCAGGTTGACATTTATGAATTTGGTGTTAAGTTCACGTGGAAGGTTGGTGATGTCACCATGCTGAAAAGGTTAGCTGGTGAGCCTGGGTCGGCAGCTGGTAACGAGGACCTACAGGTGATTTAAGCCTCCATCTTCACCAGTGAGCATTTTGCGCCCATCACTGGTAAGCGATTCTGAGGTAGTTCATCCCCCTTGGGCTTGTGCTTAATCGAGTGCTCAGGAAATAACCAATGGCTTTAGCCACTCTTCTCAATCCATGTATGATGAGTTCAAGTAAGGATGGACTTGCAGGTCACTAAGATTTAGAGAATATGGAACTTGACATGTACGATTGGCACCTTCTTCGATACACATGTATTCTCCATATAATATTGTGTTGACAAATGAAAATAATTAATTACTATGTTTTTATGTTGCACACGCAGTGAAGATAAATGAGTATACTAAATATTAGTACTTCCTATTTCTACACAAAACAATGATAGTGATATTGATAGATATGTATCAATCATTTGACATATTGACCCAATCAATCCAGCCTTGAGGGCTACACGGGCTTGGAGAGAGAAAGCAAGTAGGTTTGGGCTAGTTTGGGGATAGGGAGGTGATAATTTACAAGGGTTGTTTTGCAAAATATTCTTGGGCTAGGGGGGCGGTGCCCCCCCCCCCCCCCCCCCCCCTTAAGTTTATTATATGGAATTAGTGCCATGTGAACGCGTTCCATGAAAATTTGGTAACACCAAGGCAATGGCCCAAATCAAGGAGCATTGTTGGAAAAAATTCTCTAATTAGAACCTCCAGATTCCTTACAATACTACAAACATCGACATGGAAATCATGTCAGATGGAAAGTTTGGTCGGACGTTGGCATGACAACTACGCACGGTTGTGTATTAAAGTGTATTGATGTTGCATAAAGTGTGAAGATGTTGATATTGATCATTGTTAACCAAAAAAATAGTGTAAATCATTTCAATTAGGAGAGGTAATTTCCTATTGATGATTATTAACAAAAAGCTTAAGATTTTTTTGACGTTCTCCTTTGACAAAGATATAATGATCCATAAGAATATGTTGCCCGAATGGTCTCACCACGGAGCGGTTGGTGCACCTAGAGTTGAGTCTTATGCCTCATAACCGTCGTCCTTGCCATCCTTCAAGAATCAAGACAAAAGGACTTTTCTCCTTGGATGAATAGTCATATTTGGTGAGCCCAACTTGGATCATACCCAAGGTAAGTTCAACAATTCCTTCTTAAATTTTTCACCTTTATTTCTATTCTTCATCTCCACATTTGGTGATTCAACAAAGGCTGATAGGATCCATGATTTAACATTTTAGTGTCATTTTTTGTTTTGGCCATTCAAATTTGTGTTGGTTTTAGGATCAACTAGGTGAAAACAAATAATACAAACTTCATAGCACTTCATCGTCACACTAGACCGTTGACACATGAAGGTGTCTAGAAGTGGGATCAATCACGCCACGATATTCAAGCTCGTGGATGAGGCGCTTGGGCGTGCTGCCAAGGATCTCGGCATTGCTAAGTTCCCACTAGGAGTCCAAGAAATTTGACTGGTACATAAAGTAGATATTCATCACAACTTGCTTTAAGTAATAGTTAGTGTGTTTATTATAACTAATTAACTATTTAAAATAAGTAGGAAGCCATATAATAATACTATATAAGTTATAGTGTGATTTATAAAAGATTCCGGATTATTATGATGATTCAAAATTAAGAAATTCTTTATAAAAAGTCCTTATAAGATTAAGGACTTATCTTCTAAGAACCAAAAGGTGCAAATTCTGTCTAGCTGAAGATTTGGTGCACTTTAGAGAAAATGTTTTCTCGGTAAAGGTATCAAATGGAAGAAAATAAAGGATCAATTAAAGTAATTGAATTAATCTTTGTAATATCAGAATAGTGCAGCGGAATAAGTTCTGAAGCAAAGGTCTATATTAGAAAAGAGAAATTGATGATAAAGGATCATGCAATTAAGTCCTTTATTCGAATAGGATTCATGAATTAAAATTTCGCTGGTTCGTAAAGTAAAATTCATGATTTACTTGTCAAGTTATTGGAACTAGACATACCTACGAACAATGAAGACAAGATGGCAGACCTAAATGTGAGAAATAACTTAGAGTTAAGATTAAAGGTTTTATTTAAGAGGTAATTGTTACTCGACCTTATTAAGTAAATTGTATTACTTAATTCTTCAAAAATAATATGAGATTATGGAGAAGAAAATAAATCTTTAATGAAAAGACATAAAAGCACAATTTGTCTTAAAAGATGTTTAGACAAATTCAAGTGATTGACTACAATGTGTAGCGATGCTTAAAAGTCTTCAAATTCAATTAATTGTTAAAATTGCAAAGTTCTTAAATCAGTTTAAGTCATGACAATGTTTAACATATTTTTTGAATTAACTCGCATTGAAGTGATCTCGATTTGATTAAGAATCAAAGGATTTTTGGAAAATTCCAAAATTATTGGGATGAACCTATTTAAATTAAACTGGGTGGGAGCGATGAAAATTAGATCTAGTCTCACAATTATATGTAATAGTACATATTCTGAGTGGGAGCTTGCTCTATATGTAAGAGTACATATTCTGAGTGGGAGCTATGACAAAATTCATTTATGTAAATGATATATTATGAATAAGCGTGTACGGTATCATAATTATTAATTAGAATTAATAAGTGGAGAAGTTGACATCATGTTTAAGGCAAATTTTTAAAAAGCATTAAGTCAGAATGTATGTCAGTCATAATTTTGAAAGTTCAGAATAAACAAAGTCAAAAAGGTTTTGACTGAATGACTAAGAAAATATTGAGCTTGAACTCAATAATGGTTGACAGAAGCGTTTTATAGCTTGCACTATCCAAAACATGTTTTGGATAGTGCAAACTATCCAAAACATGGTTTTTATGCATTTTTCGGAACTAACCTATTGACAAGATGCCACAGTGTCAGTTCCTGTTTTCTGCTGTTTTTGTATTTCAAAAAAGTTATACAAGAAATATTCTCGGAATTTGGACGAAACGAAAGCCGAAGTTCATATTTACCTGACACGAAGACGGAGTCCAAAGGAGAGACGAAGGAGGGCTAGGAGGCAGCCACACCATAGGGTGGCGCGGCCCCACCCCTGGCCATGCCGGCCTATGGTGTGGGCCCCTCGGCCGCCCTCTGACATCGCCTCTCCGCCTATAAATTCACTTCATCGAGAAAACCCTAAGGGCCCGAACATCTATCCACGAAAAGTACTGTAAGTCGCTGCCGTCGTCGACCCGAGTTCGGGAGGGTCCAGAAGCTCTTCCCGGCACCCTGCCAGAAAGGGGAATCATCACCGTAGGCCTTCTTCATCGCCATGCATGAGTAGTCCACCCTTGTACCATGGGTTCATAGCAGTAGCTAGATAGTTGTCTTCTCCTCCATGCGCCTCATGTCTAGATCTTGTGAGCTGCCTATCATGATCAAGATCATCTTTATGTAATTCTACATATTATGTTTGTTGGAATTCGATGAATATTGAGTACTATGTCAAGTTGATTGTTGATTTATCATGTCTATGTTATTTGTGATCTTGCATGCTCTCTGTTGTTAGTTTGATTTATCGACGAAAGCAGTGTTGGTGTTGTCGTTTGAGGTCTTCCTTGCGTGTGCTCCACACAACAATCGTCTCCTAGAACCATTCCCCATGAAATGTAATATTAGGCTTGCCGGATCCAGGGCTAGCCGCCTCCAAACTGACAAGCAGGTTGCAAAGATCCTTTGCAAAGAGCGCCTCGGAGCTAGGTTCCAAAGCTGCCGCCTCATTACTCCTTCCAACACGGTCAACAAAGTCAAGCGGTTGGTCAAGATCCACCGATGGTGCTGCGGGTGCCACTGCCGAGACCCCAAGCAAGTCCACTTGCAGGTGCATCATCGATAGAGGACAGCGTGAGGGCTCCCCACACAACTCCTGAAGCTCAGGCATGATGTGCAACACCGGAGCCATGGTAGCGGTGATGCCCTCGCCATTAGACACAACTGGAATAGAGGGCTGCAACAGCAAGCAAGATCTAGCGCGAGGGGGGTAACAACCAAACATGTAGTCTTCCCCAACCTCAGATGACTCCTATGGGGCCTTGTCAACAATGGATTCAACGTCAGCCTTCGTCATCAACTCCAGGGCCATCTCATCATCAACAACCACGGACGACTCCTGCTCATAGGAAGCACACACACATCCACACGCCCGAAGGAACGAACCACGAGCTTAGGCAACAAAGGCACCGTCTGCAGTTTGCCCAGAGCATCCTCTGCTCTGACCAAAACACCCTGAACACGTGCAAGGCAGTCATGAAGCTCGGAGCGAAGCAACACTAGTCCTCCATGAGGATATGCTGCAAAGGCAAATCGGACATTGAAGCTTCATCGGTGGGTGCGGGCGAGGTTGGAGCATATGCAGGTGCAGCTGGTTGGAGAGGCGATGAAGCATTACATTGGAACAGTGTGGCCTCATCAGTGTGTGACATAGCATGGCAGAAGCGAGCAACATGGCCAAAATAAAGACAGCTCATGCACCGGATTGGCTCTCTGCATGAGCGGGCACGGTGACCTCTGGAGAGGCACCGAAAGCATCTATTCTTCAACAACGCAGGGGGAGCTGGATGACGGACACTTGCAGAAGGCGAGGACTATCAAACATACAAAGGCAGAAGCTAACACACTGAAAAGGGAACTCCGTTTGCAGACGCATATCTGGGGAAGCCCAATATTATACCTTGGGCATTCAGTCACACAACATTCTGTCAATGCTTCACATTGCCACAACATCTGTGTTCAGTAGGAGTGTGAACTGTGAACCAAATCAAAAGTACAAGGCGGTAAAGCACTCATATACTATCAAATACTACTATCATTTCCAGGCAACATTGTATCGAGACATACTAAGCAGCCAGATATTGAGGTCAGAGCAAAATCACAAGGCAACTTGCCACCTGTTTGGTAAGTATCTTCAGCAACTACGTACTACGAGTTTTCAAAACCGTGTGACGCCGATCACCTGTTCTACAAAGAATTCTCACCAACTACTCTGATATCCTGATGTACATCAGTTTAAGGAGCTACACTTGAGTAGAAAGAAATGAGAGGAAACTGATCACCAGATAGCTCGTCCTCACTTGTCAGTACTGATCAAGGTGGGTGTGAAGGAATCGAGCAAAAATTCCCTAATCATGTACTTCGACTCTGCAGAACGTTCACTCCACAGCATCAACATTTGGGTACACCAATGAATTGTCCACTGGAAATTCAAAATCAACAGTAGTAGTCAGTGACAGTGGTGAGAAGCAAGAGCTAACATATAGTGGAACACACAAGAACTATATGAACTACCATAATGCAGATCAGAAGAGCCAAACAATCATTATTCGTCAGATGGAAGTAAATCGACAAATTATCTTACATACTATCATATGTAAGATCATGTTAAGGAACAAACAAGGTCAGAGTGGATTGGACACATATACTTCCATCAGCAAGATATATAACGTGGACAGCAATTTCAGGTCAGGATTGCACGAGAGCTGGGCAAGAACAGAACCGAGTGGATCATCTCCTCACCTGGTGTGCCATGCGTGATGATGACGATGTCTACCCGCTCGTTGCTGATAGGAAGATCGATGAGCAGCGGCGAGAGCTCGGCGTGGGCGCCGGCGCGGACGCAGAGCGTCGTGTGCAGCGCCGACCTGTTCTGGCCCAGCAGGTTGGCCAGCGTGAGCCGCAGCTGCATGAGGCTGTTGGTGTTGATCCGCACCGTCCGCCACCCCTGCTCGTCCACCTCCCCCTCGGCGCCCGCGCGAACGTACCGGATCTGCCGCGAGACCTGCTGCTCCGTCGGCGGGCCGCGTCGCCGCCGCATCAGCTGCCACAGAATAATCAATCCATCGATCAGCATTTATCAACGACAACAAACGGGTAATTACCAAGAAAGAGATTAGGTCTCCAGATTCGAGAATGGCGGGTGATGCGTACCTGTGGCGGGGGATCGATCAGGGTGGGGCGCTCGAGCCGGATAGGCACGGCCTCGACGGCCCACTGGAGCATGGTGCTTCCGTCGTCGCCAGCGACGGTGACCGCAACGCGCCACCGGAGGTACTTGCCGTTGGCACGGAGGTATCGCCCTCCCGCGCTGCGCATGACGAAGGAGGCTCGCCGCCGGATGGCCTGCCAGAGCATTCCCCGCGGCGTGTTCGGGTGCGGCCGGCCGTGTTGCACGGCGGTGACGCCGTGGGTAGGCCCCATGGCGGCCTGGACGTCGGTGGCGAAGAGGTAGCGGCCGTAGGCGCCGCGGAGGAGGACGAAGGGCCCGCCCTCGGCGCCGGCCACGGCCCCCTCGACGTGCTGCACGGCCCACACCGTGTTGTGCGCGCCCCGCTGGCTGGAGAGGCACACGCCCCGCCCGTCGTCGTCGGCGGCCAGGTACTTGGTCCGCCGCACCCGGCACCGGAGGCGCACGAAGTGCACGTCGTCGAACACCTCCATCGGCCGGATCGGTCCAGCGATGGATGCGGGGAGACTGGGCTGGGCTGGGTTTTTTTCTTGGTTTCTCTCGAGGTGGAAGAAACCAGAGATAGTTACGGTGGTTACGGCCGGGCTGCGTGCGCGCCACAGCGGGAGTGTTTGAAGCGGGCGTACGTGTACCTCACTCGAGTCGAGAATTATAACGAACTTGTCAGCTTTCTTTTAACATTCGCGTCAAGCTAAGAGGTGAACCAATCTTCTCTACTAATAAACTGGCGATCCGTGGTACGTATGTCCGTCCGTCGTGGCGTTTTACATTTTACCCCCTCAAAGATTTGGGTATCAACCCGCGGTCTGTATACCCGTAAGTCAACGAGCAGGTGGCCGATTATTCACCTTTCTTCTCCCCTTGTCTGCCGGTTCCGTCCGGGTGAAGCAGGGTAGTGGCGGACTGGCGGTGGAGGTCCATACACGCAGGCAGAAGACTAGGGCCAAAACAGGGTGTTCGGGATGAGGGGCTACCACATCGAGCGCCCCGCAACCGGAGCAAGCTCCACCGCGTCCAGATCAAGCACCTGACGGGGACGACCTGCATGGAAGGCCAACTGCGAGCTCCCTGGTGGCCCGATATAGACGAGGAGACAGCTCCTTGCTGGATTGGGGGATCTGAGAGCTGCTATTTGGATATATACTTTCATTTAGAAGTGAGGGAGAGACATGAATCGAGAGCGGAATAAAAAAATGCATCAGTTTCAGTTCTTCAGTCATATAATTGTCACTAGAGTTGTTCTGCCTACCGCAGATTAGGATTTAGACATTTAGTGCAAATGATGTTCAAGAAATAAAGGATTTAGTGCAAATGGTTTTCTCAAAATACTTACATGACATATCTTTCTTTTTGAAACAAGGTTACCAGCCTGTAGCTGTGTAGCAGTTTCAGATACTACCACCAAGGGCTATGGCTGGGAGTGAACGGGCCAGGCATGTTAAAATAACAAAGAACATCGCCTGAAAGAAAACCAGTAGCCATTGGATCGGTCGATCTAAAACACGATTTGACACATCAGGCTTCAAATCAAACTTGACAAGGGCCAACAGTAGGCATTATTTGCTAGCTCTGCGTGCGTAAACGTGTACTTAGTACCAAACCATGCTGCACCTTCGCTACAAAAAGCAAAGCAGGCTGCATGCAATTGTAAGTTCATCATTGTTCATGTTCTGTATACATAAATTGGCAAAGTATATGAGAAGGGATTTTCAGCGTGAACTAATAAAGTACTGCCTCTGGGTCTGGGTCCGAAATATCATCTTCTTATTTAGCTATCTAAAAAGGTTTACACTTCAGAACGAATGTAATAGCACTATCACATTCTTTGAGAAAAATACCAACAAAAAAAGTAATTGGTATTTAATGCTCGATCTTCAGAGGTGCTTTCCATCGTCGACTTCTGGCAGCATGGCAAGTTGCATCCCAAGTCGATATTTAAGAAGACCCCTCACTTGGGATGGGGCAAAAGAGGAAAAGAGAGAAGGGTGCAAATTGCGTTTGACACTCTTAAAAATCTTATTCTCAAATAATAAACTTAATAATTTGTACTAACACATTTTTTATTAATCCGTTGCAACGCACGGGTAATTAGCTAGTTATGATAAACACATTAAAAACAGATTTCAAATAAAGGAATTCGAAACCAAATTTTACGTGTACACATCCAAGCATTAATTCTATATTCGTACATAAGTTTTCAGAAAAATAAAATATTTTATATGGCCTGTGTAAAAAGGCAAAAGATGTCCCGTAAATAGTTAAGTTGGAGCATGAAATTTTATCTTTTTACATGTGACATAAAAAATTCTTAAAAAATTGTGTGCGAACATAGAATGTCTCGATGTACATGCATATTTTTATTATATTTTAAAATATGGATTTGCTAGAAATCAGGCGCCTGATCTCTAACTAGAGATCAGTCGTCTTCTTCCTCCAGCCTTCTTCCACCTCCGCCTCTAGATGCTATGGTTGACGACATCGTCGGAGACGGAGACGACGCGGCTGGCCGTGGCGTCACTGGCAGAGACAAGGAAAGGACCTCGCCGGAGCCGGGGATGGCGCAGCTGGCCGCGGCGTCGCCGACAGAGGCGAGGAAAGGAACTTAGGGTTTTGGGTGTTGTGGGGTCTTAGGATTGAGGGTGCGGAGGCTCGCCAGAATTTCTTCGTCGGAGTTAGGGAAGGTTTAGAGGAAGGTCGGGACAGGTCTTAGGGTTTATGGTGTGGGGGCTCGCCGGAGTTGGAGGGGGGCTGGATTGAGCCAATTGAGCCAACATGGATTTCAAACAATAGGGTTTAGGGTTTAGACGCCCCCCTTTCAAATATGTTTCAAACTATAGGTTCATATGCACAATGAGCCAACATGGATTTCCGTCAAATTAACCCTTATGTTAGAATGGATAGGCCCATATATAAAATAAAAATGTTATGATCAGCTCTCAAATACATATGAACCCATTGTTTTAAAACATATTTTAAAATGTAAACATATCGAGGCATGATGCCTGACCGCTATCGCGACACCTCCACCACCCCCACCGCCGATCCCGCTAACTGCCCCAACCACCGCCACCGCATCCATCATCACCGCTGTCGCTTCCGCAGCCTCCCCGTTCCGCTATTGCTCCGTGTTTCGTGGTGGTGTGGGGAGTCATTGCTCTCGCCGCGTCACGAGGCATGGAGTAGGAGATTTGGCGAAGCGCTACCTCGAGGATGAACAGGTACTGGTTCTACCAATTGCCTCTGGCAGCGAGGAGGGGGGAAGCAGAAGGAGTGGCTGCCCTTCTTCGATTAGCGGATGGCTTGGCAAACCCTCTTCCAGGGCTTGGAGAGGGTCCAATGGGCGCAATCCAGGGAGGAATGGTGGAGCCTGCAATTTCCCTGGTGAGAAAGCCTCAATCCTTGGCCGATCTGAGGCAAATGATTATGGAGGCACATCGGAGGGGCAGGGTCCTGGTGGTGAAGCGCAACAAAGATTTCCGAATCATGGGATGCCTCGAGATCCTCGATTCAGTTGTGCAGAGGCTGGTGGTGAGTGCAAGGGTGTTGGCAGATCCACCCGTGACCCCTATCATCATGCTACAGATCATGTCGGATATAGCGGAGGATGTGGGGTTCAGGGTCCATGCGGTGCTGTCAGAAGAATGGAGCCACCTCGCCTTGGAGATCTGGTTGCGTTGTCGTCCCCGTGCGTCTGCATCGAAGGTCAGTGTTGGCCCGCAGAGACCGGGGGCTTGACTGCTTCTCTGTGGAGACCTTCTACTGCTAAGCCCCGGGCGGAGAGAAGCCGCCTAGATCATGGTGATGTGCACTTAATCATGGAGGTTGTGGACGAGTTTGCCAATTTGAGTGTCGTGTCTCCGATGAGTTTTTGCCAGCGGGAAGTGGGGATTTGCCATGTGTGGTGCAGGGTGCAGGTTTGGCCCCACACAACAGTGGCACTCCCTCGTCTTGTAGGGTGGATCATGAATGCCCGACACCTGGCATCGTCTACAGTGCTGGTTCGAGAGGAAGGGTGACGGCTTCCATATTCCGCCTCCGACAGCAGAGCTGATAAGCACCTCGAGTTCTCTGGGGAGGTGGTGTGCTCCAGATCTTAGGGTTCCGCCTAGACAGTCTCATCTGGTTTGGGCGAGGAGAGAGCTAGTGAGGGGGGAAATCATTCTTAGTAGCTGATTGCTACCCTACAGGGCGCGAGAAGCTGTCGATTCCAACAAAAACCAGCTTCTCCAGAGACCTTTGGAGTGTGAAAACAGGTGTGGCAACCTTTGCGCAGGTTGTCGAGATGATAGGCGGGGGGAGAGGTGCTGGAAGGACTAGAGCAGGAAGGGGAAACAATCGGACCAACTTGGCGCCTTCATCTGCTAGGACGGTGAGTCATGAGAAATGTCTATAGCAAGCTCAACCATCCTCTATGCCTGCTACAAAGAATTTCGCGGCAAATATGATACAACGACTGAGTGGTGCTCAACAAGGTATGTTCCCTATGATGAACCCTGCGATGTGGAACATGCCGATGGGATAGTGGCAGCAGTTCATGTCTTAGATGAATCCTATGATGCAAATTCCTTCAAGGGAAATTCAGTCAGGGGGGCAGGGTGGCTCAGTTAGTCAAAACAGTGGTGTGGATGTGCCTGGGCAAATGATACATCAAAACTTGCAAGTGCAACCAGTGCCAGCTGCTAAGAAAAAGAAGAAAGTGCAGTCTGTGAGTGCTGATGCTGTCAAGAAGAGTACTGATAGAGGGCAGAGTATGTCTTCTAGTCCTTTGCTTGATCAGAAATTCAAGGATGTGGTTTGCTTTAATTGTGTAGATCCAGGAAATTATGTGGGTTTGTGTATGATACGTTGCAAACGTATCTATAATTTTTTATGCTCCATGCTTGTTTTATACCAATTGCTTTATGTTTTGTTTACACTTTGTGGCATTTTTATGCATTTTCTAGAACTAACCTATTAACAAGATGCCATAGTGCCAGTTCCTATTTTCTGCTATTTTTGTGTTTCAGAAAAGTTACACAGGAAATAATCTCAGAATTGGATGAAATGAAGCCAGAAGTTCCTATTTTTCCCGACACGAGACGGAGTCCAAAGCAGAAACGGAGGAGGGCCAGGAGGCAGCCACACCACCTGGTGGCGCCCCCCCCTCTGGTCGTGCCAGGGTGTGGTGTGGGCCCCCTGGCCACCCTCTGACATCGCCCTTCCACCTATAAAGTCCCTTCGACGCGAAAACCTAAAGGAATGGGCATCTATCCACAAAAAGTTCCGCAGCGCCACCGCCATCGAAGACTAATTTTAGGGGACAAAAGTCTCTGTTCCGGCACCCTACCGGGACGGGGAATTGCCCCGGAGGCATCTCCATCGACTCCACCGTCATCTCCATCGCCGTTGCTGACTTCCATGATGAGGAGGGAGTAGTTCTCCCCCGAGGCTGAGGGCTCTACCGGTAGCTATGTGGTTCATCTCTCTCTCCCATGGTGTGACCTTTATGTGATCATGAGCTTTGTATCTATTTGAATTGGTAGATGTTACTCTTCATATATTATGCTACTCAAGTGCTTTTATTCTTGTAATCTCCGGAGATACCTTGTCCCATGATGTGAAGGTGACAGTGTGCGCATTATGTGTGTCTCTTAGGCTAAATTTTATAGTAATACTTATCATGAGTTATGATTTGAGTTGAATGTCTCTATGAATTGTTGGTGTTTGTCTGGAACCGTCTAGTGCACTCAAAGTGACAGTGTGGGGTAATCTAGATTGGGGAATATGAACTTTAAGGAGTGCTTTATAGCCCTACTCATGATTAGTGTTCGTTATCCAACCAGAGAGTAGTTCAGTGTAGCATAGTGAAGAATGATATTTATGTGTTTGATGTCTACGCACTTCTATTCTTGTAGACACTTGTTGGGCCTCCAAGTGCAGAGGTTTGTAGAGCAGCAGCAAGTTTCCCTTAAGTGGATCACCCAAGGTTTATCGAACTCAGGGAGAAAGAGGTCAAAGCTATCCCTCTCAAGCAACCCTGCAATTACGATACAGGAAGTCTCTTGTGTCCCCAACACACCCAATACACTTGTCAGATGTATAGGTGCACTAGTTCGGCGAAGAGATAGTGAAATACAAGTGGTATAGATGATTATAAGTAGTAACTGCAATATGGAATAAAAATCCCTGCGAGCAAACAAGTAACAAAACAGCAAGTAAACGGTGTGCAAAGCTTGGAAACAAGGCCTAGGGATCATACTTTCACTAGTGGACACACTCCCAACAATATAACATGAATGAACAAATAAACAACTTCTCTCCACTATGGTACTCTGAATTACTCTCCTATTGAATAACACTAATCATTGTGTAGTGGCTACAGAAGCACCCCTTAAAGTTCATCAAGTACTTGACAAACACCACTCATAGAGATATCCAAATCAGATCACAACTCAAGATAGATATCATTGCAACTTAGACCAAGTACTAACATGGTGCACACACTGTCACCATTACACCATGAAAGGAGGAATAGATCACTCAAACTATCATAGCAATAATTATTCTCATAATCCTCAAGAGATCACAATCATAGCCTAAACCAAGTACCACCATGATGCACGCACTGTCACCGTTACACCATGGCAGGAGGAATAGATTACTTTAACAATCACCACTAGAGTACACATAACATCTGAATAATAACATCTACTTGTTCAACATGATACAAAGATCACGATCACATAAAGATCACATCATGGGAGAGAGAGGTGAACCACATAGCTACCGGTAGAGCCCTCAGCCCCGGGGATGAACTACTCCCTCCTCATCATAGGAGACAGCAAGGTTGATGGAGATGGCGGTGAGGTCGATGGAGACGGCGGAGACGGCGATGGAGACCGATGGAGATGGCTCCGGGGGCACTTCCCCGTCCCGGCAGGGTGCCGGAACAGAGACTTCTGTCCCCCGAAATTTGTTGACGGCGGCGGCGGAGCTGCGGAACTCTTTCTGGAAAATTGCCGAATCCCCCAGGGTTTTCCGTCCCGAGGCTTTATATAGGCGAAGGGGCGTCGCGAGAGGGCAGCCAGGGGCTCCTCACACATGGGTGGCACGGCCAGGGCCTGGGACGTGCCACCCTAGTGTGAGGGCAGGCCCTGGCCCCTCTCCGGCTCTCTTTCGGATGTCTGGATGCTCCTGGGGAAAATAAGACTTCTGGCTTTGGTTTCGTCCAATTCCGAGAATATTTCCTGTGTATCACTTCTGAAACACAAAAACAGCAGAAAACAGGGAACTGGCACTGTGGCATCTTGTCAATAGGTTAGTTCCGGAAAATGCATAAAAGTGCCACGAAGTGTAACGAAACAATAGGCAAATGGTGTAAAAACAAGCATGGAGCATCAAAAATTATGGATACGTTGGAGACATATCAGCATCCCCAAGCTTAACTCCTGCTCGTCCTCGAGTAGGTAAGTGATAACAAAAGAAATAATTTTTGAGGTGACATGCACCATCACAATCTTGATCATATATGTAAGCGTTGTGAGCTGGGATCAAAAGAACTTAAAACATGGGCATGAAAGATATAATCTTGACAATAAGAACTTAGCAACCATGTTGTAAACATGCAAATGAACACAAACAAAAGATCATGAATAATGAAACAATGAAAGTCAAACGTGTGTTCAAATCATAAGGAAAAACATACAAATGGTTTTCAGCTTGTCCTTCAAAGAGAGCAAAACATAAATGCATAGGACATCTTCAAGTTTAAGAGGGCGAATAGATACAAATAATTTAAGAACAAGTGAAACCAACAATATGAATCAATCAGTGACAAACTTTGGGACAATGCACATTATACTCAGAATGACAACTATGCTCTCTTAATGGTGCATAAAGGTAGAAGGTGGTGACTCAACATAAAAGTAAAAGAAAGGCCCTTCGCAGAGGGAAGCAGTGATTAAACATGTGCTAGAGCTTTTCATTTGTAAAACAGAGAGATAAAAATTGGATTTTGAGAGGTGGTTGTCTTTGTCAACGACTGGCAATGGGGTTCTTACTATCTTCCATACAAAAATAAAGCAAGTTTTTGAGAGAGAGATTGACACTTTTGTGCTCTTTTATAAAGCTTGGCACTCCTCCCCACCTTTTTTTCCTTTCACAAACCATGGCTAACCGATTCTATCGGGTGCCCACCAACATTCACTTTCCATGGAGGAGTGCCTTTTTTCTTTATTTTTTTCTCTTTTTTTTTAGAATAAGCAATATGGAAGATAGCAAATCCGACCACTACGTCCCCATGAGCTGAAAACAGTGTCACAAAACGAGAAGTGTTTTGAAGGTTTTTTGAAAGCTAGCACATGAAAATTTACTTGGAATGGCTTACAAATACCATGCATAGGAATTTATAGTGGACACAATGGCAAACTTGGTTTTTGGGAGTTGGATGCACGAGTAGAGCTCATACTCAGTACAAAATAAGGGCTAGCAAAAGACTGGGAGCGACCAACTAAGAGAGCAATAACGGCCATAATCATGCATAGCGACAAAGCGATATTAAAAGAAGCATAAGATGGCATCAAAAGTCAAAAACTAAATGATCATAGAGGCTATTGACGACTTTGTAAGAGTCTAACATGTGTGAGCATGCGCCAAGTCAACCCAAATAAAGCATCAAGGAGAAAACCAAAATAATGCTTCCAAATAATTAAAACAACGCATGATTTTTTCAAAGGCACATTAAGCAATCTCAGTTATTTGAGACAAGTCATGCTACAGCAAAACCACTAAGCATACTATCAAAAAGACATCAAGCATGACATGAAAAAGCCTAAGCCGTAGTCTACACAAGCTCCTTCTTGTACCACTATTTTGCACAAAGCTTTTTCTCTTTTCCAACATCATTTGAAATTTTTATAAACACCTCTTTTGATGAAAACCAATAAAGATCACAGGCAAAAATACACCTTGATGAAAAGATATAACAAGATCTGAATGCAAATCAAGGCAAAAAAAATGCAAGGTAAACCCAGTAGCAGAAAAAGAGAACACTCATTGAAACGATAAGAGTGAAAAACAGAGTGTTCTTGGCAAATGAAAAGCGAGTTCATCTCCTCCAAAAGAAACATGATGTGATCTAACCATTTATTGCAGAAAACTAAACTAAACTAACTAAGAAAACTAAAACAACTGACGCTCCAAGAAAAACGCATAGTGCATGAAGCAATAAAAATATAGTGTGTCTTGAAAGGTGACCTGATTTTTGCCGATGAAGAAGGGGTGCCTCGGGGGCATCCCCAAGCTTTGACGCTTGTACTTCTTGGATATTTCTTGGGGTGCTGGGCATCCCCAAGCTTGAGCTTTTGTCCATTCTTCAACTCATCTCATCACTCTCCGATCCCTACACTTGAAAACTTCCTTCATACAAAACTAAACACAATTCTATTAGCAACATTAGTGTAAGCATAACATATAATAAACCTCTTTTTGCTTCAGGTTTCAACACAAAACCACCACATATAGCAAATACTACTGTAGCAACTTCCCAAAAAGTTCCATGATCAAAATAACTCAAAAGAAAGCGATAAAGTGGCAAACACAAATATTGGCAAAAATCTGTCAAAACTGAACAGCTGACAAAGGTCGAATTTTTTAGGGGTTTTCTGTTGCTCAAATCAAAAAGTGTTCAACTAACAAAAGTTTGGATATAACCTGGGGCATATGCACAAGAAATCGCAGGTCCAAAAGATATACAGAGAATTTATACGAATTTTTACGGTGCAGCACCGAAAACAGTTTCAGGACAGCAACATCCCCAAATCTTACCTCACTCAAATTAGAGGTTTCTCTTGGCACAAAAACGAAATAAAAAGGATAAGGAGCGGTTATTACAGTAGTAATAACTTCCAAGACTCAAATAAAAGAAAAAGTACTGAAAATAAACAATGGGTTATCTCCCAAGAGTGCTTTTCTTTAACGCCTTTGAGCTAGGCGCAGTAATTTGCAAAGATGCTCATGTGGGCGCCATATAAGAGCTTGAGGCAAAGGCGCCATATAGGAACTTGAATCAATAGAGAGCATCAAAAAGCATGTATGAAACACATTTAAATCTAAACCACTTCCTATGAAAAATAGTCTTGTAAAGAGACAAGTCATGAAAGCGCAAAGCAAAAAGCATAGGAAGGCAAAACAAGTACAACTTCAAGAATTGCAACATAAAGAGGGGAAACTCAATATTGTTGAGATTCATCAAACCATGTTTCCCTCTCTCATAATAACTTTCAGTAGCATCATGAATAGAACTAACAATATAACTATCACATAAAGCATCCCTATCATGAGCCACATGCATAAAAGGATTAATACCCCATACATGAACAATAGTAGTAGGAGCAGATTCAACAGAATAATTATTCTCATCACCATAATCATGAAAAACAGGAGGCATATTGTAATCATAACTAATTTTCTCCTCAAAAGTAGGTGAACTGAAAATATTATACCCATCATCACAAGCTAGAGAACTACTATGTCGCAAAGCATACTCATCAAACATATCATCATAAGAAGGAACATGGATAGCACTAATGGTACAATAATTATTAACCTTAGAATTGGTACCAAAAAGATTTTCAATATCAAAAGTAGAGTGCTTTTCCCAATCATGATCACTAACATAGGTAACAGGCATAGGAACATCATCCCAATCAGAATTATCATAATCAATAGCAGGATCATAACGTTTAGGGGAAGATACCGTGTCCTCTCGCCTTTTACTCCTCTTCTTCTTCTTCTTACTCTTCTTACTCTCTCCTTTAGGAGGGAGAGACTTGAAGGGCATCTTCTCCACATATTCTTTAGGAGGGAAAGGCATCTTCTCCACATAATCTGGCTTGCTGATAGAAACAACAGAAGAAACTTTGGAGGATTCCTCCTCTCTATTAATAAGATCGAAACATCTATTAGTCCTATCATAGCCTGGCAAAACATCATGTTTAATAAGATCTTGTAAGTAAGTATTTGCGAGGCAATCTTTAGCACAATAGAGATGACAACCACGAAGGGTGCTATTAAGATCAACATCATTCATGTCTACCAAAGCAATCTTTCTAGATATCTCTTCACAATTCAAAAACAAAGTAAGCTCATCAGACTGATTGAAAGTAATCTTATCATCACAATACAAATCTGCGGTACTCGTTCGATTAATTGGGCATTGAAAATTAAAGTGCCCCTTTTCACCGCAAAATTCACAAAGAAAAGGATAAAGCTCACAAACCCATTCACCAAGCACATCTAGATCCTTGAGCCACATGCTTGTTTCTTCATTTGCGTGGGTGATGCAATAATCTTCCTTGTTGTAACTCTGTTCACAAGGTCTATGTATTCCACAAAAATTAACATGCTTATAAGAAATAGTACTTTTAGAAGTTTGAGCATGTTTATTGCAACCATCAACAACAATATCACTTTCTATGCAAGTATCCTTAAAAGGTTCATGATACACGTCCCCATTTCCTTTAGGAACATTCAAATGGGAAGCAAAGGCTTTAAAGCAATCAACCATAATTTGAGGATCAAGACCATATTTAGCACTAAGCTCTTGAAAATTAGCAGTTTCAGCGAAAGACTTAATGCAATCAAACTCATAATTCATACCTGATCCTTTACCTTTGTCGCTATCCCAACCTTCAATATTGTTTTGAATTGTCTCAAGCAGACCCCACTTGGTGTCGACATCCTTGCTTGTGAAAGACCCATCAAAGCATGCATCTAGATAGTCCTTGTAATGTCCTGAAAGCCTTGCATAAAAATTGTTAATAATAATATTACGGGGAAGATCATGAATAGGACATTTATGCATTAGTAACTTCAATCTTCCCCACGCTTGGGCAATGCTTTCTCCCTCATGAGGCCAAAAATTATATATCTGATTACGATCTTTATGAATCTCACTTGGAGGATAGAATTTAGAATAAAAGAGAGGTACAATTTCCTCCCAGCCAACAGATGGACCATCTTTAAGCAGCCGATACAATTCCTCGGCTCTGCCTTTCAGTGATAAAGAAAATAGCTTCTTCTTAACTTGGTTCATCGAAATACCTGCACACTGGAACAACTCGCATAATTCATGTATAAAGAGCAGATGATCACCAGGATGGACAGTTCCATCTCCTAAATAGCAGTTATCCCTAATACGTTCAACAATCTTCGTAGGTATTTTAAAAGGATGGGGAGCACAAGCATCATTAGAAACATCACATATGGGAGATAAAATATCATCAGAGCAAACTTTCTCCACTAAAGCTGGGGGACTAAAAATATCATACTCAACAAAACCAGCTTCCCCAAGCTTAGATTTTTCTATAGCATTAGCAATAACGGTATTCAAAGAATTTGTACTAATAACATTGCTATGCGAAATAAGCTCCAAAGGATTTTCAATTTTCTCTTCAAATCTAAAATCAGGAAAAAGACTAAAGAACTCTTTGTTTTCCATTAAGCCTAACTAGCGAAAATAAAAACAAGAAACAAAAAGATGTAATTGCAGAATCTAAAGGAAATAACTCCGAGCACTCACACAGGAGGATGCGACTACCTTTTACCTTACCTCCCCGGCAACGGCGCCAGAAAAGAGCTTGATGTCTACGCACTTCTATTCTTGTAGACACTTGTTGGGCCTCCAAGTGCAGAGGTTTGTAGAGCAGCAGCAAGTTTCCCTTAAGTGGATCACCCAAGGTTTATCGAACTCAGGGAGGAAGAGGTCAAAGCTATCCCTCTCAAGCAACCCTGCAATTACGATACAGGAAGTCTCTTGTGTCCCCAACACACCCAATACACTTGTCAGATGTATAGGTGCACTAGTTCGGCGAAGAGATAGTGAAATACAAGTGGTATAGATGATTATAAGTAGTAACTGCAATATGGAATAAAAATTGCTGCGAGCAAACAAGTAACAAAACAGCAAGTAAACGGTGTGCAAAGCTTGGAAACAAGGCCTAGGGATCATACTTTCACTAGTGGACACACTCCCAACAATATAACATGAATGAACAAATAAACAACTTCTCTCCACTATGGTACTCTGAATTACTCTCCTATTGAATAACACTAATCATTGTGTAGTGGCTAGAGAAGCACCCCTTAAAGTTCATCAAGTACTTGACAAACACCACTCATAGAGATATCCAAATCAGATCACAACTCAAGATAGATATCATTGCAACTTAGACCAAGTACTAACACGGTGCACACACTATCACCATTACACCATGAAAGGAGGAATAGATCACTCAAACTATCATAGCAATAATTATTCTCATAATCCTCAAGAGATCACAATCATAGCCTAAACCAAGTACCACCATGATGCACGCACTGTCACCGTTACACCATGGCAGGAGGAATAGATTACTTTAACAATCACCACTAGAGTACACATAACATCTGAATAATAACATCTACTTGTTCAACATGATACAAAGCTCACGATCACATAAAGATCACATCATGGGAGAGAGAGATGAACCACATAGCTACCGGTAGAGCCCTCAGCCCCGGGGATGAACTACTCCCTCCTCATCATAGGAGATAGCAAGGTTGATGGAGATGGCGGTGAGGTCGATGGAGACGGCGGAGACGGCGATGGAGACCGATGGAGATGGCTCCGGGGGCACTTCCCCGTCCCGGCAGGGTGCCGGAACAGAGACTTCTGTCCCCCGAAATTTGTCGATGGCGGCGGCGGAGCTGCGGAACTTTTTCTGGAAAATTGTCGAATCCCCCAGGGTTTTCCGTCCCGAGGCTTTATATAGGCGAAGGGGCGTCGCGAGAGGGCAGCCAGGGGCTCCTCACACATGGGTGGCGCGGCCAGGGCCTGGGCCGCGCCACCCTAGTGTGAGGGCAGGCTCTGGCCCCTCTCCGGCTCTCTTTCGGATGTCTGGATGCTCCCGGGAAAAATAAGACTTCTGGCTTTGGTTTCGTCCAATTCCGAGAATATTTCCTGTGTATCACTTCTGAAACACAAAAACAGCAGAAAACAGGGAACTGACACTGTGGCATCTTGTCAATAGGTTAGTTCCGGAAAATGCATAAAAGTGCCACGAAGTGTAACGAAACAATAGGCAAATGGTGTAAAAACAAGCATGGAGCATCAAAAATTATGGATACGTTGGAGACGTATCAGTGTTCAATTTTGTTATCTTTGTTGAGAGTGTCCACTAGTGAAAGTATGATCCCTAGGCCTTGTTTCTAAGCATTGAGACACCGTTTACAACCAGTTCTGCTACATGTTTGCTCGCAGGGATTTTTATTTCAGATTGCAATTACCACTTATAATCATCCATATTACTTGTATTTCACTATATTTTTGCCGAACTAGTGCACATATACATTTGACAAGTGTATTGGGTGTGTTGGGGACACAAGAGACTTCTTGTATCTTAATTGCAGGGTTGCTTGAGAGGGATATCTTTGACCTCTTCCTCCCTGAGTTCGATAAACCTTGGGTGATCCACTTAAGGAAAACTTGTTGTTGTTCTACAAACCTCTGCACTTGGAGGCCCAACACTGTCTACAAGAACAGAAGCGTGCGTAGACATCAGTGTACTAGAGTGAAGAGAGGGCATCACATGGATAACTGTGTGATGCATGCAAAATACATGCAGGAACTTTATAGTTATTCCTACATATTACAACATTATTAGTTATTATAATCATGTTTTATAATGATTTATGAGAATTTTCCATCGATCCCCCTTCTTTTGGTTATAACTCTGTAGAACAGGAAAACCTTGTTTTGCGTATTTTTACCTTTCACGGACCTTCCTGGACTCAAATTGACCTGGGATTTTTCGAGCGTTAATATTTTACCACGAGAAGCACCTGGAGGAGAAGAAGTCAACAATACGAGGCCCAGGGGCCAAACGAGAACAGGTGGCATGGGCCCTTGGCTAGGCCACGCCACCCTAGCCTATTTGGGCCTCGAGCCTCCGCGGTCGTCTATCTTCGTCTCTAGATGCCCAGCTTCCCCTAAAATGCCTATATATAGACACTCCCTCGACGATCACGAAGCGAGGTGGCAGAGAAACATGAACCACAAAAACAGAGGTTGTTCCAGCAAAGACTGGAGGAGGAAACGTTGCCGGAGTCACCCCCGGATGCTTCTCCACCCTCTCCAATAGCAACACCATCATCATCGCCATCAAGAGGGAGAAGTCCACCTCTCGACTATGGGTTTGTGGCAGTAGCTTGTCCTATTTCTCTCTTATGCTTCAATGTTTAGACATCATATGAGCTTCCCAACATGATTATGATGCATATTATGTAATTCCTATATGGTCGATCTTTATTTTATTTGATGATCAATGAGATGTGATATGTTATTATGTTCTTGATGTATGAGTAGATGCATATTATTACCCCGTTCTTTACTACTTGTTCTGATCCAACATGTATGCGCGAGCGTGAGAGGTGGATGGTGTGTATTAGATTGAGTAACTAGGAAGTAGTGATTGGATAGTGAACAATATTCATTGATCTGCTATGGTTTTTACCTTTCCACGGTTACCTCACTAGGGATAAAAGGAATGCATATGTGCTATAATTTCTAGGTGACAGCTTAGAATTCCAAGCGACATTCATACACATCATTCTATCGTAATATGTCCAAGCGGTAGCATATTTGATATTCAACATCATGTCAATGTACCTACCGCTATACTCTGTTAATTCTTAATACTCGATTGCTTGAAGTGTATTCCTATCTAGTGGAGTATAAATAATATGTGTTTCATCATCTTTAAATTAGGACATGATGCCTATATGAATATTATCAAGTTAACATAATAAAAATCATGTCATTGTTTCGGTCATTGATGCTACCGAGTTGATGAAGTAAAACAACCGGCCCGTTGGGAACCCCAAGAGGAATGTGTGATGAATATAGCAGCAAGATTTTCCCTCAATTAAAAAACCAAGGTTTAATCGTTCTTGGAGAGGAGAGACAAACGACTGAAGGTGATGCTTGCTAGTTTGCGACAGCTTCGGACAATTTATATATGGCGTCTCGTCCAAGCTTTGCTTGCTAGCTGCAACGCGGAACCTGCACACACACAACCAAATACTTTGTTCCCAACTTGCGATGAGGTTGTCAATCTCACCGGTTTGCTTGAAACAAAGGTTATGAGTGTATCGAGTGGAAAACAATAGAGTATGCGAGTAAAGTAAACAGTGCAAGTAAAGTAAATAGGTGATAGCAATATGATGAAAATAGGACCGGGGTCCACAGTTCACTAGTGGTGTCTCTCCATAAGATAAATAACACATGCTAGGTAAACAAATTACAGTTGGGCAATGGATAGAATAAAGATAAACATGATATGTCAAGAAGATCACTATGAGATTTACTCTGGGCATTACAACAAAATACATAGACCGCCATCCAACTGCATCTATGACTAATAATCCACTTGTGGCGAATCAATCCGAGAACTCCACAAGTATTAAGTTGCGAACAATAGATAATTGCATTAAGCAAAGTGTGTAATGTAAACAAAGCATATGCCCTTGAGCATATGAATGTTGTTTTCTCCCTAGTAGCAACAGCACATCTACAACCTTAGAGGTTTCTGTCACTCCCCCAGGTTAAATAGAGGCATGAACCCACTATCGAGCATAAATACCCCCTCTTGGAGTCACTAGCAACTACTCGGCCAAGATAGCTACTAACAACGGAGAGCATGCAAGATCATAAACAACATAGAGATAACATAAGATATATTTCAGTATAGCAACTCAATCATAACACCAATATTCATCAGATCCCAACAAACCAAACATGTAGAATTACATAACGGTGATCTCAATCATGTAGGGCAGCTCATGAGATCTAAACATGAAGCACATGGTGGAGAAGACAACCATCTAGCTACTGCTATGGACCCATAGTCCAAGGTAGACTACTCACTCATCGCTCCAGAGGCAAGCATGGCGATGAAGAAGACCTCCGGTGGCGATTCCCCTCTCTGGTAGGGTGCCGGGAAGAGCTTCTGAACCCTCCCGATCTTTGGGTCGACGGCGGCGGTGGATCGCGATGTGTTCTGGAAAATTGATTGGGTCTTTAGGTTTTTTCCATCGGGGGGTCTTTATGGGCGAAGGGGCGATGTCAGAGGTGGGGCCAGGTGCCCTCACACCATGGTGGCGCGGCCTAGGCCCTGGCCGTGCCAGCCTGGTGTGTGGGGCCCCTGTGGCCCCCCTCCTACTCCTCTTCGAATCTCTGGAAGCGTCCGGGTAAAATAAGGCTTCAGGAACTTGTTTCGTCCAATTCCAAGAATATTTACTGTGTTTCACTTCTGAAACACAAAAACAGCAGAAAACAGGGAACTGGCACTGTGGCAACTCGTTAATAGGTTAGTTCCGAAAAATGCATAAAAGTGTCACGATGTGTAATGAAACAGTAGGCAAATGGTGTAAAAACAAGCATGGAGCATCAAAAATTATAGATATGTTGAAGATGTATCAGTCATCCGCTTTGCGCTTAATACCACCTAACGAGGGTATAGCTAATAGAGTCCGCTATCTTTGTACCCCTAAGGCCCGCTAAGATAGGCCCAGTCATAGACATAGTAGAAATACGAGTTGATATTGTATACAAACACTGTGATTTGTATTGAACCCGACCGGATCCTTGAGACCTGGCCACCTATATATAGGGGCCAGGAGAGGCCGGGCAGGGACAGATGGACATTGATCCAAGTTTGATACCACGTTATTCTCGTTATACGCCTTGTTTGACTAATCTTTACCTTCGAGTTCATCTGACGCCCTCTCCCCCGATCCTAAGTCCTTCATCTAGGATATTTGTCGAGCTAACCCTCGTCATCACCACAACTTTATAAGAGAGTAGACAAGTGAACCCATGAACCCCGGTCCAATTTTAATCATAAGAAACACCTTTCCAATGCATTTACATGCACTTTTTTAGCATAATTTAAATCTAAAAAATACAAAAACACATTTACTTTCTAGCATACAACTACAAAACCTGAAAATACCTTTCACACATTATATTTACTTTATTGCATTGTTATTTACTTTATTTGCATCATCATATTTTATTTTACTTATATTTACACCTTGTGCTTGACAACCACTCGGTGGAGTTGGGGACACAAGACAAGGAAGTTTTTTTTACAGGTTGCTTGAAGAAGAACGGCGAGAGCATTTTCACCTGTTCCTCGAGAGTTCGATATTAAACCCCGAGTTCCCTCATGGGGAAAATTTACTCTTGCTACAACACTCTGCACTTGGAGTCCCGGTGAGTTGGCACCTTTGCTTAGTGTCATCACTGTGATGCTTGGTATGCTGCCAAGCCCACTGCTGAATACTGGGGAGTGCTAACTAAGGGCTAGGGTTTGCCCATGTGGATGTTGAAGGATCGGTAGCACTGCAATGGCTGAATATGGATAATGTTGGTATTATGGTTATAAATGAAGGGGAAATTTTTGAACAAGAGTTGGAGCGGAACTTCAATGAGATGTGGAAGGTGAATTGGTTTTGGTAGATTAGACAGCTACCTACTAACCCGTTCCTGGTCAGATTGCCTCCAAGCAAAAGGATCAGTGAATTGGTTGAATATCCATCTATAAACCTGAACAAAAAAGGAGTAAATGTTTCTTTCTTGAACTGGGAGGGAGAAGCTGAGCATTTTGAGGTGTTCAAGGAGGTCTGGGTGAACATTGAGGGGGCAATGGCTGACTTGGAAGGTGATGGCTAGGGTTGCTTCTGCCCTGGGTGTCATGGTCAATGTTGAATGGCCTATGATCTTCAAATGTTTTTATAAGAGAATGATTGTTGTTAAAGATATTGAAAATATTCCACCAAACAAATTGTTTGAAATGGAACAATGCATCTTCTTGGTTTCTTTTGATGATGATGATGACAACAGTGGAAATGACACTCAACAAGGCTGAGAAGGAGATGATATTGAGGTGGATGAGGAAGAAGATGATGATGTTAGTGGAAATGGTGGAACAGGGGAAGCTACTAGGATGGATGCTAAGATGACTACTAAAACATACAAATGGTGCAAGTGGAAGTGCAAGGAAAGTTGTTGTGGAGATGTATGGCAAAGAGAATGAACCAGTGATGAGTTTTCATAGAGACAAGAATGTAGAAAACTATGCGGGGAAGTTACACAAGGAAGTTTGAAGAAGTAGAGCCACTCAAAAGCAAGAGAAGCACATGTGATGAGTAGGCTGATAGGAGAGCTTGTGACTAGTAGACCACTAAACATTTTCATGGAACAGAAAAGTGTGGAGGAAAATGTGGGAGCTCACCTACTATAGACGTTTGATGATGAATCTGGGGAAGAGGAAGAATAGCCTATCAGTAAGCATGCTTCTATTGCAGTGATTTCTCCACCTATTGCTCCAGTGGGGAACTTGGCTGCTGGTAAGGGGAAGAAGACCTGGGGGTTGTCCAAGTACTAGTAGAAAACCGGCCTAATATTCCAGGGCATTAGTCCCGGTTGCTGTCTGAACCGGGACTGATGCCCCGGGCCCCACCGCTTTTTCGGCCGATAGACCCTAGAACTCATTAGTCCCGGTTCGTTTTGAACCTATAGTCCCGGTTCGTAATATGAACCGGGACTAATGACTCTGGGGTCGAATCCGGCCGTTGTCAGACTCATTAGTCCCGGATGGTAACACCAACCGGGACTAAAGAGCCAGCCTTTAGTCCCGGTTGGTATTACAAACCGGGACTAATGACTTCCCTGTATAAAGCAGCTCCTTCTTCCTCCCCGAGCCAGGCACTCCCCCTCTCCACTCTCAGTGTTCTTCATGCAACTCGAGTTCATCCTCTTTGATCACCATTTTTTGTCACAAATTGATGTCCCCACTTCAATCTAAGTGGACTAAAAGGTGAGGAATTTTGTGCTTTTGTCTTTCATTGGTAATTTAGCTCATTTATTGCTCTAGAAGTAGAGAGATTTGTGATTTTTTTATGGGAGCAATTATTAGATGTTTATTTGATTACGTGTACAAATAGGTGAAGATAGAGGTAAAAATAGAAATGCTATATAGATTTTATTTATGTTAGATTTTATTAGAAATAGAAATGCTATTAGAAATAGAAATGTTAGAATTAAAAATAAAAATAGAAGTAGACATAGCTAACATAGAAATAGAAATAGAGATAGAGATAGAAAAATAGAAATACCGATAGAAATAGAGATAGAAATACCGATAGAGGTAAAAATAGAAATGCTATATAGATTTTATTTATGTTAGATTTTATTAGAAATAGAAATGCTATTAGAAATAGAAATGTTAGAATTAAAAATAAAAATAGAAGTAGACATAGCTAACATAGAAATAGAAATAGAGATAGAGATAGAAAAATAGAAATACCGATAGAAATAGAGATAGAAATACCGATAGAGGTAAAAATAGAAATGCTATATAGATTTTATTTATGTTAGATTTTATTAGAAATAGAAATGCTATTAGAAATAGAAATGTTAGAATTAAAAATAAAAATAGAAGTAGACATAGCTAACATAGAAATAGAAATAGAGATAGAGATAGAAAAATAGAAATACCGATAGAAATAGAGATAGAAATACCGATAGAGGTAAAAATAGAAATGCTATATAGATTTTATTTATGTTAGATTTTATTAGAAATAGAAATGCTATTAGAAATAGAAATGTTAGAATTAAAAATAAAAATAGAAGTAGACATAGCTAACATAGAAATAGAAATAGAGATAGAGATAGAAAAATAGAAATACCGATAGAAATAGAGATAGAAATACCGATAGAGGTAAAAATAGAAATGCTATATAGATTTTATTTATGTTAGATTTTATTAGAAATAGAAATGCTATTAGAAATAGAAATGTTAGAATTAAAAATAAAAATAGAAGTAGACATAGCTAACATAGAAATAGAAATAGAGATAGAGATAGAAAAATAGAAATACCGATAGAAATAGAGATAGAAATACCGATAGAAGTACCCACCAGCCGGGACTAAAGTTTTGTTAACTTATTCTTACTTATCAAACTAAAATTAGAGATAGAAATAGAAATTGTATATTTGATTTGCGTTTGATATGTACTTATATAATGCAGATGAGCCGAGCATGGATGTACGCCGATCGACGCTCTGGAGATTTCATTAAAGGCGTGCATTCTTTTCTCAAGGTGGCTGAGGCAACCAAGCGGAATGGTTTTATGTGTTGTCCATGCGGTGGTTGTCGAAATGAGAAGGATTACCCCTCCACAAAGACCCTTCACATCCACCTGTTCCGGTTCGGTTTCATGTCCGGCTATAATTGTTGGACCAAGCATGGGGAGAGAGGGGTTATGATGGAAGACAATGATGAAGAAGAGAATGATGACAACTATCCTGAGTTCCCTGAAACCACCGATACCGCAATGGAAGATAATGAAGAAGAAGAATGTGAAGAACGGGCATCAGATATGCCTGCTGATGATCTTGGTCAGGTCATTGTTGATGCACAGATTGACTGTGAAAGTGAAAAGGAGAGGGAGAAGTTGGAACGCATGTTAGATGATCACAAAAAGGATTTGTACCCAAATTGCGAAGATGGCCAGAAAAAGCTAGGAAGCACGCTGGAATTGCTGCAATGGAAAGCAGAGAGTGGTTTTTCTGACAAGGGATTTGAGAAGTTGCTGAAAATTATGAAGAAGATGCTTCCAAAGGATAACGAATTGCCCGCCAGTACGTATGAAGCAAAGAAGATTGTCTGCCCTCTAGGATTGGAGGTGCAGAAGATACATGCATGCATTAATGACTGTATTCTCTACCGCGGTGAGTATGAGAATTTGAATGCATGCCCGGTGTGCAGTGCATTTCGGTATAAGATCAGGCGAGATGACCCTGGTGATGTTGAGGGCGAGCGCCCCAGGAAGAGGGTTCCTGCCAAGGTGATGTGGTATGCACCTATAATACCACGGTTGAAACGTTTGTTCAGAAACAAAGAGCATGCCAAGTTGTTGAGGTGGCACAAATAAGACCGTAAGAGTGACGAGATGTTGAGACACCCCGCTGATGGGTCGCAGTGGAGAAAAATCGACATAGATTTCCCAGAGTTTACGGAAGACACACGCAACCTGAGGTTTGGTCTAAGTACAGATGGCATGAATCCTTTTGGGGAGCAGAGCTGCAGTCATAGCACCTGGCCCGTGACTCTATGTATATATAACCTTCCTCCTTGGTTATGCATGAAGCAAAAGTTTATTATGATGCCAGTGCTTATCCAAGGCCCGAAGCAACCCGGTAATGACATTGATGTGTATCTAAGGCCATTAGTTGATGAACTTTTATAGCTGTGGCAGACTGAAGGTGTTCGTGTGTGGGATGAGTACAAACAAGAGGAATTTGATCTACGAGCGTTGCTGTTCGTGACCATCAATGATTGGCCTGCTCTTAGTAACCTTTCAGGACAGACAAACAAGGGATACAATGCATGCACTCACTGTTTAGGTGAGATCGATAGTATATATTTGGATAAAAGTAAGAAGGTGGTGTATCTCGGGCATCGTCGATTTCTTTCGCCCAAACATCAATTGAAGAAAAAAGGCAAGCATTTCAAGGGCGAGACAGAAGTCCGGGGCAAGCCTAAACGCCATACTGGTGATGATATATTTGATATGGTCAAAGATTTAGAAGTAATCTTTGGAAAGGGTCCTGGCAGTCTGTCTGTTCCGAATGACGCTAGCGGACATGCACCCATGTGGAAGAAGAAATCTATATTTTGGGAGCTTGAGTATTGGAAATTCCTAGAGGTCCGCTCTGCAATCGACGTGATGCATGTGACGAAGAATGTTTGCGTGAACCTACTAGGATTCTTGGGCTTGTATGGGAAGACAAAAGATACACCAGAAGCACGGGAGGACCAGCACCGTATGAAAAGAAGAGACGGCATGCATCCAGAGGATTCTAAGGGTCCTGCGAGCTACGCTCTTACCAAAGAAGAGAAGGAAATCTTTTTTGAATGCCTGAGCAGTATCAAGGTCCCATCTGGATTCTCGTCAAATATAAAGGGAATAATAAATATGGCTGAGAAAAAATTCCAAAACCTAAAGTCTCATGACTGCCACGTGCTTATGACGCAATTGCTTCCGGTTGCACTGAGGGGGATTCTACCGGAAAATGTTTGAGTACCGATTGGGAAGCTATGTGCATTCCTCAATGCAATTTCGCAGAAGGTAATCAATCCAGAAGATCTACAACGGTTACAGAATGATGTGGCCCAATGTCTTGTCAGCTTCGAGTTGGTGTTCCCACCGTCCTTCTTCAATATTATGACGCATCTCTTAGTTCACCTAGTCGAAGAGATTATCATTCTCGATCCAGTATTTCTGCACAATATGTTCCCCTTTGAGAGGTTCATGGGAGTCTTAAAGAAATACGTGCATAACCGTGCTAGGCCAGAAGGAAGCATCTCCAAGGGCTATCTAACAGAGGAGGTCATTGAGTTTTGTGTTGACTTTGTTCCTGACCTGAACCCGATTGGTCTTCCTCAATCGCGGCATGAGGGGAGACTAAGTGGAAAAGGCACGCTAGGAATGAAATCAGCATACTGTATGGACGGACATTCTTTGAGTGAAGCACACTACACAGTTTTACGAAATTCCACGTTGGTGGAGCCGTATATGGAGCGACACAAGAATATTGTACGCTCAGAAAACCCTGGGCAGTCAAACTCCTGGATTACAAAGTTGCACATGGCGACTTTTGGTGGTTGGTTGCAAACACTTCTCATAAATGACGCCACTGTTGGATATGAGCTGTCCATGTTGGCCAAGAAACCATCTTCAACTATATTGACTTTCCAGGGTTACGAGATAAATGGGAATACATTTTACACGGTTGCCCAAGATAAAAAGAGCACCAATCAAAATAGTGGTGTCCGCTTTGATGCATTACACGATAATGGGACAAAGGACACATATTATGGTTACATAGAGGAGATATGGGAACTTGACTATGGATCGTCTTTTAAGGTCCCTTTGTTTCGGTGCAAATGGGTCAAGCTGACAGGAGGCGGGGTAGTTGTAGACCAAAAGTACGGCATGACAACAGTGGATCTCAACAATCTTGCGTACATGGACGAACCATTCGTCCTAGCCAATGATGTCGCTCAGGTTTTCTATGTGAAGGACATGTCTACAAAACCGAGAAAGAGAAAAGATAAGAAAACGAATACATCACACGATGAGCCAAAGCGACACATTGTTCTCTCAGGGAAAAGAATCATCGTGGGAGCGGAGGACAAGACAGATATGTCAGAAGATTATAACAAGTTTGATGAAATTCCGCCCTTTAGAGTGAACACTGACCCAACCCTCCTCTTAAACAAAGAAGATACTCCATGGTTACGGTGCAGAAGGAAACCCCAACACTAGATGGGGATGTTGGTGATGTGTAATAATGTATTAAACCTTTGATGTAAATGTATGATTTTGGAAATAGAAAATAGTTTTGAATTAGTTATTCAATTTCAAACACTTTTCATAGTCAAAGTTTTATCAAATTCTAAAATATGCAAAAAGAATTTTAATCAATATTGTTTTAATTGAAAATGGCAAAATAGTTAATTGTTTGAATAGTTAGAATAATTAATTTTGAAAATAGAAAATAGTTTTGAATTAGTTATTCAATTTCAAACACTTTTCATAGTCAAAGTTTTATCAAATTCTAAAATATGCAAAAAGAATTTTAATCAATATTGTTTTAATTGAAAATGGCAAAATAGTTAATTGTTTGAATAGTTAGAATAATTAATTTTGAAAATAGAAAATAGTTTTGAATTAGTTATTCAATTTCAAACACTTTTCATATTCAAAGTTTTATCAAATTATAAAATATGCAAAAAGAATTTTAATCAATATTGTTTTAATTGAAAATGGCAAAATAGTTAATTGTTTGAATAGTTAGAATAATTAATTTTGAAAATAGAAAATAGTTTTGAATTAGTTATTCAATTTCAAACACTTTTCATATTCAAAGTTTTATCAAATTCTAAAATATGCAAAAAGAATTTTAATCAATATTGTTTTATTTGAAAATGGCAAAATAGTTAATTGTTTGAATAGTTAGAATAATTGATTTTAAAAATAGAAAATAGTTTTGAATTAGTTATTCAATTTCAAACACTTTTCATATTCAAAGTTTTATCAAATTCTAAAATATGCAGAAGTTATTCAAATTGAAATTCAAAATTCATATTTTCAAATGAAATCTGAAAAAATCTACCATTGGCGCGCATTTATTACGCCTTTAGTCCCGGTTCGTTTAACCAACCGGGACTAAAGATCTGGATCTGGGCGGGCGAACCGCCGAAGGTCTTTAGTCCCGGTTGGAGGTACCAACCGGGACTAAAGAGTCTTTAGTCCCGGTTGGTGCCTCCAACCGGGACTAAAGACCCCTCTTTAGTCCCGGTTGGAGCCACCAACCGGGACTAAAGGGGGGGTATATAACCCGCCGCCCCTCTTCTTCTTCCCTCAGCCACGACACTTAGCAGTTTTCTCTGCGCGCGAGGAGCTTCTCGTCAGGATCGTTGCGGCACGTCGTTTCCGTGCCCGCGCCGACGCCTCCGACGTCCCCGCCGCGCCGCCGCGCCGCCGCGCCCGCGCCGCCGCGCGCCCGATCGAGCCCGGCCCCGAGCCCGAGCCCCCACGCCGCCGCCGCGCGCCTCGCCGACGTCGACGACCGCATCTCGCCGCGCCGCCTCGCCCCGCGCCGCCGCATCGCCCGCGCCGCCGCCACCTGCAGGTACCTGTGACCGGCCGGCCGCCGCCACCTCCAAAAAAGGCAAGAAAAAAATTAGAAAAAAAGAAAGAAAAAATAGAAAGAAAAAAAAGAAAGAAAAAAAGAAAGAAAAAATAGAAAGAAAAATGTAGCAAATGTAGTTAGAAAAAATGTAGCAAATATAGTTAGAAAAAATGTAGCAAATGTAGTTAGAAATGTAGATAGAAAAGTAGTTAGATTTTAAGTTAGAAAAATAAGTTAGAAAAGTAGTTAGAGATTAAGTTAGAAAAATAAGTTAGAAATATAGAAAGAAAAATAGAATATAAAAATAGTAATGTAGCAAATGTAGTTAGTAAAATGCTATTACTATTATTATTATTATATTAGATTTTGTGCTATTACTATTATTAAGTTAGTAAAATGCTATTACTATTATTATTATGTTATATTTTATGCTATTACTATTATTAAGTTAGTAAAATGATATTACTATTATTATTATGTTAGATTTTATGCTATTACTATTATTAAGTTAGTAAAATGCTATTACTATTATTATTATGTTAGATTTTATGCTATTACTATTATTAAGTTAGTAAAATGCTATTACTATTATTATTATGTTAGATTTTATGCTATTACTATTATTAAGTTAGTAAAATGCTATTACTATTATTAAGTTAGTAAAATGCTATTACTATTATTATTATATTAGATTTTGTGCTATTACTATTATTAAGTTAGTAAAATGCTATTACTATTATTATTATGTTAGATTTTATGCTATTACTATTATTAAGTTAGTAAAATGCTATTACTATTATTATTATGTTAGATTTTATGCTATTACTATTATTATGTTAGTAAAATGCTATTACTATTATTAAGTTAGTAAAATGCTATTACTATTACTATTACTATTATGTTAGAAAAATGTAGTTAGTAAAATGCTATTACTATTAGTAATAGTAATAGAAACCTATTACTATTAGTAATAGTAATAGAAATGCTAGTTAGTAAAATGCTATTACTATTAGTAATAGTAATAAAATTGAATAGTAATAGTAATAGAAATGCTAGTTAGTAAAATGCTATTTAGGTTAGATATATAGAGTTAGAAAGTGAATAGATAGAAATGTTAGAAATATTGTTAGTAATATTGTTAGCAATAATAGAAATAAAAATATGGAGTAATGTTGTTGATCTATGTTATGGATTTCAGTTATGGATTTCGGCGCCGGAAGAGAAGGTGAAGAAGAGTTATTGAAAATTATAGGAGAGGGTAGCACCCATGCACAAGGAGAGGGTACCACCCGTGCAGAAGGAGACGGCTCGGAATTTTTGAACGAGTCGGGTGACGGAATGGAGGAGGAGCGGCCGCATGAATCGGAAAATGATGATTGCGAGGACGGCTCACAAGGGACTGGACGTGACTTAATAAAACGGTCCGGCGAGGTATATATATATATGAAGACTAGCTCTATTCATGAATCAGTAGATGATGATGCATTATGTGGTATATATATATATTAACGAGTGTTTTCTTATTTTAGAGCTCTGAATCTTCTAGAAAGAAGCGAGGCCCGGCCAAACGGCTGGCATCGAATCAGCATTACACGATTGGGCGTCTCTCAATTGAAGGCGAACCGTTGGAACCCAAGAGTGTCGCAAATGCGTTCACACATCAATGCGGATGTCTTGTCAGGGACATGGTGCCGATAAGCATTCAATATTGGTATAAGCCCAAGGCGGCAAAGGGAGAGCCAGCACAGCCAGAGCCAGAAGAGGGTGCAGCGGTCAATTATGTCACCAAGGTCTTGAAAGATAGACTTTGGGATTCCCTCATTCCACATTTCAATCTGCCGGTCACCGAGTCCCTGGAAGAAGCAGAGCAACAGAAGGAGAAAGTCAGGGAGTGGGCTCTCAAGAAGATGGCTGCACAGTTCAATAACCACAAGAAGAGGTTATGGAACGCCTATGTCAACGCCGACCGACAAGCTCCAGAATTTACTGGCCCCAATGAGTTCCTGCGGGATCACTGGGACGCATTTGTGGAGTACAAGGAGTCAGAGCTGGGTAAGCTAAGGAGTCAGAAAAATCAGGCAAATGCCGCGAAAAAGAAATATCACCATAAGTTGGGTCCAGGTGGCTACAAAAGGGCCGAGCCTAAGTGGGATATGCAAGAGGCCGCCCTACGAGAAAAAGGCATCGAACCAGAAACAGAACAATGGCCCAGAAGGTCAAGAAATTGGGCACTTGCACATGGAGCTGTCTATGATGAGAGAACAGGGAAATTAGTTGAAGAGAAGAAACAAATTGCTGAACCCCTGGGAGCACTTGTCAAGACAATCGCCGCGGTTCAAGAGGGGGCGTTTAAGCCTGACAGAGAGAACGACGAGCTGACAAAGGCCCTCGGGAACAAAGAACACACAGGACGAACACGGGGTCTGGGTTCTGCTATTCCGTGGAGGTCTGGGTTCTCCGAAGAGAGCCAGACTTATAGAAGCCGAGAGAGAGCGAAGAAGCGGAAGGCGCAGGATGAGGCCTCACGGATAGAGAGCATAGAAAGGCAACAGGCTGAGCTGAGAGAGTTGTATTTACTGCAGCAGAAGGCACTGGAGGAATTAAAGTCGCAAGGGGCAACTCAGCATCAGCAACACCTAGAACATGCATCAGGCGACCGATCTCAGCGGAGAAGCAGCGTGGCTTCCACGGAGGTACCGATGGTTCACTACCCCGTGGATGATATCACCAAGAAGATAGACTGTGAGCTGCATTATCCCATGAAGAACATATCGATGAAGGTGGCGGTTGGCTATGTGTTGCCATCTGGACCTGGACAAACCTGGCATGGCCGTGAGATTCGACCTGGCTATGCTAAGGTCGGGGTGGATGCAATTTAAAGGGGGTATGAGTCCCTCCTTCTTGACGTCGCTGGACCTGAAGAGGAGGAAAAACTGGGAGAAGTATTGGGTGGTATAATTCTTTGGGATAAGAAACACATCGTGTTTCCAGGCTCGGCGCCAAGGCGGCCACCCTTGATACGTCTCAAACGTATCTATAATTTTTGATGCTCCATGCTTGTTTTTACACCATTTGCCTATTGTTTCGTTACACTTAGTGGCACTTTTATACATTTTCCGGAACTAACCTATTAACGACGTGCCACAGTGCCAGTTTCCTGTTTTCTGCTATTTTTGTGTTTCAGAAGTGATACACAGGAAATATTCTCGGAATTGGACGAAACAAGTTCCTGAAGTCATATTTTACCCGGAAGCTTCCAGACATCCGAAGAAGTGTCGGAGGGGGGCCACCAGGGCCCCACACAAGGGGGTGGCGTGGCCTGGCCCCTGGCCGCGCCACCCCTGTGTGAGGGCGCCTGGTCCCTATCCTGACATCGCCCCTTCGCCTATAAGTACCCCCCGACGAGAAAAACCTAAGGGCCCGATCAGTTTTCCAGAATACATCGCGATCCGCCGCCGCCGTCGACCCGAAGATCGGGAGGGTCCAGAAGCTCTTCCCGGCACCCTGCCGGAGAGGGGAATCACCACTGGAGGTCTTCTTCATCGCCATGCTTGCCTCCGGAGCGATGAGTGAGTAGTCTACCTTGGACTATGGGTCCATAGCAGTAGCTAGCTGGTTGTCTTCTCCACCATGTGCTTCATGTTTAGATCTCATGAGCTGCCTTACATGATTGAGATCACCGTTATGTAATTCTATGATGTTGGTTTGTTGGGATCCGATGAATATTGGTGTTTATGATTAAGTTGTTGTACTGAATTATATCTTTTGTTATCTCTATGTTGTTTATGATCTTGCATGCTCTCCGTTGTTAGTAGCTATCTTGGCCGAGTAGTTGCTACACTAGTAGAAAAACCCTTATAGGTGGGATGAAATTCTGTGGCGCACTAGCCAGCAGTGCGCCACAGAAAATAATTCTGTGGCGCACCAGGAGTGGTGCGCCACAAAAATACAGCATTTCTGTGGCGCACCAGAAGGACATGCGCCACAGAAATTTGGTGGGGCCCACTCCCTGCCAGCCCCAATCATTGGTTCCACTAATTCTGTGGCGCATCTAGTCTGGTGCGCCACAGAATTAGGACATTCTGTGGCGCATCTGATCTGGTGCGCCACAGAATTACCTAATTCTGTGGCGCATCTGGTCCAGTGCTCCACAGAATTAGTGTAATTCTGTGGAGCACTTCACCAGATGCGCCACAGAATTAGCTCGTCCCACACCTTTAAAGTGCCAACCTCCCACACCTCCCACACTCCCAAGCCATTCATCTTCCTCTCCTCCATCTAGATCCAGCTCTAGGTCCCTTCCCTCTCATCCCATTTTGGCCATAGTTTTCACTTTCTTTGGTACTTATTGTACTTACTTTGGTTGATACATAATTGGCGGTGAGGAGAAGCCTCTCCATACTCTCTCCTCCTCTCCAACTCATCGATCGCGGTCTCGTCTCGGTATCGAATCTACAAGGTGAGTATTTGGAGGGGACATGCATGCGCATGTCGATCTTGTGTATGGATGATTGTTGCACGTGAAGCGCTTGTGTGTGTGCCGGTGTGGTGCATGGATGTTTGTCGAGACGTTGATTCATTTCCGTTTCGGCAAATTTTTGCACTACCCATACGTCCTACCTTTAGGAGAGGTCATGCCAAATTTTTCCGCTCTATGTATACCTTTAGGAGAGGTCCATGCATGTGTGTGCATGTGTTGTGGTTCTAATTTTCTGCTCTATGTATACCATTTGCAGACAACCATGGTCCTCTATGCGATCCGAGGGATAATGGACGAGCACGTCCGTGATACGCTGTTTGGCCTTTGCAACTTCTTTGACGTTATCACCAGGAAGTCGATCGGCGTGAGGCAGCTCAAGATGCTACAGGATGAGATCGTGGTGATACTATGTGAGCTCGAGATTTACTTCCCGCCCGCATTCTGTGTGATATATGCGTCCATCTCCTTCTCCATGTCGTTGATGACATCAGGCAGCTCGGCCCGACGTTCCTCCACAACATGATGCCTTTCGAAAGGCAGAACTGTGTCATGAAAGGATACGTTCGCAACAGGGCCCGTCCAGACGCAAGCATGGCCAAGGGGTTCCTAACCTACAAGTGCATCTCCTTCTGCCAGAATTATCTAAGCACCGAGGACGACCAGGAAGCTTCCGGGTAAAATATAAGCCTTATTCATTGAAACAGAGGGAGTAATGTTTCAGGCCCGAGAAAAAAGCCCGACACGAAACCCGGCCCGGCACGTACTGTTTTAGGCCCGACCCGGCACGAGGCCTGTAACGGGCTGGGTTTTTTTTAGAAACTTGACCCGTGGGCTAGCACGAGCCCGGCGCGATAAATTTTGGGCCAAGCCCAGCACGAAAAAGCCCAAAAAAATGGTTGAGAGGGAGTTGAAAACTAGAAATAAGCGAAAACAGGCACGAAAAAGCCCGATAATTTTTTTGAAGCCAAAACAGCTAAAATAAGCGAAAAAAAGTCCGATGGGCCAAATAAGGCCACGTCGTGCTTAACAGGCCCGCAGTGCGTCGGTTACGAGCCGACGCGTACCGTACCCCTCTAATCGCTACTTTCGAAGCGGGCCAGCCCAGTAGCATTCAGCGCCTTACGTTTTTCAAGCCCCAACAACTGAGCAGCTACATGGGCCGGCCCACCAAGGATTCGCCTCAGGCCTTGTTCGGCAGCCGTGTTTTAATTGGGTTTGACGTGGGTTAGCCCGGAAAATCCTATGCTCCGCCCGCAGGCGGGCATTAACAAGCTCCGCCCGCGAGCAGAGGTCTATGGGCCGCGGCCTGTTAGCGCGCACCCAACATATGAGGTAGTTGCACATGTGTGTGGTTTGAGGTTGTCTTATAGGCATGCCTGGGGAGATTAATAGCAGGTACATGTGCATTTGGACTGTCAACACATGGGGTGGTGGGTTATTATACCATTTGTTTCTTCCGGCTGAGGATATAGGTGGTGCAAAATATATTTCTCATACAACTGCATGTGAGTATATTTTCTCGGTATGGTCGAACTTGTTTCTTTTCACACAAAAGTTTGTGTTTGTTTGAGTAAATATATTTGTTTTTTCGACCATTTAATGGCAAACAAAGCCCCAATCGTTGTATTATCTAAAGGAGCACGAAGTCTCCAAAATAACAATAGGATAAGGCCAACTAGTATTTAAAAAATACAACAAGGCTCTTGGTTATCATGTACGAGACGCCAAACAACAAATGTCTGCAACTCAAAGAACCCAAAGTTGGGCCACCTCACCCACGAGCCACCTTAATAATCGTCGGATCAAAAATCAACGGTCAGATGCTACAGAGTTATCTACAGTACATTGCTACAGTTTTTTGATCTTGGCTGTCCATTTTCGATCTAACGGCCCAGATTGCAAGGCACCGAACTGTTCATCGGTGACATGCCCGTGGCATGTCACCGGATCTCAGTCCCACCGTGACAGTCTCCCTCCCTCTTCCTCTTCCTCTCCTGATCTACCCGATCTCACGCTCCGACCCAACCCAGCATCTCCCCTGCGGTCTACCGCCGCTGTTGCCCTGCAGCTGCCGCCCAACCCCACAGCCCAGTCCCACGCGCGTCGCCGTTCCCGCCGTCCCCGCCCCGCTCCCGCAGCCCTCGCCGGGACATCGCCTCCCCGCTGTACGCCCTCGCCGGGACATCGCCTCCCCGCCGTCCCCGCCCTGCTCCCGCAGCCCTCCGGCGGTGGGTTTTGAGGTACGAGGTTCTTCCCATCCAGCAATTACTTGAATCCCACTGGGGCCTCGCAGTTTCCGAACGCGCACCATCTAGATCCGCTCCTGGATGCAACTCCGATCTAGATCAGGCCCTGATCCGGACCGATCCCATCCATGCCCTTTTCTTTCTAAAACATGTTAGTATCTGTTTGTTTATCGCAATTCCCGGTATGCCCAGCTCAAGTTACTCTGTAGATCTGGAATATGTGCGCGCGGGCATTGATGCTGGTTGAGCCGTCCTGTAAAATTTACTGTTTTTCTGTATTTTAGGTGTGTAAATCTTATAGACCTATCTGTCTTTGCTGTGATCAATAGAGACAAGGAGAACTTTTTTGAAAGATAGCCGGGGAGGGTGTATGTCTGATCCAGCAAGTTCCATGCTTATGCTGAGAGTTTTAATCACTGTTGGAATAGTACCTAGTCTAAAGTCTATGAAATCGTTTTCACCCCAAACTTGCAAGTCTGATTGCTCTGTTTTTTTGTTCGTCCATGTAGTTGATATATGTTGCAATAAAAGATATTACACACTATGTCTTACTGTATTAGTGCTGTGATGAATCGTTGCTTTCCTACGTGTTTTTACTGAGACAATGGTTAGGCCGGGTAGACCTTCTCCACGCGCCACATTTCTCCCTCTCGCAGGTCCTGAGAAGGAGCAAAAAGGCAGGGCCTTTTCTAGCTCCAGCTCTTGGGTGGCTAGGGTTAGCCGTAGAGGCAGCGGCTTGGTATTCAGCCACATAGTTTCTACAATCAATAAGCCTACCTAGTTTTAGGTTCTCTCTGCAAGAAATCCAAAACATCGAGTGAATAAGCCAGTTTTGCATTATGATACTCAAGAAAGTTACTAGCTTACTGTCTAAGTTCCAAGCAGTAATCTCTAGCAAGCTACAAGTGTAACTTATAACTGAAAGTTTATAAATATGACTAAATACCAACAAAATAACAACTAGTAGAAAGAAACAACATGGAATGATTATACAGATTATCATGTATATGCTGGTCAAGTTTGCTTACTCCCTTAAACTCGTCATTTCTAGTAAACGGGTAACTTCTTAAAATAAACAAAGCATTGTTAGAAATCCTTAGTACTGAAATAGTGAAGGAGAGATGGCATGCATGGGCAGATCATAGCACATATGAGTAGGAAGACCGGGTAGCATGTTTGCTTCACTGTGAACTGTCATAGGCTCGATCATTAACTTAGTTCTGAATTTCTAAGTACATAGTGTCATGATAGAAACCAGGCTTATTGTGCACACCCTTCTTTCAGCATTTTTTTTCACAATGTCTTATTTTGTGTTGTTAAAGATGATTGATTTCTCTTATCAGGGCAATATCATAGAGAGAGAACTAGATAGATGTTGTCCTGGTTGTTTGAGCAGCGCCGCCTGCTTCTTCATGTATTTTTTTTTGCAAAGATTCTTCATGCTCTGGTTATAGTATGCTCACGTGTAGAGTCATATACTCTGTTAGTATGCTCTGTTATAGTATGCTCTGGTTAGTATGCTCTGTTAGTATGCTCTGTTATAGAAGTTGATGTTTGCTCATATTTAGCAATTATTCTAATTATGCCCTGACCTACTTTTTCTCTCTGCTTTTAGGTACGCCATGGTGCGCCGCAAGATCACCACCTACGCGATGATGAGCCGACGCCCACCACCACCCCCTCCCCCTCCGACGCCGCCTCCAACGCCGCCACCTCCAGCATCCGATGGCGAGGAGGAAGAAGTCCCCGAGGTGGACTACCCGGAGGACGAAGAGGAGAACGACCGCCTGGAGGCGGAAGTCCAGGCGGAGATCGATGACATGGAGTGGGCCATCTCGGACCCCGAGAATGAAGAACAGGCGGCCATCCATGCCTCGTGGCGTTCTCTGCGGATGGAGAACAAGGAGACGGCGCGCGACGACGAGATGGACGGCCTGCTTCTTGAGTCGGGGCTCAAGGAGTCCCACGACCGCCACACGACGGAGGAGGGAGCGCGCAGCTTCATGGAGTTGGAGCGGCGGCGCCTCTTGGAGCTGCTCGCGGAGGACTCCGGTCGCCTCCACAAGATTGTGGAGGATGACTTCCTCCCCGCCCCCGCCCCCGCCCCCGCCGCCGCACGAGATGCTCGATCGGGCCTAGCGGCGACGAGGAAGCGCGTGAGGGCCAACGACGACGAGGCGGGACCCTCTAGGCGCTAGAACTTTTTTTTCGTATTATGAACTGCTTATATATGATCATATGAACTGCTATGTTTTATTCTAGGCTTATGAATCCTTGCCATAGTATTTGTGATCATGCAAGCATGCTTTTGAACTTTGTCATTCCTTTCGTTGCATATATAACATATATACTCCATTCTAGGCTTATATATGATCAATCGTCATCCATGCTATGTTTTATTCTAGGCTTATGAATCCTTGCCATAGTATTTGTGATCATGCAAGCATGCTTTTGAACTTTGTCATTCCTTTCGTTGCATATATAACATATATACTCCATTCTAGGCTTATATATGATCGATCGTCATCCATGCTATGTTTTATTCTAGGCTTATGAATCCTTGCCATAGTATTTGTGATCATGCAAGCATGTTTTTGAACTTTGTCATTCCTTTCGTTGCATATATAACATATATACTCCATTCTAGGCTTATATATGATCGATCGTCATCCATGCTATGTTTTATTCTAGGCTTATGAATCCTTGCCATAGTATTTGTGATCATATGCAAACATGTTTTTTAACTTTATCATTCCTTTCGTTGCATAACATATATACTTCATGTCTATACAGAGATGTCTTGTGGTACGTGGTGTACAGTGGTCGGGTTCTAGGAGTCTACGAGGAGTGGGAGGACTGCCAGGCACAGGTGACCAACTTCAGCGGCAACTGCTACAAAGGGTACAAGACAAGAGAGCTCGCGGTCTCCAAGTGGAGGAGACACATGTGGAAGAAGAATCGGATGGAGTTCTTGATCATGGTCTCGATCTTGCTCATCGTCGTCGCCGGTGTGATCTATTCGAACTTTTTTTTCGATGTTGGACTTGCTTATATATGATCGATCGTCATCCATGCTATGTTTTATTCTAGGCTTATGAATCCTTGCCATAGTATTTGTGATCATGCAAGCATGTTTTTGCACTTTGTCATTCCTTTCGTTGAATAACATATATACTACATGTCTATAGAGCTACAGGTAGAGCTACCTTTCTCTACATGTCTATAGAGAAAGGTGTTGTTATATGCCTTGTGTCCATAGAGATGACGTGGTACGTCGTGTTTGAGGGGCGGGTTCCAGGAGTCTATGAGGAGTGGACGGACCGCAAGGAACAGGTGCACAAGTTCCAGCGGCAACTCCTACAAAGGCTACCCGACTCAACAAGAGGCGGTTGCCAAGTGGAGGAAGCACCAGTCGAACAAGAGCAAGATGAAGACCTTCATTGTGCTCTCGCTCTTGCTCACCATCGTCGGAGCGGTACTCTATTTCATCCTAGTGTAGGCGGCGGCCGGTGTCACTTCATTTGTATCTTGAGATGATGCACTTAATTTGCATGGATTATGAGTTGTATGGAGATCTATATATGTATGATGAGTTGTATATGCATGGAGCTATATGAAATCTGTTAATATTCTATATGAAATGAGTTTTATATGGAGATATATAATTGTGCTATATGAAATCTGTTGATATATCTGTATACTGCTATATTATATCTGTTAATACCTGTATATATACACCAGACAGAATAAGTTCTGTATAAAACCTGTAATATTTCTGTGGCGCACTAAAATGCAATTCTGTGGCGCACCTAATTCTGTGGCGCACTAAACCATAATGCGCCATAGAATTTATTAATTCTGTGGCGCATTAGGGCTTGGTGCGCCACAGAATTCCTTATTTCTGTGGCGCATGTGCTGGTGCGCCACAGAATGATTATTTTTGTGGCGAAGATTCTGTGGAGCACCGCCCATGCCCCACAGAATGTATATTTTGGTGCGCCACAGAAGAGGTTTTCCCTACTAGTGCTAGTGACTCCAAGAGGGGGTATTTATGCTCGATAGTGGGTTCATGCCTCTATTTCACCTGGGGGAGTGACAGAAACCTCTAAGGTGGTAGATGTGCTGTTGCTACTAGGGAGAAAACAACATTCATATGCTCAAGGGCATATGCTTTGTTTACATTACACACTTTGCTTAATGCAATTATCTGTTGTTCGCAACTTAATACTTCTAGGGTGTTCGGATGATATCCCCGGGGGTGGATTATTAGTCATAGATGCAGTTGGATGGCGGTCTATGTATTTTGTTGTAATGCCCAGAGTAAATCTCATAGTGATCTTCTTGACATATCACGTTATCTTTATTCTATCAATTGCCCAACTGTAATTTGTTTACCCAGCATGTTATTTTATCTATGGAGAGACACCACTAGTGAACTGTGGACCCCGGTCCTATTTTAATCATATTGCAATCACCTGTTTACTTTTCCCGCATTGTTTACTTTACTCGCATATTCTCTACTGTTTTCCACTCGATACACTCATAACCTTTGTTTCAAGCAAACCGGTGAGATTGACAACCTCATCGCAAGTTGGGAACAAAGTATTTGTTTGTGTGTGTGCAGGTTCCACAAACACCTTCAGTCGTCACCGTCTCCCTTCTCCTGTTCGATATACCTTGGTTTCTTAACTGAGGGAAAACTTGCTGCTACACTCATCATACCTTCCTCTTGGGGTTCCCAACGGGCTGGTCATTCACCACGCACAAGGACTTACTGCTCCCACGTCAATTAAACGCCACAGCTCTTTTCTGGCGTCATCATCACACGAGTAGCAGCCTCTTTTCTGGCACCGTTGCCGGGGAAGAGAGAAGACTTCTGCGAGGGGAGTTCTTCGCACACACATTCTTTACTTTGTTATTTGTTTTGCTTTACTTTATTTTATTTTACCTGCATTGCTTTTTATATCAAAAACCCAAAAAAATTAGAATCCTTGGTAGCTGTTTTTACTTGTTTACTTTCGTTTTGCTGAAATGGGTACTCCCGAAAACACCAAGTTGTGTGACTTTGCTAGCACGAACAATAGTGATTTTATCTGCACTCCTATTGCACCACCTGTTCCTGCTACCACCTTTTATGAGATTAAGCCTGCTTTATTGAACCTTGTTATGAAAGAGCAATTTTCTGGTGCTAGTACTGAAGATGCTGCAGCTCATCTCAACAATTTTGTTGAGCTATGTGAGATGCAGAAATATAAGGATGTTGATAGTGATATTATTAAGCTCAAGTTGTTTCCTTTTTCTTTGAGAGGAAAGGCTAAAGATTGGTTGCTGTCTTTGACTAAGAATAGTATTGATTCATGGGCTAAGTGTAAGGATGCTTTTATTGGTAGATACTATCCTCCTGCTAAGATTATAGCTTTGCGCAGCAATATTATGAAGTTTACTCAGTTTGATAATGAACATGTTGCTCAATCTTGGGAAAGAATGAAATCTATGGTAAAGAATTGCCCCACTCATGGACTGACTACTTGGATGATTATCCAAACTTTTTATGCAGAACTGAATTTTTCTTCAAGGAACCTACTTGATTCAGCTGCTGGAGGCACTTTTATGTCCCTTACCTTGGGCGCCGCATCAAAGCTACTCGACAACATGATGGTAAATTATTCTGAATGGCACACCGAGAGAGCTCCACAAGGTAAGAAGGTAAATTCTGTTGAAGAAACCTCTTCCTTGAATGATAAGATTGATACCATTATGGCTATGCTTGCTAATGATAGGACTCATGTTGATCCTAATAATGTTCCTTTGGCCTCTCTGGTTGCTCAAGAAGAGCAAGTTGATGTGAATTTCATTAGAAACAACAATTTTAACAACAATGCTTATAGGAACAATTTTGCTAGTAACAATTATAGGCCGTATCCTTCTACCAATGGTAATGGTTATGGTAATTCTTATGGTAACTCCTACAACAACACTAGGGCCGCGCCCTCCGAGCTTGAGGTAATGCTCAAGGACTTCATCGGTAAGCAAACTGCTTTTAATAAGTCTGTTGAGGAAAAGTTAGGCAAAATTGATATTCTTGCTTCTAAGGTTGATAGCCTTGCTCATGATGTTGAACTTCTAAAATTAAAAGTGTTTCCTAATGATGTGAATGTGAGCAATGTTGTTGCTGCCGCTAATGCTACCCAAGTTAGAATTGATGAAAATATTAGATTGTTAGCGGAATTGCATACCAGGTGGGAAAGAGAAGATGAGATGGCTAGAGAGATGAAGGTATGTACTATTACTACCTCTAATGATGTTGCTCCTACTGATAGCAACCCTCTTACTTTGATTGGTGTAGAGAAAACTCCCACTCCTTGTGTTAAAAAGCCCAAAACTGCCAAAACTTTTTCTCAAAAGAGTGCTGAAATTTTTCGGAGTGTGGGAGATGATAGCTCTATTTCTTTTAATGATTTTGATGTTGATGGCTGCAATATATCTGAAGTAATTTTGTTCTTGCAAAAGCTTGCTTTGACTCCCAATGCTAGTTCTTTAAATATTGCTTTTACTAAGCATATTACCAATGCTCTCATAAAGATTAGGGATGAAAAGTTGAAGCAAAAAGCCTCTGTTCCCAAGAAGTTAGAAGATGGTTGGGAACCCATCATTGATATGCATGTTAATGGTTATGATTTCCATGCTTTATGTGATCTAGGTGCTAGTATTTCTATCATGCCTAGAAAGATTTATGACATGCTTGATTTACCACCACTTGAAAAGTGTTATTTTGATGTTCCTATTGCTGATGTTGCTAAGAAGAAACCTTTGGGAAGGATTAATGATGTTCTTATTGTGGTTAACAATAACCTTGTTCCCGTTGATTTTCTTGTTATGGATGTTGAATGCCATGCTTCATGTCCTATTATTTTGGGAAGACCCTTTCTTCGAACTGTAGGTGCTATCATTGATATGAGGGAAGGCACTATCAAATATCAATTCCCATTAAAGAAAGGTATGGAACACTTCCCTAGGAAAAGAAATAAATTACTTTTTAACTCTATTCTTAGAGCAAATTATGAGTTTGATGCTTCATCTCTTGATATTACTTGATTCGCACTTTTCTGCGCCTAGCTCAAAGGCGTTAAAGAAAAGCACTCTTGGGAGATAACCCATTGTTTACTTTTCAGTACTTTTTTTTATTTGAGTCTTGGAAGTCATTACTACTGTAATGACCACTCCTTATCTTGTTTATTTCGTTTTTGTGCCAAGAGAAGCCTCTAATTTGAGTGAGGTAAAGATTTGGGGTTATTGCTGTCCTGAAACTGTTTTCGGTGCTGCACCGTAAAAATTCGTGAAAATTCTCTGTATATCTTTTGGACCTGCGATTTCTTGTGCATATGCCCCAGGTTATATCCAAACTTTTCTTAGTTGAACACTTTTTGATTTGAGCAACGGAAAATCCCTCAAAAATTCGTCCTTTGTCAGCTGTCCAGTTTTGACAGATTTCTGCCAATATTTGTTTTTGCCACTTTATCGCTTTCTTTTGAGTTCTTTTTTATCATGGAACTCTTGTGGAAGTTGCTACAGTAGTATATACTTTATATGTGGTGGTTTTGGGTTGAAACCTGAAGCTAAAAGAGGTTGAATATATTTTATGCTTACACTAATGTTGCTAATAGAATTGTGTTTAGTTTTGTATGAAGGAAGTTTTCAAGTGTAGGGATTGGAGAATGATGAGATGAGTTGAAGAATGGACAAAAGCTCAAGCTTGGGGATGCCCATGCATCACCCCAAGAAATATCCAAGAAGTACAAGCGTCAAAGCTTGGGGATGCCCCCGAGGCACCCCTTCTTCATCGGCAAAAATCAGGTCACCTTTCAAGACACTATATTTTTATTGCTTCATGCACTATGTGTTTTTCTTGGAGCGTCAGTTGTTTTAGTTTTCTTAGTTGGTTTAGTTTGTTTGTTTGCTGCAATAAATGGTTGGACCCCAGCAAATTTCCTTTGGAGGAGATGTACTCGTTTTCATTTGCAAAGAATGCTCTAGTTTTCACTCTTATCGTTAATCGAGCGTTCTACTTTTTCCGCTACTGCTTTTGGTTTTTGTTTTCGCCTTGATTTGCATTCAGATCTTGTCATATCTTTTCATCAAGGTGTATTTTTGCCTCTGATCTTTATTGGTTTTCATCAAAAGAGGTGTTTATAAAAATTTCAAATGGTGTTGGAAAAGAGAAAAAGCTTTGTGCAAAATAGTGGTACAAGAAGGAGCTTGTGTAGACTGTGGCTTAGGCTTTTTCATGTCATGCTTGATGTCTTTTTGATAGTATGCTTAGTGGTTTTGCTATAGCATGACTTGTCTCAAATAACTGAGATTGCTTAATGAGCCTTTGAAAAAATCATGCGTTGTTTTTATTGTATGGAAGCATTATTTTGGTTTTTTCCTTGATGCTTTATTTGGGTTGACTTGGCGCATGCTCACACATGTTAGACTCTTACAAAGTCGCCAATAGCCTTCATGATCATTTAGTTTTTGACTTTTGATGCCATCGTATGCTTCTTTTAATGCCGCTTTGTCGCTTTGCATGATTATGGCCATTACTGCTCTCTTAGTTGGTCGCTCCCAGTCTTTTGCTAGCCCTCGCCTTGTACTGAGTATGAGCTCTACTCGTGCATCCAACTCCTAAAAGCCAAAGTTTTCCAAAGTGTCCACCATACATACCTACTAGCAATTTGCTATTCCAAGTAAATTTGACTTGCTTTTATATTCTCTTCAAATTAAACTCTTACCAGTGTTATGCGAAATTCGGTCAGTAAAGCTCTCACGAACCGGAAGGCACACTTTACTTTTTCCTGTTCTTAAAATTTTGACATTGTGGTCTTTTATGTTGAGTTGTTATGCTTGCAAGTTGTAAGTTGGATTCTAGCCTAGCCATGCTGTCATGGGGCAAGCTTTCAACATTGCACTTCTTTTTGAGTTGATATCGTGATCTTTTGTTTATGGATGCCCGCTGTGTGAAATGAATTGGGAATCTTGTGAGGATCATGGAGTTTTTATATGTGTTAGGGAAACGCCGGGCCGCCAATCTAAGCCATGCATAATTAATGGTGGAAATTTGCAGCATACCCATGGTGAACATTCGACGACGCATCTCATAATAAAAAACTAAACAATATAGCAAATAAAAGAGATGTCGAGGTGTTCATTGTCTGCTTGTCCTGTCATTTTGGTGTGGGCTTGTTCCATGTCATCGGGCACGGAGGTACCCCATTGGCGGTTCTCAATGATATGCATATACTTACAATGACAAGAGCCTTGCTTGGGACTCTAAGTAAATTAGCATGGTTTGGGTACTCGTATTCACGGGACACGAGGTTTTCAACTTATGATTTGTCAAGCATATGCACCATAACTGTTCTCGCATTAACTTTAACCATTCAAGATGCTTATGATGGGGGCAATGAGAGCTCAAAGCCGGTAAGTACCATAATTTTTGAAGGTTATAAAACTTGCAATCACTGCTTCCCTCTGCTAAGGGCCTTTCTTTTACTTTTATGTTGAGTCACCACCTTCTTTCTTTATGCACCATTAAGAGAGCATAGTTGTCATTCTTAGTGTGATATGCATTGTCCCAAAGTTCATTGATTGACTCATATTGTTGGTTTCACTTGTTCTTAAATTATTTGTATCTAGTCGCCCTCTTATACTTTGAGGTGTCCTATGCATTTATGTTTTGCTCTCTTTGAAGGACAAGCTGAAAACCATTTGTATGTTTTTCCTTATGATTTGAACACACATTTGACTTTCATTGTTTCATTATCATGATCTTTTGTTTGTGTTCATTTGCATGTTTACAACATGGTTGCTAAGTTCTTATTGTCATGATTATATCTTTCATGCCCATGTTTTAAGTTCTATTGATCCCAGCTCACCAATGCTTACATATATGATCAAGATTGTGTAGGTGCATGTCACCTCAAAAATTATTCTTTTGTTATCACTTACCTACTCGAGGACGAGCAGGAGTTAAGCTTGGGGATGCTTGATACGTCTCAAACGTATCTATAATTTTTGATGCTCCATGCTTGTTTTTACACCATTTGCCTATTGTTTCGTTACACTTAGTGGCACTTTTATACATTTTCCGGAACTAACCTATTAACGAAGTGCCACAGTCCCAGTTTCCTGTTTTCTGCTGTTTTTGTGTTTCAGAAGTGATACACAGGAAATATTCTCGGAATTGGACGAAACAAGTTCCTGAAGTCATATTTTACCCGGAAGCTGCCAGACATCCGAAGAAGTGTCGGAGGGGGGCCACCAGGGCCCCACACAAGGGGGCGGCGCGGCCTGGCCCCTGGCCGCGCCACCCCTGTGTGAGGGCGCCTGGTCCCTCTCCTGACATCGCCCCTTCGCCTATAAGTACCCCCCGACGAGAAAAACCTAAGGGCCCGATCAGTTTTCCAGAATACATCGCGATCCGCCGCCGCCGTCGACCCGAAGATCGGGAGGGTCCAGAAGCTCTTCCCGGCACCCTGCCGGAGAGGGGAATCGCCACCGGAGGTCTTCTTCATCGCCATGCTTGCCTCCGGAGCGATGAGTGAGTAGTCTACCTTGGACTATGGGTCCATAGCAGTAGCTAGCTGGTTGTCTTCTCCACCATGTGCTTCATGTTTAGATCTCATGAGCTGCCTTACATGATTGAGATCACCGTTATGTAATTCTATGATGTTGGTTTGTTGGGATCCGATGAATATTGGTGTTTATGATTAAGTTGTTGTACTGAATTATATCTTTTGTTATCTCTATGTTGTTTATGATCTTGCATGCTCTCCGTTGTTAGTAGCTATCTTGGCCGAGTAGTTGCTAGTGACTCCAAGAGGGGGTATTTATGCTCGATAGTGGGTTCATGCCTCTATTTCACCTGGGGGAGTGACAGAAACCTCTAAGGTGGTAGATGTGCTGTTGCTACTAGGGAGAAAACAACATTCATATGCTCAAGGGCATATGCTTTGTTTACATTACACACTTTGCTTAATGCAATTATCTGTTGTTCGCAACTTAATACTTCTAGGGTGTTCGGATGATATCCCCGGGGGTGGATTATTAGTCATAGATGCAGTTGGATGGCGGTCTATGTATTTTGTTGTAATGCCCAGAGTAAATCTCATAGTGATCTTCTTGACATATCACGTTATCTTTATTCTATCAATTGCCCAACTGTAATTTGTTTACCCAGCATGTTATTTTATCTATGGAGAGACACCACTAGTGAACTGTGGACCCCGGTCCTATTTTAATCATATTGCAATCACCTGTTTACTTTTCCCACATTGTTTACTTTACTCGCATATTCTCTACTGTTTTCCACTCGATACACTCATAACCTTTGTTTCAAGCAAACCGGTGAGATTGACAACCTCATCGCAAGTTGGGAACAAAGTATTTGTTTGTGTGTGTGCAGGTTCCACAAACACCTTCAGTCGTCACCGTCTCCCTTCTCCTGTTCGATATACCTTGGTTTCTTAACTGAGGGAAAACTTGCTGCTACACTCATCATACCTTCCTCTTGGGGTTCCCAACGGGCTGGTCATTCACCACGCACAAGGACTTACTGCTCCCACGTCAATTAAACGCCACAGCTCTTTTCTGGCGTCATCATCACACGAGTAGCAACCCTCTCCTCCGAGTCCTCGCAATTCACCACCTCCCGACGACGACAGTGACGACTACCACCATACCCCGAGTCCACATCGATCTCCACCTCAATGTTAGCCGCCTCCGCCACCTCCGCCGCCTCAGCCCACTCGTAAGTTCCAGAGTTGTGGCAAGCCCGCTGCTATGTCCACTAGCAATGTCTCTCCGAAGAAACGGGCCAAGATAGCTAAGGCGGTGCCGCCTCCTCCTATCGAGAAGACTGCTGAAGAAATTGAGGCGGAGGACAGAGCCAAAGTGAAAAGGAAGCTCGCAGCCCTACGCCCGACCCCTACACCGAAGCAGGTATATACTCTGGAACAGAAGGAGTGGGCCTTTGATATGCTTACCCAACCTTCGCAATATGAATTGCGTAAGCCAGATGACTACAAGCGTTGTTTGGATAAGCAGGTAGATGCAAAAAAAGAAACTAATAAGACAAGCGCAACTGCAAGAGGGAAAAGAGACGTTGCCCAGCTTGGAGCACAGACCAAAAAATCGATCTCCCCGCTAAAGGTCTTTGCTAGTGATGCTGGTGGGAGTGTTGCTCAACCCAATCCCGCCGACTTTGCTAAAGAAGCTGGTTTGACTCTTTCTCAATTGCTACATGAAGATATCACCCCAAAGGCGCCTATAGCACGGCAATATGAAAAGGGGAAGAGTCTGGTCCCACCTGAGATTGAAATGAATCTACCAACACAAATGCGAAAATTGCATAAGTGGTACCTGCAAGCCGCAAAGGGCACGCAAGATTTTCTCCTTATGCAAATCACAAAGGACCATTTCTTAGGTCAAGACTTGGTGCATATTGAGTTTGATGAATTCTTTCAGCTATTCAATCAAGACGCGCTCGACAAATCTCTCGTCAGTGCCTATGTTCTGTAAGTGATTCATTATTTCTATAAGTCTCTAGCTCAACTCGTTCTTTGCATGTAATTTTCCTCACTACGCTGTTTATTATGCAGAATGAAGAGTATGGAATGTAAGAAAAGGAATGACCTCCAACTTGGATTCATTGATCCAAATCGAGTTAACGGAGCGATGATACAGAGGAATCGCAAGGAGACGGAGGATAACTTGCTAGAGTTCCTACTTACGCAGGAATACCGAGCTAGAATACTCTTTCCGTACAACATCAGGTGAGTGTTACTATCTTATACACAGTTATTTTTCCTTACTCGATGTTATAAGTGTAATTGATGAGTTTATTAACTTACATAATTAAACTTGCACGCAGTTACCACTGGATTTTGCTAAAGATTGAACCTGACTATGGAAGGGTTCAAATCTTTGACTCGATGAATAAACCACTTAATGAATACCAAAGCATCCTTGATGTGATGGATAGGTAATTTCAATCATTACGGCATTATATCGGTCTCTTTCGTTCATCTATAACTCATCTATTCATTTTGTTTGCTCGGCAGTGTTTGGAAACGGTTTATACGCACAGTTAAAGGTGAATGGAAAACTGAGCTAATTTACTGTCAGATCGAGGTAAGTCATACGAGCTAGGTCCACACATCCCTTTAATTCTAGTTTCAAATACCATTAAGTATATCAATCTTGATATGTCACTGACTAAAATCTATTCTCGTAAAGTGTGCGAGGCAGCCTTCGGGGACTAATCTATGTGCATACTATACTTGCGAGAACCTTCGTGCGCAGGTCACTGAAGGAATTGATTTTCAAACAGTAAGTAAACAATATACTGACAAATTCATTTTATTGCATCAATTTTGTTATGATGATTCATATTCATATTATTCTTCTTCTTCGTAGTTCGAAGCAAAGCGGAATCGGCTCTCACCGACTGAACGCGTAGTAGGAATTCAAGAGGAATTAGCCGGATTTCTGCTTGAACATGTCATTAACCCAAAGGGTGAATTTCATGCCGGTTTCGATTAGACAATGTTTATAATTAAACACAAGTCGTGATCTTATGTGTGTGAACAAGTTGTATATATACTTGTATGCATGTATATGCTCGGTGAACCAAATATGTTATATATATGTATCGTTTTATATATTATGTTGTAATGCTGTATGAATAAGTATATAAGAAAACTTGTTTGAAATGAATCAAACAATTGAATGGAGCAAAATACAAATATACCCTAAACCCTAAACCCCTAAATAACAATTGAAATCCAGAAAAATAAAGAAGCAGCAGAGGCTGCCACGTGTGGACACTTTAGTCCCGGTTCTTAACACGAACCGGGACTAAAGACCTACGCCCACGAGCGCCTGGACCTTGCCACGTGGTCTCTATTTAGTCCCGGTTCGTATAGCAACCGGGACTAAAGATAGGGCATCAGTCCCGGTTGGTTAGTCCCGGTTGCGCAACCGGGACTGAAGGCCCAGACGAACCGGGACTGATGCCCTGTTTTCCACTAGTGAAGCCACAATAATGAGTAGCAGGATTTAGAGAGATGGAAAATCTGCTATTGAGAAGGCACAAGAACTGAAGAAAACAAAGAACCTAGAGGCACAAAAAGGTAAGAAAACTCATGGTTTTAATAACTCTTTTGCTGCCTTGAACAATAGTTCCTTAGTAGAGAAAGTTGTAGATGCTAGTATTAGCCTGGGTGATACTGATGATACAGTTGAAATGCATGTTGATAAAACTAGGAATATTGAGTTGGAAAGACTAAGTAAATTTCACACTAATAATCCAGATATGTTTTTGCCCAATGACATTAGTCTAACTATAGAAGACATTGTGGGATCCAATGCTCCCAACTATGGTGAGTATGAGTGTGGAAGTGACACACACACATTAGTGTGGAGGGGGAATATGATCATGACTCACACATTAGTGATGAGTATGATGGTGCAGAACCTTGGGTTGAGGTTAATAGAAGGAGATCAAGCAAGAAGAAACTAAAATTTAAATAATGATAGTAGCTTTAATTTGGAACCCTAGAGGTCTGAATAGGCCTGACAAAGTTACAAGAGTGCATGATCTCATTAGGGAGACATGCCCTGACATTATTAGCTTTTGTAAGTCAAAGAAGAAATACTTATTTGTGATTCAGTTAAAGCAACTTGATCCTTCTGACAAATTCAAGTGGAATTGGTTGCCTGCCAAAGATACTGCTGGGGGTATCCTGGTAGGGATTAGTGATGATATGTTTGAGGTTTTGAGGTGGGGCATTTTTTTATTGAAAGATAGGAAAACTGGGATAGTCTGTAGATTTATCTCTATTATGGGTCCGCTTATGATGAATATAAAATGGCTTTCATAAATGAATTACATAATGTGTTTGCTAGTTGGAATGAGCCTACTTTAGTAGGTGGTGACTTTAACCTCATTAGAAAAAGCTGTGTGGCAAGGGTATAGCTACCAAGGCCCGTTATCTTAGCACCCCTGGGGCCCGTTCGATAATATCCCAATGGAAACTAGGCCCAGACATAGTTATAGTCGAAATACGAGATCATATCGTAAACAACACTATAATTTGTATCGAACCCGACCGGATCCTCGAGACCTGGCCACCTATATATAGGGGCCAGGAGAGGCCGACCAGGGACAGATTGAGATTGAGCCAATTATCTACTAGCTTATTCTCAACATGCACCAAGTTTTGCCTTGTTTGTCTGAATCTTTACCTTCGAGTTCATCTGACGCCCTCTTCCCCCGATCCTAAGTCCTTCATCTAGGACATTTGCCGACTTAACCCTCATCACTATGAGAAAAACACAAGGAATATAAATCAATATTGGGCTGATTTGTTTAATGATTGCATAAACAAGTTTGCCTTGTTGGAAATTAAAAAGTCCAGTAGGCAGTTTACATGGACTAATAATCAAGACAACCTGATCACGGCTTTGCTGGACAGGGCTTTTGTTTCTACTTGCTAGGATAGTTTATTTCCCTCTTTTAGTGTTAGGGTGAAGCCTAGACTTGGGAGTGACCATGCTCCTCTGATTGTTGACTCTGGAGCCATTAAGGCTCCTGTAGTTAAGCAACTCAAGTTTGAAAAATGGTGGTTAAAAGTGGAAGTTTTTGAGCAAGTATTAAGTAAACTTTGGAGTGCCCCTTGTCAATTGACTAGTTCAATTGATAGATGGCAGTTCAAGATTAGAAATTTGAGGAAAGGTCTTAAAGGGTTGAGTATTATCCTTAAAGCTGCTTAGAATAGAAAAAGGCAATAGTTGGTTGCAGAGTATGATTTACTTAAGATTCTTTCTGAGTCTCAGACTTTGTCTCCTATTTCTAAGAATAGAATGAAAAGTATTTCATCTGAACTCACTGGTATTTGGAAGAAAGAGGAGATTAAAGCTAGACAATGATCTAGAGATAGAAATATTCTTGAAGAAGATAGTAACACTGCTTATTTACATTTTGTAGCTAATCATAGGAGGAGAAAGAAGCAGATAACTCAAATACAAGGGCCTGATGGAGTGGTTAAAGATAATAAAGGTATGATGAAAATTGTTGTAGATTACTACAAGTCTCTCTTTGGTGCAAAGCATAGAGTAGATATTAATCTGGTAGGTGACTTCTGGGATGCTAATGGCCTGGTTAAAGAAGAACATAATAAAATCCTAGAAGCTAACTTTAGTGGAAAAAGGTTAAGGAGGCAATTTTTGGCTCTTATGTTGAAGGTTCCCCTAAACCTGATGGTTTTCCCTTCTTATTTTACTAAAAAAATTAGGTGCTAATAAAAATGACTTGATGGACATGGTTTGTGATTGGAATAAAGGAGAGTTAGATCTCTTTTCGTTTGAATTTTTATTTGTTGACTCTCATTCCCAAAGAGGCCGATGCTATCACTACATAGAAATTCAGGCCTATTGCTTTGACAAATTGCATTTTTTTTTTCAAAATGTGCAACCAATAGGTTGTACGGAATAAGTGGTTCTCTGATTTTCCAAAACCAAACTGCTTTCCTAAAAGGGAGATATATTTTGGAGAGTGTGTGGCTGCTCATGAAATTATTCATGATGTGGCATATAGTGATCAATGTGGTTTTTTGTTCAAGCTAGATTATGCGAAAGCGTATGATAGGGTTGATAGGAGCGTTTTGCTCAAAATGATGCAAAGTAGGGGCTTTAGCTCGAGATGGATGAATATTCTTAGGTCTTTGATGGATAAAGGTTCAGTTGGGGTTAGATTGAATGATGAAAATAGTGATTTCTTCCTCACTAGCCGGAATGAGAGACAGGGTGATGCCATATCACCAATTTTTTTTTAATTATGGTTGATGCCTTCACCAAAATTCTTATTAAAGTTGCTGCAAAAAAATCATATTACTGGGCTAATGTATGGTATGGTGAGCATTGGTATCATCAGTATGCAGTATGCTGATGACACTCTCCTTTTCCTTACAAATGACTTGTTTGCTGCAATTAACTTGAAATGGTTATTGTCTTGCTTTGAGCACATGTCAGGTATGATAATTAATTTCCACAAATATGATTTGATTGCTCTTAATGTGGAGGATAAGGGTGTTCAGAATGTGGCTCAGACTCTGAGTTGTGCCCTTGGAAAATATCCCATGAAATATCTAGGAGTTTCTCTACATTATAAAAAGTTGAGAAATGAGGATTTACAACCTATGATTGATAAAATCCTCAAAAAAAGCAGCAGGATGGAGAGGTAGGTTACTAAACCATGCTGCCAAGCTATAACTAGTTAGAAGTGTCTTGGCTAGCATTCCCCTGTACTTGCTCAGTGCGATTAAGTTTCCTAAGTGGGGTATCACACTCATTAATTCACAAATGGCTCATTGCTTTTGGGATGATTATGAGGGACACCATAAGTATCATCTTGCTAATTGGGCTTGGTGTCCCAGAAAAAGGAGTTGGGGGAGGGGTTGGGAATTCCTAATCTAGCTGAGTTAAACATTTGTCTTCTTGCAACATGGATCAAAAGATATTAGCTAGATGAGGACAAAATTTGGAAGACAATTATAGGTCATAAGTATGAGTTGCAAGGGAAGAATATCCTTTCGTGCCCTACCCTTGGTGCCTCCTTTATGGAAAGGGGTCATGTGGGTTGCTAAAGTAGCTAGAATAGGTATAGGTAGAATATTAGCAATGGTAAAAGGGTCCATTTCTGGGAAGACTAGTGGTTTGGCACTTGTGGTCTGGCCATCCAATACTGGGACGCCTATGTGCTGGTTAATGAGCAAATCATTAGTGTTGCTGATGCCTGAGCTTATGCTGAAATGGTATGAAATTGTGCAAATTGCTAAAACTATCCAATTTACTCAGAAACTGATACTTTGGTATGGAAATTTACTTCCAATGGGGTTTATAATGTGAAATCTATGTATGCGGTTGTGAATTTTAGAGGGATTCAGACCGCATATGTCCAATCTATTTGGAAAGTGAAAGTCCCTCCAAAATTCATTTCTTCCTCTAGCTTGCTTTTTTAAAAAATTGCTCACTAGAGATAATCTGAGTAAAAAGCAACATGTTGATGATTTGACCTGTGTGTTATGTAATGAGCTAGAATGTTGCGAACATTTTGTTCTGAGAATTTGTAGTAGCTGTTGCTGCTGCTTGGTCTGCACTTAAAAGAATAATGATATAAAGCAGTTTTGTGATGTTTCCTCTCTTTGGGATCATTCCAACGAGAAGAAAAATATTAACATGGTTCATGCTGCTCTGTTAAGGGCTCTTTGGCTTATGATAAATGACTTATGTTTCAATCGTGTGGTCTGGCCTTGTATGCAGGCTCTGTGGAGGAGAACTGTATGCTTGCTTGCTCAATGGGAAATACTGGTGCCGGATGGTGAAAGAGAAAGGCTCAAGATGATGGGGGTGCAGCTGGAGTCTCTGGCTCGGGCGCCGCCACTGTTATTGTGGCCAGAGCCTGGGTGAATCCAGAGAAGAAGATGCGCTCGGAGCTAGATTTGATAATTAGCAACCAAAGTCTTGATGGGCAAGATGAGAAGCTAATCACGGTGACAGACTTTGCGAGGACCTTGGAAGAGAAGAACCTGGTGCTGGTGGGCGATGGAGAGAGCTTCAGGGTGGTGCCCAAGTTCTAAATTGTGCTTGCTTCTCTCCTGTGCTGGATGTCGATGTCCTATAGTCTTTGCTAAGAAAAACAATGTTGTTATCCTGTAGCCTGCTTTAGCTGTGTCATGTAAGTGTTTTGGTGAACTGCTGGGTTGCAAACTATTTGCATCCCTAGGGACGTAGGTAACGTTTGTAAGAAAAACCTTGTTTGGCTTCTATAAAATGGAGGCCCTGTTGTTCTCAAAAAATGTAAACATATTTAAGGAAACATTCACATATATATCAAGATATTTTATGTTTGCACCCAAATTTTCGTGGAAAAGTAATATTTTTTTGTCCCGTGTAAAAAGCAATGTTCTAACACCCCCCTATGTTATAAGGTGTATAGTTATTGGCACGAAAATTAAAGAACATATATGGAGGGAATATTATACTAGATTTGGAAGGGATTAACCTAGGTTAATTGATATGAAAAGTAGAGGAGTTTGTATGAGATAAGAAAACACAATCAAATTTATAAAGAAAATTCACTTTAGAATTTTTCTCAGAAAACTATACACCTTATATATAGGAACAAAGGGAGTAACTATTTACGAGAGGGTTTTCTTTTTACACGTGCCATGTAAAATGTTTCTTTTTTTCCAAAATCTTGTTTCTGAACATGGAATTCCCAATGTATGCTAAAAGAATTATATTTTTTATATTTAAAATTTGTTTTTATGCATTTTTTATAATAGGTTCATTTGCATAGCACCACCTCCGCATGAGGTGGACTATATATTCCCTCTTTCTTAGTTTTTTCTATGTTTTATAATTAACTTTGTCCAAAGTCAAATGTTATAATGTTTGATAAAGTACTCCCTCTGTCAAGATGTTATTGCAACCAATACAGGATTGTATTGGTTATAATAACATCTTATATTACAGGACATAGTGAAGTATACCGGAAACACCGTGCAAATACATTTTGATAAAGTATATACTTGGTAAAACTTTAAAACACTTGACTTTTGAAAAGCTCATAGGCACCACATTTTGGTATATAGAGGGAGCAATTTTTAATAAAATTTTGAACTTTAAGATATTTTAGCTCCATGTAGCGTAAGCTCGCTGTGATTGTATGTTTAATCTTTTTCTCTAACCGCTCTCTCTCACTCTCCCTCTATCTCTCTCAATTTTCATGCAAGTATGTTTATTCATTGGGGGTAAATTCCACCTTCTAGAAATACAATGTGAGTGTCTAGTCAAGAGAATATTCTAGAAGATCATAAGTGGAAATGAATATATGGTAACCGTGTTTTTTTTGCCTAGTAAGCTGTCATGATCCTGAATGTGGTCTTCTCGAGCTCTGAATTTTTTAGATACTTGAAATCATATTTAAAAGTTTAAACTTTTTCTTGAAACAATTCTACAATTCTATCTATGGGTTAAACTTATTAAGATGATAGTTTAACATGTGAGATTTAAGAACAAACATTTGAATGTACCTTTTCCATAGAGCTTTTTATCATTGAAATAATATTTATAATGTGTAGTTAACACTCCAAAAGAGATTTGTCTAGAGATGTAAGATATGCCGCAGCCTTGGCTACACCATTGGGCAAAGTAGAAGATCCAGCGGCCTGACTATTTCGCAAATAAAACTGGTAAAAGTTTACTTCACGGGCCCCGGGACTGTTACCCCACACGCCGCACGCGGCACGCCGGAAAGCGAAGGCGAGCCAGCTCCGCCGCCTCGCTCTCTCGCTGCCACGCCGCCCCTCACCACCGAGCACCCCCGCCCCCACCCCTTCTTCCTCCTGCAAGCGCCGTCGCCATCAGTCAATCGCCCGAGCTAGGGTACCCTCTCGGATCTACTCGTTTCGCTATGGCGGACGAGGCGGCGCTGCCTGTGGCGGCGGGGAGGGACAAGGACGAGCGCCGCCGCTGGCTGTCCAGGTGCGCCCTCGCCGTCGTCGGCATCATGAGCACGCTCCTTGTCTACGGCGTCCTCCAGGTCCGCCTCCCCCCTTGCCTTCGCCTTCTGCTCCGTTCGATTCACGCATGACCCAGTTTATCCACGGAGGACTGTGTCGCCGTGTGCGGTGGTAGCGGGGGATTAGTAGCGATCTATTTGTAGTGCGTGTTCTTCATTCCGGGCGAAATTTACGATTCGAAATTTTGAGATGGCGCTTGTAAGTGGCTTTGCCCGGCGCGATTCCATTTCAAATGCTTCGGGTTGAGAGAGGTTACTTTATACTGATTGATTCGGTGGTGCTAGGATTGGTGAGTGGGCGGTCATGTCAGTTTCCTCTGCGAATCATGCTTAGAATGAATTATTTTCAATGAAAAATATCTCAATGGTCGATACAGTCGTAGGGAAGTTATGCGTGTCCTAAAGTTCAGTGGAAGTTATGCGTGTCCTAAAGTTCAGTTCAGACAGTAAAAGGATACTTTGAACATATGCTTCCTTTCACTCCTCTAAGTACTTTTGTTTTTTTCTCAAATCCAGATGAAAAACATACTTTTCATGATAGTTTTCTTAAATTTGAGCATCTATACTTGTGATTTTTTATTTTCTCTTCAAACTGGATGCTGTTCGTGACAACCTGTAAGGCCCCGGCTGTTTCTCACACTCTCGAATCAACACCAGTTCAGAGATACAGCAGATACTGGAAGGTTCTAGAAGGAAGAGCAGGAGATACAAGGGGATCTGGGAGAGTTCAGATGCAGTAGTAAGGAAGAAGAGAGAGTTTCAGAGAGAAACGGGTTTCAGGTGTTTGTTCTTCGTCCCCTTCCTCTGCAGCCTTTGGTATTTTATCGCTGCCCGCTGCCAGTTTGGGCCAAAGGAAGCCCGAAGTCCACCGCGGCCAAGTCAAAACCAGGGCATGACATTCCCTCCCCCTTGAAAACCGGCTTGTCCACAAGCCGATCGACGAGAAGAGCACCCAGGAGCCCACAAATGATGTTCGACAACTGACAGCAGGTGCAGCTTATCGGAAGATGTTTGTCGACTTTGCTTTTCTGGTAGCGTTTGTGGAAAGCCTTTGCATGGATCACCTAGTGCGATGAGTAGTTCGCCCTGATGTCCCGCTAAAATATTCCTAAGGGCGTGTTTGGCAACAAAAAGGAAAGGGAATGGGAATTTAGATGTGGGAGTTTGTGAGGAGATAGACTTGGGAAGTTGATGTTTAGTCCCAATCCCATGTTTGGTACGTGTTGGGACTAACATGGGAATTTGATAGTTTTGGGTCGTGAATTAATAGTTTGATACGTATGCTCGAACCGCCCTCTCGTCAAACAGATACGTGATGATTTTTTTTTTCCAAGAACACCTGATGCGATATGTTCTCTGCCCTCCAGCTTACGTACCAAGTGAGCCAGCTAGCGTGCAATGGATGGGTCCGCACATGAAAGATCTCAAACTTTGAAGTTGTGGCACACCAGAATAAATAGAAACATAGATTTAATGAAAAAAAGGAAAAACATGAACCATGATGTACGGGGTGGCATTAACCTGCAACAGACGTGCACAACTAACGCACATATTTATCTCCTCTTGTTTCCACCGATCGCGGGAACATGCACCAGCAATTCAGTTATTTTTTTCATTTTAATTCCCAATCTCGATTGAATTACCTGGGGGTACCCAGGGAAGAGATAAGAGGGAGTTAGCCTACGCAATTCCCTTTCCCCTTACATGTTTAACTCCCATTCCCTCCAACCATACAAGGGAAATTAAATCCCATACCCTTCACTTCCCATTCCCTAGTTTTAACTCCCTCCAACCAAACAGGCTGTAAGTGCACTCTTGCGTGCAATCAGTAGATTTTGCTCATGTACTAGCGAACCTTCCAGGATCAGACAGTGGTCATTAGTCTTGCACATGATTCCTGCTAGCAATGTATCACCAAGGAAACTATCAGCAGTACATATATGGTGAGCTCCAAGGTGAAGACGATTCCAGTACAGATCCCAGGTGCGTTGACAATCAGCAAGAGAAAAACGTCTAATCCATGTATCTCTCAATGCATGTTGTGCTAACTCAGGTAGCACCACCTCTTGAATCAACCGGCTGTTAATGCCTGGGCCCCAACTCATCGGATACTGACTGATATCATGACCAGATTACCAATACGATCATCACAAAAATACACAAAATCAGGGGATGGTCCTGATCATGGAATCTCATAAGTGGCACCAGCTGCAATCAGATTTGCAAACACATTTTCTGTCTTAGAAGGGGTAGCTACACTCAGATGTATAAGATGCAAAAATACCAGGAATGTTATTGTCTTGCCAATGCCGCTAAAGCTGAAGTTGTAGCTGTAGCACAAAGGGTAGGTCATTCTATATTTCCACAAATCACCAAGATTTTGCTGCAATAAGATTATATGTGGCAACATATCACTCTGAACATCGAATGATTGCACCTTCTGTAAATAGGTCCCCTGTTCTGTAGCAGTACTTGTCAACAGCTCAGCCAAAATTTTCTGGAATGCGTTCTTCCCTGTGCACTGTAGTCTTATGAGTTGTTTTGCTAGTGTCCAAATGCCCAGATAATCCTGGAGTAGTGCCCCAGTACAAAGGCAATGCGCAACATATTTACAAGCAGAAGCAGCCAAGCAGGATGTAAACCATTGATAATCTCAAACACTCCTGTAGCAGCTTGCAGCTTGTAATGTACAAACTACAAATGACCTCTGTTCTCTCAAACCAAATTTTGTGGATATGCCATCCAGCTGGGCATAGGCATAGTTGCTTGTAAAAAGAGTTGGCATCTAGAGGATTACCACGAGATAGTGCACTAGGTTCAGAAGAAACCATGACAGCCTCCCTAATCTGAGATTGCCAAATCCACACAGAATTGTTCACCTAATGAGGGATGCAAGAGTACGGGAAGGGCTTGATAAACTGCTCACCAGGACCCCATTGCATAGTGACCAACCTGATGGTTGCTGATGTTGTCGAGGGTAGCTTAGGAGGAACATGCTGCCTGGGTAGCAGTCATGCACATATGTGCGTAGTGCAGTGCGTGCAGGGTGCCATCCACAAAGGCCATGGCGGTGGATGGCCCACTAGCAGTAGGCTCGTCGTTCCATGTGTCGTGCATAACAGCAACCACACCTCCCGCTGAGACCATGGTGGTGGTCGGACCAGCAGTATTCCGGGCTGATCTGGTGGTTGTGGTCACACTGTTGCGGGGAACACTGCAGCTGCAATAGAATGCACAACAAGCCTGTCGGCAAGGTCTTCATGTGTCGCTTGGCTTGCACGGCATCTGATCCCATGTTGAGGACAACTGTAGAACAGGTGGTGGGCGTCTGTGTGTCTGGCTTGAGGGTGGCGAGCTGCTGCCTTGGCGGGGATGACAAGGCTTCCAAAGGTGGTGGACTGACCGTGGACACAATCCTTGGCTGCATAGACGAGGACACGACCTCAGCGCCCCCGACGTCGGGGCTGAAACCTGAAGTCGAACACCTGGCGGGCACCGCACCGTCTGTGCTGCTGGAGAAGTCGTCGCAGCCGTCCGCGAGCTGCTGGTCAACATCTGTTTCCTCCCTGACGTTGGAACTGAGACCCAGCGTCGAACGGCGGGCACCACACCATTGGGGCGGCTGGATGGGGACATAGAGACTTCCGCAGGAAACGAAACTGTCGTGGACGCAGTGCTCAACTGCAGATACGAAGCCATAGCCTCAACGCCACCGGTGTCAGGGCAGAAGCAAAACGTCGAACACTTGGCGGGCACCTCCTGCATCGCGCCACCGACTTGTGGCTTCCAAACCACGAGCTCCTTGATGAGGGATTGGGAGTCCTCGTCCGTCAACATGATCGACTCCATCGTCGCTACCATCGTCGCCGTCATGCTCTTCATCTCTGCCACCCATCGCCTCCACACTCTTCTCCCAGATTGGGACTTGGCTCTAGATACCAAATGTAAGGCCCTGGCTGTTTCTCACACTCTCGAATCAACACCAGTTCAGAGATACAGCAGATACTGGAAGGTTCAAGAAGAAAGATTAGGAGATACAAGGGGATCTGGGAGAGTTCAGATGCAGTAGTAAGGAAGAAGAGAGAGTTTCAGAGAGAATCGGGTTCAGGTGTTTGGTTTTCGTCCCCTTCCTCTGTTTCAGCCTTTGGTATTTTATCGCTGCCCGCTGCCAGTTTGGGCCAAAGGACCAGCCCAAGGTCCACCGCGGCCCAAGTCGAAACCAGGGCATGACACAGCCCAGTGCTGCCCAGCTGGTTACTGTGATTGATCAGCACTAGTTACTTTTACTAAATAGGGTATTCACACATTACCTCGGTGATGTACAAGAACTACCACAGCTCTTTCTCTACTCCATCTGTTCCTTTTTGTAGAGCGTATTAGGTTTCATTAAGACAAGACTCTATTCAAGAATTACTTTCAGTAGATTCTTCTCCAAGAGTAATTGCTGATAATTGTGATTCTGTGTCATATAAACCACATATTAATCAAGTAATTCATCATCAACACATTCTTAATGAAACCTAATGAAGGGAGTACCAATTAACTGTTCTTTAGCTAACTTGAAAAGATCATGTTTCTGTTTTACTGTGTGTGTTGCCATAATCACTAAATCGAGGGGTTTTGATTTCAATATTATGCAGGAAAAGCTCATGAGAGTTCCCTATGGAGAAGAGAAGGAGTTCTTTAGATACTCACTTTTTCTTGTTTTCTGTAACCGTATCACCACATCCATGGTATCTGCACTCGTGTTACTGGTATGAATTTACCTTTGTTCTTATACTTCAACTAGTCTGAATCTGCTAGACTCTTAAATTGTGTATATTCATGCAGTGGAGTAAGAAATCCACGGAACCGGTGGCTCCAATCCAGAAATACTGTGTTGTCTCTTTATCGAACATACTGACCACAACTTGCCAGTACGAGGTTATTAATTGGTTTTGTATGGCTGCTGCTGTTGGTTCATATTTCTTCTATACATAATACATGGCGTGATTGTTTCAGGCCCTCAAGTATGTCAGTTTCCCTGTTCAGACGCTTGCCAAATGTGCAAAGATGATTCCTGTCATGGTAATATATTTTGTATCGTAACTTCTTATCTAGCCTTATTTTCATACATCTTCATTTTTTTCTAGAAGAGTACAGATGTATGCACTACTTTACTCCACAGTTAATAAATACTGATTGATGCAAGCAACTAAACTGTACATACTGACCACAACTTGCCAGTACGAGGTTATTAAGCCAATTGAATGTAGTGGATGACTGGATGTTAAAGAGATGGAAAAACAATTACTAATTGTGTAAGCGTTACCATGCAAGATGATTCTGAGACCATATGTCTGTCTAATGTTACCATTTTGTCTACTTTTCATTCATCTCTTTTGTAAATGTTAAAGCATAGAAAATTACAATTGTCTTTGAATCGTATTGATATTGTATATCTGACATGTTTTATTCCTGTGTTTCATAAGTTATATACTTTGATTCCCTTTCCTGTATATCAAGAATTCAAGATGTTGCCTTGTTCTGAAAATTATCTGACTTTTGATTGATTTGTAGATCTGGGGCACAATAATGATGAAAAAGAAGTATGGTGGGAGAGATTACTTTTTTGCAGTCATTGTGACCATGGGCTGCTCATTTTTTATTCTGTTCCCGGTAATCCAAATGTCTTAATTCTTTCCCCTGTATTATTTCGCATCACAGGACTGCGCACTGCATGAGTGTCCAGCTGTTAATGGCTAAAACATGTCTTGGAGACTGGAGAAGAAATTTCACTACTCCCTCCTTCTCAGTTTATTAGGCTTACGCGTACTTCTAGGTTGACAATTTAAGCAAGTTAACATGAGTTATATATTACAAAAAATATACCATAAAAAACTTCAGTTGTTATACTTTCTAACGGTATAATTTTTGAGTTGTATAATTTATATTATATAGAACAAATTGACCACCTAGATTGACGTGTAAGCCTAATAAACTGAGGAGGAGGGAGTAATAATTACCAATACTGCATTTACAGACCACATAGTATATAATATTTAGGTAGTATACATGCTAGGATGGAATTAAATTAAGAATGGAGATGAGGATTTAATCTCCCCCAATGAACTCTTAGGCAACATGCTTGGTCACAGGGTCCCTGGAACTTATAATAATTAACCAATTACTCCTGTTTTTTTTTGGCTATTGCACCTGCGAAATCCTTTTATATTTGAGAATGGTGCCTGTAAATTATATGACATGCTGTGCTTTTGACTTTCCTTTTGAAGTGATATCTTTTGCTTTATTGTCTTCATGGATGCAGGCAGCAATGGATGTTAGTCCACTCCATAGAGGCAGAGAAAGCACTGTTTGGGGTGTTTCACTCATGCTTGGTTATCTTGGGTACATCTTCTTCTCATGCTAAGAAAAAAAGAAATAATATTTGAACTGACACTATAATGGTACCTCAGTTTGTGATTTCACACTATATGCAAAAAATACATGTCTTGCAATGACTCATTGAGTATCTGTACTGCCGAGGAGACGTGTTATTATAATTTTGTAAGCTTTATAATACTATATAATCTATTTCTAAAATATGTAAATCAGTAAAATCAACTTCTATTTGAAATTTCCCACTGGCCATGAGTCATAATACTGTCGAGTGTTTGTATGGGTGCAGTGCTGCACTACTGGCTTATAGGTTTATTACTTTCTGTGGATTGGCTTTTGCACTCAGGTTACTATCTAATGCAATCTAACTTCTATCGCTATGAATTTCTAGATTTGATGGTTTCACGAGCACCTTCCAAGATAAGCTCTTCAAAGGGTATGAGATGGAAATACACAACCAAATATTCTACACGACAATGTGCTCTTGTGTTATTAGCTTGAGTGGTAATTGCTTACTCGAATGGTTACTTGCCTTGTCTTTGGATTATATCCTGCACTATCTTGAAAATTAAACTTTCTATATATGCCTGTACCCATGCTTTTGTAGTATCACAGTGTCTGTCGAAGTTTCTTTACTGGTAAACTTTGTCTGTTAGACTTAGAATATTCTCTGTTGTTTTGTTCCTTTTACAGGACTTATTCTCCAGAATCATCTTCTTCCAGCTGTGGACTTTATGGTTCGTCATCCAGATTGCTTCTATGATGTCCTAATCCTATCCACTGTAAGATTTACCTTTTAGTTCTGTAATTAAAGTGCCATGCGCATACTCGTTTTTATACCGAAATGAACTATGGAGAATATAGTATGAAGCACGTCAGCTTAAGGCTGGCGAATACATATGTGGATGCAGAGACAATATCATATTAGGAGAAAAGAAACTAATAATAAATACTTAGAGCTTTTCTTTCAGTGGCAGGACATGAATCTAGGACAAGTTGGACTTAATTTGCGCACTCACAAATTGAAACTACACCATAATTGTTTGAATAATGGACTGAAGTTATTATTGTGCGATGACATAATTTCATGTTTATCCAGGTTGCGACAGCTAGCCAGTTCTTCATATCGTACACCATCCGAACATTCGGGGCTCTCACGTTTGCTACAATCATGACAACTCGACAGGTGTATATACAGCGCTGACTAGTGTCACATACTTGCACACATATTATCGAATCATTTGCTGACAGCAATTCAACATACGTTTTTGCAGTTGGTGAGTATACTGCTGTCCTGTGTCTGGTTCGTGCATCCCCTCAGTTGGATGCAGTGGGTTGGCGCTGTAAGTCATCTGTACCCTTTCTTGTCAGTCATACCATGTCATTTCTTGCATCTGTTTCAATTACAATCGACACTCCATGCTGCCAGGCCATTGTATTCGGAGCCCTTTATGCGAAAAGCTTCTCCAGAAGCAAACCACAGAAGGCAGTGGTCGCAAGCTCATCCTTGCAGGGTTCAATACCAAATTCTGCCAATAACAGTTGACCAACAATAACATAGGAGAATACCGCAGACCGATCTACTTGTCGCTTCGCTGTACCAGACACAAATTTTCGTGTCAGAGGCGAATGACGTCCTGACGAGTTAACTCGACAGAGCAGATCCTAGAGTCACGTCTCAGCTCCTGTCAACCGGGGGGGGGAGCTCTGAAGGCTAGCTTGAGACCTGTTTAGATTTAGCATCCAAAAGGCAAATTGTTGCAGAGGTGATGATTTTGACGAGGCTTATGAATCCGTTGTGTGTTACCTAGTACTCAGTACACCGTGCTGTGTGTCACATCAGGTAATCTACGTTGCTTGCTGTATACTGTAAAATTACATTGGATTACTTCGACCCACAAGAGGGTTTTTGTTTAGTAGTAGTGCCTCCTTGTCCGCGTGTTAGTAATCATTTTCACTAGTACAATTGTTCTGAACTTACGGCAGTTGTTATTATTACTGTACACGAATTACACTCGGTATCCAACATACATCTTGTAGCACGTACTACGTGTGTCTGAATCCGACTCCTAGACCCACACTGCTTCCGACATTACCACGTCTTCTTCTTGGATATAAAAGGTCAAACCGGTAAGATCGCTGGTGACCAGAAACAAGTCGCCGCAGCTTGCCGACGTCTGCGAGGAAGATCGAAGAAGCAGTCAAGTAGATCTTACAGCGTCGTACTTCGGATCAGCAAGTCAGCGACATGGCCGGCTCTCGACCTCCGCTGGTGCGCTGCTATGGCAGCACGGTGGCGTACTCCCCCTGGTACAACGACGGCACCGACGCTAGTACTCCGACTGTGCGCCCCGTGTACGACGAGTATGACAGTGACGACAACAAGGTGTTCACCGGCCATGGACACCGCCATCTTGCCGATGACGGTGACTCGTGACGACGACGACGGGCCGCAGGACGACTTGTTCACAAGTGTTGCGGCTGCCATGGCCGCCGAGCAGCAACGAGGGACACCCGTGGCTGCGGTGGAGCACGGCGCTTCTGAGGCAGGCAGCGCTACCGCTTGTCCGCCGCCGGTGCCCTGCTACGGCGGCACAGCGGCGGACGGCCACCAGGACGGCTGGGACGCTGCTACTCGGCCGCCGCTGGCGGTTCGCTCCGGAAGTGACATGTCGTCGAATCAGTACGTGTACGACGAGTACGATGACGACGACTGCGAGGAGTTCCCTATGCCGGGTCCTGGCATGGTGATCGAGCCCACGGTCCAAGGAAACAAGACCGTGCCGATGACGATGACGATGACGCCTGACGACGGCGAAGACGATGCACCGCGGCCTGTTCAGGACGACTTCTTCGCCAGTGTTATGGCTGCCATGGCCGCCGAGCAGCAACTAGGGACACCCGTAGTTGCGGGGGATCATGGCGATCGTCCGCTGCCTGCCACGATTATCGAGCCCACCAGCCGCGCGATCGTGCCGATAACGACGTCCGATGGCGGTGTGCCGCCGCCGGCGTACGACGACCTGTTCCCCGGCGGCATGGCTGCCCAGGAGCAACACAAGACACCCGTAGCTGCGACGTCAACGAAGGTGGACCACCGCGGCGTTGTGGTGGATGCGGGGAAGGACGGCGGCCCCGGCGTGGAGGTTGATGACGAGTTTCTTCAAAAACGCGGACGACGGTCTCGAAGGAGGCAGGAGACTACCGCGGCGAGGAACATTAACGAGGCGTCGCCGTCAGCATGGGTGGCGGCGGGGATCGCGGCCGCGGCAGAGCATGGGCGCAGGCTGACGGCAGCAGCCGCTCGGTTCACAACCGTTCGGCGCCTGGTTCGCCGTGGAGGTGGAGAGGCGAAAGACACACAGAGGCGTGGCAACTCTTGATCGTTATGCTACATACACCTTTCGCACTGCCCGCGACAGTTTTTCGTCTGATTTTGTGTATCGTGGTGCCCTAAGATAAATGGTACTACTAGCAATCTTTGTAGAGATTTTTTTCTTTGTCTGATCGTCTAGGTAAGTAAAGTTACACATATCCTGGTTTTCTGTCTATTGTGCATATTTGGTGCTTTGCAATTCGTGTTACACCCTCTGTCCCTGCTTAGGTGGCGCACCCGTTTTTCGAGGTTTAAGTTTTTGACTATCGATTTGATCAACAAATATGAGTTATTATATCTCATGTACAAATATGAGTTATTATATCTCATGTATTACTTTTTATAATATGAGTTTTTGACTATGGATTTTTTTTGGCATATCAGATAGCTCTAGTGAATTGTCAGAAAGGGCCATCTCCCACTGCAAACCAATCTCTTTGATGAAATCTATACAACCCGAAACCTGATTAGGTGACTCACGTAACGAAACATCTAATTAGTGGCTCTAGCAACCACTATTTCATTTGGAAATTAGAATAGAAGCAAGAGAGAATTTAGTTACCAGAATAGCGGCATCCAAGAAAAAAAAACCCATGTCACAAATAAGTGGATGCCCTCTCAACATACCCATCACATGCCCATGTGAAGTCATAAGGGATAACCCCCTCATGTGGTTCTTTGTGAGTTCATTAGGGCATGTACAATGCACAGACGCCTTAGCGAGCGCTTAGGGAAATAAAAATAAAACTTAATTGCCTAGCATCAGCGTTAGCGTCTTGCCCTCCAACGCTAGTTGTAAACTGGAGGCGCTTAAACGATAAAAAATGAGTCATAGCGTTGAAGGAAAATAGGCCTAGCGCCCGACGCCACAGGTTGCATCGACGCAAGCCACAATCCTGGGCTTGGCTGGGAATCGGAGCTAACCGCTGGGAAAATCACCCTAGCGCCTGGCTTTAGCGCCCCAATTGGGGATGCCCTTAGCATCCTCCCTTGGTGAAAAAGCAAGCACCGTTAGAAGCGGGACCACCTGCCCCACTCCCGTAACCTATGTGGCTACGTTGCTATCTGGTTCTGCTCGGGAGCTACAACCCACACCTTGGGAACGAGCCTTCATGGACAACCGCGAAAGCAGCACCTCCTGCCAAGGGGTGCCGGCAGATCATGTACAAACTGTAGGGTCGACTGCCCCCATTTTTTTATAAAATCCCTTAATACTTTTTTCATTCTAAAATATAAGATATTTCAGTCTTTTTTAAAATGAACATACATACTAAAAAGCATCTAGATATAAAAAGGCTAAAACATTTTATATTTTAAAACAGAGAGAGTACATGTTTAAAAAAATAATAGTAAATGAAGAAAAAATGTAGAAAGAGGAATGGAGCCCGACCTCTTCATCGTGAGATGCACATAGCCTCTTTATTCATTAAGAAGAATGCAACCGCCGAATGCGTTCAACCCGGAAAAAACCCAAGGCCGACAGTAACTTCACTAGACAACCACTAGCCCTATGGTAAAGGATAGAAACAAATGGAAAATATATAGCTCCCTAATCTAAGCCTTCAACAAGGAGACGTTCCACTGTGATGAGTCCAACCATAGGTTGATCTCGGGATTTTCATCCTCAATGCCAAGCTTTGATCACCACTGGCAGCAAGGACACGATGCATATATGAGTGTCGACATAGCCTGATCAAAGATCTTGTGTTTCCACCAGAGTGCACGTGCATATTCCTCGATGAAGCCGCCTCTACCACCACTCATGTTTGGCTCACGACACCTCGAAAGTTGGATACCGCTGGAGATGTCCCATACCTACTTGCCTCCTGTTACTATCGGTCCACCTTTGACCAAGAGTCACCATGCGTAGCACCTGTCGCTAGCAGACATGACTTGGCGCCTCCATAGGAGTCACCATGCATAGTACCTTCCGGCAGCAGGCATGACTTGGCACCTTCACAGAGTCATCATTCGTAGCATCTGCTAGCAGCAACTATGACTTGGCGAATCCATTGTAGTCATCCCGCATAGCACCCATGAGCCAGATCGAACCAAGTTTGGAGTTGGAGGGTGCATCCCATACTACCACCGGCCTCAAAAGGCCATCACCAACTCGAGACCAAGCCACAGCGTCGTCCACATGGCCACGGAGGACGCCACCGTCGAAGAATAGGGTAGCTGCCTCTATTGTCAAATTCCTGTGTCGCCATTGGCTCCGCAACGAGGTTATTACGGCCAGACCGCCACCACTTGGACACCGCCGACTGCCACGAACAGCCTCCGGCAGTCACCACCTCCCTGCCGCAAGCCACACGAGATCCTTGCCGTTAGCCCAAAGAGTCGAGGTGGCCGCAGCCTCGGCACCACCACCAGGCCATCGTCAGCTGCCCTCGTAGCTACAAGCACCCCGACCACCACCATCCCAGGGCCCCATCTGGGAATCTGTTCTCCGGCTCGCATGTAGCCAAACGTCCAAGGCCATCTCCGCGATCTTGGCCGGAGATCTCCTTCCACGGAAACATAGACAAGAAGACTGAGACCCAGCTTTGCCCGCTGGCTTCCTCCGGCAGAGGCAGTAGTTAGAGGGGAGGAGGGGTAGGGCGGCGCCGACTAGGGTTTTGCCCGAGCCGCGCCCCTAGGAGAGACACGGCGTCAACTAATATTAAAAATGAATAAATATGTACATAATTACTTGTCTGACCACATAAAGAGAATTTAAATTTGACCACGTAATACGCTAGCTCCGCCGCTGCAGCCGCGGTATGTGTTGGGTTACTATTGGACAAAAATTTGGCTGCAAGTGAATTTACGATCGATCGAATGCTGCATAGGCACCTCTGTTGCACATTCCAGATTCCAAGGGTTATACTTTCATGGTCAAAGTCGGTTTTCCTTGTCTGTCGCACGTACGTACGTGTGTGTGTCCAATCCGACTCCCATGCCGACCCGGCTAGCAATTGCCCACGTCTGGATATAAAGGTGAATCGATCGGGAAGACTGCTAGCGATCTGAATCAAGTCGCCGCTTCTCAGTCGCCCGCTGCTTGCCGACGTCTGCGAGGAAGATCGGAAAAGCAGTGCTTACAGCGGCGACGATCAGGTCAGCAGGTCAGCGACATGGCCAGCGTGTCTCGTCTGCTGGCGGTCCGCTGCTACGGCGGCACGGTGGTGTACGGGTACGACGACGAGTACGACCACGGCAGATCTCGCTCCACCGCCGGTACTTTTCAACAGCGGCATGTCGAACCAGTACGTGTACGACGAGCCCGATAACGACGACTACAAGGTGTTCCCTCCGCCGGGTCCCGGCACGGTGATCGAGTCCACCGGCCATGGATACACGATCGTGCCGATGGCGGCGGCGAGCCGGCGACGGGTGACAAGGGCGACGACCAGTGGCGAAGGACAAAAATAATTTGAGGTAGGACAAATTCGAAAAAGCTGATGTGAAGATAATAACATATCATTGTAATACAACCACTTCGTATAATAAAAATGGAAACATATTTTAGTATGAGTAAAACCTTTGAAATATCAATAATTCTGTCGATTAAGTCTTTTGAATATCCATAGCTCAATGTAACTTATCATCAAGTCATCAAGAACCCCTCGCGAAGCACAACTCGGTCTTGATGATCTTTATCATCAAGAAAGCACTATCAAATTTGTCATCATCAATGGTAAAAGCAATGCTAGCTCAATGAAACGATAAACTACAGAAAACTTGACATGTCTTTCAGATGTCAAGACATCTCTTAAGTGTTGAATTCTCCGATAATGTATAATGAATAGCTAAGATTATTCTATATATGCTCATATTCATAATTATCTATTATAAACCTCTGTAAGGGAAGCAATCTTATTCACCTTAAACAAAGAAAATAAACCTCTTGAGTTAAGACAACAAAAATTCTTAAGCAATTGTCAAGATGACTCATTAAATTGATGATCAAAAACTGTGATAAGAGAGTCTATAGAAAGTGTCCAAAAATACCCTCAAATCCCGCTTAAGTATTCCACCTAGGAATTGTTGAGAGTCAAATTTTGTTAAATTCAGATATATATTGTAATGAAAAATTTGTTTTGATGACTAAACTAGTACAGTACATGTTTTTAGTTCGAAATCCATTTTGCGCAGTGTTCACTAAAATAAGAATAACTTTCTCATACAGAGTCTGTTTTTTATGTATGACCAATCAAAATGTTGAGAAAAAACATGTGCATCTAAAAGTTTTCACCAAAACTTAAGGTAGGGCGGCTGCCCTACCTTGCCCTAAGGGGAGCTTCGCCCCTGGCGACGACGGCACGCTTGCCATGGCCGCAAAGCAGCAACAAAAAACACCTGTGTCTGCGGTGAAGGACACGGTGGAGTTGGGGCTGCTGCTCCTGCGGCCGTGGAGGCTGATGACGAGGAGGGACTTGAAGAACAGCTGTACTACGAGTATGAGCTGTACGACGCCGACGACGATCTCCCCGAGCAGGGACAACTGTGGCGAGGAACATTAACGAGGCGTTGCCGTCGGCCTGGGTGGCAGCAGGGATCGCGGCCGCGCCGGAGCATGGCCGCCACCCGATGGGGAGCGTTTGACAGAGGCCTACTAGGCTCACCGCCGCGCGGCGCCTGGTTCACTGTGGATAGGTCGAGAGACAGGTTGCCAGCGGCAGAGCAACTCTTCCAACAGAAACTGTTCACCATGCGTTCCATAGCACTTTTACTTTAGATCTTTTACCATCTTGGAATCATGTAGGTGTAGATTGCTTTCATCACAGGGTCATTCCTGAAGGTGGCTTGTACCAGCTCTTTGTCATCACGGAGCAACAGCTAGCAGCTACTCCATAGTTCATACTAGCTTTTTAGTCTATATATACAGCATGGTGTTTTGATGTGACGTGTAACAGAGAGATAATATAGCTTCAATAAAACATCTATTCAAATTTGATCTACTTTGAAAGTTGGATGTTTGATGCAGGCCACCCTTAGTTGGTGTTTAGACATTTATTCAAAATTGATCATATCCATATTCCATAAACATATCTTAAGAATTTGTGCCTAATTAAGCTTTCGGTTTTGCTAATTCTTAATCGATTAACAACTAACTAACCTCATCGACTTTCAAACCGTTGGATAGCATCGAGATTCGTGTTATCATGTGAGTTGCATATATAGGCTGCAACCGGGAATTCTCCAGTTGCACATGGCTTGCACCTAAGTGTTTTTCCGTTAAACATTGGGTGCAACCAACCGAGATACTTTTTTTTACCGGGGTTACCGGATTTTCTAGATACAACGGAATACTAGAGAAGTAGAGATCTTGATTGTTTACTGTCAGGATTATAATTCAAAGTAATTTCAAATTCAACTTTTTCACATTAAAAAAAATAAAACCGCTATATAACTACAACCCAATGCCCGCATGGAAGAGTGGTCAGAGCTTCGCACTCACAAACAACTATTAGTAGGCTTGAATACCGCGGGTTTCAATAGCATTTTCTTCATTTTTGGCACAAAATCCCGCTTGCAGTGAAACTAAATTGTATAAAATCTAATTACTTTGTGGAGTCGAACCCATGACCCTTAGCGAGATACGGAGCGTCACTATACCAAACAATTTCATTTGCTTCACCGTCATCCATCACGTATTTAACCTAGTTTTGAGATCTAAATTCAAATTCATTCAATTTTTCTGAAGGTATCATCATTTTCCAAAGGAGAACGGAATTCTGGGTTTCCTTTGGTAACCGAAAATATCGCTGAAGAAAAAAAAGCTACAAGTGAGATTGAAATAAATTTACAAGTCCAGTATACTTTTGCCTCAGTTGCAACTGAAGAAAATCTGGTTGCAAGAACAAAACCATGGTGCCATATGTACATTGGAAAAGAAATAGGTACATAATAATAGTAATAGTAGTAAAAGTAACAATAATAATAGTAATTATAGTAATAATAATAAAATTAATATGTACATAATTACTTTCCTGCACCTTTGTTGCACGTTCCAAGGGTTATACTTTCATGATCAAACTCGGTTTCCTTATCTAACAACCTTGGTGGCACGTACGTACGTGTGTCAGTGTAATCCGATTCCCATGCCGACCCGGCTAGCAATTGCCCACGTCTGGATATAAAGGTGAATCAGGAAGACTGCTAGCAATCTGAATCAAGTCGCCGCAGATCACTCGTCCGCTGCTTGCCGACGTCTGCGAGGAAGATCGGAAAAGCGAGTAAGCGACATGGCCGGCGTGTCTCGTCTGCCGGCGGTGCGCTGCTACGGCGGCACGGTGGCGTACGGGTACGACGACGAGTACGACCACGGCAGGGATCTCGCTCCACCGCTGGTATGTTTCAACAGCGGCATGCCGAACCAGTACGTGTACGACGAGCCCGATAACGACGACTACAAGGTGTTCCCTCCGCCGGGTCCCGGCACGGTGATCGAGTCCACCGGCCATGGATACACGATCGTGCCGATGACGGTGACCACGTGTGACAAGGGCGACGACGGCTTGCTCGTGGCTGCGGTGCAGGACGGCGGCGTTGTGGCTGCTGCTCCCGGAGGCGGCGCGGGCGTGGAGGCTGATGACGAGGACGAACTTGAAGGAAAACTCGACTACGAGTACGAGTTCTACGACGCCGACGAGGACCTCGCCGAGCAGGGACAACCTCGCCGAGGAACATTGGCGACGGCCTGGATGTTAGCGGCGATCGCGGCCGGGGCGGAGCATGGCCGCCACCTGACAGAGGCCGCCAGCTCACCGCCGCGCGGCGCCTGGTTCACGTTGGAGGTCGAGAGTCAGACTGCACGCAGCGGCAGATCAGTCTTCAACAGAAACTAGCTAGCATCTATATATTGCATATTTGCCTTTTTAGTCTATATATACAGCAAGGTGTTTTGATGTGAACGTGTAAGAGAGAGATAATATAGCTTCACATAAAACATATATTCAAATTTGATCTACTTTGAAAGTATTTTTTTGATGTACTTTGAACTTTAATCTTTGATGCAAAACACCCTTATAGTTCGTGCTTAGACATTTATTATAGTGGGATTTGTGTTGGTCATATAGAGAAGCATTTTTTTATTAAAGGGACATATTAATACCAAACTGTGCATATCTTAAGAATTTGTGCCTAATAAAGCTTTCATACTTCAAAATACAAACTGGCAACACCATTTCAAACTACCATGAAAATATCCATGTGTACATTAATATTGCATGTGTCAAAATTCTCAGGATTTTCTGACAATATCAACATGTTACCGCAATATACATAAATTTCACATAACGAAGCTCCGTGCCTTAAAAAGCGACTTACCTGGGATCTATTTGTTTCTTACACTGGACACATGAATTGTGTCAATTCTCCATATAACATTCCATATGTACATTGGACATGTAAATGCGTTAGAATTCTCATGGGTTTCTGAATCAATTTTTTTTCTTTTTCTCCGTCGGCCTCATCGGCCGGAGGGGATGGAGGCCCGGCCCCTGTGGATAGGGGATTACACGGTAGCAACCTCGCACCAAGACTGGAGTGCGGCGAGGTCCACATGATGGAGGGCATGAACCACCCACACACGCAGGTGCTCCACGACTAGTTTGGAGAAAATCCGGGCAGTAGAGGGTGGGTCACCGTCAAACACCATGCTTTTCCGAGACTTCCAAGGCGCAAAGTAATGGACCTGGAGGCCAGGGCTAAATTAAATCAAGTCCTCGAGAGCAACCTAAGCATTTTAGTCCTAGAGAAGTTTTGGACACACCATTGATCTCTTTCGAGATCTAGTCATTCTAGGATTGTTGTTAAGCAACCAAATTCCACTAATGTAAGGTTGCACACTACAAGCGGGGACATAGAGTTGTAGACTTGTACTACACAGCTACATGGCACAGGATTTCATGTGTTTCTAGTGTTTTGCACGTTGTAGGATAGGCCAACACGGTAGACAATGGGTAGACGTCTACACGACATAAGATACGCCCGGTGCAGTGTGCAGGCCCGAAGCAGAGCCGCGGATCCTAGAGAACCATGCGCTCTCGCGACTGCGCGGGCGACGCTCCCCCCCCAGCGCCAGCTGCTACTCCGGCAGCCGGCGGCCACCTCGATGCCTCGTGCCCCAGCCCCTCCGCCCCTCCTCCCAATCCCGCCCAGCCCGCCGCCTCGGTCCTTCAAGCTGCGCCCCTCTCCAGCGAGGATGCTTCGGGGACCGCCGCTCAGCTGCAGCATGGGTTCTTCTCCAAGCGCGTTCCCGGGATGTTGGCCAAGGCCCTGCAAGCCTCGCCGGCGCCGTCCTCTACTCCGGGAGAAGCGTTCCTGCAGGTCATCCTGGAGAACTTCTCTTCTCAGGTTTGCACTCCGGTCGCCCCTGGCTCGCCTCTATTTGCACCGTCGCCGGTGTATATCGCGGTGAGCCACGGAGATCGCCAATCCATCTCCTTTTCTTCAGTTTGCAATATGCTTCAGTACTGGATTGGGTCCTCGTTTGAACGCATTTCTGTTAGTTCGATTGGCTCTCGCGTTTTCCTGTTGGTTGTTGCTTCGCCTCAGATCGCCTCGTTCCTGATCTCGCTTGGAGGCCTTCGCCATGGAAATCTCTGTGCTCTGTTCTTCTCTTCCTGTCACCATGCTCTCTCTGCTTGTGATGGGCCGCGGTCTCTTGGGCCGGTCAACAAGCCCATCTGCGAAGTGACGTTGCGCTCTGCTCCGTCTGTTCAGCTCAGCCCGGTCTGCCATGTGACGCAGCCTGGGCCGGTCGACAGCCCCACCGACGCTCCTTCTGTCCACGCTGCCTCCCACTTGCCCCGTCTGCCTCGTGATCCTGCTCCTTTTCCCCTTCTGGCTAAGAAACGGCGCCCTCCTCTCTGTCTCCTCCTTCTCCAGCCCGGGATCCTTCCCTCTCCCGCTGGACCGCTGCCATGGCCTGTCCACCCGCTCCGTGAGCTTTCCCTGCCCCCGTCCCCTGTCTCGCCTGCTCCTCCCGTCCTCCCAGACCTGCGCCCTCCCCCCCTTCCTCTTTCGCCTTCCTGTCCTAGCCGTGGTCAAATTTCCCCTCTGAGCGCCTTCGATGGCTGTGCCGCTGCGCCTGCGACGCTACCTCCTTCCTACTCGGAGGTGGCGGCCACCCCTTCTAAGCCAGCTCCTCCCAGACAGCTCTCCACTCCCCCTCCACTCAAAAAATCGATCAAGCGCTGCCACCGCTGCCTCTCCAGAGACCACCTTGTCGCCGACTGCAGGGATCCTCGCTGCTGTCGCCGGTGCCGGCATTCCGGCCATTTCGAGCGCTCCTGTAAGTTTCCCCCGTTCTCTCCTCCTTCTGCTTTCTCTGCCCCCGCTGCTGTCCGCTCTTCTTCTCATTCCCCCAATTCTCTGCCTCTCAGATCCGCCATGGACAACGCCGCCGGTGGCCTGGACGGTGCGGGGAACCTTGCCGCCCTCTTCTGCAACCTGTGTTTTGCCCGCACCCACTCCCGCTTGGTCTGCCCTCTCGTCGTTCCTGGGCCCCATGGCGGCCCTGTGGCTGGTGCCATTGGCGCTCTCCCTGAGCCGGTGGCTGACAGCGAGGAAGAAGACGACCCGGAAGAACTCGTCTTTGAGGATGGGTCTTCTGGCGACGACGAGCCGCTTCCTGCTGTCGCCGGCGAGGATTTCATCCCCTTGCCTGCGGCAGAGGACGACTTCGACTTCCTCCCAGCTCCCGACCCTCAGCTCGAGGCTCTTGACGCGGAAGACCTCGAGGAACCTGTGCGCCCGGACTACGTCGACGTGTTCATGCCGTTCGTGAACCTGCGGCACTTCGACAACTTGGCGTACGCCTACGTCAACCCTCCTGAGCAGCAGCCCGATGGCCTCATCCTGCAGGCGGCTGACTTGGGTTGCGGGCCAGACCGCGTCGCCGTCTACCCCTCTTCTCGCGGCGCTCGGGTGGCGGTCTTCACCTTGCCTCGTGATCGTGAGAACGCCGTCACCAATGGGCCGTTCCTGGGCAGAGAAGTCTCTGTCTTCTTCGAGCGTCACGACGAGTCAGACAACAGGTTCCTCTTCGAACATGAATCCATGGCAGCCCTCTCCTTTACTGATTACCCCCTTGAGCACTGGCGCAGAGAGCATATCATCCACTCTGCCGCCCCTTTCGCCAACCCTCACACCATTGACCCGGTCTGCCTGACCGGCATCGATTTCTCTGAGGTTCTTATCACTGTGAAAGCTGCTTCTCTCTCAGATATCCCTCTGAACCTCACTATCAAGAATCACTGCAGTACTGGAACCATCTCAAAAGTCTCCATTATCGATTTTGACGACCTGGCCCAGGGCTCTGATCCTCCCTCCCCTCCCTCCGATGGTCCTGACCTTGACCCCATCCCTGACGCTGCTTCGTCTGAGGATGAACTCTTCGTCGAGCTGCAAGGCGGGGCTTGCTTTGGCGAGGTTCTGGAGGCCATTGGGGCGCCTGCACCCCTTATTCCTCATGGGGATCCCTCCAGCGCTGCTCCTGCTGCCTCTGTCGTCTCCAGAGCCCTGGCCTGTGCCCCTCCTCTGCCTCTTGTCGTTGGAGGCCCAATTCTTTCCAAGCCAAAGAGTGTATCTATCAAGCTTAAGATGGGCTTCTTTGATGTTGTCGTCCTTGGGGCCAAGGGTGAGCGCCTGTTCTTCCGCCTCCCCTTGCGCCGTGCATCCTCTGATCCCGGATGTAAAGGGCTCTTGGTGGCCAACTTCACTACGGCCACGGTTGGGCTGATCGACTCCATCGCCGTGGTTGGTCCCAGCCGCCGCCCATCCCTCTCTGTGGATGTGCTTGCGCATGGCTGCCCTCCTGATCCTTCACTTCAGGTGCCTCTGAGCTTTGCCTCTGACCTTGTCCTGGGCTCTCAGCCTGTGCAGGCTCAGAAACATCATCACCTCCCTCTCTCTGCAAACGGTTCGACCCCTTCGGGCACTCCTGAGCTGGCTACGGGACCTGCACCTTCTGTGGTTCAGATGGTGGACGCTAACCCCGTTCTGGTAGCTCCTACTGTCTGGCGCTCTGCTTCTCCGCCGTCGGTGCCTAGGCGCAGCTCCCGTTTGGTGAACTCTGACTCTCAGCTCTATGTCTCAATTGTTGACAAAGCAATCCAGCGCAAGAAAAAGATCAATGAAGGCTCTCAGATCCCACAGCACAGGCAGGGCGAGCTGGATGCTGATGATCTGCTTGCTGTGGCCTTAGAGGATGGCCGCCCTCTTCCCACTGGTGATGTTCACGCCCTGGCTGTGTCTTGCGATATCCCGGTCTCTGCTCTTGACTCTGAGGCCTCCCCGTCGTCCTCCCACTCTACATGAGTTCTGCTGCACTGTGCCGGCGTTCGCATCCTGGCTCTCCTGTGCTGCCCCGGACCTCTTGCATCTGCTGCCGTTTCTACCTTCGCTGCTCTATCTTTTGGGGGCGCTTGCGGTGTCGGCCTACTCGCTGGGCTGGTTCCGCTGCCTATTCTGCCCACGCAGCTCGTGGTTATTTTTCGTTTAGCTTCTTTTTGGGCCCTTATTGCTGCCCCTGTAATTGGCTCTGTAATCGCTACTTTATTTGCTTCTGGAACCTTGCTAGACTAATCCTTCAGACCTTGCTGTGTTGTTGTAACCTCGGTTCTAATGTTTTCTAATTTTATTCTTGCTTGCTGGAATGTTCGCGGCTTGGGTCACCGTGTTAAACGCGATGACGTTAGAGCTGCGATCGAATCCTTTCTTCCTGTGGTTCTTTGCCTCCAGGAAACCAAGCTCCCTCTCATCTCGCCCTTCTTTGCTTCCTCCTTCTTGCCGCCCTCGCTTCGAACTTTCATTTTCAAACCTTCCATTGGCGCCTCGGGTGGCATTCTCACTGCTTGGAACGACCAATTCGTCGAGCTCATTCGCCACTCGATTGACGACTTCTCTATCTCCACCACGTTCTCTCTACGCGCTGATAACCTCACTTTCTCGATTATTAATGTTTATGGACCTTGCATCCACGATCAAAAGCAGGTTTTCCTTTCATCTGTTCAGCAACTGTTTGCAACGTTTTCTGGCCCTGTTGCTATCCTTGGTGATTTCAACCTTATTCGCTCTCCTCGCGACAAATCAAACAATAATTTTAATGCTGCGGAGGCTTCCTCCTTCAACGAGTTCATTAACTCTCTCGGCCTGTTGGAAATTCCCCTCCTCGATCGTCAGTTCACCTGGTCGAACCAGCAAGACCCTCCAATCCTCGCCCGTCTCGATCGTGTCCTTGTTAATCCTGAATGGAGTTTCGCCCTTCCTGATACTACTCTTACCTCCTCTGCCCGCCCAACCTCCGACCATGTTCCCTTGCATCTGGCTGCGGCTACCAAAGCCCCGCGCAGTACTCTCTTTCGCATGGAAAACTCCTGGCTCTCCAATCAAGATCTGACTCCCATCATTTCTAACAATTGGTCGAGCGTCGGTCCTAACCACAACCATCTCTCTAATGTTGGTCGCCTCTGCCTTCGCCTCAAACGGGTTCGTGCGGCCATTAAATCTTGGGCTCGTGCGCGCCGCCACCCCTCTTTGTACCTCGTCAACTGCCGAGCGGTTATCTCCTTCCTGGACAGGCTAGAAGAAGCTAGGAATCTCTCCACTTTGGAATCTCGCTTACGCGTTCTTGCCAAAAAACAGCTTAGCCGGACTATCTGTGATAAGGCCTCCTACTGGAGGCAAAGGGCCAAAATCAAAAACTGCACCCTCGGTGATGAAAACTCTCGGTATTTCCACCTTTGCGCCTCTGGGCGCCTGCGGAAGAACCAAATCAAAGTCCTTGACGACGATGATGCCAATCCGGTGTTCTCGCACCAGGCGAAGGCTGCCATTCTCCATTCCTTCTTCAAAGATCTTCTAGGCACTCCTCAGCCGGCTTCCAACACCCTTGAGCTTGCTCCCCTTGTCGCTTCCACCTCTCTGGACTCCTTCCAGGCGGCTTCGCTTGTTACCCCCTTCACTCTTGACGAGATTCGCGCTGCCCTCTTCTCTATGAATGACAACGCCAGTCCCGGTCCTGACGGCTTCGGCCCTGCGTTTTACAAGCGGCACTGGGACTTAGTAAAAAACGACCTTCTTGCCTCAATGCACGATTTCTTCAATCTTTCCACTGATCTTCGCCCTATCAATAAATCCCACATCGTTCTTCTTCCTAAAAAAGTGGGCGCCAACCGCCCAGACAACTTTAGACCCATTTCGCTTCAGAACTGCTGCTTAAAAATCCATTCCAAGTGCCTTACCCTTCGCCTCCGCGGTCTCATTCCCTTCCTTGTCCACCCAGACCAAACCGGGTTTATCTCTGGCCGCTCCATTGCCGAAAATTTTGTCTATGCTGCCGATATTGTCCAGGCTTGCCACCGCCGCTCCGCTCCTGCTGCTGTTTTCAAGCTGGACTTCCGAAAAGCTTTTGATTCCATCAGCTGGGACGCGCTCGATCGCATCCTTCTGGCCAAAGGATTCCCTTCCTTGTGGCGCAACTGGATCTCCTTGTTGAACCATTCGAGCCAAACTGCGGTCCTTCTTAATAGCATCCCCGGGCGGTGGATCCAATGCAGGCGTGGTCTGCGTCAGGGCGATCCCCTCTCCCCCTTCCTTTTCAACATCGTTGCTGATGTCCTCCAACAACTTCTTCTCCAGGCCTCTCGTGAGGGGCTTCTGCTTCACCCCCTGGTCGACGACCTTCCTTGCCCGATTCTCCAATATGCTGATGATACCCTCATCATCATCCGGGCCATCCCCCAGCACGTTGCCAACCTTAAAGCTGCCCTGGACGCTTTCTCCGCGGACACTGGCCTGACTATCAACTTCCACAAAAGCACCTTTGTCCCTATCCATGCATCGGCAGATTCTGCTGCCTCCATGGCTCTTGCTTTTGGCTGTGCGATCTCCTCCTTCCCCCAAACTTACCTTGGTCTTCCCCTCTCCACTCATAAACTTCGCCTTGCTGACTTCAACCCTATCATTGCTAAAAGCGACCTGCGCCTTTCTGGGTGGCGAGGGCGTTCTCTTCCTATTGGGGGGCGCCTCCTTCTTGTCAACTCGGTCCTCTCTGCTATGCTCGCCCATGCTATGGCCGCCGGAATCCTTCCGGCTGGGATCATAGAGGCTATTGATAAGAGGAGAAGATCCTTCTTCTGGGCTGGCGACGAATCCTGTTCGGGCGGCCAGTGCAAGGTTGCTTGGTCTGACGTCTGCACTCCCAAGCATCTGGGTGGGCTTGGTGTTCTTTCCGTTCGCGAACAGAATTCGGCCCTGCTCTCCAAATTCCTTTCCAAAATCCACTCTGACTCCAATGCCCCTTGGGTCCGCTGGTTCCGCCGTAGATACGGCTGGTCCGACTCCAGAGACCTTGGCGACCGCCATCGCTTAGACTCCCCCGTTTGGAAAGATATCATTTCCGGGCTGCACTCCTTTCATAACGTCTCCTTCGTCAATATTGGCAACGGTCTTTCCACAAACTTCTGGTCTGACCTCTGGATTGGCAACTCCCCTCTTCGCAACCGCTTCCCCGCCCTTTTCTCCCACTCCACTCGCCCAAACATTTCTGTTTCTCATGCTTTCTCCTCTGGCCTGCGGCCCTCCCTTGGTCCTCGCCTGAACCATGCTGCCTCTGAGGAACTCCTTGCGCTCAACACCGAGCTCGACTCTGTTGTTCTTAGCCCCAACTCCCTGGATCAACGCTTGTGCCGTCGTTCTAACAAAATGTTAACAAACAAAGATTTCTACTCCTTTGCTTTCAGGCATTTGCAGATTGATGAATTGGCAGGTAAAGTTTGGAGGAGTGCTGCCCCTCTGAAGTGCAAGATCTTCTGGTGGCTTGCTAAACGTCTTCGCCTCCCCACCAATGAGCGGCGGTTCCGGCACCAGCTTGCGGCCTCCCCCTCATGCCCCTCCTGCGCGATGGATGAAGACGTTAACCACCTGCTTCTGTCCTGCCACCGGGCTCGCGAGGTCTGGCAGTTTTTCAACTTGGAGCCCCCTGACCGTGGCTTCCACTCCTTCGACGACATGCTTCTCACTTCATGCGGAAACTTCTCGGCCTCTACGATCTACACCGCCGTCTCCTGGAACATTTGGAAGAGACGCAACGCCCTCGTTTTCAACAATGACGACCAAGCCCTTTCGCGCGTTATCTGCCGGTGCCTGGAAGACATTCGCCTTTGGAGTCACCGCTGTTCCTCTTCGGAATCCTCGGATATGCTTAATAATTGGTGTTTTCAATTTGACCCTCCTTGATAAACTTCTTTTCATTTCTTTTTCTTCCTTTCTTCTTCTCGCTCCGCCCCAGGACTTCGCGTCCTTTCAACCTGTAATGATCTCCATTTGTGCCATGGTTGCAATATAAAGTTCAGGCCGGCGTAAGCCCGCCGTTGACAGGGTCAAAAAAAGATGTATTGTCTCTTATCCAAAATTAGATTAGGTTATTATGATGCAGTCATTAATTATGGTAGTGAGCCGTCGAGCATCCCTGCAGGGCCAAGCGCAACAGGAGATAAGCAACGAGCAACACACTAGACACTACTTGGGTCAATTGTGAGCGAGACACTTAAACTTTGTGCTTCTGCATTTTTTGATGCCTCCCAAAGACCCAAACTCATGTTTAAAAAAAAAGACCCAAACCAACAACACCTTAGGCCTCGTTTGGCAGGAGCGTATTAGTAGGTATTTGAGAGTATTTTTCCAAGGGGATTGGGTGAAAACACTCCTGTCACCCAAAACACTTTGTGACACTACAATCCCCTTCCTAATTAATACTCTTCATAAATTTATCTGTTTGGTAGGCAGGGATAAGTCTACAACCAAAAAAATCCAATTATCACAGCATGCCAAGTATGATCGTAGTAATCCAAATAAAAATACAGTTTTACACTCCTGTCACAAGCAACAGTACTTAAACATTCTCATGAGTCCCCAGTTCCATTGTTACATATACTGAATATCATCACTTCCACGCACCGTTACAAACTGGATCCAGTTATACATCACACATATGCCTTTTCACGGAATTTTTGTCACAGGTCTAAGAAACGTATTGTATCACATATGAACCATAAATGTATATGTCATGTAGCTGCCCTCTTCTATACCTGCTCAACAAAGGGCTGTGAGTCAAGTACTGGTATTGATAAAAATGATATAAAAAAGAACATGCGAGAAGATCTTATATTCTCCATGCTGCATCAAACCATTTGTAAATATGCTATAAGCTACTATTGATATGGAAGAATGCAGTCCACTACCCTATACATGTATGGAAACATTAACTCATCCAATACATTGACCTAGACGACACTCTATGCATGTAACAAGGTTATAGAGTGTCAAATGGCATCAGGACATCAAGGTTGAATCCAGATTAACATAGAAAGGAAAAGAAAACCTTATGTAATAATTCAGTTCACTCAGTTGGTTCTAAAATCACTTTCCTCAGGTCTGGCATATCCTTACAATTTACAAGTTAGTAAGTTACAATGTCCCTTTTATATCATAAACGATATCTAGCACCTATCTAGAATCCATGCCATGAAATGGTATCAGAAGCTATGATGATATCAAAACATAACATTTCTGCAGTTGGTTAAACTGGTTTTGCCAAATCATATTTTCATCCGGTTGCGTAATTTCATCGTATAAGAGAAAATTCAGGAACAAGAACCAGATAATATTGAATATCCTAACATCAACAGTGACAAATTCATGGCAAGCAGCCAGTGGTCTATAATTATAAGAAATCAGTGGTCTATAATTAATTCCAACGGACACAAGCCTAAACCTTATTTGATATGTTTCATTCGTTACAAGTTGCAATCTCTAGGAGAACTAGTATGCAGTATATATTGCAGGGAACAACTTGCTTGGACATCAAATTTGGTAGTTTTGGATGGTGGCTGACGCACACACTTGCTTGGGCACCATGCCACCATGGACCCTCTCACCCTCGGCTCAGCTCAGTGCGTGGAAAAGGACACACACTGCTAATCACAAGAAAAGACAGAAGAGTGGGTTACAGTGCTTCGTATGCCCATATATATAGATTAACATTACTAGGACTAATGCCTACACAACAGCTAAACAAATGCCCATCTATAGTCTTGTTCGTGTTAGCTGGAGTATATTAACACGAATTGGATCTCAGCGGAGGCATCAAGATTCGGATCTAAGGGAAGCGCCAAGCATCAGGAACCCCAGCAATTGTATGATAGGGAGGTTAGAGGAAGAGATGGAATAAGTTCTTACATGAGAGACGGATTGCGAAGGAGCTCGGCGTCGACGGACGGCGGAAGGAGCTTGGCATCGGCGGCGGCAGTCAGCTGCGGAACGAAGGAAGGGCCTCAGAGAGATAGTAAGGGGCGAAGCTGTGTACTAGCAGGCTCCGGGCTGGAGGAGCCGCCGGCGTCGGCATCGCAAGGAGAAATCGGCGGCGAGGGGGGCCGAGCGTTTCAATTCCACGTCTACCCGACGTGTCTTACTTTGGGCCGGCCCATGTCAATTTCACCAGTGGTGCTTTCCTTCTCTTCGACTTGCACGTTAGCAGTGAACGAAAGATGCTAGTACTATTTAAGGTGGTCGTATTCATACTAATTATCCGAGGTGGGACTAAAAATGATAGGGTAACGCGATCCCTCCGGTCTGCCAGTTTGCAAGGTCCTCAGCGACTAGCTGCTAGTAGGTGCGCATGTGCAGCGTCGTCTTGCAAGCTAACTTTTTTTCAAGGGAACAAAAAAGTTAAGCATCTGTGGAACAAATACGACTAGAAGGAGCAAAATTAGCATCTTTGGAACAAAATCACGACTTTAAGAGGAACAATATTTAGCGGCCGTGGAACAAATCACGACTTTAAGGGAACAAAAAAATTAGCATCTGTGGAACAAAATACAACTACAAGGGGAACAAATAGTTACCGTCCATGGAACAAATCACGACTTCGAGAGGAAGAATCGTTTAGCACCTGCGGAACAAATCACGACTTCAAGGGAACAAAAAATTTAGCATTCATGGAACAAATATGACTAAAGGGGAACAAATAATTAGCCTCCATGGAACAAATCATGACTTCAAGAGGAACAATATTTTAGCGGCCGTGGAACAAATCATGACTTCAAGAGGAACAACATTAGCAATCGAGTACGGCAACGACACGGCATCACCTCCGGAGGACGACGGCGAGGGCGCCGTGCTGCAGCCTCCAACGGCCGGCCTGTCGCCCACCTCCGTCTTCGAGTTCGGAGGCACGTCCAGAGCTTCCTGCGGACCTGCGGCCGTCGCCCTAACGCTGCCTTGCCTTCGGAGAACACCGTCGTCGCCGTAGGCGATGAAGAGGATGCGGCTGCGCCGCTCCTATCCCTGACCCCTGCGGTTGTTGAAGTCGGAGCCGGCGCGCCGCTCCTGATGTTGTCGTCGGTGGCGCACCCCGCGGGCAATCGCGTGCAGGTGCGTGAGGGCGACGCGCTTGCCTTCGCCTTCGGCTTGCCTATGCCGTCGCGCCGCCGAGCCTGCCATCCCCGGCGCCCGGCACTCCTCCACCTGCACCGCGCTCCAGTGCTCGCCGCAGCCTCGTGGCCCTCGGCCTCCAGGCCCCAGCCTGCCGTCGAGAGGCTGCGGGCGCCGCGCCGGCACATGAGCCCGGCCGCGCTGGGGCTAGCCAACGGCACCTCACATAACGCCTGTCTCCCTGGCCGATTCTCCGACGAGGACGACCTTGGTGGCAGAGGCTCCGGCCGACGGTGAACAGCGCCGATGCGGCAGCAGAGGCGCGTGGTGGTGAATGCGTTGACCGCCATGGTCTGAATGGGAATCGATTTGGGGACAATGATATAGCCAAATATTCGCTGGCAGCCGTCCCTTATCTTCTCGTACAACCTAGAAGCTTGTCCAATTTGAGCTTCTGAATAGCTTAACGCAGCCCATGTGCATGCCATTGGCCATCAGGCCCTTGCTAATTAAAATACATTTAAGTATTTGGAATAATTAGCTTAACAGTAGATCTAGCAGTTTAATCTCTGCTTAGACTCTGTAAATTACAGCTTTTTAGCTGTTGTATTTTTATTTTCTGTTGAGTACCATGTATTCTAGAATTTATGTCGGATGCAATTTATATTTCCATGTTTCCTACATGTTGAGATTAGTTGCATCTAATATTTGCAATGAGTTTTTCAAATTCTTGCAAATAAAATCAATTCATCGTCTTAATTGAGCCTTCGGCTTAATACAAGCAAGCGAATTGAATATGCAAAATTCTAAGTGACTTCTTCAAGTTGATGTTTGGGATAAAGGTAGTGCATGGATCTACTGCATGCATTGCAGATTATCTTCGCTACCATGATTATTTATCAAGTGATCTCCCATACATTTTAATTAAATTATGACATAAGGTACTAGAAACATGAGTATCTACTGATTTCATCAGATTATACTCTCTAGTACTGAGAGATGGACCCCGAAATTCTTTTTGGGGAGTATCTACAATGTGTCATATTTAACAACTTGAAGTCCACGCTAGTGATTTTCAAGCCCACTTCTTGAATATCATTAATTTTGCATTGTTCATTACAACATAACCATGATGGTTTTTTGATTTATCACGCATAAATTAATAATCTCTGGTTTACCCATGATGGTAACCGATGGCCGAAAAGAGAGTTTGATGCACTCAGACCTCAATGGCCTCAACTACCATCTGGGCCATGGACATCAAGATCACTCTTGCGTCCCATGGATTAGCGCGTGCAATCCAGAATCTGGATGACCCTCTCCAGATTGGAGTCACGCCGCTGCGAGATGAGCAGAAATATTCATCCAGATCTTAGTCTGAGTATTTGGAGGAGGAATCCCCAATCACTTTGTTTCAGGCCCTCAAGCCATGAAACTCGGACGGTGGGAAATGCATCACAAAGCAAAGGTTTAACACAAACTAAGCTTAGTGACAAACATGGATGCTACACGCATCCCACTACCAAGTGCAAGACCCAAAGTATCTGGTTGTTCTCTACCAGCAATCCTAGACGCGCAAAGCACCTCAAAGGAAAAGGTTTGAATCCAACTTTAACCTTCATCCAGATGACACTAATGGAGTTGGTTTGCAAGACGTTCCTCTTGGACCTAGCAACGCTACGACACTCCAGAAGTCATAGGATCCCTATGAGCACGGAGAACATGATAGTAAGTATGCCTTAACTGACATGTTTGGAGACTTTAACTAGTCCCACTATCTCCTTAGTGATCAACTTATTCATGTCCATTGATGTTGTTGTAAATATTGCATCAGCACTTTGATATAATAAGATTGTATGAGTTCTATATATCTGAGAAAGATTTTTCAATCCTGGAAATCCTTTAACTCGATATATAGATTTCTACGGGAAGCAATCCGATGGATGAGGAACAAGTATTTGAAAAAGTACCCTCTCCATTGTTTGGATTGTACTACACATGCATCCAACCCGTACCACATGTTGCATATAAAGCAATTCCATTGGTCACAACTTGCTCGAGTTCAAATTCCCTCACTAGAATGTGTGTGCACCTCGTGCGCCACTACTGGGAAGCCAATTTTGAGGCCTTCGCACCTCAACATACAAGATGAACCACTTCAGTTCCTTGAACTCATTCAGGGGGATATTTGTGTTCATCCAACCATCGTGTGGACCATATTAGGTATTTTCATGGTATTTATTGACGCATCTACATGATGGTCACACGTGTGCTTATGTCCATATGAAACCATGCATTTACCACGATAATGAGGGAAGTAATTAAGTTACACGCCTATTATCATGAAAGTCGAATTTTATCAATTCGCATGGATAACGATGCAGAATTCTCCTCATGTGGCCTTAATAACTTGCATGGCCTTGAGGACTGAAGTTCAGCACTCTATCCCATATGTCCATACTCAAAATGGTTTGTCTAGATCCATTATTCAGAGGATCAAACTCATTGCAAGACCTTTGTTACTGAATTGTAATTACCAACTTGACGTTGGAGTCATGCAGCTTTACACACTGCTCAATGACTAACTGTATATCACAGTACTCCTCCTCTGCAATTGATACGTGGAAATCCTCCGAGCATTTCCCATCTGCGTAAGTTCGGATGCGCTTCACGCGTACCGATCTCACCACCGCAGCGTACATCATTGGGCCCACAGACTAAGGATCTATGTGGGGTACAGATCTCCGTCGATCAACACGTACCTTGAACCCCTCATTAGGGATTCATTCATAGCCCAGTATGCTGATTGCTTATAAAGGATGGATTATTTCCAGGCATTAGGGGGAGATTTCATGTACCACACATAATGCCAGGAAATCAATAGGGACTCCACGTCCCACCTTATATCCATGTATTCAAGAATTTGGACTACGTCCAGAATTCACATATTTGCAACTCATTGCAAATAACCTGCCATATTCATTTACTGATCTCAAAGGTGTTACAAAATCCTTTAGTCCGGCTAGAAATGCGCCCGAAAGAGTGGAGGTACCAATAAAAACCACTCAACTCCTCTTACCTAAAAAGAGGGGGAGTAGTACGGCCTCTAACCAGGATCTAGCTTCATGCAAGCAACAAAGGAAATTGAGGAGATATCCTCTAAATCAGTAAATGCAAGTCAACCTTGCGTTGATAAACACCTTATGGGTAGTATACACCCAGTGGAAGGGAAACCTCCACAACCCCAGCTTCAGCTTGCACACACTGGCTGGGACATCGGAACACCTGGACTCATACGTATTGGGAAATCACGAAGAGTCATCATGGGTGCATGAGATTTCCTCCAACAATATCGATTCTGGAGAATCATATAACCAAAGTCTACAATTGTCGACAAATATTTCTCTTGTATGATTGCGTACATCCTTCAAATTATTCAGATCCAAAGACCATGGCCATGGCAGAGTGTAAACCACTCGCTCGGACTGAAACAAACAAAGGATGCAATCCAAGCAGAATTAGCCTCGCTCCTCCAATTGAATTCCCTACGGGAATCAATATGTTTTCTTCTAGAGAACAACAAGGTGGTGAGAAAGCAAGGCTTGTAGCATAAGGTCGGGTTTCCGCAGAGATCCGAGACCTACTCTCTAGATAGGATTGGAATCCTCAAAATTTTCCGATAATTATATCATTGGCAGTGCAAAATCGTCTATCTATGCAGTTGATAGATGTAGTGGCTACATTTCATGTGGATCACTATATTTGGACATGTATGGTTCCTGATGGAATCTCTATCCAAATCGAAATATAAAATGCAACATGCATTGTGTAAAATCAATGAGTCATTACATGGCTTATTGTTGTCGGTATATTTTGGTACAACCGACGTAGTGAGTTCCTTATGCACAAGAATTACTCCTACAATGATGATTACCCATGCGTGTTTGTCATACACAAGGATACTCCTGCAATGACAAAGCACGTGATCATCTAAAAGACGGAATTTGAGATGAAGGATTTGGTTAAACCCAAACATTGCTTGATACTACAAGTCAGGCTACTTCACTCAAGTATTATGGTACACCAAGCTGCCTATATTATAAATATTGGAGAAAGCTAAAATGGACAAGTCATATCCATCTCCCATGCCGGTTGTTCAATCTCTAGACGTAGAGAAAGATTCACTCAAACCGCGGGATGATGTAGAAGGGATGTTGGGACTTGAAGTTCCATATCCTAGTGCCATTGGACCTATCAAAACAACTGGTTGGGAATCAAGAATATCTTTCGATATCTCCAAGGCACCACACATTACTTGACCTATTCTGGTAATTTCAGAGAAACCTGAACTCCAATATCATCAGGATACACTGGTGTTGGCTACTTGAATGATCCTCACAATGTGTACCTACATGGTAGAAGTGTCACTCCATTGATGTCTTCGAAACAGACTTCGGTGACTACACCTACCAATCATTCTGGAATACAAAGCCATGTTACACGTGTAGCTTTACAGAATGATAAACCACATACATGGGTTATATGGTATTGGTTCTCTTGAATCATCAACCATTATCTACACAGATAATGTTGGTTTGTGTTGCATGGATGCAAATAGGATACATCGAGAGCAATATCATTGAGCATATTGCCTCTAAGTTGTTTTATCTCCATGAGCTCCATAAGAGGCAGAGAATAAATATCTTGCAAGTCAAATCATGCGCTAACCTCGCTGACCTATTCATGAAGTCTCTACCAACTTTCATATTTTAGAAATATTTTCATGGAATTGGTATTCGACGGCTTTAGGATTTGCAAGAATCAGGGGGAGTATCTCTCTGGACTACTCCTATTCAAAGCATCATATTACACTCTTTTTCCCTTTATGAGTTTACTATCAAGGTTCTCATCAAGGTTTTTAATGAGGTAATATCAACACAAGATCATATGTCATACTTTCTGTTTTCCCCATCGGGGTTTTTAGGAAAGTATACACGACATATATATTGCTCTCTAAACTCTATGAGGTTTTTCCCTTTGACAAGGTTTTTCTCATATGGAGTTAACAATGAGGCAATAATAATGATATGTTGTATCATTTTCTCCTTATTTTCCCATTGGGTTTGAAGGAGTTTTAACAACATATCCAACCATTACATGTTGCATCATTTTCTCCTTATTTTCCCGCTGGGTTTAAAGGAGTTTTAGCGACATATCAAACACCACTCCTCATATTTTTCCCACAGGGTTTTTGGAGGAGACTTTATAAAGATGATGAACAAATATGCAGTCAAGCGGTGATTAGGGGGAGTGTTAAGAGTAATTAACCCACATGGTTAATTAGGGGAATCCCCGCATTTCCCACATGTGTGTGCGGTTGCCATTTTGGCAACCGCCTACGGTTGCTCCTCTTGATCCACCCCTTCACTAACAGTTGTGTCTCTTGGATTGCATCCCTTCCCATTGTATATATACATAAACATCATCAATAAAGAAGACACTTGAATCATTTGTTGTCTCTCGCTTTGTCTCTCGATTACTTCTAACATAATACATGGCAAAAAGCACAGGAATGAGAAGTCACATCACCTGGTAGCTGAATATACACGGCAAAAGTGCCAGCACAATATACATAACAGCGATTTACATACTAAACGTGGCATGTACATGCATGTGTGCAGGACTGGATTTAAGTACTAAATGCACCATATACAGAACTGTATTAAGGTATCCACTTACACAGTTACACAATGAGAAAGAGCATTTCTTAAAATATTACAAACATAAAAAAATCATGATAAAAGCATCAGATTTCTTGATTGTTCATCCGATTTCTTAAGGTGTCATTGCATGGGATTTCTCAATTGTTCCATCACACGTTTCATTTTATTTCTTCGTCGCCTTTATACCGTACCTGGTTGAATTAAGAGAGTCAACAAAATGCCTATCAGGTAAAGAAGGTATTGAATCCACACAATTCATTTTTTTTTACGGAAAGGCAGTCGGGGCTGCTTTTCATTGTATTGTAGGAGTAGTAGTACAGACTACAGAGTACAGGGTATTGCTGAAAGAAAATAAAAACATTAACTAGCTCTCAGCAATAGCACGGCCGGCAGAACTCCACAGTTTAGCTTCCTGTATGATCATTGCCTTCAGGTCAAGAAGATTTTTTGCTTGCGGCTGAAAAATTCTTGCGTTTCGTTCCGTACAAGTTTCGGCAAGCCAGCTTCCTAGCCGTTGGTGGGCATGCGGGATATAGCAGGGCGGCAATCCAGCCATGGGTAGAATGGTACCCCAGAGCTGCACAATGAATGGGCATCCTGCCAGCAAGTGTTGAGCCGTTTCAGCACTGTTCAGGCATAGTGCACATTCCTCATTGTGAGGCCATCCCCTGCGTGCTAGAGCGTCAGCAGTCAGGCAGCGGCCTTGCACCGCCAGCCACGCAAAGATGCGGCACCACAGATGGTCACCTTGTAATCACGGCGAGCCGCACCCTCAAACTGAATGGCGTAAGCTGATGCTGCAGTGTAAGATCCGGAATCCGTCAAGCGCCAGGAGACCGTGTCCATTATGTTATTCTGCAGGCTCACATATTGTGTTTGTTCCCATAGCTTGACGGCTTGAATGAGGGCTGCCATAGTGAGCTCATGTCGTAGGTCTCTGGTCCAATGGTGGTTATCGAGGGCCTGAGAAACTGTAATGTTTTTGCAGGTGCAGGAGTCCAATAGCAGCGGCGCCACGTCTTTGAGGCATTGGTTGTCTAGCCAAGGTTCTGTCCAGAACTTGATCTTCTTCCCGTCTCCAAGGCAGAGTAAGCCCATGCCATGGCTTGGATGGCTCGGTCCAAGATTGCCACATCCACCTGATTCTGAGCGCCAGGCCTCTTGCCTGCAAGTCAGCTATGCCAAGGCCGCCAAAGATGGTGGGACGGCATACTGTTTTCGAGCTGACGAGGCATTTTCCTCCTGGGGCTACCTCATCTTGGGCCCAAAGAAATTCTCGACGTATCTTGTCTGCCGCTTTGGCTAGCCAAACCGGTGGAGCTAACCCGATCATTTGGAAAACCATCATTGCTGAGAGGACGTGTTTTACCGGGATGAGACGGGCGTCGATGGAGAAATGCCCTTTCATCCAGCCCTTAGCTTTGCCGCTCAGCTTGTCCAAAGCAGGTTGCAGGTCTACCTTGCGAAGACGTTTGTCAGATAGAGGCATGCCGAGGTATGGGCATGGGAATTGCTTAATGGGACAACCGAAAGTTTCTGCAACCATGGATATATCAATCTCCTGGCAATTAATTGGTGTGATTGAGCTCTTTGCAAAATTTGTGTGTAGCCCGGTAGCAGCCCCAAAGTGGTGCAGTAGCAGCTTTGTTGCTTTGCTGTCAGCTGGCAGCGGGCTGATGAAGAGTGCGACGTCATCGGCGTATAAGGACAGACGGTGGGGCTGGGCCCATTGTCCCAGCTGCGTTAGTACATCGTGCTGATCAGCCGCCGCCACCATCTTGGCCAGTGCGTCCATGACGATGATAAATAGCATTCGCGATAGCGGGTCGCCTTGACGTAGGCCATGACAGTGTTGAATATTCTCGGTGAGGTTGCCATTGACTAGAATTTTGGTGGATGCTGTGTACAACAGGGCTGCAACCCAGTCATGCCAGCATTGGCCAAAACCTCGAGCTCTGAGAATTTCAAGCAAGAACTCCCAGGAAACCGTGTCAAAGCCCTTCTCTACATCCAGCTTGAGGAACAAAGCCGACACCTTATTTTGTCGGAACCATTTAGCTTGGTTCTGAACATATATGAAATTGTCATGTATTGATCTTGACTTGATGAATGCACTTTGACAAGAACCGACAAGGTCATCCATGTGTGGTAACCAAATTAGCAAAGAATCCAATCAAGCTGATCGGTCTGAATTCTTGGGTGTGCAGCTTCGGCATGCTTGGGCAGAAGAATGAGGGTGGCGGAGTTGAGAAGATGCATATTAGTGGAGCAGCAGCTTTCCATTGCCCTGATTGCTCTCATGACGGCCTTGTGAATTATCTCCCATGTTTTCTTGAAGAACAACGCAGTATAGACGTCCGGGCCAGGAGCTTTGTCAGAATTAATGTTATCGATGGCTGCTTTTACCTCCTCATCAGTGATTGGTGCTTCAAGTTCTGCTAGGTCAATTGGGTTGATGCCTAGCCGGTTGAAGTTTATAGAATATGGCCTGTCCGGTTTGGAGCCGAGGAGGTTGTCAAAGTATTTCCAAATCTGCTCCTCCTTTGCCTCCTGATCCGTGTGAGCTACCCCATCAATCTCAATGCAATGTATGTAGTTTTTTCTTCGGTGGGCATTGGCTTTGGCGTGGAAGGAGTGTGTGCTTGTGTCGCCATCCTTAAGCCACGCAATTCTAGATCATTGCCTCCGCATTGACCTTTGCGCTGCTGCAATTCCAAGGAAGTTCATCTTAACCATTGCACGGAACTGTCACTCCTCGGCAGTGAGGGAACGAGTGTCCATAGGTTGGTCAAGTTGCAGGATAAGCTCTGAAGTGACCGCTGCACGGAGGGCAAGATCACTGGTGAAATTAGAGCTCCATCGCTTCAGGACGTTCCCGGTCCTCTTCAGATGGCAGTGGAGATTGATGAAAGCATTGTACTGAGGTGGACAGCTGTTCCAGGCATTGGTGACAACGTCCATGAAGTCCTCCTGCTAGTCCAAAAGTTCTCAAACCTGAAGTGGCGCGCAGCTCCGAAACTTACATCTGCGGACAGCAACAGAGGGCAATGATCAGAGAGATATGAGGATTGGGCTTGCAACATAGACCCTGAGAAAGCATCATCCCACGCACCATTAAACAGAACTCGGTCAAGCTTGACCATCGTGGCTGCAGCCTGTTCGTTACTCCAAGTGTAATGCCGGCCATGCAAGTATAAATCCCTGAGCTGGATGTTGTTGATGAATCGCCGAAATCCTGCCATTGTGCGCCAGTTTATATGAGAATTGTTCTTGTCAGTTGCGGCGGCTGAAATCTCCTGCGATAATAGTCGGCACAGCCGGCTGGAGGTTGGCTTGCATATGGGCCTTCATGTCTTGTAGATTGTACTACAAGATAAAAGTTGTAAAGAAAGTTGGATTCCTAGATTGTACTAACAGAGCATATTATCCCTACTCTCCTCCACACAAATTAGGATTGCTAGATTGTACTACAAGATAAAAGTTGTAAAGAAAGGATATAATATATATGAAACTGTATATAGCAAAGTACACGATCGTTTGCTGAATCTACTGCAATCTGAACTCTTTCAGCCCAAGACAGAGGTTCATAAGTCATAAGCCATGCAAATGTGCCGAGATAATACAGTACTTCCCAATGGATGAATGGTTGCAAGAAGAGGAGAGGGACAAGAATACAAAATCTGTAGTTCAGTACCTTCTTCCCTGCTCTTCCGCGGTGACACAAGGACCTGGATGGTACCCAGCTCCTCCCCACGCCACGGACATGGCCAGACGCGAGCGGCTCTCCAAGGACCTCGCTGGATGCCGGCGGCTCCCTATGGACGTCGACAGACGGCAATCGAGGCGGTCATAGAAGGGGAACGGAGGCAGGAAGCGGAGAACCGAGCGGCAACAGCGGGGTTCCTCCGGGCAGGGCGCCCGCTTCCCTCAACATGGATGGAGGTCTCGAATCTCTCCATGCGGCACGGCGGCGGCCAGCGGGCGGGCGCTCCGTGAATGTCCTCCCGTCCATTCGTGGCCGTGGGTGCGAATTAAGTGGATTTGGGCTGGCAGCGCCGTAGGCAGCCCGTTTGTGGCCCAATACCGTTCATACCGCGTGGTTCAGTCCCGGCCCATCTCAATTGCTGCATTCGGTTAAGTCCGGGGTGAGAAATAACCTAGCCCAATCTGCACCGATCCCCGGGCGCTCCTGTACGCCGCCTTCAGCGGCACAGCTCGCTCGCATCGCGTACGTGGCATCTGGGCCAGACCCACTTCCATATCGTTCGCTAGTTTGCTTTTTCGCCCGTCATGCTGAAAGCAGTTTTCTGCCTTTTTCCATTTGACCGGTTATTACTCTCAAAAGGAAAAACAAGAGCGGTTATAGATCAGGTTTTTGGCCAGATTTTCTGTTTGAGTTTATTTTTTCTCCTCGTGTTCTCTTCTATTTTTAAAAAAATCTTTTTTTAAACACCAAACGAAATTGAAAATCTGAAAAATAATTAGAAATCTGATCAAACTTTGAATTTTGAATTTTGAACAAATTTGAAATATAAATAAGTTTAAATTAGAACAAATTTAATATATGAATTTTTTTAGAATTATGAACAAATTTAAAATATGAAAAAATTCGAATTATGAACAAATATTAAAAATGAAAATTTTGAATTTTTTTTAAAAATGAACAAATTTGAAAATTGTAATTTTTTAAAATTTGAACAAAATTGGAAATCTGAAGAAATTTGTAATATGAACAAAATTCGATTTATGAACAAATTTTAAAAATGAACAAAATTTGAATTATGAAATTTTTGAAAAAAAAATGAACAAATTTAAATGTGAACAAAATTTGAAATCTGAACAAATTTACAATATGAACAAATTTTGAATTATGAACAAATTCTAAAAATGAACAAATTTGAAAATGAAAAAAAATTGTATTATGAAAATTTCGAAAAAATGTTTTTAAAATTTTGAACAGTTTTTACAAAAAAATCTTGAACGATTTTTAAAAAAATCATGAACGATTTTTAAAAAAATCATGAACATTTTTTAATTTTTTTTGAACAATTTTTGAATTTTTGAACATTTTTCCAAAAATCATGAACAATTTTCGAAAAATCCTGAACAAAAAATTTGAATTTTTTTCATAATTTTTGGGTAAAAAAGAAAAGTAAATAAAAAGGAAAAAAGGAAATAAAAGAAAAATAAAAAACATAGAAACACCGTCACCAACCATCACGCAACCAGCCGCAGCCAAACAGCGAGAAGAAGGAAAACAGAGACCGTCCTACTCCCTCCATTCATAAATATACGATGTTTTAGGTTTGTGAAGTAAATGTATCTAGACACATTTTAGTGTGTATATTCAAGTGATACTACACACTAAAAGATGTCTAGATACATTTGCTTCACAAAGCTAAAACATCTTATATTTATGAACGGAGGGAGTATGTGTTAATGGGCTTGGCCCAGTAAGAATGATAAGGCTTAAAAAGGTACGCGGCGCTGGCGACTAGCGCCGCAGAAGGCGGCGCATAGGAATCCCGCCGATCCCCTCCAAACCACCGGGGGAAAAAGAAACGACTCGACCGAGTACCGTTTCGCTTAAGCTTTCTGGTTGTGGGCCAGCCCGCTATTCTTTTCTGGTTGACTGCTTCGTTAGCTTCCACTGGTGGTAGAGATCACGTACAGCTACGCGCGTAGGTTGCTCATTCACGTGATGATTGCTCCTTGCGTAGGCTCTGTGTTCTTGCTATGTCATCAATCTACACAAGTTGCTTCTCCACCAATCAGGTTGTTTCTTTTCTCTTGCTCTTTCACCATAGTCATAGGGCGCTAATTTTTTGTTCCACTTCTACTCACAATTTCTGCGATCGGTGATGTTTTGTTCCTTCGTATCCAAAGTTTTATTTCCCGGGGACTAAAATGTAGTTTCATGGTCGTAGGGGCTAAATTTTTGTTCCACAATCAGTAAAGTTTTGTTCCATCGTATTCAAGTTTTGTTCCTCAGGAACTGGATTTTTGTTCCATGGTCCTAGGGAACTAATTTTGTATTTTCACTTGTCCTCGCTATTTGTTCTGGGTAAAGTTATTGTTCCAATTTATCCAATTGTTGTTCTCCAAGAAATATATATTTGTTCCATGCTCACTGAGAACTAAATTTGTGTTCCAAATATACTCGAGATTTTATTCCGCTGTCGGTAAGTTTTGTTCCTTTCTATCAATTTTTTGTTCCCGGCCGATAATGTCTTGTTCCGTTGTATCCAAAATTTTGTTCCTCGAAAACTAATTTTTGTTCCATGGACATAGGGTGCTAACTTTTTTGATCCACTTGAACTCGTATTTTGTTCCGCGCTAGGCAATTTTTTGTTCCAACGTATCAAAATTTTTGTTCTCGGGGAACTAAGTTTTTTTGGTTCCATGGTCTTAGGGCGTTATTTTTTGTTCCAGTTATACTCATAATTTTTTCCACAAACAGGAATGTTTCGTTCCATCGTATCCAAATTTTTGTTCCTATTACATTTTGTTCTGGGGTCCCAGGGCGCTATTTTTTATTCCACTTGTACTCATAATTTGTTCCATCTGCTAATTTGTTCCGAGGGCGCTGATTTTTGTTCCTTATTTGTAGTCGTGATTTGTTCCGCGGACTAAAACTTTGTTTCCATGTAGTCTTCATTTGTTCAGCAGGCCAATTTTTTAGTTCCCTATGTTGTCACTGTTTGTTTTCTTTGTAGTCGTGATTTGTTCCACGAATGCTAAATTTGTTCCTTCTTTGTAGTTGTAATATGTTCCATGGATTAAACTTGTATTCCCATGTATTCTTGTTTAGTTACCCCGCCTAAATTTTTGTTCCCTTTGTAGTTGTGATTTATTCCATGGATACTTAAATTTTCTTCTTCTTTGTAGTCATGATTTGTTCCACGAAACTAAATTTGTTTTTCCAATATAGTCTTGGTTTGTTTCTTAGCATAAATTTTACCCATTTTTAGTTGTGATTTATTCCACAAATGTTACTGTTCTATCCGTCTTTGTAGTTGCAATTTGTCTTGTGGACTAATTTTTCTCCCATATAGTTTTGATTTGTTCTTGTGGCCTAAATTTTGTTCCCTCTATAATGGTTTATTCTGCGGAATGCTATTTTTTGTTCCATCTTTATAGTCGTGATTGTCCGCAAAGCTAAATTTTTATTCCCTCGGTATAATTTTTTGTTCCATAAGTATACATAATTCATCATGTATTTATTTTAACTTATTCTATTCAAGCATTTTTTTTTTCATTTTAACCAATGGTTTATTTCCGATTTATACGCATTTACTTCTTTTACATCTACAAATAAAGAATACCACTAACTAGTGAGTTCTGTGATAGGTGTGGCTTCGTGCAGTGCACGTAATCGCATCGCCGGTGACATGCATTTGTCATGTTCCAGTCAGAGGCTCATGACCTCGTGTTTTTTATGGGATAGGAAAGCCGTATCAGCATCGATGTCAAGTAAAATCTGCTAGTACTACTTGTTGCCTGTTGTCACCTACTCCCTCAGTTGGGAAATATAAGATGTTTTAGCTTTGTAAAATAAGTGTATCTAGACATCTTTTAGTGTATAGATTCAAACGAATCTATACCCTAAAACATGTCTAGATAAACTCACTTCACAAAGCTAAAACATCTTATATTTCTAAACCGAGGGAGTACTAGGCTCACTAGTCATGACCTGACCCAAACCAGTGTGCGTAGAGGCGCCGGTGCTCAGCGATATGCATCCAACTATTTTTTAGTCCCACCTCGACAACTTAGCTGGAGGAGGTGTTGCTTAAATAGGAGGTCTCCTGTTGAATGGACGTACCAGTACTGACACTCCCGCGGCGCGATCGCTTCCTAGCAAAGCAATGTAACGACGAGCCAGTTAAACAGCTCTGCTGTTCCCGGCCCAACCACGTGACGCTTCAGGCCTCGTTTGGCATGCGTGTATATGTGAGTATTTGAGAGTGTTTTTCCTAGTGTATTGGGTGAAAACACTTCTATCACCCAAAACACTTTGTTACACCATAATTTCCATCCTTATCAATACTCTTCGTCCATTTATCTGTTTGGAAAGCAGGGGTAGTATTGACGGATAGAGCTAGCCAGCCGCAACAACAAATCAGCTAGCTTCTGTCACCCATACGCATCACCATGCGAGATTCACAAGCAGAGCAGGCCAGAATAGAGCTAGGAGTCAGTCAAAGTAGTACATCAGGCGAAAAGAAAGGACAGTACCATTAAATGCGGAGGCATTTACTTCTACATGAGGCGTTGTCGATCTGCAGAGCTGCCGGAGCCGTCCGGCCGTCCGACGCGTGGAGCGAGAAAAACGCGAGGTACCTTAAGCGTTTCGTATCCACTTCTACCCGACGAGTTTTCTGGGGTTTGTTGTGTTTCGGCCCAGCTAAAACCGAGCTACCAAACAGCTCGTAGAGTGTTTTCTAGTGTATTCATTTGGACTGGGAAAAAACATGTGAATCGAACTAAAAACCGGCATACCAAACAAGGCCTCAGCAAAATGAAGCCAGGGTATCGTGGCGCTAGGGAGAAGCTCCCGGGAGGGCGTATGATACGCCCCCGGCGCTGCAAGGAGTGAGTGCGAATGCTTGTACGTCAAATCTACGGGAAACGTCCTATTTAAACAGCACCTCCTCTCTTGGACTGCCGCACTGGCGCCTGCATACCTGCGCCTGAACTGCACGCACTGATCGATCATGTCAGGCTGTGCACGAGTAGTGAGCGGGACTAGCTAGTGAAACAATAGGCAACAAGTTGTAGCAGACTTTACTTGCCACTTTGCCAACGTTGCTGCTATGGCTTGATGTCCCATAAATAACATGAGGCCATGAGCCTTTGACCACAACATGGCGAGTACATATCAAGGCCATGCGTTGCATACTTGCATGCACTACACCAACCTATAACACAGCTCACTAGTAACGCAGTTAATTAGTAGTATTTTTTATTCCTAGATGTAAAAGGTAAGTGTGTGTTTAAACTTGATTATGAAAAAGCTTATGATAGAGTAAATAGAGAGTTTTTGATCAAAATGATGATTGAGAGAGGCTTTAGCCAAAGATGGATATCTATAATCAAAACTTTATTGGACAATGGTTCAGTGGGGGTAAGAATAAATGACGAGAATAGTGAGTTTTTTCTTACTGGATGTGGGGTAAGACAGGGTGATCCCATTTCACCTATTTTATTCAATCTAGTGGCAGATGTTTTCACAAAAATGCTTATTAAAGCTGCTTTGCATAACCAGATTACTGGGTTCATGCATAGTATGATTCCAACTGGGATTGTTAGTATGCAATATGCTGATGACACATTGTTATTTTTGAGGAACAATTTAGATAATGTGGTCAATCTGAAATGGATTCTTTCCTGTTTTGAGCAAATGTCTAGGATGAGAATTAATTTTCACAAGTGTGACCTGATAGCCATTAATGTTAAGGAAGATGAAGCGCAAACTATTGCGCAATCTGTAGGTTGGGGAAATTTCCTATAAAATATCTAGGAGTTCCTCTTCACTACAAGAAGCTTAGAAAAGAGGATCTCCAGCCTGTCATTGATAAGATTCTTAAAAAAGCTGGGGGTTGGAGGGGTAGATTACTTAACCATGCAGCAAAATTGGAGCTGGTTAGAAGTGTGCTGGCTAGCATTCCTTTGTACTTGCTTAGTGTCATTAAATTTCCTAAGGCCTTCTCCAATGCATTGTATCTTAGCACGTTATCCTAGGTGGTGGTGTATTTTAAGAAACAATCTCTCCAATGCATTGTTTCTTAGAGGTTGTATCTAAATTTAATGTTTTTTTGGCTCATGCATGCATTTGATTGGGCTAGCCAAGTTTTTGCCTATGATAATGTGCAAGGGTTGTAGCTTAGCTAAGATACAACACCATTCTCTTTCTTCATTTAATATAGTGACACATAAGCAAAATGCCTAGGATATAGTGCTAAGATACCCCCATTGTGAAAGGCCTAAGTGGGCTTTAGCCTTGATCAACTCTTAAATGGCTCATTGCCCGTGGGATAATTATGAGGGTCATCATAAGTATCACTTGGCTAATTGGGGCTTAGTTGCTCAAAAGAAGGACTATGGTGGTTTAGGTGTTCCTGACCTAGCTGAGCTAAATATGTGTCTATTGGCTTCTTGGGTCAAAAGATACCAGCTAGACCATGACAAAATTTGGAAACAAATTATTGATTTCAAATATAGAGTGGATGAACCAAATATTTTCTGTTGCCCCTCTGGTGATGCCTCTCCTTTTTTGGAAAGGTGTCATGTGGGCAGCAAAAGCTGCCAGGATGGGGTACCAATGGCAGGTAGGAAATGGAAAGAAAGTTAAATTTTGGGAAGATCAATGGTTTGGTACTTCCAGCCTTGCCATTCAATACTGGGATGTTTATGTTCTGGCCAATGAGCAAAACATTAGTATTGCTGATGCCTGGGATGGTACACAGTTAAAAATCAGTTTTAGAAGATGTTTTGATCATGGTTTAATGGTTAAGTGGTTTGAAATAGTTCAAATCGCACAAACTTTATCTTTGAATAATGAACAAGATACTTTGGTGTGGAAGTTTGAAGCCAATGGGCTGTTTAGTGTTAAATCTATGTATGCTATTATTAATTTTCGTGGGGTACTGCCTATTAGTGTTCATTCGGTTTGGAAAATCAAAGTCCCTTCGAAGATTCATTTCTTTTTATGGTTGATTGCTCATAATAAATTGCTCACTAGAGACAATCTTGTTAAAAGGCAGAATGTGGATGATTTAACTTGTTTATTTTGCAATGAGGAGGAATCATGTAATCACCTGTTTTGTGAATGTGCAGTTTTCTCTGCGGCTTGGAGTGAACTGAAAAGAATTAGCAATATTTCAGTAGACATTAATCACATTAGTGATATAACTAATCTGTGGAATCATGATAAGAAGTTTAGAATTACAAACATGATTCTGGCTGCCCTGTTAAGGGTTATTTGGCTTATGCGAAATGATATGTGTTTCAATCGGACTAACTGGCCTGGTATGCAAACTCTGTGGAGGCAGTTGGCCTTTTTGCTTGCTTAGTGGGGGGTTCTACTTCACGAGGAAGAAAAAGGAAAACTTCAGGTGGTGACTATGCAATTGGAGGCTTTGGCTCGTGCACCGCAGCTGCTATTGTGGCCGGAGCCTGGGTAAAGCCGGAGAAGATCTTGAGGTCTCATCATGAGTTGCTGGCTATGAACCTGGGATCGGCGGGATCAGGGCATATGAAGATCTCGACTCCTGACCTAGCGAGGACTTTGAAGGCTAACGATTTGGAGCTAGTGGGAGATGGAGAGTCCTTCAAGGTGGTGCAGAAGAACTGATGCGCGCGATCTGGGTGTGCCTCCCTTGTGTGGGATAGCTTGAACTATGTGTTGCACTGGTTCTAGCTTTGTTCGTTTTGCTGTTCTGTTAGCTGAGTAGTAACTAGGTGCTGTACTTCTCCACTGCACCTCGTGTGCTATTAAAACTGCTTGTAAGACTCGTGTGGTTTCAGTAATGGAGCCGGGTGATACGTCCATTTTGCATCACTATTTTGTATCATAATTTACTGTTATTCATTGATATATTTCATATTTAGAGATGATACTTATGTTGTTTCCTCTGTTTTTACATGTTTGATGATCATTGGAGGATTTGCTGCCGGAGTCAGGATTCTGCTGGAAAAGGACCGTCAAGACACCATATTTTGGAAGATCAGGAAAATTCCAGAAAATTATATTTTACCAAAAGACTCCGGAAGCGGGAAGCCAGAAGGAGAAGGAGAGAGGAGCCAGGGGGCCACCTCACGCACAGGGGGCGCGGCCTGGCCCCCGGCCGCGCCGGCCCTGTGTGAGGCCACCCTGGCCCACTTCTGGTCTTGCCCCTTTGTCATCGTCCCCGAAAACCTAAGTCAGGGGGGCTCAGAGATAGACACCGCCGCCTCTGCGGGGCGGAAAACACCAGAGAGAGAAAAGCTCTTCGGCAGGCAGAAATCTGCTAGGGAAATTCCTTCCCGGAGAGGGGAGATCATCGCCATCGTCATCAACATTGCACCGGACTTCATCGGGATCATCATCATCATCATCTCCATCACCAGCACCTTCATCTCCACCATCACCACGCCATCCCGCTGTAACATCTTGAGTTGGATCTTGTTATATTCTTAGGGGAAACTTTCCCGGTGTTGATTACTCTTGTAGTTGATGCTATTGAGTGGAACTGTTGAATCAAGGTTTATGTTCAGATTGTTATTTACCATTATTTCACCTCTGATCATGATCCATATGATGTCTTGTGAGTAGTTCGTTTAGTTCTTGAGGACATGGGAGAAGTCAAGATGTTAGTAGTGGATTATTGTTGAGAAATATTTAATGGTTTGATATTGTTGTGGTGCTATTTCACTAGTGGTGTCATGTGAACGTCGACTACATGATACTTTACCATTTATGGGCCTAGTGAGATGCATTGTGTATTTGGCTACCAATTGTGGGGTTGCTGGAGTGACAGAAACCTAAACCTCCGTTGGGAAACCATTGCACTAGGGAGCGTAGGATCTTAGAGTTTAAGGCTGTGGTTAATTTATCTTAATTACTTTCTTGTATTTGCGGATGCTTGCAGGGGGGTTTAATCACAAGTGTGTATTTATCCAAGTAAGGGTAGTGCGCTAGCACAGGTTCACCCCCATAACACCTATCAAACCAATAAAGACTATTTAGCGATATGAAGCGAAAGCTCTTGACAGAAACTCCCGTGTGTCCTCGAGAACGTTTGGTTATTATAAGTTACACAACCGGCTTGTCCTTTGCTGAAGAAAGGATTGGGCCACTTACTGCAATTATTACTACTATCTTTTATTTATTCGCACTTTATTTATTTATTTGCATTACCAAATACCCCTGAAAACCTGTTTGCTAGTATTTACAGTGAATCCTTGATCAAAACCACTTGTCAACACCTTCTGCTCCTTGTTGGGTTCGACACTCTTATTTATCGAAAGTACTACGATACACCCCCTATACTTGTGGGTGATCAAGACTATTTTCTGGCGCCGTTGCCGGGGAGTGTAGCTCTATTGAAGAGTGGAATTGGTAAAGGTAACCGTCACTGTGAGTATTGTTTTATTTTTGTCTTTTATTTTTACTCTGCTATGGAGAATTCTCCATTTGGTTTCCTATTTGGGAACACTTCTACCACTGTTGCACATGTGGATGAACCACCACCACCACCTGCTGAAGTTGATCCTTTTAAAATACCTATGAAAATTGTTGGGCGTATTATTGATAACAGCTATTCAGGAGATGGAACTGTCCATCCGGGTGATCACTTATTATTTATACATGAATTATGCGAGTTGTTCAGGTGTGCAGGTATTTCACCAAGCCATGTCAAAAAGAAGCTATTCTCTTTATCATTGAAAGGCAGAGCTGAGGAGTGGTATCGACTGCTCTAAGATGGTCCCTCTATGGCATGGGAGGACATTGTACCTCTCTTTTATTCCAAGTTTTATCCTCCAAGTGAAATCCATAAAGATCGTAATCAGATATATAATTTTTGGCCTCATGATGGAGAGAGTATTGCCCAAGCGTGGGGGAGATTAAAGTTACTAATGCTCAAATGCCCCATTCATGAGCTCCCCAATAATATTGTTATTGATAATTTTTATGCGTGGCTTACTCTTCCTGATAAGTATTATTTGGATGCTTCTTGCTTTGGATCATTTACTCATATGAAAGAAGATGCTAAGTGGAAACTTCTTGACCGTATACAAGAGAATGCTAAAGGATGGGAAAACGACAAAGGTAGGAAGTCGGGTATAAACTATGATTATGAATGCATTAAAGCTTTTATGGGAACCGATGACTTTCATAGTGTTAGCACTGCTTATGGTCTTGATTCACAAATACTTGCTAATTGTCTTAAGGCCTTTGCCTCTTATCTTGATGTTCCAAAGAAAGATTGGAACAAATATCATGCGCCTTATAAAGATTCTATTAGTCATATACCTGCTACAGCTACTAAAGTTTGCACTATTGATAGCATTGTGCCTGAACCTTATTTTGAGAAGACACCTTTCCCTGCTAAGGTAAAAGAGTATTCTACTTTGGTAAGTGTGTCTAATAAAAGTACTAAGAAAGCTGCAGAACCCGATGAGCAAATTACTATTAAGTCTCCTGTAGCTATATTGAAGGATCTTGTTACTAAAGATGTAGGGGATGAATATATTCTTTTTTGTGAAGATGCTTCTAACATTATCTCTCATCCTAAAAGGTGTAGGAAAATAAGTGTTCCTGTTATTTCTGTCAGGATTGGAGATTATTGCTATTATGGTTTATGTGATATTGGTGCTAGTGCAAGTGCTATTCCTTTAGAGCTTTACAAAGAAATTATGCATGAGATTGGCGCTTGTGAACTTAAAGATATTGATGTGGTTGTTCAGCTTGCTAACAGAGAGACTGTTTGGCCTCTTGGTATTGTTCGAGATGTGGAAGTTCTTTGCGGTAAGACTAAATACCCTACTGATTTTCTAGTACTTGGTAAGGAGGCTAGTAAAACTTGTCCTATTATTTTTGGTAGACCATTTTTGAACACTTGTGGCGCCGTGATAGATTGTAAGAAGGAGAAAGTTTTTACTAAGTTTAATGGAGAGTCTTATGAGTTTAATTTTTCCAAGTTTGCTAAGACTTCTTATGAAAATGACACGCCTAATGAAAATTTTCGAGTTGAACAGCTTGCTTCTATTGCTCTTGCTCCTAATAATGATTTGCAGCAATTCATGGAAGATCATGAAAGTGATGTTTTCAGTAAGGAAAGGGAAGAGATTGACGATATTCTTCTTCGTCAACCACCGTTGATCAAACACAATTTACCTGTGGAGGATCTTGGTACCACTTTGCCACCTAAGGAAGATCCTGTGTTTGAATTAAAGCCTTTGCCTGATAATCTTAAATATGCTTATATTGATGATAAGAAAATATATCCTATTATTATTAGCTATAAACTTTCAGGAAAGGAAGAAGAAAGATTATTGGAGATATTGAGGAAACACCGAGGAGCTATGGGATATACTCTTGATGATTTAAAAGGAATTAGCCCCACTTTATGTCAGCATGCCATTAATATGGAGAAAGACGCGAAGCCAGTCGTGGAGCATCAACACCGCTTAATTCCCAAGATGAATGATGTGGTAAGAAATGAGGTATTAAAGCTCCTTGATGCTGGTATTATTTATCCTATTGCTGATAGTAGATGGGTTAGTCCTGTTCATTGTGTCCCTAAGAAAGGAGGTATGACTGTTGTGCCTAATGAGAATAACGAGCTTATTCCTCAAAGGGTAGTAGTTGGTTATAGGATGTGCATTGATTATAGGAAGGTAAACAAAGTTACTAAGAAAGATCATTATCCTTTACCGTTTATAGATCAGATGCTAGAAAGGTTATCTAAGAAGACTCATTTTTGTTTCCTTGATGGTTATTCTGGTTTTTCTCAAATTGCTGTTAAAAAGGAAGATCAAGAGAAGACCACTTTTACTTGTCCTTATGGAACTTATGCTTATAGACGTATGCCGTTTGGTTTATGCAATGCTCCTGCTACTTTTCAAAGATGCATATCTGCTATTTTTCATGGTTTTTGTGAAGAAATTGTGGAGGTTTTCATGGACGACTTCTCCGTCTATGGAACTTCTTTTGATAATTGTTTGCACAATCTTGATAAAGTTTTGCAGAGATGCGAAGAAACTAACCTTGTTCTTAACTGGGAGAAATGCCACTTTATGGTAAATGAAGGAATTGTTCTTGGACATAAAATTTCTGAAAGAGGTATTGAAGTTGACAGAGCAAAAGTGGAGGCAATTGAGAAAATGCCTTGTCCCAGAGATGTTAAAGGTATTTGTAGTATCCTTGGTCATGCTGGTTTCTATAGGAGGTTTATTAAAGATTTCTCTAAGATTTCAAAGCCTCTTACTAATCTTCTTCAAAAAGATGTACCATTTGTCTTTGATGATGATTGTAAGGAAGCTTTTGAAACCCTTAAGAAGGCTTTAACTACTGCTCCTATTGTTCAACCACCTGCTTGGAACTTACCTTTTGAAATTATGTGTGATGCTAGTGATTTTGCTGTTGGTGCTGTTCTTGGACAGCGAGTAGATAATAAGTTGAATGTTATACATTATGCTAGTAAGACTCTTGATGCAGCTCAAAAGAATTATGCTACTACTGAGAAAGAGTTTCTTGCTGTTGTTTTTGCATATGATAATTGATAAGTTTAGATCTTACATTATTGATTCTAAAGTTACTATTCAACGACTGAAGGTGATGCGGAACCTGCACACACACAACCAAGTACTTTGTTCCCAACTTGCGATGAGGTTGTCAATCTCACCGGTTTGCTTGAAACAAAGGTTATGAGCGTATCGAGTGGAAAACAATATAGTATGCGAGTAAAGTAAACAGTACGAGTAAAGTAAACAGTGCGAGTAAAGTAAACAGGTGATAGCAATATGATGGAAATAGGACCGGGATCCACAGTTCACTAGTGGTGTCTCTCCATAGATAAAATAACACATGCTGGGTAAACAAATTACAGTTGGGCAATTATAGAATAAAGATAAACGTGATATGTCAAGAAGATCACTATGAGATTTACTCTGGGCATTACAACAAAATACATAGACCGCCATCCAACTGCATCTATGACTAATAATCCACTCCCGGGGATATCAATCCGAACACCCTAGAAGTATAAAGTTGCGAACAACAGATAATTGCATTAAGCAAAGTGTGTAATGTAAACAAAGCATATGCCCTTGAGCATATGAATGTTGTTTTCTCCCTAGTACCAACAGCACATCTACCACCTTAGAGGTTTCTGTCACTCCCCCAGGTGAAATAGAGGCATGAACCCACTATCGAGCATAAATACCCCCTCTTGGAGTCACTAGCAACTACTCGGCCAAGATAGCTACTAACAACGGAGAGCGTGCAAGATCATAAACAACATAGAGATAACAAAAGATATAATTCAGTACAACAACTTAATCATAAACACCAATATTCATCGGATTCCAACAAACCAAACATGTAGAATTACATAACGATGATCTCAATCATGTATGGCAGCTCATGAGATCTAAACATGAAGCACATGGTGGAGAAGACAACCATCTAGCTACTGCTATGGACCCATAGTCCAAGGTAGACTACTCACTCATCGCTCCGGAGGCAAGCATGGCGATGAAGAAGACCTCCGGTGGCGATTCCCCTCTCCGGCAGGGTGCCGGGAAGAGCTTCTGGACCCTCCCGATCTTCGGGTCGACGGTGGCGGTAGATCGCGATGTGTTCTAGAAATCTGATCGGGTACTTAGGTTTTTTTCTGTCGGGGGGTCTTTATAGGCGAAGGGGCGATGTCAGAGGGGGAGCCAGGCGCGCTCACGCGGGGCCCGCGCGGCCAGGGGCCTGGCCGCGCCGCCCCTGCGTGTGGGGCCCTGGTGGCCCCCCTCCGGCTCTCCTTCGGATCTCTGGAAGCTTCTGGGAAAATAAGACTTCAAGAACTTGTTTCGTCCAATTCCGAGAATATTTCCTGTGTATCACTCTGAAACACAAAAACAGCAGAAAACAGGGAACTAGCACTGTGGCAACTCGTTAATAGGTTAGTTCCGGAAAATGCATAAAAGTGCCACTAAGTGTAACGAAACAATAGGCAAATGGTGTAAAAACAAGCATGGAGCATCAAAAATTATAGATACGTTGGAGACGTATCAAGCATCCCCAAGCTTAACTCCTGCTCGTCCTCGAGTAGGTAAGTGATAACAAAGAATAATTTTTGAGGTGACATGCACCTACACAATCTTGATCATATATGTAAGCATTGGTGAGCTGGGATCATAAGAACTTAAAACATGGGCATGAAGATATAATCATGACAATAAGAACTTAGCAACCATGTTGTAAACATGCAAATGAACACAAACAAAAGATCATGAAAATGAAACAATGAAAGTCAAACGTGTGTTCAAATCATAAGGAAAAACATACAAATGGTTTTCAGCTTGTCCTTCAAAGAGAGCAAAACATAAATGCATAGGACACCTTCAAGTTTAAGAGGGCGACTAGATACAAATAATTTAAGAACAAGTGAAACCAACAATATGAATCAATCAATGAACTTTGGGACAATGCATATCACACTAAGAATGACAACTATGCTCTCTTAATGGTGCATAAAGAAAGAAGGTGGTGACTCAACATAAAAGTAGAAGAAAGGCCCTTCGCAGAGGGAAGCAGTGATTGCAAGTTTTATAACCTTCAAAAATTATGGTACTTACCAGCTTTGAGCTCTCATTGCCCCCATCATAAGCATCTTGAATGGTTAAAGTTAATGCGAGAACAATTATGATGCATATGCTTGACAAATCATAAGTTGAAAACCTCGTGCCCCGTGAATACGAGTACCCAAACCTCATGCTACTTTACTTAGAGTCCCAAGCAAGGCTCTTGTCATTGTAAGTATATGCATATCATTGAGAACCGCCAATGGGGTACCTCCGTGCCCAATGACATGGAACAAGCCCACACCAAAATGACAGGACAAGCAGACAATGAACACCTCGACATCTCTTTTATTTGTCTTTTGTTTAGCTTTTTATTGTGAGATGCGTCGTCGAATGTTCACCATGGGTATGCTGCAAATTTCCACCATGAATTATGCATGGCTTAGATTGGCGGCCCGGCGTTTCCCTAACACATATACAAACTCCATGATCCCCATAAGATTCCCAATTCATTTCACACCGTGGGCATCCATAAACAAAAGATCACGATATCAACTCAAATAAGAAGTGCAATGTTGAAAGCTTGCCCCATGACAGCATGGCTGGGCTAGAATCCAACTTACAACTTGCAAGCATAACAACTCAACATAAGAGACCACAATGTCAAATTTTAAGAACAGGAAAAAGTAAAGTGTGCCTTCCGGTTCGTGAGAGCTTTACTGACCGAATTTCGCATAACACTGGTAAGAGTTTAATTTGAAGAGAAAATAAAAGCAAGTCAAATTTACTTGGAATAGCAAATTGCTAGTAGGTATGTATGGTGGACACTTTGGAAAACTTTGGCTTTTAGGAGTTGGATGCACGAGTAGAGCTCATACTCAGTACAAGGCGAGGGCTAGCAAAAGACTGGGAGCGACCAACTAAGAGAGCAATAATAGCCATAATCATGCAAAGCGACATTAAAAGAAGCATAAGATGGCATCAAAAGTCAAAAAATAAATGATCATGAAGGCTATTGGCGACTTTGTAAGAGTCTAACATGTGTGAGCATGCGCCAAGTCAACCCAAATAAAGCATCAAGGAGAAAACCAAAATAATGCTTCCATACAATAAAAACAACGCATGATTTTTTCAAAGGCTCATTAAGCAATCTCAGTTATTTGAGACAAGTCATGCTAAAGCAAAACCACTAAGCATACTATCAAAAAGACATCAAGCATGACATGAAAAAGCCTAAGCCGCAGTTTACACAAGCTCCTTCTTGTACCACTATTTTGCACAAAGCTTTTTCTCTTTTCCAACACCATTTGAAATTTTTATAAACACCTCTTTTGATGAAAACCAATAAGTATCAGAGGCAAAAATACACCTTGATGAAAAGATATGACAAGGTCTGAACGCAAATCAAGGCGAAAACGAAAACCAAAAGCAGTAGCAGAAAAAGAAGAACGCTCGATTTTTAATAAGAGTGAAAACTAGAGCGTTCTTTGCAAATGAAAACGAGTACAACTCCTCCAAAGGAAATTTGTTGGCGTCCAACCATTTATTGCAGCAAACAAACAAACTAAACCAACTAATAAAACTAAAACAACTGACGCTCCAAGAAAAACACATAGTGCATGAAGCAATAAAAATATAATGTTTTGAAAGGTGACCTGATTTTTGCCGATGAAGAAGGGGTGCCTCGGGGGCATCCCCAAGCTTTGACGCTTGTACTTCTTGGATATTTCTTGGGGTGATGCATGGTCATCCCTAAGCTTGAGCTTTTATCCATTCTTCAACTCATCTCATCATTCTCCAATCCCTACACTTGAAAACTTCCTTCATACAAAACTAAACACAATTCTATTAGCAACATTAGTGCTAGCATAACATATAATCAATCCTCTATTTGCTTCAGGTTTCAACTCAAAACCACCACATATATAGTAGGTACTTCTGTAGCAAACTCCCCAAAAGTTCCGTGATCAAAAGAACTCAAAAGAAAGCGATAAAGTGGCAAACACAAATATTGGCAGAAATCTGTCAAAACTGAACAGCTGACAAAGGTCGAATTTTTGAGGGATTTTCTGTTGCTCAAATCAAAAAGTGTTCAGCTAACAAAAGTTTGAATATAACCTGGGGCATATGCACAAGAAATCGCAGGTACAAAATATATACAGAGAATTTATACGAATTTTTACGGTGCAGCACCGAAAACAGTTTCAGGACAGCAACATCCCCAAATCTTTACCTCACTCGAATTAGAGGCTTCTCTTGGCACAAAAACGAAATAAACAAGATAAGGAGCGGTCATTACAGTAGTAATGACTTACAAGACTCAAATAAAAGAAAAAAGTACTGAAAAGAAAATATTGGGTTATCTCCCAAGAGTGCTTTTCTTTAACGCCTTTGAGCTAGGCGCAGAAAATTGCGAATCAAGTAATTTCAGCAGAAGCATTAAGATCAACAGCAGAGGTCTTGTCAATAAGGCATTGTATTTCATCCACATAAGTTTTTGAAGACCCTTTGTGATCATGCTTTGGTACACTATTCTCATCAAAAAGATTTTCAGGACAGATCCAAGCAAAATTATTTTCGAAGGCTTCACTCAATCCCAAAAGCTTGCAAGGTATAGGTATTTTGGTTCCCTCATCATTAGTATCAATAAGCTTTATAGGCGAACCGAGTTTATTAAAACATTTAAGAACCTTTCTAGCTTCAATAACGACATCCTTAAATTCTAGGCGTAAAGTTTCCAAGATAAAAGCTTTCTTTTCGGGATCCTCAATTTCATGAAGCTTAAGGAACATATATTGCATAAAAGGATTAAGACTAGCAAACCTAGTTTCCAACATGTTAATTAAATAAACAGAAGCAACTTCAATACAAGGAGCAAGCTCAACCCAAGACTTTTCCTCAACCTCCTCATGCAAACTAATGTGATTAAAGAACTCCTCAATGTTACTTTTTCCAATAATTGAACCACTACCTACTGAGAGGTCCTCCAGAACGTACTTAGGGATCAACATGATAAACTAAAGTAAAGAAATAACAACTACCAAGGATTCTAATTTTTTTGGGTTTTTGATATAAAGCAATGCAGGTAAAATAAATAAAGCAAAGCAAAACAATGACAAAGTAAAGGATGTGTGTGCGAAAAACTCCCCTCGCAGAAGTCTTCTCTTCCTCCCCGGCAACGGCGCCAGAAAATGAGCTGCTACCGGTTGATGGACGTGGAGCAGATGGTCCTTGTGCGTGGTGAATAACCAGCCCGTTGGGAACCCCAAGAGGAAGGTATGATGAGTATAGCAGCTAGTTTTCCCTCAGTTTAAGAAACCAAGGTTTATCGATCAGGAGAGGAGAGACAATGACGACTGAAGGTGATGCGGAACCTGCACACACACAACCAAGTACTTTGTTCCCAACTTGCGATGAGGTTGTCAATCTCACCGGTTTGCTTGAAACAAAGGTTATGAGCGTATCGAGTGGAAAAGAATATAGTATGCGAGTAAAGTAAACAATATGAGTAAAGTAAACAGTGCGAGTAAAGTAAACAGGTGATAGCAATATGATGGAAATAGGACCGGGATCCACAGTTCACTAGTGGTGTCTCTCCATAGATAAAATAACACATGCTGGGTAAACAAATTACAGTTGGGCAATTGATAGAATAAAGATAAACGTGATATGTCAAGAAGATCACTATGAGACTTACTCTGGGCATTACAACAAAATACATAGACCGCCATCCAACTGCATCTATGACTAATAATCCACTCCCGGGGATATCAATCCGAACACCCTAGAAGTATAAAGTTGCGAACAACAGATAATTGCATTAAGCAAAGTGTGTAATGTAAACAAAGCATATGCCCTTGAGCATATGAATGTTGTTTTCTCCCTAGTAGCAACAGCACATCTACCACCTTAGAGGTTTCTGTCACTCCCCCAGGTGAAATAGAGGCATGAACCCACTATCGAGCATAAATACCCCTCTTGGAGTCACTAGGAACTACTCGGCCAAGATAGCTACTAACAACGGAGAGCATGCAAGATCATAAACAACATAGAGATAAAAAAAGATATAATTTAGTACAACAACTTAATCATAAACACCAATATTCATCGGATCCCAACAAACCAAACATGTAGAATTACATAACGGTGATCTCAATCATGTATGGCAGCTCATGAGATCTAAACATGAAGCACATGGTGGAGAAGACAACCATCTAGCTACTGCTATGGACCCATAGTCCAAGGTAGACTACTCACTCATCGCTCCGGAGGCAAGCATGGCGATGAAGAAGACCTCCGGTGGCGATTCCCCTCTCCGGCAGGGTGCCGGGAAGAGCTTCTGGACCCTCCCGATCTTCGGGTCGACGGTGGCGGCGGATCGCGATGTGTTCTGGAAATCTGATCGGGTACTTAGGTTTTTTCCGTCGGGGGGTCTTTATAGGTGAAGGGGCGATGTCAAAGGGGGAGCCAGGCGCCCTCACGCGGGGCCCGCGCGGCCAGGGGCCTGGCCACGCCGCCCCTGCATGTGGGGCCCTGGTGGCCCCCCTCCGGCTCTCCTTCGGATCTCTGGAAGCTTCTGGGAAAAATAAGACTTCAGGAACTTGTTTCGTCCAATTCCGAGAATATTTCCTGTGTATCACTCTGAAACACAAAAATAGCAGAAAACAGGGAACTGGCACTGTGGCAACTCGTTAATAGGTTAGTTCCGGAAAATGCATAAAAGTGCCACTAAGTGTAACGAAACAATAGGCAAATGGTGTAAAAACAAGCATGGAGCATCAAAAATTATAGATACGTTGGAGACGTATCAGCACCCGATGGAATCGGTTAGCCATGGTTTGAGAAAGGAAAAATGTGGGGAGGAGTGCAAAGCTATAAAAGAGCACCAATGTGCCAATTAAATAAACATCTCGGAACCGCTCTCACTTGTTTAGTATGGAAGATATCAAGAACTCCGTTGCTAGTCGTTGACAAAAGCAACCACCTCTCAAAACAATTTTTACCTCTGTTTTACAAATGAAAAACTCTAGCACATGTTTAATCCCTGCTTCCCTCTGCGAAGGGCCTATCTTTTACTTTTATGTTGAGTCAACCTATTCCCCTCTATCTCCAGCAAGCATTTGAGTTGTCATGTTTCACTCATCCATATGTTGATCCGTTTAATCATGTTTACTATCTTCTTTGTTTTGTACAACACTTTTATCTGAAGGAAGATATCTTGGAAAGTTTTCTCTAAATGCAAAAAGTTTGTTTCGTTGAGCATATGGTTTTTGCTATATTAGCTCTGTTTTTAAAAAGGCTCCATTCAAAGGCTAGTATAGTTGTTCATTGTTCTCTGACCAAGAACTAAGGTTTGCCATCACCAATTATAGTTTATTTTGTGCACCTTTATATGTGACTCTCTTTACTTATTGCAAGCCTATATTATAAAGGGGAGTTGCTGTCTATTATAACTTGTGCCTTTGGTGAACATGATGCTTTTTGTCCGTATTTTGATTATCGACACTTCACTCTATAAACCTGTGGTCATGTTTACTGAGTTTAGTTTTCGCTTGGGGATAAACGAGGTCTAAGCTTGGGGGGTTGATACGTCCATTTTGCATCACTATTTTGTATCATAATTTACTGTTATTCATTGATATATTTCATATTTAGAGATGATACTTATGTTGTTTCCTCTGTTTTTACATGTTTGATGATCATTGGAGGATTTGCTACCGGAGTCAGGATTCTGCTGGAAAAGGACCACCAAGACACCATATTTTGGAAGATCCGGAAAATTCCAGAAAAATACCAGAAAATTATATTTTACCAAAAGACTCCGGAAGCCAGAAGGAGAAGGAGAGAGGAGCCAGGGGGCCACCTCACGCACAGGGGGCGCCCGGCCCTGTGTGAGGCCACCCTAGCCCACTTCTGGTCTTGCCCCTTTGCGTACTTCATCGTCCCCGAAAACCTAAGTCAGGGGGGCTCAGAGATAGACACCGCCTCCTCTGCGGGGCGGAAAACATCAGAGAGAGAAAAGCTCTCCGGCAGGCAGAAATCTGCCAGGGAAATTCCTTCCCGGAGAGGGGAGATCATCGCCATCGTCATCACCATCGCACCGGACTTCATCGAGATCATAATCATCATCATCTCCATCACCAGCACCTTTATCTCCACCATCACCACGCCATCCCGCTGTAACATCTTGAGTTGGATCTTGTTATATTCTTAGGGGAAACTTTCTCGGTGTTGATTACTCTTGTAGTTGATGCTATTGAGTGGAACCGTTGAATCAAGGTTTATGTTCAGATTGTTATTTACCATTATTTCACCTCTGATCATGATCCATATGATGTCTTGTGAGTAGTTCGTTTAGTTCTTGAGGACATGTGAGAAGTCAAGATGTTAGTAGTGGATTATTGTTGAGAAATATTTAATGGTTTGATATTGTTGTGGTGCTATTTCACTAGTGGTGTCATGTGAACGTCGACTACATGATACTTCACCATTTATGGGCCTAGTGAGATGCATTGTGTATTTGGATACCAATTGTGGGGTTGCTGGAGTGACAGAAACCTAAACCTCCGTTGGGAAACCATTGTACCAGGGAGCGTAGGATCTTAGAGTTTAAGGCTGTGGTTAGATTTATCTTAACTACTTTCTTGTATTTGTGGATGCTTGCAGGGGGGTTTAATCAGAAGTGTGTATTTATCCAAGTAAGGGTAGTGCGCTAGCACAGGCTCACCCCCATAACACCTATCAAACCAATAAAGACTATTTAGCGATATGAAGCGAAAGCTCTTGACAGAAACTCCCGTGTGTCCTCGAGAACGTTTGGTTATTATAAGTTACACAACCAGCTTGTCCTTTACTGAAGAAAGGATTGGACCACTTGCTGCAATTATTACTACTATCTTTTATTTATTCGCACTTTATTTATTTATTTGCATTACCAAATACCCCTGAAAACCTGTTAGCTAGTATTTATAGTGAATCCTTGATCAAAACCACTTGTCAACACCTTCTGCTCCTCGTTGGGTTCGATACTCTTATTTATCAAAAGTACTATGATACACCCCCTATACTTGTGGGTCATCACCGGGGCGAGGCCCTCTAGTTCTTAAAAAAAAGGTAAGTGTGCATAAAGACGAACAAATCATGGTTGAATGAAAAAAGAAAAATGCAAAGATAATGAGTTAAAAAGTGCTAACAAGAAAAGAAAATTACATGATGAATTATCACTACTTGTGGAACAAATAAATCATACCAAGGGAAATAAAAGTTTTGTATACACGAAAAAATTGTACATGAAGGATTTAATGATTATACACATCTGAAGAAAAAACTTAGCATCACAAAGGAACAAAAAAAGTAAATCCGGGAACAAAATTTGGGAGCTAATTTTGAAGACTATATGGAACCAATAACTACACACTAGGAATAAAATGCTATGCATCTAGGAACAAAAATGAACTTCATAGGGGAACAAAAAATAAACATCAAGGAACAAAATTATTTGTGGAACTAATTTTTAAAAATAAGAGGAACAAATCTCTTTGAATAGAGGAACAAAAAGCTATACGTTTGGGAACAAAAATGAACTTCACAAGGAATAAAAATAACATCAAGGAACAAAATTATTTGTGGAACTAATTTTCTAAAATAAGAGGAACAAATCACTTTGAATAGAGGAACAAAAAGCTATATGTTTGGGAACAAAGATGAACTTCACAGGGAATAAAAAATAACATCAAGGAACAAAATAATTTGTGGAACTAATTTTCTAAAATAAGAGGAACAAATCACTTTGAATAGAGGGACAAAATCCTATATGTTTGGGAACAAAGATGAACTTCACAGAAAACAAAAATAACATCAAGGAACAAAATAATGTGTGGAACTAATTTTCTAAAATAAGAGGAACGAATCTCTATGAATAAATGAACAAAAAACTATACGTCTGGGAACAAAATTGAACTTCACAAGAACAAAATAATTTATGGAACTAATTTTCTAAAACAAAAGGAACAAATCTTTCATAATGAAGGAACAAAAATGAGAGTCACAAGAAACAAATAAACATCAAGGAAGCAAAAATTTATGGAAATAATTTTCAGTACTAAGAGAAATAAATCTTTTGAATAAAGGAACAAACTTCTATTTACATAGGAACAAAATTGAACATAGCAGGGAAAAATCAAGAACAAAACTTTCTTATTAATAATTTTCTAAAATAAGTGGAACAAATATTTTCAATTAAATATACAAACCACTATAAAGCTAGGAACAAAAAACAAAAGTAAATCATGGAGAAAAAAGTAAAAAAACTTAAAAATAAAAATGGTAAAGAAAATAGAAATAAATATATGAAAAATTAAGGAAAAATCACTATATCCTAACGTATCCTAAAACAAACTCATGGTACGTACTATAGAAACGACAACAAACATTGCCACGCCCACGCGCCCAGGCCAGTCAGCCCAGTCTTCACCGAAACCATCTAACGAACAGGAAACGGAACCATACCTACGAAGCGTAGCTGGGCCGGCCCATGGTCAAAACGTTTCAGCGAAACGACGCTCGGTAGGACGCGCGCGCTACCGAGTCGATCTGGGGGAAAAACAATAGTCCCTACCCTTTTACCCCGTGTCGGCGTGAGTACTTCATCCCCATCGCCGGACCAGAGCATATTATCCCTATTCCCCTCGCAGCGGCGGCGCAATGATCTGCCGATCCTTTCTGCCCTTCATTTTCTAGGTTCTTGTTGTTTTGTGCATCCGCGCACTATTAAGGGTTCTTGGAATCTCGATCTTGATTTGTTGGTCTGATACATGATCTTGATTTCTTGCGAGCCTGGTGGTTTGAGAGCTGGAAGTGAGGCAGCCAAAGTCAATCCCATCATCCCCTGTTTTCATAGCAAATAAATACGCAGGATAGACTCTGAGCAATGCAGATTTAGGAATTTGAACTGCATTTGATTACATGCCAACTTGAGATGGACTTGAGATAGAATAGCAGTAACTTCGCTAACACGTGTTTATTCTTGCATGCATGGATGGTAGTAGTAAGTATTCACACTAGATGTAGGGGTGCGTCTTGGCACACGATCCCGTTGAATTTCAATCAATTTAACGATAATAAATGCGCTAAATTTAAATACCTAAAAATGGAAGACTCAAATTATGGAATTTGCACCATTTGACATTTTGCATACGTGATAGTAACATGAATAACAGATCTGAACCACCACACCATTATAAGCAAAATTTAGTTTCTTCTTTGCATATCATAATATGAACAAAGCACACAAAGATCGGACAATCTCATCCAAGATACGAAAATTCGTTAGACCTCTTTAAACATCCAGGCCACACACTCGACCATAAAAGTTACCCTCGATATAACCTGAAGTAAATTTAATTATTTCCTTCACTTATTATTTGCAAGGGATGTAAGCAACTGAACTCAATTATATATGTACATCCGTTTACAATCAAAAAGAGGAAAGAAGTCCTCAAGGGGGTCATCGTTACAACCATGATATGTGATGGCTGGCGTGTAGTTGATGATAATGATTATAACCAGTCAGTTGGGAACCCCAAGCGGAAGGTGTGATGAGCACATCAGCAAGTTTTTCCCTTAGTTAGAAACCAAGGTTTATCGATCGAAGAAGAAAAAGCCAATACGACTGAAGGTGATGCTTGCAAGCTTCGCGACAGCTCCAGACAATTTATATGGCGCCTCGTCCCAGCTTTGCTTTATGAGCATTAACGTGGAACCTGCACACAACACAACCAAGTACTTTTTTCCCAACTTACGATGAGGTTGTCAATCTCACCGGTTTGCTTGAAACAAAGGGTATGAGCGTATCGAGTGGAAAACAGTACAAGTATGCGAGTAAAGTAAACAGTGCGAGTAAAGTAAATAGGTGATAGCAATATGATGGAAATAGGACCGGGATCCACAGTTCACTAGTGGTGTCTCTCCATAGAGATAAATAACACATGCTGGGTAAATAAATTATAGTTGGGCAATTGATAGAATAAAGATAACGTGATATGTCAAGAAGATCACTATGCGATTTACTCTGGGCATTACAACAAAATACATAGACCGCCATCCAACTGCATCTATGACTAATAATCCACTCACGGGGATATCATCCGAACACCCCATGAGTATTAAGTTGCAAACAACAGATAATTGCATTAAGCAAAGTGTGTAATGTAAACAAAGCATATACCCTCGAGCATATGAATGTTGTTTTCTCCCTAGTGGCAACAGCACATCTACAACCTTAGAGGGATCTGTCACTCCCCCAGATTAAATAGAGGCATGAACCCAACTATCGAGCATAAATACCCCCTCTTGGAGTCACTAGCAACTACTCGGCCAAGATAGCTACTAACAATGGAGAGCATGCAAGATCATAAACAACATAGAGATAACAAAAGATATATTTCAGTATAGCAACTCAATCATAACACCAATATTCATCGGATCCCAACAAACACAACATGTAGAATTATATAACGGTGATCTCAATCTTGTAGGGCAGCTCATGAGATCTAAACATGAAGCACATGGTGGAGAAGACAACCATCTAGCTACTGCTATGGACCCATAGTCCAAGGTAGACTACTCACTCATTGCTCCGGAGGCAAGCATGGCGATGAAGAAAACCTCCAGTGGCGATTCCCCTCTCAGGCAGGGTGCCGGGAAGAGCTTCTGGACCCTCCCGATCTCGAGTTGACGACGGCAGCGGATCGCGATGTGTTTCTGGAAAATTGATTGGGTACTTAGGTTTTTCCCGTCGGGGGGTCTTTATAGGTGAAGGGGCATCGTCAGGAGTGGACCGAGGCGGCCTCACATGTAGGGGGGCGCGACCAGGAGCTGGGCCACGCCGCCCTGGTGTGTGGGCCCCTCGTGGCCCCACTCCGTCTCCTCTTCGGTTTTCTGGAAGCTTCGGTGGATTTCTGGATGTTTGGCTTTTGTTTCGTCCAATTCCGATAATATTTCCTGTGTAACTTTTCTGAAACATAAAAACAGCAGAAAACAGGGAACTGGCACTGTGGCAACTTGTTAATAGGTTAGTTCCGGAAAATGCATAAAAGTGCCACGAAGTGTAACAAAACATTAGGCAAATGGTGTAAAAACAAGCATGTAGCATCAAAAATTATAGATACGTTGGAGACGTATCAATATGCAAGGAAACAAATCCAAAATAAGAAACCACAACATGGTGATTAACTCAAAAGGGCAAAACTTGCCAAGAACATGGGTGTGGCTACACAGTGCCCAGGTACCATATAGTCTTACGCAGTGCCCTCCCTGTCCGATCAGAAAATTTCTGGAAATAGAAAGTGGTCCCATCAGCTGATCGTGACAGGTACCAAAAATAGAAATCGTAGCGCAAGACTCGTTTCCCGTTGTTATAGGACTCTTTTCCCGTTGTGTTTATTGTGCGGAAGCTCGGGTGTTGTGCGTGGGAAGTACATGGAACTCCAAAGTACATACCCCAGTTAACAGATGAAAAAACTACCTGCCTGTAACAAATAAGGCCTGAAAATCCCAATTAAAAAGGATCATAAAGGTAATCCCTACACTGTACCTCCAGATCTGTTATTACATAAAAAATCCGGCTAGATGTAATCAATATCACCCTACTCCAGACCCCACAAGCCTCCATCATGCATGTATAACTGAAACTCCAGTCATATGAACAACAAAATTAGCATCAAGTTTTGTGTAGTAGGATGTATATTTTCTAATAACGGTAGAAAACATTGACAAAGAGCAACATGTTTTGCATTTGTAGGAACCAAACTTAGAACTAGACCTCTGGGAACATGTCAATCTGCATACAAAAAACTTGAAAGGACAAACATGATGTACAATTATCTTTCAGGACCACTAGGGTAGCTTGAGATTATCCATGAGGTCTTCATATGATGAACTCTGTTTTGCTTTAACTGCAAATAAAGCAAACACAACCATAAAGATCTAGTAGTTGTTATTTATTGATTGAAAAAAAGGAAAAACAAGTATGGCATGTAAGAATAAATTTGCATACTTGAAACAAGCACTTTATTTGAAACAAACTCGGTGCTAAGTGCTTACTGCTTACCTATGTTTTACAGAGATGGATTTATAGTTTCCTACCATTGACCTAAACAATCCAGCGCCCGATGAAGAAGATGATCAACACTATGTTGAGGATCTTACATGCGAAGGTGAGCAAGTTACAGGCAATGCACCTGTCTCTCGTAACAATATCGGGCCATCCGCAGACTCAGGAGGAGTTGACACGAGAAATACACTGTCGAGTGATGATTCTGGTGGAGCAGATGAAGTCCAGTCAGCACCAAGCCTAACTCCAGTAGATAAACTACACCCGAAATGCTATTTGAAACTTGGGAAGATGCAAAGATGCTCTATAACACATATGCTAAGCATGTAGGTTTTCCCATCAAGTCTAGTACCTAGAAGAATTTTGATGTAAACAAGCAGAAGGACAAATATACCAACTCCATGTGTTCAGGATATATGTATTGTCCATATTTTACAACCTGGAGTTGCAAAAAAATCCCAAGAACTTGCCTATGTATTGTCCATATTTACAGCTATGGGGTTGTAAAAAAATCCCAATACTTGCTTATGGATAAAAACACAACTATATGAAAATATACATCCTATGAGCACACATATATGCTACAACCATATGCCCCAGATATATATTACCAATTTTTACATCCTAAGATACATGCAACAACATCCCACTCCACAATTATGGTCAAGAACTGCATGGACTATAAAAAAATATGTCCTACATGTGGAAAAAAATACTAACTCCATAAGCTGAGAATGTATATATTGTCCATATTTACAGCTATGGGGTTATAAAAATAATCCCAATACTTTCTTATGGATAAAAACACAAGTATATGAAAATATACATCCTATGAACACACACATATGCTACGACCATATGCCCAAGATGTATATATTACCAAATTTTTACATCCTAAGATACATGCAGCAACATCCCACTCCACAATTATGGTCAAGAACTGCAGGGACTACAAAAAATATGTCCTACATGTGGAAAAAAATAGTAACTCCATAAGCTGAGAATGTATATATTGTACATATTTACAACTATGGAAAAAAATCCCAATACTTGGTGGCAAAGTGGTACCCAAATCCTTCATAGGTAAATTGTGTTTAAGCATCTCTGGCTGACGAAGAAGAATCTCATTTCTTTCTTCCCTAAAGATCTCACTTTTGTGGTCCTCCATATATTGCTGCTTGATGGGCGGTGCTAGCCACCTAGTTGGGAACCCCAAGAGAAAGGTATGATGAGCACAACGGCAAGTTTCCCTTGATTGTGAAACCAAGGTTTAATCGAACCAGTAGGAGAAAGAAACCACTTCAGAAGGTTGATGCTAGCTGGCTTGGGCGACTGCTCAGACAATTTGTTTATGGCGCCTATCTGGGCATAGCTTGGCACCAGCAGCAATGTGGAACATGCACTTAACACAACCAAAGTACTTTGCCCCAATTTGCAGTGAGGTTGTCAATCTCACCGGTTTGTTGTAAACAAAGGATTAAACGTATCGTGTGGTAAAAGATATTTGTTTGTGAGAAATTAAATAATGCTTGTAGAAAGTAAATAGTAATATGAATGCAAAAGAATGGATCGGGGTCCACAGTTCACTAGAGGTGTCTCTCTATAAAGATAAATAACATGCTGGGTAAACAAATTACAGTTGGGCAATTGACAGAATAAAGAATGCAAGCAATGCATGTACATGTCATGAGGATCACTATGATATTCACTTGGGCATTACAATATAATATATAGACCGTAATCCAACTGCGTCTATGACTAACTAGTTGAATGCCTGTGCGTTGCTACGGGATCTCAAGATATTTTTCATTCACAATGCAAATGAATATTCTAAAATTTTAATAGTAATATAATTAAGCTGAGGAAAGGCAATGTGGGTTACACAAATTACATACTTGCTTTTGTCATCTATTGTCCTTTCCCTCCGACATATTGGATTCACTTTTTCCCATTGCACTGTTATTGTACTTTGTATTCACCTCACACCAACCATGTCACCGTTGTACTTCGTAGTTGCCCCCTCCAACGATATCGTCATTGTACTCCAAAAAAGTCAACTTAAAACTAAAAATTAAAATCCGAATTATAAAAAATACAATTATTCCTAAAAAATAAAAAAATCCATGTTACCACACGACATATATGATAGTAATCACTCAAATTGGAAAATATGAAAAAAAATCCAACAATCCTAATGTTAAGATGGACTGAAGCAATTTTGTAACACAAACGTCCGGATTATAGATGGATACATAGCTACTTAAGCTGACTTCACCAATTAGAGAAACAATACCTATATGTTATCTGCATCCAGCAATTGATGAGTTCCAACGTAGAATTTGTTTCCAATCCGGGCTTGTGCAAGATCTAATCGATGGTGTCTGCTGTGAACTTGAAATGTAGCAAAATTTTAGTGAGGAACATGTGTTGTGGCTATATTACAGGAGCTATTGTGTTTTCCATTTAAATTAAGAGTCCTAATATTCGATGCTATTTTGAAGAAGGTCTAACAGTATGAACATACAAGATTTATGTGATCGGATTGCACATTCAGATAGAGTGGTGACACCTTCAGAAATCATCTCAATAAAAATATTGCACAAGCTAAGATAAAAATATTTGAAAGATGTTTGGTAATAGTTGAGCATACTAACAGTCCCTTGAACTATGCTCTGATGCTCTCCATATTGGCTTGTTAATTTATTGAGCGCTATATACAAAGAACACTACTGTATAAGACATGTAAAAGAAGCCATCAAGGTAGTTTCAGCTGACACGATCTCGATGCCTCAAATTCCAAATTTGGTGTCAGCACTGTCAATTTACTTCAACAATCAGTGTAAAATAAATTTGATCTCTACAATAACTCTCTGGCAGGTGGTCAAATACAACGATTAACTATACAATATCACGTGTAGCGAAGCGGCTAAGGATTAATTTGTACAACACAAGAGGATTGCTGTCACCAATTTCTTCTAGGTGCCATTGACCAGATCTAGCCATGTGGCCATGGCTATCTCCCATCGGCCATCACATCACTCGGGAGCACGGACGATGCGGGGCTTAGAAGAGCACAAATCTGGGAAGCCTCCTTGCAACATGATTGAACAGTCTCAGCCTCTCAGGAATATATACTGCAGTATCAAGTATAGATTCAGTTTACCCTTCTCAGTTGTAGAAATCAAGCAATGCTTCAGACTTAGCCATCCTTTTGGGGCGAGGAAACATGAAAGCCACTACCCATGGATGCGTCCACCGTTGCCATGTTTTGGAAAGCGACACGCAGGGATCGGTTGAAGAGCGTCACGCGGGTCTACGGTAGGCTGGGTGATGCGGCGGCCGGAGAACTCATAGACAGCCTTGGTCCTGCTGTGCCCCGTCAGACGATGACGACAGCTGGAGCAGCTCACCGTGGACCACGCCCCCTCGAGCTCGTTGACTCATCTCCTCCCTTCACCGGTGAGGTACTTTGCCGCGACGAGCGATCCGAGCTCGTCCTGATGGCACAGATGGAATCAAGCGGGCACAGAGGAGGCATCGGCTTCAACAGGACACTGATTCAGTCGATGCTATCCTCCGAGCTCACTGGAATCGGAGCACTTTATCGAGACTCAGTCAATCGAGGAATTGCTAGTAGGGCTGGATTTTAAGCACGTGATTTTAAGATTGGAGTCTCGACCGGATCCGACTGAAGGATTTTCAAACAACGGGAGGGCTAGACCCGCGAACAGACGAAGGCTAGGACGGACGAAGACTTAAAGACCATCATCATCTCTAGCAATTTTATTTGTAGAGAAAATTAGGAAAATTGCCCGTGCGTTGCACTGGGATAGAAAATCAAATTTCATATTGCCAAATATCAATGGGTAAAAAAATCAACTTTTCTTGAAAAAACGTTGGACCAGAATTGTGGCTAGAGTTGATCGATTCACGTACAGTATAACAATTTTATTGTTCTAGATGAACGTCAAGTTCACACAACGGAAAAAAATGGTTTGACAGTTAGAAAATATATGTTGATACATTCTTATGCAATGGTTAATCCGAGCCTGGTCTCACGAAAAAGCTCGAGTCCTAAAAGCTCTAGAAATTTGCTCATGTGAGCATGCGAGTATCTATTACTTGCATAACGCAATGGAACATATGAAGAAAAAAATAGACAAGAAATACTGATGAATACTCATGGAGTAATTAAGAGGAAAAGTCTTGGTCGATTATAAGGAATGTACGCACAACGATCAAGATTAGTTATTCCTGTGTTATCACCACTGAGTGGAAGGAAAAAATTGCCATTGCTCAAGGCTGCTAATATAGAAACCATAATACGCTTGTTTAAGCTAAGAGGATCATTAGGCCAACAAAAGTACCCATCCAAAATCCAAACTGAAAGTGGAATCCGCGACACCTGTTGTTATCATCTTCAGTCCGGCGACGAACACCTCGGACAGCAGCAGGACGAGTAAAAGAATGAAAAATGGGCCAGTGCGGCAGGCCGGCAGTACACATCACTAAACTGACAGTAACCTGAGGAACTCACCAAGCAGAGATTGCGAGAGAGGATAAGCTTAAAACTCGCCCGGGATGGGTGGTGCCGCATGCGCGCAGGACCATGGTCACCACAGATACTGCCATCTCGGCCACGTCTACCATGGTCAGACTCCATGGCCAGGCCACCGCGGCTGGGAATCACCCGATTTGAGGCTGGCACCTGAGATTCCAGGCACGAGGCATGCACACACCGCGCCGCCCCCGACGCCCGACAAGATCGAAGGGAGCAGGATGACGAACTGGAACCCTAACTGTACTTTATTGGGGATGTAGAAAAATCAACCTAAGCTAGATGTACATCTGTAGACAAGCCTCCCTCTCACTGTCGGAACCGCGCGCGAAGATGTACACGACGTTTAAGAGGGGGAACAAAGATTCGGGTCCTCCACCCCCAGATCGGCTTTCTTAGCACTTCCCGGCCGCCCCTGAATTTCTCTCCGGCAAGGGAGTCCGACTGGCGGTGGCTAGGCGATCTGGAGGAAAAAGCAGACGAAAGAGGATGGCTGGTGGTCTTCGACGGAGTCGTGGCCGGCGGCACCGTCTCCGAACCGTAGTCCTCTTTTCCTGTGATCAAATAGAATCGGTTACTGAAGTTAGACGACAACTCTTAGCGTTCTTTTTTGATAGTCCGGACAGCACACGTGGACGAACGAAGCAGGGAGAGCGCCCCAGATTTTTTTTGACTTACCACGATTTTCTTGACGTACAAAACTGTTTTTTTTAACGTACCACAGTTTTCTAACCATCACGATCTTAAGAAATCTTATAGTAAAAAAGATAATTCACCCGCCGAATATCATCCGAACAATCATTGGGTATTAAGTTGCAAGCAACAGATTATCGCCTTAAGCAAAGCGTGTAATGTAAACAATATAAATGTCCTTGAACACAATATTGTTGTTTTCTCCCTAGTAGCAACATCACATCTACAATCTTAGAAGTTGTTGTCACTCTCCCAGATTACCAGAGGCATGAACCCACTATCGAGCATAAATACTCCCTCTTGGAGTCACTAGCATCTACTCGGCCAAGATATCTACAAGCAACGGAGAGCATGCAAGATCATAAACAACATAGAGATGATAAATCACAAATCAACTTGACATAGTACTCAATATTCATTCGATCCCAACAAACACAACATGTAGAATTACATAATGATGATATTGATCATGATAGGCAGCTCACAAGATCTACACATGAAGCACATGGAGGAGAAGACATCCATCTTGCTACTGCTATGGACCCGTAGTCCAAGGTAGAATACTCACACATCACTCCGGAGGCATGCGTGATGATGAAGAACGCCTCTAGTGCTGATTCCCCTCTCCGGCAGGGTGCCGAGAAGAGCTTCTGGACCCTCCCGATCTCACGTCAATGATGGTGGTGGTTTGCAGTATGTTTTCTGGAAAAGAGTTCGGGCCTAGGGTTTTCTCGTCGAGGGAAATATATAGGCAGAAGGGCAATGTCAAGGGGTGGACCAGGCGGTCACACCTCCTAGTGGCGCGGCCTAGGCTTGGCCCGCGCCACCAGCAGGTGTGGCTGGCCCCTGGTCCGTTTCCTGCTCTCCTTTCGATTCCGTCTTCGTGTTAGGCAATTAGGGACTTCAGCTTTTGTTTTGTCCAATTCCGAGAATATTTCCTGTGTAACTTTTCCGAAACACAAAAATAGCAAAAAATAGGGAACTGACACTGTGTCATCTCGTTAATAGGTTAGTTCCGGAAAATGCATAAAAATGCCACGAAGTGTAAACAAAACATAAAGCAAATGATGTATAAACAAGCATAGAGCATAAAAAGTTATAGATACGTTTGAGACGTATCAAGCATCCCCAAGCTTAACTCCTACTCGTCCTCGAGTAGGTAAGTGATAACAAAACAATAATTTTTGAGGTGACATGCACCAACATAATCTTGATCAAATGATGTCAAGCATTGAGTGCTGAGATCAAAGTACTCTAAACATGAGCATAAAAGATATAATCTTGACAATAGAACTTAGCAACCATGTTATAACATGAAAAGTAATACAAATAAAAGATCATGAGTAATAATACATTGAAAGTCAATTATTTGTTTTGAGCATATAGAAAAACATAGCAAAGTGGTATTCAGCTTGTCCCTCATGGAGTAGCAAAACATAAATGCATAGGACACCTTCAAATTTAAGAGGGCGACTCGATACAAGTAATTTGAGAACAAGCAAAACCATAATCATGAATCAATCAATAATAAATTCTGGGACTATGCACATTATACTCAGAATGACAACTATGCTCTCTTAGAAGGTGCATAAAGGTAGAAGGTGAAGACTCAACATAAAAGTAAAAGATAGGCCCTTCGCAGAGGGAAGTATTGATTGCGAGTTTTTATAAACCTTCTAAAAATTATGGTACTTACTAGCTTTGAGCTCTCGTTACCCCCATCATAGGCATCTTGAGTGTTTAAGGTTAATGTGAGTACAAATATGGGATATATGCTTGACAAATCATAAGTTGAAAATCTCATGTCCCGTGAATACGAGTACTTAAACACTGCTAGTCGACTTAGGTCCCAAGCAAGTTCTTGTCATTGTAAGCATACATGTATCATTGAGAACGCCAACGGGGTACCTCTTGCCCGATGACATGGAAACTAGCCCACATCAAAATGACAAGACAAATAGATAATGGACACCTCGACATCTCTTTTATTTACCATTAGGTATAGCATTTAATTTTGAGGTGCGTCGTCGAATGTCCACTATGGTTATGCTGTAAATTTTCACCATGAATGATGCATGGCTTAGATTAGCGGCCTGGGCATTTCTCTAACACATATACAAACTCCATGAACTCCACAAGTTTCCAACTCCTTTTCACACTGATAATGATCCATAAACAAAAGATCATAATATCAACTTAAATAGAAATAAGTGCAATGCTGAAAGCGTGTCCCATGACAGCATGGATGAGCTAACTCCCAACTTACAACTTGCAAGCATATAGTCAACATAAGAGAGCCAAAATGGTCAAGTTTATTAAGTGCAAGAAAGTAAATGTGCCATCAGGTTCGTTAGAGCTTTACTAACTAAGTTTCACATAACAGAAGTTTAATTTGGAAGATAGATAAAAGCAAGACGAATATACTTGGAATAGCAAATTACTAATAGGTATATATGGTGGACACATAGGAAAACTTTGGTTTTTGGGAGTTGGATGTACGAGATGTATTCCCTCTCAGTACATATGAAGGCTAGCAAAAGACTGGGAGCGACCAACTAAGAGAGCAATAACGGCCATAATCATGCATAGCGATAAAACATTATTAACCAAAGCATAAAGTGGTATCACAAGTCAAAAACCAAATGATCATAGAGACTTGAGGCAACTGGTTTGTAGTCAAACATGGTGTAAGCATGCGCCAAGTTAACCCAAATAAAGCATCAAAGGAGAATACCACAATAATATGCTCCCATATAATAAAAAAACGCATGATTCTTTCAAAGGCACATTAAGCAATCTCAGCCATTTGAGACAAGTCATGCTACAGTAAAAACTACTAAGCATATAATCAAAATAACATCAAGCATGACATGCAAAAGTCTAATCCACAGTCTAAACAAGCTCCCATTTGTACCACTATAGGTATGAAACTTTTTTCTCTTTTCCAACACTAATCAACCTTTTTGAAATAACTCTCAAAGATGAAAAGCAACATAGAACAGAGGTCTAAGCACACCTAGGTACAAATAATTAACAAGTTCTAAACAAAAATCAAGGTGAAAAACAAAAGCTAAACGCAGTACTAGAAAAAGAGAACACTGGTTGAACGATACGAGTGAAAACTAGAGTGTTCTTGACAATGAAAAAAAGAGTGTGCCTTCTCCAAAAGAAACATGTTGGGGTCCAACCATTTATTGCAGCAAACAAAACAAAAGAAAACTGAAAGAAAAAATTAAAGACGCTCCAAGAAAAACGCATAGAATACGAAGCAATAAAAATATAGTGTCTTGAAAGGTGACCTGATATTTGTTCATGAAGAAGGGGTGCCTCGGGGCATCCCCAAGCTTTGACGCTTGTACTTCTTGGATATTTTTGGGGTGACATGGGCATCCCCAATCTTGAGCTTTTGTCCATACTTCATCTCATCTCATTATTCTCCTTTCCCTACACTTGAAAACTTCCTTCATATAAAACTTCACACAATTTTTATTAGCAACATTAGTATATGCAAGATAGTAAATCCACTCTTTGGTTCAGTTTCAACTCAAGTATAGAACCCATTAGAGCATAGGATACTGTAGCAACTTCTCTCAAAAGTCCCATGATCAAAAGAACTAAAAAAGAAAGAGATCAAGAGGCAAACGCAAATAGTGGCAGAAATCTGTCAAAATAGAACAGATGGTAAAGATTGATTTTTTTTGAAAATCTTCTGTTGCTCAAATCGAAAAGTGCAAAACTAATGAAAGTTAGACAACAACCTGGGGCATGTGCACAAGAAATTGCAGATCAAACAGACATCCTGAGAATTTTCACGAATTTTTACGGTACAACGCAGAAATCTGTTTCAGGACAGCAACTTCCCCAAATCTTACCTTCCTCCAATTAGAGGTTCTTCTTGGCACAAAAACAAAATAAAATGATAAGGAGAGGTCATTACAGTAGTAATAACTTCCAAGACTCAAAAAAAAGAAAAAGTACTGACAATTAAACATTGGGTTATCTCCCAAGAGTGCTTTTCTTTAACGCCTTTGAGCTAGGTGCAGAAAGTGGAAATCAAGTATTTTCAAAAGAAGAAACATTAAGATCAATTGTTTCCTCGATAACATCACTTGTCACATTAGGCACTTTAGATGCCCCTGAAGATGATTCAATACAAAACACTCTTAGTTGAACTAAAAGTTTTACCAATCTTAAAAACATTCTGCGGTTTTGGTACAGACACCTTGGGAACATACATAAATTTTTGCTCTTTTCCAACAAAAGCTTTCTCCTTCTTAAACTTAAGAGAAGAGAAAGTTGATCCTAAAGTTTCCATATCTTCCTCTAATTTGCCAATCCTAAGGTTTTGACTATCATGGATAGTGCTAACCTCTAAAGCAGTGATTCTCTTACCGATACTTTCTATCAATTCATTAACCTGGCTAGCGTTATCAAGGAGATTTGACATATTTTTCTCTAGAGAACTCAATTTTTCTATAACTTATCCCAAAGTGATCTCAGTTTTTAACAATATTAATAGGTGGTACTCCCACTAAACTTTCAATTAAAGTGCATGCTTCCAAAGCAGGAGTACCCAAAAAATTACCCCTTGCGAGAGTATCAAGAACATACCTATTCCAACTAGATATACCAACATAAAAATTCCTAAGAACGATCATGGTAGAATGCTTTTTTGTACATCTATGATGGGCATCACTAATTCTATACCAAGCATCTTTCAAAATTTCTCCCCCTTTTTGCTTAAAAGTACGAACCTCAACTTCAGGATTACTCATTCTAGCAAGACTAAAAGCAGACAAGCAAAAGTAACAACTATAAAAGAACTAATTTATTTTGTATTTTTGATAAAAATATGCAAGCAAAAATAAAGTAAATAAAGTAAGCAAAACAATAACAAAGTAAAAAATTGGAAGCGAGAGACTCCCCTTGCAGAAATCCTCTTTCTCCCCGGCAATAGCACCAGAAAAATGCTTGATTGGTGGTGCTAGCCACCCAGTTGGGAACCCCAAGAGGAAGGTATGATGAGCACAACGGCAATTTTCCCTCGACTGTGAAACCAAGGTTTAATCAAACCAGTAGGAGAAAGAAACCACTTCCGAAGGTTGATGCTAGCTGGCTTTGGCAACGGCTCAGACAATTTGTTTATGGCGCCAATCTGGGCGTAGCTTGGCACCAGCAGCAACGTGGAACCTGCACACAACACAACCAAATTACTTTACCCCAACTTGCAGTGAGGTTGTCAATCTCATCGGTTTGCTGTAAACAAAGGATTAAACGTATCATGTGGTAAAAGATATTTATTTGCGAGAAAGTAAATAATGCTTGTAGAAAGTAAACGGTAATATGAATGTAAAAGAATGGATCGGGGTCCACAGTTCACTAGATGTGTCTCTCCATAAAGATAAATAACATGCTGGGTAAACAAATTACAGTTGGGCAATTGACAGAATAAATAATGCAAGCAATGCATGTACATGTCATGAGGATCACTATGAGATTCACTTGGCATTATAACATAATACATAGACCGTAATCCAACTGCGTCTATGACTAATAATCCACCCGCCGGATATCTTGGCCGAGTAGATGCTAGTGACTCCAAGAGGGAGTATTTATGCTCGATAGTGGGTTCATGCCTCTAGTAATTTGGGGGAGTGATAGAAACCTCTAAGTTTGTAGATGTGCTATTTCTACTAGGGAGAAAACAACAATCTTGTGTTCAAGGACATTTGTATTGTTTACATTATGCACTTTGCTTAAGGTGATAATCTGTTGCTTGCAACTTAATACCCCATGGTTGCTCGGATGACATCCGGAGGGTGGATTATTAGTCATAGATGCAGTTGGATTACGGTCTATGTATTATGTTGTAATGCCCAAGTGAATCTCATAGTGATCCTCATGACATTTGTATGCTTTCTATATTCTATCAATTGCCCAACTGTAATTTGTTTACCCAGCATGTTATTTACTTTATGGAGAGACACCACTAGTGAACTGTGGACCCTGGTCCATTCTTTTACATTTCTATTACCGTTTACCATTTACTCACTTTATTTACATTCTTGCAAATTACTATCTTTTACCACTCGATATGCTTAATCCTTTGTTCACAACAAACCGGTGAGATTGACAACCTCACTGTAAGTTGGGACAAAGTACTTGGTTGTGTTGTGTGCAGGTTCCACATTGCTGCTGGTGCAAAGCTAAGCCCTGGACAAGTTTTCTGGCGCCATTGTCCGGAGTTGTCGCAAAGCTAGCGGGCATCAACCTTCAGAAGTTTGGTTCTTTCTCCTACTGGTTCAATAAACCTTGGTTTCACAACTGAGGGAAGACTTGCTGCTGTGTTCATCATAACCTTCTCTTTGGGTTTCCAACTGGGTGTTTATATATAAAAAACTCCTACATCAACACCGCACCACCAACAAGTTTTCTGGCGCCGTTGCCAGGGAGAAAGAAGATATTTGCAAGGGGAGTCTCTCACTTCTAATCTTTTACTTTGTTATTGTTTTGCTTTATTTTATTTTTGCTTGCATCTTTTTATCAAAAATACAAAAAAAATTAGTTCCTTTATAGTTGTTTTTACTTGTCTGCTTTTAGTTTTGCTAGAATGGGTACTCCTAAGAACACCAAGTTGTGTGATTTTACTAGCACCAATAACAATGATTTTATCTACACTCCTATTGCGCCACCTGCTCCTGAGGCAAATTTTTATGAGATTAAGCCTGCTTTGTTGAATCTTGTTATGAAAGAGCAGTTTTCTGGTGTTAGTACTGATGATGCTGCAGCTCATCTCAACAATTTTGTTGAGCTATGTGAGATGCAGAAGTATAAGGATGTAGATGGTGATATTATTAAGCTTAAGTTGTTTCCTTTCTCTTTAAAAGGAAGAGCTAAGGATTGGTTGCTATCTTTGCCTAGAAATAGTATTGATTCTTGGGTTAAGTGTAAGAATGCTTTTATTGGAAAATATTATCCTCCTACTAAGATTATAGCTTTGCAAAGTGATATTATGAAGTTTAGACAGTTTGATAATGAACATGTTGCTCAAGCTTGGGAAAGAATGAAATCTATGATAAAGAATTGCCCCATTCATGGACTGACTACTTGGATGATTATCCAAACCTTTTATGCAAGACTAAATTTTTCTTCAAGAAATCTATTGGATTCAGCTGCTGGAGGTACTTTTATGTCCATCACCTTGGGCGCCGCAACAAAGCTTCTTAACAACATGATGGTAAATTATTCTGAGTGGCACACTGAGAGAGCTCCACAAGGTAAGAAGGTAAATTTTGTTGAGGAAACCTCTTCCTTAAGTGATAAGATTGATACTATTATGCTTATGCTTGCTAATGATAGAGCTCATGTTGATCCTAATAATGTTCCTTTGGCCTCTTTGGTTGCTCAAGAAGAGCATGTTGATGTAAATTTCATTAGAAATAATAATTTCAACAATAGTGCTTATAGGAACAATTTTGGTAGCAACAATTATAGGTTGTATCCATCTACCAATGGTAATGGTTATGGTAACTCTTATGGTAATTCTTCCAACAACACTAGGGCGTGCCCTTTGAGCTTGAAGTCATGCTCAAGGACTTCATCGGTAAGCAAACTGCTTTTAACAAGTCTATTGAGGAAAAGTTGGGTAAAATTGATATTCTTGCTTCTAAATTTGATAGCCTTGCTCTTGATGTGAAAGAAATAAAGCAAGACCTTGAATGCCATTCAAGTTAGAATTGATGAAAATGTTAGGATGTTAGCAGAATTGCATGCCAGGTGGGAAAGAGAAGATGAGATGGCTAGAAATATGATGGTATGTACTATTAACACCTCTATTAATGTTGCTTCAAATTCTAACAATCCTCTTACTTTGATTGGTGTAGAGAAAACTCCTACTCCTTGTGCAAAAAAGCCTAAAACTGCAAAAACTTTTTCTACAAAAAGTGCTGAAATTTTTCGGAGTATGGGAGATGATAGCTCTACTTCTTTTAATGATTTTGATATTGATGGTTGCAATATCTCTGAAGTTATTTTGTTCTTGCAAAAGCTTGCTTTGAGTCCTAATGCTAGTTCTATGAATGTTGCTTTTATAAAGCATATGACAAATGCTCTCATGAAAATTAGGGAAGAAAAGTTGAAACAAAAGGTTTCTATTCCCAAGAAGTTAGAAGATGGTTGGGAGCCCATCATTGATATGAACGTGAATGATTTTGATTGCCATGCTTTATGTGATCTCTGTAAAAGTATTTCTATTATGCCTAGAAAGATTTATGATATGCTTGGTTTACCACCGCTTGAAACTTGTTATTTTGATGTTGCTAAGAAGAAACCTTTGGAAAGGATTAATGATGTTCTTATTATGGTTAACAATAACCTTGTTCCCATTGATTTTCTTGTTATGGATATTGAATGCAATGCTTCATGTCCTATTATTTTGGGAAGACCTTTTCTTAGAACTGTTGGTGCCATCATTGATATGAAGGAAGGCACCATTAATTATCAATTCCCACTCAAGGAAGGTATGGAACACTTCCCTAGGAAGAGAAATAGATTAATTTTTGACTCTATTCTTAGAGCAAATTACAAACTTGATGCTTCATCGCTTGATATTACTTGATTTCCAGTTTCTGCGCCTAGCTTAAAGGCGTTAAAGAAAAGCATTCTTGGGAGATAACCCAATATTTTCTTTTCAGTAATTTTTCTTTTATTTGAGTCTTGTAAGTTATTACTAGTGTAATGACCTCCCCTTATCATTTTTATTTCGTTTTTGTGCCAAGAAGAACCTCTAATTTGAGAAAGGTAAGATTTGGGGAAGTTACTGTCCTGAAACAGATTTCTGTGCTGCACCGTAAAAATTCGTGACAATTCTCAGGATATCTTTTTGATCTGCAATTTATTGCGCATATGCCCCAGGTTATTTCCAAACTTTTATTAGTTTTGCACTTTTCAATTTGAGCAACAGAAGGTCCTCCGAAAAATCAATCTTTGTCAGCTGTTCTGTTTTGACAGATTTCTGCCACTATTTGTGTTTGCCTCTCGATCGCTTTATTTTTGAGTTCTTTTGATCACGGAACTTTTGAAGAAGTTGCTACAGTATCTTATGCTTTAATGGATGGTATATTTGAGTTTTAAACTGAACCAAAAGAGTAGATTTACTATCATGCTTACACTAATATTGCTAATAGAATTGTGTGAAGTTTTGTACGAAGGAAGTTTTCAAGTGTAGGGAATGGAGAGAGATGAGATGAGATAAAGTATGGACAAAAGCTCAAGATTAGGGATGCCAATGTCACCCCAAGAAATATACAAGAGGTACAAGCGTCAAAGCTTGGGGATGCCCTCGAGGCACCCCTTCTTCATCGGCAAAAATCAGGCCACCTTTCAAGACACTATATTTTTATTGCTTCATATTTTATGCATTTTTCTTGGAGCGTCTTTACTTTCGCTTTCAGTTTTATTTTCTTTTGTTTTATGCAATAAATGGTTGGAATCCAAAAAAAATTCTTTTGGAGAAGACACACTCCGTTTTTCATTGCCAAGAACACTCTAGTTTTCACTCTTATCGCTCAACGAGTGTTCTCTTTGTCTACTACTGCTTTTAGCTTTCATTTTTTGCCTTGATTTTTGTTCAGATCTTGTTATATCTTTGCATCAAGATGTATTTAGACCACTGGTTTATGTTGGTTTTCATCAAAAGTGTTGTTTCAAAAAGGTTTGAATGGTGTTGGAAAAGAGAAAAAAGTTTCATGCCTATAGTGGTACAAATGGGAGCTTGTTTAGACTGCGGCTTAGACTTTTGCATGTCATGCTTGATGTTTTTTTGATAGTATGCTTAGTAGTTTTTGCTGTAGCATTACTTGTCTCAAATGACTGAGATTGCTTAATGAGCCTTTGAAAAAATCATGCGTTGTTTTTATTATATGGGAGCATGTTATTTTTGTTTTCTCCTTTGATGCTTTACTTGGGTTGACTTGCACTACTAGGAAAACCCTTATCCATGGGCCCATTATCTGTGAAGCACTAAGTTTCGGTGCTCCACGGATAAGTATCCGTGGCACACCAAATACAGGTGCTCCACAGATATCATCTTACCCGTGGCGCACCTCAGAAAGGATGCGCCATGGATAAGTGGGCCCCACCGAGCACCAGGGCCTGGGGTGTCAGGCCCCCATATCTGTGGCGCATGCACTTTGGGTGCACCACGCATAATGTGTATACCCGTGGCGCACCACATATACATGCGCCACGGATATTTGTGGCCCCATCCTCTGAAAAAGGTGGCAGACATATCCGTGGAGCACCACTTTGAGGTGCGCCACGGGTATATATATCCGTGGAGCACCATTCTGAGGTGCGCCACGGATATGTTGTACCTACCACCATAAAGGTGCCATTTCCCCTACCTCCCACTCCAAGCCCCCCACTCCCATAGATCTAGCTCTAGCTCTAGTTCCTCTTCTCTCTCCACCCCCATTTTCTTCAACTATTTCTCCATTTTAGGTAGCTAGCCAAAACTTGGATTTGGATAGATATGTAAGGGTTGACTTCCTCCTCCTCCCCTCCCACACATATATATATATATCTAGCTCTCCTCCCAACTAGCTAGCACATATCTTGTCTCCCTCAATAGTTTGGCTCTCTGCTCACAGATTCATCGGTATAACTTGTCTAATAGGTGAGTATATGGTTGGATGAAAACATGTATGCTTGTTTCCTTGTGGCGGCCAACGCGCGGCGCACGTATGGCGGTATGTGATATATATGGCATATGTGCATGTTTTGTATGTGATCGAGAGGGGCATGGATGCTTGTGTATGGTTTGTGCAGGTACCGGCGCGTGGTGCATATTTGTTTCAATATAGTACTTTTATACTTTTTGAAATATGGTTTTTGTAAAAACAAAAAAGAGTGGGAGGTCCAGGGTTCGAACCTGGCACCTCCCTATATCAAACAGCCAGCGCGCAGATGAACCACTGGGCTATGTGCATGTTGCTGTCAACATAGCACTTCTATTTCTTTTGAACTACACACTGATATGCGTGGCGCATCTCTCCCCCACACTTAGCACTAAAACGGTCTGCCGGCGCATCTCTCCCCCACTTAGCCGCGCGCGCATCTCCCCCCTCTCGAACCCTAGCTCGCCGCCGCCGCGCTCGCCTCCACTACGCTACACCGCGGACGCCGAGCTCGCGTCCACTCGCCGTGCCGCGCCCGCCTCACTCGCCTCCACTCGCCGCGCCGCGCCCGCCTCGCTCGCCTCCACCGCCCTCGCCCTCGCCTCCGCTCCGAGCCACCGCGCTCACCTCCGCTCCACTGCCCCGCCCTGCTCGCTCACCGGACTTGCGCTTTGCTCGCTGGACTTGCGCTTTGCCCCTCCTCTCGCCTCCGACTCCGACCGCGCCGCCGCCGCCGAAGCTAGCGTTCCGGCTGCTGCGGATCTGCTCCCTCCGCTTGCTCCTTGTTCCGGGATAGACCGTCCGCTCGCATCTCCGACCCCGGCGCCTCCTATCCGGCGGGCCCCAAAACCCTAGAGTTTCGCCATGGCAGGTACGCACGCGAGACCCCCCATGTACGCTATGGTACCATGGTTGGATCGGGAAGGACTTGCGCTTTGCTCGCTCGCTGCAGCTCATAGGCACTGCCTAAGCTTAGATCTCCGGAGTTGGTGGAGCGATCTGCCGGGATCCCTGCAGAAGGTCCGTTTGAGCATAAATATGCAATCACAGTGTCCATGTTGATAAAGCTTAGTGTGTGGCTAATTCTCAGTCAAGTTTCTGTAGTATGCAATTTGTTATTCTGCATTTCTAAGTGCATTCAGAAAATGCTACTGTTCTTGATAGAGGACAAATAATATCATAATGTGCATTCAGAAAATGCTACTGTTCTTGAGCTATTTTTATTTTAGCAGATAATTAAGAGAAAAACATTATCTAATGGATGTTTGTGAACACTAAATATAGGGCTAGAACAAACTGTAGTTCTATAACTAATGTAAGTAGCAGCCAGGTGATAATGATACTTAAGTCCGCACTCCCGTTTTACAAGACCTCACATTAGAATTGCTGTTCTACTGTTAGCTATTTACTGTGAACTTTTTATTGCCTATGACATGCTTACTGTGAACTTTTTACTGTGATGATGAATATTTGATGATGAATCTGTGAGCATGTTGTCGACATGTTGTCGACAACCGTGTGTTGGAAAGGCACATTTTGTGCTTTTTTTGTGTGAATTGTTTACAGGTTTTTGAAAATAAGTGCCTATTACTCGCGAAATGTTGATTGATTTTTGTTTCGGTGAGAAATAAGCACTCCTAGGTAGCCATTTATAGGGGAGGTGCTGTCGAATTTTTTGATCGATTATTTGTTGTACTAAACATTTTTCTCTCTGCTTTTAGGTATGCCTCCGCCGCCATGGTGCGCCGCAAGATCACCACCTACGCTATGATGAGCCGATGCCCACCACCACCCCCTTCCCCTCCGACGCCGCCTCCAACTCCGCCACCTCCAGTGTCCGATGGCGAGGAGGAAGAAGTCCCTGAGGTGGACTACCCAGAGGACGAAGAAGAAAATGACCGCCTGGAGGCAGAAGTCCAGGCGGAAATCGACGACATGGAGTGGGCCATCTCGGACCCCGAGAATGAAGAACATGCGGCCATCCACGCCTCGTGGCGTTCTCTGCGGATGGAGAACAAGGAGGCGGCACGCGACGACGAGTTGGACGGCCTACTTCTTGAGTCGGGGCTCAAGGAGTCCCGCGACCGCCACGCGACGGAGGAGGGAGCGCGCGACTTCATGGAGTTGGAGCGGCGGCGCCTCTTGGCGCTACTCGTGGAGGACTCCGGTCGCCTCCACAAGATTGTGGAGGATGACTTCCTCCCCGCCCCCGCCGCCGCACGAGATGCTCGATCGGGCCTAGCAGCGACGAAGAAGGGGCCAACGACGACGAGGCGGGCCCCTCTAGGCGCTAGAACTGTTTTTTCATATTATGAACTGCTTATATATGATCATATGAACTGCTATGTTTTATTCTAGGCTTATGAATCCTTGCCATAGTATTTGTGATCATGCAAGCATGCTTTTGAACTTTGTCATTCCTTTCGTTGCATAACATATATACTCCATTCTAGGCTTATATATGATCGATCGTCATCCATGCTATGTTTTATTCTAGGCTTATGAATCCTTGCCATAGTATTTGTGATCATGCAAGCATGTTTTTGAACTTTGTCATTCCTTTCGTTGCATAACATATATACTCCATTCTAGGCTTATATATGATCGATCGTCATCCATGCTATGTTTTATTCTAGGCTTATGAATCCTTGCCATAGTATTAGTGATCATGCAAGCATGTTTTTGAACTTTGTCATTCCTTTCGTTGCATAACATATATACTCCATTCTAGGCTTATATATGATCGATCGTCATCCATGCTATGTTTTATTCTAGGCTTATGAATCCTTGCCATAGTATTTGTGATCATGCAAGCATGTTTTTGAACTTTATCATTCCTTTCGTTGCATAATATATATACTTCATGTCTATACAGAGATGGCGAAGTGGTACGTGGTGTACAGTGGTCGGGTTCTAGGAGTCTACGAGGAGTGGGAGGACTGCCAGGCACAGGTGACCAACTTCAGCGGCAACTGCTACAAAGGGTAGACAAGAGAGCTCGCGGTCTCCAAGTGGAGGAGACACGTGTGGAAGAAGAATCGGATGAAGTTCTTGATCATGGTCTTGATCTTGCTCATCGTCGTCGCCGGTGTGATCTATTCGAACTTTTTTTCAATGTTGGACTTGCTTATATATGATCGATCGTCATCCATGCTATGTTTTATTCTTGGCTTATGAATCCTTGCCATAGTATTTGTGATCATGCAAGCATGTTTTTGCACTTTGTCATTCCTTTCGTTGCATAACATATATACTACATGTCTATAGAGAGATGGCGAAGTGGTACGTGGTGTACAGTGGTCGGGTTTTAGGAGTCTACGAGGAGTGGAAGGACTGCCAGGCCCAGGCCGGTGACCAACTTCAGCGGCAACTACTACAAAGGGTACAAGACAAGAGAGCACGCGGTCTCCAAGTGGAAGAGACACGTGTGGAAGAAGAATCGGATGAAGTTCTTGATTATGGTATCGATCTTGCTCATCGTCGTCGCCGGTGTGATCTATTCGTTCATATAGTAGTCTAAGTGATATGTAACTCCATATATAATATGTAATGATCAAAGTTGTACTTGTGTAATGATTCGTCGACACTTCACCATGTATTTCGACACTTGACTTTATATTGATGTCTTTCGACACTTGACTTCATATTGATGTATTTTGGTGAATTCCAGTGTTACTGATGTGTATATCTTTGCATTTCTGCTGTATACTGTATATTTTTGTGCTATATACTGTGTATTTCTGCTGTATTCTTGAAAAAAATACAAATAGAAAACATACCAGTGGAGCACCAATTGGGTGCGCCGCAGATATTATGCATGGCGCACCCCTTCTAGGTGCTCCACTGATAGGACACTTAACCGTGGCGCACGTGGGCGTGCGCCACGGGTAATAAATACCAGTGGCTTGATATGCGTGGCGCACCACAGGTGCGCCACTGAAGGCCAAAGAGGTGCGCCACAGATAAGGGTTTTCCTAGTAGTGTTGGCACATGCTTACAACATGTTTGACTCTAAAAAGTCGCCATATAGCCTCTATGATCATTTGTTTTTGACTTGTGATACCACTTTATGCTTTGGTTAATGATGTTTTGTCACTATGCATGATTATGGCTCTCTTAGTTGGTCGCTCCTAGTCTTTTGATAGCCTTCATTTTATACTGAGAGGGAATACTTCTCGTGCATCCAACTCCCAAAAACCAACTTTATCCAATGTGTCCACCATACATACCTATTAGCAATTTGCTATTTCAACTACATTCGACTTGCTTTTATCTATCCTTCAAATTAAACTTTTTGGTGTTATGTGAAAATTAGTCAGTAAAGCTCTCATGAACCTGACGACACACTTTACTTTTCTTGTATTTATTAATTTTGACCATTGTGGCTCTCTTATGTTGACGTTATGCTTGCAAATTGTAAGTTGGAGGTTAGCCAACGATGTCGTCATGGGGCAAGCTTTCAACATTGCACTTTCTCTCATTTAGTTGATATCGTGATCTTTTGTTTATGGATACTCGCGATGTGAAATAAGTTGGAAACTTGTAAGCTCACGGAGTTCGTATATGTGTTAGAGAAACACCTAGGCCACTAATCTAAGCCATGCATCATTCATGGTGGAAATTTACAGCATGCCCATAGTGGACATTCAACGACGCATCTCACAATAAAAAGCTATTCCAATGGTAAAAGAGATGCCGAGGTGTTCATTGTCTGTTTGTCTTGTCATTTTGATGTGGGCTTGTGATACGTCTCCAACGTATCCATATTTTTTGATGCTCCATGCTTATTTTTACACCATTTTCTTAGTGTTTCGTTACACTTCGTGGCACTTTTATGCATTTTCTGGAACTAACCTATTAACAAGTCGCCACAGTGCCAGTTCCCTATTTTCTGCTATTTTTCTGTTTCTCTGGAACTAACCTATTAACAAGCCGTGCCCCCTATGTGTGAGACCGTCTCGGTCCACTCCTGACGATGCCCCTTCGCCTATAAAGACCCCCCGACGGGAAAAAACCTAAATACCCGATCAGTTTTCCAGAACACATCGCGATCCGCCGCCACCGTCGACCCAAATATCGGGAGGGTCCAGAAGCTCTTCCCGGCACCCTGCCGGAGAGGGGAATCACCACTGGAAGTCTTCTTCATCGCCATGCTTGCCTCCGGGGCGATGAGTGAGTACTCTACCTTGGACTATGGGTCCATAGCAGTACCTAGATGGTTGTCTTCTCCACCATGTGCTTCATGTTTAGATCTCATGAGCTGCCCTACATGATTGAGATCACCGTTATGTAATTCTACATGTTGTGTTTGTTGGGATCCGATGAATATTGGTGTTATGATTGAGTTGCTATACTGAAATATATCTCATGTTATCTCTATGCTGTTTATGATCTTGCATGCTCTCCGTTGTTAGTAGCTATCTTGGCCGAGTAGTTGCTAGTGACTCCAAGAGTGGGTATTTATGCTCGATAGTGGGTGCATGCCTCTATTTAATCTGGGGGAGTGACAGAAACCTCTAAGGTTGTAGATGTGCTGTTGCTACTAGGGGGAAAACAACATTCATATGCTCGAGGGCATATGCTTTGTTTACATTACACACTTTGCTTAATGCAGTTATCTATTGTTCGCAACTTAATACTCATGGGGTGTTCGGACGATATCCCTGTGAGTGGATTATTAGTCATAGATGCAGTTAGATGGCGGTCTATGTATCTTGTTGCAATGCCCAGAGTAAATCTCATAGTGATCCTCTCATCATATGCATGTTGTCTTTATTCTATCAATTGCCCAACTGTAATTTGTTTACCCAGCATGTATTATTTTATCTTATGGAGAGACACCGCTAGTGAACTGTGGACCCCGGTCCTATTTCCTTTATATTGCTATCACCTGTTTACTTTACTCGCATTGTTTACTTTACTCGCATACTATTATCACTTTCCACTCGATACGCTCATACCCTTTGTTTCAAGCAAACCGGTGAGATTGACAACCTCATCGTAAGTTGGGAACAAAGTATTTGGTTGTGTTGTGTGCAGGTTCCACGTTGCCGCTCGCAAAGAAAAGCTTGGACGAGGCGCCTTATAAATTGTCTGGAGCTGTCGCAAGCTAGTGGGCATCACCTTCAGTCATTTGGTTGTTTCCTCTCCTAATCGACAAACCTTGGTTTCTTACTGAGGGAAAATCTTGCTGCTATATTTGTCACACCTTCCTCTTGGGGTTCTCAACGGGCCGGTCATTTACTCGGCATCAAGCATATTTTCTGGCGCTGTTGCCAGGGAGGAAAAAGAAGACTTCTGCGAGGGGAGTTTTTCGCACGCACATCCTTTACTTTGTTTTAAGTTTTGCTTTACTTTATTTTTACTTGCACCGTTTTATCAAAAACCCAAAAAAATTAGAATCCTTGATAGTTGTTTTTACTTGTCTGCTTTTAGTCTTGTTAGAATGAGTAATCCTGAAGTTGAAGTTCGTACTTTTAAGCAACAAGGGGGAGAGAGCTTGAAAGATGCTTGGTACCGTATTAGCAATTCTCATCATAGGTGTACAAAGAAGCATTCTACCATGATCCTCCTTAGAAATTTTTATGTTGGTATAACTAGTTGGTATAGGTACGTTCTTGATACTCTTGCAGGAGGTAATTTTTTGGGTACCCCCGCTCTTGAAGCATGCACTTTAATTGAAAGTTTAGTGGGAGTATGATACGTCCATTTTGCATCACTATTTTGTATCATAATTTACTATTATTCATTGATATATTTCATATTTAGAGATGATACTTACGTTGTTTCCTCTGTTTTTACATGTTTGATGATCATTGGAGGATTTGCTGCCGGAGTCAGGATTCTGCTGGAAAAGGACCGTCAAGACACCATATTTCGGAAGATCAGGAAAATTCCAAAAAAATACCAGAAAATTATATTTTACCAAAAGACTTCGGAAGCCAGAAGGAGGAGTCGAGAGGAGCCAGAGGGTAGCCTCACACATAGGGGGCGCGGCCTGGCCCCTGGCCGCGCCGGCCCTGTGTGAGGGCACCCTGGCCCACTCCAGGTCTCGCCCCTTCGCGTACTTCATCGTCCCCGAAAACCTAAGTCAAGGGGGGGGGGGGGGGCTCAGAGATAGACACCGCCGCCTCTACGGGGCGAAAAACACCAGAGAGAGAAAAGCTCTCCGGCAGGGAGAAATCTGCCGGGGAAATTCCTTCCCGGAGAGGGGAGATCGTCGCCATCATCATCACCATCGCACCGGACTTCATCGGGATCATCATCTCCATCACCAGCACCTTCATCTCCACCATCACCTCGCCATCCCACTGTAACATCTTGAGTTGAATCTTGTCAAATTCTTAGGGGAAACTTTCCCGGTGTTGATTACTCTTGTGGTTGATGCTATTGAGTGGAACCATCGAATTAAGGTTTATATTCAGATTGTTATTTACCATTATTTCACCTCTGATCATGATCCATATGATGTCTTGTGAGTAGTTCGTTTAGTTCTTGAGGACATGGGAGAAGTCAAGTCGTTAGTAGTGGAATTATGTTGAGTAATATTTAATGGTTTGATATTTATTTGTTGTGGTGCTATTTCACTAGTGGTGTCATGTGAACGTCGACTACATGATACTTCACCATTTATGGGCCTAGTGAGATGCATTGTGTATTTGGCTACCAATTGTGGGGTTGCTGGAGTGACAGAAACCTAAACCTCCATTGGGAAACCATTGCACCAGGGAGCGTAGGATCTTAGAGTTTAAGGCTGTGGTTAGATTTATCTTAATTACTTTCTTGTATTTGCGGATTCTTGCAGGGGGTATAATCACAAGTGTGTATTTATCCTAGTAAGGGTAGTGCGCTAGCACAGGTTCACCCCCATAACACTTATCAAACCAGTAAAGATTATTTAGCGGAATGAAGCGAAAGCACTTGACAGAAACTCCCGTGTGTCCTCGAGAACGTTTGGTCATCATAAGTTACACCACCGGCTTGTCCTTTGCAGAAGAAAGGATTGGGCCACTTGCTGCAATTATTACTACTGTCTTTTATTTACTCGTACTTTATTTATTTGCACTGCTAAATACCCCTGAAAACTGTTTGCTAGTATTTACAGTGAAACCTTGATCAAAACCACTTGTCAACACCTTCTGCTCCTCATTGGGTTCGACACTCTTATTTATCGAAAGTACTACGATACACCTCCTATACTTGTGGGTCATCAAGACTATTTCCTGGCGCCGTTGCCGGGGAGTGACGCGCTATTGAAGAGTGGAATTGGTAAAGGTAACCGTTACTATGAGTATTGATTTTATTTTTATCTTTTACTTTTATTTTACTTTGCTATGGAAAACTCTCCATTTGGTTTCCTATTTGGGAACACTTCTACTACTACTGCACATGTGGATGAACCACCACCACCACCACCTGCTGAATTAGCCCCTTTTAAAATACCTACAAAAATTGTTGGGCGTGTTATGGATAACTGCTATTCAGGAGATGGAACTGTCCAGCCAGGAGATCACTTACTATTTATACATGAATTATGCGAGTTGTTCAGGTGTGCAGGTATTTCACCAAGCCAGGTCAAGAAGAAGCTATTCTCTTTATCATTGAAAGGCAGAGCTGAGGAGTGGTACCGACTGCTCCAAGATGGTCCATCTATTGTATGGGAGGAGATTGTATCTCTCTTTTATTCCAAGTTTTATCCTCCAAGTGAAATTAATAAAGATCGTAATCGGATATATAACTTTTGGCCTCATGATGGAGAGAGTATTGCCCAAGCGTGGGGGAGATTGAAGTTACTAATGCTCAAATGCCCTATGTCGTCGTGGTGAAACAACATATGCCATAGGATGGCTTAAATGGGGGCCGACTAGATGCTGGAGGATTCGGGAGAGGGGAACGAGCTAAAAAGCACGACAGAAAGAGACACTGATCTACCCAGGTTCGGGGCTCTCGTAAGGAGATAACACCCCTACTCCTGCTCTACTGATTGTATATATGGATCGATGTAGTACACCACAACGGTGCTTCCAAGCTCTCTGCTAGAGAAGGAAGACGAACTGGTAAGTGTAAGAGTACAGAGTGATCAACCAACCTTCAACCCTTTACCAGGGCTCCCTATGCCACCTTATATAGTGGTGGCCGGGGTTACAACGGTCATACAAGACCACAAGACAAGGGCTACACTCCAAACAGGAGCTGGTGGCGATGGCAGAGACCCTTGACTTCGCCCCTGATTGCTCTCGATGGGACGCCTTATCCCTGTACCTTGTACCTCTTGAACTGTGGCCTTACCTCCGTGCGGTAAGCTCGTACTTGTGCACAGTGAGGGTAGGTAACCTCCACTGTGCACCCTGCCATCTTACTCTGCTACCATGCTTGGATGTTTTCTTCCTTGATTGTAGGGATGTGACACCTTGGTTGACTTAAGCATCCCGGATATGACCGTTGGCCATACCCAGGACTTATATGCCGGACCAACGACCTACGAGGGTCGGGTAATCCGGCCTCCCCTGCTCCTGCACAACACACCAAATAGTTAGGCCGGCATATCTGAGTATATGCCGGCACACATATATCAGTATTCCGGCTATGCCGGCATATCCAGACACCAGCCGGGATACACATTATATGCCGGCCTGGCCGATGCTCTTATATTCCAGCCAGGCCCTTCCTTGATAACCCGGCATAAAGTCAATCATAGACCTTGTGTCTCTCTAGTCTCTTGACCCTACCGGGGGTCATCCCCCCGACACTAGTCCCCGAAGCTGCCGAGGTTCCCCAGTCATAACGGTGGAGCCTTGACAGGTTCAACATACCTTTCTTCATTATGCCCCGGCGATCAGATTATATGCCGGCACATCTGCACATATCCCGGCCTCTGTTCCTGTTCCAAAACTTATTCCGGCCGGTCCCGAGGGTATTCCGGACGGAACATATACATCGGGCAATTAATCCGACATATAGACGAGTCTTCCTCGAGAAGCCATGTCCGACAGCTTTGCATCGAAACTTGTAACTGCCCTGCCACCTCGAACGATCACCCACGATGTGACGGTTCACAGTGCAGCAGTTACTTCTCGCCGTCATGGCACGGTTACAGGAACCGCCGCCCCACTCTGTGCCGCCACGTGGCGCCTCGCCGCAGAAACGGTCGGGGGAGTGGAGCACTCCCACGATCCCCATGACCCTGCCTCTTCGCTATAAACAGGGCGGCGGGGGTAAACGTATCTTTTTACCCCCCACCACCATCGTCTTCCTCGCCTTCCTCGCCTGCTACTCTGCCTCCTGCGCTCCACCGCCGGTCCGAAGAGCAGCATCGCCGCCGCAGCCGACCTGCTCCCCGCCGACGCCGACGCCCGACGACGCACGGCATCACCTTTGACGACGCCGCCGCCGCCGCCTCTTCTCTCTGCAGCATTGCAGGGAGATTGGATCTTCCTGCACGCTCGCCGCCGCTCCATCGTCGCCGGCCAAGCTCCGGTGAGACCTCCCTCTGTTCTTCCTCTTTCACGCCTTTTACAACTTCGCACCGATAGCCCCGCTTGCACAGATCTGCCTCGGTCTCAGAGCTAGTTTTCCCTTTGATTCGACTAGCATTGCTAGGCAACGCTCGCAGGTGTTCATCTTTAGGAGTTTTACCCTTATTTGCTTCCTATTTTACCTGCCTCGGTAGATCTTCTATTCCTGCTAACATCTGTGAGAGTGGTATGCCGGAGAGACTAACCTCCCTCTTTTCTCCGGCCTTGATAGGAATAACATCACGGGACTCCGGCTCTCACGCCTTATCCCGGCCACTAAGATGGCATCTTCAAGCATGACGGCTACCTCGGCCTCTGAGGAAGATACCTCGGCCCGAGCTCAAGGACGCTCCGGCTGGGAGGGGTCGGAGGTTACTCCGGCCGACATATCCTGGGTCACCTCCACCAGGAGAGTCCCGGAGGGCGTAGCATGCCGGCTACCCGCGGGAGAAACTGTGCCGGCACCTGAACCCGGCGAACGCGTCGTCTTCATCGCCCACTTCGAGCGGGGCTTCGGACTGCCGGCATCGGACTTCTTCCGGGACTTCCTCAACACTTACGACCTGCAACCTCATCATATCCCGGCCAATGCCGTGATGATCCTCTCCGCCTTCGCTGCTTTTTGCGAGGGCTATGCCGGCATAGAGGCCCTTACTCAAGGCTGGGCGAAGTACTTCCAACTGCGGAAGCAAGTCGTCCAAGAGCCGCCCCCGAGCAAGGACGACCCGCCGGAGACGGCCCAGGAAAAGAAGGACCGCCCCATGACCCTCTGCGGCGCGGCCACCATCATGTCCCGAAAGGGCTCGGACTTCCCCAAGGTGGAACTCCTGGAATCTTGCAAGAAGTGGCAGAAAAGCTTCTTCTACGTCAAGAACACCACCGACGAGGATCTGCTCAACCTGCGCCATTTGTGGACGAGCCACCCTTGGCGATGACGAACTGGACCTACAACCCGAAGAACTCGGTGATGCCGGTGAATGCGCTTCACCGGGTTAAGGGCGAGCTCCTGGATGCCGGTCTTACTCCTCAAGACCTGGTGGCCTGCTATATAAGCCGGCGCGTCTCCCCTCTGCAGCGCCGGTCGCATAAGATCTGCCAGATGAGCGGGCCAATGGACCCCACCCGGCACTCCACACACGAGCTGACTCCGGCCGACATTCTGCGCCGGATTAAGGATGTCTGCAAGTCCTCTCAGGCCACTTTTGCCTGGGGGCTAGAACCATACAGCCGGGATAGGCCCGCCCCAACGGTAAACCATCTTATCCGACACATAAAGTCCATGTCCGGCACATAGATACTTAAGCCGACACATGCCTGTTTGCCGACACATATCATATCGATCCGACATACCTCTTCCACCGGCATATTTCCTTGTCTGAATATTGACTTTGCTGTTTATACAGAAATTCAGCTTCCAAACCATGGAGAACTCCCGGATCAAGATCGCGGCGGACCGCACCGTTGCGGATGTTGAAGATCCGGATCATTGGGATAAGCTTCCCAGGAGCACCCGTGCTGCAGCTGCCATGGGTAAGGGCTCTTCATCCCGGCATTATACTCAAGACCGGAGTGAGATTGATTCTGACGAGGAGGTCCTGCTGTACTATGACCCGAGCCACTTGCGTACGCCTTTCCAGAAACCCCTATTGCTACGAGTTTCCAATGCCGTCCTCAGCTATCCCGGACGATGGTTATCGACGCCGCCCCTCTGAACCAGGGACCTCCTTCCACCGGCGGACGTGCCGGCCGGAAGCGAGGGGTGAAGCCCCAGTCCGACATACCTCAGAGGTCGAAAAGACAGAAGGTCGGCGTGCCCAAACAGAAGAAACAGAGGCCTGTTGCCTCGGGGTATTTCCTTTTCTTTGCATTTCCTCCGACATATCTCTTGTTTGTATTACTGACTTGGTGTTTTCTCTCTTTCAGTGCTCCTCTTGAGCCGGAACAAGCTTCTGGCTTGAGTGGCGACCCGAAGGTTACCAAGCCCGCTGCCCCTGCTACCTCCGACATTCCCTCTGCCAGTCAGACGACCTCACCGGCGCCGGCATCTTCGCCTGCGCCCGACAAGACCACCTCCCCGGCGAAGGACGTCCCTTCGCCGGCACAAGACACTTCTGCCCCCGACGTCCACATGGACTCGGGGGCTCAACAGGAACCTCCGGCTCCTGATGTCCACATGGACACAGGAGCCCCAGACTCCGGCGCGCCCACCAGCGACGCCGGCACAACTGACGACGCCGGCGCAAGCGACAAGAGCGCCGGCACAGACATCAAGGGCAAAGGCCCTTTAGTGCCGGAAGTCCGGACTTTTCCGGATCCTGCTCCCGCTGGCCAAGAAGCACCGGCCGCGCCGGAACAGCCCGCACCCGAGACTCCTCCAGCTGACAAGACACCAGCACCGGCCAAGACCACTGCACCGGCCAAGTCCACTGCCCCGGCCCGGACCGGCACGTTGAAGATTCGGACGGCCAAGTCCGGCACACCATCTGCCGCAACTGCTCCTCCTAAGGCAGCGTCCCAGACCAGCTCTGCTCTGGCCCTGCATCTTGGCAGGGCAGCAGCCCGGCCGGGGTACCGGAAAAGCTTCTTCGACACCCCAGAACTCGAGGGCCTCGTCCCTCTTGCGACGAAAAGTGATGAGAGCCTCGGCTCTCTTAAGGAGCAGTGCATTAAGTGGAACGACGCCAGCAACATGGACACTGCGGACTCAAGGAGCAAGAAGCTGGCCGAAGCCAAGACCAGTGGCGACCCAAGCGACTTCCTGGCAGCGAAGCCCATACCGATCGCCAGCGAGCTCCTCAGCATCCAGCAAAGACTTCACAAGTTGGCCTCTGCCACCAACGTAAGTCCTCTCTATTTACACACATATCCCCAGTCCCCGAAAATGTCGGCTGTCCGGGATATGGACATCCGGGATTTTCTCATAGTCCTTTAGCTAGCTTCTTTGAATTAACTGCCGACATATGAGCTCGATCCGAGCTTCAAATCCTAGTCACCGAGGGCCGGGATAGGTGCGCAGCACCTGTGCCGGGTCTTTAACAATTTCACATCTCTATNAAATAGGACTTTTAGAAGTTTGAGCATGTTTATTGCAATCATCAACAACAATATCACTTTCTATGCAAGTGTCCTTAAAAGGTTCATGATACACGTCCCCATTTCCTTTAGGAACATTTATATGGGAAGCAAAGGCTTTAAAGCAATCAACCATAACTTGAGGATCAAGACCATATTTAGCACTAAGCTCTTGAAAATCAACAGTTTCAGCGAAAGACTTAATGCAATCAAACTCGTAATTCATACCTGATCCTTTACCTTTGTCGTTTTCCCATCCTTCAGCATTCTCTTGTATACGGTCAAGAAGTTTCCACTTAGCATCTTCCTTCATATGAGTGAATGATCCAAAGCAAGAAGCATCCAGATAATCCTTATCAGGAAGAATAAGCCGTGCATAAAAATTATCAATAACAATATTACGGGGAAGATCATGAATAGGACATTTATGCATTAGTAACTTCAATCTTCCCCAAGCTTGGGCAATGCTTTCTCCCTCATGCGGATAAAAATTATAAATGTAATTTCTATCTTTATAAACCTGACTAGAAGGATAGAATTTAGAATAAAAGAGATGCACAATTTCCTCCCAGTCAATAGATGGACCATCTTCAAGCAGCCGATACCATTCCTCAGCTCTGCCTTTCAGAGACAAAGAGAATAACTTCTTCTTAACTTGGTTCATTGAAATACCTGCACACTGGAACAACTCGCATAATTCATGTATAAAAAGCAAATGATCACCAGGATGGACAGTTCCATCACCTAAATAGCAGTTATCCCTAACACGTTCAACAATCTTCGTAGGTATTTTAAAAGGATGGGGAGCACCAGCATCATTAGAAACATCACATATGGGAGATAAAATATCATCAGAGCAACCTTTCTGCACTAAAGCTAGGGGACTAAAGATATCATACTCAACAAAACCAGCTTCCCCAAGCTTAGACTTTTCTATAGCATTAGCATTAACAGTATTCAAAGCATTCGTACTAATAACATTGCTATGCGAAATAAGCTCCAAAGGATTTTCAATTTTCTCTTCAAATCTAAAATCAGGAAAAAGACTAAAGAACTCTTTATTTTCCATTAAGCCTAACTAGTGAAAATAAAAACAAGAAACAAAAAGATATAATTGCAGAATCTAAAGGAAATAACTCCGAGCACTCACCAGCAACTAAAAGACTTAGTAGCCAAAGAATGTGAGTACCTTTTACCTTACCTCCCCGGCAACGGCGCCAGAAAAGAGCTTGATGTCTACGCACTTCTATTCTTGTAGACACTTGTTGGGCCTCCAAGTGCAGAGGTTTGTAGAACAGCAGCAAGTTCCCTTAAGTGGATCACCCAAGGTTTATCGAACTCAGGGAGGTTAGAGGTCAAAGCTATCCCTCTCAAGCAACCCTGCAATTACGATACAGAAAGTCTCTTGTGTCCCCAACACACCCAATACACTTGTCAGATGTATAGGTGCACTAGTTCGGCGAAGAGATAGTGAAATACAAGTGGTATAGACGATTATAAGTAGCAAACGTGGTAATAAATATCGCTGCGAGCAAACAAGTAACAATATAGCAAGTAAACGGTGTGCAAAGCTTGGAAACAAGGCCTAGGGATCATACTTTCACTAGTGGACACACTCCCAACAATATAACATGATTGAACAAGTAACTTCTCTTGCTAAGGTACTCTGAATTACTCTCCTATTGAATAACACTAATCATTGCGTAGTGGCTACGGAAGCACCCCTTAAAGTTCATCAAGTACTTGACAAACACCACTCATAGCGATATCCAAATCAGATCACAATTCAAGATAGAAATCATTGCAACTTAGACCAAGTACTAACACGGTGCACACACTCACACCTTTACACCATGAAAGGAGGAATAAATCACTCAAACTATCATAGCAATAATTATTCTCATAATCCACAAGGGATCACAATCGTATCCTAAACCAAGTACCACCATGATGCACGCACTGTCACCGTTACACCATAACAGGAGGAATAGATTACTTTAATAATATCACTAGAGTACACAAAATATCTGAATAATAACATGTACTTGTTCAACATGATACAAAGCTCACGATCACATAAAGATCACATCATGGGAGAGAGAGGTGAACCACATAGCTACCGGTAGAGCCCTTAGCCCCGGGGATGAACTACTCCCTCCTCATCATAGGAGACAGCAAGGTTGATGGAGATGGCGGTGAGGTCGATGGAGACGGCGGAGACGGCGATGGAGACCGATGGAGATGGCTCCGGGGGCACTTCCCCGTCCCAGCAGGGTGCCGGAACAGAGACTTCTGTCCCCCGAAATTCGTCGGTGGCGGCGGCGGAGCTACGGAACTCTTTCTGGAAATCTGATCGGGCCCTTAGGTTTTTCTCGTCAGGGGGTATATGTAGGCGAAGGGGGGCTGTCAGAGGTGGAGCCACGCGGCCTCACAAGGGGGTGGCGCGGCCAGGGGCTAGGCCGCGCCGCCCCTGTGTGGGGGGGCCACGTGGCCCCCCTCCGTCAGGTCTTCGGATGTTTGGGAGCTCCCCGGTGAAATATGACTTCAGGAACTTGTTTCGTCCAATTCCAAGAATATTTCCTGTGTATCACTTCTGAAACACAAAAACAGCAGAAAACAGGAAACTGGCACTGTGGCACTTCGTTAATAGGTTAGTTCCGGAAAATGTATAAAAGTACCACTAAGTGTAACGAAACAATAGGCAAATGGTGTAAAAACAAGCATGGAGCATCAAAAATTATAGATACGTTTGAGACGTATCATTGGGTCACATGTAAATCCCCCATGACTATGTTAAAGTAGGTCGAATAGTCAAAGAAGGGGATGAAAAACCATTCCAATAAAAGCTCATAACGTCACAACGAACACGCTACACAATTACTACATATTCCAAGGCTCTTAGTTTCCCCGTGTACACTTATCACCAATTCATCATCAAGTTTCTCTTTTTGTACTTAGAATGTAGACCTCAGAGTCATGCAATTATCTTGAACATATGGTCTCTCGCAATTACCAATTATGCATCCAAACTAGTGATCTTGCTCATAAGAGAGCCCTCGTCCCACGTTAGGACGCAAGAAGGCATGTAACTCCGTCACTATTTCTTTGTTATTGTCAGCATCATCCACTGAGTGACTGCAGTGCAGCGTCAAGCACAAAGAAAAAAATTCTGTGCCCACATGATCATCGTCTGAATCAGTATTGTCTCTAGTGAATTCACTATCTGATTCCACCAGTGACAAAGACGGATTTCTGAGAAATGATAAAATTAAGTCATCCCTAGAGGCTAGTGGACATTGAGTAACCAGATTTATTATTTTACCACTAGATGAATCTAAGGATAAGGTTATTCTCCTCTAAATTTATACTACAAATTTTGTGTGCATTAAATCTTATCACTTAAGAAACTAATGTTGTCATCTGAATTCATCAAAGGTGTGCAAGGACAAGTGAACTTAACCAAGAAAAATCAGCTGCAAATTGCAGAGCAACCTGAGACTAAATACACATCTCTTTCAAACCGTAGTCAGCATTTCAGATTTGTAGCGCGGTCGGGTACAGGGAGCATCAATAGTCAGCATTTCAATATGCTTCTCCTTGAATTTAGCTACTAATTATCCCATCCATCTGGCTCGAGGTTTTTTCCATTCCCCTAGGCTAGGGTTGAAAACGAAATGGAATCTTTCCGTTCGTTTCCGAATAAAAAGGAAATGGAGAGCAAAAAATGGAAATGAAAGCGGCATTTTGCGGAAAAGAAATGGAAACGGAATAATCATAAACGGAAATGGCAAAGGAAATGGGGAAGCCATTTCCGACGGAAATGGAAACGGCAAGGAAATTTCCTATAAGCAAATAAGGAAATTTTCTGAAATATAATCCAGACAGGCCCATGTAAATGTATAGGATAGTACCCAGAGTTGCCATATGATTTTTTCCTTGGCAGGCCACACTACCGGAAAAAGAGGGGCTGCCGTGCACCCTGACTCTGCTGTGCGTCCTATGTTCGACTATCATATTTCAAAGTTGTGAGCTGTTTTTTGTGTTCTTGTCTACTTATTTGTGTGTGACCTATGTCGTTCAACCTAAGGTATTAGAATGTTATTGGGTTCCAACACATGTCCGTTTTCGTAACATATTCGTTCCGTATCCGCTCCGTATTCGTCTCCGACAATTTCCGCTTTCGTTTTTGTTTCCGGGATTTTCGGTTTCATTTCTGATTCCGACAAGACATGTGGAAAAGAAAGTGATAAAGCATGTTTCCATCCGTTTCTGTTCCGTTTTCAACCCTACCTAGGCTCTGTCTCCCCTTGCTACGTTCGCCCGGCCTCCATCTTCATCTTCGTCTTCAACAAAAGCATAAATTGTGTTTTCGTCGTCAAAGGCGTTGGCACATTCATTAGAGAGAACTGAAAAGTTGCGGTGTCGAGCACACCAATTCGGCCGTTCATCCAGTTTGGCCACCAGATAAGCCTAGTACGCATCGCCTTGCCGATCCTGGCCCCAGCATACGGCATCAACGTTTCCTCCGGGAAAAATCGCCACTCCATGGTGTCAGATGACAAGACGGCGGTGCTTGCGAATGACACAGACCACACGAGACGGTCCCTGGCCATCTTCGGAAGGGAGGGTGTACAGCTGAAGGTCATAGAAATAAAGGTTGAGGTCGAGGGCCTGCGTCAGCGGGTTGTAGGCGGCTCTTCGACCAGTGAGCGGTAGGGTGCCCTTGTCGAGGATGAGGTAGCCGTCGGCGCTAGGCTTGTGGGGTTGGATCTCCCAGCCGGTGGGGTGGCGTGGGAGGCGAATGCCAAAGAAATAGGCGGCGACGAGGTCTAGGTCAGAGCGGCGCCAGGGGCAGGGGAAAGCCCAGGCCACCTCGAAGTTGGGCTCGAGGAAGAGCGCGAGAAGGGGCGGCGTGTTGAGCGTGCGGAAGGTGCGGCAGAAGGCGCAGCGGGCGAAGGCGGCGCAGACGAGGCTCAAGAGGGCCGGGAGGCGGAGGAAGACCTCGTGGAGGAGGTCGTCGCTGAGGCCGGTTATGGTGGTGGTGGTGGTGGTCGGAGTGGGTGGCGGCGACAGCTTGCTGCGCGAGTTCAAGCGGCGGCCCCGGTTGTAACCTGCAGGCGTAGGACTAGTTCAAGTGGTGACGAGTTCAAGCTGACCCTTTCCGGAGAACAGTAGCTAGTAGAAAATTCACTAAAAAAAGGTCTAGCTAGAAGCTTTTTTTCCACTAAAAAGTTAGCGACCGTAGAAAATTTCATTATTCTCAGAAAAAAGGAAATTTCTAATAAGTGGAAACTTTACCAATATCATTCTCAACATATTCGGACACGCAATGCTTCCTCAATTCAAGAGGCGAGTTCAGGTACGGAATGACCGTGTCAATTTCGAATAACAGCACACGGAAATATACTCCCTAAAAAACCTAGGAAATGAAGATAAGCTAGAAGGAATTTTCTCCCATTCAAATAAAAACACTTCAAATAATAGTGCTATGGAACACTTCAAATACTACAATTTAATATGGTCCATAACCATACTAAGAGAAAAAATGGTAAAAAATGGTTCAACCTATCACTAGGTCGCACATATATGGACTTAAGTGGAATTTACTCATTTATGTTTTAGGTGGGGGGGGAATGTCGTGGGTTCTTTTTTCTTCCATGTTTTGGATTAGTTATACATTTCCAACCAGGGTAGGTTTATGAGTTTTGGATCTAAGTCTATGAGAACCGAGCTGTAAATATGATAGCCAATAGAAACGCCTTTGAGGGCTCCTTTAATTCATAGGATTTTTAAAGTATTTTGTGGAGGATTGAGATCCTATGGAAAATTTTCTACGAAAGCCATTTGATTCATAGGATTCTATCCTATAGGAACTTCTATGTAACATCCCAGGATGTGAGGCTAGAAATTGAGAGAACACAGAAGTGTGCATTGCATTCATGCATAGAAAATCTGGGAAATTTTCGCGCTTTTAAATAAAATTTGTCAAAGTGATTGAAGCTTCTCTTGAGTTGATGGAATTGAAGTAGCTCATCAACTGAAGTGCGATAAACTTCAACATGACCTTTGTAAACAACCTTGTTTTGGGTAGAGATAAACACAACAGCTAAAAGAGATGATTGTGAGGTAGGATTAATATGTTAACACATCATTTTAGGACCTTATAACCAATTCTACCATGATCACCATGGTATTTCTTAAACCTAAATCATTGAAGCCATTCCTAGCTTAAAGGAAGACAACACAAGTCTTACCTTGACTCTTAATCTACTTTGTTCTCATATCTTGATTAACATAATCTTTCTCATCTAAGTCAACTTAGCTCCAGAACAAGGAGAGAGTCTATGTCAAACCCAATATCATTCTTATCTCTTGAGATAGAATCATAGGGTATAATTCAGAAGCTTCAGAAGAGGGAAAGACTAACCTAGTACCAAGATGGTTAGAGGAGTTTATAATAGAGTTTAACTACTTAACTAATTATCCAGTACTTCTGGGTATAATTTAATCCACTCTTAAACCTGTTACCAAAATTGGGAAACCACAAGGTCTAAAGTGCATAAAAGCCACCCATTCTTATTTAAATCATAACTTATTAACTATAAGAGATATGACAAAACTAAAATCATTTACATTCCATTAAATAGTTCAAACTATTTGAATAAAATTAACTATGATCATTTTGAAACCCTTATGATCATGCCTTGGTGAAATCAAATCAAACCACTTAAAACTTGAACATGACCTTTGCTAACTTTGGATATTTTGAGCACAACTTATAATAGGAACAAATAAGATATGACAATATGCATGATTCACAATAACTGGATCATTTCAAATATGACCTTTGGAAGATAAACTTCCAAACAATTAATACAACATCAATTGATAACAATTCAATTATGAATTACAAATATGTATGAGAATATGAATTGATTTAGCCACAAGTCCATTTAGTGCCAAATGCCACTTGGCTATTCAAAATAAAGATTACTAGAGGATAATCATCATGCCACCTAGGATAGTTATCCACTTCAAAATATCTTCCTTTACTTGAACCCCAAGTAATGCATTTCAAAATATCTTCCTTTACTTGAACCCCAAGTAATGCATTTCAAAATATCTTCCTATACTTGAGCCCCAAGTAATGTTCATACTTATCTATATGAAAATATCTTCTTTTACTTGAACCCCAAGTAATCTTCATAGTTATCCACTTGAAAATATCTTCCTTTACTTGATCCCCAAGTAATGCCCATGCATGAGAGCTTGACAACAAGTAGCTTACTCACCAAATGAAAACAAGAGTCACCACTTGAGGTGTCAACTTGTGGTGGACTTCAAAACACTATAAAAGGAACCCCTTGGCATCCATTTTGACACCACAAAAACATGGTAGGAGGTGACCAACGAATTTGGATCATTTCATACATTCTATAGGACCAAGAAACACCACCATCACACAAGAAACACCACCATCACACCAGCAACACCCCTACACAATCCACCCTGCTCATGAGTTGAGCAACAGGGCAGGATTCACCACCACCAGCACAACCAAAAGAACCAAACCAGCAAGACCAAGACCAAATGGTTACTTAGTTCAATTAAGAATTAGGTCAAGCAGCTAGGAGGTGCAGGCATGCCACAAGATGCAGGTTTATCAGATTTCCCGAAGAACAAGCTTCACAAGACCACCAGGTTGGTCTAGTATGAGAGGAGAGAAGTGTAGTTATTGGGAAAAGGGAAGAACTCACCATAAAGCAAGAGAAATATATGCCTCTGATCTAAAATCATCTACTAAAAACATATACATGGTCCAGGGGCATATCACATACATCTAAATGATCATATGAGCACCAAGAACAAACAAGTAAATTTAATAGGAAGCAAATCAAATCCAGGAATGTAGAGTAGCTATTCATATCATGCATATGTCTGTACCAAGAAATTACTATCAACATATGCATAATATTCCTACACCTACACTTGCATAACAAAAGTTAGAACATTATCTTTACCTACCATTAGTTAGTGAACACACCAATAGTTGTTTGTGTGAATGCTTATATAGCCTAGCATGCTAAGATAAATTAGTATACACTCTAATACCTCACTTACATATTATTTGTGATGCATCTTTGCATATAACCAAATTAACTAGATACCATATCCTTTGCAAGAGCATGTGTGGAATTAATTGCCAGAACACCACCTTAAGAGAAGCACCCCTTTCATTTAAATAAACACTTGCATGTATGTATCTCAACAAACAAGTATCATAGGGATGAACTAGGTCATCTAGCACCATACCACCACCCATGACCAGATAGTATAGGGAAATATCATTAGCAAAACCTCTAATCATTTGATTATCTCTAAATCCCAGAGTTGCATCCAAACAATAATTGATTAGTGATCAACCAAGTCCTTTATTTGGTGATCAATCCACATAATTGATTGCATCTTTATTATAACTCCACTCTCCTTTATAAAAATGAGGAGAAACATAAAACCATGTTATAGGGTACACACCTTAATATTAAATTCAACATAACTATTAATAAAATCCTAACCAACCTAATAGTAGCATGTGCTAATGCACCTACACATTATCTTAATACATCATATTATCCTATATAGAATACTTAGGGAATTTTGTAAAAGGTCCCAAATCCCAAATCCTGCAAAACAGATTTGAAAATAGATTTGAGATTCAAAACAGAAAATAGAGTAAAAAGAAAAGAAAACAAAACAGAAAAAAATAAAGGAAACGCTTACCAGACCGCAGCCCATCGAGTCGGCCCAGCTAGCCAGCCCATCCGGGGCCTGGCCTGGATACCGCTTCGGTAGGTCTGACAAGCAGGACCCACCGAGTCTTCTTCAACCTCCCGATGGAGGAAACTACTCGGTGGCGTCTCCTCAGCGCTCTGCTACGCCAAGATTCGAGCCGCCGCCCTCCGAAGCCTATAAAATGACGTTCGCTGCCACTAGAAACCCTAGGAGGCCGCCGCCACCTCCCAATCTCTTTTCTCTCTCGCTCTTCTCTGGAACCACCGCAAACCCTAGCTCCGGCCAACTCGTATCGCCGTCGATGGAGGCCACCCCGGAGACCATGGGCTAGTCTAGGTGGAGCGCCAGGACTTGGTGATTGTCCAAGTGGATCAGGGCATCGCGAGAGGAACCACACCAAGCTAATTTAGCCGTTCCCTTCTCCCAGACCTCGCCGGGATTCTTGTCGATGCACCCATCTCTGGCCACCCCCGACTTCATCGAGCAGTCCAGTAGCACCGCGGTGAGCCTACGAATCTCGGGAGCTCTTCCTTGCATCGTTTGGTAGCTTGTAGCGTCATATCATGGTCCGGCCGAAGGGCGCCGCCGCAGCTGAGCTTGCCGGAGCTCACTCCGGTGACCTTATGATGGGGGCGCCACCACAGAATGGTTCGCCTATGCCTACTGAATCTTTTTTGTGTTGAACGCGTGTCTGCGGATGTCTCGAGCACCGCCGTTGTCGACCGTTGACTCGCTGGCGGTGAACTCCAGCTCCCAGTCAAGCTTTGACCTGGTCGACGCCTGCGTGGCATCTGACCTGGCCGCAGCCCCACCAGTCAGCCTAATAGGCTAGATACCCCCTCGGTAACAAAAGTTCTATGTTGAATTGAAAATCCTAGAAATTGCTGAAAACTTAGGAAATTCATATCTAATTCATTTTAAATCAGAAAAATACAAATAATATACCAAAATGTTCAGAAAGACATTATCTATCTATTTAGATTATAATCTTGCATGCTTGTGTGAAATAAATTTGAACTAAATTTAAAAGCATGTTTAAGTACTATTTTCAAATATGAATTTGAAACAAATTTAGGAATCAAATAACTTTTCTAAATGAGAAATGGATGATTATAAACTCTAACTACTTTATTGAAACAACATTTCATTGTTTAAGTTTAGTACTTTTAAAACTTTACTATTAGTATTTGAAGACCTAAAACTATTTCCCATAACTATTGGCTTGTGTTAAAATTTATTTTCAATTATAATTTAGTAATTGAAAATTGCCTTATTAAGAGTTACTTTTAATCATGAGAATGTCTACAAGTCAATTTTGGAATCATTTAAAATTGTGATTCAAACCCTATTAGCTAATAATAAAGAAACTTGTGTTTTATTAATCACTTCAACCTTCCTATTAAGTAAATGGCCCCAAAAAGGTAATTTTGTGCTACATGTCCATTATAAAATATGTTCTTCAAAAGTTATTCTTTTAATAACAAATCAAATAAGCATTTCACTAAACTTTATGCTTTCTAATGACAAGTACCTAGATAGGTTAAGATTGTTGTCAACCCTATAACTAATTGAGTATTGTTATAATGATATGATCTATTTCAACCTTGCTTGCCCATGATCAACCAATTGTCTGATATTCATAAGAAGCAACTTAAAAGTGTTACCTTCATGTCTTCACCATCAACCATCATTATCTTGTAGCAAGGAATGATTATAACACCCTAAAACAATAGCTCTTGTTAAAATCTTATTCTTTTAATAGCACTTGATAGTGATCCAACCTAAAATGCTTAACAACCATGTTATGGTGTGATTTAAAAGTACAATACATCATAAAGAAATCACCGTAACTCAATGATAACAAATCATCGGGGTTAGGGTACGCTTAGAGTAAAGCATATCGTATCTTATGCATATCATGCTACAGATTTCTAACATCATCCCTACCGGATGGTGATTGCTATTTCAGAATTGGGATTTCTATCGTATCGAAGACCCTGACTCGCATAATATTGCAGTCAGAAAGGCAAGTTCACTCTTGCTCATATCTCTTGTTTACTTTTAACAAATTACTTGCAAATATACCGGTGGTATGATTATTACTGCATTGAAAAGCAAAAGGTTCTCTTTTCATAATTAACATGATTAGCTGGTTATCGACCCGAGTGGTGGTAACCTAGGATGGCTGGCAGATGGAACCATGGTAAGATTGTTGTGGTGGAGGTTCCATTTGTTCGGGAAAGTGAACCCTAGGACTTAACAACAAATGTCGCCAGTGATTCTTGCGCCGTAAATCACGGTCAACCATGAGATCTGGAATGGGACGGAGAAGTCAGCTGTATCTTTTCCCTCTCGCATGCCAACGGATCAGTAGCAACAGTTGTCTTGCCTAGGCTGCTATATGGTAAAGGGGGGAAAATGTTTCCTGCTAGTCTACCTATAGTATAGGGGGGACGGACTTGCTAATTGATCTATGATGGATTGTAACGGTCATCCGGATCAGTCTACCCATATTGGACAAAATTTCCGGGGGCCGGAAATTTCACAATTTCCGGCCCTTCGAAATACGGCTAAGTCCCTTACGAACCGTTGTGGTGCAACGTGCAGTAAGGGGACCGAAAATTCTGGTTTAGCAGAATTTCCGGGGGCCGGAAATTTCATAATTTCCGGCCCCCGAAAATTCGGCTAAGTCCTCTCCTAAAGGCCGTGGTGCATCGTGCAGATAAGGGGCCGGAAATTCTGGAAACGCAGAATTTCCGGGGGCCGGAAATTCCAGAATTTCCGGCCCCCGTGATTTTTCACTAAGTCCCTCATCTCAAGTTGTGGTGCGACTTTCAGGAGAGGGCCGGAATTTCTGGCCGGAAATTCCATTTTGGAATTTCCGGGGGCCGAAATTTCCACCCCCAGGCCGGAATTTCCGCCCTTAGTGAACCCCAGAATTTCCGCCCCCTGGCCGGAATTTCCGGGGTAAGTTTTCTCCAACGGCCACATTTCGAGCCAGCCTATAAATAGTCGTCCCCTACCTCAGATCTGGTTACCTCGTCTACACTCTCTTTCCTCCATTGGTGCTGAGCTTCAACTCCGTAGATCTCCTTCCCTAGCCAACCAAATCCTCCAAGACTTGGTAGATTGGGAGAGGATCCATAGATCTACAACCTCACCGAAGTACTTAGTGTTTGCTTCACTCCTCCTCCGTGGACCTTGCCTTAGGCAAGAGAGGTCACCTCAAAGCTTCCTCCGTGTAAAAGCTTTGTGGTTGTTCTTGTTGGGAGCCTCCAATTGAGTTGTGGAGTTGTGCCCCAACCTCCGTGTAAGGGTTTCGGTCGGTACCCCCACTACCACCGCTTAGTGGAAACGAGTTAGCCTCCGTGGCTTGCTCACCGGAGAACAAGGTGAGCCTCCGTGGCGTTGGTGGACTCCGTATCGCCACACCTCTCCAACGTAGACGTACTTCCCCTCAAAAGGAAGGAACTACGGGAATACATCCTTGTGTCTCCGGCTTCCGCTTTACGGTTCTTTCTTACCCTTACTCGCATCGGTTTTACTCGTTTCACTCTCGTTCACTTACTTGCTTGTCACATAGGAAATTCACCTAGTTGCACATCTAGAGAATTTCGTTTGTGTCAAGCCTTAAAATTGAAAAAGGTAAAATTTTGTGTAGCGCCTATTCACCCCCCCCTCTAGTCGCCCGTGAGATCCCTTTCAATTGGTATCAGAGCCTAGTGCTCTTGATTGGGCTTAACCGCCTAAGAGATCATGGGCAAAGAGGAGCCCGCCACTAAGGCGGATTTTAATAACATAATGACTCGCATGGACGCTATGATGGCAGCCATGGAAAGCCAAAAATCTCAACTTGATGCTCTCACTAGTGGAACATCAAGTACCACTCCACCAACTCCGGTTGACACCTCGGGTAAGGATAAGCCATCCTTAAGCGAGGAAGATCCGGAGAAGGATGGGAATGAGAACAACGAGGATCCCCCCAAGAAAAATGACACCTCTCGGGGACATAGCATGGAGGTTCCACATCCTACAAGCTATGTCTCCGGAAGGCACCTTCAAATGCCACACCTTGCCTCATGCGGCCCACCGCCACAACTTGATGCTTCTAGCTTTGCCAATTGGCAAGATAACATGTGCTCTCACATCAATTTCGTGTCTATTGAGCTTTGGAGGATCATTGAGCAGGGTTATCATCCAACTTCCAAGGACTTGACCAACTTGCTACCTTGGGAGCAAATCAACAAGCAGCTCAATGCCTCCGCCTTGCACCTCATTCACATGTCACTCTCCGAGAAGGACAAGGCCTTTGTTCGCAACATCTCTTCCGCCAAGGAAGCTTGGGATGCTCTTACCAACCTCTTCATCGGCAATGAGAGCATTCAAGAGTCCAAGTTTGATGAGGCATCTAATGAAGCGGACAACTTTGCTATGCTTGATGATGAATCACCTGAAGAACTTCATCGGCGTCTCTCGGCACTCCAATTGAAGCTAGTCGACCTTGGCTCTACTCAATGTGATGGGAGATGGATGAAGAGGAAATTTGTCCAAGCTCTCTTGCCCTTCTTCAAGGATACGATGAACTCAATCAAGGGAGATGCCAACTTTAGGAAGATGACCGCTCATGACATCTTGCAAGAGATTGTGGCAAGGAAGATCTCTGAGAAGAATGCGGATGATGCTCTAGCTCGTGCACGTGGTGTGCGTGCACCCAACCTTTCTTTGAAGGCAAAAGTCTCTCTTCATGAAGAAGCAAGTTTTATGGAAGAGGAAGAGTCTATGTGTGGAAGTCCCGAAGACATGAAGTATGCTCATGCCGAACACATGGCTCTTGCTCAACGGGCTTTCATGAAGAAGTGGAAGTCATCAAGTCCCTCCAAACCTAAGGCCACAAGTAGAGTGAGAACATGCTACAATTGTGGTAATCAACACCACTTCATCGCGGATTGTCCCTATGAAAGAGTGGAAGATCACAATGGAAGACTCATTCGCAAGGAGATGAAGGCCAAGTCTTACCCACCAAGGAACTTTGATAAGAAGAAAGCCGTTCCAATACATGCCTTGACGACTCAAGAAGAATACCCATCCGGTGATGATGCAAGTGATGATGAAGAAGTAGGAAGGGCTGCCATCGCCATCGCCAAGCCCATCTCTTCACCATCCCTCTTCGCTTCCGCAAACGAGTCCAAGCGCTCCAACTCCAAGGGAACATGTCTAATGGCTCACGCTACAAAGGTATCACCGACTTTCACACCCATCATACCTAGAAGCTTATCTTTGATGGATTGTGTTGATACTAGTAGTGATAAGGATGAGCCTAATGAATTTGACACCTTCATGTCAACCTTGCATGGGGAGACCAAAGCTCAATTTGAGATTCTCCTAAATCAATATAATGAGTCTCTTCAACTTAATGATAAAAATGAGGAACGCATCTTTGAGCTAGAAGGGCATGCTCGTGAGTATGCCGATGAAATTGCAACTCTCAATCAATCTCTTGAGGTTGAGCAAGATCTAAGAATGGCACTTGAGGCATCCAAGTTAGGTCTTGAAGAATCCTATAACTTGGACATTGCTAGACTTAAGAATGATCGTGATATTGCTCAATCAGTTGCTAATGAACTTAGGTTGCAAAATGAGAAACTAAATCTTATGATTGCTAAAGAAGCAACCAAGTTATCTTCTAGCACCTTTGTTGCAAGTACTTGTTACACTAACCCTCTTTATGAGAAAGATGCCCCCAAAGGTGACACAAGGCTTGACGAGCTTTTGAGTGCTCAAAAGCAACATGGTGACAAGACCGGGCTTGGTTTCACTCCCAAGTCCAACAAGAAGAGGAACAAGAAAAAGAACAAGAAGAAGAACAACAAGAAGACGCAATTTCTTGTGCCCACTCCTCCTCCTAAGAAGCACATCCCAAATGACATATGCTTTGACGAGGATGGCAATGTTTATGAGGAGGAGGGGAGCTCGTGAGAGAAGTGGTTGGGAATGCCAAGAGGGCAATGCCCAATCACAACGACTTTGCAGGAAAATATAACCCCTCTTATGTTCTTCGCCGTGCTTATGATGGACATGTTTATGCTAAATTTGTTGGCTCACCTAATGAACGCATTGCTTGGTCTATTTGGGTTCCTAAGACCCTCTAACAAAAGAGGACCCATTGAAAAATGGGTACCTAAAAACAAAGCTTGATTTTTGTAGGGCTTTGCTTCCGGTGCGGGACAATGGATAATTGATAGCGGTGCTACCAATCATATGTCCGGAAGCAAAGAGTTGGTGAAGGAGCTTCGCACCGGTTCATCTAGTGCGGGCTACGTCACCTATGGAGATTCCTCAAGGTCAAAGGTATTGGGTCTTGGTAAAGTTGTTATATCTCAAGATGTTACCGTGGAGAATGTCATGCTTGTTGAGTCTCTCTCTTACAATTTACTTTCCGTAGCTCAACTTGCCGATATGGGCTTTGCAACTTTCTTTGATGTTGGGATTGTGGTTCTTTTGTGGAGCAAGTCTCTTAAAGTAGCTTTTGTTGGGCATGTTGAAAACGGCTTATATGTGATTGACTTCTCGGAGAAGGTCACTAAAGCCGCAACTTGCCTAATGGCTAAAGTTGACGTGGGATGGCTATGGCATCGCCGGCTAGGCCACGTCAATATGAGAACTTTGCAAAGACTCCACAAAGGTAACCACATCCTAGGACTAACCGATCTAACCTTTGCCAAAGATCGTGTGTGTAGAGCTTGCATTGAAGGAAAGATGCATGAACTTCCTCATCCTAGCAAGACGATCATTTCTTCTAAAAGGGTCTTGGAGCTCCTTCACATGGATCTTTTTGGCCCTCCATCTCATGCAAGTCTAGGAGGGAAGAAGTATTGCTTGGTGATTGTTGATGACTACTCAAGATATACTTGGGTCTACTTCTTCAAGCACAAATACGAGTCCCAACAAACCGTCAAGGACTTCATCAAGGAAGTGGAACGTCAATTTGGCCAAGATATCTTGATGATTCGGAGTGATAACGGGACGGAGTTCAAGAACTACACCGTCAACGAATTCTTGAGTGATGAGGGAATTCAACATCAATACTCCTCTCCCTACACTCCACAACAAAATGGTGTAGCCGAGCGGAAGAACCGAACCTTGATGGACATGGCAAGGACAATGTTAGCGGAGTTTAAGTCTCCGTATAACTTTTGGGCCGAAGCCATCAATACCGCTTGTCATACTTCTAACCGGCTATATCTTCGCAAGGGCTTGAACAAGACTCCTTATGAGATCCTCACCGGCAACAAGCCTAACATCAAATACTTTCGAGTATTCGGTTGTAAGTGCTTCTATCTTAGAAAGGGTGTTCATTTGTCCAAGTTTGATTCTAAAGCTCTTGAGGGTATCTTTGTTGGTTATGCCGCCGAATCTCATGCTTTTAGAATCTTTGACAAAGAGTCCGCTCGTGTTGTTGAAGTTTCTAACGTGAGATTCGACGAGAATGACGGCTCCCGTGTGGAGCAAAGTGGTGTTTGTGATGTAGGTGACGAAATACCTCCTCAAGCCATAAGAAGAATGGGTGTGGGTCATCTCATACCCATTGAGGGACACCTTTTGGCGGAAGGAGAATGACTATGCTCTACTCAAGTGGAGCCTTCACCTTCACAAGCTCCACAAGCTCCTCAAGGACCGATTGATGCTAACCAAAGACAAGCATTAGACCCTCATTCAAGCGAGCAAGGCCAAGATCAAGACCAAGAGGACGATGGTGATTCCTCACCAATGGTAGATCAAGGCCAAGCTCAAGATGTTGAGCATGCTCATGATGTTGATCAAGCTCAAGTTGAAGGTCAAGGCGAGGACCAAAATAGCGGTGATGACCAAGTGGCTTCTCAAGAGTCTTTTGAAGAAGCTCAAGCTCGCCGTGCAAGGAAAGTGGAAGAAGCTCTTCGCAAAGGGAGTCATACCTTGGATAGTGTGATTGGAAGGGTGAGAAAAGGGGTTTCCACAAGGAGACAATTAGCCAACTTTAGCATCCATCATGCCTTCGTCTCTTGTGTGGAACCTCAAAAGGTGTTTGAGGCACTTGAAGACCCGGATTGGGTGGAAGCCATGCACGAAGAACTCAACAACTTCAAGCGCAATGAAGTTTGGACTTTGGTGGAGAAGCCCAAGGAGTGCCGAAATGTCATTGGAACTAAGTGGGTGTTCAAGAACAAACAAGATGCCAATGGGATTGTCGTGAGGAACAAGGCTCGCTTGGTTGCTCAAGGATACTCTCAAGTGGAAGGAATCGACTATGGGGAGACCTACGCTCCCGTGGCTCGTCTCGAGTCAATCCGTATCCTTCTTGCTTATGCTTCTCACTTCAACTTTAAGTTATATCAAATGGACGTGAAGAGTGCCTTTCTAAACGGTCCTCTACATGAATTGGTCTATGTGAAGCAACCCCCGGGGTTTGAAGATCCCCATTTCCCGACCCATGTCTACAAACTCGATAAGGCGCTTTATGGCCTTAAACAAGCCCCACACGCGTGGTACGAGCACCTTAAGGAGTTGTTAGACCGTGGGTTTGAAATTGGGCTCATCGACCCAACTCTTTTTACTAAGAAAGTCAACGGGGAGCTTTTCATATGCCAAATTTATGTAGACGATATTATTTTTGGCTCTTCTAACAAGCTCTTCAATGATGAATTTGCAAAGCTAATGACAGACAAATTCGAGATGTCCATGATGGGAGAGTTGAAATTCTTTCTTGGCTTTGAGATTCGGCAATTGCGAGGAGGGACATTCATCAATCAAGCCAAGTACATCCAAGACATGCTCAAGAAATTCAACATGGATTCCGGAGTTAAGGGAGCCAAAACCCCCATGCCAACAAAGGTTACTCTTGATCTCGATCCTAGTGGTAAGGAAGTGGATCAAAAGCTTTACCGTTCAATGATTGGCTCGCTTCTTTACCTTTGCGCATCTAGACCCGATATCATGCTTAGTGTGGGAATTTGTGCATGTTATCAAGCCGCCCCAAAGGAAAGCCATTTAATGGCCGTGAAAAGAATCTTCCGATATTTGATTCATACTCCAACTTTCGGCCTTTGGTACCCGAAGGGATCAAGCTTCGAGCTTGTTGGGTACACGGACTCGGATTGGGCGGGAGACAAAGTGGACAGGAAGTCAACTTCCGGGACTTGCCAACTTCTTGGTAGGTCCTTGGTTAGTTGGTCTTCTAAGAAGCAAAATTGTGTGTCTCTCTCCACCGCCGAAGCTGAGTATGTGTCCGCGGCAAGTGGTTGTGCTCAACTCCTTTGGATGCGGCAAACGTTGAAGGACTATGGAGTTCATTGCGACAAGGTTCCACTCTTATGCGACAACGAGAGTGCCATCAAGATTGCCCATAATCCGGTTCAACACAACAAGACGAAGCACATTGAGATCCGGCATCACTTCATCCGGGACCACGTCAATCGAGGTGATATTAACTTGTCTTATGTAGGTACAAATGATCAACTCGCCGACATCTTCACGAAGCCCCTTGATGAAGCAAGATTCCGAGAGTTGAGGCATGAATTGAATATCATTGATTCTTGCAATGTGGCTTGTTAATGTGCACTCATTCCCATACGATAGCACGTGTTCTACTCTAGATGTGGGAATGGACATAGGGGGAGTGCGGTCCTAATTCATTGGGCTATCCCTCCCCCCATTATGCCGATAGTAATGCAATCATTCTCTTAATATCATTTTGTGATATATGAGCTTCAATGATGAGTATTGGTTATGAACCCAAGATATATCTTCGCGGTTTAATGCCAAAACACTCATATATGGTGGTTTCGGCCACCGACCTCTTTTTTTGAAGAGTTTATTCCTTGAAAATCTTTTGAAGTTTCTCTTGATATGGGAAGGGACTTGAGTTTGGTTTTTCGATGTTTTCTTGCCTCTTTGCAACCTCAAGTGCCGAGAACCACTCCGTGTTTGTTTTCTAGCCTATGCCCTCTTTGTCTCTAAAACCTCCGTCTAACACACAAGTCAACCTCTTGTTTTATCTTGGTTCTTGATGAGATGGCCGGATTTTCCGTGTTTAAGTGTTATAATTTTCCCAATGGGTGGAAACCCTTATTTCCGTAGCAAATTTTTATGCCCCCATGTACTCCTCCGAAGTGGTGCACTCTGCAGTACATGGGCCGGAAATTTACCCCGGAAATTTGGGCGGAAATGTTAAATTTCTGCCCCCCCGGAAATTCTACTACTTAACCCGGAAATTCCGGGGGCCGGAAATTCCGCCCCTGCGGTTAGTCTATATAAAAGGGGGGGCCGGGGTGGAGTTACCCCTTGGTACCTCTTTTCACCCCCGACCCCCCATACTCCAAACCGCCGCTGCCGCCTCACCAAGGTCCTCTCCGGCGACTCCCTAGCCGCCGGATTCCCCGGATTTCGCCGGTCCTTGCTCCTCTCGGCGTGGGGGTTCTTTTCCTCCACGCGGTTTTTGCCATGGACAGCGGTATTGCCCCAATTCTCTCTCTCTCTCTAGGTGCCTTTGCCCTAGATCTAGATTCGTTTGGGTTGATCCGTTTTTCATTGAAAGGAGCATGTTTAGAGGTAGTTTTTCGGTCTAGTGAACCTAGCATTGAACTTAGTTGGTGCCGATCCAATTTCTAGAGATTTTTGTATCTTTGTTGTGGTGTTCTCACCAGGGGCCGGAATTTCCGCCCCTGGGGCCGGAAATTCCGGGGTAGGCCGGAAATTCCGTCCTTTGGACCGGAATTTCCGTCCTCCCCACCGGAATTTCCGCCCCCAGACCGGAATTTCCGCCCCTATGCTGAGAATAATACAACTAAGATACGTCATCTCTAAATTGTTTCTGCCTTACTAGTTCCCTTCTATGTTCTCACTAGCTATCTTATCGACTTGTGTGTTCTTATCTCCGTGCTTTTCCTCCTACTATTATTCACAGGTGGCTCTAGTTCTTGTCCTAAGCGTGATCAGCGCGGCCGTTCTGCTGTTCGCAAGCGGAACTTTCGGTTTGCTGATGATGGCACTTTTGAAGAAGAATTTGTATCTCAGCAAGCTGAACAGGAGGCTGCTCAGGAGGCAGCAAGGGAGAAGGAAGCTAGGGCAGCCAAGAGGGCAGCTCGCAACCCCTCACGGGTTCCTCGTGTGAACTATGAGACTATGAACTCAGTGGAGTACAGTGCTTTGAGGCAGATGGACTGGTTTTCTGAAGATAGAGATGAAGAGCTTGAGGATACTCGTTTCTGGTGTGCTGCTCAGAAAGGTATATATGAAGATATCTATCGCCCTATGTCTCAGCGGGTGTGTTACATGCACGTTTTGGACCGTACTCATCTCAGGAAGAAGGCTGAATATTTTGGTGAGGCCTTGGGAATCATGAAGAGGCTTGGTCTGTTTCCTCTTATGGATATTCAGTGTCCCTACAATGAGAAGATCATTCAGCAGTTCTATGCCACTCTCGCTTTCAAGGGGAATGAGGCTCTCTCTTTCAGATGGATGTGTGGAGATACCATGCGTGAGTCAGACTTCTATGAGTTTTCCCAGCTGTTGAACTATGATTTTCAGGGGTACAGTGTGCCTGTTGGTCACCGTGTGCATCTGCATGGAGTTCAGCCGGACAAGAATCGCTTGGCTCCCCTTTATTCTTCAAAGGGCCAGATTGGCACTATTAAGGGCTTGCTTCCTCTGTACAACATTCTTCTTCGCATGTTCAGGGAGAACATCTCTCCCTCTGGAGGTAATCGGGATGCTATTCGTGCTGCCCTTGTTGAGCTCATGTATCTTTCTCATCGTTGTTTTGTGAGTACTGATCCTAATGAAGACTTCAAGCTGGATGTGATGCACTATATCTTCAATGAAATGCATGATGCCATGGTTTCCAAGCGTACTCCTCCCTATGCTCCATACATTATGCTCCTTATTATTCAGAAGGCTCAAGACATGGATTTCTCCAAGGGGAACTCAGAACACAAGCTCAAGAGAATGAATGTGATCAAGCCAGCAGAAGAGAAAGAAGCTGCCAAAAGCAAAGGAAAGAAGCCAGTTCCTTCAGGTGGTGATGTTGAGATGGGTGATTCTAGCTCTCGTTTGCGCAAGTCCTCCTCTGCTCGTCCATCTCGCAACAAGAAGCTTTCTCTGTGGCAACGCACTCTCTTGTGCATCAACGTTGCCATCCACAAGGAGAACTACTCTGCCTATGAAGAGAGAAGGGATATCATTCACAATCAGCAAGTTCTTTCTCGCGAGGTTCAGCTTCTTCAGGATCCCTCCCTTCAGCTCTCTCCTGTTCCTGCACCTAAGTACATTCCGTACGAGCGGTGGCAAGATGACAACGGCGTCGATTGGGCTGAAGTGGAGGCTCTCTCCAAGGTTGGAAGTGATGAGGAGTTCTCAGGGTGTGATGAGGACGACGACGACGCTGCTGATATTGATGAGGACGAGTTCGATGATGAGTGATCTTCGTTTGGGGATTAGCATCGCTCTTCTCCCTTTTTGGTGTCTCGATGCCAAAGGGGGAGAAGTAGTTCTATTAGGATTTGCTTTGGGTTGGTTATTTGCCTTATTCGCTTCGTGAACTATTTGTGGTCTCTTTGAGTTGGAACTTTGGTTCTTTTATTGTAATAATCTAGTCGTGCTTAACTTAGTGCTCCTCGTCTAATATCGTCTTTCTAGTATGTGCAATTTGTTCTTATTGTCTTGTTTATACCTTGCACTTGTTTAGGGGGAGCACTTGTTCTTGCTCTCTATTGCAAATCCATGTATTGTCATCAAACACCAAAAAGGGGGAGATTGAAAGGACATATTCATTGCCTTCAGTTTTTGGGTGTTTGATCACAATACAAGGAATTTAACCTTGTGCTGAGCCTTGCAGGAATTCTACAGGTATTGCACAAGACTGATGGTGAAGAAGTGTGGGAATGGGGACTGATGTAGGAAGGCTTGAAATCAACCAAAGGAGAGAAAATTCCAGGGCCGGAAATTCTGTTTCAGGGCCGGAAATTCCGGCCCTTCGAAATACGGCTAAGTCCCTTACGAACCGTTGTGGTGCAACGTGCAGTAAGGGGACCGGAAATTCTGGTTTAGCAGAATTTCCGGGGGCCGGAAATTTCATAATTTCCGGCCCCCGAAAATTCGGCTAAGTCCTCTCCTAAAGGCCGTGGTGCATCGTGCAGATAAGGGGCCGGAAATTCTGGAAACGCAGAATTTCCGGCCCCCGTGATTTTTCACTAAGTCCCTCATCTCAAGTTGTGGTGCGACTTTCAGGAGAGGGCCGGAATTTCTGGCCGGAAATTCCATTTTGGAATTTCCGGGGGCCGGAATTTCCGCCCCTAGGCCGGAATTTCCGCCCTTAGTGAACCCCAGAATTTTCGCCCCCTGGCCGGAATTTCCGGGGTAAGTTTTCTCCAACGGCCACATTTCGAGCCAGCCTATAAATAGTCGTCCCCTACCTCAGATCTGGTTACCTCGTCTACACTCTCTTTCCTCCATTGGTGCTGAGCTTCAACTCTGTAGATCTCCTTCCCTAGCCAACCAAATCCTCCAAGACTTGGTAGATTGGGAGAGGATCCATAGATCTACAACCTCACCGAAGTACTTAGTGTTTGCTTCACTCCTCCTCCGTGGACCTTGCCTTAGGCAAGAGAGGTCACGTCAAAGCTTCCTCCGTGTAAAATCTTTGTGGTTGTTCTTGTTGGGAGCCTCCAATTGAGTTGTGGAGTTGTGCCCCAACCTCCGTGTAAGGGTTTCGGTCGGTACCCCCACTACCACCGCTTAGTGGAAACGAGTTAGCCTCCGTGGCTTGCTCACCGGAGAACAAGGTGAGCCTCCGTGGCGTTGGTGGACTCCGTGTCGCCACACCTCTCCAACGTAGACGTACTTCCCCTCAAAAGGAAGGAACTACGGGAATACATCCTTGTGTCTCCGGCTTCCGCTTTACGGTTCTTTCTTACCCTTACTCGCATCGGTTTTACTCGTTTCACTCTCGTTCACTTACTTGCTTGTCACATAGGAAATTCACCTAGTTGCACATCTAGAGAATTTCGTTTGTGTCAAGCCTTAAAATTGAAAAAGGTAAAATTTTGTGTAGCGCCTATTCACCCCCCCCCCTCTAGTCGCCCGTGAGATCCCTTTCACAAGCTTCACAAGACTACCAGGTTGGTCTAGTATGAGAGGAGAGAAGTGTAGTTATTGGGAAAAGGGAAGAACTCACCATAAAGCAAGAGAAATATATGCCTCTGATCTAAAATCATCTACTAAAAACATATACATGGTCCAGGGGCATATCACATACATCTAAATGATCATATGAGCACCAAGAACAAACAAGTAAATTTAATAGGAAGCAAATCAAATCCAGGAATGTAGAGTAGCTATTCATAGCATGCATATGTCTGTACCAAGAAATTACTATCAATATATGCATAATATTCCTACACCTACACTTGCATAACAAAAGTTAGAACATTATCTTTACCTACCATTAGTTAGTGAACACACCAATAGTTGTTTGTGTGAATGCTTATATAGCCTAGCATGCTAAGATAAATTAGTATACACTCTAATACCTCACTTACATATTATTTGTGATGCATCTTTGCATATAACCAAATTAACTAGATACCATATCCTTTGCAAGAGCATGTGTGGAATTAATTGCCAGAACACCACCTTAAGAGAAGCACCCCTTTCATTTAAATAAACACTTGCATGTATGTATCTCAACAAACAAGTATCATAGGGATGAACTAGGTCATCTAGCACCATACCACCACCCATGACCAGATAGTATAGGGAAATATCATTAGCAAAACCTCTAATCATTTGATTATCTCTAAATCCCAGAGTTGCATCCAAACAATAATTGATTAGTGATCAACCAAGTCCTTTATTTGGTGATCAATCCACATGATTGATTGAATCTTTATTCTAACTCCACTCTCCTTTATAAAAATGAGGAGAAACATAAAACCATGTTATAGGGTACACACCTTAATATTAAATTCAACATAACTATTAATAAAATCCTAACCAACCTAATAGTAGCATGTGCTAATGCACCTACACATTATCTTAATACATCATATTATCCTATATAGAATACTTAGGGAATTTTGTAAACGGTCCCAAATCCCAAATCCTGCAAAACAGATTTGAAAACAGATTTGAGATTCAAAACAGAAAATAGAGTAAAAAGAAAAGAAAACAAAACAGAAAAAAAATAAAGGAAACGCTTACCAGACCGCAGCCCATCGAGTCGGCCCAGCTAGCCAGCCCATCCGGGGCCTGGCCTGGATACTGCTTCGGTAGGTCTAACAAGCAGGACCCACCGAGTCTTCTTCAACCTCCCGATGGAGGAAACTGCTCGGTGGCGTCTCCTCAGCGCTCTGCTATGCCAAGATTCGAGCTGCCGCCCTCCGAAGCCTATAAAATGACGTTCGCCGCCACCAGAAACCCTAGGAGGCCGCCGCCACCTCCCAATCTCTTTTCTCTCTCACTCTTCTCTGGAACCACCGCAAACCCTAGCTCCGGCCAACTCGTATCGCCATTGATGGAGGCCACCCCGGAGACCATGGGCTAGTCTAGGTGGAGCGCCAGGACTTGGTGATTGTCCAAGTGGATCAGGGCATCGCGAGAGGAACCACACCAAGCTAATTTAGCCGTTCCCTTCTCCCTGACCTCGCTGGGATTCATGTCGATGCACCCATCTCCGGCCACCCCCGACTTCATCGAGCAGTCCAGTAGCACCGCGGTGAGCCTACGAATCTCGGGAGCTCTTCCTTGCATCGTTTGGTAGCTTGTAGCGTCATATCATGGTCCGGCCGAAGGGCGCCGCCGCAGCTGAGCTTGCCGGAGCTCACTCTGGTGACCTTATGATGGGGGCGCCACCACAGAATGGTTCGCCTATGCCTACTGAATCTTTTTTGTGTTGAACGCGCGTCCGCGGATGTCTCGAGCACCGCCGTCGTCGACCGTTGACTCGCCGGCGGTGAACTCCAGCTCCCAGTCAAGCTTTGACCTGGTCGACGCCTGCATGGCATCTGACCTGGCCGCAGCCCCACCAGTCAGCCTAATAGGCTAGATACCCCCTTGGTAACAAAAGTTCTATGTTGAATTGAAAATCCTAGAAATTGCTGAAAACTTAGGAAATTCATATCTAATTCATTTTAAATCAGAAAAATACAAATAATATACCAAAATGTTCAGAAAGACATTATCTATCTATTTAGATTATAATCTTGCATGCTTGTGTGAAATAATTTTGAACTAAATTTAAAAACATGTTTAAGTACTATTTTCAAATATGAATTTGAAACAAATTTAGGAATCAAATAACTTTTCTAAATGAGAAATGGATGATTATAAACTCTAACTACTTTATTGAAACAACATTTCATTGTTTAAGTTTAGTACTTTTAAAACTTTACTATTAGTATTTGAAGACCTAAAACTATTTCCCATAACTATTGGCTTGTGTTAAAATTTATTTTCAATTATAATTTAGTAATTGAAAATTGCCTTATTAAGAGTTACTTTTAATCATGAGAATGTCTACAAGTCAATTTTGGAATCATTTAAAATTGTGATTCAAACCCTATTAGCTAATAATAAAGAAACTTGTGTTTTATTAATCACTTCAACCTTCCTATTAAGTAAATGACCCCAAAAAGGTAATTTTGTGCTACATGTCCATTATAAAATATGTTCTTCAAAAGTTATTCTTTTAATAACATATCAAATAAGCATTTCACTAAACTTTATGCTTTCTAATGACAAGTACCTAGATAGGTTAAGATTGTTGTCAACCCTATAACTAATTGAGTATTGTTATAATGATATGATCTATTTCAACCTTGCTTGCCCATGATCAACCAATTGTCTGCTATTCATAAGAAGCAACTTAAAAGTGTTACCTTCATGTCTTCACCATCAACCATCATTCTCTTGTAGCAAGGAATGATTATAACACCCTAAAACAATATCTCTTGTTAAAGTCTTATTCTTTTAATAGCACTTGATAGTGATCCAACCTAAAATGCTTAACAACCATGTTATGGTGTGATTTAAAAGTACAACACATCATAAAGAAATCACCGTAACTCAATGATAACAAATCATCGGGGTTAGGGTACGCTTAGAGTAAAGCATATCATATCTTATGCATATCATGCTGCAGATTTCTAACATCATCCCTACCGGATGATGATTGCTATTTCAGAATTGAGATTTCTATCGTATCGAAGACCCTAACTCGCATAATCTTGCAGTCAGAAAGGCAAGTTCACTCTTGCTCATATCTCTTGTTTACTTTTAACAAATTACTTGCAAATATACCGATGGTATGATTATTACTGCATTGAAAAGAAAAAGGTTCTCTTTTCATAATTAACATGATTAGCTGGTTATCGACCCGAGTGGTGGTAACCTAGGATGGCTGGCAGATGGAACCATGGTAAGATTGTTGTGGTGGATGTTCCATTTGTTTGGGAAAGTGAACCCTAGGACTTAACAACAAATGTCGCCAGTGATTCTTGCGCCGTAAATCACGGTCAACCATGAGATCTGGAATGGGACGGAGAAGTCAGCTGTATCTTTTCCCTCTCGCATGCCAATGGATCAGTAGCAACGGTTGTCTTGCCTAGGCTGCTATATGGTAAAGGGGGGAAAATGTTTCCTGCTAGTCTACCTATAGTATAGGGGGGGACAGACTTGCTAATTGATCTATGATGGATTGTAACGGTCATCCGGATCAGTCTACCCATATTGTATAGGAGCGGGCACCGAGGTCCGGGAAGGACCAGTGCCCAATCAGTCTGCATATGGGTATAGGGGAGGATGGACTTACAAAAGGGTGGGTCTGCGGGGTCGCGGAGAAGAACAGTGATTGGCTTGGATCACAAGACTGGGCCCCACACAAAAGAAGTGTGGACGAGCATGCAACTCGGATGTGCAACAAGGCTTTGATCTCTCATGGGTACAAGTGACCACCTCTGCAGAGTGTAAGAAAGTATCAAGATACTCCCTGTTCCGGGAAGGAGCTGCGAACGCGGCAGGAAAGGAGCCCATCGAAGCTCTAATCAACCTGTGAAGGCTGACGGACATAGTTCTTTTGAATAAAATCAACCTTTGAAGAAATGTTTACAAAAACTTGCATTGCCAAACGACTCTTGGGTCTAAGGCTGTAGATAGTGATCAAACACCTTATCCCCTTATATGAACTTGCTGGGTAACGCTCGTTACTCACCCCACTCCCTCTTAACCCTTGCTTAGATTGGAGGCAACACAAGGAGGCAACCTCAAGACACTGAAGATGAAGATAAAGCCTTCTATCAATGTCAGAACTATCAATGAAGTCAACGACAACGCCAAGCTTGGTGGAAAACTAGAATAGGAATAGAAGGGACTCAATTCCCTAATCCTAGAACCTAAGTAGCTAGACTAGTTCTGTAGAAAGCCAACTGCATTAGTGTAGCTCTAGCTTAGTCTTCAATGTATTATTCTCGTTTGTAGTCGCCGGGACTAAACCTCTACCTGTTGAGGAGGTTCTGAAGATCTTCTGTATGATGAAATTTGTAATCCTATGCACCTACCTTGGACCTGCGATGTTTCTGTTGTACCACTCTGATCGATGTAATACTAGTGAGATGGTGTTTTATTGGTATTATGTCAACGACTTGCATACTACACATGCAGTGGTATGCTGGGTCACCACAGCTGGTATCAGAGCAAACGCTTTGACCCTAGGATTAAAACCCTTTAATAGGAGACCTGTAGGTTTGGTAGTGACTATAGGAAGCCATCTTATCTGAACCAATTCTTCTTGATGACTGGAGATGGATATTCAACAAAAGAATAATCCTAACACACTTGAGTCAAAAAAATTTACCTGTCTTCTTAAGTGAAGCTAGATATCTTGTTTCATACCAAGTATTTATGACATCAATGAGCCATACATAAAGGATGGAAGTAGATTACAATTGGTATACAATACATGGTAGTCCAAAGAGAGGATACAACCGGAATGGGAACTATCCTATTGGAAGAAGTATACCAAGGGCAGTATGTCATGCTTGAGTCATCCAAAACTGTAGTAGGATGATGTTAAGTGATGAAGTGAAGCTATATGAGGTAGAAGGATCCCAGTTAAGTCATGTATGTGGATACTCAAGAATTCCATGTACAAGTAAGAAGTACCCATTGACAAGGGTATAGTTAATAGAGCCCGTTAGTTGAGTACCCCTGAGGCCCGCTAAGCTAGGCCCAATTGTAATGATAGTCGAATACGAGTTAATACCGTATGTCGATATTTGTAATCTGTATCGAACCCTACCCGATCCACGAGACCTGGCCACCTATATATAGGGGCCAGGAGGGGACGGTGTAGGGCAGATTGAAAGCAAGCCAGGTTGAACACCCAAGTTTACTTTCGGTACACACCTATTTCGACTAACTTTACCTTCGAGTTCATCCAACGCCCTATCTCCCCGATCCTAAGTCCTTTATTTAGGACATTTGTCGAGTTAACCCTCGTCAATTGGCGCCGACCGTGGGGACTTTGGGCGTTGGAATCATGAATTCGACGGCTTTTTCGCTTTTAGCCAATAGCAGTCCAGAAGTCGACGGAAGTCAAGAGGTAGAACTAACAATTGGAAGTTTGAGCATCTTCATCGGGCCGTCGGGTTCCTCTCGCCTTTCGGATCCGACGAAACAAGATCAAGATCCATCGGCAAGCAAGCCCGAAACAAAGGAAGCACTGGAATCATCAGAGGGCTCTTCCAGCGAGGTAAACTCGCCGGTCAGCTTAGAAAAAGCATTAATCGCAGAAAGTGACGAAATTCAGGAAAAATTCGACTCAGAAGAAAAAGCGTGTCAGACGCACAACAACGCAAGGGACTTCGCCGTAGGAAGCAGCGGTGTCTCCAAAGTACATCAGTTATGCGTTATTATCACTGAAGCAGAAGATGGAAACAACAGCGGAGGAAGCAAAAAGTTCGACAGGCAAGTCGACAAAGTGAAAGATCACAACAAAAGGGAAAAAGAGAAAATACACGTCTCGACCGTTGAATGGAGAATGATTACGTCAGCCATTAATCATGGTACAGAAGTCCCCGAGGATCGCGAAGAGAAGTTCTAATGGGATATCAGTATGCACTATACCAACACAATAAGAAACTAAGGGAGGAAAGAGACATGATGTTTCAAGACAACAACAGCATATCAAGGGAAGAATACTGGGAAGACTATAGTGAAGACTCAGAATACAGCAGAGAGAGGCGTGGAGATCCAAAACACAAAAGAGGGGCAACAGCACGCGACAGAGAAGAAAGGTACTCGAGGAGCCCCACTCCACAGCTAGAAGAAGAGGACGAGGACCTGACACAAAAAACGCCAGAGGCGGCATTAGCAGCAGCACAAGCGTATTTACTAGCCACAAGACCAGAGCATGGGGACCCGCGAGAAGATATGCACCGAGCCGCGATACGAAGCCTCGGAATAGTAGAAGGTAAAATCAGGGAGCAAGCCCCAGAGTTGAAGTCGACAAGATACAAGGGAAGCGGCAAGGAGAAGTTCAGGTACAAGTACTCAAGCGATGACTATAGTGAATCATCAGAAGAGAAAAAGCGACAGAAAAGGAAAGAGGATGCAAGAAGTATAATAGCACAAGCTCGAGTAGATAAATCATGGCATGCTTGGAGGGAAGAAAATTACGAAGACGATGATAAAGATATGGGTGCGTTATGCTTTACCCGTAGGGTTCGCAAAACGCGAGTACCCGAAGGATTTAAATTACCTCATGATCAGAGCAAGTACGACGGGTCGCAGGAACCCACATTGTGGCTATCAGATTATCTACAAGCAGTACAGATATTAGGAGGAACAAAGGCGACCGCAATGCAAAGTTTGCAGCTACACCTCACCGGCGCTGCCCGGTCTTGGTTGAATACCCTACCCGACGAATCCATTGGAAGCTGGGGGGAACTCGAAAGTCAATTCGCAAGAAATTTTCGTTCCACCTACAAGCGCCCAGCATCACTGGAAGAAGTTAAAGCATGTGTGCAAAAGAAAGGCGAAACGCTACGATCTTATATACAACGCTGGAGTATAATCAAAAACTCAGCAGAGGACGTCTCCGATGAACGAGCAATAGACGCCTTTTCAGAAGGACTTCGTCGCTCAGATCTTGTGGAAGAAATAGGAAGAACAAGACCTACGACAGTAACTGAGCTAATGGAACAAGCCAACAAATTCGCTAATGGAGAGGACGCGTATAACAATAAAAGTGGACGTTCGCCAGAAGTCGACAGAGTAAGTCGACAAAGGAGACGATACCGCAGCGGGGGCAACCAAGGAAGGCGAAATCAGGTAGCCGCAGGCTATATACTAGAAGAAGAAGAAGGATACGAAAGTAGGAGGTTCCCAACAAAAGGAACACAAAAATCAAGATACTCTGGTCCTTCGGCCGAGGATATGCTATACGGACCTTGTCGAATCCACTACGCGTACCTCGACGGGAAACGAGTTTCAAATCACCAGATGAAGGATTGCAGAACATTCCTAAGGTTGCAAGGTGCAATGGGCTCGAGCCAAGAAGGAAGGCAAGGAGAAAAACGCAGAAGTCAAGGATATCAAACTCAAAGACTGTCAAAGCACCTAGAGTCAAAAGTATACATATCAGCTATGATTCAACCGGTGCCCAAGTCGAAGAAAGAGCAAAACAGCATAACCAGGCAAGTGAACCTAGCAATATCATCACCACCGGCCACCACAGAGTACCTACGATGGTCAGAGCAACCAGTCAAGTTCAGTAGAGCAGACCACCCACGGAAAGTTCCTAGGCCGGGCCACTCGCCTATGGTTTTAAAAGCGCAAATAGGAGGATACGACATCGGAAGAGTGTTCATGGATGCAGGGAGCGGCATAAACTTAATATATGCTAGAACACTAAAGGCTATGTGCATATCACCGACGAGTCTGAAGCCAACAGATTGCTCTTTCCACGGGATAGTACCAGGATCAGCAAACTACCCTTTGGGAAGAATAGAACTCGATGTCTGTTTTGGTAGCAGCGAAAATTATAGAAGAGAGAAGCTGGAGTTCAAAGTTATGGATTGGCCGTCACAATATCATGCAATCCTGGGGCGCCCGGCATTTGCAAAATTCATGGCAGTACCACACTACGCGTATCTCACGTTAAAAATTCCAGGGCCCAAAGGAACAATAACAGTACAAGGGAGCTTTGAAGTAGCCAACACATGCGACAGAGAATTCAACAAGATGGCGCAAACCTTCGGCATGACAGTAGAATACGAGAGGCTCAAAGGAGAAACAGATCATAATGTGCTACCCGACGTTGGGCGATCCCTGCCAGATAAGGCTTTCGACACAACGCAAGATTCAAAGAAAATTCAGGTCCACCCTACGGATCCAAACAAGACGACATCCATTGCAGTAAATTTGGATCCCGCATAGGAAGGCGCGCTCGTCGAGTTCCTCCGTGAGCGCTGGGAAATCTTCGCCTGGTGTCCATCGGACATGCCAGGGGTTCCCAGGGAACTCGTCGAGCACGCACTAAATGTCGATCCCAAGGCGAAACTAGTCAAGCAACCATTGCGACGATTCGATGAACCCAAGAGGAAGGCAATAGCGTCAGAATTACACAGATTAGAAAATGCTGGATTTATCAGAGAAATCAAAACTTCGAGTTGAGTGTCGAACCCAGTAATAGTACCCAAGAAAAACACAGACGTACAAAGAGTATGTGTCGACTACACATCTCTCAATAAGCATTGTCCAAAGGATCCCTTCCCTTTACCCCGCATCGATCAAATAATCGATTCAACAGCGGGCTGCGCAAGGCTTTCCTTTTTGGATGCATATTCTGGCTATAACCAGATCAAGCTGAAGAAAGAGGACGAGGAAAAAACGGCTTTCATCACACCGTATGGGGTGTTTTGCTACCAAGTGATGCCATTCGGCCTAAAAAATGCAGGAGCAACTTATCAAAGAATGATGCAGAGTTGCCTCGGGAGCCAAATAGGACGCAACATACAAGTCTACATTGATGATGTAGTCATCACCACAAGAGAGGAGAAATCTTTAATCAGCGACTTGGCAGAAACCTTCGACAACCTGAACAAGTTCAAGCTCAAGTTGAACCCGACAAAGTGTTCCTTCGGAGTTTCAGCAGGACAACTTTTGGGATTCTTGGTATCCGCACGAGGAATAGAAGCAAATCCAGAGAAGATTCAAGCAATTCTAACAATGGGGAAACCCACGAAACTCCACGACGTACAGAAATTAGCAGGACGAGTCGCGGCATTAAGTCGTTTCGTTGCTCGACTAGGGGAGAAAGCGCTTCCTTTTTATGCACTTATGAAGAAGTCAGATGACAAATTTGAGTGGACAGAAGAAGCAGACGCAGCGTTTGCACAACTGAAAAAAGTGCTCTCCACGCCGCCAGTGCTGGTCGCACCTAAAGAAAAAGAGCCACTACTACTGTACATCGCCGCAACCCATCAGGTGGTAAGTACAGTTCTAGTAGTCGAAAGAAGTGAAGAAGGCAAAGCTCATGGCGTCCAGAGACCGGTATATTTCATCAGTGAAGTACTATCTCCAACCAAACAGAGATACCCGCATTACCAGAAGTTGGCGTATAGTGTCTTCACTACCGCACGAAAATTATGACAGTATTTTACTGTGCACCCAATTATAGTGGTCAATGAAGCACCACTATCGAACATATTGAACAACCCTTTAGCAACAGGCCGTGTCTCTTTGTGGGGAATAGAGTTATCTCCCATGGACATCACGTACAAAAAAAGGAAGGCGATCAAGTCACAAATTTTGCCAGATTTTACAGCAGAGTGGCTCGAGCTGCAAAGCACGGGACCACCAGATTTATCGAGTACTTGGACAATGTACTCTGATGGTTCAAAGCAAGTACAAGGAGCAGGCGCAGGAGTGGTATTAATATCGCCTCATGGCGACAAGTTAAAATATGTCTTACGGATGAGCTTCCCGCAGGCTTCTAACAATGAAGCGGAGTACGAGGCTTTGTTGCACGGAATGAAGATGGCTAAAGCTTGTGGAGCAACTCGCCTAAAGATATTTGGAGACTCTAACCTTGTTGTCCAACAAGTTATGAACAGGTGTGACACAATCAATGACAACATGATGGCCTACAAGAATTTGTACCATTATCTCGAAGGAACCTTCGATGGATGCGAAGTCTCTCACGTCAGCAGGAACAGCAACGAGGAAGCCGACACTTTAGCAAATATCGGATCACAATGCTTACCTGTGCCATCTGGAGTATTTTGGGAAGAAATAGTAGAAAGATCAATAAAAAGTGCTAAAAGTTCGACTACCACGACAGGCTCGGGGGCTGTGGCAGAGCCAGAGGAGGTCATGATGATAGAAGAAACATGGATGCAACCATATATTGCGTACATGATAAATAAAAAGCTACCAGAAGATGCAGTGGAGGCTAAGAGGATAACTCGAAGAGCGAAAGCGTTCATCGTGATTGAAGGAAAATTATACAAGAGAAGTATTACAGGCGTTTTACAACGCTGTGTCACACCCCAGGAAGGGCAAACAATATTGAAAGACATACACGGCGGAGTATGTGGCCATCACGCCAGCAATAGAGCAATAGCGGCAAAAGCTTTTCGAGCGGGATTCTATTGGCTGACAGCCATCGAAGATGCGAAAGATATAGTTCGAAAGTGTGAAGCATGTCAAAGGTTTGCATCCAGACCGCACGCACCAGCAGCGGAGCTACAAACAATACCATTATCCTGGCCTTTCGCACAATGGGGTCTTGACATGGTGGGAAAGCTGCACAAATCTTGGCCAGGGGGGCATGTCTACATGTTAGTAGCAGTCGATAAATTCACCAAATGGGTGGAAGCAGCTCCAGTAACAACTCAAGACTCTACAGCAGCAATCAGCTTCATCAAGTCGATAGTTTTTCGTTTTGGTGTACCACACAGCATCATCACAGACAATGGGACAAATTTTACTTCAAAAGAATTCAAAAGCTACTGCGAAGGATTGGGGATCAAACTTCAGTTTGCATCTGTGGCGCACCCGAAGACAAACGGACAAGTCGAAAAAGCCAATGGCCTGATAAGTAGTGGAATAAAAAAGAGGCTTTTAGCACCTCTCGAGAAAGCCAAGAGCGCTTGGGTAGAGGAATTGCCCTCCGTTCTTTGGAGTCTAAGAACTACGCCTAATGCAGCAACTCAAGAAACTCCTTTCTTCCTGGTCCATGGCGCAGAAGCCGTGCTTCCAGTCGAAGTTACACACGAGGCTCCAAGAGTGACGGCATATGACGAGGCGACATCGACAGAAGCATTGCAAGACGATGTCGACGCACTAGATGAAGCAAGAGACAAAGCATTAGAAAGGGCTACGCAATATCAGCAAAGCTTACGAAACTACCATAGCAGTCGAGTTCGTCCACGATCCTTTGTGGTAGGCGACCTTGTTTTGCGACTCAGGCAAGATAGCCATGGGAAATTGGAGTCCCCGTGGGTAGGACCTTACATCGTCACGGAAGTAATACCAGGAGGAGCATATCGATTACAAGACAAGAAGACTGGGAAGGACGAAAGCAACCCGTGGAATGCAGAACAGCTACGACGTTTTTACACGTAGACTAAGTATAGAGATATCAATATATTCGAGTTAACCTTCTGGACCCAGAACATGAGGCCACAGGTCGGGTTCTTTGGGTTGAACTCGACAAAATTGTATGATTCTCGTGTTACTTCTCTGCTCGGGGGCTTCAACCCCTGGGTCGTACGAAAAAAAATCGTTATGACAAGATGGAAGGATTTTCCTTCACTATAAGGTTGTTTACACAACCCGATAAATACAGAGAAAACTTGGTTCATAAAAAGAACCCGATATCATCCTTACATTTATTGGTTCGCAAAGAACCCGACATATGGAAAGCATATCTCAGAACATGACTTGTTCTCATGGTACTAGTAAGCGATATCGAGACAAAGTACGAATGTTTATTGCAAATATCATTGCAGGAAGGACATTGTCGAACGAAATTACATGGATAACAGATACTAATAAAAGAGGGCTTCAAGCTTCATACTTCTTCTGGCAAAGAGTGCCATTGTAGATCTTCACGTCAAATTTTGACGTACCGACGTGGAAGTCGAAGGCCATGATGAAGCCTTGATGGATGTCGTGGTCTTCAGCAAATTGCGACCAGCCTCCTCTAAAGTACTGTTCGCCGTCGCCATCATACCACACCTCCACCTCATAGGGGACGCCACCGTCAGATTGTTCACGAAGAACCGCTTCTCGCAGTTCGCGGCCATCCATAAACTTCGTGAAATCTAGCGGCAAGCGCTGAATTTCACGGCACTGCGCCATGGCAATGCAAAGGAAAGAAAAGATACGGGGAGGTGCAGAAGGAGCAGCTGGAGCAGCAGATGAAGGAGCGATTGGACCTGGAGTGACGTTAGTCACTTTGGGTTTGTTCTTACTACCAGGTGGGCGGCCGGGACGGCGCTTAGCCGGAGCATCTGACGAAATCCCTGCGGCGGCTGGCGCGGTGTTCTTGTTCTTGCTGCCGCGGGGACGACCTCGACCTCGTGGTGCCGCCGGGGAACCAAGGTTCAGACGGGAGCCTGCAGCATCTGCCATGGGTGCGAGAGAGAAACCTCAGAAAAACCCTAGATGGAGGAGAGAAGATGATGCGGCGGAGGAAAGGATCTGATTAGGGTTTTTATCCTTAACAGATGGTGCTTTATTTATAAGTGCATATTATTGGGCCCCCGTGCTACGGCGCAGCCCACAAACAAATTTTAAGTAGGAGTTAAATTCTGCGTAGAGCAGACGATAATATCAATGAAGAAAAACAAGACAGGAGGCTATGATCGCGCGATAAGAAAACCTCGACTTGGACTCGGGGGCTCGTCAAATAATAAGAGGTCTACAGAAGAAAGAAGAGCTGAACTTTGAGCCTATGCTTGACTACAAGTTGACAAACATAGCCTCGGGGGCTACTCCCATCGGGAGCGCTGAGCGCGCACCCGATAGAGATGAGATGGTGAATATTTTAGATGAAGAAGGATAAAACTTCGACTACGTAGTCGATAAATTGAAGAGAGATTACTCCCATCGGGAGCGAGTTTTATGGTTGTAGAAACCCGAATATTTTCAGTCAAACTTTGACTGCGACATAAGATTCTCGAGTTGCGTTATCGCAACGAAACTCGAATGTCGTGATTTATCACGAAGGTAAGACCCCGGGATCCGTCCTGTGTGGCCTGGTATACGCACATGGATGCGCTCTGCTGGTATGTATCCGTGTCTACGACGCGAAGAAAATCCTGGTGGACGCACTGGGTACCCTGAGAACCACTGGGATTCATTTTTTGTAAGTCCTAAATGAGGCAAAAGAATGGGTTTGACCGGTATCCCGAATTCAAGTCCAAGGGGATTGAATTTGAAGTAGGTGACAAGTATCTGTTCCGGCAGTTAACTGACCTCTTGATCCGTCAGAGTTGTCAGGCTTGTTCATCGAGACCCCTTGCGAGCAAATTATCATCAATATAAGTCGAAAGATAAAGTCGAAGATTTCAAGATAAAGTCAAAGATTTGATCAAGTCGAAGATTTGAAGATTAGAGATTCAACCCGAATCTGCAATTCTGGTAGAATCTCAGGGGCTACTGACAAGGGTATAGTTAATAGAGCCCGTTAGTTGAGTACCCCTGAGGCCCGCTAAGCTAGGCCCAATTGTAATGATAGTCGAATACGAGTTAATACCGTATGTCGATATTTGTAATCTGTATCGAACCCTACCCGATCCACGAGACCTGGCCACCTATATATAGGGGCCAGGAGGGGACGGTGTAGGGCAGATTGAAAGCAAGCCAGGTTGAACACCCAAGTTTACTTTCGGTACACACCTATTTCGACTAACTTTACCTTCGAGTTCATCCAACGCCCTATCTCCCCGATCCTAAGTCCTTTATTTAGGACATTTGTCGAGTTAACCCTCGTCACCCATGGTGTAAAATCTTGGAGTATGTGAGATTCACATGAGAATCTTTTTATGATGGAGAAGAACTTTGCAGTCAACCAGCAATTCTTTGCTGAGGAGTAAGATGCTTAAGGAGAATGGATGAAGGAAGTGTTCCAAACCATGGTAACTAGGCTAAGTATGAAAGAACCATATCCCTAGTTGGAGTAGATTGATCAAAGCACAACAGAGGACCCCATGAAAATCATGGAGTTGTACGAACCATGCTTAGTGAAGTAGGTGCTTAGAGAAGCTATGCTAGAAGTTTGAGAGAACATGTGAGCAAAGTCTTCAATAGAACGGAAGGTAAGTTATAGAAGGATAGAAAGGCACGTATGGTCAGCCATATAACTCCCAAAACCCCTATTGCTCAAATTTATTTGATTGCAATTGAGCAATTAGAGTAAATATTGAGACAAAGAGTAGTAGTCCACCAACATGTGCAATATAGCATGATTTAAACCTATATTACTTGGTGCTATAAAGTACACATCTAAGCCTGAATTATAGAGATGTTTTACTCAACGGGCTTAGTATGATGTATGTTGCCAGTACACATTTGGATTCTTCTTGGATTTTTATTGATTGACTAGATCCATACATGAAGTTTAACTCTGATATGCAAATGCATGTTGCATTATCAAGTTCTTACTTCATGGTATTGATCTAGAGGGTTAAAGGATTCGTGTGAGGAAGAGACGAGTTCCAAAGACAGTCAAGACAATGATGAAGAAATCACAAGAAGAAGGAAACCAAATAAGAAGGGAATGCAAGAGAAGTCACTTAAGGAACAACATATTAGGACTCCAATGGTGTATTTCTTGCAATACAAACCCTAGAAGAGGAAAAATTGATTAAGAGATACCACAATAGTAAGACACATTCATGGCAGTATCATGAAGTGCTAAAAGTATGAAGTATTGGAGTTTAGTGGAACTCTAAGTTCGTGAATACTAGGTCCTAACACCAGATCATGTAGTAGAACCACTAATTAGGTTAGCTACCATTAAGTTTGAGGTATTTGAGCTCGTTGTTATGCAGCCTTGGTTATGCTTAGTACATCACGGGTCGATTGAGGTGTTGTAGTACCAATGATCCATTCCGGTATTGCCTGCTGCTTTACTCAGCCTGGGAGTGGTAACCCCAGTAACCCTCGTTGCTAGCATGACTAAGACACATAACATTTCTGTATAACATTGATCCCTAGTCCCAAAATCTTGAATTGTTGATTGGTGGTTAAGACGTTAGTAACATCTTTTCTTATCTTCGAGTTGTAGTCTTTGTCTACGGACCAAGACTTGTGAGGTTCTTTTAGGTTATTGTGTTGGCAATGATCTGTTGAAGCCATTGATTCGTATATATAACCCTGTTAGTTCTTATTTTGTTTAATATATACAATTGCCTATTGTGGATGTCCTCCGGTACAAGAGAAACTCTGCCGGATTTCTTCCGTGGCTTTGTATATATACCCTACCGTCTGAATTTGGATGGATAGCGATGGGAAAACCCAATTCTCATCAACCTTTAGAACTTTGGGATGAACATACCTCCAGAAGTGGAATAGAAGCCTCACCTAAACACATAATCGAAGGATTCATACCGGATACCCTCAATAGTGTGGGTACACCGCAGACTTCTTAGAGAAACCATTAGAACGATGTCATCGTAAGACAGACCAAGACTAATAGTCTAACCATGGAGCCCAAATGGTTAGAGGACAAGACTCATGGAGACCATTAGAAAAGCCTAAGGGGGAGAGTAGGTTTCGAGTTTGCAAGAAGTAGACCAAATAAGTTGGAGTAAGAAGAAAACCTAGATGATGAAGAAGAAAACCCAAAGAATGTTGGAAGACAACATAGGACGCATTCAAGTAACCATTGTTCAGAGACGGAGAAAGAGGATTTAAGAGATACTCTGAACAAAGGATATCCTCTATATCCAATCAGTTGGAGAAGGAGTTGCAAGCTAGATGTTATCAACGATAAGCTCAGCCCAAACGTAAGAGAGTTCAAACTTCGAGGACGAAGTTGATTTTAAGGGGGAGAGTCTGTAACATCCCAGGATGTGAGTCTAGAAATTGAGAGAACACAGAAGTGTGCATTGCATTCATGCATAGAAAATCTGGGAAATTTTCGCGCTTTTAAATAAAACTTGTCAAAGTGATTGAAGCTTCTCTTGAGTTGATGGAATTGAAGTAGCTCATCAACTGAAGTGCGATAAACTTCAACATGACCTTTGTAAACAACCTTGTTTTGGGTAGAGATAAACACAACAACTAAAAGAGATGATTGTGAGGTAGGATTAATATGTTAACACATCATTTTAGGACCTTATAACCAATTCTACCATGATCACCATGGTATTTCTTAAACCTAAATCATTGAAGCCATTCCTAGCTTAAAGGAAGACAACACAAGTCTTACCTTGACTCTTAATCTACTTTGTTCTCATATCTTGATTAACATAATCTTTCCCATCTAATTCTACTTAGCTCCAGAACAAGGAGAGAGTCTATGTCAAACCCAATATCATTCTTATCTCTTGAGATAGAATCATAGGGTATAATTCAGAAGCTTCAGAAGAGGGAAAGACTAACCTAGTACCAAGATGGTTAGAGGAGTTTATAATAGAGTTTAACTACTTAACTAATTATCCGGTACTTCTGGGTATAATTTAATCCACTCTTAAACCTGTTACCAAAATTGGGAAACCACAAGGTCTAAAGTGCATAAAAGCCACCCATTCTTATTTAAATCATAACTTATTAACTATAAGAGATATGACAAAACTAAACTCATTTACATTCCATTAAATAGTTCAAACTATTTGAATAAAATTAACTATGATCATTTTGAAACCCTTATGATCATGCCTTGGTGAAATCAAATCAAACCACTTAAAACTTGAACATGACCTTTGCTAACTTTGGATATTTTGAGCACAACTTATAATAGGAACAAATAAGATATGACAATATGCATGATTCACAATAACTGGATCATTTCAAATATGACCTTTGGAAGATAAACTTCCAAACAATTAATACAACATCAATTGATAACAATTCAATTATGAATTACAAATATGTATGAGAATATGAATTGATTCAGCCACAAGTCCATTTAGTGCCAAATGCCACTTGGCTATTCAAAATAAAGATTACTAGAGGATAATCATCATGCCACCTAGGATAGTTATCCACTTCAAAATATCTTCCTTTACTTGAACCCCAAGTAATGCATTTCAAAATATCTTCCTTTACTTGAACCCCAAGTAATGCATTTCAAAATATCTTCCTATACTTGAGCCCCAAGTAATGTTCATACTTATCCATATGAAAATATCTTCTTTTACTTGAACCCCAAGTAATCTTCATAGTTATCCACTTGAAAATATCTTCCTTTACTTGATCCCCAAGTAATGCCCATGCATGAGAGCTTGACAACAAGTAGCTTACTCACCAAATGAAAACAAGTAGCTTACTCACCAAATGAAAACAAGAGTCACCACTTGAGGTGTCAACTTGTGGTGGACTTCAAAACACTATAAAAGGAACCCCTTGGCATCCATTTTGACACCACAAAAACATGGTAGGAGGTGACCAACGAATTTGGATCATTTCATACATTCTATAGGACCAAGAAACACCACCATCACACAAGAAACACCACCATCACACCAGCAACACCCCCACACAATCCACCCTGCTCATGAGTTGAGCAACAGGGCAGGATTCACCACCACCAGCACAACCAAAAGAACCAAACCAGCAAGACCAAGACCAAATGGTTACTTAGTTCAATTAAGAATTAGGTCAAGCAGCTAGGAGGTGCAGGCATGCCACAAGATGCAGGTTTATCAGATTTCCCGAAGAACAAGCTTCACAAGACCACCAGGTTGGTCTAGTATGAGAGGAGAGAAGTGTAGTTATTGGGAAAAGGGAAGAACTCACCATAAAGCAAGAGAAATATATGCCTCTGATCTAAAATCATCTACTAAAAACATATACATGGTCCAGGGGCATATCACATACATCTAAATGATCATATGAGCACCAAGAACAAACAAGTAAATTTAATAGGAAGCAAATCAAATCCAGGAATGTAGAGTAGCTATTCATATCATGCATATGTCTGTACCAAGAAATTACTATCAACATATGCATAATATTCCTACACCTACACTTGCATAACAAAAGTTAGAACATTATCTTTACCTACCATTAGTTAGTGAACACACCAATAGTTGTTTGTGTGAATGCTTATATAGCCTAGCATGCTAAGATAAATTAGTATACACTCTAATACCTCACTTACATATTATTTGTGATGCATCTTTGCATATAACCAAATTAACTAGATACCATATCCTTTGCAAGAGCATGTGTGGAATTAATTGCCAGAACACCACCTTAAGAGAAGCACCCCTTTCATTTAAATAAACACTTGCATGTATGTATCTCAACAAACAAGTATCATAGGGATGAACTAGGTCATCTAGCACCATACCACCACCCATGACCAGATAGTATAGGGAAATATCATTAGCAAAACCTCTAATCATTTGATTATCTCTAAATCCCAGAGTTGCATCCAAACAATAATTGATTAGTGATCAACCAAGTCCTTTATTTGGTGATCAATCCACATAATTGATTGCATCTTTATTATAACTCCACTCTCCTTTATAAAAATGAGGAGAAACATAAAACCATGTTATAGGGTACACACCTTAATATTAAATTCAACATAACTATTAATAAAATCCTAACCAACCTAATAGTAGCATGTGCTAATGCACCTACACATTATCTTAATACATCATATTATCCTATATAGAATACTTAGGGAATTTTGTAAAAGGTCCCAAATCCCAAATCCTGCAAAACAGATTTGAAAATAGATTTGAGATTCAAAACAGAAAATAGAGTAAAAAGAAAAGAAAACAAAACAGAAAAAAATAAAGGAAACGCTTACCAGACCGCAGCCCATCGAGTCGGCCCAGCTAGCCAGCCCATCCGGGGCCTGGCCTGGATACCGCTTCGGTAGGTCTGACAAGCAGGACCCACCGAGTCTTCTTCAACCTCCCGATGGAGGAAACTGCTCGGTGGCGTCTCCTCAGCGCTCTGCTACGCCAAGATTCGAGCCGCCGCCCTCCGAAGCCTATAAAATGACGTTCGCCGCCACTAGAAACCCTAGGAGGCCGCCGCCACCTCCCAATCTCTTTTCTCTCTCGCTCTTCTCTGGAACCACCGCAAACCCTAGCTCCGGCCAACTCGTATCGCCGTCGATGGAGGCCACCCCGGAGACCATGGGCTAGTCTAGGTGGAGCGCCAGGACTTGGTGATTGTCCAAGTGGATCAGGGCATCGCGAGAGGAACCACACCAAGCTAATTTAGCCGTTCCCTTCTCCCAGACCTCGCCGGGATTCTTGTCGATGCACCCATCTCTGGCCACCCCCGACTTCATCGAGCAGTCCAGTAGCACCGCGGTGAGCCTACGAATCTCGGGAGCTCTTCCTTGCATCGTTTGGTAGCTTGTAGCGTCATATCATGGTCCGGCCGAAGGGCGCCGCCGCAGCTGAGCTTGCCGGAGCTCACTCCGGTGACCTTATGATGGGGGCGCCACCACAGAATGGTTCGCCTATGCCTACTGAATCTTTTTTGTGTTGAACGCGTGTCTGCGGATGTCTCGAGCACCGCCGTTGTCGACCGTTGACTCGCCGGCGGTGAACTCCAGCTCCCAGTCAAGCTTTGACCTGGTCGACGCCTGCGTGGCATCTGACCTGGCCGCAGCCCCACCAGTCAGCCTAATAGGCTAGATACCCCCTCGGTAACAAAAGTTCTATGTTGAATTGAAAATCCTAGAAATTGCTGAAAACTTAGGAAATTCATATCTAATTCATTTTAAATCAGAAAAATACAAATAATATACCAAAATGTTCAGAAAGACATTATCTATCTATTTATATTATAATCTTGCATGCTTGTGTGAAATAAATTTGAACTAAATTTAAAAGCATGTTTAAGTACTATTTTCAAATATGAATTTGAAACAAATTTAGGAATCAAATAACTTTTCTAAATGAGAAATGGATGATTATAAACTCTAACTACTTTATTGAAACAACATTTCATTGTTTAAGTTTAGTACTTTTAAAACTTTACTATTAGTATTTGAAGACCTAGAACTATTTCCCATAACTATTGGCTTGTGTTAAAATTTATTTTCAATTATAATTTAGTAATTGAAAATTGCCTTATTAAGAGTTACTTTTAATCATGAGAATGTCTACAAGTCAATTTTGGAATCATTTAAAATTGTGATTCAAACCCTATTAGCTAATAATAAAGAAACTTGTGTTTTATTAATCACTTCAACCTTCCTATTAAGTAAATGACCCCAAAAAGGTAATTTTGTGCTACATGTCCATTATAAAATATGTTCTTCAAAAGTTATTCTTTTAATAACAAATCAAATAAGCATTTCACTAAACTTTATGCTTTCTAATGACAAGTACCTAGATAGGTTAAGATTGTTGTCAACCCTATAACTAATTGAGTATTGTTATAATGATATGATCTATTTCAACCTTGCTTGCCCATGATCAACCAATTGTCTGATATTCATAAGAAGCAACTTAAAAGTGTTACCTTCATGTCTTCACCATCAACCATCATTATCTTGTAGCAAGGAATGATTATAACACCCTAAAACAATAGCTCTTGTTAAAATCTTATTCTTTTAATAGCACTTGATAGTGATCCAACCTAAAATGCTTAACAACCATGTTATGGTGTGATTTAAAAGTACAATACATCATAAAGAAATCACCGTAACTCAATGATAACAAATCATCGGGGTTAGGGTACGCTTAGAGTAAAGCATATCGTATCTTATGCATATCATGCTGCAGATTTCTAACATCATCCCTACCGGATGGTGATTGCTATTTCAGAATTGGGATTTCTATCGTATCGAAGACCCTGACTCGCATAATCTTGCAGTCAGAAAGGCAAGTTCACTCTTGCTCATATCTCTTGTTTACTTTTAACAAATTACTTGCAAATATACCGGTGGTATGATTATTACTGCATTGAAAAGCAAAAGGTTCTCTTTTCATAATTAACATGATTAGCTGGTTATCGACCCGAGTGGTGGTAACCTAGGATGGCAGGCAGATGGAACCATGGTAAGATTGTTGTGGTGGAGGTTCCATTTGTTCGGGAAAGTGAACCCTAGGACTTAACAACAAATGTCGCCAGTGATTCTTGCGCCGTAAATCACGGTCAACCATGAGATCTGGAATGGGACGGAGAAGTCAGCTGTATCTTTTCCCTCTCGCATGCCAACGGATCAGTAGCAACAGTTGTCTTGCCTAGGCTGCTATATGGTAAAGGGGGGAAAATGTTTCCTGCTAGTCTACCTATAGTATAGGGGGGACGGACTTGCTAATTGATCTATGATGGATTGTAACGGTCATCCGGATCAGTCTACCCATATTGTATAGGAGCGGGCACCGAGGTCCGGAAGGACCAGTGCCCAATCAGTCTGCATATGGGTATAGGGGAGGATGGACTTACAAAAGGGTGGGTCTGCGGGGTCGCGGAGAAGAACAGTGATTGGCTTGGATCACAAGACTGGGCCCCACACAAAAGAAGTGTGGACGAGCATGCAACTCGGATGTGCAACAAGGCTTTGATCTCTCATGGGTACAAGTGACCACCTCTGCAGAGTGTAAGAAAGTATCAAGATACTCCCTGTTCCGGGAAGGAGCTGCGAACGCGGCAGGAAAGGAGCCCATCGAAGCTCTAATCAACCCGTGAAGGCTGACGGACATAGTTCTTTTGAATAAAATCAACCTTTGAAGAAATGTTTACAAAAACTTGCATTGCCAAACGACTCTTGGGTCTAAGGCTGTAGATAGTGCATCAAACACCTTTTCCCCTTATATGAACTTGCTGGGTAACGCTCGTTACTCACCCCACTCCCTCTTAACCCTTGCTTAGATTGGAGGCAACACAAGGAGGCAACCTCAAGACACTGAAGATGAAGATAAAGCCTTCTATCAGTGTCAGAACTATCAATGAAGTCAACGACAACGCCAAGCTTGGTGGAAAACTAGAATAGGAATAGAAGGGACTCAATTCCCTAATCCTAGAACCTAAGTAGCTAGACTAGTTTTGTAGAAAGCCAACTGTATTAGTGTAGCTCTAGCTTAGTCTTCAATGTATTATTCTCGTTTGTAGTCGCCGGGACTAAACCTCTACCTGTTGAGGAGGTTCTGAAGATCTTCTGTATGATGAAATTTGTAATCCTATGCACCTACCTTGGACCTGCGATGTTTCTGTTGTACCACTCTGATCGATGTAATACTAGTGAGACGGTGTTTCATTGGTGTTATGTCAACGACTTGCATACTACACATGCAGTGGTATGCTGGGTCACCACATTCTAGTGCAAACTTCATAGGAAAATAACATGAGCTTGGACCTTATGAAAAAATTCATTCACCAATTCCTTTGCCCAAAGGATTCAGGTAGACGTGACATTCCAACCCTACAAATTTCCTATTCCTACATTTTTCTTACCCTATGAATCAAAGGAGCCGAGTGTGTGATAACAGATCTCATTCAAGTTGATTGACCACAACAACACGTTGAATTGGGAGATGGACCAGATAATATAAGGGTACACTTGTCATCGTTGTTTATGGTACAAGACATGATTCATGGAAGCACTACATAAGTGAGTTCTAAGTAAATTATGCATTCACAAGTTTGTAAAAAGAAAAATCCTGTAAGGATCCATGATATTACCTTAACAGCAAAATCATGCATGCTTGAACACCAAAGGAGGCAATAGGCCAACCAAGAAAGATGTTGAAATGTGGATGTAGTTCATTAGGAGTACAAGATTAATAAAGAAGCAACTTTTCTCAAGCAAGGATAATTCGAGAAAAATCAAGGCCTGGTCTTAGAGCAAATAACTTAGGTGAAAGACTGAAAGTGACATATAATGCAAATATATTCTTGTTGAGAAATTGAAAAAGGCTACTACCAATTCTAAAGTTAGACATATTCTTGTTGGTGTGTGTGTGGGGTGGGGGGGGGGGGCATGTGCCCCTTTGTTATATTAATCAAAACAAGGAGGAATTGTAAAAAAAATCAAAACAAGAAGGACAGACGCCAATACAATAGTCAGCCGCACATGGTTAATAGAACGAACTGATATGTCAATGTGCGATTGCTAGCGCTGAAGAGCAATAATCATTCACCGCAATGTTGTGAGACTATTAGGTTGTTGTTTGTAAACATGGGTACCTTTGCTAGTGTATGAGTTTATATTAATGGAAACACTAGATGGCCTTCTACACGTTGATGTTTGTGATAAATGCTTTGCTTTCACGAAATGATCACACTAGGATTGCAGTAGAAGCTGCATTACTCTTTCTCATCTCACATCTTCTGATATAATGTCAGATGACAATTTAACTAGAATGGTTTCTTACTTTGGTGTGTCAACATCTCTATCATTAGACTCAGTGTAGTTACAGTATAGTAACGTAAATTTCGTTTTTTAAATTCGGAATACTACCATGCCGGTGAATTGACTGAGAAGAGTTGTTTAGTAGTTGTGTTTGTACAATTCCCTATTAGAACGAAGACAATGTTCATGAATGTCCATTGTACAACAAGACATCCCTTGTCTCCTTGTTTCGTGGAAAAACTTCATCAGGATAGGAAATTATGGATTCTCAATTCGTGGAAGAAGCGAATGCTAAAGAGATCGATGATATTGTTGCCTCAATAGATAAATCATACTTGAAAACCAAAGAAGATGAACTATTAGTTTTTTTTGCGAATCATGGAACTTTCATTGATTAGACGGCGGGATTACAATCCTTGTACAGGTTATCATCTAAGAATAGAGGTCATAGTTAATCCATAAACACCTCCTTCTATCTCTATAGTAGCTTTTCTAGCACAAGAATGTGCAGCTTCATTAGCAAGCCTAGTTACAAAACTAAGTTTAAAACTAGAGAACATCTTCGGATGGGGCGTGGCTGGAGATTCTATCAGAAAGACGATTTTGACTCAAAACAACTGTAAACAACCTCTACATAATGGGTTGTTTTTTAGAACTTCCTCGAAAAAAATGAGTGGGTGGGAAGGAAAACAAATTTGTCCCGTCGTGGGCCGAAAAGCTGTGGCGATTTAAAGATCAGGACCGTCTCGGAAAGAGTAACGCGGCCCACGTAAAAATCGGAGGCAGTCACCCACGCACCGCCGCCGCCGGAAACTCGCGAGCATTCCCGGCCATGCTGGACACGGCGGCGATGCCCGCCGGGAAACGCGAAGAGGAAACCGTTTACAACGGCATCTTCACGGAATTCATGGCCGGGTAACGCCTGCACCCCCTCTACCCGCGTGCCCCTCTTCTCTTACCCTCCCTCCTTCTGCCCGGCCGGAACTTCTCTCCTGTAGAGTTCAGTTCGTTCCACGCGTGATGCTTTGCCTCTCCGACCGCAGGGTAGCGCGGTTCGAGGAGCTCGTGGACGGTGGGAAGCAATTCCTGACGAGATTCCAGCGGGAGCTAGGTGAGCTTCGATTATTGCAACTATTTCCCCTTCCAAATCTTGTCAGGAGATAAACTAGGCTAGCATTGTTCCGTACGGTTTACAGTTCAGATGCCTTCGGTTCTTCTGTATCGCCGTCCTCATATACTCACTGATTAGCTGCGATTATTGAGTATCCGTTATTATCCCATCAGAGACCAAAGTTTCTGAAGTGATTTTCGTTTTGGTTTCAGAGTATCTTCGGAGGCCACGGATTCCGAGTGAGTCGGGTGTTCTGGATGAGATAGTTAGTTCCAACTGCACCAACAGGATGAAGTCGTATCTCGAATCGGGCTGCAGCCTTCACTGCCAGGCCATCTCCAACTTGAGCCAGTGTGAGTTATATGAGTGCTAAGGTTGATCCCATATGCTTACGTTCAGCCAATCAGAACCAACTTGCCATGTTTTCTTTTAAGAAATTCACAACTTTTCCTAGCTGCGTCAGGAATAATTATCATGTGTATGGATTAACAAAATATTTTTCCAAAAATGTTTCTCCACTCTATGATTGGATATAGTTGTAAAACCTGCTTATTGCAGGGATCATATGTTCTAATAAATATAGCTTGGTCAAATAGCCTTCCACAAGCTTCCTGATATATTGTAGCTTTTGCGGTACCGGTGCAAGGCTAGAGGATGTAGCTTTCCCTGGCGCCTCTGATACACGGCCGGGTAGATGAAGCCCCTGGTCTGGTTTGGTGCATGTCCGCTCCGTGTTTGTGTGTTGCATGTTCTTGCCAGATGTTTCCTCTGACATGAACGATGGCATTTTGCTCTCTCGCACATGAGCCGTATGATGCCTACTATGAGTTTCTTTGATGCTGGCCATGGTGCATATGGTAACACCTAAGAAGAATGCTATTGATGTGGAGTTTACGTGACTGTTATGTAGCATCCTTTGCCATGTATAGCATTTGTTTGGTGTACTCCAATATCCCAATATCCCATATAAACACGGCAACAGGGGATTCAAATTGGAAATTCACTTGGTAACAGTAGTGTTGCTTAATTAGGCACTATGGGTCTATCACAAGATAGGTTTAAGCCATGCCATTTATAGTGATCACGGGATACAGCATCCCAAAACCATTTTGGTCTCATCCACTTTATGCCTTGTTGTCAACTTGTCATACATATTTTAACGAGATATTTTCAAACTTTACTTATGACGCCGGTACTTCTATGACTAATGATGAAAATTGCGTGATTCTAGAAGCATGTCCATGAAGTTCTGATATGCCATTCACAACATTTCCTTAGTTTTCAGCTGCCCTGCTAGGGCATACTGGCATACTACAGATTGGGTGGTTTTGTTTTTAAGGAGCAATGCAACCAAACTTGGTACCCACAATTATGCCATAAAACCTACTCCGTTTCAAGTTTTTTGTGATAAATAAACTAGACAGCGTGTGACGGAAATATATAATCAACACAAATTTCATCACCAAAGTAAATGCCTTTTTTTGTGCCCAAAATGTATATTTCTCACGGAAACATGCTAAATCTTGCATTACGCAAATTCTATTGTATAAAATAGGTGCTCAGGTCTTGACTAGGTTCGGACATAAAATACTTACTAGTAGGGTGTCAATTTTGTCCATTTTATCCTTCTGGATTCTGTGTAAAAATCCCTTTTTTCCTTATTTTACAATCTGTTTAACCATTCATATTCGAAGTCAGTCTCTGAATCCATTCGAGAGTATATTCTCTAGTTGTAGTTGTATCTATATTCACATTTGTCAAACTTATCTATTCCTGTGCCTGAATTTGCTCAAACGTGTTGACGAACGGCTTTAGTTTAATAAGAATTTAAGCATGTTTAGATGAAGCTTATTTTGGCACAATGTGCTGTGTATGATCATAAAATATTTTAAATGTCGAAAAACTTAAACATTAGAAGGATGTCCAGATCCAATTGCATCGATTAACTATTAGGTTTGTAGAGCCAAATCAGCGCGAATTGGAGGTTGTGCTCGGCATTTTTACATGCTTTGGTGCCACCTCTGACTTTGTGGTTAACTAGTCCAAGAGCGTTGCTATCCCCATCAGATGCAGGCAAGGGATCATCGGCGGCATCTCAGCCTCCCTTCCACGTCCGATCCACCAGTTTCCCTACAGATACATGGGGTTGCTGCTGTCGCTCACCAAGCTGCGCAAGGAGGAGGTTCAGCCGTTGATCGATAAGCTGGCCAATAGTCTGCCGTTCTGGAAGGCTAGGTTGCGTACCAGGGAAGGACTATTGGTCTATGTGCAAGCAGTGATGACCTCCTCGGTATCAGTTCATGGCACTGGATTTGGAACCTTGGGTGCTGCAGCTCATTGATCGAATCCGCCGTGGTTTCCTGTGGGTCGGTAAGAAAGACGCAAGAGGTGGCAGCTGTCCTGTCGCCTGGCACTCCGTCTGCCAGCCGAAGGCGCTGGGCGGGCTCAGCTTGCACAATCTACGGTGGCTTAGCGCGGCGCTACAGGTGCGGTGGTTCTGGTTCCAACGATCAGTTAAGCCCTGGCAAGGATTGGAGATCTCTGTCTCCTCTGATGCGCATGCCCTGTTCGTCGCTGCCATGCAGATTGGTGTGGGTTCGGGCGAGAGGATCTTGTTCTCGGCGGACTCGTGGATCAAGGGCCTAAATGTGGAGACGGTGGCTCCTGATGTGCTAAAACTGATCCGCATGGTCCTCTGCGATCTCGGGCTGTCAATGAAGGGCTTGCTGACAACCGCTGGACGTGCGACATTGTTGGTGCTCTGACGGTGGATGTGGTGGTGCAGTTTCTTAAGCTTTTGTTCCTCGTTCAGGAGATCACGCTGCAGGATGACCTTTTGAGGACTCCTTCTGGAAGTTCTCGGCCAACGGATTGTTCTCGACAAGGTATGCTTATCAGGTTTTCTTTGCCAGACAAACAGCGCTTCCAGCAGTGCGACAAGTTTGGGATTCGTTTGCTCCACTGAACCATAAGTTCTTTGGTTGGATGGCGATTAGGGATCGTTGCTGGACCGCTGTTAGGTTAGAGCGCCGTGGCCTGCCCCCAACCAGGGTTCCTGCCCCCTCTGCGACTCCCAGGCCGAGCGAATGGATCACCTGCTCCTTCAGTGTCATTTTTCGCGAACGGTTTGGTTCAGGATCCTGTGGCCCCTTGGTTGGCAAAACTTCCTTCTGTCTACCACGGCGACGGTGCAAGGATGGTGGCCGGAGGCCGCTGACAACATGCCGGTGAGCACTAGGAAGGAATTCAACTCACTTTGCCTCCTTGTCATGCAGGGCATTTGGCTTGAGCGCAATGCCCACATCTTCGATGGCTGTGCAGCCGATGCTGCCGCGGATTCATCGGGCGTTGCCCCTGAGTGGCAGGAGTGGGTGCAGTATAGGTGTAGAGGTAGATTGCAGCCGCAAGTACATTAGGTCATGTGTTGCAGGTGTTGTCTAGGATTGCGCTTGTGTGATTGCAACCTTGCTGTAAACTTTTGTTCCTCTCCTATCCACTTCTCGAAAAAAACACCTCATTTGAATGTGGATACATGTACGTATTCGCATTCGGATTCACATTCGTTTAAAACTGTGGAAACAAACATGGATAATGCACTACCGATCAGAGTCCAATCCGTTGGCACCCCTACTTACTAGGTTCTTGAACAAAGAATTAAAATAAAAAATACCATTGAAGATACAATTACTAAAAAAATTGCATTTTGTGGGCTCTACCCTCTGGCGCCAACACATATCTATTTTTCTCTAAGTAGCAAGCTAATGAAAATATTATTACGATAGATTGGTTTATAACTTTATATATACTCTATCATTTTGGTAGTAACCTTTATATTGAACTGTAGAGATGCTATAATAGACTTTCATTAATCTGCTTGTTCTACAAAATAATAACACACCTTTCCATGTTGTGCCAAATGAATGTCTAAAACAAAACCAAGCCAATTGTTGGCGTTATCAAAAGCCCAAGGTACCAAATTGACTGGTTATGATTTTAACTAGGTTCAGTTTCTGAAATGAACTTGAGAATCAAAAAAGTGCAAATGTACTAGGACTTGGTGCATAATTAAACATTTGCCAGATTTGCTTAAAAGTGGCCTTGAGGTTTTAGTGCGACAGGGACACGAACCATTGTATGTTGGTGTCTTCAACATAAACCGTTTGTGTGTTTCGCTCACACGGACATAAACATTTTCGTTACAAACTAGAGAGCTGGACCGGAGGGGGAAGCGGTGTGGGTGGGCTACCAGCGAGGGATTCGATGGCGGGGAGGCTAGAGATGGGCTGTTTACATAGTACAGAGCTGGACCACAGATAAACACGGAAAGCTGGAAGGATTCAGTGGCTCTCTCTCTCTCTCTCTCTCTCTCTCTCTCTCTCTCTCTCTCCCTCTCTCTCTCTCTCTCTCTCTCTCTCTCTCAACCCCTATCTGTATGTTACACCATTCATATCATAATTACTTATTTTGACACATGGGCTTATGGCAAGATAGGTTTGGTGCCTCACCATTTATAGTGGACGTCGGATACAGCATCACAGACTAAATTTAAGCTCATTCAGTTCATGCCTCACTGTCAACTTGGCATGAATATATTAACGTGTTTTTCACGTTTTACTCATGACCCGGTACTTTTCGCAGATCAGGGGAAATGCGTGAATATAGAAACATGTCCATGCAATTCTGATATTATGCTCACAACAATTCTCTATTTTTCAGCCGCGCCGCTAGCACAGAGTACAAAAGAGTACAGAATGAGCCGCGCCGCTAGCATAGAGGCTTTTTGCAATTTTCATAGGTTGTATGCAGATATATCCTTGCTTCGTATTAGAATGATTCCTTGTTTGTTTGAATAAAAAAAATTGAGTTCTCCAGCATATAAGTAAATGATTTAATATACACAAGCTTCTCAGCAGATCATAAATTCACTCCCATTTTCAGATAATTACGGCTGCAAGTGTAGCGATTATAGACATATGGCCCATTTCTTGACTTCCATCATAAAATTCTGACAGATATCATGCTTCACATTTAATCTACAGTATGCAATTTTTCTCAGCTTGATACTAAATCTTTCAATTTGTATCAGAAGTACATTCATGTGAGGGAGAAATCGAAGGTTATATAAATAAAGGTATTTGCCATTCTCTGTTTTTCAGTAACTACTGGTATTTATCCTTGCTAGCTTGTTAATCTTTGTTCCATCAAGAGATTCTTGTAGTGTTAAAGCATAACTTTGCTGCAAACTGCACGCCAAAGTACCAAGTGGCTCAAAATTGCCGAATCCTTAGACTGGTTCCACAAAAGCTCTTTTATCTAGAGATGCATATTCTCATGCTGGAAAGGAAAGAAAACTGCATATTAGGATAGAATAGGCAGCATTAGTCCTAGTGCTCAGAAATGACACAACTATGTGTCTATGTCAAACCGGAGAGGCGATCATGTTTATTATGATATGAGTAACCATAACTAAATCTCCCAAGAGGTCTCTGTCAAATATCATCTTAATGCTCACTAGCCAATGGATAGTCCCTGCTCTATTTGTCCAGTACCTAGCTGTTTGGCTCCAAATTATGCTAAAGATTAGCATAATGGCGTACATTTCCACTGTATTTTCCTGGGTTTTTTTCTTATTGTTGTTAGTATCGGTTGCGTAAGGTTGGCTTTTGAAACAATCAACACCAAGTTGCGGAACTAGTAAATTCTTATGTCTCTGAACTCCAGTTAACCGCTATCCTGTCCTTCTCTTTCCTACTCAGTGAATGCACTGCTCGAAGAACTTCAATGCCTAGTGGAAGATGCCTATCACGCAGCACTAACAGCCAATTTAAGTCCTATACATTTTCCAGACGAGAGCACTGCTGACAACAAGATGAACCATGAATATGACTTCACGGAGGTAGAGGCCTCTGCCTCAGTCATGTCTTCCTTTTGCCCATGTTAATTACATCATTTTGAACAGACGAGCGCCCGCTACTTGCACTGATGAATACACCAAGTAACACTCTCCATGTACCAGAAAAATGAGGAGCAGCCTGCAGATCAACTGAACGACTACCCATCGCTTGTTACAGTTATGATCCTTGTTCATAACATGCTCAAGCTCGACTACATGATGCAGGTAAATCTACATCTCTATGTGAATACGTGTTCACTTGCTCCCGCTCCTTCGAACTGAATTACCATGTCCTGAATGCGAAAGGAAGTGCGGATAGTTTCATCCTCTTTTGTCAATTCTACCTACAGGAGAAGATTGTCGGGTCACTGTCCCTTAAATCATCTTCCACGGAGCTCGATGGCTACCGCCTTATGTGGGATCTGAGGCCCTACATCGACGGCGACTTGATGAATCTCGCGTGGAAATCGTGCCCATAAAAACCCTTGGGCCCAAGGTTGTTGGTAGATTCATGCCCAGCGACTTCTACAGCTGGATAGCCACTTGTGTAATTCATGATTGTAGCATGGAGGACTTCATGAAGATCTGTAATATGACACACTACAATTTTTATATGAAATACGTACTTTGAATATATGGTTTTAGTAGGCGGAACAATGGGAAGCTTACATTGAAATCAAGATGGATTTTTCATCACGTTAGATAGTTTTGATATTATTTCCAGGCAGTAATTAGTTGGACTTTGGTTTAGAGGCCAAAGACGAATCCGTGCCATTACTACATGAAACAGAAGTAATTATATATATACTCCGTATATGCTTGCTACTCAATAAAAGAAGTCTAGTGGCCTTAGAAAAATGAGAGAAAATGACAAAAAACTATCACATATGTGCCAATTGTGTCACATAGGTACCACTTTTATATTTTTGGACACATAAATATCATTTTTGGGTATGGTCGTGACATATTGCACTAATTCTGCGTGTTTAGCGATTTAACCCGGTTTCTGACAAGACAGGCCCACCTGTCGGGCTAACGTGGCAAGTGATAATCTAACAGTCCATTTTCATTTTGTAAAAAACCCTAAAAAATTATTATTTTTACCACACAAAGGTCCTCCTCAATCCTCCACTTAAATAAAGAAAAAAGGAAAATCCTCCCCTTGCTGGCCGCCCATGCCCCACATCGACGGCCGTCCGCGTCTCCCCACTTCAGCCGCTGCTCCGGCCGTCTTGCCGCCCTACACTCCCGCTCAGGCCGGCGGAAGTTAAGGGACGGGTTTCCACCTGCAAAAATCCCCGCTCCACCGCTGGTAGCTCCCACCGCCGGAGCTCCCACCGTCGGGCGCGTGCAGGCTCGCCGGTAGCTCCCACAGCCGGGTGCGTGCAGGCTCGCTGGAAGCTCCTTCTCACCGGAGAGGTGCGGGAGCATAGAGGGCAGGAGACGGCAGGCACAAAACGCGGTGGCCGGAGGCAAGGAAGACAGTGTCCGCGCCATCGATTGCGGGCTACCTAGGTCAATTCCTTCGGCGCGGATGGCTCTGGCGACGAGGCGGAGGTGGTCATGTGCTCAGACGGACAAGGGGACAGTTGAAACAGCGTCGCGACGGTGTCCTGTCCGACTCCGGCCACCATCGTAGGCATGGTCTCCCAGCGCCCCCCTCTGCTCCGAGTGTCAGGTCTGTGTCCTGCACCAACAGATCGACGGCGTCACCTCCATCTCCCCCTCCCCCCTTCCCCGGTGGCGGGTGGCCCAGGCCGGGTCGACGGCGGGAGCGTCATCGGTGACCTCCAGTCATGGGCAGTGGAAAACTGTTTACTTTTTCAGTGAGGAATATTAAGAAGGACCATTCTGTGATTACAAAATATAAATTTAGAGTTTTTACAAAATTAAACTGGCTGTTAAGTTATCACTTGCCACGTCAGCCCGATAGGTGGGCCCGTCTTGTCAGAAACCGGGTTAAATCACTAAACACGCAGAATCAGTGCAATCTGTCACAACCATACCCCAAAATGGTATTTATATGTCCAAAAATACAAAAGTGATATCTATATAACACAATTGGCACATATATGGTAGTTTTTTTTTTGTCATTTTCTCGAAAAATGAGGATTCAGAAACCTGTCAAGAAAAGAGAGCTTTCAGAAGTTCTTGATTCTTCAGACTGGTGACTGTAATCTGGTAGGGAAAAGACTGCGGCTTTCCCATCGCTGCTTGCCTTGCCGTCTCCGACAGAACTCCAAATCTTTCGCTCCCCCCTCTCCCTCTCTCTGTGTCGGCGGGCGGCGATGGAGAGCCCGTCCTCGGCGGCGTCGCAGGTGAACTTCTACGGCTTCCTCGACCGCATGCGCCGCCCCGCCGCCGCCGGCCTATTCCGCTCCATCAAGAGGTCAGTCGCCCACCCGCAGTTCCCCCCAATGAATTCGCACACTGCGTACTTGGATCAATGATCATGGCCTTCCTCCCCTCATACGGATCTAACCGGAGCTCACCCTAACCCCCGCAGCTTCCTTGCCTCCCTCTCCCTCGACGAGCCCAGCGCCGAGGAGGACGGCGCCAGGGTCCAGGCCTTCTACAACGCGATGGAGGCGGCCTTCAGGGAGCACCCCCTCTGGGCCAATGCCACACACCAGGAAATCGACCACGCGCTCGAGGTCCCAACAATTTCCTGCCGAATTTCCGTTTTTGGGTCATGTCCATTCACATCTCATCGTGTTGAACGCCCTCTGCTTTGATGCTGCGCGTGCCAAACAGGGCCTCGAGAAGTACGTCATGACCAAGCTCTTCGACCGCACCTTCGCGGCGACGCCAGAGGATGCGACGGCCGATGCCGAGGTCTCAGAGAGAATCGCCCTCCTGCAGCGGTTTGTGAGGCCGGAACACTTGGACATACCCAAGGTCCTGCACAACGAGGCCTCATGGCTGGTAAGGCGGCGTGCTCTCTTCTCAGTTGGTACTTACTTGGATAGCCTTCTACGCATATCACATAAATTTAAGGATTTTCTTCTGGACATCATGTAGAATATTACGGTAAACTTCATTGGAGATAATTAGTTGTTATTCTGTTCCAGCTTCTTTTGTTCGGTTGCCCATGTTTTTTCTTTGACTTGCCTAGTGAAAAGCCTCTGTTCTGTATCATGCGATATCCAAACGGTTCGGCACATCTTTAGTTTCTTGATACCTCACATTAATTAGAACTTCCCAGTCATAGAATCATGGCCAGGGCTAACTATGACCTCACCTGCCACTCACCCTAGCTTGCAGTTAAAGAGATACAGAAGATTAATTCCTTCAAATCACCACGAGATAAGCTTCAATGTGTTATGAGCTGCTGCCAAGTCATCAACAACTTGTTGCTAAACGTGTCGATGTCAAATGACCGAACACCATCTGGGGCTGATGAGTTTCTTCCCATTCTCATTTATGTAACTATTAAGGCAAGTTTCTCTTTCTAAAATGTTTATTCTTGCTCAATTGTTCTCTTGCAGATTTCTAGCAATGAGCCAAGTAGTATTGTTCAAACTTTGCTGCTTAGAATTTATGGTTAAGTTTTTAGAATCAGAAGAAGTCTTCACTCTGCAGTAATATCATGTTTATTGTTACGGTTCTTAAGCCTTATTTCTCTATGGCTGAAATGAGAAGCACTACTTACAAACTGTGGCATGATCCTTGTTGATGCCTATTTTAGCACTGTAACTAGCACACGCATAGGCTTGCTGCTTCATTCTCCTTCTGAGGTGTTGAATGATTCTTTGGATCATTGGTGTCCCTACTAGATTTATGTGTTAATTCAATTTTGGTTGACCAGAAGCTAGGAGAAAGACATTGAGCATACAGTATCCATTTAGTCATTGTTTTAAAACTTTGAAAAACGGGAGTTCCATCAGTTCTATTTTACCATATGCCCGCCATGAAATGAACTTGTCGTGATTGTAGAATGGAAATTGATTGCAGAATCTGTTCCCCTTGGTGTTGTTTGTTGTTACTTTTAAGTTAATTTTCCCTTTTCTGGACCTTTATCAATTTTAATTTTATATTTTGTTTTCCTTCGATATTACCAATGTACATGAACTCTCTAGGGACTAGAGAGCATATAAGTTCACACCAATGTTTCTTGCGTCTTTGTGTTAGTTTCTTTGGTCTACCTAAGCAGAACTAGAACCTATTGTTTTTATTTCCTTTTTAACTAAATTGAGTACAACTGACAAGCTACTTGATAAACTAATGCAGGCCAATCCTCCTCACCTGCACTCAAATCTGAAGTTTGTTCAACTCTTTAGAAGAGAAACTAAGCTTGTTTCTGAAGTCGAATACTATCTCATGAACCTCATATCAACAAAGATGTTCATAATTAATGTTGATGGCCGCTCACTATCCATGGAAGAAAGTGAGTTTCAGATGCATATGGAATCCGCAAAACTAGGCTCTCAAATATGTGTTGCTAGCCCTAGTAGTCCGCAAGGGTCGGCTACATCTAAGAGGGGACAACAGAAGCAAACTGATACAGAAGGTCCGTTGTTAACACTCTCTGCTCATTTGAAGAGCTTATAAGCCTTCTTCTGTGCATAATGTGTCCCCAGTAAGTTGCATATATACTCAAAAGTGATTGTAGATAAACTTTTCTCTCTGAAACTGTAGTCTCTAGATTTTTTTTCAGTCGTTCTGTGTGGCATATACTCAAAGTGGTTGTAGATGAACTCTCTTCTCTGAAACTAATATTTTGAATCTCTAGATTCCTTTTATTGATTGTGATGTTCTTCATCTGCTTTGACTATGTAGATTTAGTTTTGCTTGCATAATCACAATCTTTCAGTTTAGCAGGTTCCAGATTCCCATTCATGGACTCAGAAACTGAAAGTTTGACTGCAGCAGAACTCAAGCAGTTGCATGGGCTCTACAGGCAAGTTGTCACCAGGTACACATCCCTGTCTAAAGCTTTGAGAAAGTTATCCATGGATGAGGACCAGCTCGTTGCATCAGTAGAAGACTCATGACATGATGTGAAGATGATGGCCATAAACACATAGGTAAATTACAAAAGAGAATCCATATGCATGCCGCTCACGCTCGTGTGATGGTGTAAACACATGTCCAAAGTTTTCCATCGGCCAGAAGAATACAGACTAGGTTTGACGCCATGCCTACTCATGCTACCGCAATCAATGCATCTGCAACAAGGACCATGGTGTGCTGTAGGTATGACTGTAAATAGTCTTCAGAATTTTGCGACACGTGTTTGTTCCTTCGCGAGCTGTCTAACGGGTAGACGTTTGCAATATCTCCACAGGCCGGATGTTCTTCTGTTCATACCTGCAGCAGAGGCACCGGGTGTTGTATCTAGCGTCTGTCGCTGCAGCCCATCTTTGTCAAGCGGCTCAGCCAACTGCTAGCCCCTTGTGCTGAAAGGTACATCTGGTACTCTGGTCAGCTCTTTATTCGGGTTGGTGATACCGATCTGTATCTGTCGAAAACCCCCATATTGGTGCCACGCTCAGCTGCAGATTGTTGCTACCGCAACCCATAGTACCTGAGTTATCAACTTGCAACTGGTAGCAAGGTCATACATTACAGATGGCCAGTTGGGTCTCTCAGTTGGGTCTCCCCTGAGCTTTTACTTCTGGACAGCTGATGAAGACATTCTGTCAAAGAACAACTGTCTGAAGCTTTTGGTATAGTTGTAACTGACAATGTACATACAGTATGTTAATACTAACTTAAGAACTGAGCATTTTGTGTTACTGAGGAAAGGGTGTAACGAACCAGCGGTACGGTACTCTGAATCCAAAGTTAGGAATGGGATACATCAATTTCGTCCAAAGAAGCCTGGAACTTAAAATGTACAGTATCATGTAACAAAAATGTGTATGAAAATTTCTTTCTCCGATGCAAGGACATGGATTATGTTATCATATTTCAATTTAAAAGCTCAGAACTTTTTATACCAAAGAAAACTAAATCAAGAAGCGTGGTACTGGGGAAAGGGTGTAACAAACCAGCAGTGCGGTACTCTGAATCCCAAAGTTACGAATGGGATATGTCAATTTTGTGGAAAGACAGGAACTTAAAGGACGCGTCTAGCGATCGCCCGTGCGCCAAAACAGCGATCCCATCGCACCCTTCCAAAAAGGAAAGGTGCGGTCCCCCTGACAACCGGCCAGCCCGAAAAGGAAAGGACCGGTCAGGGCGTGCGATTTTTGACTACTTTGATCGCATCGCCAGCGTTCACGCGCGGGAAGCAACAACTCCCTCCCAGCTGCCCTAGAAAAAGATCACGTGATCCCCTGACACCCTCCCAGACCTAACGAAAAGGCTCTTCTTCGTCCTCTCGCCCCCCTCCTCTCTTCTGGCATCTCCTCCTATCTTCTTCCATCTACTGCTTCTATCCCAGTCTTCTGCCTCTCCTCCTCTCCCAGGCTTTCTTCCCCTCCTTCTCTACAACCGCCATGGAGAGGTACCAAGGAGAAAGCAGTTCAAGCAGGATCCCTCCATCAACTGTGAATCAGCTGGCAGAGAGAGAACAAAGAACAGTAGCAGAACAGGTAAAAAGATGTCACCTTGACCACAATGTTGCCTACTTCCAGGTTTTTTGTGTTTTCTCCCCTTCTTACCACCACCTAGTTCACCTTGGTTCTTAACCAAAATCGCCATGGACATCTGGATCTGCAGATCTCTTTGTCCATGACCAGAAAGAAGGCAACTTCTCCATGTTTTATGAAAAAATTTCAGTACAACTAAGTTATTTCTGACAGTAAATAAGTAAAATCATCTCTGTACCAGAGTACAGAGAACAAAAAGAACCAAGAAGCTCCCCTGCCAATTTACATGGTTCTTTTGGTTGTTTCTGCCAGTTACCTGGTTATGTAACTTTACCTGGTTTGTCAGGCAAATTTTCATGCAAACTAGGCAACCCTGCATGATATTTTGGGCAATTTCAGGCTACAGCAGAAGAAAACATTGTTTCACTATGAAAAAAAGGAAAGATGCATCACACTATTCATGTAGACCTGTTAGTCCAGGACAACAAAGTATGCAACTTTTCCATGTTATAAGAAAAAAACTGAGATTTGAAGTAGGAATTTGAAAACAGATAACATGAACTCATGTTTTGTACCAGATCACATATTAACTTGTTTCTGGCAATCTTTTTGTTAACTGGTAAGTGCAGCAAGTTAATTTGACACAGATTAACTTGTTTTTGGCAACCTTTTTGTTAACTGGTAAGTGCAGCAACTTTACCTGGTAGGTTAGGCAATTTACCATGGTCACTAGGCAATTTGACATGTGCAATGGGCAATTTTCCCTACTACATCTTACACAGGCAATAGGCTTACAGTACTAGAAGATGGCAGCAAAACATATAATCTTCTTTAAAAGCAATATTGGTAGCTTGGTAGACTTCTGGATTCAGTAGAAACTGGTATGCTTGCAAACTCCTTCCTTCAATCACTTGGGTGCCTGAAAAAAATTGAGAAACTGTATGTTAATGTCGCTTACTGGGTAGACAAATTGTTCTTTGTAGCAAAAACATATAAAAAAAATCCATTCAGTTTGTAGTGTTATTTCTGAATTTGATTCTGATGCTTCAATTCTTTTTTTTTGCTACCTAAACTCATGAAGTTGCTTTTTCATTGCAGCAAAGGACAGGTTCCCTTGATCTAAATGACCTTCCTTTTGACCTAAATGAGGATGCTGGTGTCATACCTCCTAATTACTTCACCCAACTGATGGATGAGGCTATTGATGAGTCACCTCATCAACCTATGGACACCAAAGCGCCCAATGTGAATGTCAATCAAGGGCAAGGAGATACTGACACTGGACCATTTTTTGCTCCAACAAATACTACTACTGCAGCTGAGGAAGCAGATGATGAAGAGGCTTCATCCCAGCCAACAGATCCTCACATTGGTATGTGGTATGACACCCTAGAGCTTGCTAAGGAACACTACAATTGGTATGCTGCACGGAAAGGGTTCTCTATCAACTTGAACACTAACAGGAGGTCAGCATACACTGGTGTCCTGGAGAAGCAGCAGTTTGCCTGTAACAAGTTCAGAAAGCCAAGAATTCTCGAAAATGATTCTGAGCCACATTTTGATGCTGGCCCAATCCCAGACCATGTTTCTCCTACCGAGGAAGAGAAAGAGGATGCAGAAATCGAATTAGTGCTTGCAGATATTGGATCAAAAGGTGGCAAGAAAAAGAAGGCAAAGATAAGGAAAAGGGAAAATATCGTACACACTGGTTGCAAAGCAAAAATGGTGGTCAAACTGAAAGATGGCAGGTGGGAGGTGATAGCATTCGTGCCGGAGCACAACCATCCCCTTATAGAAAAACCGTCGCTGATTAAATACTTGAGATCGCATCAAGGGATACCAGAAGAGGAGAAGGATTTTGTGAAGAACCTACATAGTACAAACCTGACTGCTGGTAAGTAAATAAGGGTCCTAATCACCATGCAACTGTAGTGTTCCTCCTAGCAAGTCATGTACCCAATAGAAAAGCAAGTAGTTTCAACATTCAGGCAATTTGTGCTATACCTTGAGCTAGTTGTGTACCCAACAGAAAGCAACTAGCTTCAACATTTATGCAACTTCTTACATACATTAGTCAACTAATGTAACCAACAGAAGCAACTAGTTTCAGCATTTAGGCAACAAACAGTATGAATTAAATTCCTAACTTCTAGTTGTCAGCAGTAAGTTTATAAGTAAGTTTCTTAATACAGGGGATAGTACTAAAAAAATAGATACACTGACTTCAAGCTTTTTTTGTTACGCAGGTAGGATGATGGACATTATGGCTGAGTTTTATGGCTCAGAATTACTTGTTCCATACACTACAAAAGCAATCACAAACTTCTGTGCAATTTTGACAACAGAAGAAACAAAAGACGGAGATCTTGCTGAGGTTGAGAGATACTTCGAAGAAATTAAAGAGAAGGATCCAGATTTCTTTTTCCGTCGCGAACTAGACGCGGAAGATAGGGTGGTAAACATCTTCTGGGTTGATGGGGCCGCACGGAAGGCATATGCAGAGGCTTATCATGACTGCGTGTCATTCGATTCAACTTACTTAACAAACAAGTACAATATGCCTTTTGCACCCTTCATTGGAGTCAATAGGCATGGACAGTCCATCATGCTTGGTTGTGGGTTTGTTAGACAAGAGCTGGCTAGTAGCTACGACTGGTTGTTTGAGAGCTTCCTTATTGCCATGGATGGGCTAGCACCAGACAACATCATCACAGATTAGGACGTAGCTATGAAAAAATCAATTGAAAAAATGTTTCCAACCACGGTGCACCGGAACTGCCGTTGGCACATAATGCAAAAAGCACAACTAAAGTGTGGGGTTATCATGGGCAGAAACCCAGGTTTGGCTGAAGATTTCAATGAGTGCATTGACTTCTCCTTTTCGCCGGAAGAGTTTGAAGCAAAATGGGCCTTGTTTGTGGCAAAATGGCCTGGTGCTGTTGCTGGACATACCTACTTTGCAACTATGTATGAGCACCGTGCAAGTTGGGTGCCATGCTACTTCAAGCATCGGTTTTTTCCCTTCCTGCAGTCCACACAGCGTAGCGAGGGTTTCAATGCTGTCCTGAAACGCTATGTCAACCCGCATAAGTCACTGCTGAACTTTGTGAGGCAATATGAGAAGATTCAGGTGCATGTCCTTGTAAAGGAAGGGGGAAACGACTACAGGACGGATTACTTGGATCTGCGTCCATGGTCACGGTTCCCAGTTGAGCGTCAAGCCTTGCAAGTGTACTGCCGGGATATCTACTTGAGGTTCAGAAATGAGTTTGAACTAATTGGTAGGTACAATGTCCACCCATTTGGCGGAAACTACTACAAACTAGAGCCAAATGGTGCATTTTGTGGAAAATATGGCTCTAGGACGTACCTAGTCATCGCTTCTAAGGATGAAGTATTGTACACTTGTGAGTGCGCCAAGATGGAACGGGATGGACTCCTTTGCTGCCACATCCTGAAGATGTTTACACACCTTGGTGTTGATGAGATACCTGATAGGTATATTCTTAGGAGGTGGACACAAAAGGCAGTCTCTGGATACATGCCACCAGTGCAACAAGAGTTGCCAGATGTCATGCCACCGGAATCACAGAAGCAAGTACGCCATGCTAACATGAACATGACGTTCTCTAAACTTGCTCGTGTGGCGAGTGCAACAGATGAAGCTACAGCTATCGTCAACAAGCACATCCGTGCTGCTGCAACAGAAATATCTCACTTGAACAAGTCAAAGAAGAAGAAGAAACCTGCTACAGGAACATCAAATAGTGAACCTACTGCTGGACCATCCAACAGTGCACCTGCTGAAACTACAAAACCTAGAGACCCGGCAAAAACAACAACTAAGGGCAGGACTAAATCAAAGCGCACTGTATCCGCACTTGAGTTGCAACCTAAAAGGAAGACAAAGTGCCATGCATGTGGGTCAGTAGACCACAACTCTGCGACATGCCCAGGGAGGTTATTGTAGTAGAAGCATCACTATTTGCTGCGCCTCTTTTTGAGAGTTGTAATATGTATGCGAATTTTGTCATTTTCCAGAGGCATCAACAATGTTTTGCTGGTAGGCAACTAAGTTTAAGTTGTAAGAAATTTTAGTTGCTGGTTAAGCAACTTGGTAATCCAGAAGGAGCAACTTTTGGCTCACACTTTAGTTTCATGTAACCAAATATTAGTTTCTTAATCAGTAGATTGAAAACCCCTCCAGGTAACTTGGACAGCAGAAAAAATAGTTTCATGTCAAATTTTTGAGGTGTCACCCAATTTGATTCAAGGTCTAAGCAAAAAATAATCGATTTTCAACAAACATGTTGCACCCTAAAAAGGCAGTCAAGGTGCAATGCATGTGGGTCAGTAGACCACAACTCCGTGTCATGCTCAAGGAGGTTATTGTATTATTATAAGACTCACTATTTGCTGCACCTCTTCTTGAGAGTTGTAATATGTATGTGCACTTGCTATTTTCAAGATGCACCAACAATGTTTTGCTGGTAGGCAACTAACTTTATGTTGTAAGCAAGTTTAGTTGATGGTCAAGCAATTTGGTAATACAGAATGAGCAACTTTTGTATCGCACTTCAGTTTCATGTATGCAAAAATTCGTTTCTTAATCAGTAGCTTGCAAAATCCTACAATTAACTTGGACAGCAGGAAATTAGTTTCTTGTTAAAAATGTTGATGTGTCTAACAATTAGTTTCAAGGTCTAAGCCAAAAATAATCCACTCATTAGCAACTAGAAAACACCCATCCAGCAACTTCTACAACATTTTTAAAAAGCAACAAAAACTGAATCCCCAACACTTGTTAACACCCATGGAACGCAAAAATTCTTATCCATGGAAACAAATGCATGACATATAACACACCAAGGTAACAATATTGTACGACACATAGTACGCAAAACAAATACTGTAAAAGGAAAACAGAGGTAACTTCGCACTCAACATGACATACTTTGCAGGAGGTGTTGGTGTTATAAACATCACATCTTTAGGACGGACTTCCAGTCGACCTTGTTTTCATCTGAAGTTACCCATCTGTGAGTGAGTATCTTCCGGATGTTAGGTATGTCCTTAGATGTGTAGTCCGGAAGTATCCTTCCTCCCCACTTGTCGACATTCATCAACGAGTAGATGCCACAATCATGGCTGCTCACACAAGCATAAAAAAGAAAACACGTTTCAGGAGACTCGTATAGAAAGACTTGCTTAAACATCTACTGAATTTAACAAAGAAGCAATAAATCTTAGAAAAATAAGCAACTAACTCACTTATTATCCTGCTTTGGGACTTCAATTTCCTATATCTTGAATACATCTAGTTGAACTTTGGATGATTTGTAGTGACAGTCCCACAGTGATAGAAGAGTTGTGCAGATCTTGTGGTAAGTTGCCTTCAGCGCTTTGTCTTTTGTACTCCTCCATGAATCCAGCACCTGGAAGCTCCTATCCCTTATGTTGACGTTCAATACCCAGTAATGATGTATAACGTTCTCTGATTTTGGATTAAGTGGCTCACATACAGGAAATATTATCTGCGTCGAAAAGCATAGTAAAAGTTGCCATAAACACAAGTAAAAATTAAGTTGCCAGAAATGTTGTCCCACAAAAAATATTAGTGCTGAAAAAGTTGCATACCATATCTTTGCGATCTAATCTATTTTCATGGCTGAACAACCGATTTATTTCAGCACCAGTCCAATTCAGTTCCTGCATCCAAGTCTGTTGGAAAAAAGTAGAAACCATAAAAATAATAGAAGAAAAGCATAAAAGCGAACAAGAAAAACAATGTTAGTGTAGCAAACAAGAAGTACTAAAATTGGAAACTTACTGCAACCCGCAATGGCATAATCACTTTTTTGTTGTTCTCTGGCATGTTCATCCTTATTGACTGAATTCCCACTTCAATGACAGAGGTATGTAACCATCCCCCGGGTTTCATTGAGTCTGCAACTTCTTTAGCCGTAACATGATGGCCACTGAAGTCGACTAGATCGGGGCTGCAAACAAAATATTTTTTAGTATGAGTACATGGTCCCTGTAACTATTTGTTGGGAAGCAAAAAAATTGCTGAAAAGTGCACCACTTAAGCCAACTATACACACTATGCAGGCAACTTTCTATCAACAATTTGCAACTATGAACACTATCCATGCAACTTTTTCAGTAAGAGGGGTAAGCCAACTATACACCCAATGCAGGCAACTTTCTATCAACAATATGCAACTATGAACACTATACATGCAACTCTTTCAGTAAGAGGGGTAGAGTGGAAAATGACAAACCTCTTATCAGCTTGATCTTTCTGTCTTGTCTTTCTACCAGCATGCTGTATTACCCGAGCATAAATCTTGTTGACATCAGGGCTACATGAGTACTGCTTCTCGCTTTTTGTATCAACAAAGGGCGATTTCTTGCATGGCGGCGGCTTGATTATTCTCCTCTCATACTGTGTGGGGCCTGATGAACTTCCTTCGCCGCCGGCAATGCTGCTCACACCTGATCCATCATCTCTGCTAGGGGTTCTGAAGTTGTCTGGTGGTGTTTCTGTTTTTCCATGAGTCAAATCTGGCGTTTCGACGTTCTTTGCAATGTTTTATTGCTCAACTGGTTTCTTGCGGGATAATTCAGCTTCAACACACAACCTTTCAAGCTCTTCAGGGTCTATACCTTCGAAGCCAACATAAACATTCACATCGTCCCCATACGGAGCGACAGATGGTGGGCACTGCGTCAATGGTTGGCTGGCAGGCCTATCAAACTCTGGTCCAAAGCTGAAACTCGGAGCATCACAGTACCCTTGTCCACGTGTACTGTCCCCACCAGAACTGCTCCTTTTAAGCCCGAAAGAAGTTTGACCTTTCTGTGCTTCCGCTGAGCGACTGCGCTGTAGCTGACCTAGCTTCGAAGATGGTGTGTTGGACTTTCCGATTGAACTGAATACATCATCTTGTGACATCCCCAGCTATTTCTGGTAGAGAGGTAAAGGAGGTGGACATGTTTGCCGTGTTGGGATGGTAGACTTAGAGAACATACTGCTTGGAACTTCAGTTGGACTTGCTTTTGCTGTGACAGAAGTTGCCTGATCTTCAGATGGACTTGCTTTTTCTGTGACAGAAGTTGCCTGGATTGCTACTGGAGCTGAAGTAGGTGGGGTTGCCAGTGGAGAATCCGAAGAAATGACAAAGGTAGAATCTGATTTGCTTGAATTAGGACTTGTGTCAAAGATAGGTGATCCTGCCACCATTGGAATGGAACCTTTACCAAACGAAGAACTTTGTTTTTTCTCAACAGGTGTAGAGTCGAATTGAGGTGAATTCATTGGCATGGCATTTCCAAAAGATGTATTCCCCTCTTTCCCAACAGGTGTTACATCAAAGATGACAGCCTCCTCAAATTTTTGGTCTGATGAGTGGCCACCATCGGATCTCCCCTGCGGCGTATCTTGGTGGACCGGAGTGGTAGTTGGCAGCATAAGCGTTGCTTTTGCTTGAGTAGCAAGAAGATTTGCCCGTTTTGCTGCTGCTGAAATGTGAAGCTTCGTTGCTTGCGTGGTGCCCAATTCTGTTGACGATGGAGTTGACTTTTTATCTACTGATAAACTCGGTGATGGAGTTGCCTTTTTTGAAGCAGAACTTGCAACCAATGGCGACGCAGCTGGTGTAGATGTCCTTTTTGCTGCTTTCTTTGGAAGCATTGGTGATGAAGGTGGCACAGCAGTGGATGTTGTTGATTGTAAAGTTGCCTGAATTGGATTGGTAGTTGCCATGACTGTTTCTGGAGTTGCTTTCCTTGCAGAAGAAGTTGCCTGAACTGGAGTGGTAGTTGCCATGACTGTTTCTGGAGTTGCTTTCCTTGCAGAAGAAGTTGCCATGGAAGAAGTACCTTTACTCATATTTACTGTGTTCTCTTTGGCCCTCAATCTGAGCTTCTTGTAAGTATCGTCAATCATCTCCATGTATCCACCTGGGCTGCATTGGATTTGTCCGAAATCATCTAAGCCCCCTTTCTCCTGCAAGTTCTCTTTAGTAACCATCTCAGATATATTGCACTTTAACCAGTCCTGCGACTGTTCTTCAAAGATGACAGGTTCCTCCATTAGTGGAATTTCAGGTAGAGTGTTCTTTTTCTCAATCCTGCATAAGTCAATGAGAGACATGTTGTCGAAATCTAGGCTGTTGACATTGTCCTGAACACCACTTGCAGATTTCAACGGTCCGACGGCACTGACATAGTACTGGCATGTTGTTCCTTCGTCAACTGACAAGTCGTCATCTGTAGAATTTTCATGCTCTTGTGGTCCCTCATTGAAGCCCCTGTCATCAACGTTGGGGGGTATGTCGCCTCCTTCACTTCGCGGCTGGCTGTTTTCATCAGCATCATTGCCCCCATCAGAGTTGGCTTGGTCCTCGCATCCATCATTTGCCCCCCCAACATCATCCTCATATTGCCTTTCCCCATCATTGTCTTTAACATCATCTCCTGCATCTGCATGCTCGTCACTGACCTCCTTCCTGTGATCGTCCTCATCCGCCTTGTCATCGTCCTCATCATCTTGATTCTGTTCATCCTCGTCATCATCTTCCTTGTCTTCCTCGTCCTCATCGTCTTCCTTCTGTTCATCCTCCTCATCATCTTCCTTGCTCGTTTCCGAGCTCTTGTCGCTTTCATCGTCATCGCATAGTTTATCTGGCACGGCATCTCCATCATCTGAACTATCAGATTCCGTGTCCACAAGCACTGGTTCAGAATCTTCTTCATGGGTCACACGCTGCCTCTTTCCTGATTTGTGTGGTCCAGATGTTTCAGCAGTAGGGGCCGCGCGTTGTCTCTTCCCTGGCCTGTGTGGTCCAGCTTTTTCAGCAACTGTTCTGGCCCTTTTTGTTGCAGAAACTGCATCTTCGTCCAGCTTGCCAATGCCATGAATAAACTTGGCAATTGACTCTTCAAGCTCAGAGCACAAGCCATGTACCATCATCCCAATTTTCCTTTTTTTCTGTGTGTAGGAGAAAGAAAGAAAATTAGGCACAAAAATGCAAATAGTAGGAAAAGTGAACATGAAACAAAAAGTAGGCAACAGGGTACTGCAACTGAAGCAACAACATGTATTGCATTAAGCAAACAAAGCATAGAAAAAGTAGGCAACAGGGTTCTGCAAATTGAAGCAACTACATGTATTGTATTAAGCAACAAAGCATAGGTAAGTAAGCAACAGTGTACTGCAATTGAAGCAACAACATATGTTGAATAAGCAACTTCTGAAGGTGAAAAAAAGAAACTCACAGACTGGTCGTAGCTACTCGGAAGATTTGCGGCAACAAATTGTTCGGCCTTTAGCAAGCCTCCAAACAAGCCACCCTGCTGTTCGGTGCGGTACTTTTCCTTGAGCTGTATATGTACATAGCATGGGAAAAATATTAATATGCCCAACAACAATTATTTGCAAAAAACAGAAATAAGGCCTTATGAATGGTGTCAGAGCTAACCTGTAGCTTCCCAAAAACTCCGGGGCTGATCATATCTTTCTTCTTCACTTTGTTGATCAAGGAGCTATCCCATGCATCTACACGTGGCGTGCAGTCGCTAATAACTTCGTCTACCTCCAACGAATCAAGGTACAGAAGCTGTTTGTGTTAGGCAAAAATATGTCAGTCATTAGTAGGGCAACTCTAGCAGGAAAAAAGTAAGGACTTAAGTATATGAAAAAACTAGGAAAACAGAGTAGAGAGCAACTTCCTAACCATTAGGTGAAACACGCAACAGCAGACCGACTTTTTGTTTCCCAGCGCACTGAACGCTATCCTTATCTGGTCCACTACAAACTGACAGATATTTGTGCGCGGCAACATGCTCACATCATTTACAGCTGGGTAACATCGAGGGCTGACTTTGAGCCCAGTTGTCGGTGCGAGGAAACAGTTGAATGCAACTACCGACCAGGCTCGCAAGAACCTGTGGTCAGCAGCTCCATTCATAGCTTAAATCATTTTGCACCATGCTGTCAGGTCAGGAGCGTTAGTCCCTGGAAATCCGTAATCTTCATTGATTGCTCGGATCAAGTCTGCTTTCATCTCGTAGCAAACTTTCAGACCAGTGTTTGGCAGACGCCATATCCGGTGAACGCTTTCAGCATCGACAGGTATGCTCCCCCTGTTTGGAACTTCTAATGTTGACTTGACAGGATCATAGCATTTCATCACAAACTGGCTCAAGTCTGCCGGCATGGTACATTTGCCAATGTTCAGAAGGCCACCAAGATCCGCATCAATGATTGCAATCTTCTGTGCCGGAACTAATTCATTATTGAGGTTGAAGAGGCGTGATGGTGATGCTCTGTTTCTTATTTCCTGTAATTGTTCCAGAAAAGCAACTATCAGCATATTTTATGCCATAAAAAGCAGCAGGAAAAGCAACTATCAGCCTATTTTGTGGCAACAAAAACTACTGTATAAGCAAAAAAGGAAAAAATATGATAGTACTACATTTACCTCAACGGCTTCATTTTGCTTTGTTGCTACAGCCTTCCCCTTCTGCTTACATGCCTTCTCTTTTTGAACAGCAACATCTGAAGTTGATGATTCCTTCCTACTCGCAGTTGCGGCAACTGTGGACACTTTGGTGTTTTTTCCGTCCTCATTCACATTTGGTTTCCGTCCACGGGAATAGACAACCTTAACCTTCGACTTCTTATCCTGGAAATAACATAATCCAACACTGTAGTCAGTAAAAAACATTGAATACAAAACAAGAAAGAACACAAAAAAGTTGACGAAGAAAGGATGAAATTACCTTGTGGATGTCCTGCCCAGATGATGAAGCCATCCCAGCTGTTGGTGCACCTGTATTCTCCATCAAAAGTGTGTTTTCTGCATGGGTACAAAACAAAAAGTGAGAGACACACAACATAGAACCCACCCCATAAAATATTTAACATTTGGAAAAAGCAACAAAAAGTATACATGAGAGCAACTTTGCCATCAATGTTGGCAACTACAGCAAGAACATAGGCAAACTACCTAAAAACCTATCACGGAAGACAATTGGGATACTGTGAAGAAACTCTATGGTCCAGGAACAAAAAATACAAAAATAAGCAATCAAATATGGAAGCAATATAATAGTAGCAAAAAAAAGAACACACATTATCTTACACGACCACCCCCGGTTTTTAAAATTGTGGTTTTCCTATAATTTCATACATGCTATAATATAGCCAGCCCTATTGTATCAGACATTCAACCAAAAACAAAGATATAAAAAAGCAACATAAGTAAACCAGATTATCTAGACCTACAAAATAAAAACATATTACATGAGCAACACATTTGCTTGGAGGATATACAACTATAGCAACTATAAGCAAATATATAAGCAACATATTACATATGGTAAACAATAATTTAACACAGATGTGATTCAAAAACATATACAAAATGAACTGGTTAGTTCCTTCTTCAAACATGTTACTATGAACCACCTGACAGCAACAAAATAGACTAGGGTAGGCAACTAGATGGTATGACAAAGCAACTTGTTCAGAAAAAACAAAAATCAGGGGGATCAACTATAATAGTCCAAAATATATGAGCAACATATATCATATGGTAAGCAACAAATTAACACAACAATGTGATTCAAGCAAACACAAATTTGAACATGTGAGTTGCTTCTTCAGACAGGCAACTATGCAACAGATGATAGCAACAAACAGGCTAGAAATAGGCAACTACTTGATATAAAAGGCAACATGTTCAGAAACCGCTTCAACAAAGGATCATCAGTTCCACCCACCTATTGTATCAACAAGGACATACTGACACTGGACAATTTTTGCTCCAACTACATTCAGAAAAAACACTACAATCTCGAGAGATCATAAGTTCCACCAACATATATGAGCAACATATATCATATGGTAAGCAACAAATTAACACAACAATGTGATTCAAGCAAACACAAATTTGAACATGTGAGTTGCTTCTTCAGACAGGCAACTATGCAACAGATGATAGCAACAAACAGGCCAGAAATAGGCAACTACTTGATATAAAAGGCAACATGTTCAGAAACCGCTTCAACAAAGGATCATCAGTTCCACCCACCTATTGTATCAACAAGGACATACTGACACTGGACAATTTTTGCTCCAACTACATTCAGAAAAAACACTACAAGCTCGAGAGATCATAAGTTCCACCCCCCTTCTACATACAACGAGAATCATCTCACCACCACTAGCATCCAGATCGAAAACTGTAAGAGATCACTACTCTGTTCCAAATCGAAACCTCATATCGTCTAACGAACCTATCCACGCCATGGGCAACAAAAACCGTCGATCTACGAAACGATCTCACTCCCTCGCCGTGAAGATCTCTCGCCGAAGGACAACTAACCGGAGAAAATGACGTGCAGATCTCCCGCTGTCCTCGACTGCGCCGTGCTCGATGGTGCGCCGCACGGTGGACGATGCCGTCGCCGATACTAAGCCGTCGCCGATGCTGAGCCGTCGTCGACGCTGAACCGTGGAGGATGCGTCGCTGTGGAGGATGCGTCGCCGTGGACGAAGCCGCCGTCGATGCACAGCGATGGCGCCTACTCCCTCGCCGCAGACCACCACCACCTCCCTCGCCGCTGACCACCTCCGCTGAACTCCTCCCGAGACCACCTCCACCGCAACCCAAATCGCCGCCCACGCCACCAGATCGCCGCCGTCTCGCTCCGGTGGAGGGACGAGATTGACGCCGTCTCTCCCGCTGAACTGCCCTCTCTCTCCGACGGAGCGAAATGGGGAACGGCAGTTCCTACACTGCCGCTGACATGTGGGGGTACGGTAACAGTTCGAGGCAGGAAACGGACAAAACATTACCGGGTCCACCACGCAGATGCTGTCGGGACCAACCGCACCATCGTGCGCGATCGTGCGTGATCGAACGGCCAACGAGCGGCCGACGAGAATCGTCGTTTCTCGCAGCTGCGTCGCCAAGATTTTCCGGAACTTAAGACGTTCAATCGCAATTTTAACATTTGTCTTCCTATAACAATGTACAGTACCATGTAACAAAAAGTGTATGGAAATTTCTGTCTGTCCGATGAATGGACATGATTATGTTTTTCCTCTCTCAGACAAGAAGATCAGATTTTTTTTACCAAAAGAAACCGAAAAATCAAAAAAGCGTGGTCGGCAGGATTCGAACCTGCGCGGGCAAAGCCCACATGATTTCTAGTCATGCCCGATAACCACTCCGGCACGACCACTTTGATGACATAGTAAAACAAAGGCTACAATACTGAACTACTTTCATCTGATGACCGAATGTTGAGCTAGAAACAGACAGTTTACTTGAATAATGTAGTTTGCAGGTTGTAGGTACTAGCTAGACAACTTCGTTTGACAAAATGAGGCACTTTAGAGCAGCATGGCATCTCATCGCATACACTCGGAGCTCTTCTCTCTTCTACGATAGTTTATTTATACAACCATCAAAATCAGTTCATAGAGAGCACACCACGCTAGTTTATGCAAATGGCACTCGAGATCACTCATACACAGCACCACATCGCTGCCTCACTCTAGCTTCTGCAGCTGGGCAGCGGCGCCGGCCGGCCTCCGAGCCGCCGCTGTGGCCGGGTACTCGATCAGCGGGCGGACAGGGGGAGCCGGCAGCGCTGCGGTCGGCGCACCCACGGGAGCAAGGACCGCCCGGCCACCGGCGTTCAACGGAGCGGAGGGTGCAGGCGCCGCCGTGGACAGCAGCAGGCGGAAGGTCCAGGCGAGCACGTCGGGCACGAAGGCGCGGAAGACGAGGAACACGTCGTACCAGCCGGGCCGCCTCACCCTGGCGTCCCCGCGGCACGCGCCGTCCACCACCGCCCGCGCGTACGCCTCCACCTGCAGCACCGCCGCCGCCGGCAGCGCCGCCGCGTCGACCTTCAGGTGCTGCTGCGCCTGCGGCTGATCAGGCGCCGCCGCGCCTTCCTCGAGCGCGAACCGGCCGGCGCCGGGCTCGCCGCCGATCCAGCCGTGCGTGGCCACGGTGATGCCCACGTCGTCCTTCACCTCGTACCGCAGCGTCTCGTAGAAGTCGATCACCGCCGCCTTCGCCGCCTGCAGGCCGGCACAGCGCAGGGCGCTAAATTAGAGAGATTACTGAGGAATTGACCAGTTCGGTCCGGGGAGGCATGGCAGGCTTACGGAGTAGAGGCTCATCCGGGGCATGGGTAGCCAGGTCTCGACGGAGGCGTTGACGACGATCCTGCCGTGGCTCCGGCGCAGGTGCGGCAGCGCGGCGTACGTCGGGTACACGTTCCCCCAGAAGTTGATGTCCTGTACAAGCCAGTGCACGATCATTTCTTTTCAGATACTCCATGAAATCCACACCAATCTTGGCCACAAGTTCAGAGCAGGTACGTACCATGAGGTGAGGGAAGGCGGCGGTGTCGCCGGCCTCCTCGAAGTAGAAATCGTGGCCCAGACTCACCGTGTTGACAAGATGATCCACTGCGATGCATGCCCACACCACACTTAGTGCCAACTATTCTGGAACTAACTCTGAAATAGCTCTGCCGCGGCAACGGTCGGCAGAGCAGAGCAGGCAGGGGAAGTGGGGAACTAGCTAGTGCGTGGCGATGAAGTATGTGCACTCACGCTGGCCGAAGTAGCTGATGGTGTCGGCGACGAGCCGGCGGCAGTCGTCCTCCCTGACGACGTCGGCGGCGACGACGAGCACCTGTCCGGCTCCCAGCGCGCGGGCGTTGTCCCGGACCGCGAACAGCCGGTGCTCCCTCCGCGCCACCAGCACCAGGCTCGCGCCGCGCCGCGCGTACTCGTACGCCACCTGCTCGCCGATGGCCGAGGAGGCGCCGGTGACGACCACCACCTTGTCGCGCATGTCCTCCTTGGTCAGCGTCTTCACGGCCCACTCGGCCGCGCGCAGGAAGGCCAGCGTGGGCCACGCGAAGGCCAGCATCACCATGCTCGCCGGCGGCACCACCAGGTCCATCAGCGCCGTCAGCACGCGATCCATCTCTTCCGGATTCCGGTCGGCAGGACGGTGCCTCTCCTCTCCTAGGAAGGGATGTCAGAATGATGACGGCGGCTTCTCCTGTGTCAGTGAGGTTCTTACGTGTTCGGTGGCCGGATAAGGAGGGCCGTGCATGGGTGGCAGCTGCCGCCATGGACACGACACGACCGAGAGCTCGGTGTCACGAGAGGGTACTAGGAGGCAGGATTTGGCAGCTTCCTGACCAAGGCAAATCCCGGCAGGCAGCAGCAGAATTACTAGCTCGGGACAACAGTATAGCAGAGTCTACTTCGGAAATCCATTTTGGCTCCTGCTGTCTAAAAACATTTTTCAAAATATTAAAAATAAAAAAAGATCTTAGTGTACATCTAGGCATTTTATGTTTATCAAGTTTTGCGAGAAAAAGACATTTTCTGCCTGTGTAAATAAAAATATATCATGTAAATAGCAAATTTTGTAGCACCGGAAATTTTCCAAAATGTCTTTCTCCATAAAATTTTGGTGGATGAACACAGAATGTTCGGACGTTTTTGTCTGAATTTTTTTACATTTCAAAATGCATTTAAAATAAAAAAATTAGATGCATTTGATCCTATGAACCAAAACACCATGTCCACTTACCGTGCATCAACCTTTAAGTGGCCGGCCGGATAGGCGAGCTAACAGGCCGTGGCTCAGATACAAAGTAAAAAAATAAAAAAAAGGACGCGAGAAATGCTTCTCGAGACAATTTTATGCGTATAAGTTCAAGATTCAAGCATTAAAAATTTTAAGGGTGGCGCTGGTGTTAACTCCCGGTCGGCAGTCTTAAGCAGCTAAGAGTGAAATCGAAATCGTCTGATCCTTGTAACATTTCAAATACATTCGCGCAACAATTTGCTTTTGTGTATGCATAAAATCTTCATTGATCGCAACAAATTGCTGATAAACTTCATTCGTGTCATGCTTGGAAGAATGCAAAAAACAATGAAGCATGATCTTTGGGTTGCAATAGACACCCAAATCATCTCAGCATGTCGCCCTAACATGTCGAAAGAACGTATGGAACATTTAAAGTATCCAAAACCAACAACCTTTCACCATCAACATTTGGCCCTATGACTATTACATCCAATCTACAATAGCAGAGACCACAGAGGCTAAGAAAGTACATGTGCTCGCAGAATAAAGGATACTCTGAGTATAATAGTTTTTTTTTTGAACAAGGGTGAGGTCACGAAGGACCTCGATTGTTGCATTCATTTACATCGATGGAGAAATACAAGGAGGCCCAAAAAGATAAAAATACAAACACGGCCCTACACTTTGCAAAGAGAACCCTGGAACAAGACACGAAACGCGATCGAGTCCACAGCTTCTTCCACCTCCAGATCGATGCCGGCTCTGTGAAGGACTGCAACGGCGCCACCGGGGACGGACCAATTGGAGCGCCGGACAGGGAAATCCAACAAACAGAGCCGCTGCAGCGGTGGAGCGGCAGCCCTACTACCTTTGAGTCCAACGGGATGACGGATTACACCGCCGATAAGCCGTTGGAGAGGAGCTCCAAGAGATCGGATCAGACGCCGAAGAACCCGTCAGCTGCACACGCTACCACCACCATGACGGCCAGCATGAACAAGAAGAAGCAGATCGAAGGCGCCGCGAACTGCGCTGGATTCCAAGCATAGAGGAGGAGCGGCCCGGCCTGCTCCTAAACCCCCCCGCCGCCACGGCCGGCCAAGAGAAGAAGCAACACCAGGCGCGCCGCTGCTCAGCTTCCTCCCCCGCCGCCACGGCCGGCCGAGGAAGGGGGGAAATTTCCACCCCTGCAAAGGAAGCCAGCTCCTAGGCCCTTTATTGGAGTCACCGGAGTAGCCTCTCCACCGCATCTGGCTCCCACCATCAGAGCTCCACGAGGAGAAGAACAGCCACCGGCTGGCCCCAGATCTCGACCGGAGATCTGAGCGCCCCTCCCGGCAAAACGCCGAAACACGGCGAGAAGCGCCTAAAAACTAAAGGCCCACGGCCACCTACAACTACTCTGTACAAAAGAGAATGCCGGCGCACCCCCTCAGCTCATCTCCGCCGGCGGCGCCGGCAAGAGGAGCCTCGGTTCGGCGCGGCGTCTCTGGAAAGCTCTCGTGGGTACTGTAGCAAGAGAGAGAAGGAGTTGGGGGAAAGTGACTCACTTGCTTTTCTTGTATTATAATAGTTATCGACCCTCTTAAGAATGAACACGATGCACTAATTACAATCTCTAGATGAATGAAAACATGATGCTCCGAGCCCTTCTGATTGAGAGAGCCCATGATGCTCCGAGCTCTTCAGATTGAGTAGTTGGGCCCGGCCCCATTCCCCTCCTACTCCTTTTAATCACAAACTTTATACTAAGCTAATATAAATTATCACACTCTTTTTGATCGGAGGAAGTATATATTGTGTTAAGTTGATGATCAAAGAAAAAAAAATCACCATCACCTGTACACAATATGCCTGTACACAACAAATAAATGGGAAAACACTAGCAAATACATTTACAAAAACTATAATTTCTAAAATAGATATAATATATTTACTAGGCAGGCTAGCCGCGCCGTCGCGGCTAGCCGCCCTAACATGTCGAAAGAACGTATGGAACATTTAAAATATCTCAAAACCAACAACCTTTTGCCATCAATATTTGGCCCTATGAATATTACATCCAATCTACAATAGCAGAGACCAGAGAGGCTAAGAAAGCACATATGCTCGCAGAATCAAGGATACTCTGAGTATAATAGTTATCGACCTTCTTAAGAATGAACTGGATGCACTAATTGCAATCTCTACATGAACGACACATGATTTCCTAACCACCGTAACCGCCACTTAGAAGTGAAAAATTACCCGGCCTGAGAAGGATGTGTCATCCGTGACCTGCTTGACCACCATATCTTGCTCATCCTTCTTGTTTGGAAATGCAGGCCAAGCAGACACACTGGGTTGCCCATTGGGCACGATAGCTTTACATTTGGTGCATTCTTCGACATATTCTTTCAGAACTACCATCTGCACATTGGGAGCTCTCTCAAGCATCAATCTGATAAATGTCAGTTGCTGCTTGAGTGACCTAAAGCCGGTGATTTGGAGCTCTCTCAGCAACAAGTTCTTAGAGCAGGGGAAGTCCAGCTCCCACTAAGGACTACTTCTTTTACGCATGTACTAGAGAGAAAAAAATAATCGTTTGTTCAAGGACATTTGTATTGTTTACATTATACACTTTGTTTAAGGCGATAATCTGTTGCTTGCAACTTAATACTCAAGGGTTGTTCGAATGATATTTTGTGTGTAGATTATTAGTCATAGATGTAGTTGGATTACGGTCTATGTATTATGTTGTACTGCCCAAATGAATCTCATAGTGATCTTCATGACATGTATATGCATTGTTATGCATTCTTTATTTTGTCAATTTCCTAACTGTAATTTGTTTACCCAGCATATTATTTATCTTTATGGAGAGACACCTCTAGTGAACTATGGACCCCGGTATATTTTTTACATATATATTACCATCTACTGCAAGCACCGTTTACTTTCCGCAATTATTATTTACTTACTGCAAACAAATATCTTTTTTCACATAATACGTTTAATCCTTTGTTTTCAGCAAACCAGTGAGATTGACAACCTCACAGCAAGTTGGGGCAAAGTATCTTGGTTGTGTTGTGTGTAGGTTCCACGTTGCTGCTGGCGCCGGTAGTGCGCCCTGCAAAAAGCCAGTTAGCATCAACCTTCAGAAGTGGTTTCTTTCTCCTACTGGTCGATTAAACTTTGGTTTCATAACTGAGGGAAAACTTACTGCTGTGCTCATCACACATTCCTCTTGGGGTTCCCAACTGGTCCGTCAACACCGCACCATCACAGAAACAGAGACTTATGTCCCCCAAAACTGGTCTTCGATGGCGGCGGTGCTGCGGAACTTTTCATGGATTGAGGCTCTTCGCTTTAGGGTTTTCGCATCGGAGGCAATATATAGGCAGAAGGGCGATGTCGGTGGGTGCCCGAGGGGCCCACACCCGCGTCTGGCTATGGTGTGTCCAGCCCCTGGCTCGTCTCCGTCTCCCCTTTGGACTCCGCCTTCGTGTCACAAAAATAGGAACTTTGGCTTTTGTTTCGTCCAATTCCGAGAATATTTCCTTTGGTAAAAATTTGGAATAGAAAAACAGAAGAAAACAGGAACTGGCACTGTGGCATCTTGTTAATAGGTTAGTTCTAGAAAATGCATAAAAATACCACGAAGTGTAAACAAAATATAAAACAATTGGTGTAAAACAAGCATAGATCATCAAAAATTATAGATACGTTTGCAACGTATCACCAGTCGAGGCCGAGGTGCATATGTACATCAACGACGCCTCAGACGAGGAGTCGCGCATCACCGTGATGGTTGTGGTGGTGGCTGAGATGCTGGCGTGGCTGCTCGTCGACGACGACAAGACGGAGGTGGAGGACAACAACGACAAGGAGGCGGAGGTGGCGGCGGAGGCAGAGTGCGACGCCGAGCTACGTGCTGCGGAGGTGCGTGTCAAGGTGGTGGCGGAGGCGGAGCGCGTTGCCGTGATGGAGGCGGAGCGCGTCGTCGTTGCGGTGGCGAAACGCGTCGCCAAGGCCGGGGCTGCGGGGCGCAAGGCAGCAGCGGAGCGGGCCACGCACTGGGCAGCCGAGATGGACAAGGCCCTCACCTACCGGAGAGACGTCGATCGGAGGGACGTCCATCGGCAGGAGGCTACCCGCCGTGTCGAGACTGAGCACCGCCTTGAGACTGGTGGTGTTTGTCCCGAACGCCACCAGTTTCTCATATACTGGTGGTGTTCCATTTGAACGCCACCGGTATAGTGTGTACTCGTTGCGTTCCTTTTGAACACCACCGGTATTGGAGACACTGGTGGCGTTCCCGTTGCACGCCACCACTACCTATTACCAATGGCCCCACATTGGTAGCGTGCCACCTGAACGTCACCAACCTCCATTTTGTGAATGCCACTAATGAGCTTTTTCCTACTAGTGTCTAAGAGAACGGTTCGCCCGTTTCTACCATCTCCTAGATAAAGATCTTGGCTAGTTAGCGGTTCACTCGTAGAATTTTTTTGTTTTCTACGCTATGAACCCATCAGAACATTGCATCGGCGAAGCCTTTCGTCTTATTGAAATATTTGTTAGTAGCGAGGGCGTTCTTATGCAACATTGTTAGTTTGCAAGGGACCTGCCGCACCCTGGCCTTATGTTGAGCACAATAAACTATAGAGTTCAAGGATGATTTCACAAGCATTAGATGTGCATGAAATTGAAGTTCATATCTATATACACATATTTATAAGGAGTTTGTCTTGTGTATTGTAGTGTCTCTAACTACTTAAACCCAATTTGTTTGGATACCATATTTTACTTGGATGTCGTTTTAGGTACATGTGAGATACATTAGATGCTTCTCTCATTCACAGAGAAGACGTGATGACTAAATGATAATTTGAGGCAAGCTAGGATTATTAAAGACCTTATATCTACTATATTCTACCAATGATATCACGGTAGCAAGTATCTAGTTCATGCAAACTTTTCGAATATCTAACCTCGTGTAGGTAGTTTCATGAAATGAAGATCTTTTTTTTTAAATCTTGTGATCTTTCAACGGTTTTAATGAAACCTCTTTATTTTATATGTGAGTAAGTTGAGATGAGTTCATATTATGGGGAGCATATAAAATTGTGCTCATGATTCACGTAAACTATGCATGTCAATTTAGAAATCATATAGCATATCGATTCCTCAAAAATCTCACATGTGCAATATTGATGAAATTGCAAATTTGGTTTTTTTAATTTGGTATCCTTTTTATGATACTTGTTGCTTTTCTCAACGCATTTGAACTATCTTCTTTTTCCTTGTTGATATTTGTGATGTATTTGTTGTTCTTTTTTCTGGAGAGATCATGTAATGAACAAGTAAATTCTGGCCTTTGGCCATGCTTTCAAACAAAGATCTTATTGGAATATTATACAACTTTGTTTTGGTTATCATGTTCTATTAGGTGATACCCCATGCGTTGCGGTGAAAATATGTAAATATATATCTAAGAAATTACATAACAAATGCTAAAAAAGAAATACCATTATAAAACTAAAAAGTGAAGCTTTTTTTTTAGGGAAATTCAGCACTTTATTGATCAAATATAGTCAATACAAAGTTTGTCCCGGATGCACTCAGGAACAATAACACGAAATAAACAACTACCAGAGAGTTCGGCTCTCCTAGCCAAAGTATGAGCTGAAGAATTACAAGTGCGGCGAACGTGCTGAAACTTCACATAGGATAACGAGGCAGCGAGGGTTTTGATATCCTCCACCACCACACCGACCAGCGATCTGTCCCGGACTGGAGACTGGATGCGCTGGATGACAGACAGACAATCCGACACCAAGAGGACCTTGTTCAATCCTTCATCATGGACGAGGGTGACTGCACTTCTGATGGCAAGTGCTTCAGCTATCTCCGGTGTTGTGACCTGATCAAGTAACTTGCTGCAAGCAACCAGAAAATTACCACTGTGGTCCCTGATCACAACACCTACCCCCATTTTAGACGACGAAGAGAACAGAGCTGCATCGACATTAACAACCACCACACCTTCCGGCGGCGGAGACCACTGTGATGAAGTAGAAGTGGTCTCACGCCTATGATTGGCAGGGGTCTTGATCAGATGCTGCAAGATCAACTCGATGTAAACCTTAATCTGTATAGCCAGCTCTTGATGGGTACGTTGTACTTTCCCGCAATTTGATTGAATGTAGGCTCACCAATCTACTTCTTTCTAGGAATAATGAAAAACTTTGTAGAAAATATATTGAAATACATTTTGTCAAACAGTATTGGAATAGTACACATGAAGAGAGGAAAATGAGAAGATAATGTAGAAACTTACGTTTCATTGTCTACTGTACTTGATTTTGAACTGTTTGACATAAAAAATATAACCTGACACTACCATATTTAGTCCACTCTGTTTGTCGGTGTACAATTGGCAGGCTTCCCATAAGCAGCGGCCTAATATGCAAAGAATCTTTACTTCACCTATATGGGACATCAAACACAGCCTTGATTATTCTCCATCTGCACATACGAAATGAGGTAAGAAATAGATCAATAGCATTAGTAAATGCCTATCCAAGACGAATAAAGCATTTCAAAATGTTTGATTCAGCATAGACAAATCCTGCCCATATTGAAGGAAAAAAAATACGTATACTCAACCTGAGCCATGCCAAAGCCGATAATGACAAATATCTGAACACCAATAAAAAATAAGGAACACAGGACACACGCATCGTCAAATTCCTCAGACTGCAAGACATGGAGCGGCGGCCAGCTACTCCCATTGCCCGGAAGCCAATCGCCAGTTTCCTCCAATTTGGAATACGTATCTCATTTTTAGCCGACTGGCTGGAGTGAGTTTGGTGCTTCTTCCTCATTACTAATGCTAGTTCTTTGTCCATGGTCAGAGATGAAAATATATTTCCTGCCCATGGTGGGAGCGCTCCTGCGCGTGGTGGACAGCAGAAAATTCGGGCCAGGATGGGAAGAGGTTGGGGTGAGGTTGGTGACCATGCCGTTTCGTCTGCGCGGGTTACAGAATACGGGATGTTGAGCTCCTCTCGTCACCACAGTATAATCTGCACCACAGGTTAGCCATCTAATGGACATAAATAATTGAGAGAACGTGGCTTTATGAGGTTGAAGTTTGCAAACATTTAATGGATTTAGTGGGGATGACTCTTATAGATATTATTATAGATTTCTTTATTACACGAAAAATGAATTTTATTATTTTTTAGAAAAATTAGCGAGATATATTCACACATATATTTCCACATCTATAGGTTCACGAAAAGTTTTGTGAAAAGCTGGCATTTTTTTATGGTTTACAGAGAGGACAAACAAATACATCGCGAAAAAGCTTCTTTTAGCCATTCATTTTGTCTTGTACACACAGGTCACTCAAAAAATTGGGTTTCCATAAAACGACTTCGTGGACATATAGGATGTGAAGATATATACAAAATATTTTTCTTTATAAATTGTTGACATTTTCAACGGTGTTAAGAATACATTTGAAATAAAGCGAGCATATGATCCCTCAGTGCATGGCTACAAACTATACTTGTACCGCTTCTTGATCTGTCTCAAATTAGATGTCGCAGATTTATCAAGATTCACATATATTGTGATAGAAACCCCAGACGTGAGATTGATCACGCCGCCTGTGATCGATATAGCACGATACCTAGGGAAGTACGTGGTTAAGCTGTTACTCAATCGCTAGAAGGACATGCGTGCTTAATTAGAGTCCAAGCCAGCAGATCAGCACTCCATGTGAGCACATCACATGGTAAATTAAGCACATGATGCTTCGATCGAGTTGACCCGGTTGCTGCGCGAGGCATGCAGCATGCATGGAAAAATACCCACGGAAAGATTCATTGACCGATCTTTAGATGATCCGTCGGTGTAATATCACCACTTAGGCTGCTCATAGTGGGGAGTAACTTAGAGTAGTGTCATGTACATGTTACTAGTATATATTACTATCTTCATAGTGGGTAGTAACTTATGTGTGGTGTCATGCAAGGTGTCGTTTATTAGGTTATAGACTCATTTTGCTTTGGGGTGTGTGATGTTACGGTAACATAACTAGTTACCATAAGCCCCTCTCTCTTTAATTAATGACCTGCCATGTCACCATTCTATCTTGAAAAGTGTGATGTTACCACCTAAGTTACTCCCACTATGACTAGTCTTACTGTATTAGCCATGAGATCCGTGCGAATGCTTTTTTTTTCTAAAATGGGGAGCATGTATTACATGCCATGTCCACTCGTCGCTGGCTATAAGTAGTTACCAACTTACCACCCCCGTCTGCAGAGTCGGCCATCAAACTAAGATACACAAACAAGAACAAGAGCGATAGAGTAAGTGAGTGAGAATTATGGGGACAGGGAGGGTGAAGTGGTTCAACGACGCAAAGGGCTTTGGGTTCATCACCCCCGATGATGGCACCGCGGACCTCTTCTTCCACTTCCGCGCCATACAAAGCGAGGGCTTCAAAGGAGGGCGATAGGGTCTCGTTCGTCACCGTCAAAGGCGACAAAGGCATGCAAGCCGATCAAGTCAGGGCTCTTTAAATAGTTACTACTATTCCAGGGCCTGCATCGATCTCCCTTGTTCATGGGATTCGCTTCGTCTAATAAATCTGTTTGGAAAACTATGTCTGTACTACGTACTTTATATATCCCATTTTCTTTCCTATATATAATGTTTGTATGCCCCTCCCTGTCCGCACTGAAGAGATTACTAATGTTGAAACAATCATTTTAGAATATTTCCATCTAATCGATCTAATCTCTCTGTTTTAAAATGTAATCCGTTTTTGCGAGTGTTGGCGGTAAATACTCGGCATATGTGTTCGTCAATAACCCGCAACTTTGCTCAACAAAAATCTCTACCGAGTGCAGCATCTCGGAAGCAATAGTTTCCTAGGGAACACGCGGCAAATGCTCTGCCCAGTAGTGCAATTAGTTCCATCTGCTCCTAGGCTCCATCCATGTGTATGATTTACCATGTAACAGTCGACAAATAACACTCGGCAAGATGCTCTTTGCCGAGTGTACTACTCGGTAAAGTCGATATTTATTTATCTATTTTCTCTGGTTACTGAAACACTTATTTTAGAATTTTGCCATCTAATTGATCTACTCTACCTGTTTCAAAATGTAAGCCGTTCTGCAAGTGTCTGCGGTAATTACTCAGACCCCCTTCGGTAACCCTCCACTCCCAGGCATAGTTAAAAAAACCGGACCGGTGACTGTACCGGCGAGGCTATCGTTCACCGGTTCACCGGTGTGACCAGTGGTTTAATGGTTCAATATCTGAACCAGTAATAAAAAATATAGTTTATTTTAATACTGAAATGTTGAAATTAAATAGTAAAGTAGGGTGACTTCCTACAATTTTTCATCAATCAGACGTGGAACTGGTGGTTAGTGCGAGCAGACCTGAATAACACCTCAAGTCTCACGTCCTGGGTTCAATCCCTATTTTTAGAGTGTTGCGCACTAACTATTCTAAAACCGGTCTAATCGTTTCCTGGTTTTGGGTCTTTCACTGGTTCTGAGCAAAATCGCCGGTTTAAACGGAATTTTTTCGGTTCAGTTCCTTATCTGGTCCAGTCCGCTTAACAGACCTATGGAGGCGCCGGCTCCTGTTTTTTCCGATTCAACCAATGAATCGGTCTGGTTTTTAAAACTATGCTCCCAGGAAATTGGTCGCTCCGCTCTACTCCTTATCCTAAACGCTTTGCCAATCCAATTTAGGGAGCAGCTAGCCTTCGGCGAGGCTCCGCTGTGGTGAGCCGTAGGCTGCCAGCCCATTCGTGTTATATAGCCCGTCCGACAGGTTTTGGGCCAGTAGTAAATTGAACTTTTCTCACTTGCATGTCTTCGAGCGACGACGACCATGCTTTAGGTCTACAGTTTTGTTAGTTTGCATCTCCTGCAACAACGTCGCTCCGTTGTGACAGGCTAGTCTAGTGCTATTTCCTGGGATGAATACTAGGTCCGATCGGTGATTTTTTATATATTTCCCCGCCTATCACGTCGACGTAAGCTGTCTCCGCGTGAAGAAGCTCGTGGCCACTCATCCCGGAAGGATACCCAGACCTGCGAGGTGAACTAATTCGACTGGTCGGCGTCGCCACTTGAAGCTCCAAGGCGGAGGCACAATAGCGTTGGGTCGGCACCGAGCGCCGAGCGACCCAACGGCGAGAAAATTCCCCTCTCCCAACCCTACGTAGTCCTAGAGGCTAGAGCAAACCGTCATAGCACGACGCTTTGACCAGCCGAGCCAGACTCCAAATAATCTCCGCTTTATCCCAAAGATCCATCGAACCGACTATAGAAACTTGAAACCGAAGTTTTGACACGTAGTCCGTTTCATGACCACAGGCGATCTCACAAGCAAAAACCAAAACGCAAACACGGAAAGAGCTTCAATTCCAGGGAGCTTAGTGCTCTTAGGAGACTTCTGATTTGAACCATCAGGATCCACTGGACATGCATGTTCCCATATCTATATTTGCATAAGCAAATATGTAGTTGGATTTTTTATGATTCAAAAGCACTAACCCCTTATATAAATGTAGCAAACGAAACAATGGTTACTTTATTGCTTATTTATGGATTGTAAAACGGATTTTGTCAGATAGAAGTCTACAACAATATCATTTTAAAACAGAAAAATTAAAGAAAAAAAAGATTGCATAGGAAAGAAAGGCTTGCACTGCTTGCTGGAATTGGAATAACTGAGAGCAACGTGAACAATATTTTGAAATGGGAAAACGCTCGAGCGGACAAATGATTTTGAGATGAATAAATAACACACCTGAATATGCAATATTTCAATAGAACGAGCCGCATCAAGGAAGGTTGTAATCCGTACAAGATCAAATTCGATAAAGATACCTAGTACGGACAGCTTCCTTAGCTTGCTGAATGCCGGAGCGAGTTGTTTTACTTCAGGTTGGACCCAGATCTGGTCATAAGATAATAAATAAGAAATTTCATACAATCAGAAGTGCATTTCCAATACAGGGGTATACTCCGTAAAGTAGCATATTTAGGAGAAGATTTCAGAGATCCATAGAAAAATTGACATAATGTGTAAGAAAACTACACTGGTAGTCTAGGAAACAGATGAGAAAATATTAAGACAAGTACATTATTATTAAAAAAAAGAAACAAAATTATCCAAACTGTCTTTTAGGATGCGGACTGTGATCATTCTGGCATACCAGTGAAAAAACTGGGTTAGGTTAAAATGCAGATTGATGGATCAATCTATGCTTAGTCCTCCAAAAAGTAAAATTAAAAGTGTAGTTTCCCAGTAGCATGTACAAACTTTTCATAAAATTTAAAGCCATGTTTGTTCTCTATCATCCAAAACAGAAGCGTGTCCATGATATAGGGAGGATAACTGTGGTAATATAGTGAATACAGAAAAAATATATGATGTATTACTTACATTTTCTCCCCGAAAATCCAACGTGAGAGTATGTATGCCTGCAGCTCCATGTAGAAGCTCACTTAATTTTAGTTCATGCTGATCAAGGTCGAAACAATTTCCGAGGTACAAATCCTTAAGGGATGGGACAAAACCAAAAGATAACGGGGCATATTTGGATACCAAAGAGCACATTCGAGCTTCTCTAGTTTCGGAAGGGATATCAACTTAATTCTCTCAAAGAAACACATGTCAAGCTCCAGAACACAGAGTTTTGATTTGGTGCATCTATTTTCCATAGAGAGCGAGGACCAGCATCACAACCACAGAGGGTTAATTGCTTCAGTTGCTTGCAGCAGTCAAACAGGATATGGTGCATGTCCAATTGGAGAAAACACATTTCACGCAAAGAGAGTTTTGTGAGGCAATCGAGGACAGTAGGGTAGGCGCGGGAAAATCCATCCATTTCTTGGGCACGCTTTAGCATATCCGAATAAGAAGAATCACAAGACCTCGTCTCATCGAGAATGTCAAGGTTCAAATCTTTCAACAAACCTCTGTCAATTGCGTCACAAACTAGTGAGCTAATATCGCATGAGAAGGTGTTGACTGAGTAGAGCTTCAGCTGCAGCCTTGTGACAATGAATTCTCTCCGTGGTTTAGCAAATAAACTCTTGGTCGCTGCGGTTATAGTGAGCATTGCCTTATGCAAGACATTAGCATCGATAGGCTCCGAGTCTGGAACATATAAGAAATCATTGACATCAATTCTGAGCTCCTGCAGCAACCAAGGCAGCTGCCTCCAGACTCCACCTCGTTGACAGCGCACTTGTCCTTGTAGCCGTAGTTAGATCGACTCTCCCCAAGATAGACAGTAAAACTTCATCCGGAAGCATGCTGAGCCGATCCTCCTCGTCTGATCGCTGTACAAAAAATATGGATCATCTGTTTAGTTACTGAATAACTAAATGTGTTAAGATGATGGGAAAACAGAAAATTATACTATGTCTCTATCTAGTAGCATTTCACAAAAAAAAAACTATGTTATATAAGGTATAATATGTGTTCATGTCTGAACTAACTGTACACTGAACAAAAACACAAGGAGAGTTGAAGAAATAAAACTGCGAACAACAACGAGGCAATTTGGTAAAATATAAACTTACTCGGCGGCGTGCGTTAGTAAGCTCCATGAAGAATCCAGTCCACTCCAGTGGGGCTTCTGCACATACGAACCTTAGCTGACTGAAACGAGAAGGTCGGAACAATTGGAGCACCTCAAATATATAGCCTAAAAATGTCGATTACTAACCTCTCCCCTCCCCCTCCCTTGTCCTAATGGGAGGAATGACCCTGATCAGAGATTCAGAGTCGAACTACACGGTTAGCAGCCGATTGCTTTGAAAATCGTATCATATACTGCAGCCCAACCGAAATATTTTGCGCTTATGAGGTTGGATGATCTACTGCCGGAGTTCGACTCTGGGCGGCAGGAAAACGGAATTCGACGGCCGGACGGCGTTACTTTGGTGTAGGCGGTGTTAGATTGATCTCTATTGGTACGAGCCCAACGGCTCGTCCGACCCCTTCTCTCGCGCCCTGATCAGGGGCGCCGTTCGTTTGTGAACGGTGAGCCCCTGTCTCTGCGCTATATAAAGGGTGGGGGGCCGGCCTGCACGCCTCACGAGGTTGATCGTGTGTAGTCACCCCCCACCGACATCCCCTACCGATTTAGGGTTAGCGTGGGCGACGGGAAACACCACTGCCACCATCGCCACCACACACACACCCATCACCATGGCTTCTGGTTCGAGCTCTTCAAGCTCAGGCGCAGGTATCTCTCTCTCTGGTTTCCTCCCTCTATCTCTCAGATCCCGAGTCTTTTGTTGCATAGACAATATAGTATCGATTTGATCTAGCCTAGATTTCAACAATGGCATCAGAGCATCATCTAGGGTCTAGATCTTTCGGTAAAAGCAATCCCCACCCACCGGAACCCCAACCCTAAAATCAGAAAAGAGGGAAAGGGAAAAGAACAGGACACTCACCGTCGATGCCTCGGGCTCGCCGAAAAAGTGCGCCGTCGGAAGGCCGCGCCGTCCCGCTCGATCTCGATGCGCACCTTTTCAGGGGCATCTGAGAAGAAGGACAGGGCAGTGGAGGAGCACACCTCCGCCACGGCCGAAAGGAAGATCCCTTTGGGGCAAAGGGTGCGCCTCCGGCCGCCGTCAGATAGCACGCTCGCCGGCGTGAGTGCTGCAGAGGAGGCCGTTGGGCTCCGCTCTCTCTGCTAGGTGAACGTGGAGGAGCTCGGGAAGGTGGCCTCGGGTGCTTCGGGGCGCCGACCGCGGGGCTCGGCCTCCTCAGCCACCACCGCGCGGGACAGAAAAGAGAAACAGAGAGGGGAGATGGGAGAGCTCCGCCACGCCACCGTGTGGTGGCACCGTCACCGGCGACGCGCCGGCGGCGCGCCGGCCGCCGGAGCTCGGCCTCCTCCAGCCGCCATGGGCGGACAACAACAGAGAGTGGGGAGAGAGTCGAGTGGTCTAGGGTTTCCGGGTCCTGGCCGTCGGGGCGTTTTGACTGAGCCGATCGGCGCGGAGGACCGCACGATCCCATCCAACGGCCAGGGACGAGCGGCGCCGGTGCCAGCAGGCCACGGGTCGCAAAGGACTGGGCTGAGCCAGCGAGCGGCCGATAGAATCCGCCGCATAGGGGCGCCACGCGCGCAAAGAAGGCCGTGGGCCGCGTCTGGCCATGGGCCGATATAATTTTTCTCTGTTTTTATTTACAGAACACAGTTTTTAATAGTTTCCTATCCAAATTTTGGGCAAATTTCATACAGTTTTTCTATTCAAATTTTTCCAACGAAATTTTGATTAGAGATTGCAAAAATTTACAGGAACATTACTATGAAGTTTAAAGTTTATGAATTTTACTCATGTTTCCGCTGCAAATAGTTAAAAGAAATTGCTTAAATGCAATAAAGTGGTATTTAAATTTTGAAAGATGTGATAAAGTAATTCTAAAAAAGTGATTATGACTTTGTTATCATATGACCAACGTTGTTAATAGCATGATCATAATTTATTCATTATAATTAAATGGTGCATTTATCTCTAGTTTTGCCCAACGGTGATATAGTTTTAATTGTAGAAAGAGTTGTATGTGTTGATTTATACCAACGTTGCAATTATTTTTGTTATCTCACATCTTTGTGAATTTCAGGAGGCTACAGTCTGATGAGTTGCCTCAAAGATGTTCCGACGCTCAGGGGTGACAACTACACTGAGTGGAGGAAGAAAGTTGATCTGGCTTTTGTCTGTGCTGAAGTCGACTAGGTTGTGGACACTCTACAGGCAGTCAAGCCGATAGAGCCAGTCAGAGATGGAAAGGATGATGATGCTGCATGGGACAAAAAGAAAAAGGACTATGCTCCAGTGGAACTGGCATATGTGCTAGAGAACCAAAAGTTGGTCAATGCAAACAAAAAGTGCATGGCCTTTATAAAGAACACGATTGAGAACGCCATTGCGGGCTCAATCGCAGATTGCACTTCCGTTGGGGAGTTTTTGGAAAAGATAAAGAGCCAGTTCACTGGCTCTTCAAAAGTGTATGCTACCCAGCTGCTCAAACAGCTGGTCACAGAAAAGTACACAGGAGGTGCACATGGCATTAGGGAGCACATCCTGAGGATGAGCAACATGGCTTCTAAACTGAAGCCCATGGATGCTGATCTGGAGTTAAAGCCTGCTCTGCTTGTTCACCTTGTCATGGCTTCATTGCCTAAAGAGTTTGATAACTTTGTTATCAACTACAACATGTCTCCCGATAAATGGGACTTAGACAAAATGATTGCCATGTGTGTGCAAGAGGAAGATAGGCTTAAAGTCTCAATGGTGGTTCCATCAACTATGTCAAGGACAACAGGAAAAGGAACTACCAGAACTACCAGAACAGCAATCAAGGTTCTCCCTCCAAGCCATATGGCAAAGGTCCCCAATAGTATCATCAGCCCACTCTCCCAGTGGATAAAGACCAGTGTCTCCACTGCAAAAAGACTGGGCACTTCAAGAAAGACTGTCCAGAATGGCTCAAGTCCATAATGGCAAGGAAAGGTAAAGATATAGTTTTTTTTGTAAATGAATCCCTGTATTCACAGTTTTCAAAATCTACTTGGTGGATTGACTCAGGTGCAACTGTTCATGTTGCAAATTCTTTACAGGAATTCCATTCGATAAGGACTATGAAAAGAAGCGAAAGATGCATTGAAGTTGCAAATGGAATTCAAGCAGATGTTGAAGCTGTTGGCGACATCTCCTTGGAGTTAGCTTATGGTTTTTCGATTTTGCTTAGAGATGTTTTATTTGTTCCTTCGCTTCACAGAAACTTAATAAGTGTATCATGTTTGGATAAAGACAGATATGAGTATTATTTTGCACACGGCAAGTGTGCCATATGGTTTAAAGATGCTTGTGTGGGTGTTGCTTTACTTTACAACGAGCTTTATTTGTTATCCTTACATGAAAAAGTGCATTCTGTGTGTAATGTGAATGAATAAACTTCCTTGTCAAACAAAGAACAAAAGAAAAGAAAAAGAACTCATGACTCATCGAAGTTATGGCACTGTCGATTAGGCCATATTTCGAGGGGAAGAATCAAAAACCTCGTTAAAAATGATATTCTTCCTCCGTTAGAGTTCTCCGATATAGAACAATGCATAGATTGCATAAAAGGAAAGTATGTAAAGCAAATTAAAAAGGGTGCAAACCGAAGCACAGCGACACTAGAAATCATCCACACTGATATTTGTGGACCATTTTCTGTGAAAAGTGTGGATGACTATGACTCGTTCATAACATTCACAGATGATTAGTCCCGCTATGGTTATATTTATCCAATTAAAGAAAGGTCTGAAGCATTGGATAAATTTAAAATATTCAAAGCAGAAGTTGAAAATCAACATGATAAAAAAAATTAAAATAGTTTGGTCCGACCGTGGAGGGGAGTACTACGGTCGGTGATGGCTAGTTGACGAGGGAGATTATTCTTCTTTGTCCCCCAGCAACAGTCCTTGTGCGTGGTGAATGACCAGCCCGTTGGGAACCCCAAGAGGAAGGTGTGATGAGTATAGCAGCTGGTTTTCCCTCAGTTAAGAAACCAAGGTTTGTTGATCTTGGAGAGGAGAGGCAATGACGACTGAAGGTGATGCTTGCTAGTTTGCGACAGCTTCAGACAATTTATATATGGCGCCTCATCTAAGCTTTGCTGGCTAGCTGCAACGTGGAACCTGCACACACACAAACAAATACTTTGCTCCCAACTTACGATGAGGTTGTCAATCTCACCGGTTTGCTTGAAACAAAGGTTATAAGCGTATCGAGTGGAAAACAGTAAAGTATGCGAATAAAATAAATAGTGCGAGTAAAGTAAACAGGTGATAGCAATATGATGGAAATAGGACCGGGGTCCACAGTTCACTAGTGGTGTCTCTCCATAGATAAAATAACACATGCTGGGTAAATAAATTACAGTTGGGCAATTGATAGAATAAAGATAACGTGATATGTCAAGAAGATCACTATGAGATTTACTCTGGGCATTACAACAAAATACATAGACCGCCATCCAACTGCATCTATGACTAATAATCCACTTGTGGTGAATCAATCCGAGAACTCCACAAGTATTAAGTTGCGAACAACAGATAATTGTATTAAGCAAAGTGTGTAATGTAAACAAAGCATATGCCCTTGAGCATATGAATGTTGTTTTCTCCCTAGTAGCAACAGCACATCTACCACCTTAGAGGTTTCTGTCACTCCCCCGGGCGAAATAGAGGCATGAACCCACTATCGAGCATAAATACCCCCTCTTGGAGTCACTAGCAACTACTCGGCCAAGATAGCTACTAACAATGGAGAGCATGCAAGATCATAAACAACATAGAGATAACAAAAGATATAATTCAGTACAACAACTTAATCATAAACACCAATATTCATCGGATTCCAACAAACCAAACATGTAGAATTACATAACGGTGATCTCAATCATGTAGGGCAGCTCATGAGATCTAAACATGAAGCACATGGTGGAGAAGACAACCATCTAGCTACTGCTATGGACCCATAGTCCAAGGTAGACTACTCACTCATCGCTCCGGAGGCAAGCATGGCGATGAAGAAGACCTCCGGTGGTGATTCCCCTCTCCGGCAGGGTGCCGGGAAGAGCTTCTGGACCCTCCCAATCTTCGGATCGACAGCGGCGGCGGATCGCGATGTGTTCTGGAAAAATTGATTGGGTACTTAGGTTTTTTCCGTCGGGGGTCTTTATAGGTGAAGGGGCGATGTCAGAGGAGGGGCCAGGTGCCCTCACGCGGGGCCCGCGCGGCCAGGGGCCTGGCCGCGCCACCCCTTGCGTGTGGGGCCCTGGTGGCCCCCCTCCGGCTCTCCTTCGGATCTCTGGAAGCTTCCGGGTAAAATAAGACTTCAGGATATGGTTTCGTCCAATTCCGAGAATATTTCCTGTGTATCACTCTGAAACACAAAAACAGCACAAAATAGGGAACTGGCACTGTGGCAACTCGTTAATAGGTTAGTTCCGGAAAATGCATAAAAGTGCCACTAAGTGTAACGAAACAATAGGCAAATGGTGTAAAAACAAGCATGGAGCATCAAAAATTATAGATACGTTGGAGACGTATCAGTCGGCACACTCCATATGGTCAAGTACCTGGACCTTTTTCAAGGTTCTTACAGGAAAATGGAATAGTCACCCAATATTCTATGCCGGGCGAACCTCAGCAAAATGGAGTAGCTGAAAGGCGCAACCGTACTCTTATGGATATGGTGCGCAGTATGATGAGTTATTCCACCCTGCCATTGGGATTATGGATGGAGGCGCTTAAAACTGCCATTCGTATTCTCAACAGAGTATCAAGCAAGTCGGTGCCCAAAACACCGTACAAGTTGTGGACAGGGAGAGTACCCTCTCTGCGCCACTTGAGGGTCTGGGGGAGCCCAGCTGAGGCAAAAGTATTTAATCCAAATATTGCAAAGTTAGACCCCAAAACAGTAACTTGCCACTTCATTGGCTATCCTGACAGATCAAAAGGTTATCGTTTATACTCTCCAGACAAATACACAAAGTTTGTAGAAATGAGGCATGCAGTCTTTTTGGAGGACGAACTGATGAGGGGGGGCATGGTAGCTCAGAAAATTGATCTTGAGGAGAAGCGGGTGCATGCACCTAATCCGATGATTCAGGAGCCATTTTTCTCGCTACCTGTTGTGCCTGCACTAGCAATCCCCGAGGTTGCGGTGCAAGCACCTGTTGTAACTCCACCCATGACAACAAGGTGTGAAGATTCGGAACCTGTCTGTCAGGAGCCGACTAAACCCTTCATTGAGCATGAAAGGGAGCTGCAACAGCCACCTCTAATAGATATACCAGAAGTTGAGGTACATAATGAGCCAGAGAATGAGGCCCTTAGAAGGTCTAAAAGAGTCAAGAAATCAGCTATTTCTACTAACTATAAAGTTTATAACACAAAAACAGTTCATATAGAAGGCGATCCCACTTCATATGAAGAAGCTATGGGAGGCCCCAAATCATTGAAGTGTCTAGAGGCCATGGAAGATGAAATGAGGTCGATGAGTTTCAACGATGTTTGGGACTTAGAGGAAATTCCCAAAGGAGCCAAAACAGTAGGCTGTAAATGGGTCTACAAAACAAAGTATGACTCTAACGGGAACATAGAAAAGTATAAAGCGCGTCTAGTGGCAAAAGGATTTCCACAAAGAGAAGGGGTAGATTACAATGAGACATTTTCTCCAGTCTCATATAAGGATTCCTATAGAATCATAATGGCACTAGTTGCACATTTTGATTTAGAGTTGCATCAAATGGATGTAAATACGGTATTTCTAAATGGAGATTTAGAAGAAAAAGTTTACATGAAACAACCCAAGAGTTTTTTCATGGAGGGGAAGAAACACATGGGATGCCGTCTAAAGAAATCCATTTATGGATTAAAGCAAGCCTCTAGACAGTGGTATCTAAAGTTTAATGATACTATTAAAAGATTTGGATTTAAAGAAAATATCGAGGACAACTGCGTTTATGCAAAGTTTAAAAGTGGGAAATTTATTTTCCTAATCTTGTATGTGGATGATATCCTGCTTGCTAGCAGTGATGTTAGTCTTCTGCGAGAAAACAAAGAAGTTTTTGTCCTCAAACTTCGACATGAAAGATCTTGGTAAAGCTTCATATGTTTTGGGCATAGAAATTCACCGAGATAGAAAGAATGGAGTGTTAGGACTATCACAGAAGGCATATTTAGAAAAGATTCTAATAAAGTATAATATGCATAAGAGTAATGCCACACCTACTCCTATAGTCAAGGGCGACAGTTTTGGGGAATATCAATGCCCCAAGAATCAATATGAGATCGATCAAATGAAAGTAGTACCATACGCTTCGGCTGTTGGAAGCTTACAGTATGCACAAGTGTGCACTCGCCCTGACTTAGCTTTTATCACCGGGGTACTCGGAAGATATCAGTCAAATCTAGGCATAGAGCACTGGAAGATGGTAAAGAAAGTATTGCGTTATGTGCAAGGCACAAAAGACCTCATGCTAACTTATAGAAGATCTGATTCCCTAGAGATAAAAGGGTATTCAGATGCATACTATGCGGGAGACAAAGATGAAAGAAAGTCCACAACAGGATATGTGTTCACTCTCGCAGGAGGGGCTATTTCATGGAAAAGCTGCAAACAGACAATAGTTGCATCATCCATGATGTATGCCGAATTTATAGCATGTTTTGAGGCCACGAATCAGGTGTTATGGCTAAAGAAATTTATTCCCTACTTGAAAGTGGTGGATTGCATTGACAAACTAATAAAGATGTACTATGACAACCAGCCTGCAGTATTTTATGCTCACAACAACAAGTCGAGTAAAGCTACCAGACCAATAGAAGTAAAGTATTATGTTGTGAAAGATAAAATTCAGGATCAAACTATAAGTCTCAAGCATATAAGGACAAAGGATATGCTTGCGGATCCGCTAACGAAAGGCTTACCACCCAATGTGTTTAAGGAACACTTAGCCGGCATGGGTTTAATGGGAAGCCTATGATTTCTGGATCATGAGAGGCCCAAAAGTAACAGAATTTGTTTCAAAACAGAAAAGTGTATAGTGGCTGTCTGATTCTATCGGCAAATGAGCTGTGACGATGAAACATGCTCTATATACTGATCAGTGATGAAACGAGTAAAGTATAAAGTTTAAAGTTTAAAGTAAAGTTGAGATCAAGGGGGTGAATGTTAGATTGATCTCTATCGGTACAAGCCCAACGGCTTGTCCGACCCTTTCTCTCGCGCCCTGATCGGGGGCGCCCGTTCGTTTGTGAACGGTGGGCCCCTGTCGCTGCGCTATATAAAGGGTGAGGGGGCCGGCCTGCACGCCTCACGAGGTTGATCATGCGTAGCCGCCCCCACCGACATCCCCTACCGATCTAGAGTTAGCGTGGGCGACGGGACGCACCACTGCCACCATCGCCACCACACATACCCATCACCATGGCTTCTGGTTCGAGCTCTTCAAGCTCAGGTGCAGGTATCTCTCTCTCTGATTTCCTCCCTCTATCTCTCAGATCTTGAGTCTTTTGTTGCATAGACAATATAGTATCGATTTGATCTAGTAGCGACAGGAAAAAGCTGGCCCATAAAAAACAAAGTATACCGACAAACGGGCCATTTCTATCATAAAGCCAATGTTCTAGCCAGCGAATATTAATAGTGCGGGGTGGTCATCTTTTAATTAAAGACAAGGTCGGCTCCCCGGGTTGTGGCGAGCATGCATCCTGTCAGCATGCGGCTTCCGCACGTGACGACATACTGTATTGCTACGTGGCGGCGTTTGCACACCACCGCTCCTTCCCGTCTTTTCTTGTTGCTTCCTCTTCTTCGTTCCTACACGTCGGTCAGCTTGAACCTGATCTAGAGGTGGAGTGGGGCGTCCCATACCAATGTTGAACTCGTAAGCCTCATGGATGAATAAGGACACATGATACTCGTCGTTGACCTCAACAACAAGATAAAGGCCATCACCATCTCAAGATCCCACTGCTGCATCATCCACATATGCTATGGTCGGCTGCCGGGACCCGCATGTTCGCGAAACCGCTAAGATGGCAGTTCAATCATTTCAACATATTTTATATTAGCGAGTATGACGGTCTAAATTCATCGTAAATGGCTAAATGTAAGGTTATAAATTGTGTGCTGCAATTCATGATGATTTTATGCCAGGAAATTATGATGTCCTTGATTCAAATCATCATAATTTTGAAGTCTTTTGGCCTCCCCAATTAGCTTACGACAATCTAGTGCAAAATTGGTCACAGATTTATGACGATTTCTCTAGGGTCATTAAGAAAAGGTCACTAATCAACATATTTTCTTGTAGTGTATGACAATGGTGGCAACGCCTGCATTGAAGAACAAGAGCCACTGCCCCTCCAAAACTCCCGCGCCTCCATGCTACACCGTCCATACAACGAGCATGAGTGCCAATTGGGACAAAGACCAACATGGCCATATCCCTCCTGAGTGTACACCGCTCCACACCAGCTCTCCACGCAAGGAATGGAAGAACCCTACCAACACCAGTGCCGCACCCTTTGGTGGCAGCAAAGGAAGGAGGGACATGAAGAGAGGTGTCGGTGGATGCGGCTAGGGTTTCTTCCGGGCCACCATCGAGAGTGGCACGGGAGCGACGTGGGCATACAAGCTTGCTAGACTTGCCAAAATTTCATAAATGCAAAAATGCAAGTTGAAGTGGTTTCTGTGCTATTCTTTCCTGACAATAAAACAGAGCTCCATGCTGCCACATTGTTTGCTGTGTGTGGTTTCCTGACAATGTGATGCCCCTTATTTCTTCACCTGCTAAGTTAGGTGCCATGCACCTGCTTATGAATTCCTTCAAAAACAATTGTAATGGCGTTTTATTTTTAGGGATTTCTATTTTCGTGCCCTCGGGTTGATACGTCTCAAACGTATCTATAATTTTTGATGCTCCATGCTTGTTTTTACACCATTTGCATATTGTTTCGTTACACTTAGTGGTACTTTTATACATTTTCCGGAACTAACCTATTAACGAAGTGCCACAGTGCCAGTTTCCTATTTTCTGCTGTTTTTGTGTTTCAGAAGTGATACACAGGAAATATTCTCAGAATTGGACGAAACAAGTTCCTGAAGTCATATTTTACCCGGAAGCTTCTAGAGATCCGAAGGAGACAAGGAGTAGGGCCACATGGGCCCCACACACACAGGCGGCGTGGCCAGGCCCCTGGCCGCGCCAGCCACGTGTGAGGAGGCCTGGGACCTCCTCTGACATCGCCCCTTCGCCTATAAGTACCCCCCGACGAGAAAAACCTAAGTGCCCGATCAGTTTTCCAGAATACATCGCGATCCGCCGCCGCCATCGACCGGAAGATCGGGAGGGTCCAGAAGCTCTTCCCGGCACCCTGCCGGAGAGGGGAATCGCCACCAGAGGTCTTCTTCATCGCCATGCTTGCCTCCGGAGCGATGAGTGAGTAGTCTACCTTGGACTATGGGTCCATAGCAGTAGCTAGATGGTTGTCTTCTCCACCATGTGCTTCATGTTTAGATCTCATGAGCTGCCCTACATGATTGAGATCACCGTTATGTAATTCTATGATGTTGGTTTGTTGGGATCCGATGAATATTGGTGTTTATGATTAAGTTGCTGTACTGAATTATATCTTTTGTTATCTCTATGTTGTTTATGATCTTGCATGCTCTCCGTTGTTAGTAGCTATCTTGGCCGAGTAGTTGCTAGTGACTCCAAGAGGGGGTATTTATGCTCGATAGTGGGTTCATGTCTCTATTTCACCTGGGGGAGTGACAGAAACCTCTAAGGTGGTAGATGTGCTGTTGCTACTAGGGAGAAAACAACATTCATATGCTCAAGGGCATATGCTTTGTTTACATTACACACTTTGCTTAATGCAATTATCTGTTGTTCGCAACTTAATACTTCTAGGGTGTTCGGATGATATCCCCGGGGGTGGATTATTAGTCATAGATGCAGTTGGATGGCGGTCTATGTATTTTGTTGTAATGCCCAGAGTAAATCTCATAGTGATCTTCTTGACATATCACGTTATCTTTATTTTATCAATTGCCCAACTGTAATTTGTATACCCAGCATGTTATTTTATCTATGGAGAGACACCACTAGTGAACTGTGGACCCCGGTCCTATTTTAATCATATTGCAATCACCTGTTTACTTTTCCCGCACTGTTTACTTTACTCGCATATACTCTACTGTTTTCCACTCGATACGCTCATAACCTTTGTTTCAAGCAAACCGGTGAGATTGACAACCTCATCGCAAGTTGGGAACAAAGTATTTGTTTGTGTGTGTGCAGGTTCCGCGTTGCTACTGGCCGAAGACGAGTCAACAAGTATCGTTAACGGCGCCCTTGTTGGAGTGTCACTAAGCCAGTCTGCATCACCTTTAGTCGTCACCGTCTCTCCTCTCCAAGATCGACATACCTTGGTATCTTAACTGAGGGAAAACTAGCCGCTACACTCATCATACCTTTCTCTTGGGGTTCCCAACGGGCTGGTCATTCACCACGCATCAAGCTAATTTTCTGGCGCCGTTGCCGGGGAGGAAGAGAAGACTTCTGCGAGGGGAGTTCTTCGCACACATATTCTTTGCTTTGTTATTTGTTTTGCTTTACTTTATTTATTTTACCTGCATTGCTTTTTATATCAAAAACCCAAAAAAATTAGAATCCTTGGTAGCTGTTTTTACTTGTTTACTTTCGTTTTGCTGAAATGGGTACTCCTGAAAACACCAAGTTGTGTGACTTTGCTAGCACGAACAATAATGATTTTATCTGCACTCCTATTGCACCACCTGTTCCTGCTACCACCTTTTATGAGATCAAGCCTGCTTTATTGAACCTTGTTATGAAAGAGCAATTTTCTGGTGCTAGTACTGAAGATGCTGCAGCTCATCTCAATAATTTTGTTGAGCTATGTGAGATGCAAAAATATAAGGATGTTGATAGTGATATTATTAAGCTCAAGTTGTTTCCTTTTTCTTTGAGAGGAAAAGCTAAAGATTGGTTGCTGTCTTTGACTAAGAATAGTATTGATTCATGGGCTAAGTGTAAGGATGCTTTTATTGGTAGATACTATCCTCCTGCTAAGATTATAGCTTTGCGCAGCAATATTATGAAGTTTACTCAGTTTGATAATGAACATGTTGCTCAAGCTTGGGAAAGAATGAAATCTATGGTAAAGAATTGCCCCACTCATGGACTGACTACTTGGATGATTATCCAAACTTTTTATGCAGGACTGAATTTTTCTTCAAGGAACCTACTTGATTCAGCTGCTGGAGGCACTTTTATGTCCCTTACCTTGGGCGCCGCATCAAAGCTACTCGACAACATGATGGTAAATTATTCCGAATGGCACACCGAGAGAGCTCCACAAGGTAAGAAGGTAAATTCTGTTGAGGAAACCTCTTCCTTGAATGATAAGATTGATACCATTATGGCTATGCTTGCTAATGATAGGACTCATGTTGATCCTAATAATGTTCCTTTGGCCTCTTTGGTTGCTCAAGAAGAGCAAGTTGATGTGAATTTCATTAGAAATAATAATTTTAATAACAATGCTTATAGGAACAATTTTGCTAGTAACAATTATAGGCCGTATCCTTCTACCAATGGTAATGGTTATGGTAATTCTTATGGTAATTCCTACAACAACACTAGGGCCGCGCCCTCCGAGCTTGAGGTAATGCTCAAGGACTTCATCGGTAAGCAAACTGCTTTTAATAAGTCTGTTGAGGAAAAGTTAGGTAAAATTGATATTCTTGCTTCTAAAGTTGATAGCCTTGCTCATGATGTTGAACTTCTGAAATTAAAAGTGTTTCCTAATGATGTGAATGTGAGCAATGTTGTTGCTGCCGCTAATGCTACCCAAGTTAGAATTGATGAAAATATTAGATTGTTAGCGGAATTGCATGCCAGGTGGGAAAGAGAAGATGAGATGGCTAGAAAGATGAAGGTATGTACTATTACTACCTCTAATGATGTTGCTCCTACTGATAGCAATCCTCTTACTTTGATTGGTGTAGAGAAAACTCCCACTCCTTGTGTTAAAAAGCTTAAAACTGCCAAAACTTTTTCTCAAAAGAGTGCTGAAATTTTTCGGAGTGTGGGAGATGATAGCTCTATTTCCTTTAATGATTTTGATGTTGATGGCTGCAATATATCTGAAGTTATTTTGTTCTTGCAAAAGCTTGCTTTGACTCCCAATGCTAGTTCTTTAAATATTGCTTTTACTAAGCATATTACCAATGCTCTCATAAAGATTAGGGATGAAAAGTTGAAGCAAAAAGCCTCTGTTCCCAAGAAGTTAGAAGATGGTTGGGAACCCATCATTGATATGCATGTTAATGGTTATGATTGCCATGCTTTATGTGATCTAGGTGCTAGTATTTCCATCATGCCTAGAAAGATTTATGACATGCTTGATTTACCACCGCTTGAGAAGTGTTATTTTGATGTTCCTATTGCTGATCTTGCTAAGAAGAAACCTTTGGGAAGGATTAATGATGTTCTTATTGTGGTTAACAATAACCTTGTCCCCGTTGATTTTCTTGTTATGGACGTTGAATGCCATGCTTCATGTCCTATTATTTTGGGAAGACCCTTTCTTCGAACTGTAGGTGCTATTATTGATATGAGGGAAGGCACTATCAAGTATCAATTCCCGCTAAAGAAAGGTATGGAACACTTCCCTAGGAAAAGAAAGAAATTACTTTTTGACTCTATTCTTAGAGCAAATTATGAGCTTGATGCTTCATCTATTGATATTTCTTGATTCACAATTTTCTGCGCCTAGCTCAAAGGCGTTAAAGAAAAGCACTCTTGGGAGATAACCCATTGTTTACTTTTCAGTACTTTTTCTTTTATTTGATTCTTGGAAGTCATTACTACTGTAATGACCGCTCCTTATCTCATTTATTTCGTTTTTGTGCCAAGAGAAGCCTCTAATTTGAGTGAGGTAAAGATTTGGGGATGTTGCTGTCCTGAAACTGTTTTCGGTGCTGAACCGTAAAAATTCGTGAACATTCTCTGTTTATCTTTTGGACCTGCGATTTCTTGTGCATATGCCCCAGGTTATATCCAAACTTTTCTTAGTTGAACACTTTTTGATTTGAGCAACAGAAAATCCCTCAAAAATTCGTCCTTTGTCAGCTGTCCAGTTTTGACAGATTTCTGCCAATATTTGTTTTTGCCACTTTATCACTTTCTTTTGAGTTCTTTTTGATCATGGAACTCTTGTGGAAGTTGCTACAGTAGTATATACTTTATATGTGGTGGTTTTGGGTTGAAACCTGAAGCTAAAAGAGGTTGAATATATTTTATGCTTACACTAATGTTGCTAATAGAATTGTGTTTAGTTTTGTATGAAGGAAGTTTTCAAGTGTAGGGATTGGAGAATGATGAGATGAGTTGAAGAATGGACAAAAGCTCAAGCTTGGGGATGCCCATGCATCACCCCAAGAAATATCCAAGAAGTACAAGCGTCAAAGCTTGGGGATGCCCCTGAGGCACCCCTTCTTCATCGGCAAAAATCAGGTCACCTTTCAAGACACTATATTTTTATTGCTTCATGCACTATGTGTTTTTCTTGGAGCATCCGTTGTTTTAGTTTTCTTAGTTGGTTTAGTTTGTTTGTTTGCTGCAATAAATGGTTGGACCCCAACAAATTTTCCTTTGGAGGAGATGTACTCGTTTTCATTTGCAAAGAACGCTCTAGTTTTCACTCTTATTAAAAATCGAGCGTTCATCTTTTTCTGCTACTGCTTTTGGTTTTCGTTTTCGCCTTGATATGCATTCAGATCTTGTCATATCTTTTTATCAAGGTGTATTTTTGCCTCTGATCTTCATTGGTTTTCATCAAAAGAGGTGTTTATAAAAATTTCAAATGGTGTTGGAAAAGAGAAAAAGCTTTGTGCAACATAGTGGTACAAGAAGGAGCTTGTGTAGACTGCGGCTTAGGCTTTTTCATGTCATGCTTGATGTATTTTTGATAGTATGCTTAGTGGTTTTGCTGTAGCATGACTTGTCTCAAATAACTGAGATTGCTTAATGAGCCTTTGAAAAAATCATGCGTTGTCTTTATTGTATGGAAGCATTATTTTGGTTTTCTCCTTGATGCTTTATTTGGGTTGACTTGGCGCATGCTCACACATGTTAGACTCTTACAAAGTCGCCATTAGCCTTCATGATCATTTAGTTTTTGACTTTTGATGCCATCGTATGCTTCTTTTAATGTCGCTTTGCATGATTATGGCCATTATTGCTCTCTTAGTTGGTCGCTCCCAGTCTTTTGCTAGCCCTCGCCTTGTACTGAGTATGAGCTCTACTCATGCATCCAACTCCTAAAAGCCAAGTTTGCCATTGTGTCCACTATAAATTCCTATGCATGGTATTTGTAAGCCATTCCAAAGTAAAATTTTCGTGTGCTACCTTTCAAAAACCTTCAAAATACTTCTCGTTTTGTGACACTGTTTTCAGCTCATGGGGACGTAGTGGTCGGATTTGCTATCTTCCATATTGCTTATTCCAAAAAGAAAAAAAAGAGAAAAAAAAAGAAAAAAGGCACTCCTCCAAAGAATGTGAATGTTGGTGGGCACCCGATGGAATCGGTTAGCCATGGTATGTGAAAGGAAAAGGTGGGGAGGAGTGCCAAGTTTTATAAAAAAGAGCACAAAGTGCCAATCTCTCTCTCAAAAACTTGATTTATTTTTGTATGGAAGATAGTAAGAACCCCATTGCCAGTCGTTGACAAAGACAACCACCTCTCAAAATCAAGTTTTATCTCTCTGTTTTACAAATCAAAAGCTCTAGCACATGTTTAAATCACTGCTTCCCTCTGCGAAGGGCCTTTCTTTTACTTTTATGTTGAGTCACCACCTTCTTTCTTTATGCACCATTAAGAGAGCATAGTTGTCATTCTTAGTGTGATATGCATTGTCCCAAAGTTCATTGATTGACTCATATTGTTGGTTTCACTTGTTCTTAAATTATTTGTATCTAGTCGCCCTCTTAAACTTTGAGGTGTCCTATGCATTTATGTTTTGCTCTCTTTGAAGGACAAGCTGAAAACCTTTTGTATGTTTTTCCTTATGATTTGAACACACATTTGACTTTCATTGTTTCATTATCATGATCTTTTGTTTGTGTTCATTTGCATGTTTACAACATGGTTGCTAAGTTCTTATTGTCATGATTATATCTTTCATGCCCATGTTTTAAGTTCTATTGATCCCAGCTCACCAATGCTTACATATATGATCAAAATTGTGTAGGTGCATGTCACCTCAAAAATTATTCTTTGTTATCACTTACCTACTCGAGGACGAGCAGGAGTTAAGCTTGGGGATGCTTGATACGTCTCAAACGTATCTATAATTTTTGATGCTCCATGCTTGTTTTTACACCATTTGCATATTGTTTCGTTACACTTAGTGGTACTTTTATACATTTTCCGGAACTAACCTATTAACGAAGTGCCACAGTGCCAGTTTCCAGTTTTCTGCTGTTTTTGTGTTTCAGAAGTGATACACAGGAAATATTCTCAGAATTGGACGAAACAAGTTCCTGAAGTCATATTTTATCCGGAAGCTTCCAGAGATCCGAAGGAGAGAAGGAGTAGGGCCACGTGGGCCCCACACACAGGCGGCGCGGCCAGGCCCCTGGCCGTGCCAGCCACGTGTGAGGAGGCCTGGGACCTCCTCTGACATCGCCCCTTCGCCTATTAGTACCCTCCCGACGAGAAAAACCTAAGTGCCCGATCAGTTTTCCAGAATACATCAGGATCCGCCGCCGCCGTTGACCCGAAGATCGGGAGGGTCCAGAAGCTCTTCCCGGCACCCTGCCGGAGAGGGGAATCGCCACCGGAGGTCTTCTTCATCGCCATGCTTGCCTCCGGAGCGATGAGTGAGTAGTCTACCTTGGACTATGGGTCCATAGCAGCAGCTAGATGGTTGTCTTCTCCACCATGTGCTTCATGTTTAGATCTCATGAGCTGCCCTACATGATTGAGATCACCGTTATGTAATTCTATGATGTTGGTTTGTTGGGATCCGATGAATATGGGTGTTTATGATTAAGTTGCTGTACTGAATTATATCTTTTGTTATCTCTATGTTGTTTATGATCTTGCACGCTCTCCGTTGTTAGTAGCTATCTTGGCCGAGTAGTTGCTAGTGACTCCAAGAGGGGGTATTTATGCTCGATAGTGGGTTCATGTCTCTATTTCACCTGGGGGAGTGACAGAAACCTCTAAGGTGGTAGATGTGTTGTTGCTACTAGGGAGAAAACAACATTCATATGCTCAAGGGCATATGCTTTGTTTACATTACACACTTTGCTTAATGCAATTATCTGTTGTTCGCAACTTAATACTTCTAGGGTGTTCGGATGATATCCCCGGGGGTGGATTATTAGTCATAGATGCAGTTGGATGGCGGTCTATGTATTTTGTTGTAATGCCCAGAGTAAATCTCATAGTGATCTTCTTGACATATCACGTTATCTTTATTTTATCAATTGCCCAACTGTAATTTGTTTACCCAGCATGTTATTTTATCTATGGAGAGACACCACTAGTGAACTGTGGACCCCGGTCCTATTTTAATCATATTGCAATCACCTGTTTACTTTTCCCGCACTGTTTACTTTACTCGCATATACTCTACTGTTTTCCACTCGATACGCTCATAACCTTTGTTTCAAGCAAACCGGTGAGATTGACAACCTCATCACAAGTTGGGAACAAATTATTTGTTTGTGTGTGTGCAGGTTCCGCGTTGCTACTGGCCGAAGACGAGTCAACAAGTATCGTTAACGGCGCCCTTGTTGGAGTGTCACTAAGCCAGTCTGCATCACCTTTAGTCGTCACCGTCTCTCCTCTCCAAGATCGACATACCTTGGTATCTTAACTGAGGGAAAACTAGCCGCTACACTCATCATACCTTCCTCTTGGGGTTCCCAACGGGCTGGTCATTCACCACGCATCACGGGTCCTTAGTTGTACTCAATTTTCCCCAGCTCCTTAGTTTTTCCTCAGTTTTGCCCAAGCCCTTGTCTGAAACCCTCATAAGGAGCTCGGACGGGAGGAATCTCGTTCAGTTGACCGTTCCGTGCTGACGAGTGGGGCCGCGTCGTGTGGGGCTGGTAGAAAGGGACCACGTGGGACAGGACGAGACCGTGTTTGGTCATACGAGCGGAGCTGGGGCCGTAGCATGTGGAGCCGTGTGGGTCCGGGATGTGGGCACGAGTGGTTTCTGTCTCTTTCGCCCAGATTAGCAGTTTTCAATGCATCTTTTTCCTCTCTCTCGCTCGATCTCATTCATTCTTGATTGTCCAAATTGGTAGCAAATCTAGAGCAGCTTCTCCTTCTATTTTTTAACGCCATTCATTTCTTTATGCCTTCGTTTTTACCCAATCAGGTACTCCCTCTGATCCATATTACTCTTCACTAATACGGATGTATCAACCACTAAAATGTGTTTAGATACAACCACATTAGGGAAGAGTAATATGGATCGGAGGGAGTAGGAAATCTAGGGCACAAATCCAGAGAAAATATAGGGACGATAAGCTGCATACAGCAGCCAACATAGCATAGATTAACAGTACTACCGACCGAAATCCAACATAACCTACATTTTACATGAATGGGATTAAGCCTGGAGGCTGCGCAGGTGAATCCCAAGTGCTTTGTGTTTGGCCATGAACGCATGCACGTTCACGGTCATTCCAACTCTAGCGCCACCAATGGCTCTGCCAATGGATTCGGCATGGTTCACCAGGCAGTTGAAGTCGGTGGCGCGGAGCCTCCTGTTGCAGAAGGGGCACCTGTAAACGCCTTGAGCAAAGTGGCGATCGTAATGGCCAGACTGCAGCCTCCTGAGGACGCGACGAGTCTTGGTGTGGAAGGACTCGTCGTCGCTGTCGACGTCGCTGCTCTGCACCTGTCACGTAGCACCAAAGATCGAAAAACATGGAGTCAATTGCAGCGATGATGAAACAGAGAGTGAACAAAAGATCATGCATGATAATATAGGCACAAAAAAAGAGGTAGCCTCAGTTACATTGGACACACTTATATCCAGGATTTGGGTCAGTGAACCAAAGATCATGCACAACAAATTTGTACACACCAATTGTTCACTGACTAAACCCTGAATCAATTTGTGCCCAAATATTCATCATCATCGGCACAAATTAACTGGATGGGATTGATTACTCACATAAGTTAACCGAATCTTAAACAAAAGCAAATCACAAACACTAATAACGCAAGATCTAGAACTAGGAACAGACGAACCCTAATAACGCAAGATCTAACACACAAGATCTAGAACTAGGAACAGACGAACCCTAATAACACAAGATCTAACACAAAAGGATTGAACTAGGAAAAGACGAACCCTAAAAACGCAAGATCTAACACAAAATGATAGAACTAGGAACAGACGAACCCTAATAATGCAAGATCTAACACAAAAAGGATTGAAATGGGATAAGAACAAGGGAACAAAGGGTTACACCTCGTCGTCGATGATGCTGGTGTCATAGGGGTTCTCCGGGGCAACGTACGGCTCTTTTTTGTACGGGTCCCAATCGACGGGGAACTGGACGGGGGTCTGGACGGGGGCGGCAGCCGATGCCCCGGCGGCTAATGAGCCGGCGGCTACGTCGGAAGCAGCGATGGGGGCCTGGACGGGGGCGGCGGCCGATGCGCCAGCGGCTGATGCGCCAGCGGCTACGTTCGAAGCAGCGACGGGGTCCTGGACGGGGCGGCAGCCAATGCGTCAGCGGCCGATGCGCCGGCGGCTACGTCGGAAGCGCCGACAATGGCCATCGCATTCTTCTCCATCGCCGGGGTTTTTTCTTTGGGGTTTTTTCGACGCAAAGTGGAGAAGATGATGGGACAGGAGAGGTGGTTGCAGTGAGAATGAGAGAGTGGGCGAGCGTCGAGGGAGAGAAAGAGGGGCTCTATAAAGACGAAGATGGCGTGTACCGCAACACGCGTTCGCTTTGCACGGCTGCAGCGTGCACCGCGACACGAGGCTAACCCTTCCACGTTTGGTGTACTCAGTTCTAGCCTCGGGCCTTATACAAAAATTTTATCTGTACTCAGTTTTCTCCTCGAGTACTTAGACTGGCAAGTGCAATATACTCAGTTCTACCCTCAAGTAGCTAGTCAACAGAGAGTCAACAAATGAGATTAACATAGCTAATTGAGTCATTTCATGCGCAAAATAATCCAAAAAAATAAAAACATAGTGGTACCTACTCATGGAGTCTTCCTACGCAACCTGCCACCTTAACAAACATAGATAAATCAAGTTTTACCATAAATTGCCACTTCTCAGAATCACTAGTAGCTATGAAGATGCATGGTTTTCCACTCAAACCCCTTTGCAAAACATCTTTCCCAAAACATAGTTTGTCTAAATGAGGTCATAATTGTCACACTCATGTATATTTGAATTGCAAATAATTTGATGTAGCCCAATATAAATTATATTGTACAAAACATGCATTTTTCATTTTATAATTCTTTTGTTTGAATCCCTTAGTCTATTTACTATTTACGTGCCCATGGTTTCTTAGTACTACTCAATTTTGCCCTCAAATACTGTTACAAATGCTCACAGAAGCCCAAACTTATCCTGATTGGTTGAGCCGTTGTCACACGGATCGACTCCACCAACCGTTGATCCACTGATCTAACGGGTAGTATACCCCTATCCGTCTCTTCGTGGCCACCCCTCTCTCTCTCTCTCTCTCTCTCTCTCTCTTCGTGGCCACCCCTCTCTCTCTCTGTCGGTGGATCAACGGTTGGTGGAGTCGATCCGTGTGACAAGAGACATGCATTTATGGATTATTTTGCCACATAACTATATTCCCTCTATTTATGCATTATTTTCCACGATTTAAAAATGTTAAACTAAAAAGTGGTATAATTTTGGTGTAAACAAGGGACATACATATTTGCGGATTTCGGTGAATGGATTATTTATCACCCCTCTAACAATTATCAACTATCTTTAGCATTCCTTTTCTTTTAGGAAATATAGTTTTGATAATTTAAAATGGCCCAAAAGTGGTATAATTTTGGTAGAAACATGAGACATACATATTTGGCATATTTGGGGGATTTCGGTGAATGGATTATTTATCACCCCTCTAACAATTATCAACTATCTTTAGCATTCCTTTTCTTTTAGGGAATATAGTTTTGGCAACTTGAAACGACCGAAAAGTGGTATAATTTTGGTAGAAACATGAGACATACATATTTGGCATATTTGGGGGATTTCGGTGAATAGATTATTTATCACCCCTCTAACAATTATCAACTTTCTTTAGCATTCCTTTTCTTTTAGGGAATATAGTTTTGGCAATCTGAAATGGCCCAAAAGTGGTATAATTTTGGTAGAAACATCAGACATACATATTTGGCATATTTGGGGGATTTCGGTGAATGGATTATTTATCACCCCTCTAACAATTATCAACTTTCTTTAGCATTCCTTTTCTTTTAGGGAATATAGTTTTGGCAATTTGAAACGGCCCAAAAGTGGTATAATTTTGGTAGAAATATGAGACATACATATTTGGCATATTTGGGGGATTTCGGTGAATGGATTATTTATCACCCCTCTAACAATTATCAACTTTCTTTAGCATTCCTTTTCTTTTAGGGAATATAGTTTTGGTTATTTGAAACGTCCCAAAAGTGGTATAATTTTGGTATAAATATGAGACATACATATTTGTGGGATTTCAGTGAATGCATTATTTGTCACCCCTCTAACACTTTTTTTTTGGTAATTTCGGTGAATGCACACACTAACTTTGAAAACAACTACAAGTACATGTAACTGAATAATGGATTTGTAACAAGGGATCCCTTGTAATAACTTTTAGTGCTTGATGAGCAATGATAAGAATCCGATCGCAATTATACAACAAAAAATAACCAGCCATCAGATTAGCTTGCTTCTTCAACTCGATCAGCTGCTTTAACTGCTTGTTTATTTTCTTCAGTTCTCCCTTCACTTCCACCAGTTCTGCATTGGGAGCATTAGGCATAATCGGAACGGCCCCTCTCTCCACCGCATTCTCTACAGCAAGTCCCCCCCTCCCAAATTGCGCTTCCCAATAGCGCCAATTGATTCCTATAATTTAAGCCTCTGAACATACACATCGATCCACTCGAAATACCTGCATTTCTTTAGGATCTGAAAACAACAACGTGAACCCTAAATCCCAAATTCGAGGGAACAACAAGAAAATCAAGAGAAAATAGAGCAATTGGAGCGAGATCTAACCTTATCCCCCTCTCTATATGGCAAGCTCTCGCATGCAAGAAACTCACGTCCATGGTTGCCGTTGTCGTTTGTCTTACAGATCGACCGCTTCAGAGGCTCCTGGCGTGGGCAGTCAGGGCATCTTGTCAAAGGCACGGGTCCATAGTGCGGCCATGAAGAACGGGAGGTCGAAGAGAAACTAGACATCACCCGCCTGCCAGACAAGGGCTGCCGCTGGCAGAGAAGAAGAACAGTGGGGCGCGGGGAAAGAAAGGGAAAGCGATGGCACGGGCACGGGCGCGGGGCTGGCTCGGTCTTCCATTTTGCAATGGGCACCTGGGTAAGCTGTGGGTCTGGCACGCTAACGTGGACAAGTTGTGGGTCCCACGATGATCTGGATAAGTGGAGGCGTGTCCACTGCGGGGCACCAACAGCGGCCCCACTTGCCAGCACCAACCAACGGTCAACTAAACGGGATTCCTCCCGTCCGAGCTCCTTGTGAGAGTTTCAGACAAGGGCTTGGGCAATACTGAGGAAAAACTAAGCGGCTGGGGAAAACTGAGCACAACTAAGGACCCGAGGGCACGAAAATAGAAATTCCTTCTTTTTAATCAAGCATGCAAAATAAGGATTGGCGGATTGACGTTTAGCGGATTGGAGCGAGACCCGCAGTGCGCAACATCATCGATTCTCCAAAGCAGGGTGGCCCGGTTCTGCCCTTCTTTGTAGAATTGGACTTTCACTTCCCCTCGGCAGCCTTGGTGGTTTTGGCGCCTCTATGCTTGAGTGGTTGGTGTTAATTTGAAGGTGTTTGTTGTAACTTGTGTGTAGCATCCTCTGATTATAATCTTGTTTTAAATGGTGTTTGTATCGGCTTTTCTTAGACTTGTAAAAAAGTAACTCCTTTATCAATGAATCGAATTGTAAAGCTTTTGTGTTTTCGCAAAAAAAAAATGCAAAATGAGGCCAGGTATTCTCTTTCGAGACGAGAATGTCTCTGATGCTTTACATGCTGAAATCTTGGTGCACAGCCGGGCATTACATTTCGCTTTCGAGAGGTGCAACTCTGAAAGAAGCAATCCAGTAATCATGATTTGGCACGATATATGCCTTTTTTGTTCGTGAAGCAAATTTTTAACATACTTGCGAAGTTTTCTTTGTGTTGGCCAGTCAGCGATTTAGCTGCATCCCGGCAGGTTAAAAACACAAGTAATTTCCACAAAAAAAAGCACAAATAATTGCCATAAACAACGGCCATTTTCAGATGAAGGTAGGTACGGCTGCTGTACTGTATATAACATTTCTCCTTACACTCCTTTTATGTTTAAACATCACCACTGTCTACACTTGCAGCTTGTCAATGACTGAAAAATTATACTGCCAAAGAAGGATGTGCCATCTGTGACCCGCCTGACCACCATGTCTTGCTCTTCCTTGTTCTTCGGAAATGCAGGCCGTGTACTGGGAGGCACATCGAGGGCCATGGTAACACATTCATCGCATTTCTCATCATCCTCACCCAGAACCACCATCTGCAGATTGGGAGCCCGCTCCAGGATCACTCTGATAAATGCCAACTGCTGCTCTATCGGCCTGAAGCCTTCGATGTGGAGCTCACTCAGTACCAAGTTCTTGGAGCCACAGAAGTCTAGCTCCCACTGAGGATTGGCAATTTTATGGGCAGGCCACGGGCTGTGCATGTGTTCATTCTCACATGGTTCAACTACCTGTATTTGGAAAATAAACCATGACAAAAAATAGTTGGGCTATTCAAATCACTCTTATCTAAATGTAAAGAATGAAAATAAGGAAACATAACATGTTTCTAAATTATTATGTGATAAATTGCGCAATACGCAAAAAGAGTTAACAGCATCGTTTATCAAAGCATGGTGACGAAGATGTTTTTATGAACTGCATACAAAAGAAAGGCTATGTAATGTTTTTTCGAAATAAAAAAAACATATACTCAAACTGAAGATAAGTATGAGATGCAAGCAGTACCGACCTCAATATGCAATATTTCAACAGAGGGAGCGGCCTTAAGGAAGGCTGTAGTCCACAAAAGGTCAAACTCAACAAAGGCACCAAGTATGGACAACTTCTTTAGCTTGCTGAACGCGGAGGTGAGTTGCTTGATTTCAGGTTGCAGCCAAATCTGGTCAACAAAATATGGGGCATGTGGTACAATTACGGTATTAAGAGAACAGAACTTCAATTGTAACAAGAAACAGTTTTAAACAAACTTTCTTCGAGGACTGAAATCGTGATAGCATATCATCCAATACAATGGGGTTTGCTAAAATGTCATTTTCTGGCCTTACCAATATCTTGGTAGTTTTCTAAAAACCACTATTAAAGGTGTACTTTCATGATAATTTTTATACAACAATTTCATGAAATTTACAGCTCTTTGTTCTCCGTCATATAGAAGCATATCCATGATATAACTAGGATACCTTTGATAGCATGAGTACAAAAAACAAAACAGGGCGATTACTTACAGTGTTTCCCATGAAATCCAATGTGAGAGTGTGTATGGATGTTGCTCCGTGCAGAAGCTCACTTAACTTAAATAAATTCTGATCAAGGTACAAAAAGTGTGCGAGGTCCAATTCCTCAAGGGACGGGACAAAACCAAAAGATAAGGGGGCACAGTCAGATGTCCAGCCAACTCGTTTGACCTTCTCCAGTTTGGGAAGGGATATCAACTCAACTGTCTTGAAGAGACACCTGTCGATCTCCAAAACACGGAGTTTTGAATTGGGTGCATCTATCTTCCATATACCATTGGGACCAGCATAACAAAAAGAGAGGGTTAAATGCTCTAGCTGGGTGCAGCACTCAAACAGAACATGGTGCATGTCCAACTCGATAAAACTCAGACTGTACAGAGACAGTCTTGTGAGGCAACTGAGGACGTTGGGGTAGGAACGGAAAAATCCATCAATGTCTTGGGCACGTTCTAGCATATCGGACTCGGAACTTGTCCATGGTTCCTTCTCATCGAGAATGGCAAGGTCCAAGTCTTTCAGCAAACCACGGTCAATTGCATCACATACTACCGAGCCAATATCGCACGAGAAAGCGTTCACCAAGTAGAGTTTAAGCTGCAGCCTTGCCACAATGGATTCTCTCCAAGGTTTAGCAAATAAACTCTTGGTCGCTGCGGTCACGGTGAGCATCGCATCTTGGATGGCATTAGCCTCGTTAGGCTTTGAGTGTGGATCAGACATGAAATCCTCGACATCAATGTTGAGCTCGGGTATCAACCAAGGCAGCCGCCTCCACCGTGTTGACAGCGCGCTTGTCCTCACAGCCGCACTTAGGCCTTCAACTCTTCCCAAGATAGACAATAAAACTTTATCAGGAAGCGCGCTGAGCCGATCTTTCCCATCTGATTGCTGCTGTATAAAAAAAACTCCTTGTAGTTAGTTGCCGAATAACTCTATTCAGAAGTTTATAGGTGTTGACAAACAGAAAAGAGTTGCATAATTAATATACTGATGTGGTGACACGAATCACCCTATGTAGCTAGAAGAAAAAGAGTATCTGAAGGTTTGTAACAAGCCATGTTAATTATATCCTACGCTACATGTGTCCAGGAGACAACTATTGGATTATCTGCGGGTTGGTAGAGTTGAAGAACTGAAGAACTGAATTCAGAAGTTTGTAATGGACAGACAGAAAAAGAGTTGCATAGTACTGCTGTGATGCAAAGAATCATACTCTATGTATCCTCAACAAAACAGTGATGCGCATGGGGCTTGCAATGAAGAACTGAAATAACAGGAGAGTTGAAGAACCTAACTGAGAACAGCAATGAAGATACCACGCCCATGGGGCTTCCGCACTTTCGGATCTCCGGCGAGGCGGCGACTAACACTAGAAGAAATCCTGAGTTAGGACGTTGAATTAATTCGGATCTGCCGGATCAAAATCGAATTTATGAGTTCGAATCTACCACGGCTGCTACTATGTATATTGGGGATGTGCATAGGAGAGCCGGAGGCGGCGCCGTAGCCAGCCAGGTCTCTCCTTGGTGACCATAAAGAAAAGGTCGCTCCTTGGTCCTTCCATGGGCAGAGCCCATTATGCTCCGTGCTAGTTGGGCCGAGCGGGCTTGTGCCCACTAATATCCGTGAAGTAACCCTAAAAAAAGTTAATATCCGTGAAGTTCTCTAAAAAAAAGTTAATATCCGTGAACTTTTTTTAATCAATCAATATCATATGGTAGAGATACATGAGTTGTCTTTAGTGATTATAAAATAGAGTCTTAAAAAGCAAAACTTTGAGGCCCTCAAATTCTTTCTCTTCCCTGACACAATCTTGTATATGCATCTAGTGTTTTTTGTTTATTTGCTATTTGACACGGAGCCATTCTATTTGCCGAATACGAAGCTAAAAACACTCAAAAAATAAGCATATATCTTTTCCGATAGTGAAATTTGACAAAACTTGATAAGAAACCGAGTCTGTAACATCTAAATCTCGGATCTAACAAAATAATGTGTTAATCCACAATTTTGGTAGTGGACCAAAAAACAAGATGCTGGAAGAACCATACCACAACTATGCCACCTATGAATGTACCCATGTAATTTGCAAACGTTTAATCAATGGGACATTCTCGGTTTGGCTGTTACGGCGTCGTTGTGGAGTTTCGGAACTCGGTCTCGCTTTGTTGTTGGCAATGGGCAAGTTTGGTTCCTATCTCGAGCCACTTTTTGTCGTTAGTGTGAAGCGTTCTTGCGGTCTCCTATCTTTTACATTATGGCTCTGCATTTACCACTCTCTGTCCTCATTGTCCACTAGCAAGATCGGTCTTCCATGCCCCGGAGCGATGGCCCTCAAAGGTAAAAACTTGGTGGGTGTGGTGCCATGATGTCCGGTGATTTCACAAAGAGGCATGGTGGCATCGCTAGTTAGTAGTCTTGGTGCTTCTTCGAGGTGTGGCTATTCCTATAGTTTTTGTTTATCTATAATATGTTTTTAGAGGATTTTCTTGTCAGTTTGTATCGGTTTGGCAGTATGGTTTTATATATAAAGCAAGGCAAAATCCTATTTTGAGGCTCAGCTCGCGGTAGTGCTCATATATTTTACAATCTGCTATTTAAGATTATGTGTAAATGTAGGCAAAAACGGGTTGAACCAACAAAAATATAGGTTGGCTGAAGAAGCCGAGACAGTTTGCATGTCAAAAAATTCAACCGGTGCGTAAATATGCCGAAGCGGTGAAGATTCTTTTACTTATGTCTGTAAAGTCGGAGCACTTACAAGTCGAACTTAACCCAGTTAAAAAAAACTGGGACTTAACCTGTTGATAACAGAAGGTTTCATTTTTTTTTGAACTAAAAACAGAAAGGTTTCATTGCCCGACGTCAGGCAAGGCAACAGAAACTAGCAAAAAACAGATCTATTTTTCTCCTCCGTCTCTTTGACCTAGCCGCCGCCTCCAAGCTCCGCCTCCTCCATAGATCGGTTCCCCCTCCTCCGGCCGGCCTCGCCGGTGTCGGGAGGGGTGGGGAACCCGATCTATGGGTGGAGATTTCAATAAAAGTAGTATTTTCTAAAGATTAGGTTAGCGTTTTGGTAGTCATCTTCGTTTCTTCTACGTCCATGGAGATGTCACCGTTCATAATAAGTGATCTTCAGCTCTTCGTTCGGCGTCAAGATCTTCTTCCCGGCGTCAATGATGGTGCTGTAAGATTACAGTTTTTTAGGTACGGTCTTCAAGATCTTGCTTCGCCTGATCAGTTTTGGATTGTTTCTCCTGGTTGCCGCGAGGACGGTTATCCTCGCAATATTTGTCCCGACTGCTACGTCTTCGGCAATGGTGATTCGTACTCTCGGCTTTCCAGCGACGTTGACAAGGTTGTTCGGTTTCTCTTCCCTGGAATACTGGTGTTGGTACTCTTGCCGATGTTGTATGATTGCTTTAATGGTTGCGTGCGTGCACGTAGCCTTGGCATTGCGGCTCTAATTAAAAAAAAGGGAGAACCATTGTTGGTATTTACAGGTTTATGGTATGATATCTGCGCCATTATCTTTTGGCTGCCTTCAGAAAAATACAAGATTGTGTCATGCAAGAAGAAGAGTTTGAAGACCTCGAAGATTAGCTCATTTTTTCTTAGACTTTGTTTTGTAATTGCTGAAGACAGCTTATGTATCTCTACCATGTACTGTTCATTGCTATAATATATCGTGGTATTATTTCAAAAAAAAAAACAGAAACTAGCAAAAACGACGCTCATACCCAGCCCGGCGCTGACCCAGGCCGGTGAGGGGCCCAGAATTCTGTATTCTCGTCTACAGGAATTAAAAAGATTTAAGGCTCGTCCCGATCGAGACGAAAGGGACACGAGCGAGTCGGTCCATCGTGATTCTTATCGGCGGTCGCTTTGACTCGTCCTCGTGCGGTCGTGTGCGTCCCCATCGACGATCGAGCAGACGGGCAGACGGCGCTGCAGCTGCTCCATCTTTGCCGATCGCCCGACCGTTCCGATTCGATCCGATCGCCCTCCACCCTTCTTGCTAGCTTCGCCGACACAAGCCCTGCTGTTGCCCCTTCTCCTATGTAAATCTGTGATTAATCTCTCATCTAATTCTTCCTCCAAGTTCGGATCCATGATTTAATCACTCAATTAGGGTTCTAATTTCACATTATTTTTTCATCATTAAATGTGTTACAATGCCAAAACAATTAACCGGTGCTAAAAATAGAAGAAGAAAGCGAGAGAATCAGTTCTGTGGATCACAAAGAGGTAATCAAACTAGTAGGAAATACGTATTACAGTATTTGCTACCTTTTTATTGTTTCAATCGTAGTGCAATTATTTATAGACATCTGAGGCTAAGAATATTCTCAGATTTTAACCTTATAAGTTTTGGCAAACAAAAATAGGCACATATACATTTACATATCGAGTTATGTGAACATATATATTTGGAGTTAGGGGGCCTTTTTTTCAACTTTGCCTAGGGCCCCGAAAAATATAGAGCCGGCCCATACCTGCGGATCAATTAGGCGGTATCTATATCGAAGTAGAATCATAGAAATCAATCATAAATAGGACCGGCCGAGTCTTGTAAATAGAATCGATCTGCACCTGCTCCTCCTAAGCAATGGCCATGGCGATGGCGGCACCACCTTCCCGGCCGTTCCTGCTGCTGTGCGAAAGCGCCGTCTACAACGGGGAGGATAACGAGGTGGAGTGCGCCAGCAAGGCGGCATACGGCTGCGGGCCGCTCGGCCAGCAGATCGTCGAGGGCGTCACCCTCTTCAGGCGCCTCGACAACGACGCCTACCCGGGCCCGGCCTTCGGCGTCCGCGCCACCGACGAGGTCCTCGGCCGCCTCGCGGAGGAGATCCCCGGCGTGCTAGAGAAGATCTGGGGCAGCCGCGAGGTCGCTGACGATCTGGCGGAGATTTACCGGACCGGTGTCCGCCTCTCTGGCACAGTCCAGGCCTTGGACGACGAGGCGGGTCTCGTGATCTTGCGCGTGGCCTTCATCACCGACTACGGCAGCCTTCAAATCCGGTCCTACTACCTCGTCTACGACTCCGCCGCCGCGTCGCTATCCCTGCTCCCCCGCCTGCCTGCGCACTGCCCTGCCGTCTGCACAACGCGCCCTCTGCCGGTGCGCCACCACGACGGCAGCTACTCACTGGTCCTCATGGCGGTTAACCTGGAGCCACGGACCGATGGCCTGTCCGAGCGGCCTGTTCTCTGCCTGTGGTCGCCGCCACCGGCGTCCGCGCCGTCGGGCGACCACTCGGATGACCATGGCATTGGCCCCTGGAGGATACGGCAGCGAAGTAACCACACAGTCGTACCAGCCTGGTTCGACGCCCTGGGCGCGGACCTGCAGGTGTTCACGTACAAGGACAAGGCTTTCTGGGCCGACCTGACGAAAGGCATCCTCTACTGTGACTGCGCCGACATCCTCAACGACAGCGATGACGACGCTCCCGCCGTGGAGTTCACCTTCGTTGCGCTGCCGGAGGAGTACAGGATCGAGAAGCTGGAGTACATGCACCGGGCCATGGGCATCGGCGTCGGGGACAGCGTGTGGTTTGTGGTCCTCGAGTCGTGCGACCACCCCGGCGACACCGCGGTGGTGGTGCTGAGCCTGGACCTGTCCGACGGCGCCGCCGAGCCGCGGTGGGAGAGGCACTTGGAGCTGAGCCTGCTGAGCATCTGGGCCCTGGAGGGGTTCGTGGAGGCGGGGCTGGCGAGGAGGGTGCCCTGGTCGCCGTTCCTCAGGAAGCAGGACGACGGCGTGCTCTACTTCATCCTGCCGCCGGCCGATACGAACTCAGAGAAAAGGTGCCATCTCATCGGTATTGACGTGCGCAACGACAGCCTGCCACGTCTCCTGCCGCCTAGGCGCCTCGCCCACGTGCCGTGGAATTTCAACAAGCAAACCATACTCATGCATCCAGATTTCTTCGACCGGCGGGGCAACCATGAAGAAGCTGTCAATCAGCCATAGAGTAAAACTCTCGAGTCAGCCGTAGATAATAGTTGGTACAAATTTTGGAAAGGAACCGATCGAGTACAATGGATATGTAACAAGGCATAGTATGATTCTACGCCGGTTTGGTAACGAACCAAACATTTTTGTATGCATGGTGACAATATTTGGCAAAATGAATAAGCTTTTCAAACGGAGTAGTCGAGTAGATGTTGTTTCTGTTGGTAAGCAAATATTTCATGAGTGTGGCTTTTTGTGCGACGCTTGTTTTTCTTCAAAATTCGAAATCAGCATTTTGCAGTTTCAAAAAAATCTGCAAAAAATGTTGATGTAGAAATGTTGTGTTATAATAACATGCCAAATGTCAACTCAAAAAACTTTATATTCCGATCTACACAAAAAAAATAACAAAATATAGTAATAGATTTTGAAGTTTTGAAAATTAGCATTGTTCAGTATAGTAATATAGATGTCAGCTATTTGTCATTTTTGCACAACCTCGAATATAAGGTATTTCAAGTTGAAAATTTGCAAGTTGGTAGAACACAACATTGTCTACATCCAAATTTAATTTCAGATTTTTTTAAAACTTTAAAATGCAATTTTTGAATTTTTCAAAAATCAAGCTCCATGTAGCATTGAGCTACAATAGTGGTTTCTGAATATTTCATTTCATTTTTATAGCTAGGTCGGTTCGTTTCCCCGTGATGCCGCCGCTGCAAGAATCTGTGGTGCTGGAAAGCAGGGCCGTCGCTTGCTGCAGCCGGTTGCCGGCAGTGCTACCCCATGCTGTCGGTGGTGGTGCTGCGAGAGAGCGGGCAGTGCTACCCTCCGTCAGTGGCGGTGCTTCGAGAGAGCGGGCAGTGCTACCCTCACAAAAGGGCGAGGCAGTGCTGCTACCAACGATGGTGTACATTGCTGCAAAGGGTGAGCACTGTTGCTACCAGTGATGGCATGTGTGAGTTGATGCACAGGGTGAGCAGTGCTGGCACCAGAAGTTGTCCTCGGTGCTTCTATTAGCAGTTGGTGGTGTTTCCACGAGGATGCTACAAGTGGACAACGGATGCTACAATTTGTGATCGCCGTTCATGGAAGGAGCTTGGCATGATTTTGCTGCATACCCGTATTTTGCTATGTAACCATATTATTTTGCTACATATGCTTTATAGGAAGCAATTATTTTGCTACGGGCGTTCTTCGATTTTGTTACAATAGTACAAAAATTTGCTATGAAGTGTCCACCAAGGTCTATGTTTGATGCGTACTTTTCTTTTAGTTTTTGTCAAATCATTTTTTGCTACATAAGAGCATGAGGGGGGATATTGTTTGCTACATAGAAGCAAAAGTTGGGGTTTGAGAGAGTTTGAACAGGTATCAACATGGGACCCGCGGGATTTGATCCGGAGAAGCTCAGTACTCCCCACTCAAAATTATTATTTATGATCGTGTCTTTTTAGATTACGCCAAAGGCGTATCATACTTTTTTTTATAGAAGATAGATGTTTGAGTATAATAAAGTTACCACTCAATGCGAGCAACGAGCGTAGTATCTGCTACAGCAAGGAGGGTGTCGATACCTCGCACCATCTCCTTTTTTGGATAAAATTTTGAGGTCGTCGCAAGTTGGGCAGCTGCGCAGCCCCCCGATGCCACTGCCACAAGCATCTCTGATTCTGGAACATGGCCATCGCTTGCTTAACCGGTTGTCGTTGGTGTGTCACTAGCGGTGTTGCGAGAGGACGGAAACTGTTGCTACCAGTGATGGTCTACGTTGCTTCAAAGGAGGGAGGGGCAGTGTTGCTACCAGCGATGGTCTACGTTGCCGCGAACGATGGGTAGTGCTGCTATCGGCAGTTTTCCTTGAAGCTTCCATCGGCTGTTGGTGGTGTTGCCCAGCGCATGCTACAAGTGGAGGGTGGCAATGCTACAAAAGGTCAGTGTCGATGCTACCAAGAAGAGAGTCGGGATGATTTTGTTGCATACTTAATTTTTTGCTATATACCCATATTATTTTTGCTACATATGCTTTATAAAATCAAATTATATTGCTACAACCGTTTGTGTACGATAGTGTAAGTATTTTGCTACAAGTGGCCGGCGAGGTCTATGTCTGACTGCGCTTTTTCTTTCTATTTTTTATGAATCATTCTTTGCTACATAAAAAGGGATTTTTTTGCTATTTAGAAGCAAATGTAAGGGTTTGAGAGAAAGTATCAGCATGACACCCGAGGATTTGATCTGGGGACGCTCGGCACTCCCCACTAAAAATTCTTTATGATCGTTTTGGTTTATTTGGATCCATATAAGTATACAACTATTCTCGTATACCTCCTCCATTTTAAAATATAAGATGACATATTTCTAAAACACAAGTATCTAGCCATCTTTTATTATGTAAGTTCTATTATGTTGCTCTAAAGCTATACACTAAAAGATAATACTCCCTCCGATCCATATTACCTTTCACAAATACGAATGTATCTATACATATTTTAGTGCTAGATACATATGTATTTGTGAAAGGTAATATGGATCGGAGGGAGTAGCTAGATACATACTCCCTCCTTTCTAATTTAGGATGCTTATTAATATTAGTTAAAGTCAAACTTTACAAACTTTGAGCAAATATGCAAAATAGCCTGCTACCACCGGTGGTAGCTATGCACCCACCATCCACCATTAGATCCTCTATAGGGAGCATGTGATTTTCGACCGGGAGCACAAGAATTAACAGACGGAAGCAACGGCGTTTGCATGCATATTCCCATCTCTTACCACCTCAACACACCACCCCAACACACCACACCATGCAACCTATTGGATTATCCACCCCAACTAACCACACACACACCTACACCATCCACTCAACCTATCCGTCCAAAGCCACCACACCAAGGAACCATGCAAACAAACCATCTCATCTAACAAACCATCTCATCTCACCACTCCCATTGTGTACTCATAGCCGCCGTATCCTTTTCTATTTAGCATTTCTAGGTGGTTACTTTGTTAGGAGAGTGTGCAAGGCAACTAGGTGTGGCATTCCCAAAATCACCACCTTGATCGGTTAGGAAAACATACAAGGCAACTCTACAGGTTACTTGGTTAGGAGAGTGTGTATGGCAACTAGGCATGGCATGTCTTAAATCACCACCTGCTTTAGCCATCCACAGTTGCCATCCTAGGTAGACATTCAAAAGTGTGCATGGAAACTAGGCATGGCATGTCTCAAATCACCACCTGCTCTAGCCATCCATAGTTGCCATCCTAGGTAGCCATACAAGAGTACCATGTGCATGCAACAAATGGAAGCATTTCATCCGTTATCACCGTCATCTCCTGCTCTCTACATCGCATGCGGTAGAAATATCATGCTCATGCAATCCAAGGACATTCAAATATCATGCTCATAGCTACCACCGGTGGTACCAAATCCGCGTTGGAGCAAATATATAGTAAATAATATCAATATTTACCACATTAACTCTATGTTATTAGAACCATAATGAATATATTTTCCTATTATATGCATTTGATATCATAAATTTTTTATATAGTTGATCAAATTTTAGGAAATTTGACTTTGACCAAACCTAATATGCATCCTAAATTAGGAAGGAGGGAGTATGTTAGAAGTAGGCTAAAACTTGCGCTAAAAATAGGCTAAAATATCTTATTTTTAAAACTGAGGAAGTAGCACATAAAAATGATATCCCACTCAATTTCTTTTCTAATAAGAATTCCAAGTATAGTCGAAATTATGGCAAGCTGTGGGTGCCTTTATGTTTTCTCTTGTTGTGTTTGTTGTTTCACTTTTTGGAGGTTGATCGCTTATCGGTTCTTGGTTGTATGGTTTTTGTTATCTAATTTTTTATAAACCGGACTATTTCTCTCTTCTTAATGAATAGCCATTTGCACTAAAAAAAATTCCAAGTCACTTTCTTGTTAATTTCTTCGGTCCAGCTGACCGACAGAGCTGAGCCGAGCTGGACGCGGCCGTCCAAGCTCATCACTGCACGCTTCCACTACTCCTCTACTACCTGTCAGCTCCAGCTGCCCCCACCCAACCTCCTCTCCTCTTCCCCACCACAGCGACACGCTCCGCCCGCGATCTCCACGCGCTCCGTCCGGCCGGATCCCCACAGGTAAATCAATCAATCGTCATCCCATCTTAAATTCTTTTGATTCCGAATAATTCTCCGGATCTTCCGGGATCTCTCAAGCTTCAAGCTCAAGCTTGCTCTCCGATCTTGCCCAGCCATGTCTTCCTCGGACAACCCCGACACGGTGACCGACCGCGGCCTGTTCGGCAGCAGCAGCAAGAAGGACGAGGACAAGAAGAAGGAGGAGGAGAAAGAGGAGGGCGGCGGCGGGTTCATCGAGAAGGTGAAGGACTTCATCCACGACATCGGCGAGAAGATCGAGGAGGCGGTCGGGTTCGGCAAGCCGTCGGCCGACGTCTCCGGGATCCACGTCCCCCACATCGGCCTGCACCGGGCCGACCTCGTCATCGACGTGCTCATCAAGAACCCCAACCCGGTGCCCATCCCGCTCGTCGACATCGACTACCTCATCGACAGCGACGGCCGGAAGCTCGTGGCGGGGCTCATCCCGGACGCCGGCACCATCCGCGCGCACGGGGAGGAGACGGTCAAGATCCCCATCTCCATCTCCTTCGACGACATCAAGGACACCTACGGCGACATCAAGCCCGGGAGCATCATCCCCTACCTCGTCCGCGTCGTGCTCCTCATCGACGTCCCCGTCTTCGGCCGCATCAAGATCCCGCTCGAGAAGTCCGGCAAGATCCCCGTCCCCTACAAGCCCGACGTGGACGTCGACAAGATCAAGTTCCACCACTTCTCCTTCGAGGAGACCACCGCCACCATCCACCTCAGCCTCGAGAACAAGAACGACTTCGACCTCGGCCTCAACCTGCTCCAGTACGAGATGTGGCTCGGCGACGACAGCGTCGTCAACGCAGAGCTCACCGACTCCACCAAGATCGACAAGCAGGGGATCACCAAGATGCAGATCCCGTTCAAGTTCAGGCCCAAGGACCTGGGCTCTGCCGTCTGGGACATGATCAGGGGGAGGGGCACAGGGTACACCATCAAGGGGAAGATCGATGTCGATACTCCGTTCGGGAACATGAAGCTGCCCATCGACAAGGTCGGCGGAACCACTAAGCTCAAGAAGGAGGACGACGACGACGACGACGATGAGGTATATATCAAAATTCATTTAAGATTTTTACTCTGTTGATTGTGTTACATCTTCCATGCTGCTGCTTTGCAATCATCGCATACTACCTAGACCAGTTTAGTCTCGTTTTGACTAGGATGATTGGCAATGAAGAAAATAACACTTAATTAGAACCAAGCATTGGTGCATAGCTTTTCAGTTACAGAAGTGCAATACTCCCTCCAACCCATATTACTCTTCGCTAATACGGATGTATCTAGACACATTTTAGTGGTAGATATATCCGTATTAGCGAAGAGTAATATGGGTCGGAGGGAGTAGCTGAATTTTTGTCTTCTGATGATTATTACATTTACACCTTTCTCGCTGACGTTTGTGCAATCATCACATATGTAATACTAGCTAGATGAATTTAGTCTTCTTTTGACTAGGAGGATTGACAGTGGGAAGAAATAGCATTGATATTGATAATTGGTGAAATATCTGAATTATAGTTCTCTTCTGAATTTTCATGGGGGTCCAACGCTAAAAATAGCACACAACCAAATAAAAAAAGAATTGCATTGCTGCATTGAAGTTCATACACTTATAACCATTGGTGCGTTGTTCATGTATAGTTCTAGATCAGTTCAGTCATAGCAATATTTGAGTTTATTTGTTATGCTAAAATCCTGCTTTGTCAATGAAAGATACAGTCCATGATCTTATGCCAGTGTTATAAATATCGTGACATCTGTTGCTGATGAACTTAGAAATCATAATTCTGGCATGTCAGTTATTTGGCTAAAAAACATAGCACCTGTTTTAACCCATCTCATAAATACCAGTTCATGTCAAGAACCGATGAAGGAAAACAGTAGAAATGCATTTGGCATTTAGTATGTGTAACGAGCTTATTATAAATATAGATGAATTTTGATAAATTGGACCTGGATCCTTGCTAATCTTTTCATTTGACCTTACCTTGCAGGAGTGAGCTCCTGTTATTAAACGTACAAGGTGCTGCAAGGGATGCTTGCCCATGCCGTTAGCCCCAGCTGAACTCTTGCTCTAGCTTATGGTACCCTTGTTGATGGCGTCGTCTGAACATCGTCCGTGTTTTATGCTTCGGTGCTCAGTGTTCTTTGTGGAAACTCATCCAGTGTGCATTCTTCCTGTGTTAACTTTGTGAAGTGGAAACAAACCTGGGAATAAAATTCCATCACCCTTTGTTGTTTGTGGGTTCGATGGTAGCCCTTTTTAGCCATATATTATGCTCAAGCCTGCTCTTTTTGGCCCTGAATTACCACAGATTACAGTCCTTTAGCAAATGCAACTTTATTTTTTATATATAGTTTCATTGCCTAGCCCCACAGGAAATTCAGCTACTTCACATCTACATCTCTATACAGCTCATGCTTTCTTCTCTGCACGATTATGATCAAATACAAAAAAGAAGAGTCGGAGATTTCCTGGTCTCCCCCACTACAAACTGCTTCCCTCCTATGTCCAAACTTCCATTCCAAGTAAAGCTGTTGTTTTCATTGACAGTCTCCACCGTCAAACGGAACGGAATTTCAGCAATCGGCAACTCAACATCAGTTAATGTGCTCCTCCCATGTGCAAAAAATACAAACCTCTCTTCCCCCTTCCTTGTCAATTGGTGTTACATCAGATCGATGCAATTCCTGCATCGATCAACATTCGGTGGTCATTTCTTCTTCCGCTCTTGTTCTTCAAGCCGATTTCGAAGATCTTTCAAACTTTGCACTACTTTAGGTTTCAGCTTGTTCTGAAAAATCTTTCCTTGTAACGATGTTGACCTGTCAAATACAAAATCCAGAGAGGGGCTCCAGTAAATTTTATTTTGCCTGGATGCTCAAACTAAATAAGGAAGACTCTGAACCTGGTTTCCTTCAGCTCTTCATCAAGCTCTTGTTCTGATTCTTTTATCTGCAGAACCATAAGACAACTCTTTGTCAGGCAATCTGCACAGGGAATATGGAACTTCCCTGCATAGGTGTAAAAGTAATGTGTTAAGTTTATTGTTAGCATCTTTACAGTATCCTGCTTCATGTTGGCATGGATGCAATCATGCAAATGCCCTGAGATTGACCTTCAATATACATGGCTTTAAGAACAAAAACATAGCTACCATAGCTACGTCAGGATAACTGGGCTAGAATATAAGGATAAAGTTACACCAGCAAGATGGATATAAGAAACCAAGTCAAACATAGTTCTTCAGGCAAGCAATGTTCACTGATGCAGAATATAGTAACAGCTAACCTCTTTGACGAGTCTTTTAGAGCTCCAAATAAGAGCACCCTACAAAATATACAAGCAGGACACGCTTTAGATCATCAAGAGTAACATTTGTCCAAAAACTCAACGCAATATCCTCGTCTAGCCATAAAGTTTCAACTGCTACCAGAATCATGTGGTTCAAGTTGATAACATCCTTACAAAGGAACACAAGTATCATGTTATTAGTGCTTCATATTATCATCTATGGGCATGGTTTTCTAGGCAATCTCTCTGGAAGGCAATGATCTGTTTTTGCAGGTAAGAACTAGTCCTTATGTTTTCCAAAAGAGCTATGCTACCAAACGGATTCTCTAATGCTTCCAATTAAGAAATGCAGCAGCACACCAATGTCTGATGGCAGAGAGACCAAGTCATGAGGTGCAAACATACTTCACCATGCGACAATTGTTGCTCCAGTACATCCGATGTTACAACCCAGACTTTTGGGCATCCATCTGCCACCAAAGCTTCAACCTATGTTGGTAGTAAGAACCAGAATAAGAAACCTATTGGTGGCATTAGTTAGACACACATCATCTATTTAGTACGAAGGCATTCCATCTCTATTTGATTAAGAAATTGCTTATTGTTGGCAGGCATGAAAATTTAGTATTACAATCTTGAGCTTAATATAATCACAGTTTACAAAATGCTCATAACATGAACATTCAGAAGGGGAGAACCTAGAGTACATCAATTTCAGATTAGCACAAAATCTTATAGTATAATAATGATTCTATTCCTTTTGAGAAATAAATAGAGATATGAACAGTTAGGCATGCATAATTGCATATACAGCCAGTAAATATGCTCATCACTGGGACTAACCTGCTGGTTGAAACTGACTCAACTATTTCCTAATATAAATAGTTTTAGGCATGCATTCTTCATAGAATGAGGACTTTCTCTATTATATTAAATCTTCGCATTAAATTTGCGCTGGCGTATATGCACAGGACTAATCAACTAGGAACTCTAGAGCATCATTCCTTCTGTTGAAAAAACTTCACAATTTACCTCCTTCTCAATCCAACAATCAGCAGACAGGTCAGCAGAATATACAACATCAACCCTGTTCCATGAAGCAAAATTGGTTTGTCAAGGTTCCGCCACCTAAGAACCAACTAGAAAGATAGTTGAAAACATGAATAAATATAAGCTTATGGAGCATCAACATTTAAGGGAAATATCTAGCAGAAAGAGTCAATTTGGATATTGGGAGATGGTCTATCACAGTAATACCTTACCCTCTATAAGTTTCAGTATGTGTAGGATGCCCAGAAAGTGCAGCGTCAAATACGACTACAACTTTTATCTCTGCAAGGGTCATAGTGACGAATGATATAAGATAGCTGACGTTAAGGCCCATGATAGGAAATTATGCATTGCTATTAGTGTCTTAAGGGGTAAAGGAGATTATGCTGGACACTCGGGTAGATACACAGGCTTGTAAGTTGTGATTGATTTTCTTTCACTATAAATCAGTTTCTAACAGTATATAGACAACATATATAGTTGAGACCTGTGACCTCTTTTTGGAGAATCATAGTTGAACCACACATAATGGTTTAATCCCAAGGCACAAACCTCTTACTGCACTGAACGATACCAGCTCATCAATGAGCATTTGCCTTGCAATTCCCTGATTCCCATTCAAGAAATCACTCTTAAGCTTCCCCCAGTAGCCACATACATTGTAGCCATCCACAAGAATAACCGGGGAGGCAATCTCCAAGCCGTCATTTGTGCTAGTAGATTAAACGACAGCACAAAGTCAGCAGACCTATCGAATCGCCAACCTACGAACTAAGAAAGGCACTGGATAGAAACGGAAGACAATCCTGACCATGTAAGTGTGGCAGAAGGGTCCTCGTAGAAGTCCGTGTCGTCCGGAAGCACCTCCTTCATGATTTTCTTTTTGCGGAACCTGGTAGCAGGTTGACGCCCAGTCGTTTGCTTCCTTTCATAATCCTGAAAACAAGCTGTTAAATACCTGCAACAAATTTACCTGACAAAATGAGTGATGTACAGTACAAGACTGCAGGATAGGACAGTACTATGTGGCTTGTTTCACGCATATCTGAACACACCAGCAATAGGTGGAACGGATGAACTGAAACTACCAGGACCTGTTTCAGTGTTTCTGTCTCTAAACTTGGGTGTAACTACCACATGTGTTCTCTGTTGAGTGCACGCTAGACCCAGCAAATCAACAGACAGGAGACTCTGATGCAGGAGGGAAACGCCTTGTTGTACCTTCCAGAATTTCAGGACCCTCAGGTTGTGCTTCACATTGGACGTAATCCGAGGAGCAGGCCGCCGATCAGAGACCTGCAAACGAACAGCTAACCGTGTGAGGGCACCGTCCCCAATCATATGCATGTCCAAGACAAGAACTTAGAATCTTCCAATTGGGAAGTTAAATGGCGTTCATGATTCCGTGTGCTTTTTGCGCCACCGTGACACATTTTCCTCCTTGACGGAACAGCGGCGAGAATACAAGGCGATCGATCCCTCTTCCATGACACTATTCCTATTCGTGAGAGATGCCGCGACGAACTTGACGGGGCTGGAGTACTAACTCGTCGCACCATTGTACTAGATTGCGGCGGGAAGCTGGGGGACAGGGGGAGGGGATTGACCTGACCGGAGGAGGCGCCGCCTTTGGCGCCTTTGGAACCCCTGCCCTTGTCCTTGGCCATCACCACCACGATGGAGGTCGCCGAGTAGGCGGCCGATCCCACCATCCCTCTCCGCCGCCGCCCTGCCGCCGCGGTCGCCGTGTATGCGCGTGTGTGGTGGAGGCCGCGCGGAAGGGAGGAAGAGGTGTGGGTGCCACTGCCACTGCCACTGGGGAGGAAGACGGACTGGAACGGGTGGTCGCCCGGTCAGCGTGCCGTCGCTGTGGCTTGTGAGCCCATCCCCTTCTTCCTCGCCGTCTGACCTTGCCTTGAGATTCGCGAAACATAAAATTAAGGGTCGATAACCCAAAACAAATTCTACATATTTGCGCATTTTGTATATGAATTCAAAAATACTCCCTCCGTTTCAAAATATAAGTTGTTTTAGATTTGTGAAGTAAATGTATCTAGACACCTTTTAGTGTATATGTTCGAGTGAACCTACACACTAAAAGATGTCTAGTTGTATCTAGACACCTTTTAGTGTGAGTGAACCTACACACTAAAAGCTCACACTAAAAGATGTCTAGTTATATTTGTTTTACAAACCTAAAACATCTTATATTTTAAAACGGAGAGAGTATCATTTTCGTGACGTGTAATATACTAATCGATAGCTTATTCATACTTCATTCCGAGTGGTCTACGAGTGCAATATGTTCGAGAATGACGGGGCCAGCCCTGTCGTGCCCTGACTTTGGGATCACGGATAGATGGATCCTACATGTCAGGGACACAAAGGCATGATAGGCTAGTAAGGGATTATGTCTCAGCCCCTCAATCACAATATTTTGAAGAACAAAATGAACAAGGAAACAATATATGCCACATGTGTTACTTGTTTGCATCTAAATAGTGTGTGTGTGTGTGTGTGTGTGTGTGTGTGTGTGTGCGTCCCCTTCTCGCGTCCTCCTCTATCCGTCGGTGGGCAAAGTCCGTGTGGTGCGGCGGCGGTGGACCTGGGCAGGCGTCCCAAGATCTTAGGCGGCGGTGGCCCCTCTTTGATCTTCGGCCGTGGTGGTGGGAAGCGACCGTCGATGTGCTTTGGTGGTTGATCCGCAGGTGGCGGGGCTGGCAGGATGCGGCGGTTGAGGTGTGCTTGATCTGGGCCTTGTCCTATGATATCCGGCCTTCAATCCCACCCCTGTTCTTTCTCTCCATCGGCCGGTGACATCGCTTGGAGGCCCTCAGGTGGCCGGGGATGGCTGTTTTCTTGGGGCTCGGCCTGGATAAAGGTGGCGATCCTAGGGTTCCTCTCGCCAAGACGAAGATCTACTTGATGCCTATCTTCGACGGAGTGTCGAGTTTTGGAAGGCTCCGCCGACAAACTCCACTGGCCACCTCATGTCCAAAGATTGCTAGATCAGATGGGATCAGGCGTGCGTACCCATACTTTTTTTTCTAACTGTTTGGTTGCCATCATGGGAGACGTCTTATGGTCCATGGTGAGTTCAGAGGTGGAGAATGACATGGAAGCCAAGTTTTTAAGGACTAGCAACGACGGTTCGAGTCTTTGTGGCGATGAGAAACTTGCTTGGTGATTTGTTACTCATAGTAGCGGCATCGACAAATAAGGATGATAACACAGGAGAAGTTCAAAGTCCTACCTTGTAGAGTAAAAATCTAAGATATGGTCTTAGTTGGTTGTCCCTGTCAATGACCTTGTTGAAGGCATTATTTTATGAGCGATGACTTTCTCTAGTGTAAAAACCTAAGGTTTATGATCGGACGACAACGTCGCTTGTGCACTGTTTCCTTCTTGGAGACATCACTTTTGGGGAAGCTAGACTTTTGGTGCTGTCTTGGTGGTGTTAGTGCAGATGCTACAAGAGCTGATCACTCTAGCAGGGCTTTTCTTTTTCAATTCTTCTTTCGTTTTTGGCTGTATGCATCCATATTGCTGCTAAGACACGGCGTTATTGCAGAGATGGTGTGTAATTGGTATTTTCTTGATATCAATATATGCTCTTTATAAAAAAAATGTTTGTCAAGTGTAACGGCCACAAGAATATGACTGAGAAATAGGGTACCATAAATGTGATAAATAGTTGGCAAAACAATCGTTCTACACATATTGGATCATATGGATAATGAAGTGTGGTAATTCTGAAGCAAATGTCTGTTAGTTTGAATCAATGGAAAATTTACCTTGAAAAATCATGCAAAGTAGAACCAAACAACGCTACTTTTGCGCCTTGAAATTTTTACCTTTAAGATTCATCAAAAAGAAATTTCTATAGTTTCCAATCCATACAGCCAAACAAAGCTCTATAGGAAAATCCCGTAAGCAATAAAGTTCTCCAAAATTTCTATAGAATTCTTTTTGGACCAAATATGCACATGCTACTTTTGCTCCTGTTCATGTGGAATTACATTTCCATGAATCAATGTTAGATTCCTATGTATTTACATGAATCGGTCTCCATGACACCAGTCAGGTGTGTGCGTGTATGTGCGTCGTTTGACATTTCGCGTACGTGCACGATAGCTCTGCCCAGTTTTGTATCGTACCTCATCTGACACGTCATCTCTAAAACTCGTGAGAAGACATCCTGGTTGGGTGGATCCGGTTTAAAATTCTCTTGATTTTTTTTCAAATCCCCTTTGCATTAGTTTTGCTCCTCCCATCTTGCTGTCAACCAAATGGGTCAATAATTTGCTTAGGTCAAACCGTAGTTTAAGATGTAACCGATGATGCTTTATATTTTCTGTTGAGGACGATTCCGAGATCATCTTCCCAGCTCAGCAAAGTGGGGCGTTGGCAGGTTTTATCCTCCCATAAGCGATGGCTCCAAATTGTGCCTTTGGTTGTGGAATCTTTTATTTCTTCTTCTTTTTCCTTTGGTGTGGTATTGCTAGGCACACATCACATTACATCATGGTATGTCTACATCTCCACACGTAAAAAGGTGTGTGAGAGGAAGATGGAATATGTATTGTTGGTGGTTTTATTTCTTTTCATGCATGGTGCTGCTTTATTTGGCGTATTTTAAAAGAAAAGGATACACACACAAAACCGTACAGTTGATCCTCAAAGGATCAAACAGATCTCTCTCCTCACTCTTACTCATGCTCAAATAATTAACATTATTTTCTTCTAGTTTGAATCCAGATATTTTCACCTAGCTCGATGGTCGATGCCTCTGTGTGCTGCACCATCCAGTTCCTCCCGCCAACATCACTGCCCCCGGCCAACCTCTAGCTCAATCCACTGCTGCCCGCATTGCGACTCACATCCACTTGCTCTGCTCTACTCCCACCACCATTTGATTGGTAAGGCCAAGGACAAGCAGCAAAAATTTGCCATGAGGGTTCCTGTGAGGTTGATCATCCAAATTAGTCTTACAAATGGTAACATATGAAAACACCAAGCATGGTAAAAGAGGGCACACAGTGTTTATATACCACCGATGATATTCCATGTGTCATGCAAAAAAAAAGTCTGAAATGAATTACGACGTACAAACAATAATTATTGGTTGCAAACCAATCATACACCTTTATGTATATACAACATATATGCTACTCCGTACAAATTAGTATCGCCTATTAGGCACATATTGCGTGGACCGGTGGACGTAGCATTTCTCATAGGCCGCACTACGTCCAAAATAAAAATCAACTCCCTCCTCTCACTTCCGGAAGCAGAGCAGCCAAAGCAGAGAAGCTGCAGCGAGCTAGCCTCCTCGCCTAGGGACAGCGACCGATCAAGAGGCGGCCGGCGGAGGCTCCGAGGGAGCAGCGGGTCGAGAAAGAGACCGGAGCGCCGAAGGCGAGGAGGAAGAGGAAAGGATTTGGTCGGGCGGAGCTGATGGCGCGGCGGGCGGCGGCGTGGGAGCAGGGCGGCGACGAGTACGACTACCTGTTCAAGGTGGTGCTGATCGGCGACTCCGGCGTGGGCAAGTCCAACCTGCTCTCCCGCTTCACCAAGAACACCTTCTCCCTCGACTCCAAGTCCACCATCGGCGTCGAGTTCGCCACCCGCACCACCCAGGTGAGGTCCCCTCCCCACTTCTCTGCTCCGCACCCCTTCTCCGACAGAGCTCGAACTTGGTGATGCCTCTCTCTGAATCAAATCGTATTAATCAATCGGTGCTTTTGGATCGTCTCTCGTCTGGCAAAAACACAAGCTTTGCTGTTCTTGATTTGTTGCCCAACTACTGGTCATCTTGTGTTGGATGGGTGCAGTAGCAGTTTCTTATTTTGGGTAGAATTTCACAATCTGATCATGCTACCGATTTAAGCTGTTGTTTGCCTGTTTGGGCAAATTTCTCCCGTTTTCTGTACTCAGTTATGACGTCTGCTACTATCTTGACTCGATCGACAATAGCACACCGCACTGATAAAAATCAATTCCCTTACAGACAGACATATGCCGTGAAAAATCTCAGGAGCATAGCCCAAGTGTTTCTTTAGCAGACAAGTTAACCAGAAGTTATGATCATATGTGCTTTCAAAAAAGTCCTGATGGTGATCCTATTTGTCTAGCTCATGGACATATGCCGTCAAAAAATTCATGCATCTTCAATGTTAACCAATAACCCCAGCGTCAGTCATCTGGCTGCCTGCTGCCGTCCTCAGCATCTGCAACTTAAATCTTGAACCGCTGGACCTGCAGTGTCTGCCAGGGCCATCTCATTACGCACTGGCATCATTGACATAGTCTGTTAGGCAATCTCGAAGGAAAACCATAGTCTGTTAGGAGGTGGTTGATATAGCATATGCCCAGAGCAGGTGGACCTTGTTGGTAGTAAGCTGGTTACGCGATTATGCTTCCAACATATTCCAGATTGCTCAAGGACTCAATTATTGTAGTAATCGACTACCCTTCAGTTGTCAGTTGCATTTTTTCTGTTAAATTACTAAATAAAACTGTTTGTTTCCTATTCCATTAGAACAGTATCAAATAATCCTTTCTTTCTGAAGAAATGATCATCCAAAGGTCTCTACAGTTAACAACATTGCTGCACTGCATGCACTTTCTGATGTTCATTCAGGTGGAAGGGAAGACCATAAAAGCACAGATATGGGACACGGCGGGGCAAGAGCGGTACCGTGCGATCACGAGTGCCTATTACCGCGGAGCCGTGGGCGCGCTGCTGGTCTACGACGTCACCAAGGGCACCACCTTCGAGAACGTCAAGCGGTGGCTGAAGGAGCTCCGCGACCACGCTGATGCCAACATCGTTATCATGCTCATCGGCAACAAGACCGACCTCAAGCACCTCCGATCGGTGGCCACCGAGGACGCGGCGGGCTTCGCCGAGCGGGAAGGCCTGTCCTTCATCGAGACCTCCGCGCTCGAGGCGACCAACGTCGACCGGGCATTCCAGACCGTGCTCGCCGAGATATACCGGATCATTAGCAAGAAGGCGCTGTCTTCTTCGGAGGATTCTGGTGCCGGTGTCATCGGAGAGGGGCAGTCGATCCAGGTATCGGCAGGAGACCCCAGAGGCGGCGTTTCGTCGAGATGCTGCTCGTTCTAGCGGTTAGTCGCCGGCGTCAGCACGTACTAGATCGGTTTGATTCCTTGGAAGTGAACGTCGTCGTCAAAATGTGAAAATAAATAAACTCAGAAGATTCATTTAGCACGGTTGCTTGATATGAGTGTTGGGTGCTGCAGTTGCTGTTGTACTTTAACATCTATGAACTCCCAGGAAAATTAACAGTTTCTGTAAAGTTATAATGTCTCTAGAAATGAGCTGAACTTTGGGGATTTACTGCTCATCAAGTCATGAGTCATGAGAAAACAGCAGCAAAGTTCATCACTGAATTAGTATTTGGAATGTCATATTGTTATCAGGCTACAACGTTCGTCTCTGAATTTTGATGTTCAGAATCTTCGAAAGTTCAGTTTATGTTGAGGTTCAGGTTTCCCCAGTAAGGCCAGTACTTCCGTAGTGCCGCGGAAACAACCATTCTTGATAATGTATTGGAAAGTTCTTTTTGTTGTAAGGTTAAATGTTTTTGAGCCTTATGTTGATCATTGTCCAGTCAGCGATCTTCTGACGATACCCTCCGTAGTTCGAAACTTCTAATTTGATCTGAAATAAACTTGAGGTCAGTTCTCATAAATTCTCTTCGACATAAAAAATAAAGTTCCCCTATATTCTAATGGTCAGATATTAAAAAAAAATTCAAATTCATGCTTTTAATTAAAAAATGTAACGGGCGTATGAATACAAAGTAGTTTTGTAGAGAAAAATAAAAACAGTTTTATAGGGGACATAAATAATAAACATTTATAAAACAAAAAGCTTGTCTACGGTCCAACTAGTAAGATAGAGCATAATGGGGCTGTATTTTCTGGCTTCTGCGTATCTATCGAGGGCGGGGGTCCAACAAAAATAAAACTAACGGTGAAGGCTAACTGAAGGAACGGAAATGTCATGTAAGGAAAGAAATCAAAATTCGATGTCAAATAGGGAAGATAACTTTTCCAGAGTCAAATATGAAAGTGAAACTTATATAGGAATTCTCTCAAACATATATAGGTTGTACTTAGTTTAACTTGCTAGTGATTGACAATATATATGAAGAGAAAAGAACTAGTACTCCAGTCAACGATAATGGCCTAAGAACATATAATCGGACATCGCCAAGAGACCTGAAGCCTGTCAAGGCTGGGTAGACGCCTGGGTGAGACCTTCTTCCTGGTTAAGGTTGCTCTCCTCGTCGAAGAAGTCAGGAGCCAAGAGCACGGGCTGCTGGTTGAATACCCACGGGGTGATGGCGAGGTGTCGGGGCGGCAGGAGACGCGGCTCGCTGGTGTCGCGCACGTCGATGCCGATGAGGTGGCATCCTCTCCCGGAGCTCAGATCGGCCCGCGGCAGGAAGAGGTAGATGACCCCGGCGTCCTGCTCCCATAGGAACGGGGACCATGGCACCCTCATGGGCAGCCCCGCGTCCGCGAAGGCCTCCAGCAACCAGATGCTCAGCAGGCTCAGCTCCATGTGCCTCTCCCACCGACGCTCGGCGGCGCCGTCGGACAGGTCCAGGCTCAGCACCACCACCGTCATGTCGCCGGGGTGCTCGCACGACTCGAGGACCACGAACCAGACGCTGTCCCCGACGCCGACCCCCATGGCCCGGTGTTTGTACTCCAGCTCCTCGATCCTGTACTCCTCCGGCAGCGCGACGAAGGTGAACTCCACGGCCGGGGCGGCGTCGTCGTCGTTGAGGAGGTCGGCGCACTCGCAGTACAGGATGCCTTGGGTCAGGTCAGCCCAGAAGGCCTTTCCCTTGTGGGTAAACGCCTGCGCCTCCCGGTCCCGGTCGAAGTCTGGCTCTAGCATCTCCGTGGCGTGCCTTCGCTCCTGTATCCTCCACGGCCCGACGTCACCGTCGGACGGCGACTGCGGAGTCCACAAGCAGACGACGGGACGGCCTGGCACGTCACCGCTGTGTTCCTCCTCAACCGCCATGAGGACCAGTGAGTAGCCGTCGCTGCCGTGCGGGCGCACGAGGAGAGGGCGGCTGGTGTAGGCGGTCCGGCAGTGCGTAGGCACGTACGGGAGCAGGCTGAGCGAGGCTGCATCTCTATCGTAGACGAGGTGGTACGAACGGAGAGGCCTATTATCGTGGACGAAGGTCAAGTCGAGTACCAGGACGCCCCCGTCGTTGTCCAAGGCCTCCACGCCGGCGATGAGGAGAACTTTAGTCCCGTACAATTTCATCACCTGGTCATCGATATCGCTGAGGCTGCGTCCCAACATCTTCGCCAGCTCGCCGGGCATCTCCTCCCCCTCGAAGCGGCCGATGACCTCGTCGGTGCAGTGGACGGCGAGGTGCGGGACGCCGTGCTCGTCGTCGTCGCCGGTGCGGAGGTCCGCGAGGAGGGTGAGGCCCTCCACGATCTCCTGGCCGAGAGGCCCGCAGCCGTAGGCCACCTTGCTCTGGCACTCGCACTCGACCATCCCCCAATTATGGGAGTATACGTCCTACATGGCTCTGTCGTCCAGCAGCACGAACGGCCGGGAAGGCGCCGCCATTGACAGATTCATCAGCAGCTCGATCGGTCAGACGAAATTGTGTTTCCTTTTTTTTTTCTGGACGGGGGTGATAGATTCGTCGTATGTTGATTGATTTCATCGGATACATATAAAAGAAGAAGGGTGTGCGAAAGGAAGGATACGAAACCGACTTCGTGCCTGAACCGACCTGGAGTAGCTAGAATTACCTCCGCTAGCTATTTCATCTCGTGGCCTTCCAATGGAGAGACATACATACGCGATGAGAAGGACAAGATCACCACACGATGTTCATTAGTATCAAATTTAGGTTCATTATTTATAGTCTGAAACTTCCTTAAAAAGTTGGCATGTACAGTAGATGCACTTATTACAAATTCACAAATTACATCATTTCCATGTTCTGTGCATAAGTAGGCACACGAAAATACAAACATGTGTATCGGAAAATATCAAACAATAGATGCAGCTATTACAAATTCAAAAATTTGTCTCATATGCAGCTCACATGGTAAGGTATTTCTCAATGAAAGGTTACACATAAATGCAGTACATATATATGCGGAATTTTATTCTGGAACTGTCAAGATTTATAAATGGGTTTATTATTATTCCAAATTTGGGGCTCAATGGATCCTCATATAAACCAACGTATCTCTCCCTCCGTTCTAATAAATAAGGCCTATATTTTTCTAGAAAGTCAAGCAAAGTATATTTGACCAAACTTTTAGATGGACACGACTTTTTTTTCCCTATTTCTACACATAATGTAACTTCGTAAAGTGAACTTCCAGAATAGTGAACTTCCGCTTGGTACAAAGTACATTTCTAAAATAGTGAACTTTCGGAAAGGCGAACTTCCTCATGGTAGAAAATGAACTTCTAAAAAAGCGAACTTCAAAAAATGAATTTCAACAAAAAATATTTTCTAGCTGGTTCAAAGTGAACTTCCGCGCGTACAAAGTGAACTTCCGCGCGTACAAAGTGAACTTCCATGCATCCAAAGTGAACTTCCAGTCTAGTCAATGCAATCTTCCATCATGGTAAAAATAATAATCTTCTAAAATCTAAACTTCTAGCACTCCAAAGTGAACTTCCATGCAAAAAAGAGAGCTTCCACGAAAAGATGAACTTCAAATATAGTTGAAAACCCTTGACCAATACTAATTACACAATTTTTGTGCGGATCAAAGCGAATTGTTCTTGACCAAAGTTTTTTTGTGAAGTGAACTCCCTAAAATTCACAATTGAAAAAGTGAACTCATAGGAAACTGATGTGTTACGGAAACAAAGTGAACTTCCTGATTACTTCTTTCACTGGTTATACTTGTCCACACATTTCCTTGTGGCCTTCCTAGAAAAGGTTGCAACTTTTCCCGGAAAATATCTTGGTCTACCTCTTCATTTTCGCCACCTCCGCAAAGTGGACCTTCAGCCTCTCATAGATAAAATTGTCGGGAAGTTACTGGGCTGGATTGGCAAAAACAACGTGTGCCCAGGGAGGATTGCCCTCACAAAGTCTGTGCTTATGGCCACAGCTGTCTACCATGTTACTGAGCTTATGGCCACAGTTGTCTACCACGCCACTGCCATTCCACTATGAAAGTGGGCCTGTGAAAAGATTATAAAGATTATAAGTTGACTACAATATGTAGTGATGCTTAAAGTCTTATAGGAAATTGAAACCATTAGGTTATCAAAATTGCAAGTTCTTAAAATTCGTTTAAGAATAGGAAAATTTTTGTGAACCTATAATTTACATTAAACTGAGTGGGAGCTAAATTGAATAGTTTTTAATCATTATATATAGACGACATATTTTGAGCGGTGATACGTTGCAAACGTATCTATAATTTTTGATGCTCCATGCTTGTTTTACACCAATTGCTATATGTTTTGTTTACACTTCCTTGCATTTTTATGCATTTTCTGGAACTAACCTATTAACAAGATGCCACAGTGCCAGTTCCTATTTTCTGCTATTTTTGTATTTCAGAAAAGTTATACAGAAAATATTCTCGGAATTGGACGAAACGAAAGCCAAACCTCCTATTTTTCTCGACACGAAGACGGAGTCCAAAGCAGAGACAGAGGTGGGCAAGGCGGCAACCACACCACCTGGTGGCGCGCCCCTCCTCTGGTCGCGCTAGGGTGTGGTGTGGGTGCCCTGGCCACCCTTTGACATCACCCTTCCGCCTATAAAATCCCTCATACGCGAAAACCCTAAATAGCCCAGTCCCCATCCATGAAAAGTTTCGCAGCACTGCCGCCATCGAAGACCAATTTAGGGGGACAGAAGTCTCTGTTTTGGCACCCTACCGGGATGGGGAATTGCCCCAGAGCCATCTCCATCGACTCCCCGTGAGTGGATTATTAGTCATAGATGCAGTTGGATGGCGGTCTATGTATTTTGTTGTAATGCCCAGAGTAAATCTCATAGTGATCCTCTCGACATATGCACATTATCTTTATTCTATCAATTGCCCAACTGTAATTTGTTTACCCAGCATGTTGTTATTTATTTTATGGAGAGACACCACTAGTGAACTGTGGACCCCGGTCTAATTTCCTTTACATTGCTATCACCTGCTTACTATTACTCGCATTATTTACTTTCTTGCATACTACTATTGCTTTCCACTCGATACGCTCATACCTTTGTTTACAGCAAACCGGTGAGATTGACAACCTCATCATAAGTTGGGAGCAAAGTACTTGGTTGTGCTGTGTGCAGGTTCCGCGCTGCTACTAGTTGAAGACGCGCTAACAAGTATCGTTAATAGCGCCCTTGTTGGAGTGTCACTAAGCTAGCAAGCATCACCTTCTTAAGTTTGGCTTTCTCCTACTGGACGATTAAACCTTGGTTTCTTATCGAGGGAAAACTGCTGCTATGCTCATCATACCTTCCGCTTGGGGTTCCCAACTGGTCGGTGATCTATATTAACACCGGCGCCATCAAGCTGTTTTTTGGCGCCGTTGCCGGGGAGAAAGAAGATTTCTGCAAGGGGAGTTTCTCACACACATCCTTTACTTTGTTTTAGTTTTGCTTTACTTTATTTTTGCTTGCATCTTTTTATAAAAAATACAAAAAAATTTAGTTCCTTCTATAGTTGTTATTTTTGTTGGTCTGTTATTGTCTTCCTTTATCATGCTTTCTATCAATGGTTGGTTTCTTTGAAACTAAATCTTTTTGGCAAGGTGGGTTCACGGAAGAGCAACAAAAATATTATGAGGAACACCGCTTGTCACAAAAAGGGAAACACTTATGGGAACAAATTGATAAATTGTATATCATTGCTAGAAATGTGTGCACTATTTATAATGTTACTTATTGCTTTGATAGATCTTGTTGCTGTCGGAGGTATAAACACCTTCCTTTTCAATGTGAGTATAATGATGATGTTACCATATCTTCTTATATTAATGGAAATTATGACTTCTATGATGTGGAACAATTGAAGAATTTATTGCTTGGAAGGGTGCATTCGAATTTGCTTATTTGCTTGAAAATACTGATGATGCACTTTATAAATATGAGGTTTATGATATACTTAAATTTTGCTTTGATAATTACAAGGAAGAAAATGGCTATATTCTTAAATATCTTAATAGATGCTCTCTAGGGATGGCACCCGCAGGGTATGGGTGCGGGTGGAACCACCCCATACCCATACCCATCTCCCTTGATCTTACCCATCACCCGTACCCATACCCGTCAACGGGTACAAAAATTTCCCATACCCGTCACCCACCAGGGTAAATGGTTACCCGCGGGTAAAAATACCCGCATTTACAACACATCAATTTAAGCAAAAAAATAGTCATAAACAATATATAACCATAATTTAATAACAACATATTATAAGCGACAACACATACTTGTGAACAGCAACACATTCTCATAAATAACCACACTTGCGCATAATAGCACCGTATTAATTTAGTATGCTGATACTCCGGAGGCCCACATGTCAGACTATTAGATGGGTATCTGGGTATATGGGTATGGGTTTTAGGATCCCATACCCATACCCGTTCTACCCGATGGGTATAGATTTTTCCCATTTGTATACCCATGGGAATTTTTTTGTCCCATACCCGTACGTCTAATGGGTATTTACCCGGCGGGTACGCGGGTGACGGGTACCCATTGCCATCCCTAATGCTCTCCAACGGAAGAGACTAATGCCTTGAAGGAGCCTATGGAAGAAGAAATTGCTGAAACTGGAAGCTCATTTGATGATCAAGAGGAGGAAGAATGGAGCTACCCATGTCTACCTCCCAATAAGAGTAACTCTTTAACTAATACCTTATTTGATCGCCCTCCATGCTTAACAAAAGAGGATGAGTGTGATATTTATATTGTTGAGTTTGTTCATCATGCTGCTGAAAATTATTATGAGAGAGGAAAATATGGTTGTTGGAATTCTCATGTTACTAAAACACCTCTCTTTATATTGGAAGTTCTAAAGTTGCTCTTGTTTTATCTACCCATACTTGTGACTATGTGCTTCTTTGATTTATTTTATTACAAGATTCCTATGCATAGGAAGTGGGTTAGACTTAAATGTGTTTTATATTTGCTCATTGATGCTCTTTTTGGCTTCCATTCATATTTCTTATGTGAGCATCTTCTCAAATTACTGAGCCTAGCTCAAAGGCGTTAAAGAAAAGCACTCTTGGGAGATAATCCATTGTTTTACTTTCAGTACTTTTTCTTTTATTTGAGTCTTGGAAGTTATTAGTACTGTAATAACCGCTCCTTATCCTTTTTATTTCATTTTTGTGCCAAGAGAAGCCTCTAATTTGAGTGAGGTAAGATTTGGGGATGTTGCTGTCCTGAAACAGATTTCGGTGCTGCACCGTAAAAATTCGTGAAAATTCTCAGAATATCTTTTTGACCCGCTATTTCTTGTGCATATGCCCCTGGTTATATCCAAAATTTCATTATTTATACACTTTTTGATTTAAATAACAGAAAACCCTCGAAAAAATCGACCTTTGTCATCTGTTCTATTTTGACAAATTTCTGCCACTATTTGTGTTTGCCTCTTTATCGCTTTCTTTTTGAGTTCTTTTGATCACGGAACTTTTGGGGAAGTTGCTACAGTAGTATATGATTTATATGTGGTGGTTTTGTGTTGAAATCTGAAGGAAAAAGGGGTTGATTCATTGTTATGCTTACACTAATGTTGCTAATAGAATTGTGTTTAGTTTTGTATGAAGGAAGTTTTCAAGTGTAGGGATTGGAAAATGATGAGATTAGTTGAAGAATGGACAAAAGCTTAAGCTTGGGAATGCCCATGTCACCCCAAGAAATATCCAAGAAGTACAAGCGTCAAAGCTTGGGGATGACCCCGAGACACCCCTTCTTCATCGGCAAAAATCAGGTCACCTTTCAACAGACTATATTTTTATTGCTTCATGCACTATGCGTTTTTCTTGGAGCATCTTGTCTTTAGTTTTTAGTTTTGTTTGCTGCAATAAATGGTTGTACCCCAACAAATTTCTTGTGGAGAAGTTGCCTTGCTTTTCATTTGCCAAGAACACTCCATTTTTCACTCTTATCGTTCAACGAGTGTTTTCTTTTTCTAGAACTGCGTTTAGCTTTCGTTTTTTGCCTTGATTTTTGTTCAGATCTTCTTATATCTTTGTATCAACATGTATTTTGACCTCTAGTCCATGTTGGTTTTCATCAAAAGAGTTGTTTCAAAAAGGTTCGAATGGTGTTGGAAAAGAGAAATTTTTTATGAAAAAAAGTGGTACAAAAAGGAGCTTGTTTAGACTGCGGCCTAGGCTTTTGCATGTCGTGCTTGATATCGTTTTGATAGTATGCTTAGTGTTTTTTCTGTAGCATGACTTGTCTCAAATGACTGAGATTGCTTAATGAGCCTTTGAAAAAAATCATGCGTTGTTTTTATTATTTGGAAGCATTATTTTGGTTTTCTCCTTGATGCTTTATTTGGGTTGACTTGGCGCATGCTTACACATGTTAGACTCATACAAAGTCGCCATAAACCTCTATGATCATTTAGTTTTTGACATTTGATGCCACCTTATGCTTCTTTTAATGTTGCTTTGTCGCTATGCATGATTATGGCCGTTATTGCTCTCTTAGTTGGTCGCTCCCAGTCTTTTGCTAGCCCTCGTTTTGTACTGAGTATGAGCTCTACTCGTGCGTACAACTCCCAAAAACCAAGTTGTTCCAATATGTCCACTATAAATTTCTATGCATGGTATTTGCAAGCCATTCCAAGTAAATTTTCATGTGCTACCTTTGAAAAAACCTTCAAAATACTTCTCGTTTTGTGACACTGTTTTCAGCTCATGGGGACGTAGTGGTCAGATTTGCTATCTTCCATATTGTTTATTCCAAAAAGAAAAAAAAGGAAAAAAAGAAAAGAAAAAGGGACTCCTCCATGGTATGTGAATGTTGGTGGGCACCTGATGGAATCGGTTAGCCATGGTTTGAGAAAGGAAAAAAGGTGGGGAGGAGTGCCAAGCTTTATAAAAGAGCACAAAAGTGCTAATCTCTCTCAAAATCTTGCTTCATTTTTTGTATGGAAGATAGTAAGAACCCCATTGCTAGTCGTTGACAAAAACAACCACCTCTCAAAACCCAATTTTTATCTCTCTGTTTTACAAATGAAAAGCTCTAGCACATGTTTAATCACTGCTTCCCTCTGTGAAGGGCCTTACTTTTACTTTTATGTTGAGTCACCACCTTCTACCTTGATGCACCGTCTAAGAGATCATAGTTGCCATTCTGAGTATAATGTGCATTGTCCCAAAGTTTTCATTGATTGACTCATGATTTTGGTTATACTTGTTCTTAAATTATTTGTATCTAGTCGTCCTCTTAAACTTGAAGGTGTCCTATGCATTTATGTTTTGCTCTCCATGAAGGACAAGCTGAAAACCATTTGCTATATTTTTCCTTATGATTTGAACACACGCTTGACTTTCATTGTTTTATTTTCATGATCTTTTGTTTGTGTTCTTTTTCATGTTCTAACATGGTTGCTAAGTTTCTTCTATCAAGATTATATCTTTCATGCCCATGTTTTAAGTTCTTTTGATCCCAGCACTCAATGCTTACTTAGATGATCAAGATTGTGTAGGTGCATGTCACTTCAAAAATTATTTCTTTTGTTATCACTTACCTACTCGAGGACGAGCAGGAGTTAAGCTTGGGGATGCTGATACGTCTCAAATGTATATATAATTTTTGATGTTCCATGCTTGTTTTTACACCATTTGCTTAGTGTTTCATTACACTTTGTGGCGTTTTTATGCATTTTCCGGAACTAACCTATTAACAAGATGCCACAGTGTCAGTTCCCTGTTTTCTGCTGTTTTTGTGTTTCAGAAAAGTTACATAGCAAATATTCTCGGAATTGGACGAAACAAAAGCCAAACATCCAGAAATTTATCGAAGCTTCCAGAAGCCCGAAGAGGAGACGGAGAGGGGCCACGGGCTGGCCACACAGTAGGGCAGCGCGGCCCAGCCCCTGGCCGCGCCCCCTATGTGCGTGACTGCCCTGGTCCACTTCTGACACTGCCCCTTTGCCTATAAAGCCCCCCCCGACGGGAAAAACCTAAGTATCCGATCAATTTTCCAGAAACACATCGCGATCCGCCGCCATCGTCGACCCGAGATCGGGAAGGACTAGAAGCTCTTCCCAGCACCCTGCCGGAGAGAGGAATCGCCACCGGAGGTCTTCTTCATCGCCATGCTTGCCTCCGGCGCGATGAGTGAGTAGTCTACCTTGGACTATGGGTCCATAGTAGTAGCTAGATGGTTGTCTTCTCCACCATGTGCTTCATGTTTAGATCTCGGGAGCTGCCTTACATGATCGAGATCACCATTACGTAATTCTACATGTTGTGTTTGTTGGGATCCGATGAATATTGGTGTTATATTGAGTTGATGTGCTGAATCATATATCTTATGTTATCTCTATGTTGTTTATGAACTTGCATGCTCTCCATTGTTAGTAGCTATCTTGGCCAAGTAGATACTAGTGACTCCAAGAGGGGGTATTTATGCTTGATAGTTGGGTTCAGGCCTCTATTTAATCTGGGGGAGTGACAGAAACCTCTAAGGTTGTAGATGTGCTGTTGCCACTGATGCGTGGTAAATGACCAGCCCGTTGGGAACCCCAAGAGGAAGGTGTGATGAATATAGCAGCAAGATTTTCCCTCAGTTAAGAAACCAAGGTTTATCGTTCAGGAGAGGAGAGACAAACGACTGAAGGTGATGCTTGCTAGCTTGCGACAGCTTCAGACAATTTATATATGGCACCTCATCCAAGCTTTGCTTTACGAGCAGCAACGTGGAACTTGCACACAACACAACCAAGTACTTTGTTCCCAACTTACGATAAGGTTGTCAATCTCACCGGTTTGCTTGAAACAAAGGGTATGAGCGTATCGAGTGGAAAATAGTAGAAGTATGCGAGTAAAGTAAACAGTGCGAGTAAAGTAAATAGGTGATAGCAATATGATGGAAATAGGACCGGGGTCCACAGTTCACTAGTGGTGTCTCTCCATAAGATAAATAACACATGCTAGGTAAACAAATTACAGTTGGGCAATTGATAGAATAAAGATAAACGTGATATGTCAAGAAGATCACTATGCGATTTACTCTGGGCATTACAACAAAATACATAGACCGCCATCCAACTGCATCTATGACTAATAATCCACTCCCGGGGATATCATCCGAACACCCCATGAGTATTAAGTTGCGAACAACAGATAATTGCATTAAGCAAAGTGTGTAATGTAAACAAAGCATATGCCCTCGAGCATATGAATGTTGTTTTCTCCCTAGTAGCAACAACACATCTACAACCTTAGAGGTTTCTGTCACTCCTCCTGGTTAAATAGAGACATGAACCCACTATCGAGCATAAATACCCCCTCTTGGAGTTACTAGCAACTACTCGGCCAAAATAGCTACTAACAACGGAGAACATGCAAGATCATAAACAACATAGAGATAACATAAGGTATATTTCAGTATAGCAACTCAATCATAACACCAATATTCATCGGATCCCAACAAACCAAACATGTAGAATTACATAACGGTGATCTCAATCATGTAGGGCAGCTCATGAGATCTAAACATGAAGCACATGGTGGAGGAGACAACCATCTAGCTACTGCTATGGACCCATAGTCCAAGGTAGACTACTCACTCATCGCTCCGGAGGCAAGCATGGCGATGAAGACCTCCGGTGGCGATTCCCCTCTCCAGCAGGGTGCCGGGAAGAGCTTCTGGACCCTCCCGATCTTCGGGTCGACGGCGGTGGTGGATCGCGATGTGTTCTGGAAAAGTGATCTGGTACTTAGGTTTTTTCTGTCGGGGGGTCTTTATAGGCAAAGGGGCATCGTCAGAGGTGGCCCGAGGCACCCTCACACATAGGTGGCGCGGCCAAGGCCTGGGCCGCGCCGCCCTGGTGTGTGGGGCCCTCGTGGCCCCCATCCAACTCCTCTTCGGATCCCTGGAAGCTTCCGGGAAAAATAAGACTTCAGGAACTTGTTTTGTCCAATTCCGAGAATATTTCCTGTGTAGCTTTTCTGAAACACAAAAATAGCAGAAAACAGGGAACTGGCACTGTGGCGACTTGTTAGTAGGTTAGTTCCGGAAAATGCATAAAAGTGCCACGAAGTATAACGAAACAGTAGGCAAATGGTGTAAAAACAAGCATGGAGCATCAAAAATTATAGATAAATTGGAGACGTATCAAGCATCCCCAAGCTTAACTCCTGCTCGTCCTCGAGTAGGTAAGTGATTACAAAAGAATAATTTTTGAGGTGATATGCACCTACACAATCTTGATCATATATGTAAGCATTTGTGAGCTGGGATCATAAGAACTTAAAACATGAGTATGAAAGATATAATCTTGACAATAAAAACTTAGCAACCATGTTATAACATGCAAATGAACACAAACAAAAGATCATGAAAATGAAACAATGAAAGTCAAACATGTGTTCAAATCATAAGGAAAAACATACAAATGGTTTTCAGCTTGCCCTTAATAGAGAGCAAAACATAAATGCATAGGACACCTTCAAGTTTAAGAGGGCGACTAGATACAAATAATTTGATAACAAGTGAAACCAACAATATGAATCAATCAATGAAAACTTTGGGACAATGCACATTATACTAAGAATGACAACTATGCTCTCTTAATGGTGCATAAAGATAGAAGGTGGTGACTCAACATAAAAGTAAAAGAAAGGCCCTTCGCGGAGGGAAGCAGTGATTGCAAGTTTTATAGACCTTCAAAAATTATGTTACTTACCGGCTTTGAGCTCTCATTGCCCCCATCATAAGCATCTTGAATGGTTAAAGTTAATGCGAGAACAATTATGATGCATATGCTTGACAAATCATAAGTTGAAAACCTCGTGTCCCGTGAATACGAGTACCCAAACCTCATGCTACTCAACTTAGAGTCCCAAGCAAGGCTCTTGTCATTATAAGTATATATGTATCATTGAGAACCACCAACGGGGTACCTCCGTGCCCGATGACATGGAACAAGCCCACATCAAAATGACAGGACAAGCAGACAATGAACACCTCGACATCTCTTTTATTTGCCATTTGTTTAGCTTTTTATTGTGAGATGCGTCGTCGAATGTCCACCATGGGTATGCTGCAAATTTCCACCATGAATTATGCATGGCTTAGATTGGCGGCCCAGGCATTTCCCTAACACATATACAAACTCCATGATCCCCGCAAGATTCCCAATTCATTTCACACCGTGGGCATCCATAAACAAAAGATCACGATATCAACTCAAATAAGAAGTGCAATGTTGAAAGCTTGCCCCATGACGACATGGATGGGCTAGTATCCAACTTACAACTTGCAAGCATAACAACTCAACATAAAAGACCACAATGTCAAATTTTTAAGAACGAGAAAAAATAAAGTGTGCCTTCCGGTTCGTGAGAGCTTTACTGACCAATTTTTGCATAACACTAGTAAGACTTTTAATTTGAAGAGTAGATAAAAGCAAGTCAAATTTACTTGGAATAGCAAATTGCTAGTAGGTATGTATGGTGGACACTTTGGCAAACTTGGTTTTTAGGAGTTGGATGCACGAGTAGAGCTCATACTCAGTACAAGGCGAGGGCTAGCAAAAGACTGGGAGCGACCAACTAAGAGAGCAATAATGGCCATAATCATTCGAAGCGACAAAGCAACATTTGAAAGAAGCATAAGATGGCATCAAAAGTCATAAACTAAATGATCATAAAGGCTATTGGCGAGTTTGTATGAGTCTAACATGTGTGAGCATGCGCCAAGTCAACCCAAATAAAGCATCAAAGAGAAAACCAAAATAATGCTTCCAAATGATAAAAACAACGCATGATTTTTTCAAAGGCTCATTAAGCAATCTCAGTTATTTGAGACAAGTCATGCTACAGAAAAAATCACTAAGCATACTATCAAAAAGACATCAAGCATGACATGAAAAAGCCTAAGCCACAGTCTACACAAGCTCCTTCTTGTACCACTTTTTTGCATAGAGCTTTTTCTCTTTTCCAACACCATTTGAAAATTTTTAAGACACCTCTTTTGATGAAATCCAATAAAGATCAGAGGCAAAAATACACCTTGATGAATAGATATAAGAAGATCTGAACGCAAATCAAGGCAAAAACCAAAAGCAGTAGCAGAAAAAGAAGAACATTCGGTTTTTGATAAGAGTGAAAACTAGAGCGTTCTTGGCAAATGAAAAGCAAGGCAACTTCTCCAAAGGAAATTTGTTGGATCCAACCATTTATTACAGCAAACAAAAATAAACTAACTAAGAAAACTAAAACAACTGACGCTCCAAGAAAAACACATAGTGCATGAAGCAATAAAAATATAGTGTCTTGAAAGGTGACCTGATTTTTGCCGATGAAGAAGGGGTGCCTCGGGGGCATCCCCAAGCTTTGACGCTTGTACTTCTTGGATATTTCTTGGGGTGATGCATGGGCATCCCCAAGCTTGAGCTTTTGTCCATTCTTCAACTCATCTCATCATTCTCCAATCCCTACACTTGAAAACTTCATTCATACAAAACTAAACACAAATCTATTAGCAACATTAGTGTAATCATAGCATATAATCAACCTCTATTAGCAACTCATCTCATCATTCTCCAATCCGTCGGCAAGTGAGCCCGAGACAGTAGCAATGATGGAATATTCTGAAGGCTCTTCCAGCGAGGTAAACTCGCCGGTCAGCTTGGAAGAAGTGCAAAAAGGAAAAATCACAGAAGACAACGAAGCAATGGAAAATTTCGACGCAGGGGTCCAACTCGAAGATCTTATGATCTGCCTCGACGATATCTCAGACAAGTCAACAGATACATGGAAGACAGGATTAGAGCTTTCTGAGGATAGTAACTTGATCTTCTCAAGCTTCAACGGTAACATCGGCAAACAATGCCAGGTGCTCGCCATTGCAGGAGATAACTCAGAAGAATTCGACGAAAACAACAATCCAGTGCTAAACCCAGCAAATATCGACAGAGGAGCAAATCACCTAGCAGAAGGGCAAACAGCAGAATCCCTCACAACCAGGGAAAAAATCCGACTATCAGTCGATGAATGGAGGATAATAAGAGAAGCCGTAGAACACGGCACGCCGATACCATCAAATTCCATCAAAGACATGCTTCTGGGGTATCATTATGCCCTAAGGAAGCAGGCAAAGCAATTAGCAAAGGAGAAAATAGAGATACAGAGAAGAAAAGACTCAGCCATTGCAGCCAGTAACGCCGCTCGTAAAGCACGAAGCGACGCATCATATAGTAGCGTAAGGAAAAATCGCCGACATGGTTCAAGGTACGATAACCTCGAGTACTCCGACAGGCAAAGCATTTCCAAAAACCTCGACTCGTCCTTTTTATCGGTCGATGAACAAGAAAACATCGTACCAAAAACTCCTGAAGCAGCATTAGTGGCAGCTCAAGCTTATCTGCTCACAACTCGACCAAGCCCGGGAGATCCTAGAGAACATATGCACAGAGTAGCATTGAATGGACTAAACATGGTGGGTCACAAGCTATCAGCAAAAGGAGAAGAAGCACACCACCATAAGGAAACGCACAAGCCAAGATCGCCTCGCCGTCACAGTAGTCCTCGGCGCAGAAGCAGCAATCAACGATCTCGATCGCCATCACCAAAACAACACGGAGGAACCCGAAGATCACGATCCCCAAATGAAAAATGCGACTATGAAGAAGACAAAAAAGAAATGGGGGCATCATGCTTTACCCGCAGGGTTTGCACCACTCTAGTTCCCAAGGGATTCAAGTTACCTCATGATCAGCAAAAGTACGACGGATCACAGGAACCACAATCATGGCTCTCAGATTATCTACAAGCAGTACAAATATTGGGAGGAACCAAAGAAACAGCAATGCAAAGTCTGCAACTACACCTCACCGGCGCAGCAAGGTCATGGTTGAGCAAACTTGAGAAGGAAACTATTGGAAGCTGGGAAGACCTCACAAAGCAATTTACAAGCAACTTCAGGTCGACATACAAGCGGCCAGCATCAATAGAAGAAGTCAAAGCGTGTGTGCAACAACGCGACGAAACACTATGGGCATACATCCAAAGATGGAGTCTTATCAAAAATTCAGCAGTCGAAGTTTCAGACGAAAGAGCAATAGATGCGTTCATCATTGGATTAACGCGAAGAGACCTAGTCGAAGAGATGGGCAGAATCAAGCCGAAGACAGCGAGAGACCTCATGGACGTAGCAAACAGATTTGCAGATGGAGAAGACGCATGCAACAACAAGCGGACGCGATCCCCAGAGGACGATAGAAGAAATAGATATGGAAGTCAAAGGAGACGGTCCAGAAATTATGACAACTATGGCTCCCATAGCCAAGTCGCCGCAGGATACAAAGACAACTGCTACCAAGGAAGCGATCGCAAAAGTTCAGGATATCGAAGCTACGGAAAAGAGGACTATAAAAAATTCCCCGCAAGAGAATCCAGAGAGTACAACCCTTCGCCAGAAGATATGCTCAACGGACCTTGTCATATACACTCAACGTTCATCGATGGGAAGCGAGTATCAAGGCACGCAATGAAAGATTGCACAACATTCTTAAAACTACAAGAGGCAGCACTAAACAAGCAAACTGAAGCAAGGCGACAAGGATTTGAAGGAAGCAACAATCCTCCGACAAAACAACAAGGAAAAAATGGAGCTCCTCAAGGACAAGACCAGCAGAACCAGGGGCACGACGACGACAAAGGGTACATTCCATCAAAAGGACACATCACAGCAATGATACAACCTGTGCCCAAGTCGAACAAAGAAGAAAAGAGTATCACTCGACAAGTCAACTTAGCAGTCATCTCACCGCCAGCCGCAACAGAGTATCTACATTGGTCAGAACAACCAATCGAGTTCAACAGAGAAGACCACCATATAACAGTACCTCGGCCAGGAAACGCGCCTTTGGTACTTAAAGCTCAAATTGGCACGTATGATGTCGACAGAATATTTATGGACGCAGGAAGTGGAATCAATCTGATATATGCAAAAACACTCAGAGCAATGCATATATCACTAGAGTTCTTGAAGCCAACAGACTGTTCCTTCCATGGGATAGTACCAGGAAGCGCTAACTATCCATTAGGTCGAATAGCACTCAACGTTTGCTTCGGCAACCGACAAAACTACAGAAGAGAAAAGTTAGAGTTCGAAGTCATGGACTGGCCATCCCAGTATCACGCGATCCTTGGGCGACCCGCGTTTTCGCGATTCATGGCAGTACCTCACTACACATATCTGGTACTCAAAATGCCAGGACCAAAGGGAGTAATCACAGTAAAAGGAAGTTTTGAAATCTCAGATCTATGCGACAGGGAGTTCCACAAGATGGCGCAAAACTTTGGCATGATAGCCAACCATGCAGAGAAAGCGAAAAGTACGATTACAGAAGGCGTCAAGCAACTCGAAAGACGCGTTGTGGAGCCAGAGATGAAGAAACCACGAGTAGAAGCATCAGGAGAAGAGGAGAAGGACACGATGACATAAACATCAAGAGCAACAGAGTAGAGTAGAAGAATAAGGCTATTAAAGCCACGAGTTATACCAGGGGCAATGCCCTCTGGATCCAGAACACAGGTCACGGGCCGGATCTCTTGGGACACCCCATGTATCTTACATTACAAGTATAATAAAGACGAAACGTTCCTCATATTCGATTTTACGAGTCTTTCAAAGAGAAAATGCGGCAAACGCATGAATCATACAATAACGCTTTGAGAACAAATTTCAGACATAAAGTCGCGAAATCAGGAACTCTCGCGTTCAGTATATACATAAGGGTCACATCAGCGGGTTATCAGAATCATCTACGCCTAAAGGATCTAAATAGTGATACTTGCGGAAAAACCCAGCGTCTGCTTCAAGCAGCCTAGCTACAAGCCTCCGAGCAGGCTGTAAAGTATTTTCCATATGAACTCGAAGACTAGCTCCACCAGGAGCTAAACTCAGGGACATAGTGCTGTAATTAAGCCTTGGGTGCCACTTGCGCATCCACCCAAGAGCAAAATTAGCACCTGCCACCAAGTTCAGCTCTATCAATCTATGAATACGGTGGCTGGACCTAAAAGTATCAAGAAGAAGTGGGAAAGTTGGAGGCAGAGGATTGCGAGGAAGCATGACAGAATGCATAGTTGTCAGAGCTCGTCGGCAACCATCAACTGACTCGCCAATATGTTGGGCACGGTCCTGAAGCAGTACAATGGCATTCCGACGCCGAGGATCAGACCATAAAGTCTCACAGCCTTCTGACATTCTCTCCAAAGCTGCATTTCATTCGGTAACCCGACGATCTTCAGCAGCGAAATCTAGACAAGTGCCTATAACGGCAAAGGACGTCACAAAAATAGCAGTGAAGAAACAGGGAAAAGAGAAGCCGAAGGAAACCTTACATTGCAATATCTCACAGGCAGACTCGATAATGCCAAGAATAAAAGATTCGCATTCTTCATTATGGACAATCTTCGTCGTCAAACTGGAAACCTTTTCATCAAGAGAAGATATTTGCTTCAGATAACCACAAGCTTTACTAGCTTTGCTCACAGCCATCTGTGCTTGGCGTTTGGCTAAAGTCAAGCGAGCTTCAAGATCAGAAATCCTTAAAGAGTACTCTACGCATTGACTACATCGACTAGGAGGCGACAAAATCGTTGAGTCGAACATGCGGACAGCGGAAGGAGCAGGCCCGCCAGTCAAGGGATCATTGGTATGCATCGACTGGAAGTCAAAAGAAAATAAAGAAGAAACATTTCAGAGAGGCAGCACAAGATCTCATGAGAAGGAAATATATTTACATAAGTGCAAAACCCTTTGGCTAAAGTTCTCGGGTTGCACGCGACTAAAGGTTTTTACATTCAAAAGAAGAAATTGAAAGCTACAGAGGAGCCGAAGTCTACGCCACCTCAGCATTTTGCTCCGTGGCAGAAGAGGGCATGGCAAATCCGTCGCCAGAAGTCGACGGAGGTGCAGGCTCTTCCATCGTTGGGGCCGGCGTAGTAGATGCCGCGGAGGCTGCAGAAGGAGAAATAATTGCCGCCAGTGCAAGCGCCAACTTCTTCGCCTTCTTGAAGAAAACCTTCATCTCATCGCGGGTGCGGCCATGGGGAGAGCTCACCTTCTCCCAGTCAAAGTCCGCGCCGTGAGCAAAAGAAAGTGCAATAGCACCCTCAGCGCCACGCTTCAGAGAGAGCTCCTTCAGCTGGAGGGTCGGGTCCTCAATTGTATCGAAGGACTTGGCAAGATTCTCCAAGTTATCCTTCGGGACTTCTGCCTTCTTCTTCGGCCACAACCCGATGAATAACCGCGATAGAACGCGGCTAACCAACACAAAAGTCTCCTGGATAGATATCCAGTTTGCCTCGAGTAGGTTAACCGCGGTCAGCAGAGGATCATCGCCCGATGGCAAAGATGAAGAAGACACCTTGGGAAATCCTGCGCGACAAAGGAAGTTAAAAAGAAAGAAGTAAAGGAAAGAATTAGTGAAGATCAACAATTGACAAGAAGTCGAAATAGAAGGCAAGACGAAACACTCACTTTCAGCAGAGGTAGACATTGTGTGAAGGCGCTCCATTACGGCCTGCTCTCGCTGAGCGTGCTCCCTGTTGGCATTGGCCAAAGCTTTTTCAGCCTTTTTCGCCTTACCAAGCGCTGATTTCTGCGACTTCTCAGCGCTTGCTTTGGCAGCGGCCGCAATATCATGTGCCTTCTGTGAGGCACTAAGCTCAGCCTCCAATGACGCAATTTGGGCATTGGCTGTTGCTAGAGCAGCTACAGTAGAAGAAGAAAGGAAGTCAGATAAACAACAAAAGATAAGCGTGGAGGAAAAACCATGACTGGATATAGAACATACCTTCGGAAGCTTTCGCAACCTTTAGGTACTCAGCGCATTTGGTGCCCAAGGCGACGAATCTCTTCAATAATGCCTGAGAGAAAGAGCATGTAAGAAGCACAAGTGTATGCAAGGGAAACAAGTCAGGAAAAATTGCTCACATCATGGGGGGAAGCCGAGGATTCATGGGCTTCCAGAGAGACATCGGGTTCTTTGGCCTTCTTCAAGCGCTTGAGGTTTCAGGGCGTAGGAACCTTCTTTACACAGGCCCTGGTAACCCTAGGCGCAATTTCTTGGGCAGGGGGCTCATCATCAACTGCAGGGGAAATTGAAGGAGTAGCTGTAGAAGCTTTTGGTGGCTCTTCGTCATCTCTACACGAAGAAAATAAGTTATGTGTAACACGACAGAAACAAGGCAAGAGCGGTGCAATTGGAGAACTTGAATAAAAACACTTACGACGCCAGGAGGTCGAAGTACTCCGTATCTTCTGCAGGAACAGAGGCCTTATCAGCCGCTGCAGAACTCGAAGAAGCAAATTCTTCGACTCGCTTCCTCTTCTTATCGACACCAGCATCTTCAGCAAGCATGGGGGGAGACGATGTCGATGAGCTAGTTTCCTCTTCTGATTCTTCGGCATCATCTCCATCCTGATTATCGTCAGCCTCGGGGGCTTCAGATACAGATGAGGCCAGATCAGCCGGAAGGGGCCCTGCCTCTGGAAGAGGAGGGTGCGAAACAAGGAATTGGTGACCCTGCATATAAATAAGTTAGCAGAGTACAAAGGCAAAGAATAGCGTAAAGTCGAAGCAAACGAAATTCGACAACAAGTGAACCCAAAGATACATACCTCAGGCAGAGGGTGCACGGAGTCGAAGTAGTCAGCGGTCAAGTCAGCAACCGCATGATCCTTGGTGAGCTTGGTAAGGCTCCTAACTCGCTTGTCGACATCTTTTTTCTCTATCAAATCTTCGGAGACGCGAGTAGGATCTTCCAAGCCAGAGTAATTCCAGAGCTTGGTGAGGCGGTGCTGCAGGGGTTGAACTCGACGTTGCACAAAGAACGCCATGAGTTGGATACCCGACAAAGCTCCTCCTTGGCCTCCTTTCAAAGCCTGAATGCGAGACAGAAGAGGAAGAACTTGTGCTATCTCCGCATCTGAGGGAAGCGCATCCCACGACGCCAATTTCTTCACTTCCTTGGAGGCTTCGAAAGGGGCTAACCCATATTGGTCTTCAGGGGAGGCTTTGCGATCTTTGATATAGAACCATTTGGTTCTCCACCCCTGGACAGATGCGGCAAAGGAAAACTCGAGGTACTGCGCTTCAGGGCGCATAGAGACAACGGCTCTGCCCAATTCAGGCTTTCTAGCCAGAGCAACATTGGGGCGAAGCCGAAAGATTGACCTCCAGAGAAGAAAGTGGGGTTCAATGCCCAAGAATGACTCGCAGAGAGTCATGAAACAAGCAATGTGAAGAAGGGAGTTTGGTGTGAGCTGGTGGAGCTGCACACCGTAGACAAAGAGAAGCCCACAGAGAAACTCGTGGGCAGGAAGAGAAAGGCCGCGGAGGAGGAAAGCAAGAAACATTACCCGGTAGCCGCTTGGGGGCTGCGGGATCCGCTCAGTACTGGGAAACTTGATGGAATCCTGGGCGGAGATGAGGCCGTCCGCCTTGGCCTTCTCCACCTCCTTCGGCGTGATGGCAGAGCGTACCCAGTTGGTGGCAGAGGAGTTCTTGGCCATGGTGTTCTTGGTGGCTAGGTGCTTCACGCGCATCTATCACACCGCGCTTGGGGGCTATGCACGAACGGAGAGAGGAGAAGAGATCGACAATGGAGGCGGCGGAGGGAACGAGCTGGTAAACAGTAAAATCCCCCACTACGCCCCTTATATACCTTCTGGGGGAAGGATCGTGGGCTGAGACGTGGCGCAAAGAGCGGAAACGGCAGCCCACTAACGGTCAAAAATCACGAAAATTACAGTGCTGCCCATAAAACGGTTTGCACTCATACAGAGTGACGTATTCATCGATGTCATAAAGAAGATGATATAAGAAAGAAGAAGGATGGCGCCGACAAGTGCAAAATTTATAGACAAGATTATACGTGAAGGATTTTCAATTATAGCCTTGGGGGCTACTACTATCAAAGGTATTGAAAGCAACTCTTTACTGGAGTGGTGAACGCGTATTCAATGACAGGATGTTATTAAAGTATCTCGAGTTGAAGTATGATGGACCACACTATATTTTGAGCCTATACTCGAAAAAGTCTTTTTCGACTATAGCCTCGGGGGCTACTCTCATCGGGAGCGCTGAGCGCGCACCCAACGATATTTCTTGGTAAAGCATTATGCAGGAGTGTTACTCCCATTGGGAGCGAGTTTTATGGTTGTTGAAACCCGAATATTTTCAGTCAAAATTTGACTACGACATAAGATTCTCGAGTTATGTTATCGCAACACAACTCGAATGCCGTGACCTATCACGAAGGTAAGACCCCAGGATCCATCCTGTGTGGCCTGGTATACGCACATGGATGCGCTCTGCTGGTATGTATCCGTGTCTACAACGCAAAGAAAATCCTGGTGGACGCACTGGGTACCCTGAGAATCACTGGGATTCATTCTTTGTAAGTCCTAAATGTGGCAAAAGAGTGGGTTTGACCGGTATCCCGAATTCAAGTCCAAGGGGATTGAATTTGAAGTAGGTGACAAGTATCTGTTCCGGCAGTTAACTGACCTCTTGATCCATCAGAGTTGTTAGGCTTGTTCATCAAAACCCCTTGCAAAAAATTATCATGAAAATAAGTCGAAAGACCAAGTCGAAGATTTGAAGATAAGAAGAAGTCTAAGAATTGATCAAGTCGAAGATTTAAAGATTAGAGATTCAACCCGAATCTGCAATTCTGGTAGAATCTCAGGGGCTACTGACAAGGGTATAGTTAATAGAGCCCGTTAGTTGAGTACCCCTAAGGCCCGTATAGCTAGGCCCAATTGTAATGATAGTCGAATACGAGTTCTCACCGTATGTCGATATTGTAATCTGTATCGGACCCTACCCGATCCTCGAGACCTGGCCATCTATAAAAGGGGCAGGAGGGAACGGTGTAGGGCAGATTGAAAGCAAGCCAGGTTGAATACCCAAGTTTACTTTCGATATACACTTATTTCGACTAACCTTTACCTTCGAGTTCATCCGACGCCCTATTCCCCCGATCCTAAGTCCTTTATCTAGGACATTTGCCGAGTTAACCCTCGTCAGTCACTCCTCCAGGTTAAATAGAGACATGAACCCACTATCGTGCATAAATACCCGCTCTTGGAGTCACTAGCAACTACTCGGCCAAGATAGCTACTAACAATGGAGAGCATGCAAGATCATAAACAACATAGAGATAACATAAGATATATTTCAGTATAGCAACTCAATCATAACACCAATATTCATTGGATCCCAATAAACCAAACATGTAGAATTACATAACGGTGATCTCAATCATGTAGGGCAGCTCATGAGATGTAAACATGAAGCACATGGTGGAGGAGACAACCATCTAGCTACTGCTATGGACCCATAGTCCAAGGTAGACCACTCACTCATCGCTCCGGAGGCAAGCATGGCGATGACAAAGACCTCCGGTGGCGATTCCCCTCTCCGGCAGGGTGCCGGGAAGAGCTTCTGGACCCTCCCGATCTTCGGGTCGACGGCGGCGGTGGATCGCGATGTGTTCTGGAAAAGTGATCCGGTACTTAGGTTTTTTCCGTCGGGGGGTCTTTATAGGCGAAGGGGCATCGTCAGAGGTGGCCCGAGGCACCCTCACACATAGGGGGCGCGGCCAGGGCTTGGGCCGCACCGCCCTGGTGTGTGGGGCCCTCGTGGCCCCCCTCCAACTCCTCTGCGGATCTCTGGAAGCTTCCGGGAAAAATAAGACTTCAGGAACTTGTTTCATCCAATTTCGAGAATATTTCCTGTGTAGCTTTTCTGAAACACAAAAATAGCAGAAAACAGGGAACTAGCACTGTGGCGACTCGTTAGTAGGTTAGTTCCGGAAAATGCATAAAAGTGCCACGAAGTGTAACGAAACAGTAGGCAAATGGTGTAAAAACAAGCATGGAGCATTAAAAATTATAGATACGTTGGAGACGTATCAGCCACTAGGGAGAAAACAACATTCTTATGTCCAAGGGCATATGCTTTTTTTACATTACACACTTTGCTTAATGCAGTTATCTGTTGTTCACAACTTAATACTCATGGAGTGTTCGGACCATATCCCCGTGAGTGGATTATTAGTCATAGATGCAGTTAGATGGTGGTCTATGTATTTTGTTGTAATGCCCAGAGTAAATCTCATAGTGATCTTCTCGACATATGCACGTTATATTTATTCTATCAATTGCCCAACTGTAAATTGTTTACCCAGCATGTTGTTATTTATTTTATGGAGAGACACCACTAGTGAACTGTGGACCTCGGTCCAATTTTCTTTACATTGCTATCACCTGCTTACTATTACTTGCATTGTTTACTTTCTTGCATACTACTATTGCTTTCCACTCGATACGCTTATACCTTTGTTTACATCAAACCGGTGAGATTGACAACCTCATCGTAAGTTGGGAGCAAAGTATTTGGTTGTGTTGTGTGCAGGTTCTGCGCTGCTACTAGTTGAAGATGCGCTAACAAGTATCATTAACGGCGCCCTTGTTGGAATGTCACTAAGCTAGCAAGCATCACCTTCTTAAGTTTGGCTTTCTCCTATTGGACGATTAAACCTTGGTTTCTTACTGAGGGAAAACTGCTGCTGTGCTCATCATACCTTCCGCTTGGGGTTCCCAACTGGTCGGTGATCTATATTAACACCGGCGCCATCAGCAGCATCTTCTGAAAATGGTCCAGGACCTCGTCGAAGCCCGTCCGCTGATTCTCATTCTCTATGGCGGCTTGACGAAGGTCATCCACTTCCTTCTGCTTTTGCAGACCAATGCGCTGCTGGTCAGTTGTTCCTCGAGGTGGGAGTTCTCATGCTTGTAACCGTTTATTTAAATTCCAGTTCCTTTATTTGGGCCTTAGTGATTTTCCTTGTAACTGCTATTGTACCAATCTAAGACCTTGCACCTTATTTGTCTCGTTGTTGTTCTCTTGTTATCATGTCTATTATACTCCTTTTTGCTTGTTGGAATGTTTGCGGTCTTGGTATGTAGCACAAAAGAGATGATGTGCATGTTGCCATTGAGTCATTCCTACCCTCGATCCTTTGTATCTAGGAATCCAAGCTCTCTAAAATCTCAAGCTTTCACGCATCCTCCTTCCTTTCGCAAATGTTAGTTTCTCTGAGAGCGCTATACCGGATTGAATTCCACCATAAGCGCTCGGGGGCTACACATCAAATTTAAAGACAAGTTCTCTTAAGAGTGCTATGCCGGATTGAATTCCGCCATAAGCGCTCGGGGGCTACTCATTGCATTTTAACTACATAGTTCTCTTAGAGCCCTATGCCAGATTGGAATCCGCCATAGCGCTCGGGGGCTACAGTTAGCAAAAATTCATATGGCCTCTAAGAGCACCGCTACAAAAAAAATTGCGTAGCGGCGCTCGGGGGCTACAGGATAAAAAATATAAGTAGTTTCTCTAAGAGCACCCTCATGTATTCTCTATGAGAACCCGCCATGGTGCTCAAGGGCTACAGGGAATACATACCTTCTTCATCACTGATGTTTTCTCCACAAACACACTCATACCGGCAGAAAGCTGGCTGCTGGCATCTTCTTGGCTGGTAATCAGCCGGATAATCTCAAGCTGTTTCTGCTTCCAATACAAGCTGCCAAAAGAACTTCCCGTAGGCTTGTCTACCAGTGGACCATGGGACAAATCAAAGGCTTTATCACCTTCTATGACATCCTTAGCCATGGCTTCAGTCGTTGGTTTGGACTCTGGTATTGAACCAAACTGATCACCAGCTTCCTCCATATGGATATCATCACAAATGGGAGATGGAATTGGTGCATCAGGGGTCAGTGGAAAAGTTGCAGGTGAAGCTTTAGCGCGCTTGGGTAGTGGCTCCTTGACACCGGGCTTCTTCCTCCCATGTAAAATAAAGTGTTTAGTAAAGGGATACCAATGCTGAATTGAGCTTCATAACAATAATGATTACCTAGATTTGGGCATGCAAATGGTGGTAGTAGCCTCGGATGGCGTTTCTAGCTCCGCACGGCGTTGAGCTTCGAAACGGCGGGAGTCAAGAGACTTTCCACCAATGCCACGAGCCTTTCCGCTACCACCCCATTTCTTGGTAACATTGGGCAATTCTGCCACCTTCTCTTTGCCCTTGCGGGCTGAATCCTCCACATCTGCCGCCATCTCTTCCTTGTTTCCACTGGAGTGGACTTCTTCCTTGTCATCAGCAAAATCATGAGAAGGAGGCTGGCAGATGTTGGCAGCAAATTCCGTGGGAGCAAGTGACTTCAGCTGAAAGTTAAAAAGCTCAAGATATTAGTACCCACATGCAACAAAGTTATATGTGTTATGGCGGATAATCATCAAACCTTGGGGCAACTGCCATTCTCGAACATGTTCATACCGAACTTGAGGATTTCTTTCCGATGGGACTTCATCAACGAGCGAATGCGCTTCTCGATTACCTTGGGGTCCAGTTTAGCCTCTGAGCATCGCATGCCATCCTTTGCACCAGTATACTCGTGCATCAGGCGATCACGATATTGCAAAGGCTAGATCCGCCGAGATATCCAACAATTGATGGTGTCAATGCCTTTGAGGCCATCTTGGGTAAGCTTGGCGATCCGCCATGCAAGGAGCTTGATGTAAGGGGTGGCCGAGTCATCGTTGACTGGCTTCCATGAATCGAGGGGCTCTACTGCTATGTTCTCAAAGGGACGAAGACCGAGAGATCGAGAAGGGGCTGCCTTATTTGCCATGTAAAACCACGAGCCTCTCCAGCCTATAGCGGAATCTAGTGGAGTAATGAAGGGATAATCTTTGGACCTCCGAGGAAGAAAACAGATTGTTCCGCAGGTCCAAGGAAATCCGCCACCTTGTTCAGTTTCTTCAGCTTCTGCTTGAACTCCGCCATCCTGCTCTTCCTCTTCCGCCATCTCCTCTGCGGTTTGATCTTTGGCATCCTCCTAAGCCTCAGAGGCGATGTCCTCTGGATAGGAATCCGCCATGGGCTGACTGGAGGAAAACGCTGACTGCTGTAGCGGGGAATCCTCCTCTTCAACATCGGTGGGATGACGGGAGGAAGGTGATTCGGGGTCCATGGAGGCAAGCGGTGTGATGGTGAGTACCTCGAGAATCTCTATCGAGGATGATGGCAATGCTAGGGTAAGCTTCTCTGACGAAAGGCTGACCTGCGATGAGGAACTCCGGCCGGTGGCTCGATGGAGATTGCAGAGCTCCTGGGCGGCGCTGTGAAGGAGGGAGTACGAGATGCGAATGGGTCTGAGACTCACCGTCAGGGTATATATAGACATTCGGCCTCGAGATTCATGCCCACCATCTACATCCTCCATCTCAAATTTGCAAACCCTAGATCGATGCCATGTGTCCACGGGTAAAACAGTAATCTTCACCAACAGTGTCTATACCATGAATCTTACCCTAGAAGGAACTATGTGGAGAAATTTACGGCGGATTCTGTGGTAAGATCTAACAGATCCCAGGAATCTCGCCCAATGGAAACTACGTCGCATAATCTGCTATCCATGGCGGATTGGGACTTGAAGATGGGAGGAACGACAAGATCCATCATCCAGATGCGAGAAAAGATAAAAGAGCTATGGCAGATGATCGACTGCAAATAAAATGTAGCAGATGTAAATGGCGATCTTGAAGTTCCCCGGGGGGCTACTGTTGGGGATATACCAAATAGGTATACCTGCGACGTAGTCCTAAACCAGCAAGCTAGGGTGGCCCATAGATGGTGGTATGGCAGATATAGCCTTACCGAGCGGCCTAGTTGCTGGAAAGCCCATGGCGGTTTCTAAGGACACAGGAGCTTATGGCAGATTCCATAGATAGGACCATGATGGTTTGCCATGTAGTATATATCATTGTATAGGACTTAGTCTAGGATTCCATATTGTATCTGCCCTAGAACCACCGTGATGCCCACGCCAGGCGCCATTATAAGCCAGCATGGAGGAGCCCTTGAGGCACGACTTAGCCATAAGTTCAATCGCATAGCGAGAGACTTAGACAACCTCATTGTAACCAAGCACTTGTTGCCATATAGTGAATTACAGTAGCATGTAGGGTCTCGCCACTGTTGCAGGATCTGAAGCTAGGTAAACTCGTGCTACCACCATCTCGGATCGCTCCGCCGTGTTCACCCCCTTCCACAAACCGCCATACACCTACCCCTATGGTAGATCTGTTGACGAAACCACGACAGCGCGTGAGTAACATTTTGAAAATTTCCCCTCTCATCTACGACCCGTACTCGAAACCCCTTCATAATTGGAGATAGTGTCAAAGTACGCTACAACCTCCACATCCACAACAAGGAGAAAGCAACCTTCCAGAATACCCCAAGATAACTCTCCCAACATGAAGGCATGAAGAGAAGAAAAAAAATCAACCATAAAAAACTAGCCACCAATTACCTGAAGTTGCTCTCAGCTACAAAGTAGTATGAACAAGTTGGATCAAAATTGTGGAGCCAAGATAAGAAGAAGCCTTAGTCATCCTAGTTTGTATATACCCATAGTGCCAAGAGAGCTGCTCACAACTCACATAGCCGGAAGACCTAGCGCTTTTTAGGCCAAAGACCTAGTTCCTCAGGAGGCACCCAGTCAGAGGTTCCCGTGACTATGTGCTAAACTAAGCCGATTTGACCGTTCTTAGCTCGATTTGTCAATTAACAGGAAAAACCTATTCGAAGAATGGAAACATGGACACATGTAAATGTAAAAGTTAAATGTATTGATTGGACGATTGTTTGTTTATTTTCAATGGGATGACACCCCTTGCAATATATTAGGCGGTTAGACTTTCCGTGCAAGTCATGGACTATGATTTGTTACAAAGTCAGTATAAACCATGTCAAAATCCTAAACCACATAAGGCGACTCCAGCTTTATTCCTGATTTGTTCTTCAAATAGCATCTGGACTCTTGCAAGTTGCCTTATCACTTCATGTCACAGTCAATGTTTTCATTCACTCTTCATGTCTCAAACCGGGTTACTTTATGGGATTTCTCTGCTAGCTTCGGTTGGCCCACATCAGGCTTTGCTATGGTGCTACATATCTTGGATCCTATTTAGTCTACTCCACACCTTAAGTCGGCCCGCTCAAGCTTCTCCTGAATTAGGCAAAAACTCGATGACTCTGCCCGATCATTAGTCATTTGCACGTTCTTTTGCCTTATTCCTCTACCTACCAAAAATGGGTGATAATAACTCCAACCAAAGTCGTTAAAAACTTGTGATATGTAAAATAATATCGCATACTGAGACTTACGCATGACACCTCCCATGAATATCCCATCCCAAAATTTAACCATAAAAATTGGTACCCACCGTTCGACATGGCATGATGGCCTACCAACATAGGAAACATATAAGAATGCAGGAAGAGGAGGACTACCACCTGGCCCAGCAAGGATCTTGCACCCAATTGTCCATGAAAGAAGACCCTCATTCTATTCTTCCTCGGGCCAAACCAGTGGCCCACAGACATCTTCCAATGGTCCCCATGAGAAGCGGGTCCACCGCGTGGACCATGTGCACCATTAATTTTCTTGTTTAAAAAAATATCCTTCCATATACTTTTTCTTGGATTATGTTATTAAATAAAATATTTTTACATTAATACCATATCTTTTTTTGCATTCATATAGATGATATGCATAAAAATATTTTTAACATCATTAATTAGTACCATCCATGAATAACTCAAACACATTAATTTCTTATGCAGAGAAGATCTCCCTCCATATCTTTTTCCTCAGACTGTAATCCCAAAATAAATGACCCTTTCGGTGACACACATTTTTGTTTGTGTACTTTGAAATCTATATATAGAGAATGCGCTAATAGAAAAGATCACAACTGCTCTAGGTTATTCCGTGATGATGTCGGGACTTAGTTTCATATATCTAGTTCTTTTCACCATTTCAATTTTTCTTTGCAAAAATGAGGCATGTCAACATTGTCACACGACTAAGGTAAGTGAAAACTTTGCTAAAATTTCTTATGGTTGTTACTCTTGTACTGCTCTGTTGCGTGCATAATATTTGTGAAATATTGTTGTACTATAATTTCTAAAATTTTAAATGGATGTATGCATTCACCATGGGGGTAATTATTTGGAAAGTTTACCTTTCTTGTCAGGCATCAACTGGACACGCCTATAGATCAAAAGGTGGTAGCAATGACGTTCTGTACGTGAGTATCACTTTTGTGGCCAATTTATTTTGTAGATGGTTAATTACTTACGTATTTGGTTTAAGTACCTAACATTTTGTGCAGACGCTTTACTAAAATATCTTTGTAAGTTTAACCTTGAAGCATTGCTTGTTTACTTTGAGTCGACAAACGAAGTATCCATTACAAATTAATGAATTAATGTTATACAAAAAAGAGAAATCATGCGTGTAAGTTAATGAGATCTACCGAATGTTTACGGGGAAAATAATTTAGGTACGCTCACATAGATTCTAAAATGGACCATACGATTAAGACATATGGTGATATGGAGTTGTAATTGAACATGACCACGACAGATCCATAGTACAATTTAGAACGCCATGTGGGATCCAACGTAGTTTAACAACAATGTGTATGGAAATAGTTTTATTCATATCTTACATAATGATAATAGTAATTATAGATAGGTAGGAGATCAGAACACGAATTACTGACGCTCTACTATTGTCCACAAAATGTCAATGGTCATGTATATGGACGAGGAAATTGACCATGTTTAAGCCATATGTTAGCATGTTTCTTGTATCCGTATTGTGTCTCTCATTTTTATTACACTGATTTTCTATCATGTACCTTTTCTAATTTATTTGTGAATTCAGTTATACGTATAAAACGGGATATTTTATATGGATTATAATTTCTAATAAAAATGGTACATACCTATTATATAAAGAACATCATTAGATCATCAAGCATTGATTTAGTATACACTATTATCTCACATATATATTTGAATTCTCATGCACATAAATATTTTGTGGAAACAATATCCTTCCCTATTTAATCTTTAATTTTCCATGATAGGGAAAACTAAGTTTATATATATTTTTTGTCACCATTAAAAATCTCCCACCCAAAAAAGAAGAACGTAAGTAATGTCTGATAACTGAGGAGGTAAGTGCAAAAGTTGTTTAAATTGTATCATGTTTCTTACTTTCCTATTGTACCATTGCAAGCAAAATTAAGATGTGTATTCATTCACCACACTTTTGTATGTTCACAAATTCACATAGATTGTATGAGTAAGTGTGATATATTATGTGACTTTATATGGGGCTTGAAGATTGTTTTTAATGAATGGAGGCTTTCATGTAGAGAGGTGTAAAACATGGGTAATAGTTAAGGTTGGTTACCTTGTTGATTTTCAGGCCTTAAACCGACATGCCTATGCATCAGAAGGTGGTAGCGAGGATGTTGAATATGTGAGTTGCACTATTGGAGTCAATTTTTTATTTACGAATTATTTCTCACATGGCTAACATATTATGCATATTTTGAACCAGAAGCCTGCATATTTTTATTATTATCTTGTTCTAAGGTTATGGTTGCAACATTGCTTGTTTACGAGAAGTTCACTGCTAAATTATCCACTAAAACTTCATGAATTTACTATTCCCTACAAGTAAGGAATCATTACCCTCCAGGTTGAGAATACATAAAACAACCACTATTTTCCCCATTCTAATTAGTTGTGGGGCAAAGTTCTACATATAAACAACTGGAAGGGTTTGGTGACAATTGTGTGAAATATCAAATAAATTCATAGACGTTGTAGAAAGATCATTTAATTAGGACCGTTTCCACCACTTATTAACCAGCTTATCTTGAAAAATAGAGCTTTTGTTTCCCAAAAGCAAACTACTCCATGGCTTGTGGGACAAGCGCACCACTACGACGAGAAGCCAGTTGGGTTCCACTAGCTTCGAAGTGTTTCTATGGGTTTTAAGAAAACAAAGATGTGTTTCATTAAAGCACGAATCATTCCTCATACGGATGTTCCTTTTATTGGTAAAGTTGATTAATGTGAGACCATCCCATTCTTTAGTAGTATATAGTTAACTTACTAATAAGGATTTGTGTTATCTCGCCAAACTGAATTCATAATCAACCATATGATTCCCCTCCTAGTTCTAGATGGGTCCTCAAACTAAATAACCCTTTAATTCATAATACCTTGCACTTCCACATAATAATAGCATATCACACCTCCGTTTGATACCCTATTTGTTAATTGGTATCACCTAAGTTAACACTTCTTTCTTGCTTTTATTTATTCCTTGAAGACAATATGAAAAGTAGGGAGCTTGTATATAGTTTACTGAATACATTAAAACAAGCAATAAATATTATAATAACTGTTGTCGGCCTATAAACTTGTACTATTTGCAATGCATACAAGCCTAATGGTTATTCTACCATTCTTCAGTTTGCAGCACATGCATCATTTCCAGGAAAGCCCTATGATGTGTATTATGGATTTGTTGCAACCATCGATGTGTATGGTTACAATATAAGTCGGGGCCAAATCAGTGCATCTACGGTTTGGGTTGCTAATGTTGGAAATTGGTCAAAAGAAAGATACAACTCAATTCGCGTTGGCTGGATGGTAACTAATTCTTTCAATTTATGCAAAATGTTTTCTCGCGCCCAATTTTTTAGTCAATATGTCTCAACATCCCATAAATGCCTCTATAGACCCGACCTGATACTTTATTTAGACTCTACTATGGGTAGTTCCTTTTAGATTTCCAAGAACCATGAACTTCTATGTCATAACCATAAATTCCATTATAACTTTCATAGACCTGACCTAATACTTTATTTAGACTCTACTATGGGTAGTTCCTTTCCGCTTCGCAAGAACCATGAACTTCTATGTTATAACCATAAATTTCATTATAATTTTTATAGTAACTTTATTGTATTACCTTGCTCCTACACATATTCCTCTTTATTTTGCTATCTTACTATCCTATGTTCCTCCAAATATATATTTTACAGTCACATGGGCCCTCGGTACTATCCAATAGATTAACCAACAATGTTGCTGCGGCCTCTTTGTGGATCCTACTTTTCATTGACTGCATGGTTGATGTCCACATGTTGACGTTCTCAAGACAGAGGCATGCACATGGTTATTCCTAACTACCAAGACTAAAGGGCATCTTAAGGTTCTTAGAAATTCGATCAGCGTGCGCCACCGTGAGGGTCGGTCTGTGAGGCCCTTGATAGATATTGCCCCATAAAGCTACACCATTCCATCACAAATACATGCACCAAGATGTCCAAGGTCATCACTTTCACCTGTGATGGCCATGACAATCACATGTCTTGAGTAGTCCTCTTCTACTAAAATGTTTGTAATCACAAAATTATGACTTAATGACATGTAAACCAATGGATTTTTTCTAACATATTCCCCATAGTATTCACATGGAGCATCTATATTTAGTTCTAGAGTTAGGACATGATTTTTTTACTTGCTAACATTGGTGTTGTAGGTTTCTCCCGATATATATGGTGATTCACATACACACTTCTACACTCATTGGACAGTAAGTCTTCATATTACTCTAGTACTAACTCTATAGTCTTTATTTGATGATATTAAAAATTTATTCTTCTAAACAGCAAGATGGATATGGGAAGAGCGGGTGCTATGACATGGAATGCCCTGGTTTTCAAAAACTTGAGGGATCAAAAATAACTCCAGGTGATATTATAAATAGTGCTTCAACTACTGGTGGCTCTGGTCACACTATTACACTTAGTGTGTTTAAGGTATGGAACTTTATCCAATTATATCAATATATTGATTATTAAATGTGAGAAATTACAATTTAGTTGCCGCATGAACTTTAAATTTTATATACATCTTAATTTTCTAGATGACAATAGTGCTTCAGAAGAAAAATAAAATTGATCCCGTAAGGTATTAAATAACGTGGTACAAATCCTGATGGGGTTCAATTAGAAGTTTGCGCAAAAAAGTAATGAAACAGGTGGATATATACAGTTGATTTCGTAAGCAAAGTAGTACAATAAAATTAAAGCACCAAAAGACAATGGATTTATTTTGCTGAGATTTTGTATTTTTCACATAAACATTCTGACGTATAATATGGACCGCCCCATGAATAGAGCTATTACTTGAACCCAACATAGTTCTACGAGCTCAGTTAAAAGATAGCAACCAGTCACACCGTAGACAAAATTAGGAAAAACAATTGAAAATCAGGAATAAGATACCATGTTTCTGCTTAGTGTTTTAGAAGTTTTTCTTAGACAACGAATGTACTTTTGAATTTTTGCATCATCCAATGAATATACCTGGTATTAATTATTCCAATAGCTTATGTACACTAACATAAATATTTTTAAAAATGAATGCAATCATATTATTAACACACACCCAACATACGCTGGCTAAGGTTTGCGTTGCCACCACATCGGGTGGAAACCTTAGGTTGTGCTAACCTATGTTAGCTAGTTTTGATTTTTCATGGGCATAATGTTTGGAAGCCATTCTAGTAGTTGTGTAACCATGGGTGTTGTATGCATATATCCACATGTTTCCATTTATTGTCGTAAAATTATTGCATGATCATTGCAACAATAGAGTTTTTGCTGTTTTATCTCTCCATTTTATTAGATCAATGAATTACTTTTGTAGAATACCTTAGTACAAGTACTTGTGTCAACACTCAAGTACATTCTTAGAGGTAACTTTAATTGGGGACCCTTGAAAAAGGCTAATTGATGGACATCATTACTTGAAAGCATGAGGTGTTTGTGTTTCTTCCACGTGCGCACACAATATTTTTGAAATGAAAAAATCATAACAATCCATCTACTAAGAATGCTACCCATGCATGTGTAATTTCCATAAAACAGGAAATATGTTTTGTTGCTTGAATATGATAAAACCTATCTGTTTCAGACTTCATTGATCCCTCATTCTTCACACATGCTTGAAATTGCATCGAATTTTCCAGCACTTCATTATTCATTTTTTTTGTAATGATAGGAGAAGTCCAGTGGAAATTGGTGGTTGTATTGCGGCATGAATGGTGAAACTCCAACGGCGGTGGGGTACTATCCTGCCAACTTATTTACAACATTAGCCGCAAACGCGAATTCCATTGCTTTTGGTGGAGAATCACGTGCCACAAGAAGTCTTCCAACTCCTCCAATGGGCAGTGGATCACTTCCGTCAGAAAAAGCTGCTTTCATATCCAACCTCCAGTTCGTTGATCGGGATGGTCAAGCCACTCTTATTCAATCAGACTTGCAAATTCTTGCAGATCACCCGAAATGTTATTATGTTTCACCAATAATAAGTTCAAAGTTTTCCTTTGGTGGCCCAGCAGGCTGCTTTTAGCTATAGGGCTAAGCCATAATAAGTTTGTTATGGGATGACAAATCTAATAAAACTTTTATGTGTGGTTGAGCTTGTTTGTAACATTTTTTTTTTGAGAACGCGCAGGAGATCTGCGTGCCTTTATATTAAGCTCGAAAAGGAGGGAGAAGTTTGTTACATGCCCGGAGGCTCCACCCACGCTGCACCCCTCTACGTTACATCTCTAACATACCCACGACATCTACAACTCAACCACAACGTCCACTCCTCGAGGAGGGTCCTGACAACCATCGCTGCGGGGGATGGCGTGCCATCAAACACTCTGGCATTACGCTCAATCCAAAGCGATCGCAAGGTGAGCATGATCAGCGAGTTAGCAATTCTACTATCTCGCCGGGAGAGTGCTTGGACTGCATTCGGCCACCACTGCAACAGGGTACTCTGCGGTGAAGGAGGGAGCACACCTAGCTGCAGGCGATGGCAGACAACAGTCCACACAACAATGGCGAAAGGACACAGCAACGAAAGGTGATCCAGCGTTTCACCGGCCACATTGCATAGAGTGCAGATCGGGTGGCCGGAAGCGCGCGTCTAGCCAGACGATCCGCCGTCCAGCACCGGTTCCGGAGGGCCAGCCACGCGTGGAATTTGAACTTGAACGGCGCGAATGCGTTCCAGACCTGCGTGGCCCCGGGCAGCGCGGTGCGCCCGAAGAAGAAGGCCCTGTGCGCCATGCGAGAGGAGAACTTGCCGTTTGGAGTCCACTTCCAGGTCACCGTGTCCGAGCCCACGCCTAGGTGCACGCTCTGCAGCTCGTTCCAGAGCCTCAAGTACTGCACGACGGCATTGATGGATAGCTCACCGACGATGTCCTGCACCCACGCTGCGCCTAGCAAACCTTGCCGGACCGAGCGAGAACTCCGAGCAGCCGGTCTGACGAGCCTAAGCTGGTCTGGTGCAATGGCGTCCACCGGCTGTCCATGAATCCACGGGTCTTCCCAGAACAAGGTTAGCGCTCCATCTCCCAGGGCAATGTTGATTGACGCGTGGAAAATTGCGGTGGCGTCCGGGATCACCTTGAGTCCTAACCCTGCCCAGGGCTTTGTCGCGTCCACCTTCTGAAACCAAAGCCAGCGTGCACGCAAGGCCGTGTTCAGCTTCCGGAGATCGTGGAAACCCAGCCCACCAAGATACTTAGGCTGGCAGATTTTGTCCCAGGCCACCAGGCAGCAACCACCTCGGGCGTCCGGCTTGCCAGCCCAAAGGAATCCACGCCGTAGACGATCGACCGCCTTGATGAACCAAGGGTCGACATCCAATGCCATCAGATGATAGATGACAGAGGCTGTCTTCACAGCCTGCACAAACGCCACGCGCCCATCTTTCATCAACAGCTTGGCCTTCCAGAACGCAAGTTTCCTCGCGAGCTTGTCCAGGACGCACTGCAAGTCCTCTTTGCGCAGTTTTTTGAGCAAGAGGGGCAGGCCAAGATAGGTACAGGGGAGCTCTCGGATGGGGCAGTCAATGGCGGAGGAGACGGCATCCACTGCTTCCTGCGAACAGCAAATCAGGGCTGCTATGCTCTTCAGGAAGTTGACGTGCAGGCCCGCGGCTTGCCCGAAGCAATCCAACACGCCCTTGATCGCTTGCAGCTCCAGCGAGCTGGGTCTCGCGAACACGATGACGTCGTCGGCGTACAGGGAAACACGGTGCTGTATGCCAGCAGGCAGCTGCGGAAGCACGCCCGCGGCCTCGGCCGCGCGGAACATGGCCGCGACAACGTCCATAACCAGCACAAAGAGCAACGGGGATAGCGGGTCGCCCTGCCATAGGCCTCGACCGTGCCGGAACGCCGCCCCTGCCGAGCCATTGATGAGCACCTTAGTGCTAGCCGTGCGCAGCAGCATCGCGATCCACCTCAACCAGCGCGGCCCAAAACCCCGCTGTCGCAGCACACTGAGCAAGAACGGCCACGAAACACTGTCGAACGCGCGCGCGACGTCAAGTTTCAGGAGTAGCGCAGGCAGTCTCAGGCGGTGCAACGAGACCACGGACTGGCGCACCAACACGAAGTTGTCATGGATGCACCGGCCACGGATAAACGCGCTCTGATTGCCGCTCACCAGCTCCGGCATTCTCGGCGAGAGGCGGATGGCCAGAAGCTTGGCCACCAGCTTGGCGAAGGAGTGGATGAGACTGATCAGACGGAACTCCTTCAGGTCCACCGCACCCTCCTTTTTGGGCAGGAGAGTGATGAAAGCGCCGTTAAGGCGGCCGAACTGCTGGTCACGGCCGCAAAACACAGCTTGCACGGCGACGAGGACGTCCCCCTTCACTGTCTCCCAGCAGAACCGGAAAAACTCCCAGGTGAAGCCATCGGGCCCAGGGGACTTGTTGCTGGGCATGGCCCGGACCGCAGCCCACACCTCGTCTCGGAGAACCCCGTTTCCAGACCACTGAGATCTAAGCTTGGGAGCCCCATGGCGCTGAGCGACAGATCGTGCTCGCGTGGCATCGCATGTCCCAGGAGCCTGGCAAAGAACTACGTGGCTAGCTCCTCTTTGTCCCCCTGCTCCTCAGCAGAAGCGTCCCCGTCGTTGAGGCGAATTATATGGTTCCTCCGCTGCCTCGTTGATGTGCAAATGCGGAAGAATTGCATGGACGCATCACCGTCACGCAAAGCCGCGACGCGGGCGTGCTGCCGAGCGATCGTTCTCTCCAGCGAGGCCAATCCAAGCAAGCGCAGCTTCAAGCTTCGCCGAAGCCCGGACTCCGCGCTGGACAGCGGCCGACGATCCTGAGCCGCTTCGAGGCGGAAGATAATCTCGTTGGCAATCAGGATTTGATCCCTGATGTTGCCCACGCACTTGGAGCTCCACCGTTGTAGATCGCGCGACAGTTTTTGCAACTTGAAGTCAAGCCGCCGCAACGGATCCGCCGGAGCGCCCGCGGACTCCTAGGATTCGGCAACAACATCCGCAAAACCCTCCAACTTGACCCAAAACCTCTTAAAACGGAAGCGGCATTTCATGTGGATCTGCACCGACGTCGACATTAGGATTGGGCAGTGATCCGAGAGCGAGGAGGAAAGGGCTGTAAGGGTGGCGTCGGGGCAGAGGTCCGCCCACTCCACGGAGCAGAACCACCTGTCGAGCTGAACCAAGGTGGGGTGCTCGCGCTCGTTGCTCCACGTGTAAAGATGGCCAAGGAGGCAAGCCTCCTTGAGCTCTAGCTCGTTGATGACAGCTCTGAACCTAGCCATAGCGCGGCGGTTCAGGTTCGCGTTGTTCTTCTCTCTAGCATCAGCGATCATGTTGAAATCCCCAGCGACAGACCAAGGACCCACTAGCGCTAAACGCAACATGCGCAGCTCATCAAGGAACGCAGGCTTTAGGGCCTCAGCGGTTGGGCCATATACGGTTGTTAGCCACCACGCCACGCCGCCCTCCATCTCGATCTGGACGGAAACAGAGAACACATCCACCCTAGTCGCTAGGACGCGGATGTCCAGCGAACACCATGCCAGGACGATGCCACCAGCCGTTCCAACGGCAGGTAGGGAGACGAACTGATCATAGCGCGCGCCAAAGGACTCAGCCACAATGTACGGGGAAACAGAGTCTAGCTTAGATTCGGACGCACATACAATCGACGGCGCGGCCTCGACTACCGCTGCACGCACAACAGAGCGGCGGCTAGGGTTATTCAGGCCACGCACGTTCCACACCATTATTTTGCGGTTCTGTACTTCCATCAATGAATGCCTACCAGACCACCGCAAGGACGCAAACCCTATGCGTCGCCATCGTCCACAAGGGCGTCGCCCAATCCAACCTCAGGCGCCGGCACACACCGTAGGCCAAAGAGGGAGGAGATGGCCTCGATCTGCTCAGGCCCTAACGGTGAAGCAAAGATTGCCTCGTACTCCTTGAGCTGAGAGTCCGTGAGCCGGTCTTCCTCGTTGCAGATGCCCAGCTTGTGCATGAGGATCCGCTGCGCGCGCTTCACGACCAAAGACGCCAGACCCTTTCCTCTTGCCGCAATGCGTCTGCTCCGACGAGTCGCCGGCTTGGACACAGAGAAGAGGCGGCGTTGTACCACCACTGGATTCGAGAGAGATAGTAGCGGATCGTCGAGACGTTGCCGGAACTGCTGAAGGAGCGCAGACAGCTCGGCCGCCGCAACAGCTGCGTCTTGCTCTGGGTTAGGCACAGCAACGTTGTCCTGGCCATCAGGCCCAGGCTCAGGCACCTCGTCCCCTGCCACAGCCTCACCAGCATCGTGAGAAGCAACGGTCACGAGCGCATGCACCGGGGTGGAGAATTGGATAATTGGTGCACAAATTTAAAGTATTGGAAAAAATTACTATTTGTAACATTTAAAGTATTGGAAAAAACAAGTATGTGCTTTATTGGATAATTGGTGCACAAATTTGAATTATCAGCCACGAGTTGTAATTTGAACAATCTCCTCTTCATTTTTTAATAGTTTCCAAGGTTCTAGTCAAACCCAACGAACCATAATACCATGACCCCAATGAAATAGATTTGTGGGAAAAGCAAGACACGAGCATATATATCTTGTCATACACGGTCTACACGATATGGTCTTCTCCAAGAATTCTTTTGCCCCATTTATCATAACAAATTTCCATAAAATGATACCACATAAAAGAGTCGTCAAGTAAATGTTCACCAACAAAGTCCGATAACCCATCACACTAGCCATGGGAGAACCCAACAACTTCTTCTCGTGTTCCCTGCCCCTCTCTTGCATGGTCCCTCCGTTCGGAAATATAAGATGTTTTAGCTTTGTGAAGTGAGTGTATCTAGACATCTTTTAGTGTATAGATTCAAGCGAATCTATACACTAAAAGATGTCTAGATACACTCACTTCACAAAGCTAAAACATCTTATATTTCTAAACGGAGGGAGTATATAGTAATTTGTCATTCCGTGCCACTGATTCTAGCCATGGACGGTCGGAAAACCGAGGGGGATCAAGACGCGCCGTTGCTGGATCCGCCTCTCGCATGTCGGTTAACTAGCGGAGTCGCCGTCCAGCCAACCTAGTCCGCATTTACTGTTGTGGATATACCAAATGGGTATACCAGTGAAGCAGTCTCATACAGGCAAACCCGGATGGCCCATAGATGGTGGTCAGGCCTATGGCCTAACCGGGCAGCCTAGTTGCTGGTGGCATGGCGGATTGCTAAAGGCTGCCATGCCATAGCGGATTCAAGGCTGCCATGCCATGGCGGATTCCCGGATAGTAGGAGCTCATGGCGGATTCAAAGTTGCCATGCCATGGCGGATTCCCGGACAGCAGGAGCTCATGGCGGATTCCTCAAGACATGCCTATGGCAGATTTGCCATGAAGTACAAGATATTGTATAGGACTTAGTCTAGAACTCTTTATAGTATCTGCCCCGGAACCGCCGTGACGCCCATGTCAGGCGCCTTTATAAGCCGGCGTGGAGGAGCCCTTGAGGCTAACAGAAGACATAGAAGATCGCATAGTGACAAGGGTATAGATGATAGATCCCGTCAGTTGAGTACCCCTGAGGCCCGTTAGACTAGGCCCAATTGTAGTACTAGTCGAAATACGAGTTCATGTCGTATGTCGATATTGTAATCTGTATCGGATCCCACCCGATCCTCGAGACCTGGTCACCTATATATAGGGGCTAGGAGTGAACGGTGTGGGACAGATTGAAAGCAAGCCAGGTTTTACACCCACGTTTACTTTCATAGCCACCTTGTTTGACCGAATTTATCTTCGAGTTCATCCGACGCCCTATCTCCCCGATCCTAAGTCCTTCATCTAGTACATTTGTCGAGTTTAACCCTCATCAATTGCCGCCGACCGTGGGGACTTTGGGCGTTGGAATCATGAATTCGACTGCTTTTCCGCATTTAGCCAATAGCAATCCAGAAGTCGACGAAAACAAAAAGATGGAGTTGACATTCGGAAGTCTGAGTTTCTATGTTGGACCTTCGGGTTCAACTTGTCTTTCGGGTCCCGCGAAATCGGGTCCGTTGACAAATAAAACCGAAATAATGGCCAAATCCGGATCATCTGTAGGCTCCTCTAGCGAGGCAAACTCGCCAGTCAGCTTAGCAGCAACAGAAAATCTACAGGAAAAATTCGAGGAACCCGACAAAACTGGGCAAAAGACCATCATGGAAGCAGCAATGGACAAACCAAGGGACTTCGCCAGTGGAAGCAGCGGCGTCTCCAGAAGCATACACCAATTATGCGTCATCATTACTGAAGCAACAGAAGAAGAAAACAATCACGCAGGCAATGAGTAGGTCGACATGCAAGTCGACAAAATAAGGAGCAATGACAAGAAAGAGAAGGAGAAAGTGCATGTTTCCGCCGGAGAGTGGAGAATGATCATGACAGCTATCAACCACGGGACTGATGTACCCGCAGATTTAAGAAGAGAAGTTTTAATGGGATACCAATACGCGCTACACCAGCGCAGAAAGAAGTTAAGGCAGGAAAGAGATATGATTATGAGAAGCCCAGATTACAACAGCACACCGAGTGAAGGATATTGGAGTGAATATAGCAACTCATCAGAGACCAGCATGGAGAGGCACAAAGACCCGAAGCACAACAGAAGGACAACAGCACGCTATATGAAAAGCCCAAGCGCGAACCAACCAGAGGGGGAAGAAGAATTCGTGCAAGAAACACCAGAAGCAGCATTGGTAGCAGCACAGGCATACCTACTAACCACGCAACCAAAACCTGGAGACCCGCGAGAACATATGCATCAAGTCGCGATACAAAGCCTCGGGTTAGTAGAAGACAAGCTAAGGGGAAATATTTCAGAGAAAAAGTCGACTCACCGCAGTGAAAGGCAAAAAGAAGCCTTGCTTCCGAGTTTCATTCTGGTAAACTTAAGCTGGAAAATATAAATGGGTCTTATATTACCCTTGTCCCTAAGAAGCCTGTGCCTGAAGGAGTGAATGATTATCGGCCAATTTCCCTCACTAATGTGTGTCTCAAGTTCTTGACAAAGCTTGCAGCTAATCGTTTACAGGACAAAATTTTGTCTTGTATTCATAAAAACCAATATGGGTTTCTAAGGGGGAGATCAATTCAAGACTGCCTGGCCTGGTCCTTTGAGTACTTGTATCTTTGTCAGGCTTCCAAAAAACCAATTGTTATCCTGAAGTTGGATTTCGCTAAGGCTTTTGATACAGTTGAACATGAAGCTCTTTTGGAGGTTATGAAATATAAAGGTTTTCCTAAAAAGTGGTTGGAATGGGCTGATGCAATTTTGTCTTCTGGAACTTCCTCAATTGTTTTGAATGGTATTCCTGGCAAACAATTCAAGTGTAAAAGAGGGGTTCGACAAGGAGATCCTCTATCCCCCTTGTATTACTTATTTGGATCTGATCTTCTTCAATCTGCAGTTAATGATTTACTGCATCAGGGCTTAATTTCTAGGCCAATTGATACTCATGATCCGGATTTTCCTATTGTTCAGTACGCAGACGACACTCTTCTCATTATGCCTGCTGACAAGGCTCAACTTGAGGTTTTGAAGGAGGTGCTCAATAAGTTCTCTTGTTCTACTGGACTCCAGATAAATTATGGTAAATCCAATATGGTTCCAATCAATGTGCCTGATGATTTAGCTACTCAGCTTGCTAATGATTTTGGGTGTCAAATTGGTGTTATGCCCTTCACTTATCTTGGTCTCCCTCTGGGCACTACCAAGCCTAGGATCATTGATGTTATGCCTCTTGCTTGTAGACTTGAGAGGCGGCTGGCTTGCAGCTCAAGCTTCCTCTCCCAAGGGGCTAGATTACAACTGATCAACTCTGCTCTTGCTTCTATGCCTCTGCATTTCCTTTGCTCTCTCAAGCTCCAAGAGGGTTTTACTGCTCAGCTGGATAGGATTTTGAGGCAGTGTCTTTGGAGAGACAAATTGGATGAGCATAAACCCTCTCTGGCTGCATGGGATATGATTTGTCGTCCAAAGCAGTGTGGTGGTCTTGGTGTGGTCAACTTTCAAAAACAGAATGTGGCTCTTCTTCTGAAGTTTTTGGACAAGTTCTATAATCATAGAGATATTCCTTGGGTCACTTTGATTTGGGAAGCTCATTATTCAGATAAAATTCCACACGCTGAGAAGTTGTGTGGATCTTTTTGGTGGCGTGATGTCGTTCGACTGGTGGATAACTTTAGAGGGGTGGCAGCGGTTAAACATGGTAAAGGGGATACTTTCCTGTTCTGGTCTGATAACTGGGTGCTTGCTGGTGATTCCAGACCTATGAAAACCAGATTCCCAAAGCTTTTCTCCTATGCTTTGGATGAGAATATTGCAGCCTCTTACGTTTATGGTGCTGAGAATTTAACTTCGCTGTTTCACTTGCCCCTGTCTAGACCTGCTTTTGTGGAGCTTGGTAATCTGCAAGACTTGCTGCGTGAAAATCCTTTGTCAGGTGATAATAATGTTTGGGGTTACTGTTGGGGAGATAGTTATACCTCTGCCAAATTCTACAAGCAAATTCACTCCCATATCTTGGTGCCAAAGGTTTTTCATTGGCTCTGGAAATCTTGTTGTGTGATGAAATCCAAGACTTTTGCCTGGCTTCTGTTGCAAGATCGTTTGAACACTTGTGATATGATTCAACGAAGGCAATGGAAGGTTCTTGATAGCTCTCACTGTGTACTATGCCCTCTCAAGATTCATGAGGACAGAGTTCATTTATTCTTTGAGTGCAATTTCAGTAACAGAATTTGGAACTACTTGCAAATTCGATGGGCTGGCAATGGATCTCTGGATCTACAGCACGTTGTCTCTGAGGCTAGAAGAAGCTTTGGCCACCCTTTCTTCATGGAGGTTTTAATCTTGGCTTGTTGGAATATTTGGATCATCAGGAATGGGGTGATCTTCAATGGAGAGAGGCCTACCTTTGCAAGGTGGAAGGCCAGATTTATTCATGACATTTCCCTTCTGCAATACAGAATAAAGGATAAATTTCGAGACTCTCTTCTGACTTGGATCTCCTCATTGCCCTAGAGGTTTTCCATTGTAAATTTTGGGTTGTACATAGTTTTTGGTAGTCCTAGCTTTGGGTTTTTTTGGTCATCCCTCCTGACCCTTCTGTCTTTTGTGTACTTCCTAATCTTTGTATCCCTTTGAACTCTCTAACTATAAATTGAAAAATGATCTTGCTGTGGGGCTTTTGCCTCACAGTCTCCCTGGTCAAAAAAAGGCAAAAAGAAGAGGTCAAGCGCAAATCTTCGCGGAACAAAACTAGCAAGTCTTCAGAAGACGAGAAACGCCAAAAGAGGAAGGAGGATGCAAGGAGCATAATAGCACAAGCAAGGGTAAACAACTCACGTTATGCATGGAGGGAAGAAAACTATGAAGACAATGAAAAAGAGATGGGCGCGCTACGCTTTACCCGCAGGGTTCGCAAAACGTGAGTACCTAAAGGATTTAAGTTGCCGCATGATCAAGAAAAGTATGATGGATCACAAGAACCAACACTATGGTTGTCAGACTACCTACAAGCAGTACAAATACTAGGGGGAACAAGAGCAACGGCAATGCAAAGTTTGCAGTTACACCTCACCGGCGCAGCGCGGTCCTAGTTAAATACTTTACCCAACGATTCCATTGGAAGTTGGGGGGAACTAGAGAGTCAATTCGCAAGAAATTTTCGCTCAACACACAAGCGACCATCGTCATTGAAAGAAGTTATATCGTGCATACAGAAAAGAGACGAAACTCTGCGCTCTTATATACAACACTGGAGTGTCATTAAAAACTCTGCAGAGGACGTCTCCGATGAAAGAGCAATAGACGTCTTTTCAGCCGGACTTCGTCGCTCAGATCTCGTTGAAGAGATAGGGAGAATAAAGCCAAGAACAGTTTCAGAACTAATGGAGATAGCCAACAGATTCGCCGACGGAGAAGACGCGTATAACAATAAAAGGGGACGCTCACCGAAAGTCGATAAATCAAGCAGGCAAAGGCGACGATACCGCAATGGCGACAACCACGGAAGGCGAAATCAGATAGCCACGGGATACGACGGAAGGAACGAGGAAGGCTATGAAAGCAAAGAGTTTCAAGCAAGAGATAACAGGGGAAAGGAGAAACCAAGGTACTCGGGTCCCTCAGCAGAAGATATGCTATATGGTCCTTGTCGCATCCATTATGCGTACCTGGACGGGAAAAGAGTCTCCAACCACCAGATGAAGGATTGCAGAACCTTCCTATGGTTGCAAAACGCCATGGATTCAAGCCAAGGAACACGACAGGGAGGAAAAAGAACGAGTCAAGGATATCAAATGCAGCGACTCGCAAAGCAACTGGAGTCAAAGGTATATATATCAGCAATGATTCAACAAGTACCAAAGTCAAAGAAAGAAAGGAAGAGCATATCTAGACAGGTCAACCTGGCAATATTATCACCACCAGCTACCACAGAGTACTTGCAGTGGTCCGATCAACCCGTCAGATTTAGAAGAGCAGACCACCCGAGGAAAGTTCCCAGGCCAGGGCACGCTCCAATGGTACTAAAGGCGCAAATAGGGGGATACGACATCGGGAGAGTATTCATGGATGCAGGAAGCGGCATAAACTTAATATACGCAAGAACTCTGAGGGCAATGTGCATCTCATTGGATAGTCTAAAGCCAACAAACTGTTCTTTCCATGGGATAGTACCGAGGAGTGCAAATTACCCTCTCGGGAAAATAGAGCTCGACGTTTGCTTTGGCAATAGTAGCAATTATCGCAAAGAGAAACTAAAGTTCGAAGTCATGGATTGGCCTTCACAATATCACGCAATCCTGGGGCATCCAGCATTTGCAAAGTTCATGGCAGTACCTCACTACGCATATCTCACGCTAAAAATTCCAGGGCCTAGAGGAACAATCACAGTTCAAGGCAGCTTCGAAGTATCTAACACTTGCGACAAGGAATTCAACAGGTTGGCGCAAACCTTCGGCATGACAACAAAATACGCAAGGCTGAAAGGTGAAACCGACCACAATATACTACCCGACGTCAGGCGATCCCTGCCAGACCAGGCTTTCGATGCAACTCAAGACTCGAAGAAAATCCAGGTCCACCCTACGGACCCGAACAAGACTACATCTATAGCAGTAAACCTGGATCCCGCATAGGAAAGCGCGCTCATCGAGTTCCTCCGTGAGTGCTGGGAAATCTTTGCCTGGTGTCCTTCAGACATGCCAGGGGTTCCCAGGCAACTCGTTGAGCACGCACTAAACGTCGATCCCAAAGCAAAGCCAGTCAAGCAACCATTGAGAAGATTTGATGAACCCAAAAGAAAAGCAATAGCGTCGGAACTACATAGGCTAGAAAACGCAGGGTTCATCCGAGAAATCAAATCGTCGACTTGGGTATCTAATCTAGTTATAGTCCCCAAGAAAAATACGGATGTGCAAAGAGTGTGTGTCGACTATACGTCTCTCAACAAGCACTGCCCAAAGGATCCCTTCCCTCTACCTCGCATTGATCAGATAATTGACTCAACAGCGGGGTGTGCAAGGCTTTCCTTCCTGGACGCATATTCTGGCTACAATTAGATCAAGCTGAAGAAAGAAAATGACAAAAAACAGCTTTCATAACACCCTATGGCGTGTTTTGCTACCAAGTCATGCCTTTTGGCCTAAAAAATGCAGGGGCAACCTATCAAAGGATGATGCAAAATTGCCTTGAAAGTCAAATAAGACGAAACATTCAAGTCTACATCGACGACGTGGTTATCACCACATAAAAAGAAGAGTCACTAATCAGTGATTTAGCAGAAACATTCGACAACCTAAATAGGTACAAGCTCAAGCTCAACCCGACAAAATGCTCTTTTGGGGTATCCGCAGGGCAACTCCTGGGGTTCCTGGTATCCGCAAGAGGAATAGAGGCAAATCTAGAGAAGATCCAAGCAATACTAACGATGGGCAAACCAACAAACTGCACAATATACAGAAGCTCGCAGGACGCGTCGTGGCTCTAAGTCGATTTGTGGCACGGCTAGGGGAAAAAGCACTTCCCTTCTATGCACTGATGAAAAAATCAGACGATAAATTCGAGTGGACAGAAGAAGCAGACATAGCCTTTGCACAACTGAAAAAAGTGCTTTCCACACCGCCGGTGTTGGTCGCACCAAAGGAAAAAGAGCCATTGTTACTCTATATTGCAGCAACACATCAGGTAGTGAGCACAGTATTAGTAGTCGAAAGAAGTGAAGAAGGGAAAACCCATGGAGTTCAGCGGCCAATATATTTCGTCAGCGAGGTACTATCTCCAACAAAGCAAAGGTACCCGCACTACCAGAAACTTGCATACAGTGTATTCACAATAGCACGAAAACTACGGCAATATTTTTGCGGTACACCCAATTATAGTGGTCAACGAAGCACCACTATCCAATATATTGAATAACCCTTCAGCAACAAGGCGTGTCTCCTTATGGGGAGTTGAGTTATCGTCCCTGGACATCACGTACGAAAAGCGAAAGGCGATCAAATCACAAGTTTTACCAGACTTTACAGCAGAGTGGCTGGAGTTACAAAACACAGGACCACCAGATCTATCGAGTGTATGGACAATGTACTTCGATGGATCAAAAAGGGTCCAAGGCGCAGGAGCAGGAGTGGTCCTGATATCACCAAAAGGCGACAAGTTGAAATATGTGTTAAGGATGAGTTTTCCCCAAGCCTCCAATAACGAAGCCGAATACGAGGCGCTACTCCATGGGATGAAAATGGCCAAAGCATGCGGAGCAACTCGGCTGAAAATATTTGGAGACTCGAACCTCGTCGTCCAACAAGTGATGAACACGTGCGATGCCATCAATGACAATATGACAGCTTATAGAAACTTATACTATTATCTAGAGGGAACATTCGACGGATGCAAAGTTTCGCACGTTAGCAGAGCCAGTAATGAGGAAGCCGACAATCTAGCAAATATCAGGTCCCAATGCTTACCCGTACCGCAAGGAGTCTTTTGGGAAGAAATTGTAGAAAGATCAATAAAGAATAACAAAACTTCGACTACAGAAGAACAAGGCCAGCACCAAACAATAGGCTTGGGGGCTAACAAGAAAGGGACAGCGGAACCCGAAGAAGTGATGATGATCGAGGAAACATGGATGCAACCATACTTAGCTTACATGGTAAACAAAACACTACCCGAAGATACAGTATAAGCGAAAAGGATAATATGACGATCCAAGGCTTTCGTCATGCTGCAAGGAAAATTATACAAAAGAAGTATAACAGGCGTCTTACAACGATGCGTCACCCCTCAAGAAGGGCAAGAAATCTTAAGAGACATCCACACAGGAGTATGTGGACATCACGCTAGCAGCAGATCCATTGCAGCCAAAGCTTTTCGTGCAGGATTTTACTGGCTAACAGGCATTGAAGACGCAAAAGACATAGTAAAGAAGTGTGAGGCTTGTCAACGTTTCGTATCTCGACCACACGCGCCAGCAGTATAACTGCAACCAATACCATTATCTTGGCCCTTCGCACAATGGGGTCTCGACATGGTAGGGAAGCTACATAAATCCTGGCCAGGAGGGCATGTTTATATGCTGGTAGCAGTCGACAAATTCACCAAGTGGGTAGAAGCAGCCCCAGTGACAACCCAAGATTCTACAGCCGCGATTAACTTCATCAAGTCCATAGTTTTTCGCTTCAGAGTATCGCACAACATAATCACAGATAATGGGACAAACTTCACATCGAAAGAGTTCAAGAATTACTGTGAAAGTCTGGGAATTAAATTAAAATTTGCATCTATAGCGCATCCAAAGTCAAATGGGCAAGTCGAGAAAGCCAATGGCTTAATATGCAATGGGATAAAGAAAAGGCTGCTAGCACCCCTCGAAAAAGCCAAGCACGGTTGGGTAGATGAGCTACCCCCCGTACTCTGGAGTCTTCGAACTACACCGAATGCAGCTCCTCAAGAGACGCCTTTCTTCCTAGTCCATGGCGCAGAAGCCGTTCTTCCACTTGAGATCACCCATGAAGCTCCAAGAATAATAGCATATGATGAGACAACTTCCACAGAGGTGCTTCAAGATGATGTTGATGCACTCGACGAAGCAAGAGACGTAGCACTAGCTAGGGCTACTCAATATCATCAAAATCTACGAAACTGCCACAGTAGTCGAGTTCGCCCACGATTTTTCGTGGTGGGAGATCTAGTTCTACGACTCAAGCAAGATGGTCATGGAAAACTTGAGTCCCCATGGATGGGTGATGCGTGGTAAATAACCATCCCGTTGGGAACCCCAAGGGGAAGGTGTGATGAATATAGCAGCAAATTTTCCCTCAGTTAAGAAACCAAGGTATGTCGATCAGGAGAGGAGCAAACAAACAACTGAAGGTGATGCTGACTGGCCTAATAACACTCCAACAAGGGCGCTGTTTCACGATAAAACGAGTTAGCGCATCTTCAGCTAGTAGCAACGTGGAACCTACACACAACACAACCAAAATACTTTGTTCCCAACTTACGATGAGGTTGTCAATCTCACCGGTTTGCTTGAAACAAAGGGTATGAGCGTATCGAGTGGAAAATGATAATAGTATGCGAGTAAAGTAAACAGGTGATAGCAATATAAAGGAAATAGGACCGGGATCCACAGTTCACTAGCGGTGTCTCTCCATAGATAAAATAATACAAGCTGGGTAAACGAATTACAGTTGGGCAATTGATAGAATAAAGATAATGTGCATATGATGAGAGGATCACTATGAGATTTACTCTGGGCATTACAAGAAAATACATAGACTGCCATCCAACTACATCTATGACTAATAATCCACTCACGGGGATATCATCCGAACACCCCATGAGTATTAAGTTGTGAATACAACAGATAATTGCATTAAGCAAAGTGTGTAATGTAAATAAAGCATATGCCCTTGAGCATATGAATGTTGTTTTCCCCTAGTAGCAATAGCACATCTACAACCTTAGAGGTTTCTGTCACTCCCCCAGATTAAATAGAGGCATGAACCCACTATCGAGCATAAATACCCCATCTTGGAGTTACTAGCAACTACTCGGCCAAGATAGCTACTAACAACGGAGAGCATGCAAGATCATAAACAACATAGAGACAACAAAAGATAAATTTCAGTACTTCAACTCAAGCATAACACCAATATTCATCGGATCCCAAACCAAACATGTAGAATTACATAACGGTGATCTCAATCATGTAGGGCAGCTCATGAGATCTAAACATGAAGCACATGGTGGAGAAGACAACCATCTAGCTACTGCTATGGACCCATAGTCCAAGGTGGACTACTCACTCATCGCTCCGGAGGCAAGCATGGCGATGAAGAAGACCTCCGGTGGCGATTCCCCTCTTCGGCAGGGTGCCGGGAAGAGCTTCTGGACCCTCCCGATCTTCGGGTCGACGGCGGCGGCGGATCGCGATGTGTTCTGGAAAACTGATCGGGTATTTAGGTTTTTCCCGTCGGGGGGTCTTTATAGGCGAAGGGGCATCATCAGGAGTGGACCAAGGTGTCCTCACACATAGGGGGCGCAGCCAGGCCCTGGGTCGCGCCGCCCTGGTGTGAGCCCCCTCGTGGCCCCACTCCATCTCCTCTTCGGTTCTCTGGAAGCTTTGGTAAAATTCTGGGCGACTGGCTTTGGTTTCGTCCAATTTTGAGAATATTTCCTGTGTAACTTTTCGGAAACACAAATATAGCAGAAAACAGGGAACTGGCACTGTGGCGACTTGTTAATAGGTTAGTTCCGGAAAATGCATAAAAGTGCCACGAAGTGTAACGAAACACTAAGCAAATGGTGTAGAAACAAGCATGGAGCATCAAAAATTATGGATACATTGGAGACGTATCAGCATCCCCAAGCTTAACTCCTGCTTGTCCTCGAGTAGGTAAGTGATAACAAAAGAAATAATTTTTGAGGTGACATGCACCTACACAATCTTGATCATATATGTAAGCGTTGTGCGCTGGGATCAAAAGAACTTAAAACATGGGCATGAAAGACATAATCTTGATAGAAGAAACTTAGCAACCATCTTATAACATGAAAATGAACACAAACAAAAGATCATGAAAATGAAACAATGAAAGTCAAACGTGTGTTCCAATCATAAGGAAAAATATACAAATAGTTTTCAGCTTATCCTTCATAGAGAGCAAACATAAATGCATAGGACACCTTCAAGTTTAAGAGGGCGACTAGATACAAATAATTTGAGAACAAGTGAAACCAACAATATGAATCAATCAATGAAAACTTTGGGACAATGCACATTATACTAAGAATGACAACTATGCTCTCTTAATGGTGCATGAAGATAGAAGGTGGTGACTCAACATAAAAGTAAAAGAAAGGCCCTTCGAGGAGGGAAGTAGTGTTTGCAAGTTTTATAAACCTTCAAAAATTATGGTACTTACCGGCTTTGTGCTCTCATTGCCCCCATCATAAGCATCTTGAATGGTTAAAGTTAATGCAAGAATAATTATAATGCATATGCTTGACAAATCATAAGTTGAAAACCTCGTGTCCCGTGAATACGAGTACCCAAACCTCATGCTCCTTTACTTAGAGTCCCAAGCAAGGCTCTTGTCATTGTAAGTATATATGTATCATCGAGAACCGCCAATGGGGTACCTCCGTGCCCGATGACATGGAACAAGCCCACATCAAAATGACAGGACAAGCAGACAATGAACACCTCGACATCTCTTTTATTTACCATTTGTTTAGCTTTTTATTTTGAGATGCGTCGTCGAATGTCCACTATGGGTATGCTGCAAATTTCCACCATGAATTATGCATGGCTTAGATTGGAGGCCCAGGCGTTTCCCTAACACATATACAAACTCCATGATCCCCGCAAGATTCCCAATTCATTTCACACCACGGGCATCCATAAACAAAAGATCACAATATCAACTAAAATAAGAAGTGCAATGTTGAAAGCTTGCCCCATGACGGCATGGTTGGGCTAGTCTCCAACTTACAACTTGCAAGCATAACAACTCAACATAAGAGACCACAATGTCAAATTTTTTAAAGCAAGAAAAAGTAAAGTATGCCTTCCGTTTCGTGAGAGCTTTACTGACCAATTTTTGCATAACACTGGTAAGAGTTTAATTTGAAGAGTAGATAAAAGCAAGTCAAATTTACTTTGGAATAGCAAATTGCTAATAGGTATGTATGGTGGACACTTTGGCAAACTTGGTTTTTAGGAGTTCAATGCACGAGTAGAGCTCATACTCAGTACAAGGCGAGGGCTAGCAAAAGACTGGGAGCGACCAACTAAGAGAGCAATAATGGCCATAATCATGCAAATAGACAAAGGGACATTAAAAGAAGCATAAGATGGCATCAAAAGTCAAAAACTAAATGATCATAGAGGGTATTGGCGACTTTGTAAGAGTCTAGCATGTGTGAGCATGCGCCAAGTCAACCCAAATAAAGCATCAAGGAGAAAACCAAAATAATGCTTCCAAACGATAAAAACAACGCATGATTTTTTCAAAGGCTCATTAAGCAATCTCAATTATTTGAGACAGGTCATGCTACAGCAAAACCACTAAGCATACTATCAAAAATACATCAAGCACGACATGAAAAAGTCTAGCCCGCAGTCTACACAAGCTCCTTCTTGTACCACTTTTTTGCATAAAGCTTTTTCTCTTTTCCAACACCATTCAAAAAATTTATAAACACCTCTTTTGATGAAAACCAATAAAGACCAGAGGCAAAAATACACCTTGATGAAAAGATATAACAAAATCTGAACGCAAATCAAGGCAAAAACGAAGACTAAATGCAGTTCTAGAAAAAGGAAAACACTCGTTGAAACGAATAGAGTGAAAAACGGAGTGTTCTTGCCAAATGAAAAGCAAGGCAACTTCTCCAAAAGAAATTTGTTGGGGTCCAACCATTTATTGCAGCAAACAAAACAAAACTAAACTAAAAACTAAAACAACTGACGCTCCAAGAAAAATGCATAATGCATGAAGCAATAAAAATATAGTGTCTTGAAAGGTGACATGATTTTTGCCGATGAAGAAGGGGTGCCTCGGGGGCATCCCCAAGCTTTGACACTTGTACTTCTTGGATATTTCTTGGGGTGATTCATGGGCATCCCCAAGCTTGAGCTTTTGTTCATTCTTCAACTCATCTCATCACTCTCCGATCCCTACACTTGAAAACTTCCTTCATACAAAACTAAACACAAATTTATTAGCAACATTAGTGTAAGCATAACATATAATCAACCCTTTTTGCTTCAGGTTTCAACTTAAAACCACCACATATTAAGCATATACTACTGTATCAACTTCCCCAAAAGTTCCGTGATCAAAAGAACTCAAAAAGAAAGCGATAAAGCGGCAAACACAAATATTGGCAGAAATCTGTCAAAACAGAACAGCTAACAAAGGTCGAATTTTTGAGGGGTTTTCTGTTGCTCAAATCAAAATGTGTTCAACTAATGAAAGTTTGGATATAACCTGGGGCATATGCACAAGAAATTTCAGGAACAAAATATATACAGAGAATTTTCACGAATTTTTACGGTGCAGCACTGAAAACTGTTTCAGGACAGCAACATCCCCAAATCTTACCTCACTCAAATTAGAGGCTTCCCTTGGCACAAAAACGAAATAAAAAGGATAAGGAGAGGTCATTACAGTAGTAATAACTTTCAAGACTCAAATAAAAGAAAAAGAACTGAAAGTAAAAACATTGGGTTATCTCCCAAGAGTGCTTTTCTTTAACGCCTTTGAGCTAGGCACAGAAAATTGCGAATCAAGTAACATCAAGTGATGAAGCATCAAGCTCATAATTTGCTCTAAGAATAGAGTCAAACACTAATTTCTTTATCTTTCTAGGGAAGTGTTCCATACCTTTTTTGAGTGGAAATTGATATTTGATGGTGCCTTCCCTCATATCAATGATGGCACCTACAGTTCGAAGAAAGGGTCTTCCCAAAATAATAGGACATGAAGCATTGCATTCAACATCCATGACAAGAAAATCAACAGGAACAAGGTTATTGTTAACCACAATAAGAACATCATTAATCCTTCCCAAAGGTTTCTTCTTAACAACATCAGCAATAGGAACATCATAATAACACTTTTCAAGCGGTGGTAAATCAATCATGTCATAAATTTTTCTAGGCATATTAGAAATACTAGCACCTAGATCACATAAAGCATGGCAATAAAAACCATTAACATGCATATCAATGATGGGTTCCCAACCATCTTCTAACTTCTTGGGAACAGAGGCTTTTTGCTTTAACTTTTCATCCCTAATTTTCATGAGAGCATTGGTAATATGCTTAGTAAAAGCAATATTTAAAGAACTAGCATTGGGAGTCAAAGCAGGCTTTTGCAAGAACAAAATAACTTCAGATATATTGCAGCCATCAACATCAAAATCATTAAAGGAAATAGTGCTATCATCTCCTACACTCTGAAAAATTTCAGCACTCTTTTGAGAAAAAGTTTTGGCAGTTTTAGGCTTTTTAACACAAGGAGTGGGAGTTTTCTCTACACGAATCAAAGTAAGAGGATTGCTAGCATTAGGAGCAACATCATTAGAGGTAGTAATAGTACAAACTTTCATGTTCCTAGCAATCTCATCCTCTCTTTCCCATCTAGCATGCAATTCTGCTAGCAATCTAACATTTTCATCAATTCTAACTTGGATAGCATTAGCAGTAGCAAAAACATTGTTCTCTTTGAACTCATTAGGCAACACTTTTAATTTCAGAAGTTCAACATCATGAGCAAGGCTATCAACTTTAGAAGCAAGAATATCAATTTTGCCTAACTTTTCCTCAACAGACTTGTTAAAAGCATTTTGCTTACTGATGAAGTCCTTGAGCATTACCTTAAGCTCGGAGGGCGCGGCCCTAGTGTTGTTGGAGGAATTTCCATAAGAGTTACCATAACCATTACCATTGGTAGAAGGATACGGCCTATAATTGTTACTAGCAAAATTGTTCCTATAAGCATTATTGTTAAAATTATTGTTTCTAATAAGTTCACATCAACATGCTCTTCTTGAGCAACCAAAGAGGCCAAAGGAACATTATTAGGATCATGAGTCCTATCATTAGCAAGCATAAGCATAATAGCATCAATCTTATCACTCAAGGAAGAGGTTTCCTCAACAGAATTTACCTTCTTACCTTGTGGAGCTCTCTCGGTGTGCCATTCAGAGTAATTTACCATCATATTGTTGAGTAGCTTTGTTGCGGCGCCCAAGGTAAGGGACATAAAAGTGCCTCCAGCAGCTGAATCAAGTAGGTTCCTCAAAGAAAAATTCAGTCCTGCATAAAAAGTTTGAACAATCATCCAAGTAGTCAGTCCATGAGTGGGACAATTCTTTATCATAGCTTTCATTCTTTCCCAAGCTTGAGCAACATGTTCATTATCAAACTGAATAAACTTCAGCAAAGCTATAATCTTAGCAGGAGGATAGTAGCTACCAATAAAAGCATCCTTACACTTAGCCCATGAATCAATACTATTTTTAGTCAAAGACAGCAACCAATACTACCAGTATGAGCGTATCGAGTGGAAAATGATAATAGTATGCGAGTAAAGTAAATAGTGCGAGTAAAGTAAATAGGTGATAGCAATATAAAGGAAATAGGACCGGGATCCACAGTTCACTAGCGGTGTCTCTCCATAGATAAAATAATACAAGCTGGGTAAACGAATTACAGTTGGGCAATTGATAGAATAAAGATAACGTGCATATGATGAGAGGATCACAATGAGATTTACTCTGGGCATTACAACAAAATACATAGACCACCATCCAACTGTATCTATGACTAATAATCCACTCACGGGGATATCATCCAAACACCCCATGAGTATTAAGTTGCGAACAACAGATAATTGCATTAAGCAAAGTGTGTAATGTAAACAAAGCATATGCCCTTGAGCATATGAATGTTGTTTTCCCCCTAATAGCAACAGCACATCTACAACCTTAGAGGTTTCTGTCACTCCCCTAGATTAAATAGAGGCATGAACCCACTATCGAGCATAAATACCCCTTCTTGGAGTTACTAGCAACTACTCGGCCAAGATAGCTATTAACAACGGAGAGCATGCAAGATCATAAACAACATAGAGATAACAAAAGATAAATTTCAGTACTTCAACTCAAGCATAACACCAATATTCATCGGATCCCAACAAACCAAACATGTAGAATTACATAACGGTGATCTCAATCATGTAGGGCAGCTCATGAGATCTAAACATGAAGCACATGGTGGAGAAGACAACCATCTAGCTACTGCTATGGACCCATAGTCCAAGGTAGACTACTTACTCATCGCTCCGGAGGCAAGCATGGCGATGAAGAAGACCTCCAGTGGCGATTCCCCTCTCCGGCAGGGTGCCGGGAAGAGCTTCTGGACCCTCCCAATCTTTGGGTCGACGGCGGCGGCGGATCACGATGTGTTCTGGAAAACTGATCGGGTATTTAGGTTTTTCCCGTCGGGGGGTCTTTATAGGCGAAGGGGCATCGTCAGGAGTGGACCGAGGTGTCCTCACACATAGGGGGCGCGGCCAGGCCCTGGGCCGCGCCGCCCTGGTGTGAGGGCCCCTCGTGGCCCCACTCCATCTCCTCTTCGGTTCTCTGGAAGCTTCGGTAAAATTCTGGGCGACTGGCTTTGGTTTCGTCCAATTTCGAGAATATTTCCTGTGTAACTTTTCTGAAACACAAAAACAGCAGAAAACAGGGAACTGGCACTATGGCGACTTGTTAATATGTTAGTTCCGGAAAATGCATAAAAGTGCCACAAAGTGTAACGAAACACTAAGCAAATGGTGTAGAAACAAGCATGGAGCATCAAAACTTATGGATACGTTGGAGACGTATCAATGGGACCTTACATCGTCACAGAAGTAATACCAGGAGGAGCTTATCGACTACAAGACAAGAAAACGGGGAAGGACGAGAGTAACCCGTGGAATGCAGAACAACTACGACGGTTCTACGCATAAGCGATATAAGGCGACAAAAGAAAGAGTTTTTCGAGTTCTGACCCTCTCAACCCAGAACATGAGGCCATAGGTCGGGTTCATTGGGTCAAATTGACAATATGTGTACATATTTTACTTTACACTCGGGGGCTCAGACCCTCGAGTCGTACGAGATAATATTAACAAGTTATCGAGATTTGTGACTATCTGCGGCATACTACAAGGTTGATTGCAACCCGATATTTCATCTGCGACATAAACGGTTCAAAGGAACCTGATAAAATATTAATGCGCACACCTCAGAACCATGATTTGTTCCCATGGTCTATTAATAAACACATCATCCAGATATGATTATTTATTATAGATAGCACGAGGAAGAACAACTGGGAAAAGAGATTACATAAAGAAGAAAACTAGTGAAAATGTACTTCGGCTTCGTACTCCTTCTGGCACTGGGTGCCATCGTAGATTCTCACGTCAAACTTCGGCGTGCCAATATGGAAGTCAAAAGTCATGAAAAACCCCTGATGGAGGTCGTGATCCTCCGCAAATTGCGACCAGCCGCCCTTGAAGTATTGCTCACCGACGCCGTCATACCAAACCTCCACTTCGTATGGAGTTCCTCCACCAGAGTGTTCACGAAGAACCGCTTCCCGCAGTTCTCGCCCATCCATGAACTTGGTGAATTTGAGTGGCAGGCGCTGAATCTCGCGGTACTATGCGTTGGCGATGCAAAAGAAAGAGTAGATTCTGGGCGGAGAAGTACAAGCATTAGTGGAAGGAGCACTTGGACCTGGCGCAGCAGATGACACCTTGAGCTTATTCTTGCTCCCGGCTGGACGGCTGGGGCGTCGCTTCACTGGAGCAGAAGATGACGCTACCGCAGCTGCGGCGGTAGTCTTGTTCTTACTACCGCGAGGATCGCCGCGGCCCCGTTTCTTCACTGGGGCACCGATGTTCAAGCACGATTCATTTGCATCGGCCATGGAGACAAGCGACAGGGACGAAAAACCCTAGATGGGGTGAGGAAGAAGAAGACGATGCGGCGGAGAAAGGCACTAATGAAGGAATTAGGGTTTTTTACCCTGGCCAAGCGTGCTTTATTTATAAGCACGTACTAATGGGCCTCTGGAGCGGCAAGGCCCAAAGTATACTTCTGGGTTTTTATAGTGCAAATAGTACAGAGGAATTAACGTATCAAGGAAAAAGATGCATACAAAAAAAAGAGAGAGAAGAGAGCAGGGAATAAGAAAAATCTGACAAGAAGCACAAGTTCACCTCGTCTTCGACTCGGGGGCTTGAGACATAAAAAGGGGAGAAATCTACTACAAAGGCGAATAAAGTCGATAAATGATGCGAGAAGAAATATATGGAGCAGGTTTATCTATTTTCTTGAGCCTATACCCGAAACTTTCGGCTATAGCCTCGGGGGCTACTCCCATCGGGAGCGCTGTCGCGCACCCGATAGAAAGAAATCGACAAAAGAAAGGAGGTGAGTTGAAGCTAGTAATAAAGAACAAATTGATGGACATGATGTTCAGACATAATTGGTTGCATCTCTTCAGCAAGGAACTTTGGCTACATTGCCAACAAAATAAACATCGATTACTCCAATCAGGAGATATTCATGAAAGTTAAAAGGATAACTCGAAAAATTACATATATTGAATCAGTCAAACAAGGCTGCAAAATATAATTCTCGAGTTGCGTCATCGCGACAAAACTTGAATGTCATGGTTGAAATATATCATGAAGGTATGACCCTAGGATCCGTCCTATGTGGTCCGGTATACGCACATGGATGCGCTCCGCTGGAACTTATCCGTGTCTACAACGCGAAGAAAATCCTGGTGCACGCACTGGGTACCCTAAAGAACCACTGGGATTCATTCTTTGTAAGGGCTAAATGCCGCAAAAGAATGGGTTTGACCGGTTTCCCGAATTCAAGTCCAAGGGGATTGAATTTGAAGTAGGTGACAAGTATCTGTTCCGGCAGTTAACTGACCTCTGTATCCATCAGAGTTGTCAGACTTGCTCATCAAAACCCCTCGCGAAACATTATAATGAAAAATAAGTTGAAAGACCAAGTCGAAGATTTGAAGATCTAAAGAAGTCAAGTATTGATCAAGTCGAAGATTTGAAGATCCGAGATTCAACCCGAATCTGCAATTCTGGCAGAATCTCGGGGGCTACTAACAAGGGTATAGATGATAGAGCCCGTCAGTTGAGTATCCTTGAGGCCCGTTAGACTAGGCCCAATTGTAATACTAGTCGAAATACGAGTTCATGTCGTATGTCGATATTGTAATCTGTATCGGATCCCACCCGATCCTTGAGACCTGGCCACCTATAGAAAAAACATATAAAAGTGGTTTTCTGCTTGTCCCTCATGGAGTAGCAAAACATAAATGCATAGGACACCTTCAAGTTTAAGAGGGTGACTAGATACAAATAATTTAAGAACAAGCAAAACCATAATCATGAATCAATCAATGATAAATTTTGGGACTATGCACATTATACTTAGAATGACAACTATGCTCTCTTAGACGGTGCATAAAGGTAGAAGGTGAAGACTCAACATAAAAGTAAAAGAAAGGCCCTTCACAGAGGAAAGCAGTGATTAAACATGTGTTAGAGCTTTTCATTTGTAAAACAGAGATGATAAAAATTGGTTTTGAGAGATGGTTGTCTTTGTCAACGACTGGCAATGGGGTTCTTACTATCTTCCATACAAAGCAATTTTTGAGAGAGAGATTGGCACTTTGGTGCTCTTTCATAAAGCTTGGCACTCCTACCCACTTTTCCTTTCTCAAACCATGGCTAACTGATTCCATCGGGTGCCCACCAACTTTCACGTACCATGGAGGAGTGCCTTTTTCTTTTTTTTTTCTTTTTTTCTTTTTTGGAATAAAACAATATGGAAGATAGCAAATCTGACCACTACGTCCCCATGAGCTGAAAACAGTGTTACTAAATGAGAAGTGTTTTGAAGGGTTTTTTTTTTGAAAGGTAGCACATGAAAATTTATTTGGAAGGCTTGCAAATACCATGCATAGGAATTTATGGTGGCCTCAAATGGGAAAAATTGGTTTTTGGGAGTTGGATGCACAAGTAGAGCTCATACTCAGTACAAAATGAAGGCTAGCAAAAGACTGGGAGCGACCAACTAAGAGAGCAATAACGGCCATAATCATGCATAACGACAAAACATCATTAACCAAATCTTAAAGTGGTATCACAAGTCAAAAATTAAATGATCATAGAGGCTATAGGCGACTTATTTTGTAGTCAAACATGTTGTAAGCATGTGCCAAGTCAACCCAAATAAAGCATCAAAGAAGAAAACCACAATAATGCTTCCACATAATAAAAACAACGCATGATTTTTTCAAAGGCTCATTAAGCAATCTCAGTCATTTAAGACAAGTCATGCTACAGCAAAAACTGCTAAGCATACTATCAAAATGACATCAAGCATGACATGCAAAAGTCCAAGCTGCAGTCTAAACAAGCTCCCTTTTTGTACCACTTTTGGCATAATTTTTTTTCTCTTTTCCAACACCATTCAAACCTTTTTAATACAACTCTTTTGATGAAAACCAACATGGACCAGAGGTCAAAATACACCTTGATGCAAAGGTAAAACAAGATCTGAACAAAAATCAAGGCGAATAACGAAAGCTAAACGCAATTCTAGAAAAAGAGAACACTCGTTGAACGATAAGAGTGAAAACTAGAGTGTTCTTGGCAATGAAAACAGAGTTCATCTCCTACAAAAGGAATTTGTTGGGGTCCAACCATTTATTGCAGCAAACAAAACAAAAGAAAACTGAAAGAAAAAGTAAAGACGCTCCAAGAAAAACGCATAGAATATGAAGATATAAAAATATAGTGTCTTGAAAGGTGACCTGATTTTTGCCGATGAAGAAGGGGTGCTGTTGTTGCAAGATCTAACTGTGGTGAAGAAAACTAACTGGAATTCAGAGAGAGTGTGAGACAATCCTTTTGCGCTGCTCCACTTACTGCGGCCTTTTCTGCTTTCTGTTATTAAAGGGGCCGATCACCTGAACGTGACGCCGAATTACAAGGGGAACGAGTCATGCTTCGAGCCTACTGCCGCGCCATCCCACGACGCCCGTTACACGAACTCCACTAATGCCCGCTACAATCGCGTGATCCATGCCATCCCATGGAGCGAGTCTAGCGGGAGACTACAGCAAACTGAAACTGTAAAAGTGCTAACTCTGACAGTGCGTGGACAGGTGCACGCTGACTGACAGCTTATTCTGAAACTGAATGAAACTAAAACCGTGTCTACTATGTGCAGGAGATTAGCTAACAAATCACCCCCTAATCTGCTGCACAAGGTTGATCCCCAGCTTGTCTCGTAGCTCAGTGAACTGAGCTCTTCCAAGCGGCTTCGTAAGATTGTCTGCAAGTTGATTGCTGGTCCTGACGTGCTCGACATCCACCTTGCCTTCCTCAACACATTCTCGGATAAAATGATACCGGAGATCAATGTGTTTGGTTCTTTCGTGGTGAACTGGATTCTTGCTGAGCTCGATTGCAGACTGGTTATCGATTCTCAGCTTGACCTTCTGAGCTTCACCTCCGATCATCTCTGACAGCAACCTGCTCAGCCACACAGCTTGACTGGCTATAGCTGCTGCTGCTATGTATTCAGCCTCACACGAAGACATTGCCACAATTATCTGTTTCTGTGAGGCCCAAGTGACCACGCTGGAGCCGAAGAAGAACACCAATCCCGTGGTACTTTTCTTGTCATCACGATCACCTGCATGATCACTGTCACTAAAACCAGTGAGAGCTGCATTCTTGCTTCCTTCTCTGTATGTGCAGCCAAAACCCTGAGTTCCCTGCACATATCTCAGGACTTGTTTCATAGCCGCCCAGTGTTGCTTTCCTGGGGCTTCCATGAATCTGCTCAGCACCCCCACAGCATAGGCAAGATCAGGTCGAGTATTGACCAAATACCTCAGACTCCCAATCATGCTTCGATACCTGGTTGCATCTATCACCTCCCCACTGTTCTTCGTCAGTTTTAGACGATTTTCCATGGGAACACAGCAAGGATTGCACTGAGTCATGCCAGCATCTTCCAGGATTTTTGCTGCATAGCTGGACTGACTAACTCTGATCTCACCTTCTGCTTGTTGCACCTCTATGCCCAAGTAATAGCTTAGCAAGCCAAGGTCACTCATCTGAAAGAGCTCCTGCATCTGTGCTTTGAACTGACTGATTGCGTCTCCAGTCGCGCCTGTGATGATCAGGTCATCAACATACACCCCCACCAGCAGGTAACTGTCGCCACTGCCGCGCCGATACAGTGCATGATCAAGGTGGCATCGCTTAAACCCAAGGGAAACCAGAGAGGAATCCAGCTTGGCGTTCCAAGCACGCGGAGCCTAACGCAGGCCATACAGTGCCTTCCTTAGTTTCAGTACCTTGTCTGGATTTTCATCGTCCACAAAACCCGCTGGTTGATGAACATACACTTCTTCTTTCAGATCTCCATTCAGAAAAGCTGAGCGCACATCCATGTGATGCACCATCCACTTCTGATGAGCTGCCACTGCAAGCATCAAACGCACCGTTTCCAGATGAGCTACAGGTGCAAAAACCTCGTCAAAATCGACTCCCTATCTTTGTGCATATCCTTTAGCGACAAGTCTGGCCTTGTGCTTTACAATGTTGCCAGCAGGATCTCTTTTCACTTTGAACACCCATTTCAGTCCAATTGCTCGGTGTCCAGCAGGAAGAGAAGAGAGATCCCAGGTGTTGTTCTCCAGAATTGAGCTCATCTATGATTCCATGGCGCTGCGCCATGCTGGTTCAGCCAATGCTGCTTCCACGGACGTGGGCTCTTCAGCTGCAGAGAGGCAGAGCCCACTATACTCCAGCCTGCGTGCCGGTGCACGATCCATCAGATACTCCATGGTCTTGTACTTGAGAGGCACCCCTTCTGTATCGCTGCTTCCTCCGTCAGGTGGCGACGCCCACCCTTCGTCAGGTTCGTCAGGTGTCGCCGGCATGTCCGAGAATTGCCCCGGCGATCCAGGTGTCGGTGTGACAAAACCTGGCGTTGGTTCACTTGATGAAGCTGTCACAGTTGCAGGCGACTCAGGTGAGGCCGGTTTAGCAGATGGTGCGATTGCTTCTGACACAGCAATGTCTGAATACACCACTGTGAACTCACTGGAGGAGTGGTGCACACCCCCATCAGCGTTGGAGCTCCAGTCGCAACATCGATCTTCCTCAAAGCGCACGTCGCGGGTGACGTAGAGGCGTTTGCCGATCAGATCGTAGACCCGATAGCCCTTTGTCCCCGGCTCATAGCCCAGGAACACGCCGGTGCATGACCTGTCCGAGAGCTTGGTCACGCCCGGCCCGACAATCTTGACGTGTGCTACACACCCGAAGGTGCGCAGGTAGTCCACCGCCGGTTTCTTCTTCCTCCACGCCTCATAGGGAGTGATCCCGTCCAGACTCCTCGTCGGCGAGCGGTTGAGAATGTGCACTGCTGTGCGCACCGCTTCGCCCCAGAACATGCTCGGCACGCCAATGCCTTTCAACAAGCTGCGAGCCATCTCGATGACAGACTGGTTTCGCTGTTCGACCACCCCGTTTTGCTAGGGTGAGTACGGCGCCGTCGTGCACCTCTGGATGCCCAGCTCCTCACAGTACTGGGTGAACTCCTTCGAGTTGAACTCCCCGCCTCTGTCCGAGCGAAACGCCCTGAGCTTGGCGCCGCTCTGGAGTTCGGCGTGTGCCTTGATTTTGCGGAAGAAACGAAATGCTTCGTCCTTGGTCCTGAGAACCTCAATCCACATATATCTACTGTTGTCATCAACAATCAACAGAAAGTACTTGTTACCAGACATGGTTGCGGGCGTGATCGGGCCGCATAGGTCGCCATGGACGAGGTCGAGGACGTGCTCGGTGTGGTACGCCGACGCGCGTGGGAACGGGGTGTGATGCATCTTGCCGATGGTGCACCCTTGGCAGAACTGCTCCGTGTGCTGGATGACAGGCATCCCGCGCACCATGCCCTTCGCACCCAGGTCGTGCAGAGCGCGAAAGTGGAGATGGCCATATCTGGTATGCCACCGCCACTGCTCGTCCACGCTGCCAGCCAGGATACACACAGGTGCGGCCAAGTTCAGAGTCACGGCATAGAGTCGTTACTCGTCCGCCGCACCCATGCGAGTAGTAGCCGCTGCCTGTCGTAGAGGCAGAGCTCGCCATTCTCGATCACGGACTTGCACCCGTTCTCGTCGAGCTGGCCTAGGCTGACGATGCTCGTGCGCAGCTGCGGGATGTAGTAGACGTCAGAGAGCGCCCGGTACTCACCTGTCCTACACGAGAACACCACGGATCCGCGCCCACAGATCTGGACAATGGAGCCATCGCCGAACTTGATAGTGCCGCGCACCGTCTCGTTGATGTGGGAGAGCATGTCGCGGCGCCCTGTCATGTGGTTGCTGGCGCCAGTGTCCAGGTACCAGCGGTCATCGTCAGTCGCCACCGGCACCACACGCACCTCATGAAGGAACACCTGAGGAAATGGTTCCTCACCTTGTTCGCCATGGACTGTAGGTTCGACGCGGCAAGCTGCCAGCAGCAACGCAGGCTGTTCCACCTCGGCTTGCACCAAGTTGGCCTGTGGCCCTTGCTTTTCACGCTGCGCCGCGTCTCGCGCCTTCTTGCGGCACTCCTTGGCCCAGTGTCCGGCGATGCCGCAGTAACGGCAGTCACCTTTCCGCCTCGGCGCAGACGTGTTGTTCCTGCCCCCACTAGCGCCACCAGGACCCCGATCGCCACCTCCATTTCCACGATCTGACCCACCTTGGAAGGTTTTGGTCTTGCCCTTGTCTTGTGTCTTGTCGCCGCTTGACGACCCTCCTCCCTGCTCACGCCCGGTCATGCGAGTGGTCCACTCCTCCTCAGTAAGGAGCAGACGCCCGGCCGCATCCACCTCCGTCTCGCCGCGCCCCTCTGATGCAGAGAGACGACCGCTCAGCTCCTCGATCGTCATGTCCTTCAGATCGAGAAGAGTCTCGATCGAGCACGCCATCTGTCCGTACTGCACCGGGACGACGCGCAGAAACTTCTGCACCGCCGCGAGCTCATTGTAGGTTGAGTCGCTGAGGGATTGCAGCTCGTTGATGATGCCCGAGATGCGCAGAGGGAAATCTTCGATCGATTCTCCGCTCTTGAACGCGAGATTCTCGAAGTCCTTCCGCAGCTTCTGGCGGCGCGCCTCGCGGACATGGTCCATGCCAACGCGCATGATCTTGATCGCGTCCCACGCCGCCTTTGCATTGTCCTTCGCGGCGAGGACAGGAACCATGTCTGACGACGCGGAGCGCAGGATGGCTCCGAGCGCCAACCGCTCCTGCCTCTCGGTGGCGTCGTCGTGCTCGACGGCGTCCGACAATCCCGCGCCCTGCAGCTGGACACGCATTATGATTGCCCACTCCGAGTAGTTTGTCTTCGTGAGGGTGGGATAGTTCACGGCGCCGCCGCCGCTCTCCCGCACCACCTCACGGACCACGAGCTGACCGCCAGTCCTTGATCTGGGTCGTCTGTGGCTCTGCGACCGCACACGCGACCCTAGACTCCTTGACGCGCCTGCCGCCGCCTTGCCGGCGTCCGATGTCGCCGGTGGAGTTCCCACCATGATCACCACAGCACCTGGATGCTCTGATACCACTTGTTGTTGCAAGATCTAACTGTGGTGAAGAAAACTTACTGGAATTCAGAGAGAGTGTGAGACAATCCTTTTGCGCTGCTCAACTTACTGCAGCCTTTTCTGCTTTCTGTTATTAAAGGGGCCGATCACCTGAACGTGACGCCGAATTACAAGGGGAACGAGTCATGCTCCGAGCCTACTGCCGCGCCATCCCACGACGCCCATTACACGAACTCCACCAATGCCCGCTACAATCGCATGATCCATGCCATCCCATGGAGCGAGTCTAGCGGGAGACTACAGCTAACTGAAACTGTAAAAGTGCTAACTCTGACAGTGCGTGTACAGGTGCACGCTGACTGACAGCTTATTCTGAAACTGAATGAAACTAAAACCCTGTCTACTATGTGTAGGAGATTAGCTAACAGGTGCCTCAGGGGCATCCCCAAGCTTTGACGCTTGTACTTCTTGGATATTTCTTGGGGTGTATGGGCATCCCCAAGCTTGAGCTTTTGTCCATTCTTCATCTCATCTCATCACTCTCCATTCCCTACACTTGAAAACTTCCTTCATACAAAACTTCACACAATTCTATTAGCAACATTAGTTTAAGCATAATAATAGATCAACCTTTTTGGTTCATATTTCAACTCAAACACACCATATATAAATCATATACTACTGTAGAAACTTTCTCAAAAGTCCCCGGATCAAAAGAACTCAAAAAGAAAGCGATCGAGAGGCAAACACAAATAGTGGCAGAAATCTGTCAAAACAGAACAGCTGACAAAGATCGATTTTTGCGTGGGTTTTCTGTTGATCAAATCGAAAAGTGCAGAACTAATGAAAGTTTGTAAATAACCTGGGTCATATGCACAAGAAATATCAGATCAAAAATATATTCTGAGAATTTTCACGAATTTTGACAATACAGCATGAAAATCTGTTTCAGGACAGCAACTTCCCCAAATCTTACCTCCCTCAAATTAGAGGTTCTTCTTGGCACAACAACGAAATAAAAATGATAAGGAGAGGTCATTACAGTAGTAATAACTTTCAAGACTCAAATAAAATAAAAGGTACTAAAAATAAAACAATGGGTTATCTCCCAAGAGTGCTTTTCTTTAATGCCTTTGAGCTAGGCGCAGAAAGGTGGAAATCAAGTATTATCAAATGAAGCATTAAGATTACCGGATGCCTTACATCTTCCTTTCTTACCTTTGCTCTTGACTATAGGAAAGATGTGACTATTGCAAGGTGGAGAGATGAATCTTATAGTGCCTTTTCCCACATCTATAGTGGCGCGCAGGTGAACGGATCGTATGGGCACCTAGAGGGGGGGGGGTGAATAGGTGCTACTCAAATTTTAGTTCTTTTTCAATTTAGGCTTGACACAAAGGTAAATTCTCTAGATATGCAACTAAGGTGAATTTACCTATATGTCAACTAGCAAGCTCAACAAGATACAATATATAAAGGCAATAAAGGATAGAGGTAACCGAGAGTGGAGCACACGGAGACGAGGATGTAATTCCCGTAGTTCCTTCCTTTTTAGGGGAAGTACGTCTACGTTGGAGGGGTGTGGTTGCCACAAAGGCCTAACCAACGCCACAAAGGCTCACCCTATTCTCCGGTGCAAGCTTCCGCCACAAAGGCCTAGCTCACTTTCCACTAAGGGATTCCTCAAGGCGGAATCGGCCTTTACAATCTTGGGGCACGCATCCACAACCGAATTGGAGGCTCCCAAGCACAACACAATGCTGTGAAACAACAAGTAGCAATATATCAAATACACAAACAAGGTCTTGGGACACAAGGGAACCCAAGACACAAAGGCCCTCAAGCAAATGAGAGGGGAAATCAAATCGCTTCGGTGAGGATGTAGAGGATGGTCTTCTCCTTCGATTCTCCAAAGATCAAGAGCTTTGGTGGGGTGAGGGAGGAGATCTACTTGCTTTGGTGAGCTCAATAATGGTGGTGTTCTTCTCTTTTGCGCTGGCTACCCGTTGGAGAAGAAGAGGGGGGTATTTATACCCCCCCAAAATATCTGACCGTTGGAGGCCAGGAAGTCCGGCTATAGCCGGAGTTAAGTCCGGCTAAAGCCGGCCACACCGGCTAAAGCCGGTCTCACACCGGCTATAGCCGGCCTGAAATATCCGGCCCAGCCGGAAATAGCCGGACAAATAGCCGGTTGAGTCCAGAGGCGCAGGACCCCTCTCGAAAACGTGCAGTCCGGCTATAGCCGGTCTGGGGACCGGCTAAAGCCGGCCTGACTAGCCCAACTTTGTCTGAATCTTCTCCAGGAGCTTATTTCCACCATTTCCTCAATAATTTCCTTTGGATAATGATACTTATCAAATATAACATATAAAACCCAATATCTTTGTGCAAGAATATTATAAAATCCTGCAAAGCATAATCACACATTAATAGATAATGTATTGTTAACAAACGCCAAAATCAATTAGGCGGGAAATGCTCTTTCAATCTCCCCCTTTTTGGTGTTTGATGACAATACACAATTTTGCATGTTTCAAACGATATAAAATATAGACGGAGCTCCCCCTTGCTATGTGCCTTATTTTAAATTTGTATTTGAATACAAAGACACATCAACAATAAGAACTCCCCCTAGATTTTATAATGTGATCCATATGTGCACAAGATATATATCATAATCCAACAAACATATAATATGACAAGATATAGCATATAGGATTAATAACGATAAACAAGGTCTTCTACACAAGATAATAGCACATAGTTCAACACATAGTAGATAACGAAGTTCAACCATGGGACACAAGCAAGCAAAGCTCGATATAAGAGCTTGTGACCCAACCAAATCCAAATGGAAATCCACCAAATCCAAATGGAACACATGCAAATGGGACTTCTCCCCCTTTGGCATCAAGACGCCAAAAAGGGAGACCACAACAAGAGATCACTCATCCACATCGTCAAAGTCCTCATCATCTTCATCATCTTCTTGGTCATCGTCTTCTTCCTCTTCATCATCATCAACGTCTTCTTCTTCCTCATCCTCATCATCAACGGCTTCCTTGCCCTTGGAGGTGACTTCGGCTAGCTCCTTCCAATCAAATGTTGATCCTTCATTCCACTTGCCAAAAGAAAAGGTGTCCTCGGATATATCTTGCTCTTGGGACTCCTCTTCATGGCTAGCTCCCTTGCCCTTCTCCACAGCCCTCAAACGTGTATCCAACTCTCTTTGCTTCTTGGAGATGTGCTTGCGGTCCACATAGTCCTTGTACTGAGTGTGACGCACATCATTGTTCATGCAAAAGAGAGCCCTCTGCCACCACTTGAGCTTCTTCATCTCTTGAGCCATTCCACCACTTGGTGGATCCGCATTCTTCCTCCTAGAGCCGGTAGCATAGATGTTGCCACCCAACACATCACTCGAAGAGGGATAAGCACTTGACGTGCTAGACACCAAATGAGCGGTCTTCTTGTAGAGCTTGTTGGGCTTGTGCACTTCCAAGTCTTCATCAAGCAAATCTTCTTCAATCTCAAAATCTCCCTCAATGCCTCTATCAATGATAAGCCTCATGATGAACGGAGCATAAGGAGGGATCTTCCGATCAAGCATAGCAATCTTCATCTCCATAAAGATGAAGTACATCACATCAAGCTCCATCCCTTGACAATCTCTTCCGGCCTCGAAGACAAGCCGGGCATGGTGGAGCAAATGCACAAGACCACCTCTGATAGAATCATTGTTGCCCCCACTTGGAGCAATGTTGGCACGGAACATCCGGAGCAAAATATCATAGAGGGGAAGGAGATTTGCAGTCTCTCCCGCTTTGCCCCCTGGACCATACAGGCACTGGATCTTCCCCTTGTTGTACTCAGTGGTATCAAGATGCAAACGGGCACCCCTAGGTCGATGAATGCCATCGAACCTATAGCCCAAAAGCTTCCCGAACCGAGACATGGTCGAGTACTTCCTCACTTCACCTGTCATCCAAGTGAAACCAACCTCATCCTGAGTATCAAACTCTAATGTGGCAAAGAACTGCTGAATCAGATGAGGGTTGTAGTCTTGCTTGAAGACCATCAGCTTGTGCAACCCAAGCTTCTCGGTGACCCAAAGAGCATCTTCAAAGTACTCATCCCTTGACAAAGCTGCAATATTGGTGACCTTCATGGGGCACACCTTTGTGCTCATGGATGCATAAATCTGCTCATAAATCCGCTGATGCTCAGACCGATAGAAAGAAGCACTGTCAATGTCTCTAGGCATGGTGTAGAACTTCTGCTCACGGAACTCCCGGTACTCTTGCTTGGACAGCTTCTTGAGATCACTGACATTGGCAAAGAGAGATTTCTTCTTGCGTTCTTCCAATCTCTTCCTCTTCAGAGCAGCTGCCACACGAGCATTTTGATTCTCTTGACGGCGGGCAAGCGAGGGATCAACATACCGAGACCTCTTGGGTCCAGAACCACCTGCATACAGCACATATGAAGAGAGCATATAGGATAAGCATGCATGCCAGAGGATCAAGGAGCAATAGCATAAAAGGAAAAAGCATGACAGTAGTAGGTGATCTACACCGGCTATTTCCGGCCTCAGGCCGGCTTTAGCCGGTCAGACCGGCTATAGCCGGCCTGACACCGGCTTTAGCCGGACCAGATGAACAAAATCGACATCTCAGCTGTAGGCCACCAAAACTTGTCACACATTTTCAAAGTATGCAATGCAGAAGGGAAACACGAAGCTAAAACATTCCCAGGTGAACCAAGGTACCACAAGATCAACTAACCCTAACCCTAGAGAGAACTAGGGAGAGAGAGAGAGAGAAAGAAGTGGAGGAGGATACCCTGGTCCATGGGGTGGGCGCCGGAGGGAAGGGCCGGCCGATGGAGGAGCTCCGGCGGCCGGAGAGGAGACAGTTGACGGCGGCGGCGGCAGCGGCTTCGAGGGAGAGGAGCTCGAGCAGGAGATAGGCGTGGGGAGAAATGTGAGAAACCCTCACCCCCCACGGCCTAATGAGTTGGGCCCGAAAACTCCCAGGCCGGCTATAGCCGGGGTGACCGGCTAAAGCCGGACACCGGCTATTTCCCATACCAGACCGGCTAAAGCCGGTCTAGATGACCCAAAACAGATGATTTTGATTTCTGGAAGTTCTGGGCATGCACAAGAGGATGAATAGGCTTTAGATAAGTGGGCTTAGGACAGAAAACAAGCATGGAGTGGTTCTCGGCACTTGGCATTGCAAAACACAAGAAAACTTTGAAAAACCAATGCTAGTGCCTTCCCATTTCACGGAAAGAGACAATGACAAGAAAACTCAATGAACGCTCAAATAAGATTTGCAAGGAATTAACTCTTCGAAAAGAAGAGGTCGGTGGCCGAGGCCACCATGTATGAGTGTCATGGCATTGGACCGCGAAGATATATCTTGGGTCCATAACCAATACTCGTCATTGAAGCTCAAATATCACCAAAATGATAGAAAGAGAACAATTTTATCACTATTGGCATCATGGGGGGAGGGATAGCCCAATTAATTAGGACCGCACTCCCCCTATCTCCATGCCCACACCTAAACCAAGCAAGCATTGAAAATAGGTGTATTTGCAAGATGCTCAAGCCACACTCCTTGAATCAATGATATTTAGCTCATTCCTCAAATATCCAAATCTTGCTTCATCAAGGGGCTTCGTGAATATGTCGGCAAGTTGATCCTTGGTGCTTACATATGCAAGCTCAATATCACCACGGGCAACATGATCCCTAATAAAATGATTCCGGATCTCAATATGCTTGGTTCTTGAATGTTGCACCGGATTATAGGCTATCTTGATAGCACTCTCATTGTCACATAAAAGAGGCACTTTGTCACAATTGACACCATATTCCTTTAAAGTTTGCCTCATCCATAATAATTGAGTGCATCCACTTGCGGCGGCAATATATTCGGCTTCGGCGGTGGAGAGAGATATACAATTTTGCTTCTTAGAAGACCAACACACCAAAGACCTACCAAGAAATTGGCAAGCTCCGGAGGTTGATTTCCTATCATCCTTGTCACCGGCCCAATCCAAATCCGTGAAGCCACAAAGAGAGAAATCCGAGCCTTTGGGATACCAAAGCCCATAAGTTGGGGTATGAACCAAATATCGAAAGATTCTCTTAACCGCCATAAGGTGGCTTTCTTTAGGAGCGGCTTGATACCTTGCACACACACCTACACTCAACACAATATCGGGTCTAGATGCGCAAAGGTAAAGCAAAGAACCGATCATAGAACGGTATACCTTTTGATCCACATCTTTACCATTGGGATCAAGCTCAAGATGACATTTTGTGGCCATTGGTGTGGCGGCCCCATTTAGTTCCTTCATCTTGAACCTCTTGAGCATGTCTTGGACATATTTAGCTTGATAAATAAAAGTCCCTTCTTTCAATTGCTTGATTTCAAAACCAAGAAAGAACTTCATTTCGCCCATCATAGACATCTCGAACCTATCGGTCATAAGCTTTGAAAATTCATCATTAAAAGCTTTGTTAGTAGAGCCAAAGATAATATCATCAACATATAGTTGGCATACGAAAAGCTCCCCATTGACCCTCTTAGTAAAAAGAGTAGGATCGATTTGCCCAACTTCAAACCCACGGTCTACCAACAACTCCCTAAGGTGCTCATACCACGCACGTGGGGCTTGTTTAAGGCCATAGAGTGCCTTATGGAGTTTGTAGACATGGTTAGGAAAGTTGAGATCCTCAAACCCCGGGGGTTTCTTAACATACACTTCCTCTTTCAATGGACCATTAAGAAATGCACTCTTAACATCCATTTGTTGCAACTTAAAATTATGATGAGTGGCATATGCAAGAAGGATACGGATGGACTCAAGACGAGCCACGGGAGCATAAGTTTCTCCAAAGTCAATGCCTTCAACTTGAGACAAACCTTGAGCAACCAATCTTGCCTTGTTCCTCACAACAATTCCATGCTCATCTTGCTTGTTCTTGAATATCCACTTTGTGCCAATCACATTGCGGCACTCCTTTGGCTTTTCTACTAACACCCATACATTATTGCGCTTGAAGTTGTTGAGTTCTTCATGCATAGCATCCAACCAATCCGGATCTTCAAGTGCTTCAAATACTTTCTTGGGTTCAACCATGGAGATGTAAGCATGATGAGAGCTAAATTGTGCCAATTGACGCCGGGTTGACACTTTGCTTCTTAAATCTCCAATAACCCTCTCAAGGGTATGACCTTTAAATTCCAAGTCTCTTTCAACTCTTTTCTTGCGACGGGCTTCGATCTCCTCATTAGACCTTGGAGGAGTCTCTTGATCATCTTGATCATTTTGGTCCCCGTCTTGACCATCAAATTGACCTTGATCATTATTATCTTCATGAGTAGATTGATCTTGGTCATGTGAAGAATTGGGGGCGGTTGAGATAACCGGAGAGGATGGTGGTGCCCCTTTTTCTTCATGAAGGTCCTTGTCTTGTTCTTCGGTTGGTGCATTAGTTGCTTCCTTGGGAGAGGCTTGTTGAGCTTGTGAAGATGAAGGCTCCACTTGAGTAGAGCATAGTCCTTCCCGGTCGGCCACAAGGTGTCCCTCAATGGGGCGGAAAAATCCCACGCCCATTCTTCCTATGGCTTCTCGAGGTATTTCATCATCTACATCACAAGAAACAACATCTCGCCCCCCTTGGGAGCCGTCATTCTCTTCGAATACCACACTACAAGATTCTTCAACACGTCCGGTGGACTTGTTGAAGACTCTATAAGTGTGGGATTCGGCACCATAACCAACAAAAATACCTTCTATTGCTTTTGGATCAAATTTACCTAAACGAACTCCTTTTATTTTAAAGAAACACTTACACCCGAAAACCCGGTAGTAGGAGATGTTGGGCTTGCTTCCGGTGAGAATTTCATATGGAGTCTTGTTTAGGCCTTTGCGGAGGAAGAGCCAGTTTGATGAATGACAAGCCGTAGAGATGGCTTCGGCCCAAAAGTTGTATGGAGACTTAAACTCCGCCAACATGGACCTAGCCATATCCATAAGAGTCCGGTTTTTCCTTTCGGCTACACCATTTTGTTGAGGGGTATATGCAGCGGAATATTGATGATGAATCCCCTCATCACTAAGAAATCCATTTAAGGTGTAGTTCTTGAACTCCGAGCCATTGTCACTTCTTATTGCCAAAATAGTTTGCCCATGTTGACGTTCAACTTCCTTGGCAAAGTCGATGACGGTTTGTTGAGTCTCACTCTTATGCTTGAAGAAGTAAACCCAAGTATATCTTGAATAGTCATCAACAATCACCAAACAATATTTCTTCCCACCAAGACTTGCATGAGAGGGAGGACCAAAAAGATCCACATGAAGGAGCTCCAAGATCCTCTTGGAAGAAATGATAGTCTTGCTTGGGTGGGGAGAATCATGCATTTTTCCTAGAACGCAAGCCCTGCAAACACGATCTTTGGCAAAAGAAACATTCTCTTTTAGTCCGAGTATGTGGCCACCCTTGTGAAGGCTTTGCAAAGTTCTCATATTGATATGGGATAAACGGCGATGCCAAAGCCAACCCACATCGGCCTTTCCGAATAAACACATTGCACTTGTAGTGGTTTTCCCCGAAAAGTCCACCACATACAAGTTATTTTCAATGTGTCCAACGAAAGCGACCTTTAGAGACTTGCTCCACAAGAGTACCACAATGTCATTATCAATGAAGACGGCAAAGCCCATCTTACCAAGTGCACGAACTGAAAGTAAATTGTAACCAAGGGTCTCAACAAGCATGATGTCCACAAGGCAAATATCCGGTGCGACCACCACCTTGCCAAGACCCAATACCTCGGATTGTGACATGTCTCCATAAGTGACGGTTATATGATTGTCATTTGGTCTTATCTCCGTCATAATCTTCTTGCTTCCGGTCATATGACTTGTGCATCCACTATCAAGCACCCATTTTGACCCACCGGAAGCATAGTCCTACAAGAGATCATTGCTTGGTTTTAGGTCCCCATTTTTCAATGGGTCCTCTTTTGTTAGCAACAAGGGTCTTTGGAACCCAAATAGACCAAGCAACATAGCCATCATTTGGACCAACATATTTTGCATAAACATCACCATAATAATCATGAAATAAAACATAGTGAGGGTTAGCAATTCCCGCATGATCATCATGAGTGGCTTTGCCACCCACAATAGGATCCTTCTTTGCTTGTGCGGGCTTGGCCTTTTTCTTCTTGTTGTTCTTCTTCTTTGAGACATAGCCAATCCCCGTTTTATCACCAAATGCCTTTTGCTTACTCAAAAGGTCATTCAAGTTTTTCTCACCTATGGGAATGGAGGACTTGGCAAGCTCATCTTTCAACCTAGCATTTTCTTCAATGACATTTGCATGATCACAAGTAGAAGTAGAAGAACTAGGCATATTATTCTTAGTCAATTGAATTTGAAGTTGTTCATGTGACTTGGTAAGAATAGAGTGTTCACTTTTCAAGGCCTTGTGAGCCTTGTCAAGATCTTCTAAATCCTTAACAAGTATATCATGACCAACACCAAATTCAACCTTTTCCTTTTTAAACATTTTTACTTTAGCACGAGCATGATCTCGCTCTTTAATGAGTTTGGAAACAACTTCATTATTAGCTTCCTCAATGGAATCGAGCTTCTCTTCAAGAGTTGCTCGTTCCTCTTGCTCTTCTTCAAGAGACTCGGTTAGTGAGGCAATATCTTGAGCATATTCTCTTTCAAGCCTCATTTGTTCATCTAGTTTTTCAAGAGTTTTACCATATTGGCTCAATAGACGTTCAAAGTGAATCTTATGAACGCCATCTACACTAGACACATAGTCATCAAAAGCAATAATTTCTTCCTTTACTCTAAGACTAGCAAGATCATTCAAGGAAGCATCATTTGTCTTAGAGGAAGAGAAAGATGTGGGTGATACCTCGGAAGACTTGGCCATAAGGCATTTGACGTTCTTGAGAAGAGAGTCCTCATTGGGGGATTCAAAGAGTGATGTGGAGGAAGTGGAGGTGGTTGCCATTGCGGCCATCTCACTAGTTGTGGTTTCTTCTTCATCACTCTCACTTGCGGAGTACTCTTCTTGAGTCAAGAACACAAACTTTGGTTGCTTCCTCTTTGGTCCACCCTTCTTCACAAAAGGCTTCTTGGATGGTGACTTGGTCTTGTTCTTGAAGATGAGCTTTCCACCATGGTCTTCTCTCTTCTCATAAGGGCACTCGGCAACGAAGTGAAATCTATCATTGCAATTGTAGCAAGTCCTCACCCTTTGACCATTGTTGTCATTCCTTTGATAGCCACTTGACTTGCTTCTTCTTTGATTGTCTTCTTTGGCCTTGTGTGGATCAACCCAAAAGGTTTTTCCATAGAAGGCCATGTGCTCATTGTACTCATGCCTTATGTCCTCAGGACACATCTCTAGCCTTGCTTCAATACTTGCTTGAAGAGGAACCTCTTTCTCAACCACACTTGCTTTCAATGCAAGATTGGAGCTTCTTTGCATCCCTATGGCACGGGCACGAGCATCTTCCGCATTTTGTGCGGAAACCTTGTAGGCTTGAATTTCTTGCATCACTTGATTGGAGGTCATCTCATTGAAGTTGTGCTTTCCTTGAACACTCTTTATATCCGCGGGCTCATATGGAGTGAGAGCAAGAATGTACTTCATCTTGATCCACTCATCATCAATATGGTGAGCACCGAGGTTCTTGAAGGTGGTAGCAATGGTCTTGAGTCTTCTATACATTTCTTGATGATCCTCACCATCCATCATGAAGAAACCCTCCGCTTGATTTGAGAAGGCAATATATCTTGTTTTCTTCATGCTCTCATTGCCAACAAAGACATCGGAGAGAGCTTGCCAAGCTTCTTTGGCGGTGAAGAAGTGTTGGATGTGAGGCAAGTCCTTGGATCCCACGGCGACTTGAATCATGTGAAGAGCGGTAGCATTGAGTTGGCTATCAACCGTCTCTCTTCTTGTCATGTTGTGGGGATCCACGGCCTTGAATCCTTCCTCAACGATCCTCCAAAGCTCGATGCAAGAACTGCGCATATGAGAGATCATTCGATATTGCCATTGACCAAAGTTTAATGCATCAAGCTTAGGTGGATCTCCTCTATTGTTAATATGAGGATGAGGAACCGGCGGGTCGGGTGAATACCAAGGAGGGAATTCACCTTTCCCGTCGCCCTTGGTGGAAGATTTAGCATCGCCATTTTTATCGGTGCCCTCCACATCAATTACCACATTCTCCACTTGTGGAGTAGCGGGTTTTTCCGGAGGTGGAGGAGCATTAGTAGTTTTAGCTTGCAAGAGTTGCGCTATCATTTCACGCAACTCATTTACTTGAGTTGTCATGGAAGCCATGGATGATTCCAAAGATTTGAACTCACCCATGGAAACTTGACCCGAGCCCTCACTCGGAGAGGTGTCCATACTCTTAGGCGGTTAAGCCCGAATAAAGAGCCGAGGCTCTGATACCAATTGAACGGATCGTATGGGCACCTAGAGGGGGGGGGGGGTGAATAGGTGCTACTCAAATTTTAGTTCTTTTTCAATTTAGGCTTGACACAAAGGTAAATTCTCTAGATATGCAACTAAGGTGAATTTACCTATATGTCAACTAGCAAGCTCAACAAGATACAATATATAAAGGCAATAAAGGATAGAGGTAACCGAGAGTGGAGCACACGGAGACGAGGATGTAATTCCCGTAGTTCCTTCCTTTTTAGGGGAAGTACGTCTACGTTGGAGGGGTGTGGTTGCCACAAAGGCCTAACCAACGCCACAAAGGCTCACCCTATTCTCCGGTGCAAGCTTCCGCCACAAAGGCCTAGCTCACTTTCCACTAAGGGATTCCTCAAGGCGGAATCGGCCTTTACAATCTTGGGGCACGCATCCACAACCGAATTGGAGGCTCCCAAGCACAACACAATGCTGTGAAACAACAAGTAGCAATATATCAAATACACAAACAAGGTCTTGGGACACAAGGGAACCCAAGACACAAAGGCCCTCAAGCAAATGAGAGGGGAAATCAAATCGCTTCGGTGAGGATGTAGAGGATGGTCTTCTCCTTCGATTCTCCAAAGATCAAGAGCTTTGGTGGGGTGAGGGAGGAGATCTACTTGCTTTGGTGAGCTCAATAATGGTGGTGTTCTTCTCTTTTGCGCTGGCTACCCGTTCGAGAAGAAGAGGGGGGTATTTATACCCCCCCAAAATATCTGACCGTTGGAGGCCAGGAAGTCCGGCTATAGCCGGAGTTAAGTCCGGCTAAAGCCGGCCACACCGGCTAAAGCCGGCCACACCGGCTAAAGCCGGTCTCACACCGGCTATAGCCGGCCTGAAATATCCGGCCCAGCCGGAAATAGCCGGACAAATAGCCGGTTGAGTCCAGAGGCGCAGGACCCCTCTCGAAAACGTGCAGTCCGGCTATAGCCGGTCTGGGGACCGGCTAAAGCCGGCCTGACTGGCCCAACTTTGTCTGAATCTTCTCCAGGAGCTTATTTCCACCATTTCCTCAATAATTTCCTTTGGATAATGATACTTATCAAATATAACATATAAAACCCAATATCTTTGTGCAAGAATATTATAAAATCCTGCAAAGCATAATCACACATTAATAGATAATGTATTGTTAACAAACGCCAAAATCAATTAGGCGGGAAATGCTCTTTCAATCTCCCCCTTTTTGGTGTTTGATGACAATACACAATTTTGCATGTTTCAAACGATATAAAATATAGACGGAGCTCCCCCTTGCTATGTGCCTTATTTTAAATTTGTATTTGAATACAAAGACACATCAACAATAAGAACTCCCCCTAGATTTTATAATGTGATCCATATGTGCACAAGATATATATCATAATCCAACAAACATATAATATGACAAGATATAGCATATAGGATTAATAACGATAAACAAGGTCTTCTACACAAGATAATAGCACATAGTTCAACACATAGTAGATAACGAAGTTCAACCATGGGACACAAGCAAGCAAAGCTCGATATAAGAGCTTGTGACCCAACCAAATCCAAATGGAAATCCACCAAATCCAAATGGAACACATGCAAATGGGACTTCTCCCCCTTTGGCATCAAGACGCCAAAAAGGGAGACCACAACAAGAGATCACTCATCCACATCGTCAAAGTCCTCATCATCTTCATCATCTTCTTGGTCATCGTCTTCTTCCTCTTCATCATCATCAACGTCTTCTTCTTCCTCATCCTCATCATCAACGGCTTCCTTGCCCTTGGAGGTGACTTCGGCTAGCTCCTTCCAATCAAATGTTGATCCTTCATTCCACTTGCCAAAAGAAAAGGTGTCCTCGGATATATCTTGCTCTTGGGACTCCTCTTCATGGCTAGCTCCCTTGCCCTTCTCCACAGCCCTCAAACGTGTATCCAACTCTCTTTGCTTCTTGGAGATGTGCTTGCGGTCCACATAGTCCTTGTACTGAGTGTGACGCACATCATTGTTCATGCAAAAGAGAGCCCTCTGCCACCACTTGAGCTTCTTCATCTCTTGAGCCATTCCACCACTTGGTGGATCCGCATTCTTCCTCCTAGAGCCGGTAGCATAGATGTTGCCACCCAACACATCACTCGAAGAGGGATAAGCACTTGACGTGCTAGACACCAAATGAGCGGTCTTCTTGTAGAGCTTGTTGGGCTTGTGCACTTCCAAGTCTTCATCAAGCAAATCTTCTTCAATCTCAAAATCTCCCTCAATGCCTCTGTCAATGATAAGCCTCATGATGAACGGAGCATAAGGAGGGATCTTCCGATCAAGCATAGCAATCTTCATCTCCATAAAGATGAAGTACATCACATCAAGCTCCATCCCTTGACAATCTCTTCCGGCCTCGAAGACAAGCCGGGCATGGTGGAGCAAATGCACAAGACCACCTCTGATAGAATCATTGTTGCCCCCACTTGGAGCAATGTTGGCACGGAACATCCGGAGCAAAATATCATAGAGGGGAAGGAGATTTGCAGTCTCTCCCGCTTTGCCCCCTGGACCATACAGGCACTGGATCTTCCCCTTGTTGTACTCAGTGGTATCAAGATGCAAACGGGCACCCCTAGGTCGATGAATGCCATCGAACCTATAGCCCAAAAGCTTCCCGAACCGAGACATGGTCGAGTACTTCCTCACTTCACCTGTCATCCAAGTGAAACCAACCTCATCCTGAGTATCAAACTCTAATGTGGCAAAGAACTGCTGAATCAGATGAGGGTTGTAGTCTTGCTTGAAGACCATCAGCTTGTGCAACCCAAGCTTCTCGGTGACCCAAAGAGCATCTTCAAAGTACTCATCCCTTGACAAATCTGCAATATTGGTGACCTTCATGGGGCACACCTTTGTGCTCATGGATGCATAAATCTGCTCATAAATCCGCTGATGCTCAGACCGATAGAAAGAAGCACTGTCAATGTCTCTAGGCATGGTGTAGAACTTCTGCTCACGGAACTCCCGGTACTCTTGCTTGGACAGCTTCTTGAGATCACTGACATTGGCAAAGAGAGATTTCTTCTTGCGTTCTTCCAATCTCTTCCTCTTCAGAGCAGCTGCCACACGAGCATTTTGATTCTCTTGACGGCGGGCAAGCGAGGGATCAACATACCGAGACCTCTTGGGTCCAGAACCACCTGCATACAGCACATATGAAGAGAGCATATAGGATAAGCATGCATGCCAGAGGATCAAGGAGCAATAGCATAAAAGGAAAAAGCATGACAGTAGTAGGTGATCTACACCGGCTATTTCCGGCCTCAGGCCGGCTTTAGCCGGTCAGACCGGCTATAGCCGGCCTGACACCGGCTTTAGCCGGACCAGATGAACAAAATCGACATCTCAGCTGTAGGCCACCAAAACTTGTAACACATTTTCAAAGTATGCAATGCAGAAGGGAAACACGAAGCTAAAACATTCCCAGGTGAACCAAGGTACCACAAGATCAACTAACCCTAACCCTAGAGAGAACTAGGGAGAGAGAGAGAGAAAGAAGTGGAGGAGGATACCCTGGTCTATGGGGCGGGCGCCGGAGGGAAGGGCCGGCCGATGGAGGAGCTCCGGCGGCCAGAGAGGAGACAGTTGACGGCGGCGGCGGCGGTGGCTTCGAGGGAGAGGAGCTCGAGCAGGAGATAGGCGTGGGGAGAAATGTGAGAAACCCTCACCCCCCACGGCCTAATGAGTTAGGCCCGAAAACTCCCAGGCCGGCTATAGCCAGGGTGACCGGCTAAAGCCGGACACCGGCTATTTCCGGTACCAGACCGGCTAAAGCCGGTCTAGATGACCCAAAACAGATGATTTTGATTTCTGGAAGTTCTGGGCATGCACAAGAGGATGAATAGGCTTTAGATAAGTGGGCTTAGGACAGAAAACAAGCATGGAGTGGTTCTCGGCACTTGGCATTGCAAAACATAAGAAAACTTTGAAAAACCAATGCTAGTGCCTTCCCATTTCACAGAAAGAGACAATGACAAGAAAACTCAATGAACGCTCAAATAAGATTTGCAAGGAATTAACTCTTCGAAAAGAAGAGGTCGGTGGCCGAGGCCACCATGTATGAGTGTCATGGCATTGGACCGCGAAGATATATCTTGGGTCCATAACCAATACTCGTCATTGAAGCTCAAATATCACCAAAATGATAGAAAGAGAACAATTTTATCACTATTGGCATCATGGGGGGAGGGATAGCCCAATTAATTAGGACCGCACTCCCCCTATCTCCATGCCCACACCTAAACCAAGCAAGCATTGAAAATAGGTGTATTTGCAAGATGCTCAAGCCACACTCCTTGAATCAATGATATTTAGCTCATTCCTCAAATATCCAAATCTTGCTTCATCAAGGGGCTTCGTGAATATGTCGGCAAGTTGATCCTTGGTGCTTACATATGCAAGCTCAATATCACCACGGGCAACATGATCCCTAATAAAATGATTCCGGATCTCAATATGCTTGGTTCTTGAATGTTGCACCGGATTATAGGCTATCTTGATAGCACTCTCATTGTCACATAAAAGAGGCACTTTGTCACAATTGACACCATATTCCTTTAAAGTTTGCCTCATCCATAATAATTGAGTGCATCCACTTGCGGCGGCAATATATTCGGCTTCGGCGGTGGAGAGAGATATACAATTTTGCTTCTTAGAAGACCAACACACCAAAGACCTACCAAGAAATTGGCAAGCTCCGGAGGTTGATTTCCTATCATCCTTGTCACCGGCCCAATCCGATTCCGTGAAGCCACAAAGAGAGAAATCCGAGCCTTTGGGATACCAAAGCCCATAAGTTGGGGTATGAACCAAATATCGAAAGATTCTCTTAACCGCCATAAGGTGGCTTTCTTTAGGAGCGGCTTGATACCTTGCACACACACCTACACTCAACACAATATCGGGTCTAGATGCGCAAAGGTAAAGCAAAGAACCGATCATAGAACGGTATACCTTTTGATCCACATCTTTACCATTGGGATCAAGCTCAAGATGACATTTTGTGGCCATTGGTGTGGCGGCCCCATTTAGTTCCTTCATCTTGAACCTCTTGAGCATGTCTTGGACATATTTAGCTTGATAAATAAAAGTCCCTTCTTTCAATTGCTTGATTTCAAAACCAAGAAAGAACTTCATTTCGCCCATCATAGACATCTCGAACCTATCGGTCATAAGCTTTGAAAATTCATCATTAAAAGCTTTGTTAGTAGAGCCAAAGATAATATCATCAACATATAGTTGGCATACGAAAAGCTCCCCATTGACCCTCTTAGTAAAAAGAGTAGGATCGATTTGCCCAACTTCAAACCCACGGTCTACCAACAACTCCCTAAGGTGCTCATACCACGCACGTGGGGCTTGTTTAAGGCCATAGAGTGCCTTATGGAGTTTGTAGACATGGTTAGGAAAGTTGAGATCCTCAAACCCCGGGGGTTTCTTAACATACACTTCCTCTTTCATTGGACTATTAAGAAATGCACTCTTAACATCCATTTGTTGCAACTTAAAATTATGATGAGTGGCATATGCAAGAAGGATACGGATGGACTCAAGACGAGCCACGGGAGCATAAGTTTCTCCAAAGTCAATGCCTTCAACTTGAGAGAAACCTTGAGCAACCAATCTTGCCTTGTTCCTCACAACAATTCCATGATCATCTTGCTTGCTCTTGAATATCCACTTTGTGCCAATCACATTGCGGCACTCCTTTGGCTTTTCTACTAACACCCATACATTATTGCGCTTGAAGTTGTTGAGTTCTTCATGCATAGCATCCAACCAATCTGGATCTTCAAGTGCTTCAAATACTTTCTTGGGTTCAACCATGGAGATGTAAGCATGATGAGAGCTAAATTGTGCCAATTGACGCCGGGTTGACACTTTGCTTCTTAAATCTCCAATAACCCTCTCAAGGGTATGACCTTTAAATTCCAAGTCTCTTTCAACTCTTTTCTTGCGACGGGCTTCGATCTCCTCATTAGACCTTGGAGGAGTCTCTTGATCATCTTGATCATTTTGGTCCCCGTCTTGACCATCAAATTGACCTTGATCATTATTATCTTCATGAGTAGATTGATCTTGGTCATGTGAAGAATTGGGGGCAGTTGAGATAACCGGAGAGGATGGTGGTGCCCCTTTTTCTTCATGAAGGTCCTTGTCTTGTTCTTCGGTTGGTGCATTAGTTGCTTCCTTGGGAGAGGCTTGTTGAGCTTGTGAAGATGAAGGCTCCACTTGAGTAGAGCATAGTCCTTCCCGGTCGGCCACAAGGTGTCCCTCAATGGGGCGGAAAAATCCCACGCCCATTCTTCCTATGGCTTCTCGAGGTATTTCATCATCTACATCACAAGAAACAACATCTCGCCCCCCTTGGGAGCCGTCATTCTCTTCGAATACCACACTACAATATTCTTCAACACGTCCGGTGGACTTGTTGAAGACTCTATAAGTGTGGGATTCGGCACCATAACCAACAAAAATACCTTCTATTGCTTTTGGATCAAATTTACCTAAACGAACTCCTTTTATTTTAAAGAAACACTTACACCCGAAAACCCGGTAGTAGGAGATGTTGGGCTTGCTTCCGGTGAGAATTTCATATGGAGTCTTGTTTAGGCCTTTGCGGAGGAAGCGCCGGTTTGATGAATGACAAGCCGTAGAGATGGCTTCGGCCCAAAAGTTGTATGGAGACTTAAACTCCGCCAACATGGACCTAGCCATATCCATAAGAGTCCGGTTTTTCCTTTCGGCTACACCATTTTGTTGAGGGGTATATGCAGCGGAATATTGATGACGAATCCCCTCATCACTAAGAAATCCATTTAAGGTGTAGTTCTTGAACTCCGAGCCATTGTCACTTCTTATTGCCAAAATAGTTTGCCCATGTTGACGTTCAACTTCCTTGGCAAAGTCGATGACGGTTTGTTGAGTCTCACTCTTATGCTTGAAGAAGTAAACCCAAGTATATCTTGAATAGTCATCAACAATCACCAAACAATATTTCTTCCCACCAAGACTTGCATGAGAGGGAGGACCAAAAAGATCCACATGAAGGAGCTCCAAGATCCTCTTGGAAGAAATGATAGTCTTGCTTGGGTGGGGAGAATCATGCATTTTTCCTAGAACGCAAGCCCTGCAAACACGATCTTTGGCAAAAGAAACATTCTCTTTTAGTCCGAGTATGTGGCCACCCTTGTGAAGGCTTTGCAAAGTTCTCATATTGACATGGGATAAACGGCGATGCCAAAGCCAACCCACATCGGCCTTTCCGAATAAACACATTGCACTTGTAGTGGTTTTCCCCGAAAAGTCCACCACATACAAGTTATTTTCAATGTGTCCAACGAAAGCGACCTTTAGAGACTTGCTCCACAAGAGTACCACAATGTCATTATCAATGAAGATGGCAAAGCCCATCTTACCAAGTGCACGAACTGAAAGTAAATTATAACCAAGGGTCTCAACAAGCATGACGTCCACAAGGCAAATATCCGGTGCGACCACCACCTTGCCAAGACCCAATACCTCGGATTGTGACATGTCTCCATAAGTGACGGTTATATGATTGTCATTTGGTCTTATCTCCGTCATAATCTTCTTGCTTCCGGTCATATGACTTGTGCATCCACTATCAAGCACCCATTTTGACCCACCGGAAGCATAGTCCTACAAGAGATCATTGCTTGGTTTTAGGTCCCCATTTTTCAATGGGTCCTCTTTTGTTAGCAACAAGGGTCTTTGGAACCCAAATAGACCAAGCAACATAGCCATCATTTGGACCAACATATTTTGCATAAACATCACCATAATAATCACGAAATAAAACATAGTGAGGGTTAGCAATTCCCGCATGATCATCATGAGTGGCTTTGCCACCCACAATAGGATCCTTCTTTGCTTGTGCGGGCTTGGCCTTTTTCTTCTTGTTGTTCTTCTTCTTCTTTGAGACATAGCCAATCCCCGTTTTATCACCAAATGCCTTTTGCTTACTCAAAAGGTCATTCAAGTTTTTCTCACCTATGGGAATGGAGGACTTGGCAAGCTCATCTTTCAACCTAGCATTTTCTTCAATGACATTTGCATGATCACAAGTAGAAGTAGAAGAACTAGGCATATTATTCTTAGTCAATTGAATTTGAAGTTGTTCATGTGACTTGGTAAGAATAGAGTGTTCACTTTTCAAGGCCTTGTGAGCCTTGTCAAGATCTTCTAAATCCTTAACAAGTATATCATGACCAACACCAAATTCAACCTTTTCCTTTTTAAACATTTTTACTTTAGCACGAGCATGATCTCGCTCTTTAATGAGTTTGGAAACAACTTCATTATTAGCTTCCTCAATGGAATCGAGCTTCTCTTCAAGAGTTGCTCGTTCCTCTTGCTCTTCTTCAAGAGACTCGGTTAGTGAGGCAATATCTTGAGCATATTCTCTTTCAAGCCTCATTTGTTCATCTAGTTTTTCAAGAGTTTTACCATATTGGCTCAATAGACGTTCAAAGTGAATCTTATGAACGCCATCTACACTAGACACATAGTCATCAAAAGCAATAATTTCTTCCTTTACTCTAAGACTAGCAAGATCATTCAAGGAAGCATCATTTGTCTTAGAGGAAGAGAAAGATGTGGGTGATACCTCGGAAGACTTGGCCATAAGGCATTTGACGTTCTTGAGAAGAGAGTCCTCATTGGGGGATTCAAAGAGTGATGTGGAGGAAGTGGAGGTGGTTGCCATTGCGGCCATCTCACTAGTTGTGGTTTCTTCTTCATCACTCTCACTTGCGGAGTACTCTTCTTGAGTCAAGAACACAAACTTTGGTTGCTTCCTCTTTGGTCCACCCTTCTTCACAAAAGGCTTCTTGGATGGTGACTTGGTCTTGTTCTTGAAGATGAGCTTTCCACCATGGTCTTCTCTCTTCTCATAAGGGCACTCGGCAACGAAGTGAAATCTATCATTGCAATTGTAGCAAGTCCTCACCCTTTGACCATTGTTGTCATTCCTTTGATAGCCACTTGACTTGCTTCTTCTTTGATTGTCTTCTTTGGCCTTGTGTGGATCAACCCAAAAGGTTTTTCCATAGAAGGCCATGTGCTCATTGTACTCATGCCTTATGTCCTCAGGACACATCTCTAGCCTTGCTTCAATACTTGCTTGAAGAGGAACCTCTTTCTCAACCACACTTGCTTTCAATGCAAGATTGGAGCTTCTTTGCATCCCTATGGCACGGGCACGAGCATCTTCCGCATTTTGTGCGGAAACCTTGTAGGCTTGAATTTCTTGCATCACTTGATTGGAGGTCATCTCATTGAAGTTGTGCTTTCCTTGAACACTCTTTATATCCGCGGGCTCATATGGAGTGAGAGCAAGAATGTACTTCATCTTGATCCACTCATCATCAATATGGTGAGCACCGAGGTTCTTGAAGGTGGTAGCAATGGTCTTGAGTCTTCTATACATTTCTTGATGATCCTCACCATCCATCATGAAGAAACCCTCCGCTTGATTTGAGAAGGCAATATATCTTGTTTTCTTCATGCTCTCATTGCCAACAAAGACGTCGGAGAGAGCTTGCCAAGCTTCTTTGGCGGTGAAGAAGTGTTGGATGTGAGGCAAGTCCTTGGATCCCACGGCAACTTGAATCATGTGAAGAGCGGTAGCATTGAGTTGGCTATCAACCGTCTCTCTTCTTGTCATGTTGTGGGGATCCACGGCCTTGAATCCTTCCTCAACGATCCTCCAAAGCTCGATGCAAGAACTGCGCATATGAGAGATCATTCGATATTGCCATTGACCAAAGTTTAATGCATCAAGCTTAGGTGGATCTCCTCTATTGTTAATATGAGGATGAGGAACCGGCGGGTCGGGTGAATACCAAGGAGGGAATTCACCTTTCCCGTCGCCCTTGGTGGAAGATTTAGCATCGCCATTTTTATCGGTGCCCTCCACATCAATTACCACATTCTCCACTTGTGGAGTAGCGGGTTTTTCCGGAGGTGGAGGAGCATTAGTAGTTTTAGCTTGCAAGACTTGCGCTATCATTTCACGCAACTCATTTACTTGAGTTGTCATGGAAGCCATGGATGATTCCAAAGATTTGAACTCACCCATGGAAACTTGACCCGAGCCCTCACTCGGAGAGGTGTCCATACTCTTAGGCGGTTAAGCCCGAATAAAGAGCCGAGGCTCTGATACCAATTGAACGGATCGTATGGGCACCTAGAGGGGGGGGTGAATAGGTGCTACTCAAATTTTAGTTCTTTTTCAATTTAGGCTTGACACAAAGGTAAATTCTCTAGATATGCAACTAAGGTGAATTTACCTATATGTCAACTAGCAAGCTCAACAAGATACAATATATAAAGGCAATAAAGGATAGAGGTAACCGAGAGTGGAGCACACGGAGACGAGGATGTAATTCCCGTAGTTCCTTCCTTTTTAGGGGAAGTACGTCTACGTTGGAGGGGTGTGGTTGCCACAAAGGCCTAACCAACGCCACAAAGGCTCACCCTATTCTCCGGTGCAAGCTTCCGCCACAAAGGCCTAGCTCACTTTCCACTAAGGGATTCCTCAAGGCGGAATCGGCCTTTACAATCTTGGGGCACGCATCCACAACCGAATTGGAGGCTCCCAAGCACAACACAATGCTGTGAAACAACAAGTAGCAATATATCAAATACACAAACAAGGTCTTGGGACACAAGGGAACCCAAGACACAAAGGCCCTCAAGCAAATGAGAGGGGAAATCAAATCGCTTCGGTGAGGATGTAGAGGATGGTCTTCTCCTTCGATTCTCCAAAGATCAAGAGCTTTGGTGGGGTGAGGGAGGAGATCTACTTGCTTTGGTGAGCTCAATAATGGTGGTGTTCTTCTCTTTTGCGCTGGCTACCCGTTGGAGAAGAAGAGGGGGGTATTTATACCCCCCCAAAATATCTGACCGTTGGAGGCCAGGAAGTCCGGCTATAGCCGGAGTTAAGTCCGGCTAAAGCCGGCCACACCGGCTAAAGCCGGTCTCACACCGGCTATAGCCGGCCTGAAATATCCGGCCCAGCCGGAAATAGCCGGACAAATAGCCGGTTGAGTCCAGAGGCGCGGGACCCCTCTCGAAAACGTGCAGTCCGGCTATAGCCGGTCTGGGGACCGGCTAAAGCCGGCCTGACTGGCCCAACTTTGTCTGAATCTTCTCCAGGAGCTTATTTCCACCATTTCCTCAATAATTTCCTTTGGATAATGATACTTATCAAATATAACATATAAAACCCAATATCTTTGTGCAAGAATATTATAAAATCCTGCAAAGCATAATCACACATTAATAGATAATGTATTGTTAACAAACGCCAAAATCAATTAGGCGGGAAATGCTCTTTCACCAGGAGTTTTAGTAGAGACCTTCTAAGCATGATTTGTCCCTTTCCTACACATTCAATAACAAGATAATCAGTAGATACCAGGCTTCCTAAGATTTTTGTAAATACTCCTTCAGCTATTCCAATAGGAAATATAGTGGCATTATTAGTTAGAGAAATTTCTTCTCCTCCCTCAGAAAGCTTCCAAAGATTCAAAGATTCATAAACATCCTTAGGCATGAGACAAAATTCAGACACAATATCACAACGAGCATGAAAAGTTTCACCATTAATAGTGATTTTCACCGTAGGGAACCAACTTGATGGTTCGGAATTTATTGGCACATAATCATAATGCTCGTGCAACGTACCATAACAATCTTTTAAACAAGCAGTTTGAGTTTCAAGGGTATTAAGTCTAGCAAAAATGCTGACAAGAGAGGAATCAAAATCAGTTGGAAAGCTATAAATTGTAATCAACTTTTTTATAATATTGAAAGCTTGATCTCCAACACAATGAAGGAAATCTCCTCCTGCTGTAGCATCCAAAGCATATCTATAACAAAGAGCAAGACCAAAGTAAAAGCTACTACGAAGCAAACTCAAAGTCATTTTCGGTTCAGTTTTTCCATGGCAATCATAAATTCTAGACCAAGCTTCTTTGAAACTTTCCTCACTCTTTTGTTTGAAAGTGAAGATCATTTCTTCAGGCGACATAGTAACAACAACTAAGCTAGACATAAAAAACAATTTGAAATAGGAACTAATTTTGTGTGTGTTTTTGATAAAAATATGCAAGCAAAAATAAGTAAAGCAAAACAATAACAAAGTAAAAGATTGAGCATGAGAGAATCCCCTTGCAGAAGTCTTCTTTCTCCCCGGCAACGGCGCCAGAAAACTTGTTGATTGCTTGTGAGTTGGTAACCCCAAGATTAAGGTGTGAAGAGCACAACAGCAAGTCTTCCCTCAGTTGTAGAACCAAGGTTATCGAACCAGTAGGAGAAAGAAACAAACTTCCAAAGGTTGATGCCAGCTAGCTTTGCAACACTCTGGACAATGGCGCCAGAAAACTTATCGGGGTGTAACTTTTCACCAACAGTAACGTGGAACCTGCACACAACACAACCACGTACTTTGTCCCAACTCACAGTGAGGTTGTCAATCTCACCGGTTTGTTGTGAACAAAGGATTAAGCGTATCGAGTGGTAAAGGATAGTAGTTTGGAAGAAAGTAAATAAAGCAAGTAATAGTAAAACGGTAATATCAATGTAAAGGAATTGGCCGGGGTCCACAGTTCACTAGTGGTGTCTCTCCATAAGATAAATAACAATATGCTGGGTAAACAAATTACAGTTGGGCAATTGATAGAATAAAGCTAGCATACATATGTCATGAGGATCACTATTAGATTTACTCTGGGCATTACAACAAAATACATAGACCGCCATCCAACTGCATCTATGACTAATAATCCACTCGCGGGAAGTCATCCGAGTACCCGTTGAGTATTAAGTTGCAAACAATAGATAATTGCATTAACAAAGTGTGTAATGTAAACAATACGAATGTCCTTGAACACAAGATTGTTGTTTTCTCCCTAGTGGCAACAGCACATCTACAACCTTAGAGTTTTCTATCACTCCCCCGGATTACTAGAGGCATGAACCCAACTATCGAGCATAAATACTCCCTCTTGGAGTCACTAGCATCTACTTGGCCAGGATATCTACTAGCAACGAAGAGCAACTGAACATATTCTTTTTTCAGAAGTAAAACAAGATAATGTAGGACATAACTGTTTCAATGGCTCACACTGTGGAAGCTATAAAACCTTGAAACCTAGCGTGTATTTATACATACTGCACACAGGCCCCACACGCGAGAAGAACGCGGATCAACCACAGCGCTGCATTTGGTTCGTCACTACAGATTGTAGAAGATCTCAGTGTTTTGATCCTGGTAAGAACAAATGCTTAGCTTGGTCTTCTCCGTTTTTTGCCCATTTATGTTGATTGCAATCTATGGTTTGGAAGATCAAAATACCTCAATGGAAGTCTTAGGCCTGTGTGTTTCTATCTTATGTGATGCCAAGCCCCATTTTGACTTGCCTTGCAATGCATGTTATTGTATTACACTTAGCTTGTGCTTATTGAACATACAATGGAGGGCCCTGCTCTGTCCTTGATTTCATTTTAAACTTGACATATTAGCAAGGCCCTTCTAGCAACGGGAAATTCAAATGCATGTCAGATACATGTATCATCTATTTCAATATCTTCCGAAGTGCTGGTTGTTAAAACAAGCAATAATATATTTACTAAACAATGTGCCTAGCCTCGATTATAGTAGATAATATTTGAATATTAATTTCAGCAAATGAGTATGAACCTTGGAATTATTTGTGCTTGTAGCAGATACTTCTGTTTTCTTTTTGCACTTCTAATATATTTGACCAACTGATATTTGATAACTTCATGACTCAACACATGCTATTTCCTCACACGTATTATGATTTTTTCCATACGGCTGTGTTTGGATATAGGAATTTAGGCTTGGAAATGAATTGGAGTGAAAATTCCAAATCTAAGATGGAAAGGAAATGGTCTCCAATTCTAATTCAGTTGTTTGGTTGTGCGTGGTATTTGGTGTTGGAATCAAAGGGTTACACCGAATTTCAATTTTTGTTTGGATGTATGAACCATGGAATTTGGTATTCTGTTGATTTTAGAAAAACTTGTGTACAGTCTGGACAGATGGGGGGAGTGGACTCCAAAGTGAGCTTCTGTTTCTCCAAATCTGTGTGATGTGGTATGCTTCCTGTTTTTTAACTTAATCTCTAGAGCATGTTCAGATATTGATTTCTAGGTATTGTAGATTTTTTAGTGCTAGAAGATTCTTGTTCTACATTTTTAGTTCTATTGTTCGTGCCGCTGTTTTTACTGCCTTTGTAGCTGAAGGATTACTGAGACTGTTTGGACAGAATTTCCCGAGGACAGGATCATTATAGTATAAAGATGTGGTCCTTTAGTCCACCTTTTCCATGACCTGCATATTCGAAATACTTCTTTTGTTAAATGTTTCGGTTAGCTGTGAGATAACACAGTGAACAATACTGTTATTCCTCTTGATTTTGTATGATGTATCAGATTGGATTATTGTCATTTTAAGACTTCGCATTTTCCAATATTTTGAATCATGCTAATTAGTATACTTCACGTATATTTTCTTAAGCTAAGAGCTCCTAATAATTCATTTTTTCTTTGCAGTCCCTATTTCAGCCAAAGCTTTCTGTCCTAAAAGTATAATGTGGAGATAATTTGTCTGTCGGGTGAAATAATTAGGTATAGCTATTTTGGGGGTTTTTTCAGTACCACTTTCAGTAATGTTTCAGTTAGTAGCGAGATAACGCAGTGAACATTACTGTAATTCCTCTTGATTTGAACTTATGTTCTTTCACCTTTCTGCAGGTTCAAAGATTTCCTACGATCGGCTATGCTACTGCATGTTTCACGCTTTCTGCCGTTCTCCTCTTCTGTCTATATCAAGGTTTGCTTTGTCTTCTCTGTAATGCTGCACTTGACTGAGGTATGGTCCCTGTTGGTTTATTTGAATTCTATGATTGTACCTTTTTTATGGTTTAGAATCTCTCAAAGATAAGGGCATATTTTGTTATGCCGGCCTTCTTAAACTCTACTTCTCTTCTTAACAGAAGCTAGATGTTCAATAGAAGTACTAGATTGCATCACATAATCCTCACCCTCTTACCTAATATGTATCTTGCTTTAGCTATTTTATCTGATGCGGGGTAAGATTTTTTTGCAGTGCTAACCATGGTTTACCTTTTTGTTTCTGTCGGGACCAAGATGTTGCTCTTTCTTAAAATAGCTGATTTATTACATTGAATAGTAGCAAGATCAGATGTGGTATTTGTGTGTGTGTTTTTTATTTCTTCTATATTACATTGAATAGTAGCCTCTCTGCATTGTACTTTGCAGGGGTAACACCACTGGTAATCTTCACTTTACAGTAATTCTAACCTAAAAATGAGCCAGACACAGTATTAATACTACAACAAAGTTGCATGTCTAACTAATGTGTATGATTTTATAGTGGATGGCAAACAATATAGCATGTAGGCTGCAGATTATATAGTGCGTGCAAAATTGTATAGCGTGCATACTGCAACGTATATATGATTACACATAGAAACTTCCATTATAGCCCAAAAGTGTTTTCAGTGTAGATCTTAATTTTATAGAGTGAATTGTTGATCAGCAGAACAGAAGTGCAAAACAAGGATTGTGTAGGTGACCTATTGCTGTTAGTTTCCCTTTCCACAAAGAACAAAACTTCTTTTAGATATTATAATTTGCCTATATGATGATGTGTAGATTGATCAGTTGGGTTCATGACGAGGTCAAGAAGAAGGGATGTGTAAAACATTTGTGAACCGATTATCTCAGCTACCTTATTAGACTGCATATGTGAATGCAATTTTAGGATCACAACTATAACTTATCCATTGTATCGAAGGTTTCAAATTTTAAGCTGTAATCCGCCAGTAATTTATGAGTTTTTCTGATGGAGTAACAACTCTAAAATTTGCACTTACGTTATTTTCTTTTTAGTAAATCTTTCCAGAAAATGGCATACAAATACAAACTTTCATTTAAAATTTTATCCATGATTGCTATAAATAAAATTGAAATGTCGCCATCACTTGCCAGCTTACTTTTCTAAGGTGTCAGTTATATTACATGCATGTTTATGTATTTAAGAACTTCATCTTCATTCCATGGATGCTTAATTTATATGTGTTAGCAGGGCTTGCTGGGCCTGAAAAAAGCAATAGATAGGGCACCAGTGAGAGCAAGATAGGAGAGAGAGCAAGACAGGAGAAAACAAAGAACGAATGTCTGTGGCTTTGGCTGTATGGAGATGTTGAATCTGATTAAGAGGATCAGGTTCCAGGTGTAAGAAATTCTGGGGTCCTTGGTTGATAAGAGAAGATTGCTCAAGATAGTATGGTGACTATGGTCATGGTTTACAAAACTCAGTCGGAGCTATATTATTGAGGATTGCAATCAAATGAGATTCGGGATTAGACTTGAATATTAAAATAGATTAACATGTACTTGTTTCCTGGGCTGTGCATAGGATTATTTAATTTGTTTATTGCTCTCAGATTAAAGATGGAGATGGACAGAAACGGATTAATAATTATGGTCAGTTTGCTGCTTTGCAAGAAATATTGGTTGCAAATAATATAAATAAATATTGTGGCTATAATCTGTCTTGCTTCGGCCTTTGCGCCAATTGGCGCAACGGGTCATGTAGTTGAAAGAATAGGTGCTGCATATCTTTATTGTGGTGCGAGCATCTGGGGCATTGTGCTTCGTCGATGATTTTCTTGTGCTTGAGATTAGCTCTAGTGTTGAGGCGGTTTAGATGCAACAGCCAGCAGAAGACCTTAACCTTGTTTGGCACTCTTGAGGCCCAAATGTGTTTGGTGTGTTGGTCCTGCAAGTACTGTTGCAACAGTTGATATGCTCCCTCGGTACAGAACGCATTGCCGTCGAGCAGAAATCATTGGTCGGACTGATGATAGAGAATGACACCCTGCAGTAGAGGAAACAAAAGAGGAAGCTGGTTAGACGCCACATTAGTGAGTCGATTACGGAGACCCCATGGTGGCTAGAGGATTCACTTAGCTGAAAACAGTTATCCAATATTTTACCACAATAGAGCAAAGTAGTGAAGGGAAGACAAGTTCATTGCATGCATTCCTTGCCCTGACATCTTAGGAAAAAGATATTACTTTTGTTTGCACCCATCCATGGCCATGTGCAATGTTCCTGTCGTGATTGATCGGTCCATTCTGAGCAATCCGTATCTTTACAGAAGGAAACACATACTAGAATGCAAAAGAGGAGCCAAACTACCGTGTTAGAGGATGCCGTGGCGATGCAGTCCTTGAAGGTGCGTTCGTGGCCCTTGGGGTGGCTGCCTGGTGGTACATGTGGTGGTGGAGAGCCGAAAATGCAAGGGGATACGACCTAGAAGGGAGACGCCATGGTCCTGAAGAGGAGTCGGCCCTGTTCCGGAATGCGACACAGCGGGCTTCACAGGTGACAGCAGCGGCGACCTTGAAACAATCGGCGACGATAGTGGGCCGTATGGCAGCGGCGCCCAGCGGATGGCAATGAAGTACACCGAGGAGGGGAGATGGAGGCGCCGAAGGCGGGAATGCAGACGCATCAATGGCGACCACGAGGCGCGACCTTCCATGGGGAGCGCATCAGAGGTGGGCGCATGGGCACGGGGCACATAAATCGCGACCTCGAGACGGCAGTCTCCGACGGTGACCACGTTGTAGGCGGGCGCGTGGGCAGGTCAATGGTGACTGCCGTCAGCCGTGTCCCGTGCCGTAACCCTAGCCTCTTGCGCCTCCGCACGAGAGAGGAAGAGAAATCGGTCGGGGGAGGTGGGAAAATCCAGCCGAGGGAGACAGGAGGTGCCGGCGCCGGAGTCCTTGGTGGCAATCAGCGGCGGTGATGACGAGAGAAAGACATGAGATGGGGGGAGGAAGAGAGGCGAGCGATGTGGAAAATTGATTAGATAGATAAAATTGATTCCATGATTTCCGTGATTACCAGAGTGGGATGGTGCGGTGCTGTTTTTTTTTTTAGGTTATTGCACCACACATACAAGAACTTTCTTTGGGTGCAGTTTCATATAAAAACTTGCAAGATGTTATCCAGCGGTACATAAACTTGCATTTTAGGTGCAAATTCATACAAAACGCTGTGAGATTGGTGTAGAAACTGGATCGAGAACTTTACAACAAAGTCTGTACAAAACAAAGTATTAGCAAATAGATCCTTAGCCGCATGAACTCCACTTGTCAATTTGTCATCAGGGAGATGGTGGCGCCTCGGCAGGCAGCGTAGTTTCAAGGCAGCCAGTTGTCGCTCAGCCTAGGCACGCCAGGCACGGCAAGGTCGACGAGGCGGCATGATCGGAGGACTAGGACCGCAACAACTTCCAGAGCCTGTAGAGCACTGCTGCGAGGAATGTCGGCGGGAGCCACTTGCTCAATGCCTACATGCACTAGTAGAAAAACGATCTTTAGTCCCGGTTGGTAAGGGCCTTTAGTCCCGGTTGTACCAACCGGGACTAACTAATCGGGACTAAAGGACCTCCTCTTTAGTCCCGGTTGTGCCACAACCCAGGACTAAAGATTCTCCACGTGGCTGTCCTGAGCGCTGCGGGCTGGAGAACCCTTTAGTCCCGGTTGATGGGACTAAAGGTTATTTTGTCATTTTTAAATATTTTCAAAAAAAGTTTTAGATTATTTCGGATTTTCTTGAATTTTCCTATTTTCGGATTTTTGATTTGTTTGACAGTTTCCCCTCTAATCCCTAATCATCACCCCTATTCTTCATGTCAAAGTATATACTCGTGGTCCCACTTCCCGGCCGGTCACCCATCCTCACACTGCTCCACACTCAGCACGCTTAACTTCTCCATTCCTTCTCTACTAGCTTCCAAGACTGCGCTCACGACTTCTTGATAATACTATGCTATGAATTGTATTAACCCTTAGACTTTGATAACATATAATTTTACTTTTTTGAATTCTAAATAATTTCAAAAATAAGCAACAATGAGTAAGTAATAATGAGCATCAATAAATTTCAAATAATCTTTATGCATAATTTAAATATTAATTTTAAACTCAAAAAATTCAAAAAAAAACAAAAAATTCAAAAAACTTTAAAAATTCCAAAATTAATAAAAAACTTCAAAATAACTAAAAAGTGGAATAAACAACTAAAGAAATTAAAAAAACCTTGAAAAAATCATTTTTTTCTCATTTTTCTAACAAAAACTAAAATCTTCCTGCTTTCATATTTCCCTTTGGAATTTTGAGAAAGTAGAATTTGTGCAAACGGCCATAGGCCGTTGAAATCGGATGTAAAATTTTGTGTAGATAATTTTTCATATATTATACATTTTTTTTCGAGTCCGTATGCAAAAGTTAGAGCCGTTTTAATTTGCAACAACCTTTTTTTGCAAAAAAAATCAATTTTCAAATTTTCAAATTTTCCATAAAAGTTAGTTGCATGAGGTACATGCATGTCAAAGGATTTTAAAATTTGAAGTTTTTATCATTTTCATTTATTTATTTTAGACGTTTTTTGAACGCGGGGGGGGGGGGGGGTAGGCATGAGAGGAAAATTGGGGGAGACCCTTTAGTCCGGGTTGGTAACACCAACCGGGACTAAAGGGTGAGGCTTTAGTCCCGGTTGGAGACACCAACCGAGACTAAAGGTCACTAACCCTTTAGTCCCGGTTCGTATTTCCAACCGGGACTAAAGGTCCCATTTGAACCGGGACTAAAGATTCCTGGCCCACATAGTCTTTTGAACCGGGACTAATGCTCACATTAGTCCCGGATCAAAACACAACCAGGACTAAAACTCAAATTCATCCTGGATATTAGGCCTATTTTCTACTAGTGATGCCGGAGCCGGTGTCTGGCATGAACGCCGGCGCGCTGTCCAGCGGTCCAGCCTCGGCGACCCCGAGTCCCCGACATGGCGCGTACGTGCCAGGAGGTCTTAGACTGAAGCCGACCGGGCGGCAGTAACCTTATGCAGGATGCGTTCGCGAACAACGGCGACGACTCCAGGTTCGTGGTGTACGACAGCGACATGGCCGACCGCGGTGGCAGCGTGTCGCTCCGTTGGGCCTGCAGCCCTGCAGTGACAACACCGGCCACGTGAAGGCCGAGCAGCAGGGCCTGTTGTACGGCATCAACCCTGCGACTTTAACATCCTCAACGGCGCCGAAGAGGCGAAGAACAACAACGGTTGGCCAAATCGTCGTCGCAACTGCTGCACGATTTTATTAGCATGAGCGGCTGCCGGAACTAATGGCGCAATGACTCATGGTCGGCGCCGCCCGGCTGTCGTGGACACACATGCCATGGTGCACATGTTTTAAACTGATATATTGATCCGATCAGTTTCTTGATCTGTAATTGTTGAAATGTATCCAACCAGTGTTCCGATCATCTGAAGATGTCCTGCCATTAACGGTTTGGAGTAGCTGTACAAGGAAGATAGTCCCTCGAAGGACTGTATCCGGTCAATTCCTTGACCTGTACAAGCGGTGGAGCTTCTGATGAGGGACTTGAGCCATGTCGCCTAGGCCACCCGCATGACCGCCATATTGCCACCAGCCGCCGCCAGGCGCCACCTCGGAAGACGAGTCCCTCGATGACTTGCACAAGCTCCACACTTCCTGTTCCGTTCCGAGCCGCAGAGGCGATCGGCGTGGCAGGCCGCCCCTGCCCTCCCCTGCTCCTTCTCTTTTTTCCCGACGCGAGTAACAAGTTTACCCATCGCTGAAACCCGTAGCTCTGGCCAACTCCTCACGGCAGGGTTAGGATCTGGTAGAAGACAGAGGATTTGGGGATTTCCTCTTCTAAGGAGCTCTTTTGTGCATCGAAATAAACTGAGGGGTTTTCTATAAATGTTTAAAAGTTAGGCGTCCACCTTTTTCCAGCGTGGCAGCGCTAGGTGTCGGTTCAGTAGCGATTTTGTATGAAAATGCACATAAAATGCAAGTTCTTGTACCACGGGAACACATCTTGCAAGTTTTTGTATGATTTTGCACCTGGATGACAAGTTGTTGTATGAGTGGTGCAATTACCTCTTTTAAAATTTTCTTAGGAGTATTTTGGGAAGTCAAATGTTTAAACCAAAAGTGGCTTCACCATTATCAACTGAACTCTTATAGTTAAGAAGATATTAAATAGATTCCAATTTTTAGTGGTCATGCATTGCTTTTAGTTACAAACCCTCTGAGATCATAAATTTTGAGGCTATAGAGAATTATTCGGAATTTAAACACTAGTTAGGTACCTGCAACACTTTTTATTTAATTGAAAAATAACTATAACTCGAAATGAGTTGAAATCACTTTTGTTGGATTCAGAAAAATCATACCTTTCTGTGAGTATATTGTTTGTATGTTTTTAGTGCATAGAACTACCTAAGTGTTGATTATAGATTTTTAAGGATTGTTGACTAATAAAATCACCAAATAATCATGGGAAATGATAAATGAATGCAATAACTTGGAATGGTTTAGTATGGTGCTATGCTTGCTAATGGTGCCTGCATTGTTGTGATATGCTTGCTGTGGTGAAGTATGTGGATCATCTATGCTATTGTGCTTATATTGTTATTATTTACCGATGCTAGATTCGAACGACACCGGGTTTTTTGAAGAGGGGGAAATATTTAAATATCAAGAAGAAGACCAGGGACAAGCTAACCAAGGCAATTCATCTAAACTTGATTCATATTTGATCCTAGTTTTACTTATTGCATGTTTATAAATGTTTACAAAAATGCATTCTTTTATATTTTTGTTACCTCTAGATAGCAATTATTGGTGACTTGGCTCCACAAGTCGAATGTTATCATCCTCATGGATGGCACCCTCTTGACACCTACTTATTCCCTGGGTTAGTGGCCTGATGATTAGCATCGTGGTCCTTGAAAAACTTTCTAGTGGAGCAAAAACTCTAGGTTGGGAACACTCAAATGAGAACTCTAAAAATGCTTTTAAAAACCTTGGAATAGTGCTCTATTCCATTGAAATGTTTTCAGGAAAATATGTTCTAGAAAATAGAGGAAAAGGAGATAGTGGATTTAAGAAAAAAAAAGGCATTGCGTATGAGTGTTCACCAAACCAATTTCTCCCGTGCAACCACAATTACCCTGGTATGGGACAGGGCGTAGCGGAGTAGTTTGTTCATTTTGGTATGGGGCCTCCAAATGTAATGGCAGTCCGACCATGGACACCTTTTCTGGGGCACCCTGGGTAGCAGCGGTTACTTAGGCTCGCATTGTCACCTTTTTAGGTGGCAGGGTTACAACCTAGGGGCCCTCATTGAAAATGCTTGCAAGTGATGGCAGGGTTCCAGAGGGTCAAGTGGGCTGGGGAATTTGCAACTCCTGGGTCAAACAGCCACTTGGGCTTCGGTGTTGATGGGTGCATCTCTAGGTGGTAGGACCTATGCTAAGGTGAGCAGGTGAAAATTTACGATCGGGTGCGTATCGTGGCATATGTTGTTATGCTGGGAGGATGGCCGCACGATGAGTATCCGGATGTTGTGGGTAAAGTGTACAACCTATGCAGAGTGTAAATCTATTTGAATAGCCGAGTTCTCGGTCATGGACGGTTGGAATGGCCATACTTAACCTGTGCTGGGATTTTGTCTTATAAAATGTTTTCAAAAAAATGGAGGAAAGTGTCGGACGGAGTACTCGAAGGGTACTGCCGTGGCACGAGAAAGGTTCGGAGTACTTGTAGGGTACTGCCGAGGAGTTGGAGATGGTCATGTGTGATTGACCTGGTTTATGAAAACAAAAAGGATTACCCCCTTCTTAGAAATTTTACTAAAAATGTTTTATAAAAGTTTTTAATAAGGATATAGTAATATCGTAGAACAAGGTTCTAGACATGCTATATCGACACGAGAAAATATGTTTTCAAATAAAACAAACTAGTGTAGAGCCTTCACTTGCTATAGCTACATTGCATATCCAATGCTCTCTCCTTAGATGGTTTGTGAGTACAATTCAAATGAACTCACAGCTTTGTCCCTGGCTATTAACTTGGTCAGACTACAAAGAAGACGCAGAGGAAGACGATGGTGGGAACAATGACGCCGGTGCGAACAAGGAACGTCTCCTAGTCAGATGCATGTTGGGTAGTAGGCATGACTTGTGTCATCAACGCTAGTTTGGTATCCGCTCCTTGATTGTGAAGTTGCCCTACGTGACATTATCAGTCTTGGTCATGTGACCAATTGTAAGACTTTTATATTTGGTACTATAATGGATGACGTAACTGTAATATCCCAGGATTAGAGGTCACAAAATAGAGGAACAGATGTGTGCATTGTATTCATGCATAAGAAAATCTAGGTAATTTTCGCGCATTTAAATAAAATATATCAAAGTGATTGGAGTTTCACTTGATTTGATGGAATTGAAGTAGCTCATCATCTGGAGCGTGATAAACTTCGACATGACCTTTGTTAAAACCTTATTATGGGTAGAGGTACAACAATAGTTAAAAGAGAGTAAAGTGAGGCACCACAACCTTATTACCACATCATATTATGAACCAATACTTATTTCTACCATGATCATCATGGTATTTATTTAACTTGAGTCCATGAACTCTATATATCACAAAGTAATCTAATACACGTTCCAGTTGAACAAGCAACTTGATATGGGTGGAGAAATCACAAGCCCAAACCCTAGGTCCCTATTTAGGTAGAGTCTATACCACACTAACCCTATTTTGGGTGTGATCATTATTTTCTACTGAGAGAGTTGTAACACCATGCAACTCAATATCTTTTCATCTATCCATTTGGAACCTATTATATTACTCTTATTCCAACCTATGAATCCCTTTCTGAGCATATAAGTGAAACCTAGAATCTTGTTCCATCTCTAATCCAAGGATTGTATCCTAGCAACAATTCTTCTAATATCATCAAGACTCTCTGTACTAATATGTACCTTGATTGGACTTTAAATGAATGAAACCTTTCTTGTGAGAGGTATGAAGTACCCTCAGGTAATTCCAAGTATATACTTAAGAAACAATTAATGACCTTGGAATAGCTCCATAAGACATTGATGGCTGGCGTGTAGTTGATGATGATGATGATTATAACCAGTTAGTTGGAAACCCCAAGCGCAAGGTATGATGAGCACAGCAGCAAGTTTTTCCGTCAGTTAGAAACCAAGGTATGTTGATCAGGAGAGGAGCAAACAAATGACTGAAGGTGATGCTGACTAGCCTAATAGCACTCCAACAAGGGCGCCGTTTATGACACTTGTTGACTCGTCTTCAGCCAATAGCAACGCGGAACCTGCACACAACACAACCAAATACTTTGTTCCCAACTTGCGATGAGGTTGTCAATCTCACCGGTTTGCTTGAAACAAAGGGTATGAGCATATCAAGTGGAAAACAGTAGAAGTATGCGAGTGAAATAAACAGTGCAAGTAAAGTAAATAGGTGATAGCAATATGATGGAAATAGGACCGGGGTCCACAGTTCACTAGTGGTGTCTCTCCATAAGATAAATAACACATGCTGGGTAAACAAATTACAGTTGGGCAATTGATAGAATAAAGATAACGTGATATGTCAAGAAGATCACTATGCGATTTACTCTGGGCATTACAACAAAATACATAGACCGCCATCCAACTGCATCTATGACTAATAATCCACTCACGGGGATATCATCTTAATACCCCATGAGTATTAAGTTGCAAACAACAGATAATTGCATTAAGCAAAGTGTGTAATGTAAACAAAGCATATGCCATCGAGCATATGAATGTTGTTTTCTCCCTAGTGGCAACAGCACATCTACAACCTTAGAGGTTTCTGTCACTCCCCCAGATTAAATAGAGGCATGAACCCAACTATCGAGCATAAATACCCCCTCTTGGAGTTACTAGCAACTACTCGGCCAAGATAGCTACTAACAACAGAGAGCATGCAAGATCATAAACAACATAGAGATAACATAAGATATATTTCAGTATAGCAACTCAATCATAACACCAATATTCATCGGATCCTAACAAACACAACATGTAGAATTACATAACGGTGATCTCAATCATGTAGGGCAGCTCATGAGATCTAAACATGAAGCACATGGTGGAGAGGACAACCATCTAGCTACTGCTATGGACCCATAGTCCAAGGTAGACTACTCACTCATCGCTCCGGAGGCAAGCATGGCGATGAAGAAGACCTCTGGTGGTGATTCCCCTCTCCGACAGGGTGCCGGAAAGAGCTTCTAGACCCTCCCGATCTTTCGGTATACGGCGGTGGCGGATCGTGATGTGTTCTGGAAAATTGATTGGGTCCTTAGGTTTATCCCGTCGGGGGGTCTTTATAGGCGAAGGGGCATCGTCAGAGGTGGACCGAGGAGCCCTCACACATAGGGGGCGTGGCCAGGGGCTGGGCCGCACCGCCCTGGTGTGTGGGGCCCTTGTGGCCCCCTCCGACTCCTCTTCGGTTCTCTGGAAGCGTCCGAGAAAAATAAGACTTCTGGAACTTGTTTCATCCAATTCCGAGAATATTTCCTGTATAGCTTTTCTGAAACACAAAAACAGCAGAAAACAGGGAACTGGCACTGTGGCGACTTGTTAATAGGTTTAGTTCCGAAAAATGCTTAAAAGTGCCACAAAGTGTAACGGAACATTAGACAAATAGTGTAAAAATAAGCATGGAGCATCAAAAATTATAGATACATTGGAGACGTATCAAGCATCCCCAAGCTTAACTCCTACTCGTCCGCGAGTAGGTAAGTGATAACAAAAGAATAATTTTTGAGATGATATGCACCTACACAATCTTGATCATATATGTAAGCATTGTGAGCTGGGATCAAAAGAACTTAAAACATAGGCATGAAAGATATAATCTTGACAATAAAAACTTAGCAACCATGTTATAACATGAAAATGAACATAAACAAAAGATCATGAAAATGAAACAATGAAAGTTAAACGTGTGTTCAAATCATAAGGGAAAACATACAAATGGTTTTCAGCTTGTCCTTCATAGAGAGCAAAACATAAAGGGAATTCTATTTTCGTGCCCTTGGGTCCTTAGTTGTACTCAGTTTTCCCCAGCTCCTTAGTTTTTCCTCAGTTTTGTCCAAGCCCTTGTCTGAAACCATCACCAGTGCTGGAACGGCCGGTTGCCCGATGGTTGAACACCTTTGACCGTTAACTGCTGACTAGTGGGGCCACGTAGAGCCCACAAAGACATGTCAGAGCATCCATCTTTGTTTGACCGTAAGCATCGTCGTATCCCTGACCAAAATGCGGACGAGTGGGGCTTCGGTATATCGAATGACAAGTGAGGCCATGACGCTGATACAAGGGGCAATACACGGGTAGGATTATATTTTTAAACGGAGCTCTACAGCGATGGCACGGAGGAGGTGGCCTGCGGGGTGCCGAGATGAGATCGACGTCCACAAAGAACTGCATGAGGCGAGACCAGACGCATTAGATAGATATGAACTAGACATGTTTAACCATGCAAAGAAAAGAAGAAATGGTCGAGGACATCGATGACGACCGCAACACTTTGACTGACGGTGTCGGACACGAACGCGAGCTATGTAGAGAAAACTAGTGTCTCTCCTTTCTAGCGTGTATAGACAGGTGCTAGGGGAGTGTGGTGGCGAAGGGAAAGACCTCGCGGTGGTCTGTGGCGTCCAGCATAGCGGGGCGGCGTGGCCGTGCCCACATCGGCGTGCATGTTCGGCATTGGCATCAGCATGTACGTTCGTCATTGGCCTCGGCGGTATCTCTATTGTGTCAGTGATTGAATGAGGGGACGGGATTGAGGGTGCATCCCGACGGTGACCTAGCAGTGGCGGCGAGCATGCATACTCGTTCTGACCATGCCGATATCGGCATCGGCATCGTTTGGAGGCTGTGGTGCTCGAATCATAGTGGAAATCGATGCATATGAAGCTACATATATATTCTTGGTCATAATCCCCTTAGATGCATGGCTTCACGTCATCGTCGCTTTCATCGTCAGTATCTTCGTCGTCCGTGTAGTAGTACTTCCTGCATGTTGTTCCGTCGAACACCTTCACTGTGAGCACATAATCGCCTTCATATTTGAAGTGTAGGAAGCAGCCGAAATCCACACCGTGCGCGATGGCGAAATTCTCCCAGCCCTTGTCGAGGTACATCCGGCCTTGTCCGTCAAATAGGACCTCCACGGTCCAGAGACGAGGACCGCAGTCAGCTGCTCGCAGATACACCTTTGTGGGCTCCTGGCCATCAAGATAGTCTGCAAACTTTTGTGGGAGTGCCTGCAAAGAGATCGAGCGCCGATCGTTTAAAATTAAAGGTTTTTTAGAATATGCACATAATTAATCACATGCATCATATATGTGGGAACGCGTACATACCTTCTTGGCCAAAGGGTCTTCATAGATGGTGATGAAGAACTCCTCTATGATCAATGGCAGTGTTGACGGTGGTGGTGGCAATGATGATGATCCACCACCCCGGCCGCCCCTTCCCCTTCCCCTTCCCCTTCTGGTCGGTGTCCGAGACGTGGAAGCCATGGCAATGGATCAAGTGTATGTGAACGAAGAAGAGAGAGGCAGAAACGAAGAAGAGAGAGGCAGAACCTATTGACATGAGGGATGGCCGTTGTGGGGGTTTATAAGGGAGAGATGACCGTTGTGGGGTTTACACCATAAATTAAGGTAGAGATGACCGTTGTGGGGTTTACACAATAAATTAAGGAGGAGATGACCGTTGTGGGGGTGGTTTATATCTCAACAAAAAAGTAATGGCTAAAAGAAATGAAAATTCGTGAAAGTTCATCATTTTACCGTGAAAAGTAAAGCCTATAAGAAATGGAAATTCTTGATAGTTTATCATTTCAGCGTGAATAGTAATGCCTACAAGAAATGGAAATTCGTGATAGTTTATCATTTTACCGTGAAAAGTAAAGCGTAAAAGAAATGGAAATTCGTGATAGTTCATCATTTTATCGTGAAAAGTAAAGCCTACAAGAAATGGAAATTCGTGATAGTTTATCATTTCAACGTGAAAAGTAATTCCTACAAGAAATGGAAATTCGTGATAGTTTATCATTTTACCGTGAAAAGTAATGCCTAAAAGAAATGGAAATTCGTGATAGTTCATCATTTTACCATGAAAAGTAAAGCCTACAAGAAATGGAAATTCGTGATAGTTTATCATTTTACCGTAAAAAGTAATGCCTACAAGAAATTCATGATTACCCAACTTGTTGAATCCGGTGGCAAACTCGTCATTTAGCATACATAGAGGGGTAGTAGTTTGCCACCGGCAGATAGAGAGAGGGTGGCACGATCCTGCCCGTTGGATCATAGGATCGACGGTAGGTGGGCACGATCCGTGTGACAACAGCTCGACCAATCAGGCCAAGTTTGGGCTTCTGCGAGAAGGGAGAGGGTAAAACTGAGTAGTATCAAGGATACAAGGGCAAGTAAATAGTAAGCATGCTAAGGAATTCAAATAAGAGATTTAGAAAAAGAAAAACACATGTTTTGTACAATGAAACCCAGGTTGGCCTACCTCAAAGTATTAGCAATTCAAATATACATGAGTGTAAAAATTATGGCCTCATTCAGACAAACTATGTTTTGGGTATAGATGTTTTGAGAAGGGGTTTGAGTGGAAAGCCATGAACCTTCATAGCTACTAGTGATTTCAGAAGTGGCCATTTGTGTGAAAACATGATTTATATATGATTGTTATGATTTCCTACGTGGCAGGTCGCGTCACAAGACTCCATGAGTAGGAGGCACTATGATTTTATTTTTTTGAATTTTTTTGCGCATGAAATGACTCAATTAGATGGCTTAATCCCATCTGTTGACTCTCTGTTGACCAGCCACTTGAGGGTAAAACTGAGTATATTGCACTAGGCAGTATTAGTACTCGAGGGGAAAACTGAGTACAGATATTTTTCCAGTGTAAGATTCGAGGGTAGAACTGAGTACACGTAACGGTGCTGACGTGCAGTCCCACGGACGCGTGTCGCGGTGAACAGCGGTTAGCCGCGCGGTGCGCGTGTTGAGACCAAAACGTCAACTGCTGAGACGAACCGTCACTTTGCCAGTACAGAGCCCCTCTCCCTCCCTCTGCACACAGTCTCATCATAACTCACGCACGCAACCACGCCTCTCACGTCCCATCACCTTCTCAAAAAAACCCCAACCGCCCTACGCGCGCTCCCCTGCCGGCGATGGAGAAGAAGAATGCACCGGCGGCCGTCGCCCCCGAGCCCATCGCCTCCAAGCCCGTCGCATCCGAGCCCGTCGCATCCGAGGGCGGCGCATCCAAGCGCGGCGCCTCCATGAACTGGGCCTCTCTTAAGGGTGACAGACCACTTCACAAGATCGGCGACTGCTTACTGGCGAACGAGGAGTACGTGGACACCTACGCTGCTTTGAGGCAAGTTTGTACAAATTGGCGCTCAGATCTACCTGAGCCCGACGTGCACCTGCACGAATGGATCGTGGTAGAACACGCCCTTCCACGCGCCGCTGAGTTCTCCTTCCTCAACCTCCGCACATCCCGCTACGTCACCATCGATCTAACGGAAGTTCATGCAAGGTTCAAATTCCTCCATATCTATAGAGTTAATCTATTTTTATTTTCAATCGTAAACATCTTAGTGCTGAATGTTATCTTCATCAACTCCCTTTTAGATACTACTTCGTCGGCTTTTACCGTGGCGTCATCGTGCTTGCCCAGAGGAACCAGCCGCACAAGATACGGCTTCTGAACCCACTCACAAAGACATTGAACGCTACGTTTGAGGCGCAGATGCCATCTATGATAGTGGAGTCAGTCGCTGTTATGAAGTCCCCGACTATGGTCTTCATTTGCACAGGTTACCCCAATGAAATTGCTTGGGTCGCTGAGAGCTCTCCTACTAAGGATATAGATGTAGAAGATTGGGGAGAAGGAAGATTTTCGATCGAGGACGATTCTCTGCGTTGCCTTACCCCGTTCAATGGTGAATTGTATGCAATAGCTGTGAACAATTTTGATTTCGGAACATTAGTGTGCACCAACAATGTCCAGTCGGAGAAGCGCGCGAGCACTATCAATATGGAGACACTATTTTCATTTCCAGAACTTGGAAATGACAAGTTCTACCTTGTGGAGTCTGATGGTGATCTGCTGCTTGTGTTTTTCGGCGGCAGCCCTGGCAACAGGCATTTGGAGGTAGGTCAACCATTGGTGTACCGTGTGGACACTGAGAGCCGCTCTCTCCATGCCGTCAACATTGGCAGTCGTGCCTTCTTTGGCAGTTATAAACGGTGTATCTCCGTCGACACCAGAGTGCACCCGACAGTTCGACCTGGCTGCATCTACTACGAGGGCGGTTATATCAGACAGTACTTTGATGATAGAAAGGCCTGGGATGAGTGGCCACGACATGTGGATAGATTAGATTCTGACGGTATAAAAATAGAACAAAGGCCATACCGTTTGGAGGATCTATTGGCTGCACACTGCAGACGGAAGGAGTTCAGTCAATATTTTTTTCGTCTCATGGAATATAGCGACTCCGAAATATATGATGAAGAATGAAGAACCTTCATGTTGGGCATACATTGCGTCTTATATTATTTTCAGCTTAGTTTGTCGTGAACATTAACATCGTTATTGGCTTCTTTTGGCTGCTGTATGCATTTTATGTATTATACTATACTAGCTTCTAGATTTGTTACCATATTGGGCAAAAAATGAGGGCCAAAAGGCAGCAATCATTGAAGAAAGACAGAAATAGAAGCTTCTCTAGATTTGATACTATTTTGGTGAAAAGAGAGAGAACTGTTTACAGAGAGAGAGGGGAAAAAGGCGCTCTGAAAAGGCGCTCTGAAAAGTCAATGCCAATTTGGCCCGAGAGAGACAGAACCGAGCTCTCACGTACAACCAAACGCGGTCTCGTCCTGTCCCACGCGGTCCCTTTCTACCAGCCCCACGCGACGCGGCCCCACATGACGTGGCCCCACACGTCAGCACGAAAACGGTCAACTTAAAGGGAATCCTCCCGTCCGAGCTCCTTGAGGGTTTCAGACAACGGCTTGGGGAAAACTGAGGAAAAACTAACGAGCTGGGGAAAACTGAGTACAACTAACGACCTGAGGGCACGAAAATAGAAATCCCAAACATAAATGCATAGGACACCTTCAAGTTTAAGAGGGCGACTAGATACAAATAATTTAAGAACAACTGAAACCAACAATATGAATCAATCAATGAAAACTTTGGGACAATGCACATTATACTAAGAATGACAACTATGCTCTCTTAATGGTGCATAAAGATAGAAGGTGGTGACTCAACATAAAAGTAAAAGAAAGGCCCTTCGCGGAGGGAAGCAGTGTTTGCAAGTTTTATAAACCTTCAAAAATTATGGTACTTACCGGTTTTGAGCTCTCATTGCCCCCATCATAAGCATCTTGAATGGTTAAAGTTAATGCGAGAACAATTATGATGCATATGCTTGACAAATCATAAGTCGAAAACCTCGTGTCCCGTGAATACGAGTACCCAAACCTCATGCTACTTAACTTAGAGTCCCAAGCCAGGCTCTTGTCATTGTAAGTATATATGTATCATCGAGAACCGCCAATGGGGTACCTCCGTGCCTGATGACATGGAACAAGCCCACATCAAAATGATAGGACAAGCAGACAATGAACACCTCGACATCTCTTTTATTTTCCATTTATTTAGCTTTTTATTTTGAGATGCGTCGTCGAATGTCCACTATGGGTATGCTTCAAATTTCCACCATGAATTATGCATGGCTTAGATTGGCGGCCCAGGCATTTCTCTAACACATATACAAACTCCATGATCCCCGCAAGATTCCCAATTCATTTCACACCGCGGGCATCCATAAACAAAAGATCACGATATCAACTCAAATAAGAAGTGCAATGTTGAAAGCTTGGCCCATGACAACATGGTTGGGCTAGTCTCCAACTTACAACTTGCAAGCATAATAACTCAACATAAGAGACCACAATGTCAAATTTTTAAGAACAAGAAAAAGTAAAGTGTGCCTTTCGGTTCGTGAGAGCTTTACTGACCAATTTTCGCATAACACTGGTAAGAGTTTAATTTGAAGAGAAAATAAAAGCAAGTCAAATTTACTTGGAATAGCAAATTGCTAATAGGTATATATAGTGGACACTTTGGAAAACTTGGTTTTTTGGAGTTGGATGCACGAGTAGAGCTCATACTCAGTACAAGGCGAGGGCTAGCAAAAGACTGGGAGCGACCAACTAAGAGAGCAATAATGGCCATAATCATGCAAAGCGATAAAGCAACATTAAAAGAAGCATAAGATGGCATCAAAAGTCAAAAACTAAATGATCATAGAGGCTATTGGCGACTTTGTAAGAGTCTAACATGTGTGAGCATGCGCCAAGTCAACCGAAATATAGCATCAAGGAGAAAACCAAAATATTGCTTTCAAATAATTAAAACAACGCATGATTTTTTCAAAGGCTCATTAAGCAATCTCAGTTATTTGAGACAAGTCATGCTATAGCAAAACCACTAAGCATACTATCAAAAAGACATCAAGCATGACATGAAAAAGCCTAAGCCGCAGTCTACACAAGCTCCTTCTTGTACCACTTTTTTTTGCATAAAGCTTTTTCTCTTTTCCAACACCATTCAAAAAATTTATAAACACCTCTTTTGATGAAAACCAATAAAGATCAGAGGCAAGAATACACCTTGATGAAAAGATATGACAAGGTCTGAATGCAAATCAAGGCAAAAATGAAAACCAAAAGCAGTAGCAGAAAAAGAAGAACACTCGGTTTTTGATAAGAATGAAAACTAGAGCGTTCTTGGCAAATGAAAAGCAAGGCAACTTCTCCAAAAGAAATTTATTGGGGTACAACCATTTATTGCAGCAAACAAAACAAAACAAATAATGAAAACTGAAACAACTGACGCTCCAAGAAAAACACATAGTGCATGAAGCAATAAAAATATAGTGTCTTGAAAGGTGACCTGATTTTTGCCGATGAAGAAGGGGTGCCTCGGGAGCATCCCCAAGCTTTGACACTTGTGCTTCTTGGATATTTCTTGGGGTTATGCATGGGCATCCCCAAGCTTGAACTTTTGTCTATTCTTCAACTCATCTCATCATTCTCCAATCCCTACACTTGAAAACTTCCTTCATACAAAACTAAACACAAATCTATTAGCAACATTAGTGTAAGCATAACATATAATCAACCTCTTTTGCTTCAGGTTTCAACCCAAAACCACCACATATAAAGTATATACTACTGTAGCAACTTCGCCAAAAGTTCCGTGATCAAAAGAACTTGAAAAGAAAGCGATAAAGCGGCAAAAATGAATAGTGGCAGAAATCTGTCAAAACAGAACAGCTGATAAAGGCCGATTTTTTAAGGGGTTTTTTGTTGCTCAAATCAAAAAGTGTTCGACTAACGAAAGTTTGGATATAACCTGGGGCATATGCACAAGAAATTTTAGGTCCAAAAGATATACAGAGAATGTTCACGAATTTTTACAGTGCAGCACCGAAAACAGTTTCAGGACAGCAACATCCCCAAATCTTTACCTCACTCAAATTAGAGGCTTCTCTTGGCACAACAATAAAATAAAAATGATAAGGAGAGGTCATTACAGTAGTAATGACTTCCAAGACTCAAATAAAAGAAAAACTACTGAAAAGAAAACATTGGGTTATCTCCCAAGAGTGCTTTTCTTTAACGCCTTTGAGCTAGGCGCAGAAAATTTGCGAATCAAGTAATATCAAGAGATGAAGTGCTAGGATCAGCGCGTGCCTTACTTCTTCCTTTCTTACCTTTGCTCTAAGAATAGAGTCAAAAATTAATTTCTTTCTTTTCCTAGGGAAGTGTTCCATACCTTTCTTGAGTGGGAATTGATATTTGATGGTGCCTTCTCTCATATCAATGATGGCACCTACAGTTCGAAGAAAGGGTCTTCCCAAAATAATAGGACATGAAGCATGGAATTCAACATCCATAATGAGAAAATCAAAGGGAACAAGGTTATTGTTAACCACAATAAGAACATCATTAATTCTTCCCAAAGGTTTCTTCTTAGCAACATCAGCAATAGGAACATCATAATAACACTTTTCAAGCGGTGGTATATCAAGCATGTCATAAATTTTTTTCTAGGCATGATAGAAATACTAGCACCTAGATCACATAAAGCATGGCAATCAAAACCATTAACATGCATATCAATGATGGGTTCCCAACCATCTTCTAACTTCTAGGGAACAGAAGCTTTTTGTTGCAATTTTTCATCCCTAATTTTTATGAGAGCATTGGTAATATGCTTAGTAAAAGCAATATTTAAAGAACTAGCATTGGGAGTCAAAGCAAGATTTTGCAAGAACAAAATTACTTTAGATATATTGCAGCCATCAACATCAAAATCATTAAAAGAAGTAGAGCTATCATCTCCTACACTCCTAAAAATTTCAGCACTCTTTTGAGAAAAAGTTTTGGCAGTTTTAGGCTTTTTAACACAAGGAGTGGGAGTTTTCTCTACACCAATCAAAGTAAGAGGATTGCAAGCATTAGGAACAATATCATTAGAGGTAGTAATAGTACAAACTTTCATGTTCCTAGCAATCTCATCTTCTCTTTCCCATCTAGCATGCAATTCTGCTAATAATCTAACATTTTCATCAATTCCAACTTGGATAGCATTAGCAGTAGCAAAAACATTGTTCTCTTTCACATCATTAGGCAACACTTTTAATTTCAGAAGTTCAACATCATGAGCAAGGCTATCAACTTTAGAAGCAAGAATATCAATTTTGCCTAACTTTTCCTCAACAGACTTGTTAAAAGCAGATTGTTTTACCATGAAGTCCTTGAGCATGACTTCAAGTTTAGAGGGTGCGACCCTAGTGTTATTGGAGGAATTACCATAAGGATTACCATAACCATTACCATTGGTAGAAGGATATGGCCTATAATTGTTACTAGCAAAATTGTTCCTATAAGCATTGTTGTTAAAATTATTGTTTCTAATGAAGTTCACATCAACATGCTCTTCTTGAGCATCCAAAGAGGATAAAGGAACATTATTAGGATCAACATGAGTCCTATCATTAGCAAGCATAGCCATAATAGTATCAATCTTATCACTCAAGGAAGAGGTTTCAACAAAATTTACCTTCTTACCTTGTGGAGCTCTCTCGGTGTGCCATTCGGAATAATTTATCATCATGTTGTCAAGTAGCTTTGTTGCGGCGCCCAAGGTAAGGGACACAAAAGTGCCTCCAGCTGCTGAATCAAGTAGGTTCCTCGAAGAAAAATTCAGTCCTGCATAAAAAGTTTGGACAATCATCCAAGTAGTCAGTCTATGAGTGGGGCAATTCTTTATCATAGATTTCATTCTTTCCCAAGCTTGAGCAACATGTTCATTATCAAATTGACTAAACTTCATAATATTGCTACGCAAAGATATAATTTTAGCAGGAGGATAATATCTACCAATGAAAGCATCCTTACACTTAGTCCATGAATCAATACTATTCTTAGTCAAAGATAGCAACCAATCTTTAGCTTTTCCTCTCAAGGAAAAAAGAAACAACTTGAGCTTAATAATATCACTTTCTACATCCTTATATTTCTGCATCTCACATAGCTCAACAAAATTGTTGAGATGAGCTGCAGCATCTTCAGTACTGGCACCAGAAAATTGCTCTTTCATAACAAGGTTCAATAAAGCAGGCTTAATCTCATAAAAGTTTGCAGCAGGAGCAGGTGGCGCAATAGGAGTGCAGATAAAATCATTATTGTTCATGCTAGTAAAGTCACACAACTTGGTGTTTTCAGGATTAGCCATTTCAGCAAAACTAAAAGTAGACAAGTAAAAACAACTATCAAGGATTCTAATTTTTTTGTGTTTTTGATATAAAACGATGCAAGTAAAAATAAAGTAAAGCAAAACTTAAAACAAAGTAAAGGATGTGCGTGTGAAAAACTCCCCTTGCAGAAGTCTTCTACTTCCTCCCCGGCAACGGCGCCAGAAAAGACTTGATGGCTGGCTGATACGTCTCCAACGTATCTATAATTTTTGATGCTCCATCCTTGTTTTTACACCATTTGCCTATTGTTTCGTTACACTTAGTGGCACTTTTATGCATTTTCCGGAACTAACCTATTAACGAGTTGCCACAGTGCCAGTTCCCTGTTTTCTGCTGTTTTTGTGTTTCAGAGTGATACACAGGAAATATTCTCGGAATTGGACGAAACCACATCCTGAAGTCTTATTTTACCTGGAAGCTTCCAGAGATCCGAAGGAGAGTCGGAGGGGGGCCACCAAGGCCCCACACGCAGGGGTGGCGCGGTCAGGCCCCTAGCCACGTGGGCCCCGCGTGAGGGCACCTGGCTCCCCCTCTGACATCGCCCCTTCGCCTATAAAGACCCCCCGACGGAAAAAACCTAAGTACCCGATCAGATTTCCAGAACACATCGCGATCCACCGCCGCCGTCGACCCGAAGATCGGGAGGGTCCAGAAGCTCTTCCCGGCACCCTGCCGGAGAGGGGAATCGCCACCGGAGGTCTTCTTCATCGCCATGCTTGCCTCCGGAGCGATGAGTGAGTAGTCTACCTTGGACTATGGGTCCATAGCAGTAGTTAGATGGTTGTCTTCTCCACCATGTGCTTCATGTTTAGATCTCATGAGCTGCCCTACATGATTGAGATCACCGTTATGTAATTCTACATGTTTGGTTTGTTGGGATCCGATGAATATTGGTGTTTATGATTAAGTTGCTGTACTGAATATTATCTTTTGTTATCTCTATGTTGTTTATGATCTTGCATGCTCTCCGTTGTTAGTAGCTATCTTGGCCGAGTAGTTGCTAGTGACTCCAAGAGGGGGTATTTATGCTCGATAGTCATGCCTCTATTTCACCTGGGGGAGTGACAGAAACCTCTAAGATGGTAGATGTGCTGTTGCTACTAGGGAGAAAACAACATTCATATGCTCAAGGGCATATGCTTTGTTTACATTACACACTTTGCTTAATGCAATTATCTGTTGTTCGCAACTTAATACTACTGGGGTGTTCGGATTGATATCCCCGGGAGTGGATTATTAGTCATAGATGCAGTTGGATGGCGGTCTATGTATTTTGTTGTAATTCCCAGAGTAAATCTCATAGTGATCTTCTTGACATATCACGTTTATCTTTATTCTATCAATTGCCCAACTGTAATTTGTTTACCCAGCATGTGTTATTTTATCTATGGAGAGACACCACTAGTGAACTGTGGACCCCGGTCCTATTTCCATCATATTGCTATCACTATTTACTTTACTCGCACTGTTTACTTTACTCGTACTGTTTACTTTACTCGCATACTATATTTTTTTTCCACTCGATACGCTCATAACCTTTGTTTCAAGCAAACCGGTGAGATTGACAACCTCATCGCAAGTTGGGAACAAAGTACTTGGTTGTGTTGTGTGCAGGTTCCACGTTGCTACTGGCCGAAGATGAGTCAACAAGTATCATTAATGGCGCCCTTGTTGGAGTGTTACTAAGCCAGTCCGCATCACCTTTAGTCGTCATTGTCTCTCCTCTCCTGACCAATATTAAACCTTGGTTTCTTTAACTGAGGGAAAACTAGCTGCTATACTCATCATACCTTCCTCTTGGGGTTCCCAACGGGCTGGTTATTCACCACGCACAAGGACAGTCTGCTCCACATCAACTTGGCACCAGCAGCTAATTTTCTAGGCGCCATCAAAGGGATCAGCTAATTTTCTGGCACCGTTGCCGGGGAGGAAGAGAAGACTTCTGCGAGGGGAGTTTTTCGCAGACACATCCTTTACTTTGTTTTATTTTTTTGCTTTACTTTATTTATTTTACCTACATTGCTTTTTATCAAAAACCCAAAAAAATTAGAATCCTTTGTTGTTGTTTTTACTTGTTTACTTTCATTTTGCTGAAATGGCCAATCCTGAAAACACCAAGTTGTGTGACTTTACTAGCACAAACAATAGTGATTTTATCTGCACTCCTATTAAGCCACTTGTTCCTACTGCAAACTTTTATGAGATTAAGCCTGCTTTATTGAACCTTGTTATGAAAGAGCAATTTTCTGGTGCTAGAACTGAAGATGCTGCAGCTCATCTCAACAATTTTGTTGAGCTATGTGAGATGCAGAAATATAAGGATGTTGATAGTGATATTATTAAGCTCAAGTTGTTTCCTTTTTCTTTGAGAGGAAAAGCTAAAGATTGGTTGCTGTCTTTGACTAAGAATAGTATTGATTCATGGGCTAAGTGTAAGGATGCTTTTATTGGTATATACTATCCTCCTGCTAAGATTATATCCTTGCGTAGCAATATTATGAAGTTTACTCAGTTTGATAATGAACATGTTGCTCAAGCTTGGGAAAGAATGAAATCTATGATAAAGAATTGCCCCACTCATGGACTGACTACTTGGATGATTATCCAAACTTTTTATGCAGGACTGAATTTTTCTTCAAGGAACCTACTTGATTCAGCTGCTGGAGGCACCTTTATGTCCCTTACTTTGGGTGCCGCATCAAAGCTACTCGACAACATGATGGTAAATTATTCTGAATGGCACACCGAGAGAGCTCCGCAAGGTAAGAAGGTAAATTCTATTGAGGAAACCTCTTCCTTGAATGATAAGATTGATACCATTATGGCTATGCTTGCTAATGATAGGACTCATGTTGATCCTAATAATGTTCCTTTAGCCTCTCTGGTTGCTCAAGAAGAGCATGTTGATGTGAATTTCATTAGAAACAATAATTTTAACAACAATGCTTATAGGAACAATTTTGCTAGTAACAATTATAGGCCGTATCCTTCTACCAATGGTAATGGTTATGGTAACTCTTATGGTAATTCCTACAACAACACTAGGGCCGTGCCCTCCGAGCTTGAGGTAATGCTCAAGGACTTCATCGGTAAGCAAACTGCTTTTAATAAGTCTGTTGAGGAAAAGTTAGGCAAAATTGATATTCTTGCTTCTAAAGTTGATAGCCTTGCTCATGATGTTGAACTTCTGAAATTAAAAGTGTTTTCTAATGATGTGAAAGAGAACAACGTTTTTGCTACCGCTAATGCTATTCAAGTTGGAATTGATGAAAATATTAGATTGTTAGCGGAATTGCATGCCAGGTGGAAAGAGAAGATGAGATGGCTAGAGAGATGAAGGTATGTACTATTACTACCTCTAATGATGTTGCTCCTAATACTAGCAATCCTCTTACTTTGATTGGTGTAGAGAAAACTCCCACTCCTTGTGTTAAAAAGCCTAAATTTTTTCGGAGTGTGGGGGATGATAGCTCTATTTCTTTTAATGATTTTGATGTTGATGGCTGCAATATATCTGAAGTAATTTTGTTCTTGCAAAAGCTTGCTTTGACTCCCAATGCTAGTTCTCTAAATATTGCTTTTACTAAGCATATTACCAATGCTCTCATAAAAATTAGGGATGAAAAGTTGAAGCAAAAAGCCTCTGTTCCCAAGAAGTTAGAAGATGGTTGGGAACCCATCATTGATATGCATGTTAATGGTTATGATTGCCATGCTTTATGTGATCTAGGTGCTAGTATTTCTATCATGCCTAGAAAGATTTATGACATGCTTGATTTACCACCGCTTGAAAAGTGTTATTTTGATGTTCCTATTGCTGATGTTGCTAAGAAGAAACCTTTGGGAAGAATTAATGATGTTCTTATTGTGGTTAACAATAACCTTGTTCCCGTTGATTTTATTGTTATGGACGTTGAATGCCATGCTTCATGTCCTATTATTTTGGGAAGACCCTTTCTTCGAACTGTAGGTGCCATCATTGATATGAGGGAAGGCACTATCAAATATCAATTCCCACTAAAGAAAGGTATGGAACACTTCCCTAGGAGAATAAATAAATTGCTTTTTGACTCTATTCTTAGAGCAAATTATGAGCTTGATGCTTCATCACTTGATATTACTTGATTCGCAATTTTCTGCGCCTAGCTCAAAGGCCTTAAAGAAAAGCACTCTTGGGAGATAACCCAATGTTTTATTTTCAGTACTTTTTCTTTTATTTGAGTCTTGGAAGTCATTACTACTGTAATGACCGCTCCTTATCTTGTTTATTTCGTTTTTGTGGCAAGAGAAGCCTCTAATTTGAGTGAGGTAAAGATTTGGGGATGTTGCTGTCCTGAAACTGTTTTCGGTGCTGCACCGTAAAAATTCGTGAAAATTCTCTGTATATCTTTTGGACCTGCGATTTCTTGTTCATATGCCCCAGGTTATATCCAAACTTTTGTTAGTTGAACACTTTTTTATTTGAGCAACAGAAATTCCCTCAAAAATTCGACCTTTGTCAGATGTTCAGTTTTGACAGATTTCTGCCAATTTTTGTGTTTGCCACTTTATCGCTTTCTTTTGAGTTCTTTTGATCACGGAACTTTTGGGGAGGTTGCTACAGTATTATTTGCTATATATGTGGTGGTTTTGAGTTGAAACCTGAAGCAAAAAGAGGTTGTTTATATGTTATGCTTGCACTAATGTTGCTAATAGAATTGTGTTTAGTTTTGTATGAAGGAAGTTTTCAAGTGTAGGGATTGGAGAATGATGAGATGAGTTGAAGAATGGAAAAAAGCTCAAGCTTGGGGATGCCCATGCATCACCCCAAGAAATATCTAAGAAGTACAAGCGTCAAAGCTTGGGGATGCCCCCGAGGCACCCCTTCTTCATCGGCAAAAATCAGGTCACCTTTCAAAACAATATATTTTTATTGCTTCATGCACTATGTGTTTTTCTTGGAGCGTTATTTGTTTTAGTTTTCTTAGTTGGTTTAGTTTGTTTGCTGCAATAAATGGTTGGACCCCAACAAATTTCTTTTGGAGGAGATGTACTCGTTTTCATTTGCCAAGAACGCTCTAGTTTTCACTCTTATTAAAAATCGAGTGTTCTTCTTTTTCTGCTACTGCTTTTGGTTTTCATTTTCGCCTTGATTTGCGTTCAGACCTTGTCATATCTTTTCATCAAGGTGTATTTTTGCCTCTGGTCTTTATTGGTTTTCATCAAAAGAGGTGTTTATAATTTTTTTTTCAAATGGTGTTGGAAAAGAGAAAAAGCTTTGTGCAAAATAGTGGTACAAGAAGGAGCTTGTGTAGACTGCGGCTTAGGCTTTTTCATGTCATGCTTGATGTCTTTTTGATAGTATGCTTAGTGGTTTTGCTGTAGCATGATTTGTCTCAAATAACTGAGATTGCTTAATGAGCCTTTGAAAAAATCATGCATTGTTTTTATTGTATGGAAGCATTATTTTGGTTTTCTCCTTGATGCTTTATTTGGGTTGACTTGGCGCATGCTCACACATGTTATACTCTTACAAAGTCGCCAATAGCCTTCAAGATCATTTAGTTTTTGACTTTTGATGCCATCTTATGCTTCTTTTAATGTCGCTTTGTCGCTTTGCATGATTATGGCCATTACTGCTCTCTTAGTTGGTCGCTCCCAGTCTTTTGCTAGCCCTCGCCTTGTACTGAGTATGAGCTCTACTCGTGCATCCAACTCCCAAAAGCCAAAGTTTTCCAAAGTGTCCACCATACATACCTACTAGCAATTTGCTATTCCAAGTAAATTTGACTTGCTTTTATTTTCTCTTCAAATTAAACTCTTACCAGTGTTATGCGAAATTCGGTTAGTAAAGCTCTCACGAACCAGAAGGCACACTTTACTTTTTCCTGTTCTTAAAAATTTGACATTGTGGTCTCTTATGTTGAGTTGTTATGTTTGCAAGTTGTAAGTTGGATTCTAGCCCATCCATGCTGTCATGGGGCAAGCTTTCAACATTGCACTTCTTATTTGAGTTGATATCGTGATCTTTTGTCTATGGATGCCCACGGTGTGAAATGAATTGGGAATCTTGTGGGGATCATGGAGTTTGTATATGTGTTAGGGAAACGCCGGGCCGCCAATCTAAGCCATGCATAATTCATGGTGGAAATTTGCAGCATACCCATGGTGAACATTCGACGACGCATCTCACAATAAAAAGTTAAACAAAAGGCAAATAAAAGAGATGTCGAGGTGTTCATTGTCTGCTTGTCCTGTCATTTTGGTGTGGGCTTGTTCCATGTCATCGGGCACGGAGGTACCCCATTGGCGGTTTTCAATTATATGCATATACTTACAATGACAAGAGCCTTGCTTGGGACTCTAAGTAAAGTAGCATGAGGTTTGGGTACTCGTATTCACGGGGCACGAGGTTTTCAACTTATGATTTGTCAAGCATATGCATCATAATTGTTCTCGCATTAACTTTAACCATTCAAGATGCTTATGATGGGGGCAATGAGAGCTCAAAGCCGGTAAGTACCATAATTTTTGAAGGTTATAAAACTTGCAATCACTGCTTCCCTCTGCGAAGGGCCTTTCTTTTACTTTTATGTTGAGTCACCACCTTCTTTCTTTATGCACCATTAAGAGAGCATAGTTGTCATTCTTAGTGTGATATGCATTGTCCCAAAGTTCATTGATTGATTCATATTGTTGGTTTCACTTGTTCTTAAATTATTTGTATCTAGTCGCCCTCTTAAACTTGAAGGTGTCCTATGCATTTATGTTTTGCTCTCTTTGAAGGACAAGCTGAAAACCATTTGTATGTTTTTCCTTATGATTTGAACACACGTTTGACTTTCATTGTTTCATTTTCATGATCTTTTGTTTGTGTTCATTTGCATGTTTACAACATGGTTGCTAAGTTCTTATTGTCAAGATTATATCTTCATGCCCATGTTTTAAGTTCTTATGATCCCAGCTCACCAATGCTTACATATATGATCAAGATTGTGTAGGTGCATGTCACCTCAAAAATTATTCTTTTGTTATCACTTACCTACTCGAGGACGAGCAGGAGTTAAGCTTGGGGATGCTTGATACGTCTCCAACGTATCTATAATTTTTGATGCTCCATGCTTGTTTTTACACCATTTGCCTATTGTTTCGTTACACTTAGTGGCACTTTTATGCATTTTCCGGAACTAACCTATTAACGAGTTGCCATAGTGCCAGTTCCCTGTTTTCTGCTGTTTTTGTGTTTCAGAGTGATACACAGGAAATATTCTCGGAATTTTACGAAACCACAACCTGAAGTCTTATTTTACCCGGAAGCTTCCAGAGATCCGAAGGAGAGTCGGAGGGGGGCCACCAGGGCCCCACACGCAGGGGTGGCGCGACCAGGCCCCTGGCCGCGCGTGCCCCGCGTGAGGGTGCCTCGCTCCCCCTCTGACATCGCCCCTTCGCCTATAAAGACCCCCCGACGGAAAAAACCTAAGTACCCGATCAGATTTCCAGAACACATCGCGATCCACCGCCGCCGTCGACCCGAAGATCGGGAGGGTCCAGAAGCTCTTCCCGGCACCCTGCCGGAGAGGAGAATCGCCACCGGAGGTCTTCTTCATCGCCATGCTTGCCTCCGGAGCGATGAGTGAGTAGTTTACCTTGGTCTATGGGTCTATAGCAGTAGTTAGATGGTTGTCTTCTCCACCATGTGCTTCATATTTAGATCTCATGAGCTGCCCTACATGATTGAGATCACCGTTATGTAATTCTACATGTTTGGTTTGTTGGGATCCGATGAATATTGGTGTTTATGATTAAGTTGCTGTACTGAATATTATCTTTTGTTATCTCTATGTTGTTTATGATCTTGCATGCTCTCCGTTGTTAGTAGCTATCTTGGCCGAGTAGTTGCTAGTGACTCCAAGAGGGGGTATTTATGCTCGATAGTCATGCCTCTATTTCACCTGGGGGAGTGACAGAAACCTCTAAGATGGTAGATGTGCTGTTGCTACTAGGGAGAAAACAACATTCATATGCTCAAGGGCATATGCTTTGTTTACATTACACACTTTGCTTAATGCAATTATCTGTTGTTCACAACTTAATACTACTGGGGTGTTCGGATTGATATCCCCGGGAGTGGATTATTAGTCATAGATGCAGTTGGATGGCGGTCTATGTATTTTGTTGTAATTCCCAGAGTAAATCTCATAGTGATCTTCTTGACATATCACGTTTATCTTTATTCTATCAATTGCCCAACTGTAATTTGTTTACCCAGCATGTGTTATTTTATCTATGGAGAGACACCACTAGTGAACTATGGACCCCGGTCCTATTTCCATCATATTGCTATCACTATTTACTTTACTCGCACTGTTTACTTTACTCGTACTGTTTACTTTACTCGCATACTATATTTTTTTTCCACTCGATACGCTCATAACCTTTGTTTCAAGCAAACCGGTGAGATTGACAACCTCATCGCAAGTTGGGAACAAAGTACTTGGTTGTGTTGTGTGCAGGTTCCACGTTGCTACTGGCCGAAGATGAGTCAACAAGTATCATTAATGGCGCCCTTGTTGGAGTGTTACTAAGCCAGTCCGCATCACCTTTAGTCGTCATTGTCTCTCCTCTCCTGACCAATATTAAACCTTGGTTTCTTTAACTGAGGGAAAACTAGCTGCTATACTCATCATACCTTCCTCTTGGGGTTCCCAACGGGCTGGTTATTCACCACGCACAAGGACAGTCTGCTCCACATCAACTTGGCACCAGCAGCTAATTTTCTAGGCGCCATCAAAGGGATCAGCTAATTTTCTGGCACCGTTGCCGGGGAGGAAGAGAAGACTTCTGCGAGGGGAGTTTTTCGCAGACACATCCTTTACTTTGTTTTATTTTTTTGCTTTACTTTATTTATTTTACCTACATTGCTTTTTATCAAAAACCCAAAAAAATTAGAATCCTTTGTTGTTGTTTTTACTTGTTTACTTTCATTTTGCTGAAATGGCCAATCCTGAAAACACCAAGTTGTGTGACTTTACTAGCACAAACAATAGTGATTTTATCTGCACTCCTATTAAGCCACTTGTTCCTACTGCAAACTTTTATGAGATTAAGCCTGCTTTATTGAACCTTGTTATGAAAGAGCAATTTTCTGGTGCTAGAACTGAAGATGCTGCAGCTCATCTCAACAATTTTGTTGAGCTATGTGAGATGCAGAAATATAAGGATGTTGATAGTGATATTATTAAGCTCAAGTTGTTTCCTTTTTCTTTGAGAGGAAAAGCTAAAGATTGGTTGCTGTCTTTGACTAAGAATAGTATTGATTCATGGGCTAAGTGTAAGGATGCTTTTATTGGTATATACTATCCTCCTGCTAAGATTATATCCTTGCGTAGCAATATTATGAAGTTTACTCAGTTTGATAATGAACATGTTGCTCAAGCTTGGGAAAGAATGAAATCTATGATAAAGAATTGCCCCACTCATGGACTGACTACTTGGATGATTATCCAAACTTTTTTTGCAGGACTGAATTTTTCTTCAAGGAACCTACTTGATTCAGCTGCTGGAGGCACCTTTATGTCCCTTACTTTGGGTGCCGCATCAAAGCTACTCGACAACATGATGGTAAATTATTCTGAATGGCACACCGAGAGAGCTCCGCAAGGTAAGAAGGTAAATTATATTGAGGAAACCTCTTCCTTGAATGATAAGATTGATACCATTATGGCTATGCTTGCTAATGATAGGACTCATGTTGATCCTAATAATGTTCCTTTAGCCTCTCTGGTTGCTCAAGAAGAGCATGTTGATGTGAATTTCATTAGAAACAATAATTTTAACAACAATGCTTATAGGAACAATTTTGCTAGTAACAATTATAGGCCGTATCCTTCTACCAATGGTAATGGTTATGGTAACTCTTATGGTAATTCCTACAACAACACTAGGGCCGCGCCCTCCGAGCTTGAGGTAATGCTCAAGGACTTCATCGGTAAGCAAACTGCTTTTAATAAGTCTGTTGAGGAAAAGTTAGGCAAAATTGATATTCTTGCTTTTAAAGTTGATAGCCTTGCTCATGATGTTGAACTTTTGAAATTAAAAGTGTTTTCTAATGATGTGAAAGAGAACAACGTTTTTGCTACCGCTAATGCTATTCAAGTTGGAATTGATGAAAATATTAGATTGTTAGCGGAATTGCATGCCAGGTGGAAAGAGAAGATGAGATGGCTAGAGAGATGAAGGTATGTACTATTACTACCTCTAATGATGTTGCTCCTAATACTAGCAATCCTCTTACTTTGATTGGTGTAGAGAAAACTCCCACTCCTTGTGTTAAAAAGCCTAAAAAATTTCAGAGTGTGGGGGATGATAGCTCTATTTCTTTTAATGATTTTGATGTTGATGGCTGCAATATATCTGAAGTAATTTTGTTCTTGCAAAAGCTTGCTTTGACTCCCAATGCTAGTTCTCTAAATATTGCTTTTACTAAGCATATTACCAATGCTCTCATAAAAATTAGGGATGAAAAGTTGAAGCAAAAAGCCTCTGTTCCCAAGAAGTTAGAAGATGGTTGGGAACCCATCATTGATATGCATGTTAATGGTTATGATTGCCATGCTTTATGTGATCTAGGTGCTAGTATTTCTATCATGCCTAGAAAGATTTATGACATGCTTGATTTAGCACCGCTTGAAAAGTGTTATTTTGATGTTCCTATTGCTGATGTTGCTAAGAAGAAACCTTTGGGAAGAATTAATGATGTTCTTATTGTGGTTAACAATAACCTTGTTCCCGTTGATTTTATTGTTATGGACGTTGAATGCCATGCTTCATGTCCTATTATTTTGGGAAGACCCTTTCTTCGAACTGTAGGTGCCATCATTGATATGAGGGAAGGCACTATCAAATATCAATTCCCACTAAAGAAAGGTATGGAACACTTCCCTAGGAGAATAAATAAATTGCTTTTTGACTCTATTCTTAGAGCAAATTATGAGCTTGATGCTTCATCACTTGATATTACTTGATTCGCAATTTTCTGCGCCTAGCTCAAAGGCCTTAAAGAAAAGCACTCTTGGGAGATAACCCAATGTTTTCTTTTCAGTACTTTTTCTTTTATTTGAGTCTTGGAAGTCATTACTACTGTAATGACCGCTCCTTATCTTGTTTATTTCGTTTTTGTGGCAAGAGAAGCCTCTAATTTGAGTGAGGTAAAGATTTGGGGATGTTGCTGTCCTGAAACTGTTTTCGGTGCTGCACCGTAAAAATTCGTGAAAATTCTCTGTATATCTTTTGGACCTGCGATTTCTTGTTCATATGCCCCAGGTTATATCCAAACTTTTGTTAGTTGAACACTTTTTTATTTGAGCAACAGAAATTCCCTCAAAAATTCGACCTTTGTCAGCTGTTCAGTTTTGACAGATTTCTGCCAATTTTTGTGTTTGCCACTTTATCGCTTTCTTTTGAGTTCTTTTGATCACGGAACTTTTGGGGAGGTTGCTAAAGTATTATTTGCTATATATGTGGTGGTTTTGAGTTGAAACCTGAAGCAAAAAGAGGTTGTTTATATGTTATGCTTGCACTAATGTTGCTAATAGAATTGTGTTTAGTTTTGTATGAAGGAAGTTTTCAAGTGTAGGGATTGGAGAATGATGAGATGAGTTGAAGAATGGAAAAAAGCTCAAGCTTGGGGATGCCCATGCATCACCCCAAGAAATATCTAAGAAGTACAAGCGTCAAAGCTTGGGGATGCCCCCGAGGCACCCCTTCTTCATCGGCAAAAATCAGGTCACCTTTCAAAACAATATATTTTTATTGCTTCATGCACTATGTGTTTTTCTTGGAGCGTTATTTATTTTAGTTTTCTTAGTTGGTTTAGTTTGTTTGCTGCAATAAATGGTTGGACCCCAACAAATTTCTTTTGGAGGAGATGTACTCGTTTTCATTTGCCAAGAACGCTCTAGTTTTCACTCTTATTAAAAATCGAGTGTTCTTCTTTTTCTGCTACTGCTTTTGGTTTTCGTTTTCGCCTTGATTTGCGTTCAGACCTTGTCATATCTTTTCATCAAGGTGTATTTTTGCCTCTGGTCTTTATTGGTTTTCATCAAAAGAGGTGTTTATAATTTTTTTTTCAAATGGTGTTGGAAAAGAGAAAAAGCTTTGTGCAAAATAGTGGTACAAGAAGGAGCTTGTGTAGACTGCGGCTTAGGCTTTTTCATGTCATGCTTGATGTCTTTTTGATAGTATGCTTAGTGGTTTTGCTGTAGCATGATTTGTCTCAAATAACTGAGATTGCTTAATGAGCCTTTGAAAAAATCATGCATTGTTTTTATTGTATGGAAGCATTATTTTGGTTTTCTCCTTGATGCTTTATTTGGGTTGACTTGGCGCATGCTCACACATGTTATACTCTTACAAAGTCGCCAATAGCCTTCATGATCATTTAGTTTTTGACTTTTGATGCCATCTTATGCTTCTTTTAATGTCGCTTTGTCGCTTTGCATGATTATGGCCATTACTGCTCTCTTAGTTGGTCGCTCCCAGTCTTTTGCTAGCCCTCGCCTTGTACTGAGTATGAGCTCTACTCGTGCATCCAACTCCCAAAAGCCAAAGTTTTCCAAAGTGTCCACCATACATACCTACTAGCAATTTGCTATTCCAAGTAAATTTGACTTGCTTTTATTTTCTCTTCAAATTAAACTCTTACCAGTGTTATGCGAAATTCGGTTAGTAAAGCTCTCACGAACCAGAAGGCACACTTTACTTTTTCCTGTTCTTAAAAATTTGACATTGTGGTCTCTTATGTTGAGTTGTTATGTTTGCAAGTTGTAAGTTGGATTCTAGCCCATCCATGCTGTCATGGGGCAAGCTTTCAACATTGCACTTCTTATTTGAGTTGATATCGTGATCTTTTGTCTATGGATGCCCACGGTGTGAAATGAATTGGGAATCTTGTGGGGATCATGGAGTTTGTATATGTGTTAGGGAAACGCCGGGCCGCCAATCTAAGCCATGCATAATTCATGGTGGAAATTTGCAGCATACCCATGGTGAACATTCGACGACGCATCTCACAATAAAAAGTTAAACAAAAGGCAAATAAAAGAGATGTCGAGGTGTTCATTGTCTGCTTGTCCTGTCATTTTGGTGTGGGCTTGTTCCATGTCATCGGGCACGGAGGTACCCCATTGGCGGTTCTCAATTATATGCATATACTTACAATGACAAGAGCCTTGCTTGGGACTCTAAGTAAAGTAGCATGAGGTTTGGGTACTCGTATTCACGGGGCACGAGGTTTTCAACTTATGATTTGTCAAGCATATGCATCATAATTGTTCTCGCATTAACTTTAACCATTCAAGATGCTTATGATGGGGGCAATGAGAGCTCAAAGCCGGTAAGTACCATAATTTTTGAAGGTTATAAAACTTGCAATCACTGCTTCCCTCTGCGAAGGGCCTTTCTTTTACTTTTATGTTGAGTCACCACCTTCTTTCTTTATGCACCATTAAGAGAGCATAGTTGTCATTCTTAGTGTGATATGCATTGTCCCAAAGTTCATTGATTGATTCATATTGTTGGTTTCACTTGTTCTTAAATTATTTGTATCTAGTCGCCCTCTTAAACTTGAAGGTGTCCTATGCATTTATGTTTTGCTCTCTTTGAAGGACAAGCTGAAAACCATTTGTATGTTTTTCCTTATGATTTGAACACACGTTTGACTTTCATTGTTTCATTTTCATGATCTTTTGTTTGTGTTCATTTGCATGTTTACAACATGGTTGCTAAGTTCTTATTGTCAAGATTATATCTTCATGCCCATGTTTTAAGTTCTTATGATCCCAGCTCACCAATGCTTACATATATGATCAAGATTGTGTAGGTGCATGTCACCTCAAAAATTATTCTTTTGTTATCACTTACCTACTCGAGGACGAGCAGGAGTTAAGCTTGGGGATGCTTGATACGTCTCCAACGTATCTATAATTTTTGATGCTCCATGCTTGTTTTTACACCATTTGCCTATTGTTTCGTTACACTTAGTGGCACTTTTATGCATTTTCCGGAACTAACCTATTAACGAGTTGCCATAGTGCCAGTTCCCTGTTTTCTGCTGTTTTTGTGTTTCAGAGTGATACACAGGAAATATTCTCGGAATTTTACGAAACCACAACCTGAAGTCTTATTTTACCCGGAAGCTTCCAGAGATCCAAAGGAGAGTCGGAGGGGGGCCACCAGGGCCCCACACGCAGGGGTGGCGCGACCAGGCCCTTGGCCACGCGGGCCCCGCGTGAGGGTGCCTCGCTCCCCCTCTGACATCGCCCCTTCGCCTATAAAGACCCCCCGACGGAAAAAACCTAAGTACCCGATCAGATTTCCAGAACACATCGCGATCCGCCGCCGCCGTCGACCCAAAGATCGGGAGGGTCCAGAAGCTCTTCCCGGCACCCTGCCGGAGAGGGGAATCGCCACCGGAGGTCTTCTTCATCGCCATGCTTGCCTCCGGAGTGATGAGTGAGTAGTCTACCTTGGACTATGGGTCCATAGCAGTAGCTAGATGGTTGTCTTCTCCACCATGTGCATCATGTTTAGATCTCATGAGCTGCCCTACATGATTGAGATCACCGTTATGTAATTCTACATGTTTGGCTTGTTGGGATCCGATGAATATTGGTGTTTATGATTAAGTTACTGTACTGAATATTATCTTTTGTTATCTCTATGTTGTTTATGATCTTGCATGCTCTCCGTTGTTAGTAGCTATCTTGGCCGAGTAGTTGCTAGTGACTCCAAGAGGGGGTATTTATGCTCGATAGTGGGTTCATGCCTCTATTTCACCTGGGGGAGTGACAGAAACCTCTAAGGTGGTAGATGTGCTGTTGCTACTAGGGAGAAAACAACATTCATATGCTCAAGGTGAAGGAAATATGCCCTAGAGGCAATAATAATATTGTTATTATCATATTTCTTGTTCATGATAATGTTTATATTCCATGCTATAATTGTATTAAGCGGAAACATTAATACTTGTATGGTTTATGAACAACACCATGTCCCTAGTATGCCTCTACTAGACTAGCTCATTGATTAATGATGGTTAAGGTTTCCTAACCATAGACATGAGTTGTCAATTAATAATGAGGTCATATCATTAGGAGAATGGTGTGATGGACAGACCCAAATAAAGCAGAGCAATTAGATCGTGTCATCGTGTTCATCTTTGCGAAGCTTTTCCTATGTCATGTATTGTATTCCTTAGACCATGAGATAATACAACTCCCTAGTATCGGAAGAAAGCTTTGAAGTCATCAAACGTCATCCTATGTGAGGGTGATAATAAAGGTGTCTCTCAGGTGATCAGAAAGTACTTGTTGAGTTGTATGTATCGAGATGGAATTTGTCCCTCCCAAGTCGGAGAGATATACTTCGGGCCCACTCGGTAATCGATATCAACACCGCTTGCAAGCATGTGGTTAAGGAGTTAATCACGAAGTGATATCGGATTACGGAACGAGTAAAGTACTTGCTGTGAACGAGATTGAACTAGGTATGGTGATACCGACGATCAAATCTCGGGCGAGTAAAATATCGTGTGACGAAGGGAATACATATACGGGATTAATTGAATCCTGACATCGTGGTTCATCCGATATGATCATCGATGAATATGTGGGAGTCAATATGGGTTTCTAGATCCCGCTATTGATTATTGATAGAAGATCATGTCTGCATATTCTCGAACCCGTAGGGTCACACACTTAACGTGCATCGACGCTAGGATAGAATGGATAATTGGTTTATGAGTTTTAGTTCGGAGTCTCGGATGAGATCCAGGACGTCACGAGAGGTTCCGGAATGGTCCGGAGAATAAGATTCATATAAAGGAAAGCAGTTTTTGAATTCCGGAAAGGTTTCGGAGTTTATCGGTATTGTACCGGAAGGTTCTAGAAGGTTCCGGAGTGGGACCAACGTGGGCCCACTTGACGGAGGCCTGCGTGGGCCTAAGGGGAAGTGCCCTGGCCGCCCTGGGCCAGGTGCACAAGGCCCCTAAGGCCCAGCCGGCCAGCCCAAAGGGAAACCCTAAGGGAGTCTTCAAAGAAGGAAGGGAGGGAAACTTGCCCCCCACTCTTCCTACTCCAAGTCGGCTAGGGTTTGGGGAGAGGCCAAGCTGGCCTTGGCCGGCCACCCCTCTATATATAGGGGGGCAAGGGCGCAGCCCTCTCTCACCTCAACCCAAACCCTAGCCGCCAACTGCTGCCCTCCCTCTCTCTCTCTCGCGACTGCGCGTAGGCGAAGCCCTGCCGCAGAAACTCTCCACCATAAGCACCACGCCGTCGTGATGCCGATCCAATCTATCTCTCCACCATACTTGCTGGACCAAGGAAGGTGGAGACGTCGCTGCACCGCACGTGTGCAACTCTCGGAGGCGCCGCCACTTGCGGCGTAGGATCGGATCGGATCGCGAGGAGGAGACGGCGAGTACGACTACGTCAACCACGTTCTCTTGAACGTTTCCGCTGTGCGAATCTTCAAGGGTATGAAGATCTCATCTACCTCTCTCGTTGATTACATCTCCTAGATTAGATCTTGGCTTTCTTGTTCGTTGCGTAGGAAATTTTTTGATTTACTATGCTACGAAACCCTTCAGTGGTATCAGAGCCAGGTTTATGCGTAGATGTGTTTCACGAGTAGAACGCAACATGTTTGTTGCGGGCGTTGATGTTTTCTGTTGCAAACCTCTTGTTGTGTATCTCTTATGGCGCGGTATAGTGAGATCGAAGCGGTCCAGGCCAACTTTACGCGACCGCGTTCGCGAGACCGGCTCCGCACTTGACGTGTGGCTTGTTCCATACATGCGGCTGGTGGATGCCAGTTTCTCTCACTATAGTAGTCATGGGATTTACATCGGATGTTAGCAACCATAATATCACCGTTGTGGCTTTTCGTAGGTAAGAATCGTTCTTAGCTTGCTACTCCCATAAGCCACGTAAAACATGCAACAACAAAGTAGAGGCGTCTAACTTGTTTTTGCAGGGAGTGTTTTGTGATATGGTATGGCCCAAGACATGATGTGTATGAATTGAGTTGTATGCAATGATCATGTTTTGTAATCTTTCACGACTTGCATGTCGATGAGTTCACAACCGGCTGGAGCCATATGGTTGTCTTTATAATTGTGTATGACCTGCGTGTCAACTTCTTATACGCCATGTAATAGCTTTACTTTATCGCTAAATAGTTAGCAATAGTTGTAGTTGCTATTCGTGGTGGAGGCAATCATGGTGGAGTGATGGAGATCATGCCGGCGCGCACAAGATGGAGATCATGGCGCGGAGATTGGCTATACCATGTCACATAAAATTATATGCATGTGATGTTTATCATTTTATGTATCTTATTTTGCTTAGATCGCGACGGTAGCATTATAAGATGATTCCTCACTTAAAGATCAAGATAAAATTGTGTTCTCCCCTCGTATGCGCCGTTGCAAAAGTTCGTCGTGTTCAAGCATCTCGTGATGATCGGGTGCTATAAACTCTACGTCCACATACAACGGGTGCAAGCCAGTATTTGCACATGCGGAGATACTTGGGTTTGACTTGACGAGCCTAGCATGTACAGACATGGCCTCGGAACACACGGACCGAAAGGTCAAGCATGAGTCATATGGATGATATGATCAACATGTTGATGTTCACCATTAAAACTACATTATTCACGTGATGATCGGTCTCGGTGTAGTGAATTTGGATCATGCTTCACTAAACAACTTTGAGGGATGTTGAATTTAGTGGGAGTTCATTAGTAATTTGATTAACTTGAACTAATTATCATGAACTAAATATTAGTGTATTTGCATAAATCGTTGTAGTCTTTGGCACCGTTTCCCACCGACACTTAGTTTAATTGAGTTAAAAGTACTATAGAATTCTGGATAATCACTTTTCGGTCTAGTGCCGTTTAGTTAGAATATCAAGACTAAAGATTAAGTCCTATTGCAAACTTTAGCAAACCTTGCTTGCTCCATACGATTTAATAAATTGTATTAATCTAAGAGCAAACGATTCAAGTTTAGTATCTAAAGATCATATGTTTGCCTTCATGATAAATTGATCTTCAAAATTGTTTGAGAATCAAAATGATCATCGAGCTAAAAGAATTGTTTCAGAAACAAATAAGAAGTGAAAGATATTTGATATCTAAAGACTTTGATTGTTTGCAAAATGATGAAGTATAATTTAGTAAAAGAACATATGCTCATATTGTATGACTATATGCGAAGATTGAAGATGCTAGGCGTCCCGATCACCCAAAAGTTTGGGAACTAATATTATACTTGCATTCATCCTTATAAGCTATAGTAGTTTCATCATGAAAGATGTCATGATAGGACGAATGAAAAGGTATCGGCTAAATTGTTTTGCTATACCAAAAGAATACTAAAGAAAGGAATCTGGAAGAATACCAATCATATGATGATGGTGATCCACTTCAAAGTGCAAAATCCAAGGCTATTAGTATTTGACTAAAAATCCTTTGGACTATGTGTCAAATGATTGACGCCACTATTGATGTCGATAGATTCTTCTAAAAGGAGAGGAAATGCTAAATAGGATCTGCAAAATTATTTGGTAGAAAAAGGAAAAGACTGGAATTGTCCAGCTCAGGTATATAAATGATATACATGTTATAGATGAATTCTTTTGCTCGTTAACAATGTAATTCTTGGGTATTCGATACTGATTTGTTGGTATGAAATGTCATACAAAGCAACACAATACAAGAAGTACAATGGCCTAAGTAACTAGTAAAAGAATATGGTAATAATGCATGTCGAGATACAAATAAAAGTGTTATTTTGCTTCTCGTCGGCATAAAACCTAGCCTTCTAGATATGTTAAGAACTTAATAATTGTTATTTTGTTCTGGTATTATGAGAGCAATGGTTGTTCAAATTATTACCGTCTTCCATAATCGATGGATAGATTATTATTATCTTGTTGGTGAAATATACATTTATAACACTGATGCTAAAGGTTGCAAGACAAAACAAATTTCACTTATATGTGACACCGCCGTTTAAGTCATATTGGAAACAAAACATGAAAGAAATTCTATATTGATAGATTTTCGAGTCATTTGATTTTGAATTGATTGACGCTTGTGAGACTTTTCCTAAAGATGATTAAACTCCGTTCGTGGGCCATAGAAAGAACAAGCGACTAACTACATGGAGATCGTACATGTTGATGTATATAGTTCATGTGTGAAGTCAAGCGTGGTGTATTTTCTATTTCTCGAATAGATGTATTGTATATCTACTTGATGAGATAGAAGTATGAAATAATTGAAATTGTTCAATTTATGAAGTGGAAATTATTGTAACAAGAAAAATTCAAGGTTTTATGATTGGATCATAAAGAAGAATATTTGAGTTACAAGTTTAGCAAGCATCTAAGAGTTAGAGGAATTGTTCCACAAACTTGCATCATGATAAACACCATAGGAGTATGGAGTTTTCGATGGATGTAATCAAACCTTGTTTGACATGGTTAGATCAATGATGAAATAAACTACCAATATAATTTGTGGATTATGCTTTAGAGACTACCGCTTTTCACTGAATAGAGTGCCATCATAATCTACCGAAATGACACCATACAAGTTATAGTTGTCTTTTCTTGAATTTTGGTATGCAAGGCATATGTGTAAAATGTTTACAACCAAAATTGGATTAGTAAGTCTTTGTAGGTTATCCCAAAGAATGTCGATGGGTGTTTCTTCTGCCATAAACCCAATTAAAGGTGATTGTCACTGAAAGAAGTGAACTTCTTATGAAGAAGTTTTTCACAAAAGGTTTAAGTGGGAGGAAGATAGAACTTGATGAGGTTATTGAATCTGAGCAAGATGATCAGAGTAGCGCAGCACCAGAATATGTTCTGGAAGCGGCAACTGCATTCATAGCTCACGTGTCTACAATATGTTGTAGTCACGACATCGAAGTTCCTATTTAACCAAGTTGGTCGTAATCAAATAGCAAGATTTGAGGACGAGATATTATTAGATAATAGTAACCAACAATATACAAAGAAGCGGTGATGGGCCCTGACTTCGTCATATGAATTTTTCTAGCAACAATTACATATTGAGATATGATAGTTGAATAAACGAAACAACGTTCCTCTACCGGAATGCACACCAAGGACGTGTAACTGACACGACCCAATGGGTTTTGTTGATTCAAAGGTTGCTAGACATGTATGCAAACTTCTATGGTAGAAGTAAGCGTAGCGAAGTTGGAATCTTCAATGATGAAAATGTTAAAGTGTTAATTTCATCAAGATATTTGAAGATGCTTGTATAACAAGAAAGTAAGTGGGAGCGCTCAGACATATTTCTAATACTTTATGTGGACGACATATCGTTTATTAGAAATAATGTGTTTTTCTTGATATTGTTAAGTTTTCATTATAATTGGATTTTTGATGAAAGACTTAGGCAAAACCAGAATATTGAGCATCAATGTCTATACAGATAGATTGAGGCACTAATATATTTTTGCCAGAGTACATAGATGAAATATTGAATTTGTTCAATATGGAAACAATAAGAACGGTTCTTGTTGCATGGAAGAGGTTGGAGCAAGATTCAATTGTTTTGACACTTGATGAGTGAAACCACAAGAATGATTTTATCAATCTTGTATACCATGATATGTAGATCCAGATGTGTCCAATGCTCTAAAGGTTATAGCATTCATATGATGATCGTTGGACAATAGTAAAGATATTCTTATGCACTTTCGAAGAAGTAAGAATATGTTCTGTATGCAGAAGTGACAAATGGTTCATTGCAATGAGTTACATTGGCTTTGTCACACATACAAGTAAAATTTTATCTCAATTTTAAGCTATTTGTTTTGATTTAGAAGGTGGTACAATAAGATGGAAGAAAGTTCCATGATGACTTGGATGAGTTCCAATGTTAACATTGTGGCGGACACTGCAATGAGGGCTAAGTATATAATCGCTTTAGAAGCGGCATAAAAGATGCAAAGTAGATAGTGATAATCCAACTTATTTGTGGCACTGTCGTCCAGGTCATATTGGCATAAAATGCATAAAGAAACTCCATTCTGATGGACTTTTGGAGTCTCTTGATTTTGAATCATTTGACACGTGCAAGCCATGCCTCATGGGCAAGATGATCAAAAACCCGTTCTCCGGAATAATGGAGCGAGCAACGGACTTATTGGAAATCATACATACCGATGTGTGCAGACCAATGAGTATTTCGACGCACGGTGGATATTGCTATTTTTCTAAGTGTGCTAGTACTATGTAGTTCTATTGTATGACAATAGTGACAACATAGTCTCGGCAAAGAAATTAAGGTCTCGCCAGAAGACCAAGTTTATATGATGCCATCTCATGTCAAGATGAGTAATGCGTGATGACGCAAAAGATATGCAAATACAAACGGACCTGAAAGTGTCAGATCCGTAGATAAGGTTTACCACGTGTAACGCGTATGAGTAACACCGGAATGCCATAGGTGTTGAATGCGCAAGTATTGACTAGATTATTGACTCTAGTGCAAGTGGGAGACTGAAGGAAATATGCCCTAGAGGCAATAATAATATTGTTATTATCATATTTCTTGTTCATGATAATGTTTATATTCCATGCTATAATTGTATTAAGCGGAAACATTAATACTTGTATGGTTTATGAACAACACCGTGTCCCTAGTATGCCTCTACTAGACTAGCTCATTGATTAATGATGGTTAAGGTTTCCTAACCATAGACATGAGTTGTCAATTAATAATGAGGTCATATCATTAGGAGAATGGTGTGATGGACAGACCCAAATAAAGCAGAGCAATTAGATCATGTCATCGTGTTCATCTTTGTGAAGCTTTTCCTATGTCATGTATTGTATTCCTTAGACCATGAGATAATACAACTCCCTAGTATCGGAAGAAAGCTTTGAAGTCATCAAACGTCATCCTATGTGAGGGTGATAATAAAGGTGTCTCTCAGGTGATCAGAAAGTACTTGTTGAGTTGTATGTATTGAGATGGAATTTGTCCCTCCCAAGTCGGAGAGATATACTTCGGGCCCACTCGGTAATCGATATCAACACCGCTTGCAAGCATGTGGTTAAGGAGTTAATCACGAAGTGATATCGGATTACGGAACGAGTAAAGTACTTGCTGTGAACGAGATTGAACTAGGTATGGTGATACCGACGATCAAATCTCGGGCGAGTAAAATATCGTGTGACGAAGGGAATACATATACGGGATTAATTGAATCCTGACATCGTGGTTCATCCGATATGATCATCGATGAATATGTGGGAGTCAATATGGGTTTCCAGATCCCGCTATTGATTAGTGATAGAAGATCATGTCTGCATATTCTCGAACCCGTAGGGTCACACACTTAACGTGCATCGACGCTAGGATAGAATGGATAATTGGTTTATGAGTTTTAGTTCGGAGTCTCGGATGAGATCCAGGACGTCACGAGAGGTTCCGGAATGGTCCGGAGAATAAGATTCATATAAAGGAAAGCAGTTTTTGAATTCCGGAAAGGTTTCGGAGTTTATCGGTATTGTACCGGAAGGTTCTAGAAGGTTCCGGAGTGGGACCAACGTGGGCCCACTTGACGGAGGCCTGCGTGGGCCTAAGGGGAAGTGCCCTGGCCGCCCTGGGCCAGGTGCACAAGGCCCCTAAGGCCCAGCCGGCCAGCCCAAGGGGAAACCCTAAGGGAGTCTTCAAAGAAGGAAGGGGGGGAAACTTGCCCCCCACTCTTCCTACTCGAAGTCGGCTAGGGTTTGGGGAGAGGCCAAGCTGGCCTTGGCCGGCCACCCCTCTATATATAGGGGGGCAAGGGCGCAGCCCTCTCTCACCTCAACCCAAACCCTAGCCGCCAACTGCTGCCCTCCCTCTCTCTCTCGCGACTGCGCGTAGGCGAAGCCCTGCCGCAGAAACTCTCCACCATAAGCACCACGCCGTCGTGCTGCCGATCCAATCTATCTCTCCACCATACTTGCTGGACCAAGGAAGGTGGAGACGTCGCTGCACCGCACGTGTGCAACTCTCGGAGGCGCCGCCACTTGCGGCGTAGGATCGGATCGGATCGCGAGGAGGAGACGGCGAGTACGACTACGTCAACCACGTTCTCTTGAACGTTTCCGCTGTGCGAATCTTCAAGGGTATGAAGATCTCATCTACCTCTCTCGTTGATTACATCTCCTAGATTAGATCTTGGCTTTCTTGTTCGTTGCGTAGGAATTTTTTTGATTTACTATGCTACGAAACCCTTCACAAGGGCATATGCTTTGTTTACATTACACACTTTGCTTAATGCAATTATCTGTTGTTCGCAACTTAATACTACTGGGGTGTTCGGATTGATATCCCCGGGAGTGGATTATTAGTCATAGATGCAGTTGGATGCCCAGAGTAAATCTCATAGTGATCTTCTTGACATATCACGTTTATCTTTATTCTATCAATTGCCCAACTGTAATTTGTTTACCCAGCATGTGTTATTTTATCTATGGAGAGACACCACTAGTGAACTGTGGACCCCGGTCCTATTTCCATCATATTGCTATCACTATTTACTTTACTCGCACTGTTTACTTTACTTGTACTGTTTACTTTACTCGCATACTATATTGTTTTCCACTCGATACGCTCATAACCTTTGTTTCAAGCAAACCGGTGAGATTGACAACCTCATCGCAAGTTGGGAACAAAGTACTTGGTTGTGTTGTGTGCAGGTTCCGCGTTGCTACTGGTCGAAGACGAGTCAACAAGTATCGTTAACGGCGCCCTTGTTGGAGTGTTACTAAGCCAGTCCGCATCACCTTCAGTCGTCATTGTCTCTCCTCTCCTGACCGATATTAAACCTTGGTTTCTTTAACTGAGGGAAAACTAGCTGCTATACTCATCATACCTTCCTCTTGGGGTTCCCAATGGGCTGGTTATTCACCACGCACAAGGACAGTCTGCTCCACATCAACTTGGCACCAGCAGCTAATTTTCTAGGCGCCATCAAAGGGATCACTGGCGTGTAGTTAATGATGATAATGATTATAACCAGTCAGTTGGAAACCCCAAGCGCAAGGTATGATGAGCACAGCAGCAAGTTTTTCCCTCAGTTAGAAACCAAGGTATGTCGATCAGGAGAGGAGCAAACAAACAACTGAAGGTGATGCTGACTGGCCTAATAGCACTCCAACAAGGGTGCTATTTACGACACTTGTTGACTCGTCTTCAGCCAATAGCAACGTGGAACCTTCACACAACACAACCAAATACTTTGTTCCCAACTTGCGATGAGGTTGTCAATCTCACCGGTTTGGTTGAAACAAAGGGTATGAGCGTATCGAGTGGAAAACAGTAGAAGTATGTGAGTAAAATAAACAGTGCAAGTAAAGTAAATAGGTGATAGCAATATGATGGAAATAGAACCGGGGTCCACAGTTCACTAGTGGTGTCTCTCCATAAGATAAATAACACGTGCTTGGTAAACAAATTACAGTTGGGAAATTGATAGAATAAAGATAACGTGATATGTCAAGAAGATCACTATGCGATTTACTCTGGGCATTACAACAAAATACATAGACCGCCATCCAACTGCATCTATGACTAATAATCCACTCATGGGGATATCATCCGAACACCCCATGAGTATTAATGTACGAACAACAGATAATTGCATTAAGCAAAGTGTGTAATGTAAACAAAGCATATGCCCTCGAGCATATGAATGTTGTTTTCTCCCTAGTGGCAACAGCACATCTACAACCTTAGAGGTTTCTGTCACTCCCCCGGATTAAATAGAGGCATGAACCCAACTATCTAGCATAAATACCCCCTCTTGGAGTTACTAGCAACTACTCGGCCAAGATAGCTACTAACAATGGAGAGCATGCAAGATCATAAACAACATAGAGATAACAAAAGATATATTTCAGTATAGCAACTCAATCATAACACCAATATTCATCGGATCCCAACAAACACAACATGTAGAATTACATAACGGTGATCTCAATCATGTAGGGCAGCTCATGAGATCTAAACATGAAGCACATGGTGGAGAAGACAACCATCTAGCTACAGCTATGGACCCATAGTCCAAGGTAGACTACTCACTCATCGCTCCGGAGGCAAGCATGGCGATGAAGAAGACCTTCGGTGGTGATTCCCCTCTCCGGCAGGGTGCCGAGAAGAGCTTCTGGATCCTCCCAATTTTTAGGTCGACGGCGGCGGCGGATCGCGATGTGTTCTGGAAAATTGATCGGGTCCTTAGGTTTTTCCCATCGGGGGGTCTTTATAGGCGAAGGGGCATCGTCAGAGGTGGACCGAGGAGCCCTCACACATAGGGGGCGCGGCCAGGGGCTGGGCCGCACCGCCCTGGTGTGTGGGGCCCTCGTGGCCCCCCTCCGACTCCTCTTCGGTTCTCTAGATGTATCCGGGAAAAATAAGACTTCTGGAACTTATTTTGTCCAATTCCGAGAATATTTCATGTGTAGCTTTTCTAAAACACAAAAATAGCAGAAAACAGGGAACTGGCACTGTGGCGACTTGTTAATAGGTTAGTTCCGGAAAATGCATAAAAGTGCCACAAAGTGTAACGAAACATTAGACAAATGGTGTAAAAACAAGCATGGAGCATCAAAAATTATAGATACGTTGGAGATGTATCAGACATTCTCATGTCATTAACAAATTATGAGAAACATACAATTTTTGTGATCAAACCCAATCCAAGAAAGACCTTTAATTAAATCTTAACTCAAAATAAATACACTTTTGTGCAAATGCACCTACCATAATCTTTAGTGCATATGTTTGAAATGTTTAGTATCTAACCATCTATTTATAAGTACTCTTAAAGATTAAAAACCTACAAAACAGATTCAAGTTTTACTTAGCAATTCAAAACAAGAATTAGCAAAACAGAAGAGAAATAGAAAAGAAGAACTGGGAAAAAAAGAGGAAACCATCCAATGGACTGCAGCCCAGCTACCACGGGCCATGAGCAAACCCATCATGCCATACCATTTCGGTATGTGCCTGACCAGTGGGACCCACGGGGTGGAGGGACGTCTTCAGCCTTTCCACCCGTGCATGCTCGACATGGCGACGATGACCTCCATGTCGCCGGCCGTCATCGACGACCACCATCGGAAGCCAGTTGATTGCCACATCCTCATCATCATCCCTTCAGGTCTACTGGCAAATTCTGCGAAGTTATTCGTGCCCGAAACCTAATCGAAACCGCCGACATATCCCGGGCGTTGCCCGGCGAGGAGAAGTCGAGAACAACCTCGTCGTCCTCTGTAAAACCTCCAGGAGCATTTGCAAGGAATCCTAGTTTGCCCATATCCAATCTATCATCCTTGTACCTCCTCTAATCTTCTCCATGAAGCCGAAGCATCTCGCCGGAGTTCTCATCGCCATCGTCGATTGAAGCCATGCCAGAGGCCGTGGGCTATACTGGGAGAAGCGCTGGAGTTAGAGGATCATCCTGGTGCAAGGAATCGTGGAGAGGACCTCAGAGTTAGACGAATTTTGTCATTCCCTTACGCAGCACCTCGCCAGAATTGATGAAACCGAGCTCGCCTCTATCAACAATCGATGCCTCCGAGCAGTCCATCAGCTCCATGGTGAGCTTGCGCATCTTTGGAGCCCTCTATTACATCCTATAACCTCATGTAGCGCGTGATTGCACCACGGCCGGAGTGTGCCACCATGGATGTGCTCACCAGTGGTAGCTCTGATGACCATTTCTTGGTGGCGAGTGCACTAGGAGACTCTACGTTGCCCATTAGTTCAAACTCAATCATCCGAGCATCCCGGAGTGGCCGGAATCGCCGTCCCTATAGCTCACCGGACTTTGCTGACCTCATCCTTCGCCACGTCAGCAATTTGGACTAGTCAATGCCTCGGTGGCAGTTGACTTAGTTTGTGACCCCATCCGCCAGTCTAGGTGGCTAGGTTAGCTGTCGGTTAGAAAAGGTTTTCTCTACAGTTATTGTTTTCAAAAAATAATCAATAATTAGGAAATTCATATCTAAATCATTTGAAATCAGAAAAATACAAACAATATATCAAAATTATCACATAAACATAATCTATCTATTTAAATTATAATCTTTAATACTTATGTGAAATAATTTTGAACTAAATTTAAAAACTTGTTAAGTAGTATTTGCATTTTGAATTCAAACCCAACTAGGATAGTTCAAACAAAATTTTAAAATACCAAATAAAATTATGCCAACTTATAGAATGTTATTTTAATTAATATTTTATAAATTCCAAAAATATAAATTCTAAATTTTACTATTAGGTATTTAAAACCATAAAACCATTTTCCTTAATCATTTTTAAGTACCAAAATTAAGGAAAATCATAAATAAATTAAAAATTGTGTATTAGAATTATTTCATAATTCCAAAATTATTATTCATCACTTATTTCTTTAAAAGTTAAATTTAAAACTCTTGGATCAATTTGAACCACCTAAAATTGAATTCAAACCCTAGCAACTAATAATAAAGAGAATTATGTTTCTTAATTACTCAAATGCTCCTAGAAAGAAAAGGATCACTAAATGAAGTTGTGTACCAAATGTCCATTAAAGATTATGATCTTTAAATGTTATTCCTTTTAAGAACATATCAAATAAACATCACACCAATTTTTATGCATTGATGTAAATAACTTCCTATGCATGTTAAGAATGTTGTCAACTATAGAAACAACTATACATGGTAACAACAATGTCAACTACTTTGAATGCTCATGCTCAACTAATATTATACAAGTACTAAATGGATCTTAGTTTGTTTCCTTGATATGCTCACGTAACAACTACTCCATAACTAATAGAGAATTATACTAAACCCTAGAACACTAAATCTTATGTGTAGTACTTATATTCATTTAGAAGTATGTTCTTCAAATGTTATCCTTTCAAGATACCTTGAAAAGTTAATATGAAACCATTTCATTAAGTTGAACATAAATAATTCTATTTGTGTGTTAAGATCATTGTCAACCCTAAGACCAACTAGATATTCTTATCAAATGATAATTACCCCAACTTTGCTTGTCCATAACCAACTACTTGTTTGTGAATAATAAGATACCACTTTAAAATGTTACTTTCAAGTCATCACCTATTCCTATACTTTCGCAATAACAACGACTATGGTAAACTCAAACACATTAACCCTTGTTTCAAGCTTTATTCTATTGTTAATGAAGGATAGTCAAATAACCTAAAACCTTAACAACCTTGTCGGTAGAATTGAACTTAAAAGTGCAACACATCACAAAGAATTCACCACAACTCAATATTAACAAATCATCGGGGTTAGGTTACGCTTAGAACGCTGCATAGCATACATTATGAATATCATGCTGCAGTTATTTTAACATCATCTTTACCAGATGATGGTGCTATTTCAGAATTTGGATTTCTTTCATATCAAAGACCTTGACTTGCATAATCTTGCAGTCAAAAAGGAAAGTTCACTCTTGCTCGTGCCTCCTGATTATTTTTATTAAATTACTTGCAAATATATACCTGTGGTATTACTACTGCATCTAAAAGCAAAAGGTTCTCTTTTCATAATTAATATGACTAGCTGGTTATCGACCCGAGTGGTGATAACCTAGGATGGCAGGCAGATGGAACCATGGTATGATTGTTGTGGTGGAGGTTCCATTTGCATGGGAAAGTAAACCCTATAACTTAACAACCAATGCCGCAGTTATTCTGGCACCATAAAAACTGCGTTGTCCAAGAGACTTGGAATAGGACAGGAAAGTCATCTGTCTCTTCTTCCGTTCGCATGTTAACGGGCAGCCAGCTACCGTACGATGTAGGTCTTGCGAGACTACATGCACATGGGTGGGACCCCTTAGTGCCCACGACCACTAATGTCTAGGATGGTATGCAAGAGGCGCCTAGGTATTTTATTGGGAGGGGTGAATATCAGAGGCTCTTCCTACTTGGCAGAATTGGGTGAACATGCGTTGTGCGGAGAAGGATGGTGAATGGCTTGGATCAATGACTGGGCCCCACACCAAGGAAGTGTAGACGGGAAAGATTGCCCGGTTGTGCAGCAAGGCTTTGATCTCTTTTGGAATGATGCACCTATGCAGAGTGTAAAAGGATCTAACAGGTTACCCCTTGTTCCAGGAAGGAGCTACGAACACTGCAGGAAAGGTGCTCTCAAGGCACTAGTAACATGTGTTGGCTATCTGGCATAGTTTTCAGAATAAAATCAACCTCCTAAAGAAATGTTTAAAAAATCTTGCGTTGCCAAACGACTCTTGGGTCTAAGGCGGTAATTAGTGCATCAAACACCTGATCCCTATATGAACTTGTTGGGTAACGCTCGTTACTCACCCCACTCCCTCTTAACCATTGCTTAGATTGAATGCAACTCAAGGAGGCAACCTCAAGACACTAAAGATGAAGATAAAGCACTTTACCAACATCAAGTTATCAATGGAGTCGACATCTATATCAAACTTGGTGGAAAACTAGAATAGGAATAGAAGGGAACCAGTTTCCTAATCCTAGAACCTAAGTAGTTAGAATATTTCCGTAGTTGAGTAGTAAGCCAACTGCATTAGTTGTAGCTTTAGTTTAGTCTTTGTTGTATTCTTTCTCGCATATAGTCACCAGGACTAAACCTCTACCTGTTGAGGAGGTTTTGAAGATCTTCTGTGTGCTGCAAATTGTAATCCTATAGACATACCGTGGACCTGCGATGTTTCTGTTGTACCACAATGATGGATGTAATACTAGTGAGACGGTGTTTCATTGGTGTTATATCAACGACTTGCATACTACACATGCAGTGGTATGGTGGGTCACCACAGCTGGTATCAGAGCAAACGCTTTGACCCTAGGATTAAAACCCTTTAATAGGAGACCTGTAGTTTGGTAGTGACTATAGGAAGCCATGTTATCTAAACAATTCTTCTTATGACTTGGGATGGATATTCAACAAAAGAATAATCCTGACACACTTGACTCAAATGTCTTACCTATTTTTCTTAAGTGAAGTTAGATATCTTGTTCCATACCATAGAGATATGACATCATTAGAGCCTTACATAATGGATGGAAGTAGATTATAACCGGTATACAATACATGGTAGTCCAAAGAGAGGATACAACCGGAATGTGAAATATCCTATTGGAAGAAGTATACCAAGGGAATTATGTTAAACTTAAGTCATCAGAAATTGCAGTAGGATGATGTTAAGTGGTGAAGTGAAGCTATATGAGGTAGTAGGACCTCAAGTTTAGTCATGTATGTGGATACTCAAGAACATCATATACAATTAAGAAGTACCGACAGTCTAAACACTCTAATCATGTTAGATTCACCTGAGAATCTTCACGTGATGGAGTAGAACTTTATAGTAAACCAGCAATTTCAAGCTGAGGAGGAAGATGTTCAAGGATACTGGTGAATGAAGTGCTCTAAACTAGGGCAACTGGGCCAAGTATGATAGGACCATAGTCTTTAGTAGGAGTAGATTTAAACAAAGCACAATGGAGAAGCCCTATAAAGTCATGGAGTTGGGTGAACCATGCTTAGTGAAGTATGTATGAGGTATGGGAATGTAAGAAGTTTTGAGAGAACATGTGAGGATAGTCTTCAATAGGACGGAAAGTAAGATAGAAGTGGTAGTCCTAAAGGAGTATGTATTCATTAGAATGGTTCCCAAACCTCTTTACTCAAATTTATTCTATTGCAATTGGACAATTTGAGTAGATATTGAGACAAAGAGTAGTAGTCCACCATTATGTGCTATGTATAACGATATAAACCTATATTATATGGTGCTATAAGGTACACTTCTAAGCCTGAATTTTTTAGATGTTTTACTCAAATACTATCTCGCGGGCTTATGATGATGTATGTTGCCTGCACAAATTTGGATTTTCTTGGATTTTATTGTGCGACTAGACCTATGCATGAAGTTGGACATTGATGTGCAAGTGCATGTTGCATCATCGAGTTCTTACTTGATGTTATAGTTCTACATGGTTAAGGGATTTGTGTGAGGGAGAGATGAATTCCTATGGCAATCAAGCCAGAAGATGAAGAACCACCAGATAAAGGAAGCCAAAAGAAGGAAACTAGCAAGTGATCTTCATGGAAATATCATGAAGTGGTAGAAAGAAGAAGAATTGGAAGTTAGTAGTACTCTGGTTCTTAAAATACTAGAGGTAACCTTAGATTATTGAGTAGAACCACTGATTAGGTAACCATAGTTTAGTTTAAGGTACTTGAGCTCGTTGTTATGCAGCCTTGGTTATGCTTAGTACATCACGGGTTGATTGAGGTGTTGTAGTACCGATGATCCATACCGGTATTTCTTACTGCTTTATTCAGCCTAGAATTGGTAACCCCAGTAACCCTTGTTGATAGCGTGACTAAGACACGTGACATCTCTGTATAACTTTGATCCCTAGTCCCAAAATCTTGAATTGTGGATTGGTGGTTAAGACGTTAGTAATACCTTTCCTTATCTTAGAGTTGTAGTCTTTGTCTACGAACCAAGACTTGTGAGGTTTTCGTGTTAACAATGAGCAGTTGAAGCCACTGGTTTGTTTATAGCCCTGTTGATTCTTATTTTGTTCAACTTATACAATTGCCAGTCATGGATGTCCTCCGGTACAAGAGAAACTCTGTCGGATATCTCCCGTGGGTTTGTATATATATCCCACCATCTGAGTTAGGATAGATAACGATGGGCAAACCCAAATCTCATAAACCTTTAGAACCTTTGGGTATGTACATACATCCAATAGTGGAACATGTGAGATATTGTGGCGTGGAACATACCTTGGACTCGGTACGGTTGCGTGTTTATATAGACGGCCACTAGGGCATGTATAAGAGTTGTACAGGGTTTTGTATCATATCCATACACAACACATTGTATGGTATACAACGTATCTAGCTTGGTCAACCGACCTAGTCCTATACAACATCTAACACTCTCCCTTAATCTAAACCTGTAGAAAGGTTGAGATTACGCTTAAACTCCTCTAGTTTCTTCACAGGAAGCGCCTTAGTAAATCTATCTGCAACTTGATCTTTGCTTGATATAAACTTGATATCTAGTAAATTTCTTGCAACTTTTTCTCTGACAAAATGAAAATCAATCTCAATGTGCTTGGTCCGAGCATGAAACACTGGATTTGCAGAGAGAAAAGTAGCACCCAAGTTATCACACCAAAGACATGGTTTTTTTCTCAATTTTACTCCAAGTTCTCTGAGAAGAGCTTCAACCCATATCAATTCTGTTGTAGCATTTGCCAAAGATTTATACTCAGCTTCAGTACTTGATCTAGACACTGTAGCTTGTTTTCTAGCACTCTAGGATACTAGATTTGGTCCAACAAATATGGCAAAAACCCCTGTTGATCTTCTATCATCAAGACAGCCTGCCCAATCTACATCTGAGAAGGCACTTAGATATACATAAGGAGATTTTACAAAAGTAATTCTAGTGGTGACAGTATCCTTCACATATCTCAGAATGCGATTAACTGCTGTCCAATGTTCTGTAGTAGGAGCATGAAGATACTGACAAACTTTATTAACTGAATATGATAGGTCTGGATGTGTTAGAGTTAGATACTGCAAACCTCCAATAATACTTCTATACCAAGTGCTGTCATCAGAACTCAGAGGTGTTCCACTTGTAAGAGATAACTGCTCTATGGATGATAGAGGCGTTGGAGTTGACTTGCAACGTTGCATACCAACTCTTTGAATTAGATCCTTGGCATATTTTTCCTGTGTCAAGAGTAAACCATTTCACCTTTTTGTTACCTCAATACCAAGAAAGTAGTGTAAATCACCTAAATCCTTGATAGCAAAATTCTTGTTAAGATCTTGAAGCAAGGCAGAAATAGCATAATCAGAAGAGCTTGTTACTATGATATCGTCAACATATATCAGCAGAAATATAGTGATACCTTCCTTGTTAAAGAGAAATAGTGAGGTACAGTCTTCGAAGGTACAAAGCCAAGATCACATAATTTGGTACTTAGTCTAGAGTACCAGGCTCGAGGTGCCTGCTTCAACCCATATAAAGCTTTATCAAGTTTGCAGATGTAGTTGGGAGCATTAGGATTTTCAAAACCTAGTGGTTGTCTCATATACACTTCCTCTTCCAGAACACCATGTAAGAACACATTCTTGACATCTAGCTACCGAAGACTCCAGCCTCTAGAAACAGAAAGAGCCAAAACCATCCTGATAGTAGCAATCTTAACTACAGGACTGAAAGTATCCTCATAATCAATACCATATCTCTGTTTGAATCCTTTTGCAACCAATCGTGCCTTGTACCTATCAATTGTACCATCTGCTTTCCTCTTTATACGATATACCCATTTGCAGTTAATCAAATTTTTGTTGCTGCTTGGTGGAACACGATGCCAAGTCTTATTTTCCATCAATGCCTTGTATTCTTCATTCATAGCATTACACCAATTTTCATCATCTAAAGTGTCGTGGGAATTTAGAGACAGTAGCCATGGGGATGGCTTATCTGAGGGGCTCGATGGTGTGCGATGATAGGTCCGGCTCAGGATTGTGCCAACAGAGACACCTCGGTTTACCCAGGTTCAGGGCCCTCCACGCCGGAGGTAACACCCCTACTTCCTGCCTTGTTTCTTATTGTCTCAACAGTGGTTACAACGCTCCTCGAGCTATTCGGTCTAGAGGAGGAAGAAGAAGATGGATCTCCTCTCCCTAGGCTAAGGGTCTAGACCCCTTTATATAGGCAGGGGTCTGGTTACAAGTTAAGTGGCCGGCTGCCCGGCTGCCGGCTCCTCCGTCGCTATGTCTTTGGCGTGATCCTCTAGCCCCTGACTCCCTGTCTAACAGTGGCCACTTTATAAAGTGGCTTTCCCCTTTGGACCGGCATCTTGGAGGCATATGCCCTCCCTTTTGCCTCGGATCCTTTCGTGGGGAAGGCTCTCGCTCACTGATTGGTTGAGCCCGGGCGTGGCTGGCGTCACGCCCGTCCCTCGCTTCTGTCGATCTTGTCGGGGCCATGCCACTTTTGGCGAAGAAGCCGTTGGAGGAATCTTGTCATCTTCACCAGCTCTGGCTCTCCTCGGAGGAGTTGTCAGCCAGCTGCTGGCACAGCCGGCCCTTTGGGCAGAGCCGGTCTTCCTGACCTAGCGCCGTGGAGATTCCTGGGACGCCAACCGGCAGATAGCGCTGTCCTTGGCATACCTCAGAAGTCATCCCCACGACACTAGCCCCCGAAACTGGCAAAGTCTCATGGGTCAGCATGGGGCTTCGGCGGGTTCTATTCCTCGCCGAAGTCGACATGTTTTTGTCGAAGTCCCAGGATTCTTCGTCCGGCTCGGAGGTAGTTGATCTTGAGGTCTAGTCTCGCGAAGCGTTGCCGACCGTCTCGGGACATGCCAGCTCCAGAGCCAAGCCGGCTCTGGGCTGCTCCACGGCCGCTAGCTGGCGCCCAGTTCCTTGGAACTTGGACCATTTCAGGTTTTGAACCCATGCTACTGCCCCCGGCATAGTGTCACAGCGTAACGTCTCATCGCTTGGACTTTGGAGCCACTGTAATAACTCCCCAAGTCATCATGTGGGGTAGACTGGCATGCGTCAGCGGCACGTCCCGTCGGTTCCTCCCATGATCCATCGTGACAACCACAGCGGTTGCCCTCTAGAAAGTGCGCATGATGCGGGGCAGTTACCGAAGCGCCGGGCGCCGTCGAGCCCACTCCCTCTTCTTCCCTGCCGCTCCTCCTTAAATACTGAGAGCGCTTGGAGTTGAGGGTGCACTCCACTTCTTCCTCCACCTCGACCTTCTCCTCAGAGTTCTGCCCAGCCATGTCTTCTCTTGGAGGTTCCGCCGCCAGAGGTGAAGGGGTCCCGGAGAGACGGGGGCCCGGTCGCCCGAAAGGGAGCGGGAAGAAGACCGAGACGCCGGTGATGACGCCGCCCGTATCTCGGAAATGCGGACGCCCAAAGGGGAGCTGCAACCAGAAAACCCTGGCGGCCTTAGCAGCCGCAGCCACTGCTGCCCCCACCATCGTCGCTGTGGCCGGAGCATCTCTGGCTCTTGGTGGCGAGGGCGTTCTGGAGAGACAAGGGCCCGGCCGCCCGAGAGGAAGCGGGAAGAAAACCGTGCCAACAGTGGTGGCCGCTCCTTCGTCGCCCCACCACCGCGGACGGCCACCGGGCAGCAAGAATAAGAAAACCCTTACTGCCCTCGGGGCCACTGCCTCTAGCTCTGCGAGGCCCCGCGCAGCGACCTCTCCTCCGGTTGGTCCGTCTCGGCTCCGGCCGATGAAACCGGCGCTCCAGCCGCCAGCCTACATCTCGGCCGAGGGGTGGTCCATCTTCATTGTCCTGATACTCGCTGGGGCCAAGGACCTCCTCCGCCTTCCATCTCAGTTCATGGAATTGATGGAGGGCTAGGAGATGGCTTATGCTATGCTGCGGGAGTGCAGCATCGGCCAGCCCAACTACCGCATTGAGGTCTACTACGACGGCAAGGGGGTATGCTACTTCCGCAACGGGTGGTCAAAGTTCTTCATTGACTACGGCGTGCATGAGGGCTGGTTCCTCCTCTTCACTTGTCGTGATGGGAAACGGAACTTCACCATCTGCATCTTCGACGGTACTCTCTCCACCCGGACCTTTGCCGCCTGGTCGTGAAGAACTGGCATCCCGCCGCACTTCCACTTTCACGGATCTCTTCGACCTCGAGCGCGGGCTTCTCTGGGACGAAGTCCATGCACCGCTCATGCCATGCCGAGGAAGGCGAGCATCTCCAAGGCGAGGAGCACTTCAAACCTTTAGGGTAGCGACCTAGGGAGCCTTTGTAATCATTAGATTTCTGCTTAATGAAACTTGTCTTTCTTCATTTGCTGTGTCCTTGTAAAAACTTGCTCTGCTTCGTTCTTGCGTGAGTGTGTTCTGCTTCTATTAGAGCACAATGACGATTTCGTGGTTACGACTATCGCTGCGCATGCCTATAGGTAGGGGCTAAGATAGCCGCCCACTCGTCGAGACATTCTTGGCGAGCCCATCCAGCTTCAGCGTGGAAGGAGAACGCCTCTGCTATCTGGCTACGGAAGGTATAGGTTAGCACTGGCTTGAGGAGAGAGGGGTGGAAACCGCACCCGTGCCGGCTCAGGCGCGACTGGAGCTGGCAGGTCTCTCCTTTTCGAACTTCCGCATAACCCTTGCTGTGGCTAGAGTGAACCTCCAAACCACTGGCCTTAGTCACTTCTTTGCGAATGCTAGATTTCGGTTTCGATGCTCTTTTGCTGGTTATGTCGCAGCGCCAACTGATCGGACAGCCGGCGAGGGATTGGAGCCGGCCTGTTTCTAAAGGCCAATTCCCTTTCCCCCTAGCCCCCGAGTTTTGGGGCAGCTGGACTGACAACTGGCTTGAAACTAGTTCGTTCACATACGGTGCCGACATCACGCAGGGCAGCTCTGGTTTCGAACCTCTTTGACGTGGCTACTCAGCCAAAACATTGAAAAAACTGTGATCATCGACCACTTGTTGGCCTGCCTTAGCCTGGTTCCCTCAACTTTTTCCTTAATCTCCCCACCCTTTGGCCCTTCTACCCCAACCGGTACCCTGGTGCCGGTTGGTCTCCCTTGGGCCGGCAGCCGAATGCCAGCCTAGGGTAGGAGCGTGCCGCAGGGTGAAAACTAGTACTTTGGTCTGTTGGGCACCCGGCTCGAGCTAGCCAACGCATGGTTAACGAACACTGCCTTCAACGCTTAGTTGAGTGACTTTTTATCGTTTGCGGTTTTTTTCCTACGGCTTTCCTTCGTATGTGGTCTGCCGGCTCCTATCCGTCTGGCTTCGTGGAGCCGGGGGATGGAGGTTGGGCTCGAGACTTGCTCCATACGTAGTACTCATCTGGCTGGCAGGAAATCGATTGTTTTTAGGGTAGCCGGTTGTGGCTCGGTGCCCGGAGCCGACTGCCGGTCAAGTGAATAACGCAGGAAGCAAAACATGCACGAAGTGTTTTTCTCAGAGCCGGCCGTAACTAGCCGTTCCGTTATCCTTTATTCATTGACAAGTTTTCGGAGAACAAGCTTTTGCCTTGGCAGAAGAAAGGTCTTAGGAGGTTGACATTTCAGGGACGCTCCGTCTCCTTGTCAGAATTATCTGCCTTGCTCTTCCTGGGCTCTTGTGCGTCGATGAGGTAGTATGCCCCATTGCCTAGCACCCGGCTGACAATGAATGGTCCCTCTCAGGGAGAGGACAGCTTGTGCATGCCTTTGGTGTTTTGGATCAGCCAGAGTACAAGATCTCCTTTGTGAAACGCGAGCGGATGAATCTTCTGGCTGTGGTATCATCTCAGCTACTGCTGATAGAGTGCTGATCTGGCCAAGGCCTGCTCTCATGCCTCCTCGAGGAGGTCGACAACATCTTCATGGGCTTCTTTTGCTTGCTTCTCTGTGTACTAGACCACTCTAGGCGCATCAAATTCGATGTCGATGGGCAGCACTGCCTCTTCCCTATAGACTAAAAAGAAAGGGGTGAAACTGACAAAGCAGTTGGGACTGGTGCGCAGGCTCTAGAGTACTAAGGGTAGCTTTTCGACCCAGCAGCTGGCTGAGCGCTCGAGAGGCTCGACCAGTCTTGGTTTGATGCCGGCTAGAATCAGCCCATTTGCCTTCTCCACTTGCCCATTGGTCTGAGGATGCACCACTGACACGAGGTCCAGCCGGATGCCCTTCTGGCCGCAGTACTCTGCGAAGACTCCCTTTGCAAAGTTTGTCTTGTTGTCAGTGATGATGCTGTGGGGGACTCCATATCTTGTGATGATGTCGTTGAAGAACTTGATGGTGGACAAGCCATCAAGTTTTTTGATTTGCTTGGCTTCGATCCACTTGGTGAACTTGTCCACTGCGACCAGCAGATGCGTCAAGCCCCCGATCGCTGTTTTGAGTGGCCCTACCATGTCCAGGCCCCAGATAGTGAATGGCCAAGTGAGCGGGATGGTCTTGAGGGCTGCCGCTGGAGTGTTCCGATGCTTGGAGAAGTGCTGGCAGTCGTTGCAGTGCTTCACCAGTTGGTCTGCGTCCTTCAGGGCTGTCGGCCAATAGAAATTGTGGCGGAAGGCCTTGGCCACCAAAGCTCTGGAAGATGCATGATGCCCGCACTCCCCTTGATGTATCTCTCTCAGCAGCTCTAACCCTTCTTTCGGCTCGATGCACTTCTGGAAGATCCCTGACATGGTACGCTTGTACAGCTCGCTATTGATGATGGTGTATGCTTGTGCACTACGTTGAAGTCGCCTAGCTTCTGCTTCATCTTGTGGTAAGTCCCCAGTGATGAGGTAGTTGGAGAATGGCTCCGCCCAGGATGGTATCTCCCATATGTGGAAGACACTGGCGACCAGGGGATCAGCAGCCCCTAGGTCCGTTGTCATGCCAGCTTCATTTGGTTGGCCGGCTGTGGGGGCCGGCCTAGAGACGGCAGCCCCCGAGTCCTTTGTCGAGCCAGCCGTGCTGAGCTGGTCGGCTGCTTCCTTCAGTCCCGAGGCGGCAGCCCTCGAGTCCGGTGATGGCATCTGAGCTGGAACAGGGTCTCCGGGCACGTAGATGGAGGTGGACTCCGGCGAGGGCTTGATGGACGGCTTGCGGATGATCTCCAACGACACCCCAGCCGGGATATCTTGCTTGGTGGCTCCGATCTTGGACAGCCGATCCGCTTCGTCATTGTTTGCCCTAGGGACATGATGGAACTCGCAGCCCTCAAAGAATCTGCAGAGTTGTTGCACGTAGAAGCGATAGGAGGCCATGTTGGCGTCCTTGGCGTCCTTGGCATCCCATTCCCCCGAGACCTGGTGCACCACCAGGTCGGAGTCTCCGAAGCAGAGGATCCTCCGAATACCAATTTCCTTGGCCAGCTTGAGCCCATGCACAGGGCCTCATACTCAGCGACGTTGTTCGACGCGCGGAACTGCATCTGCAGCAAGTACTGCAGCTTGTCTCCCTTGGGAGAGGTGAGGACGACGCCGGCTCCCAAGCCCCCGAGCATCTTGGAGCCATCGAAGTTCATGCGCCAGTATGTTGAGTCTCGAGCCGGTGGCAAGTACTGGTGCTCTTCCCAATCAGGGAAGAAATCTGCTATGATCTGGGACTTGATCGTCATCCTAGGCTTGTACTGAATGGTATGAGTGGCAAGCTCAATCGCCCATTTAGCCACCCTGCCAGTTGCATCCTTGCACCCTATGATCTCCGAGAGCGGAGTGGTGCTCACCACCATGATTGGATGCTCCTCGAAGTAGTGCTTCAGCTTCCTGGCCGCCATGTACACGCTGTACGCGACCTTCTGGTAGTGCGGGTAGTTTTGCTTGGAGAGTGTGAGCACCTCATGCTACTCGGTGATGACGCCAAAAAAGAGCTGTGGCGTTTAGTTGACGTGGGAGCAGTAAGTCCTTGTGCGTGGTGATGACCAGCCCGTTGGGAACCCCAAGAGGAAGGTATGATGAGTGTAGCGGCAAGTTTTCCCTCAGTTTAGAAACCAAGGTTTATTGAACAGGAGAGGAGAGACGGTGACGACTAAAGGTGTTGTGGAACCTGCACACACACAAACAAATACTTTGCTCCCAACTTACGATGAGGTTGTCAATCTCACCGGTTTGCTTGAAACAAAGGTTATGAGTGTATCGAGTGGAAAACAGTAATAATATGCGAGTAAAGTAAACAGTGCGGGAAAAGTAAACAGGTGATTGCAATATGATTAAAATAGGACCGGGGTCCACAGTTCACTAGTGGTGTCTCTCCATAGATAAAATAACATGCCGGGTAAACAAATTACAGTTGGGCAATTGATAGAATAAAGATAACGTGATATGTCAAGAAGATCACTATGAGATTTACTCTGGGCATTACAACAAAATACAGAGACCGCCATCCAACTGCATCTATGACTAATAATCCACTCCCGAGGATATCAATCCGAACACCCTAGAAGTATTAAGTTGCGAACAACAGATAATTGCATTAAGCAAAGTGTGTAATGTAAACAAAGCATATGCCCTTGAGCATATGAATGTTGTTTTCTCCCTAGTAGCAACATCACATCTACCACCTTAGAGGTTTCTGTCACTCCCCCAGGTGAAATAGAGACATGAACCCACTATCGAGCATAGATACCCCCTCTTGGAGTCACTAGCAACTACTCGGCCAAGATAGCTACTAACAACGGAGAGCATGCAAGATCATAAACAACATAGAGATAACAAAAGATATAATTCAGTACAGCAACTTAATCATAAACACCAATATTCATCGGATCCCAACAAACCAACATCATAGAATTACATAATGGTGATCTCAATCATGTATGGCAGCTCATGAGATCTAAACATGAAGCACATGGTGGAGAAGACAACCATCTAGCTACTGCTATGGACCCATAGTCCAAGGTAGACTACTCGCTCATCGCTCCGGAGGCAAGCATGGCGATGAAGAAGACCTCCGGTGGCGATTCCCCTCTCAGGCAGGGTGCCGGGAAGAGCTTTTGGACCCTCCCGATCTTCGGGTCGATGGCGGCGGCGTATCGCGATGTATTCTGGAAATCTGATCGGGTCCTTAGGTTTTTCTCGTCGGGGGGTCTTTATAGGCGAAGGGGCGATGTCAGAGGTGGAGCCAGGGGCTCTCACACAGGGGTGGCGCGGCCAGGGGCCAGTCCGCGCCGCCCCCTTGTGTGGGGCCCTGGTGGCCCCCCTCCGACACTTCTTCGGATCTCTGGAAGCTTCCGGGTAAAATATGACTTCAGGAACTTGTTTCGTCCAATTCCGAGAATATTTCCTGTGTATCACTTCTGAAACACAAAAACAGCAGAAAATAGGAAACTGGCACTGTGGCACTTCGTTAATAGGTTAGTTCCGGAAAATGCATAAAAGTGCCACTAAGTGTAACGAAACAATAGGCAAATGGTGTAAAAACAAGCATGGAGCATCAAAAATTATAGATACGTTTGAGACGTATCAAGCGTCCCCAAGCTTAACTCCTGCTCGTCCTCGAGTAGGTAAGTGATAACAAAAGAATAATTTTTGAGGTGACATGCACCTACACAATCTTGATCATATATGTAAGCATTGGTGAGCTGGGATCAATAGAACTTAAACATGGGCATGAAAGATATAATCATGACAATAAGAAACTTAGCAACCATGTTGTAAACATGTAAATGAACACAAACAAAAGATCATGATAATGAAACAATGAAAGTCAAACGTGTGTTCAAATCATAAGGAAAAACATACAAAAGGTTTTCAGCTTGTCCTTCAAAGAGAGCAAAACATAAATGCATAGGACACCTCAAAGTTTAAGAGGGCGACTAGATACAAATAATTTAAGTACAAGTGAAACCAATCATCATGAATCAATCAATGAACTTTGGGACAATGAATATCACACTAAGAATGACAACTATGCTCTCTTAATGGTGCATAAAGAAAGAAGGTGGTGACTCAACATAAAAGTAAAAGAAAGGCCCTTCGCAGAGGGAAGCAGTGATTTAAACATGTGCTAGAGCTTTTCATTTGTAAAACAGAGAGCTAAAACTTGATTTTGAGAGGTGGTTGTCTTTGTCAACGACTGGCAATGGGGTTCTTACTATCTTCCATACAAAAATGAAGCAAGTTTTTGAGAGAGAGATTGGCACTTTTGTGCTCTTTTTATAAAACTTGGCACTCCTCCCCACCTTTTTCCTTTCACATACCATGGCTAACCGATTCCATCGGGTGCCCACCAACATTCACATTCTTTGGAGGAGTGCCTTTTTCTTTCTTTTTTCTCTTTTTTTTCTTTTTGGAATAAGCAATATGGAAGATAGCAAATCCGACCACTACGTCCCCATGAGCTGAAAACAGTGTCACAAAACGAGAAGTGTTTTGAAGGTTTTTGAAAGGTAGCACACGAAAATTTTACTTTGGAATGGCTTACAAATACCATGCATAGGAATTTATAGTGGACACAATGGCACACTTTGGCTTTTAGGAGTTGGATGCATGAGTAGAGCTCATACTCAGTACAAGGCGAGGGCTAGCAAAAGACTGGGAGCGACCAACTAAGAGAGCAATAATGGCCATAATCATGCAAAGCGACGAAGCGACATTAAAAGAAGCATAAGATGGCATCAAAAGTCAAAAACTAAATGATCATGAAGGCTATTGGCGACTTTGTAAGAGTCTAACATGTGTGAGCATGTGCCAAGTCAACCCAAATAAAGCATCAAGGAGAAAACCAAAATAATGCTTCCATACAATAAAAAACAACGCATGATTTTTTTCAAAGGCTCATTAAGCAATCTCAGTTATTTGAGACAAGTCATGCTACAGCAAAACCACTAAGCATACTATCAAAAAGACATCAAGCATGACATGAAAAAGCCTAAGCCGCAGTCTACACAAGCTCCTTCTTGTACCACTATTTTGCACAAAGCTTTTTCTCTTTTCCAACACCATTTGAAATTTTTATAAACACCTCTTTTGATGAAAACCAATGAAGATCAGAGGCAAAAATACACCTTGATAAAAAGATATGACAAGATCTGAACACAAATCAAGGCGAAAACGAAAACCAAAAGCAGTAGCAGAAAAAGTAGAACGCTCGATTTTTAATAAGAGTGAAAACTAGAGCATTCTTGGCAAATGAAAACGAGTACATCTCCTCCAAAGGAAATTTGTTGGGGTCCAACCATTTATTGCAGCAAACAAACAAACTAAATCAACTAAGAAAACTAAAACAACTGACGCTCCAAGAAAAACACATAGTGCATGAAGCAATAAAAATATAGTGTTTTGAAAGGTGACCTGATTTTTGCCGATGAAGAAGGGGTGCCTCGGGGGCATCCCCAAGCTTTGACGCTTGTACTTCTTGGATATTTCTTGGGGTGATGCATGGGCATCCCCAAGCTTGAGCTTTTGTCCATTCTTCAACTCATCTCATCATTCTCCAATCCCTACACTTGAAAACTTCCTTCATACAAAACTAAACACAATTCTATTAGCAACATTAGTGTAAGCATAAAATATATTCAACCTCTTTTAGCTTCAGGTTTCAACCCAAAACCACCACATATAAAGTATATACTACTGTAGCAACTTCCACAAGAGTTCCATGATAAAAAAGAACTCAAAAGAAAGCGATAAAGTGGCAAAAACAAATATTGGCAGAAATCTGTCAAAACTGAACAGCTGACAAAGGACGAATTTTTGAGGGATTTTCTGTTGCTCAACTCAAAAAGTGTTCAACTAAGAAAAGTTTGGATATAACCTGGGGCATATGCACAAGAAATCGCATGTCCAAAAGATAAACAGATAATTTTCACGAAATTTTACGGTGCAGCACCGAAAACAGTTTCAGGACAGCAACATCCCCAAATCTTTACCTCACTCAAATTAGAGGCTTCTCTTGGCACAAAAACGAAATAAACAAGATAAGGAGCCGTCATTACAGTAGTAATGACTTCCAAGACTCAAATAAAAGAAAAAGTACTGAAAAGAAAACATTGGGTTATCTCCCAAGAGTGCTTTTCTTTAACGCCTTTGAGCTAGGCGCAAAAAATTGCGAATCAAGTAATATCTAGTGATGAAGTGCTAGGATCAGCACGTGCCTTACGTCTCCCTTTCTTACCTTTGCTCTTGACTCTAGGAAAGACATGGTTATTGCAAGGTGGAGAGGTAAATGTTATATTGCCTTTTCCCACATCGATAACGGCGCCCAGGAGCTTCAGAATGGATCTTCCAAGTGTGATTTGTCCTTTTCCTACACATTCAATAACAAGATAATCAGTAGATATCATTCTTCCTAGAATTTTTGTAAAGACTCCTTCAGCTATTCCAAGGGGAAATATGGTGGCATTATTAGTAAGAAAAATTTCTTCTCCTCCCTCAGAAAGCTTCCAAAGGCTCAAAGATTCATAAACATCCTTTGGCATGAGACAAAATTCAGACATAATATCACAACGAGCATGAAAAGTTTCACCACTAATGGTGATTTTTATTGTAGGATACCAACTCGAAGGTTCAGTATTTGTTGGCACATAATCAAAATGCTGGCGTAAAGTATTGTAGCAAGAATTGAAACTAGCAGTGTGAGTCTCAAGAGTATTAAGTCTATTAAAAATGCTCACAAGAGAGGAATCAAAATAGGTTGGCATGCTATAAATTGTAATCAACTTTTTAATAATGTTGAAGGCTTGATCTCCATCACAATGAAGGAAATCTCCTTCTGCAATAGCATCCAGAGCATATCTATAACGAAGAGAAAGTCCAAAGTAAAAGCTACTAAGAAGCAAACTCAAAGTCATTTTAGGTTCAGTTTTTCCATGCCAATCATAAATTCTAGAATAAGCTTCTTTAAAGCTTTCCTCATCTTTCTGCTTAAAAGTAAAAATCATGTCCTCGGGGGACATAGTAGTAGCAACTGAACTAGACATAATAAACTAAGAGCAAAGAAATAATAACTACCAAGGATTCTAATTTTTTTGGGTTTTTGATATAAAAACGATGCAGGTAAAAATAAATAAAGTAAAGCAAAACAAATAACAAAGTAAAAAATGTGTGTGCGAAGAACTCCCCTCGCAGAAGTCTTCTCTTCCTCCCCGGCAACGGCGCCAGAAAAGAAGCTGCTACTCGGTGATGACGCCAGAAAAGAGCTGTGGCGTTTAGTTGACGTGGGAGCAGTAAGTCCTTGTGCGTGGTGATGACCAGCCCGTTGGGAACCCCAAGAGGAAGGTATGATGAGTGTAGCGGCAAGTTTTCCCTCAGTTTAGAAACCAAGGTTTATCGAACAGGAGAGGAGAGACGGTGACGACTGAAGGTGTTGTGGAACCTGCACACACACAAACAAATACTTTGCTCCCAACTTACGATGAGCTTGTCAATCTCACCGGTTTGCTTGAAACAAAGGTTATGAGTGTATCGAGTGGAAAACAGTAATAATATGCGAGTAAAGTAAACAGTGCGGGAAAAGTAAACAGGTGATTGCAATATGATTAAAATAGGACCGGGGTCCACAGTTCACTAGTGGTGTCTCTCCATAGATAAAATAACATGCTGGGTAAACAAATTACAGTTGCGCAATTGATAGAATAAAAATAACGTGATATGTCAAGAAGATCACTATGAGATTTACTCTGGGCAGTACAACAAAATACATAGACCGCCATCCAACTGCATCTATGACTAATAATACACTCCCGGGGATATCAATCCGAACACCCTAGAAGTATTAAGTTGCGAACAACAGATAATTGCATTAAGCAAAGTGTGTAATGTAAACAAAGCATATGCCCTTGAGCATAAGAATGTTGTTTTCTCCCTAGTAGCAACAGCACATCTACCACCTTAGAGGTTTCTGTCACTCCCCCAGGTGAAATAGAGACATGAACCCACTATCGAGCATAAATACCCCCTCTTGGAGTCACTAGCAACTACTCGGCCAAGATAGCTACTAACAACGGAGAGCATGCAAGATCATAAACAACATAGAGATAACAAAAGATATAATTCAGTACAACAACTTAATCATAAACACCAATATTCATCGGATCCCAACAAACCAACATCATAGAATTACATAACGGTGATCTCAATCATGTATGGCAGCTCATGAGATCTAAACATGAAGCACATGGTGGAGAAGACAACCATCTAGCTACTGCTATGGACCCATAGTCCAAGGTAGACTACTCACTCATCGCTCCGGAGGCAAGCATGGCGATGAAGAAGACCTCCGGTGGCGATTCCCCTCTCCGGCAGGGTGCCGGGAAGAGCTTCTGGACCCTCCCGATCTTCGGGTCGACGGCGGCGGCGTATCGCGATGTATTCTGGAAATCTGATCGGGTCCTTAGGTTTTTCTCGTCGGGGGGTCTTTATAGGCGAAGGGGCGATGTCAGAGGTGGAGCCAGGGGCTCTCACACAGGGGTGGCGCGGCCAGGGGCCAGGCCGTGCCGCCCCCTTGTGTGGGGCCCTGGTGGCCCCCCTCCGACACTTCTTCGGATCTCTGGAAGCTTCCGGGTAAAATATGACTTCAGGAACTTGTTTCGTCCAATTCCGAGAATATTTCCTGTGTATCACTTCTGAAACACAAAAATAGCAGAAAACAGGAAACTGGCACTGTGGCACTTCGTTAATAGGTTAGTTCCGGAAAATGCATAAAAGTGCCACTAAGTGTAACGAAACAATAGGCAAATGGTGTAAAAACAAGCATGGAGCATCAAAAATTATAGATACGTTTGAGACGTATCACCTCACTCAAGTAATACACCGGGCGTTGAACCGGCAGCTCCTTGCCTTCCTCGGTGCACTCCACCACGATCACAACGCTGATGATACGCGGAGTAGCTACGATGTAGAGCAACATTGGCTCCCGCGGAGCTGGCGCTGCCAAGATTGGTGCGGTAGACAAGGCTCGCTTGAGGTCGTTGAAGGCATCGTCAGCGTGCTGGGACCAAACGAAATGGTCCGTCTTCTTCATTAGCTAGTACAGCGGCATGGCTTTCTCCCCGAGCTGGCTGACGAACCGACTGAGTGAGGCCAAACATCTAGCAAACTTCTGCACATCTTTGAGCTGGGTGGGCGGCTCTAGGGCCTCGATGGCTTTTATCTTCGAGGGGTTAGCCTCGATTCCTTGCTGGGAAACGATATAACCTAGGAGCTATGCAGCCGACATGCCAAAGGTGCACTTCTCAGGATTGAGCTTCATGCGATAACGCCGCAGGTTGGCAAAGGTCTCCTTGAGATCGTCTAGGAGTGTGCCACTCTGCTTGGTCTTCACCACCACATCGTCCATGTAAGCGTGCATGTTTCGCCCAATCTGCCCTTGTAGACATTGCTGCATGGTTCGCTGGTAAGTAGCTCCAGCGTTCTTCAAGCCGAATGGCATGGTGACGTAGCAGTAGGCTCCATATGGGGTGATGAAGGATGTCTTGATCTGATCCGGGTGATAGAGTGGGATCTGGTGGTAGCCTAAATAGGCATCCAGGAAGGATAGCAAGTCACAACCGGCTGTGGAATCGATCACCTGGTCGATGCGCGGTAGCGCAAAGGGGTCCTTGGGGCAAGCCTTGTTGAGGCTGGTGTAATCGATACACATGCACCAAGTGTTGTTCTTCTTTAGGACCAAGACTGGGTTCGCCAGCCAGTCAGGGTAAAATACCTCCATGATGAAGCCGGCTGCGAGGAGCCGGGCAATCTCGTCTCCGATGGCTTTCCTTTTCTCTTCTACAAAGCACCGCAGCGGTTGCTTGACCGGCTTGGCATCTGGCCAGACGTTGAGTGAGTGCTCAGCCAGCTCCCTCGGCACACCTGGCATGTCCTTTGGAGACCATGCGAAGATGTCCCGATTCTCACAGAGGAAGCTGGTGAGCTCGCTTTCCTATTTAGCGGAGAGGCCGGCGCCGATGATGACGAACTTGGAGGGATCGCTCTCGTCCAACATGATCTTCTTGGTGTCATTGGCCGGCTTGAATTGCTCCACCAGCGACTGGCGAGCCGGCACATCTTGCTGGGATAGCTCCACACGATGGAGGAGTTGCCGCTTCTCCTTGGCCATGACCAACGCCTCTGCCAGCTGTGAGCTTTCCTTGGCGCACGCTAGCGACTTCTTGAAGCTTCCCAAGACTGTGATCACGCTCCTGGGCCCTGGGAGATTCATCTTCAGATAGGCATAGTGTGGCACCGCCATGAACTTGGCCAGGGCTGGAAGGCCAAGCAATGCATGGTAGGGACTGCTGTTGTCCACAACCTAGAACCAGATGGGCTCGCATCGGCTATTACCTTTCTTCCCAAAGAGAACCTCTAGCTGCACCCTGCCCATAGGGGTGCACGAATGCCCAGGCACGATGCCATGGAAGGTGAGCTGGCTCGGTTTCAGCTGAGCAAGCGGGATGCCCAACTTCTCCATTGATCATCAGTAAAGAAGGTTGATGCTACTACCACCGTCGATGAGCACGCGGGAGAACCGGCATGTGTGCGTATGAGAGCACATGACGGGATCCAGGACCAGAGCGTATTCTCTAGGGCTGGGCATCAGTCGCGGATGGTCTTCGCGCCCCCAGGTGATGGCCGCCTCGGACTAGTGCATAAACTGGGGCTCTGCAGGCATGATGGCGTTCACCTCCGCCTCGTGCCAAAGGTCGTTCCTTTTGTCTTTGCCCGGGGTGGTAAAGATGTGATACTGCTCGATATCCGCCGGAAAGTCGTCCTCGCCATGGTCCGGCTTGTCGGCAGCCGGCTCGTGCAGCTGGTCCTCCTGACCTCCAGCCGGCGGCGCTTGTGAAGCTCCAGGGAGCTGCTGAGCACGCTCCTCCAACTCTCTCATGAAATGACACAGACGCGTGGAGTGGGTCGCTTCCCTGCCAGGGGTGCTATGGAATTTGCACGGCTGGTCAAGTGCAGCGTCGAGGGTGTACTTGCCCTCCTTGCACCCCTGACCACTGTCGACAGCCCTCGGGCCTCCTTGGTCAGTGGCCGCTCGCTTTGAGCTAGCAGGTCCCTTGGGGAGCGTCTTCATGTGGTCAAGCCACAGATGGATGTGCAGGGCCAGCTGGCGAGCTTGAGGCTCCAGCCCTAGCATCGGCGCCGGGACTTGGCGCGGCCTTCTAGCTCCGCCAGCCTGCTGGGCGTGGTGACCTCGGGCATTATAGCTCGGAGCACAACCGCCCTGTCTGCGCCCCCCGCGGCCTTGGCTTGCCGATGGCGGCCGCTGGACCTGGCTAGGGCCCGCAGCGACGAGTCCATGGCCGCGCTGCTGGCCATGAGCAAGCTCATCCGGCGGGTTTCCATGTGTGTCGTAGAACTCGCAGAGCGTGGTGCTCATGCGGCGCCGGACAGTCTCCTTCTCGGCTGCCTTGCTGAGGAGAACGAGGCGCATCCGTTCCAGGGCCTCTGTAACCTGGACGGGGTTGATGATGTGGTCGAGCGGTGTGCGCAGGTCCACGATGGTGATGTCCGAGGCGTCCTGCTCTGGGAGTGGAGCGTTCTGCTCTTGTGGAGCAAGGCGTTCGAGTGGCGGGCGCATGGGGCGCGGTGAGTCGCCGCCCTCCTCATCTCCCAGGGCCATCACTTTGACCATGGCGCCAAAGTCGTAGCTTTCACCACAGCTTGAGCCTCCATCGCTGAGAGGGTCGAGGACGTCGGTTACCTCCTCCGGGAAGGGCTTGGCGACGTAGAAGCGGTGGCCGCCAACGTCGAGGAAGGAGCCGCTGTCGCAGAAGCCGTCCTTGAAGTAGGCCAAGTTGTCGCTGACACAGTCGAGGGTGCCGAACCTCCAAATGAGGCCGGAGGCGAACCTCACGCCGGGAGTCGATGGGGATCCCGGCCGAAACTTGACTCCGGTCGCCGCCACACGTTGCCCCACGGTGGGCACCAACTGTCGTGGGAATTTAGAGACAGTAGCCATGGGGATGGCTTATCGGAGGGGCTCGACGGTGTGCAACAATGGGTCCGGCTCAGGATTGTGCCAACAGAGACACCTCGGTTTACCTAGGTTCAGGGCCCTCCACACCGGAGGTAACACCCCTACTTGCTGTCTTGTTTCTTATTATCTCGACAGTGGTTACAATGCTGCTCGAGCGGTTTGGTCTAAAGGAGGAAGAAGAAGATGGATCTCCTCTCCCTAGGCTAAGGGTCCAGACCCCTTTATATAGGCAGGGGTCTGGTTACAAGTTAGGTGGCTGGCTGCCCGACTGCCGGCTCCTCCGTGGCTGCATCTTTGGCATGATCCTCTGGCCCCTGACTCCCTGTCTGACAGTGGCCACTTTATAAAGTTGCTTTCCCCTTTAGGCCGACATCTTGGAGGCATATGCCCTCCCTTTTGCCTCGGATCCTTTCGTGGGAATGCTCTTGCTCACTCATTGGTTGAGCCCGGGTGTGGCTGGCGTCACGCCCGTCCCTCACTTCTGTCGATCTTGTTGGGGCTAGGCCACTTTCGGCGAAGCAGCCATTGGAGGAATCTTGTCGTCTTCACCGGCTTTGGCTCTCCTCAGTGGAGTCGTCAGCCGGCTGCTAGTGCAGCCGGCCCTTTGGGCAGAGCCGGTCTTCTTGACCTAGCGCCGCAGATATTCCTGGGACGCCAACCGGTAGATAGTGTTGTCCTTGGCATACCTCAGAAGTCATCCCCACGACATAAAGCTTCTACCAGAGTGCACGGTTCACCTGTAGAAGACAACATGCCATAGCGAACTGTACCATCAGTATATTTCTTAGGATTTCTTATACCTTTTTGAAGTCGAGTACGAATAGGAGACAAAATCACTAGCGGTGGAGATGGTGACTCATCTGCACACACATCCGGCGTAGAAGATCCGCCAGAAAATCCACCGGCAGAATCCTCCCCGGGATCGGTGCTTTCCTCCTCGGGATTGGCGCCTAGGCGGGAAGAGCCAGCGTCGGGATCCACGCCTGCACCACCTAGGTGGGAATCTGCCTCGAAATTAGCGCGGTCATTGTTTGCACCTGCGCGGGAATCCGCCTCAGGATCAGCGCCTGCACCTGCGCCTACGCGGGAATCTGACATGTTGGGATCTGCCTCGGGATCCGGTTGAACAGAGGAATGTTCCTCCTCGTGCTCAGCGCCATGCTCGGCGTTTTCCTCCACATGCGATGATGCATGGTTTTCACTATTTTCTAAAGTGTCAGAAGCTCCGTTTTCCCTTCTGTTTTCTTCTGCCACTTCTCCTCCCTGCAACACATTAGTACTAGACACAATAGGCACAATGTGATCAACAAAATTTGCATCATCCTCTTGGAGAGGTGTGGAGGATGGAAGAAGCAGAATATCTTGTTTAAGACGAGTGCCAGCATTAGGGTGTAGAGCTGCGAAGGGAAAGACATTCTCATCAAAAACTACATCATGAGATATATAGACACGTCCTGTAGAAACATCAAGACATTTGACACCTTTATGAAGAGGACTATAGCCTAGAAAGACACATTGTTTGGAACGGAAAGCGAGTTTGTGTTTGTTGTAGGGACGAAGATATGGCCAGCAAGCACAGCCAAAAGTGCAAAGAGCATCATAATTAGGGGTGACATGAAGGAGGCGCTTAGTGGGAGATTCAAAATCAAGAACTTTGCTAGGAATGATATCTATCTATTATATATTAAAAGTAAATGACGGGCTCTAAGAAATTAGAGAAATATCCTAGAAAATCCCAAAATAATTAGAAAAATCGGGCCATCAATTTATCTAACTAGCTAATGATAGCCGATGGATCCTAGAGATAATATATTGGGTAGGAAAGTATAATAAAATTACCCACCACTGCCCTAAATATTTTTTTTGGTACCCCTTCGATAGTACATCTTCTAGGTCACAATCTCTTCCATCGATAGAAAAACAGGCTCTATGGTCACGCACGCCGCCGCCGCCTCCGTGTTCTTCGCTGACCAATCTACTCTAGGTGCATGCAGACTAGCAGTTTATATTTCAATTCCGGTTGGGATTGGCTTCCTGCGGTTCAGCGCCGGTAAAACTTGGGCCGCCGATGGCGAATTTCCCGATTGTTTGAAGAACTGGGCAGGTGACTTTCAGATTCGTTGCTGGCGTTTGCATCCCGATGCCTCTGACATGCAAAGATCTGGAACTGGGTACGTATATAAGCTGCATGCAAGCACACACGTACATGATATCTAAATACAGGTATGCATCTTGACATCGTCTCCTAGATTTTTTTTCGTCTCTACATGCTGCTCATATGACAACGTAATAAATTACTACCTCTGTTCTAAAATAAGTGATGTGGATTCATTTAAATTTTTATATATCTAGACATGCTTTAGTACATAGATACATATGAATATAGACGAATTAACAACACATACTTTTGGACGGAGGAAGTACAAAATATTTATGCGAAGGCAAAGATACACTCTCAGATCCCGGTACATATACACAGGTATATATGCATATTTCCCAGTTTTCAGTTCTCATCAAATTCTTTTCTTAAGTATAGCACACATGCACATGGGTTAACTAATTTAACACAAACATTAATTATGCAATTTGATGGGCTTAGTTTATGCTTGCGTCATAGAGATAAACCATAGCTAGGTACGTATTACATGTAAATTTTTTAGTTAAAAAATATACTCTCCAATCCATTTTTTTGCAGATTTAGGGGGAAAATCTAAATCTGTTTATTTTCACCTAATCTGTGATAACTAATTTCACCCGAGAGAGTATATTTGTTAGACAGCTTCATATATAGATCTACAGTTTTTTTTTTGTGGACACACAAAAGCTTTGCGTGTCGATGAAACTGATAGAAAGAGACGTCAGGTACAGCGAGTCCGGCACCATGAAGGTGCGGTTACAAGTCTACAGTATAAGTGCATAACTTCTAATCAGCATCGATAATGAGATGTGGATCGGCCCATCTGAGCTAACCATGTATACCCACTGGTACGTACGTATGTTTCCATCCGTTAATCAGTTGAAATCAGGTACTGTGTAGAGAGATGTACATGCATAGAGATTAGTCTTGTGTTGCTGGCTTGCTGCTAAAAGAATAAGGGCGTGGACCTTTTCTTTTTTGGCTGAACAAAACACATATGCTAATGGATCACTTTTATACATATCGATGTTGCAAATAAAAAAAATATAGAGGATATTAGATTTGAGTTGCTCCAGAATAATAAAGAAAAGGCACGGTCTGTTTTTGGCTGCAGAAATTACACAGGACTTCCGGTCTAATTAATCAATACAACAATAATGCAAATTGATCAAAAAAAATTAGAACACAGCAAGGTTAGTGAATTACACCTTTTTTGTTTCAAGAAAAACACACAGAAGGGTCGGTCGTGCATACTGCAAATATATAATTTGTTTGATTATGATATTTATTTTCTTAGGTAGTATGAATAGAAAACCGATCATGATAGTAGAACAAGACAATTTGTATATCATGGTTTTCTGTATCAGAATGGCTGTTGAAATACATAAGGATGTCTTTGTAATACAAGCTCTTACCATGACAAAGAATCAATGCATTAAATCAAATGTTTGGGGCTGGCCTCTCAAAGAGATACTTACTCGATCATGGTGCTGCGCACTATAGATCGGCAATTTATAAGGCTAGCCATAGTGCTAATATCATAGTTAGTATCATGCAAGCTAGGTCCATAAAAATGCTGATGTGGTAGTTAATTAATGAAGAAAGAGAAGATTACAATAGTATCATAGATAGATACTATATCATAGCGCATATTACGAGAAATATTAAGCTCAAGTAAATCTTGCACACACATTTGTATTGAGATACTAGAAAATAATAAATACGATAAATATATGATACTACTTTATGATACCATGCATTATAGAGGTAGTATCATATATTTATATGCATAATACTACTATATGATACCTTCCACTATGAACAGCCTAACACAATTGACTACATGCATGTCATCGATCTGTTCATGTCTTTGTAGCTTAACAGTTGTGCACTTGCTTCTATATATCCGCACACTAATCGATATCGATGTCGGAACACAGTGGAGGCTGCCGCGTGGAACATCATTTGAGAGGTGCATGATTGGTCAGAAAGCATTAATTCACAGATCAGGTGTGTTCTTTCCACTAACCTCTGTAAGGATATGATCCCCTTTCTCTCGGTTTACATACCGTAAGTTGGCTGCTTCTAATGCATAATCAAATAAACTCATGTATTTTGTGTATAAAACATTTTATGAGTGAAATACTTTGTTATAAGAACTAGAAACATTGTATAGCAGTTGTTTAGCAGGGAGGTGGAACCAATAAGGTATTTGTCCAAATTATTTTCTCCTTGGCTGATTAATTAACTGTAATTTGCGTGCATATGCCTTATAATAACATAGAGAAAAGTGTATTTTGTGGTACAAATTAATTAGAAAAAAAGATATGCTCAAATTCCAACAAGAATTGTATTTGTTGGACAATTATTAGACAATAAGTTGATATTGCTAACACACGAGAGTTGAATCATGCTAACCATATATTCTATGATGTAAATAAACCTTGCTATTTCCCTTGAAAGAAGAAGATTTCTTTAAAAAATACTATTTATCTAGACCTTTTTACCGGAACTATCAGCACAAGCTAAGATGGGTAGCAATTGGGATGCCAAAATCCTCGAAACTAATTCTATGGTCATGAGATTTTTTTTAGGTTATAAAAATATATATGGATAGAAGGTTTCTTTTTTATACACTACTACACATCTTGTATAGCAGTTGTTCAGCAGGGAGGTGGAACCAATGAGGTAATCGTCCAAATTATTTTCTCCTTGGCTGATTAATTAACTGTAATTTGCGTGCATATGCCTTATAATAACATGGAGAAAAGTGTATTTTGTTGTACAGATCAATCAGAAAAAAAGATGTACTAAAATTCCAACAAGAATTGTATTTGTTGGACAATTATTAGACAATAAGTTGTTATTGCTAACACACGAGAGTTGAATCATACTAACCATATATTCTATGATGTAAATAAACCTTGCTATTTCCCCTGAAAGAAGAAGATTTCTTTAAAAATACTATTTATCTAGACCTTTTTACAGGAACTAACAGTACAAGCTAAGATGGGTAGCAATAGGGACGCCAAAACCCTAGAAACTAATTCTATGCTCATGAGATTTCTTCTATAGGTTATAAAAATATATATGGATAGAAGGTTTCTTTTTTATACACTACTACACATCTTCATATTTCCTTATTTCACAGTCTATGGTACCATAGTTCAACTACATTGTGTCAAATTCATATTAGCGCATTGTTTAATTGAATATGATCGTGGTAAAGATAATCTGGTGCCAAGGTGAGGGTGTTCATGGTATGCATAAGGGGCCAACTTTCTGAGGTCCAACTATTTATTTTCCCTTGCTTGCAAATGGATACAAGTTTATCTCCTTAATTTACATTAGATTTTTCTACTCGATTGGTTTAGGTATCTACAGAAAACCTATAACGTTTAATTTGGTTATGACAGCCACAACAACAATTACTATGAATTTTTTTCAAAAGTTTGTTGTCCTTTGCACTTTAAATAGGGGAAATGGCCACATAATTTAACCATTCAAATATGTGACATACAGGCCAGAAATAAAATAATATAGATTTTTGCTGAATTCTTTCTATTACATATTATATATTCTATGAAGATACATTTTATTTTTCTCCACTACATGATTTCACTTTTATTTTCAGGTATGGTGGAATGATTCCATTCTATTGCACGAGCTTTCATTAAATGATACTATTTAGTCATTATATTTGTTGTGCATAAATTAATAAACAAATCAATTTCTCTGCTCCATAGCATTTTCTTTAATTGCCTGCTGGTGATGGTCGATGTTTTCTTTTGGACTTACACAACTACCCACCTTTGATATAATACTTTCATAATTAATATTACTATACATTGTTCAGCAAAGGATAAAATTGATAGATTTTTCATAAAACTCATTATTTTCATTAACAACATAATCAAATGTGTATATATAAATTAAATGTAAAATATAGGTATATATACACCAGAAGAAAATAATACTTGCAGAAGATCAAATAAATAGTTAATGGTTAAAATGAATTGAAGATGATGCCCTCGCATTTGCGAGGGCCACTGTGCTAGTTATATATTAAAAGTAAATGACGGGCTCTAAGAAATTAGAGAAATATCCTAGAAAATCCCACAATAATTAGAAAAATCGGGCCATCAATTTATCTAACTAGCTAATGATAGCCGATGGATCCTAGAGATAATATATTGGGTAGGAAAGTATAATAAAATTACCCACCACTGCCCTAAATATTTTTTTTGGTACCCCTTCGATAGTACATCTTCTAGGTCACAATCTCTTCCATCGATAGAAAAACAGGCTCTATGGTCACGCACGCCGCCGCCGCCTCCGTGTTCTTCGCTGACCAATCTACTCTAGGTGCATGCAGACTAGCAGTTTATATTTCAATTCCGGTTGGGATTGGCTTCCTGCGGTTCAGCGCCGGTAAAACTTGGGCCGCCGATGGCGAATTTCCCGATTGTTTGAAGAACTGGGCAGGTGACTTTCAGATTCGTTGCTGGCGTTTGCATCCCGATGCCTCTGACATGCAAAGATCTGGAACTGGGTACGTATATAAGCTGCATGCAAGCACACACGTACATGATATCTAAATACAGGTATGCATCTTGACATCGTCTCCTAGATTTTTTTTCGTCTCTACATGCTGCTCATATGACAACGTAATAAATTACTACCTCTGTTCTAAAATAAGTGATGTGGATTCATTTAAATTTTTATATATCTAGACATGCTTTAGTACATAGATACATATGAATATAGACGAATTAACAACACATACTTTTGGACGGAGGAAGTACAAAATATTTATGCGAAGGCAAAGATACACTCTCAGATCCCGGTACATATACACAGGTATATATGCATATTTCCCAGTTTTCAGTTCTCATCAAATTCTTTTCTTAAGTATAGCACACATGCACATGGGTTAACTAATTTAACACAAACATTAATTATGCAATTTGATGGGCTTAGTTTATGCTTGCGTCATAGAGATAAACCATAGCTAGGTACGTATTACATGTAAATTTTTTAGTTAAAAAATATACTCTCCAATCCATTTTTTTGCAGATTTAGGGGGAAAATCTAAATCTGTTTATTTTCACCTAATCTGTGATAACTAATTTCACCCGAGAGAGTATATTTGTTAGACAGCTTCATATATAGATCTACAGTTTTTTTTTTGTGGACACACAAAAGCTTTGCGTGTCGATGAAACTGATAGAAAGAGACGTCAGGTACAGCGAGTCCGGCACCATGAAGGTGCGGTTACAAGTCTACAGTATAAGTGCATAACTTCTAATCAGCATCGATAATGAGATGTGGATCGGCCCATCTGAGCTAACCATGTATACCCACTGGTACGTACGTATGTTTCCATGCGTTAATCAGTTGAAATCAGGTACTGTGTAGAGAGATGTACATGCATAGAGATTAGTCTTGTGTTGCTGGCTTGCTGCTAAAAGAATAAGGGCGTGGACCTTTTCTTTTTTGGCTGAACAAAACACATATGCTAATGGATCACTTTTATACATATCGATGTTGCAAATAAAAAAAATATAGAGGATATTAGATTTGAGTTGCTCCAGAATAATAAAGAAAAGGCACGGTCTGTTTTTGGCTGCAGAAATTACACAGGACTTCCGGTCTAATTAATCAATACAACAATAATGCAAATTGATCAAAAAAAATTCTAGACATGCTTTAGTACATAGATACATATGAATATAGACGAATTAACAACACATACTTTTGGACGGAGGAAGTACAAAATATTTATGCGAAGGCAAAGATACACTCTCAGATCCCGGTACATATACACAGGTATATATGCATATTTCCCAGTTTTCAGTTCTCATCAAATTCTTTTCTTAAGTATAGCACACATGCACATGGGTTAACTAATTTAACACAAACATTAATTATGCAATTTGATGGGCTTAGTTTATGCTTGCGTCATAGAGATAAACCATAGCTAGGTACGTATTACATGTAAATTTTTTAGTTAAAAAATATACTCTCCAATCCATTTTTTTTTGCAGATTTAGGGGGAAAATCTAAATCTGTTTATTTTCACCTAATCTGTGATAACTAATTTCACCCGAGAGAGTATATTTGTTAGACAGCTTCATATATAGATCTACAGTTTTTTTTTGTGGACACACAAAAGCTTTGCGTGTCGATGAAACTGATAGAAAGAGACGTCAGGTACAGCGAGTCCGGCACCATGAAGGTGCGGTTACAAGTCTACAGTATAAGTGCATAACTTCTAATCAGCATCGATAATGAGATGTGGATCGGCCCATCTGAGCTAACCATGTATACCCACTGGTACGTACGTATGTTTCCATCCGTTAATCAGTTGAAATCAGGTACTGTGTAGAGAGATGTACATGCATAGAGATTAGTCTTGTGTTGCTGGCTTGCTGCTAAAAGAATAAGGGCGTGGACCTTTTCTTTTTTGGCTGAACAAAACACATATGCTAATGGATCACTTTTATACATATCGATGTTGCAAATAAAAAAAATATAGAGGATATTAGATTTGAGTTGCTCCAGAATAATAAAGAAAAGGCACGGTCTGTTTTTGGCTGCAGAAATTACACAGGACTTCCGGTCTAATTAATCAATACAACAATAATGCAAATTGATCAAAAAAAATTAGAACACAGCAAGGTTAGTGAATTACACCTTTTTTGTTTCAAGAAAAACACACAGAAGGGTCGGTCGTGCATACTGCAAATATATAATTTGTTTGATTATGATATTTATTTTCTTAGGTAGTATGAATAGAAAACCGATCATGATAGTAGAACAAGACAATTTGTATATCATGGTTTTCTGTATCAGAATGGCTGTTGAAATACATAAGGATGTCTTTGTAATACAAGCTCTTACCATGACAAAGAATCAATGCATTAAATCAAATGTTTGGGGCTGGCCTCTCAAAGAGATACTTACTCGATCATGGTGCTGCGCACTATAGATCGGCAATTTATAAGGCTAGCCATAGTGCTAATATCATAGTTAGTATCATGCAAGCTAGGTCCATAAAAATGCTGATGTGGTAGTTAATTAATGAAGAAAGAGAAGATTACAATAGTATCATAGATAGATACTATATCATAGCGCATATTACGAGAAATATTAAGCTCAAGTAAATCTTGCACACACATTTGTATTGAGATACTAGAAAATAATAAATACGATAAATATATGATACTACTTTATGATACCATGCATTATAGAGGTAGTATCATATATTTATATGCATAATACTACTATATGATACCTTCCACTATGAACAGCCTAACACAATTGACTACATGCATGTCATCGATCTGTTCATGTCTTTGTAGCTTAACAGTTGTGCACTTGCTTCTATATATCCGCACACTAATCGATATCGATGTCGGAACACAGTGGAGGCTGCCGCGTGGAACATCATTTGAGAGGCGCATGATTGGTCAGAAAGCATTAATTCACAGATCAGGTGTGTTCTTTCCACTAACCTCTGTAAGGATATGATCCCCTTTCTCTCGGTTTACATACCGTAAGTTGGCTGCTTCTAATGCATAATCAAATAAACTCATGTATTTTGTGTATAAAACATTTTATGAGTGAAATACTTTGTTATAAGAACTAGAAACATTGTATAGCAGTTGTTTAGCAGGGAGGTGGAACCAATGAGGTATTTGTCCAAATTATTTTCTCCTTGGCTGATTAATTAACTGTAATTTGCGTGCATATGCCTTATAATAACATAGAGAAAAGTGTATTTTGTGGTACAAATTAATTAGAAAAAAAGATATGCTCAAATTCCAACAAGAATTGTATTTGTTGGACAATTATTAGACAATAATTGATATTGCTAACACACGAGAGTTGAATCATGCTAACCATATATTCTATGATGTAAATAAACCTTGCTATTTCCCTTGAAAGAAGAAGATTTCTTTAAAAAATACTATTTATCTAGACCTTTTTACCGGAACTATCAGCACAAGCTAAGATGGGTAGCAATTGGGATGCCAAAATCCTCGAAACTAATTCTATGGTCATGAGATTTTTTTTAGGTTATAAAAATATATATGGATAGAAGGTTTCTTTTTTATACACTACTACACATCTTGTATAGCAGTTGTTCAGCAGGGAGGTGGAACCAATGAGGTAATCGTCCAAATTATTTTCTCCTTGGCTGATTAATTAACTGTAATTTGCGTGCATATGCCTTATAATAACATGGAGAAAAGTGTATTTTGTTGTACAGATCAATCAGAAAAAAAGATGTACTAAAATTCCAACAAGAATTGTATTTGTTGGACAATTATTAGACAATAAGTTGTTATTGCTAACACACGAGAGTTGAATCATACTAACCATATATTCTATGATGTAAATAAACCTTGCTATTTCCCCTGAAAGAAGAAGATTTCTTTAAAAATACTATTTATCTAGACCTTTTTACAGGAACTAACAGTACAAGCTAAGATGGGTAGCAATAGGGACGCCAAAACCCTAGAAACTAATTCTATGCTCATGAGATTTCTTCTATAGGTTATAAAAATATATATGGATAGAAGGTTTCTTTTTTATACACTACTACACATCTTCATATTTCCTTATTTCACAGTCTATGGTACCATAGTTCAACTACATTGTGTCAAATTCATATTAGCGCATTGTTTAATTGAATATGATCGTGGTAAAGATAATCTGGTGCCAAGGTGAGGGTGTTCATGGTATGCATAAGGGGCCAACTTTCTGAGGTCCAACTATTTATTTTCCCTTGCTTGCAAATGGATACAAGTTTATCTCCTTAATTTACATTAGATTTTTCTACTCGATTGGTTTAGGTATCTACAGAAAACCTATAACGTTTAATTTGGTTATGACAGCCACAACAACAATTACTATGAATTTTTTTTCAAAAGTTTGTTGTCCTTTGCACTTTAAATAGGGGAAATGGCCACATAATTTAACCATTCAAATATGTGACATACAGGCCAGAAATAAAATAATATAGATTTTTGCTGAATTCTTTCTATTACATATTATATATTCTATGAAGATACATTTTATTTTTCTCCACTACATGATTTCACTTTTATTTTCAGGTATGGTGGAATGATTCCATTCTATTGCACGAGCTTTCATTAAATGATACTATTTAGTCATTATATTTGTTGTGCATAAATTAATAAACAAATCAATTTCTCTGCTCCATAGCATTTTCTTTAATTGCCTGCTGGTGATGGTCGATGTTTTCTTTTGGACTTACACAACTACCCACCTTTGATATAATACTTTCATAATTAATATTACTATACATTGTTCAGCAAAGGATAAAATTGATAGATTTTTCATAAAACTCATTATTTTCATTAACAACATAATCAAATGTGTATATATAAATTAAATGTAAAATATAGGTATATATACACCAGAAGAAAATAATACTTGCAGAAGATCAAATAAATAGTTAATGGTTAAAATGAATTGAAGATGATGCCCTCGCATTTGCGAGGGCCACTGTGCTAGTTGATAAGAAAAGTGGCTGTGAGAAAAGCTTCATCCCAGAATTTAAGTGGCATAGAAGCATTGGCAAGCAAGGCAAGACCAACTTCAACAATATGACGATGTTTTCTTTCAGCTGAGCCATTCTGTTGATGAGCATGAGGATAGGAGACATGATGTGTAATGCCAACCTTTTGAAAGAAACCATTTAATTTTTCGTACTCTCCTCCCCAATCAGTTTGCATGGTGACAATTTTCCTATCAAACTTGCGCTCAACATATTGCTGACAATTAAGAAAGGCTTGATAAACATCAGATCGCTTTTTGAGCAGATATATCCATGTGAACTTTGTAAAATCATCAATAAAGCTTACATAATAGGCATGTTTTCCCACAGAAAGAGGAGCAGGGCCCCATACATTAGAGAACACTTGTTCCAAGGGAACAGTAGAAACTCTAGTGGATATGGGATATGGAAGTTGATGACTCTTAGCTAACTGACAAGAATCACAAACATAAGGAGTACTTTCTAGGGTGTAAGCTATTTTATTCTTCCTAAGAACTTGTTGAACTATAAAAGAAGATGGATGTCCTAAATGGCGATGCCACATAGAGGATGATGGTTTTATTGCAGTGAAGGCGAGCTTGGCAGTGGTGTTGAGTGTAGGCAGCAAAGGATAGAGACCACCATAGCAGGGACCTCTAAATAGAATTCTTCGTGTCTTTATGTCCTTGATCAAAAAGAAGAAGGGATGAAACTCAATAAAGACATGATTATCAAGAGTGAATCGATGAACAGAAAGAAGATTCTTTGATGCACTAGGAACATGTAGAATATTTTTAAGGTCAAAATAACCAAGAGGATGTGATAATTTTGAATGACCAATGTGACTAATGTGCATACCTGTGCCTTCAACTGTACGAACACGATCATGTACAGTGTACTTCTCATGCATTGATAGCTTGTTAAGCTCGCCTGTGATGTGATCAGTGGCACCCGTGTTGGTGTACCAATTTGTGTCTACACCATAGGAAGTGAGATTTGCACTCTTATCACCTTTGTGACCGCGATCGCGGTTAGAGTCATCATCATCTCCATGATGCCACCAGCAGTCTTTTGCAGAGTGCTCGTGGATGTTGCAGATTTGACATGTGGTGTTTACATAAGGCATCGGAGTGCGGTCAGGACGATGGCGTCCCTTGCCACCATCTTGGCGGCGGTCATCGTCGCATCGGCGGGGGCGATCCTCACAGTCTCCCCCTGGACGCGTGTCATCATGATGATCTCGGCGGTATCCACCGCCTCCTCCTCCTCCTCCTCGATAGTCCTGGCGTCCATGCTCGGGACGGTAGCGATTAGGGCTGCGACCTCGTGGATGATAATCGTGGTCATATTCTTGACCATGACGAGCGACATTTGCTGAAGAGGTGAAGCCCTCTTGGACTCTGCCAGGACCATTGCGCATATCATAGGAGCTAAGTTGCCCAAAGAATTAATCGAGCGTCATGTCAAGCTTGTCATTGACATTCGTGATGAGAGAGTTGTAGTGATCCTTGTCGATTTCATGAAGAAGATGACTGACAAGCTCGTCCTTGTAAAGGGGCTTGCCAACTGCAGCTAATTCATTCCAAACCCTTTCATCTTGGTGCAGTAATCATCAGCGCTCATAGCCAGCTTCTTGGTGTCTTTAAGTTGGCTCTGAAGATGCTGAATCTTAGAGTGAGCTGCAGTCTTGAACATGCCATCAATAGTAGACCACGCCTCGGCAGTAGATTCTACTCCAAGGACATGGGAAAGAATATCAGGTGACAAGGAGTTAAGAAGAAATTTCAGCACCAGTTGATCTTGTTCAATCCATGCAACATAGGCCAGATTTTCCACCTGGACCTTTTTTCCTTTCTCATCTTCAACTTCCATGATCTCAGGCGGTGCACAGTCAGAACCATCAAGGAGGCCCATAACACGCGCACCACGAAACGCAGGAAGAACCAACGCCTTCCATGCAAGGTGATTGGTGCGGTTGAGAGTCTGTGTAGGGGGAGTGCCCAGGGCAGCGGTCAGTGTCAACGATGAGGACGATGAGGAGCTCATGGCATCATAGTCGTAGTCATGGAGGCGGCGGCGGCAGCTGAAGTTTTACAGCGGCGGCGGCGGTCGTCGTAGTCGTTGTTGATCGGAGGAGATCTTGTCGTCATAGAGGATCTTGTCATCGTAGAGGAGATCTTGTCGTCGTGGTCATAGATGCGGCAGCAGTGTAACACCCCACTTTTTGTAACCCTGTTTAAGTAGTATTTAGTGAGCCAAAAATGAGGGCCATTAAAAACTTTTTTTAGCAAGCCTCTGGAAGTATTCTTTCTTTCTTATTTGTCCTGGTTGTTATGTTAATGATGTTTGTTTGAGTTTCTTGTTGAACACTATTGTGAACCAACACAATCCTTGTGCCCTTGTGATCATGCTCTTATTTATGCTTCTAGCTATTTTTCCAAAACCATTATCTTGGCAAACTCTCCTTTTTATTCAAATTATTTTATTTATCCAAATAAGCGCCAAGATTTATCTTTGAGACAAAGCTTTTATCAAAACTAAGTATTTACAAAATTATCTGGACCTACAAAGTAGGGTGGTCCCACTATTTTACAAACTTATATTTTGTTGATATTTATAAAAGGATTTCGAACACTTTTAAGAAAAACTTTCTAAAAGAGATACTATGTCCCCACTAGTTTCTGAAAAATCTACAAAAGCTTTACTCCTTTATTTGAAACTCTTTTCAAACTTGACCATGGCATGATCAACATTGAGCACTTGTTCAAACATTGCTTCTGGTGACGGTAGATTAGCTGCAAATGATTGACCTTGTGTGGAGAGTTGACTTTGTGTGACTTCATTTGACATTGATAAGTTGCTTGTGTGTAGATATGATCCTCAGATAGGCCTGTGGCCTAACCTATTCAAAACCCATCAATTGTTATTTTGTTCCATGTAAGTTATTTTCATTCTATCTTTCAAATAAAACCTATCTTGTTATTTTTCCTCTCAATCCTGAAGCCCTAACTCTATTGTCTTAGTCTCACCATAAGACCTTAGGAGCCCCTTTGTGAGGAATTTTAAAACCAATCAAACTAGCCTAAGGAAAACACCCATGGTGTTATTAGAATCATCTTCATCCAACCCTAAAAAGGTTCCACTCAAAATTTAGAGAATCATCTCCTACAGACATTTCATCAAACACCTTATGTGCAGGCTATCTACACTTGTTAAAAGTTTCAGTTTTTAGACACTTGCTTTAAGCTCATACTTTCTATATAGGGAAATGTCCACCCATAGAACTCATCTTTGACATGTGTTCTTCCATTCCTTCCATTACCCCTTATTCATTTGAGGTCATCTGCTACTTGTTCTAATCTTGTTTCTGACCCTAATCAAACCACGGACCATTTGACTATTATCAGATGCACTTTTGCTGACACTTCTAGAATTCAAAATTAATTGTTCAGAGACCATCCTATGACCTATTCCTCGTCCTTTTGATCTCCTCTAGCTATCTATGCACTTGTTAGTGCATTTTGAAGCATGCCACCTATTTATGTGACTAGGTTTTGAACCCTAGTCAAAACTGATATCACTTTCTAGTTTTCTTTGATCCTCTTGGTAATTTGTCAACACTCATCATAAAATTCCTCCATAAATTCATTTCCTCTCTGTTAGCATTTGGAAATATTATTCATGCACAATATCACTCTTCCTCCATCAAAATAACTATTTCTTTATCTCATCTTTCTTGTTTAAGAAAATGCATATGAATGGTAACTATGTTATTTCATGCACTTTTTATTCTCATCAAGCATTTTATAATCTTCTACCATGTTCCCCTATTCCTATAGGACCCCATGGACCCAAAACCCTAGTGGTTCATCTTCAAGTTTTCAAAATATTGTCTCAAGTAGTATAGGGCAAATCTTCACATTCCAATTTTGGTGATCTTGCCTCTTACCAAATATTAAATCTTCCAATTTGGCAATACTATTAATCTCACCAAATCACTCTCATATAATCCATCTATGCATGCCATTGTTTGGTGCATATGAGACTAGCCAATAATCCAAGAATTGCATCATGCATAAAATCACCACCATATCTATCCCTATCTAGTTAAAAATTATTTGAAACTTTAGGAAACCCCCACTTTGACCTCTCCAACACTTTGACACCCCTCTGGATGAAATGTACTGTAGCATCAACCTCTCTTTTGTCCTCTAGTGCTTGGAAGGAAACTAGTAGGGAGACACACATGCATATGCAAAAATCCTACCATTACTCATTTAAAAAGCTTGCAGCAGCCAGCCTTCTCAATCAAGGCATCCCCTGTCCCCCTCTCACCCTCTCCACCGCCTTCCTCAACCAACCAGAGGCCTCCTATGGACCCCACATGCCAAACCGACCTAACCATACTACCCCACATCCCTCTCTGAAATATAAGGCCTCAGCCCACACCAGCCTTCCCCTGCCGTCCCATTTCACTCCCACACCACCACTCTACTCTCCCAGAGCACCAGGAGCCACCCCATGGCCTGTAGTAGGGGAGGAGGAGAGAAAACCTCATTTTCGGCCTGCAGGGAAGGAGGGCGAAGTGCCATCGATCTGGAACCTCTCTGCCCCCTCTTTCTGATTGCAAGCACTCTACTGATCCATAGCTACCTAACCCTACCCCTCTCTTGACCCAGGAACGCCGAGACGACGACCCTCTGGAGCACCCGATCGAGCTCCTCCATGGCCGTCGCGCAGATCTACATCCTGGCATCTAGCTCGTCGATGTTGACCATCCTCGAGGTCGTCGTCGAGCGCCATGCCACCCCGTCACCTTCTCATCATCCGGGAAGCCCCCTAGGTGAGCTTCGGTATTGCCCCCATAGGGCTAGGGTTTCCGCCCCGCTCATCCTGGCCAGAGGAAGGAGATGGCCGCCGGGCGTCGATGGTGACTTAATCGGATGGCCGACGGCGTCCAATACCGGTTTGGCCCGCCCAGCCGCTGACCGGTGGACCCCGCCTATCGGCGCGCCTGGGTGCCGTCCCCGCTCGCTGTTGGGCTGGCCCGACTGCGGATCCGCCAGATCCGTGGAGTTCCGGCCCGTATTTTTTTAGTAAAATTCTTTTGCTAAATTAGATTTTACCTGCTAGATTCAAAAATTCACCAAATATTATCTGTTTATGCAAATCGAGTGATTCAAGTTTCTATAGAATCCTTGTTAAATTATCTAGCTAATGGCACCTACCCCTTTCCATTTAGGACCCTATAGAAATACTTGAATTTAAACTTGTAAAACAAGCACCTTTTTAATCAAAATTGCAAATCTAGAGTTTTATAAATTGAAATGCTGTGTTTTCAATTTTCAGTGATGCCTTGGTGTGTTGGTTTGCATGTCACACTAGTTTTGCTATTTTAGGAGCAAAGGGTTGCCTGTAGTAATTATCGTAGTGATGTTTAGGTTTCACATTGTTTTATTTATTGTGCTCAGTAGGGATATTATTTTTGGGTGATTCCAATTTCCAGTGGTAGCTTATTGTGTTATCTTGCCTGACACACTGGTTTCTCTATTTTAGGATCTGCACTTTTATAGTAGTAATTAATATGACCTTGTGAGTAGTTAATCTTAGTTGATTTATCATTTGCTGTAGGAATAGAATTTTGTGTTGAATCCAACTTTGTTGGATTGTGTTCTGGGAGAGGTTTCCAGAAAACTTTACCTCATGTTTCTCTGAAACTCAGAGAATATTTGAGGATTATTTTGGTGTGCTAGTATTATTTCCTATTGATTTATTCATAGGAAATCAACCCTAAATTGTTTTTCATTAAATCCAACTTTGTTAGGTTCTTAAGATTGTTGTCAACCTGCAAGTGTACTGAGTGAGTTACTTGGTCCATGAGACCACCTACATGCTTGTTAGAAATGAGTTGGTGTGTGATTGCTTCATCTAAAAAAACCCTAGTTTATAATAGGATTAACTTAATGACTAAAATCTTTAGAATGTTGATTTGTTTTTTAAACTTGCTTGTTTCTGATACTCTTTGCTTGTGTGGTATTGAGTGCATGAATTGTTGTGACCTGTGTATGCATGTATATTCATTGTGTGCTATTATTTTTCTGGCGATAGAATTGAACGAGGAATGTACCGAGGAGGGGGAAATCTTTGAGTATTAAGAAGAGGAGGACCAGGGACAAGCCACTCAAGGCAAGCCATCTAAACTTGCTGCATATCTAAATCCTATTCACTTGTTTTGCAGGTTGCATAAATGTTTATTAATCTGCATGCTCTATGTATTGCTATAGCTCCTATAGCAGCTCTATTATAGGCTCAAGCTCCACAAGCCTATTGTTATCATCCTTCATGATGAACCCTTTGAACACCTACTCCTTACCCTTGTAGTAGTGGCTTGTTGGTTAGCAACAAAGCCTTTGGGAAACTCTAGTGGAGCCTAAAACTCTAGGATGGGAACACTCAAAAGGGTTTCTTGAAAATGTCTTCAAAAACTTGGAGTAGTGTCTACTCCACTGAAATGATTTCAAAGATGGTTTCTGGACCAACGGAGATGTTCCGTGGAGGATAAAGGAGATGGTGGTTTTCAAATGACATTGGTGATCACTAGGTATCCACCGAAACAATTAACCTGTGCAACCACATTACCCCAGTATGGGACGGGGCTTAGCTCAAAGTTTATTTGCTTTAGTGCGGGGAGCCTCACACTATATAAGGGTTTGTAGAACCCCGGAATCCGGGTTGCCGCAAGAGTATGGGCAATAGTGAATCGGGATCCTTCGGGATTTATCCGGCCGAAAGACACTTAGGTTCTCCCGCCGTGGCACTAGAGCAACACTCGAGGAAATGGAGGTAGGCTGCCAGGGTTTGCCGGGTTGGTTAACTCCATAGGGCAGGCACCCGTACTAAGGTAGATAAGCGGAAGGCTCTGATCGGGTGCTCGTCGTGGCATAGGATGGTATGCGGGGATGATGCCCACACGATGAGTATTCGGATGGTGTGGGTAAAGTGTGCAACCTCTGCAGAGTGTAAATCTATTCGAATAGCCAAGTCCTCAGTCATGGATGGTTAGAATGGTCGCTATCTAGCCCAATGTCAGTTTTGTTTACAAAGGATGTTTTTGGAAAGGTGCCGGACAGAGTACTTGGAGGGTACTGCCGTGGCACGATGATGGTCCGGAGTACTTGGAGGGTACTGCTGAAAAAAGGGAATGGTCATATTTGATTGACCATCATTGTTCTTGGAAAATAAACAAGTTTCCCCTTCCCTAGAGTTTTTACTAAAAATGGTTTTATAAAAATTCTTCTTTAATAAGGATATAGAGATGTCATATGACATGCTATATCGACAAGAGAAGCTATGATATAGAGATGTCGTAGGACATGCTATATCGACATGAGAAACTATGATTAGCATAGAGCAACTAGCCTGAAGCCATTTCCCTTTGCTACAGCCAAACTGCATGTTAACCACTCTCTCTTAGATGGTTTGCGAGTACAATTCAAATGTACTCATGGCTTTGTCCCTGGCTATTAACTTGGTCAGACTATGAAGAAGACTACAAGGAAGGTGACGATGGATACGATGACGCCAATGCGAACTAGGAACGTCTCCCAGTCAGTTGCCTATAGGGTAGTAGGCATGACGTGGGTCATCAACGCCGCTTGGTATCTGCTGCTTAATTGTAAACTTGCCCTGCGTGGCACTATCAAACTTGGTCATGTGACCAATTGTAAGTAAAGTATTCGGTACTGTAAAGGATGATGTAATTCTGTTATCAACTCGGATATGTGGATTCACGACGCACTGATCATGGGATCGTGAATTGTATGCATATCGGGTATTCCGGATGGGTAATTCGGGGTCCCCACAAGTAGCTGCCACAGCGGCGGCGGCGGTGGTTGTAGTAGATCTTGTTGTTGTATATGTATGCGGCAGCGGCGGCTACACGGTGCAACGGCGGCTGTGGCGGTTTTTCTAGGGTTTAGGGTATGGCGGCGGCAGCTTGAGGTTGAGGAAGAGTCGCTCTAATACCATGTGAGATATCGTGGCGTGGAACGTACCTTGGACTCGGTACGGTTGCGTGTTTATATAGATGGCCACTAGGGCACGTATAAGAGTTGTATAGGGTTTTGTATCATATCCATACACAACACATTGTATGGTATACAATGTATCTAGCTTGGTCAACCGACCTAGTCCTATACAACATCTAACAGAACAAAATACCTACCTAAACACGTAATCGAAGAATTCATACTGGATATCCACAATTGTGTGGGTACACCATCGATTTCTTTGATAAACCATTAGAAAGATGTAGTAGTAAGACCGACCAAGATCTTTAGTCTAACCATGGAGTCCAAATGGTCAGTGGACAATAAGTTCAAATACCATTAGAAAAGTCTAAGGGGAGAGTTAAGCGATGAGTTGGAATAACAGCTAATAAGAGGGTCTTAACTATGATGACGTTAGCCTTGTTTATAAGGTTGTCTGAGGCGCTATTTGAATGGTAGTCTCAGAAATCCATCACACCGGAAATTGAGGTATCCTCGAGTGAGCATGTTAGACCTTAAGTTTACAAAGTGGAGTACTCAATTCTCCTAAGATGGAGAGTTCGGGAAAGCCAAAGGTGTTCAAATTTTGGATAATCCAAGAGGATGACAAAGGAGAGAAAAGGTAGAAGGAATTCAAGTGACTCTTGTTTGGAGTTAGACAAAGGGAGATTCAAGAGGAACTATGGATAAGGGATACCATCTGTATCCAAATTAGTTGGTGAAGGAAATGCTAGACAAATGATATCAACACCAAGTACAACCCACCATGTACGAGAGCGAAAACTTTGGGATGAAATTTAGTTTAAGGGGGAGAGACTATAATATCCCAGGATTAGAGGTCACAAAATAGAGGAACAGATGTGTGCATTATATTCATGCATAATAAAATCTAGGTAATTTTCGCGCATTTAAATAAAACATATCAAAGTGATTGGAGTTTCACTTGAGTTGATGGAATTGAAGTAGCTCATCATCTGGAGCGTGATAAATTTCGACATGACCTTTGTTAAAACCTTATTATGGGTAGAGGTACAACAATAGTTAAAAGAGAGTAAAGTGAGGCACCACAACCTTACTACCACATCATATTATGAACCAATACTTATTTCTACCATGATCATCATGGTATTTATTTAACTTGAGCCCATGAACTCTATATATCACAAAGTAATCTAATACAAGTTCCAGTTGAACAAGCAACTTGATATGGGTGGAGAAATCACAAGCCCAAACCCTAGGTCCCTATTTAGGTAGAGTCTATACCACACTAACCCTATTTTGGGTCTGATCATTATTTTCTACTGAGAGAGTTGTAACACCATCCAACTCAATATCTGTTCATCTATCCATTTGGAACCTATTATATTACTCTTATTCCAACCTATGTCTCCCTTTCTGAGCATATAAGTGAAACCTAGAATCTTGTTCCATCTCTAATCCAAGGATTGTATCCTAGCCACAATTCTTCTAATATCATCAAGACTCTCTCTACTAATATGTACCTTGATTGGACTTTAAATGAATGAAACCTTTCTTGTGAGAGGTATGAAGTACCCTCAGGTAATTCCAAGTATATACTTAAGAAACAATTAATGACCTTGGAATAGCTCCATAATCTATACCTAATAATAAAATACGCAAGGGTTCCGTGGTTTGGTTCTTCCCGCGTCCGATTCATGGGCCATGGCCCGATTTTGGGGATTCCGGTTTGGTTCTTTCCGCGTCCGATTCATGGGCCATGGCCCGATTTTGGGGATTCCACCTTTTAAAGAAATTACGGCCAGTGCCACCGGTTAAGTGAAAAACGTTCTGTGGAAATTCTGAAACATTTTCGCTGGTTCGTCTGTTCCTCCCTCTCGCATTCGTTCACCCGTAATTTTCATCCATAGTTCGTTATATCTTGGACTCTTAGCCCGAATTGAGGAGGAAACCCGGTTACGATGGCGCCCCGGATGTTCTCCTGCACGTGGTTCCCGCCGTGGCCACCGTCTTCGTCGATCTCCAGAATGAGCGCCGTTCCAGGCCCCGAGCTCCAACGGTAGCGACCTGAAGAGGGAGGGCGGCACTGCATCCAGCTCCAGGCTATGTGCCTGAGATCTCAGCAGGGAAGGGAGGGGACGACTAGGATGGAAGGGTAGTTGTCCCCACCGAAGGCATCAATCAGTGGTGCTGCTGCAGTCGCGGGCGTGTGACGGAGCCGTCGGGGAGTGCAGCGTGGCTGCATGGGCGAGGACGAGGAGATAGGGACGGGTAGGGACGCCAGCGAGGCCCTGCGAGACCCATGGCGCACCGCCTCCCTCTGATCCCTCCTTCCCGTCCGTCGTCTGCCCGTCTCCTTCCTCCAACTCCTCTTCGCCTGCTGGGTCGGGAAGGCAACAGAAGGATTCGACGGGTTGCTCTCGCGGAAGGGGAAGTAGACGCTGGAGGTTGGCCACAAACGCCACACTCGAGCGGGACATCACATCTGCTGGCGACGGCAATTTGTCAGGCGGCAGATACTACAGTGCCCATGAAGACTCCCATCTCCGGTGAAATCCACCGGCCACCGCCTCTCCCTCCCCAAGATATTTCCTCCCCTCCCCACCGGAAGCATCCACCCTCGATCAAGAGCTCGTCCAGGATGAGGATCGTACCGCGCGATGGAGTGCCTGCATCCCGCCCTCGTCGTCCAGCAGGAGGCCGCGCGCGTGCCGTGTGCAGTTCGCCTGAACGTTGCTGTTGGTTCAGTGTACCGTGTCCGCGTGGCAGCAGGTGCTCGCCTTTGTGGTTGCGCGTGTTGATAGGAACGTCCCAGCTGGAAGGGCCGGCGGCCCAGGGCGCGGCGATGCACGCACAGCTCGATCCTGCCGGTGCCGGTCGTCTTGGTATTCAGAGATAAATTTTTAATATTGCAGGACTACTCGCTTTACCATGTGAGTTGTGAATTTGTGATTTCAGGTGTTCTTCTTGGTCATGATTTTATATTGTAGTTGATGCCGTTGATTTGCTTATGGTTCAGGGGTTGCTGCTATTAGAGAAGGATGTCAAGCTCTTGTTGCAATAATCAGCCTAGGATACAAGTTCAACTATGGTACGGTCTAGCATGCTTTTGGTTGTGAGAATTTTATCATCGGCATTGTTAACAGATTTTCGTGGCATGAGACACAATGGAAATATTTAATTTAGCTTCTGATCAGAAGCAGCATGTTAACCCTCTTGCTCGTGCATCCCCATGTGTTCTCTAATGTTTAAGATTCTAAATTTCAGAAAACTATGCTCTCGAAACTGAACCATCGAGAATAGAACTAGGGCTTAAGGAAGAGTAGGCCAATGACATTACTACATTTTCATACATCATGCTAGGGGAGCTGGATATGGGTGGGTGGATACTGAGAAAGCTTTTAATGGTTCACAGTTTAGGATCGCTGCTAGGATTGCTAAAAAAAACTGATTTATACCATCACTGAGATCTTCTTTCTACTTGCATATATCACAGTAGAAAGGCTATGCCATGGATTTGAATATGATCATAGACAAAGACATGGGGACTCATACTGAAAGTATTGGGACATTATTAGATGATTATCGAAGATGACAATGGTTCAAGATACAGTAATTACGCATGGATGATATTATAAAATTTTGGTATAACTAAGGTCTTAGTTTTTGGCCGTGGCGCCGTACTTTTGTCCCGGTGCAACGCACGGGCATGTTTCCTAGTACATTCTCATGTCATTAACAAATTATGAGAAACATACAATTTTTGTGATCAAACCCAATCCAAGAAAGACCTTTAATTAAATCTTAACTCAAAATAAATACACTTTTGTGCAAATGCACCTACCATAATCTTTAGTGCATATGTTTGAAATGTTTAGTATCTAACCATCTATTTATAAGTACTCTTAAAGATTAAAAACCTGCAAACAGATTCAAGTTTTACTTAGCAATTCAAAACAAGAATTAGCAAAACAGAAGAGAAATAGAAAAGAAGAAATGGGGAAAAAAGAGGAAACCGTCCAATGGACCGCAGCCCAGCAGCCATGACCCATGAGCAAACCCATCAGGCCATACCGTTTCAGTATGCACCTGACCAGTGGGACCCGCAGGGTGGAGGGTCGTCTTCAACCTCTCCACCTGCGCATGCTCGACATGACGACGATGACCTCCACGTCGTCGTCCGTCATCGACGACCACCGTCGGAAGCCAGTTGACTGCCACATCCTCATCATCATCCCTTTGGGTCTACTGGCAAATTCTGCAAAGTGATTCGTGCCCGAAACCTAATTGAAACCGCCGACATATCCCGACCGTTGCCCGGTGAGGAGAAGTCGAGAACGACCTCATCATCCTCTGTAAAACCTCCGGGAGCATCTGCAAGGAATCCTAGTTTGCCCCTTGATGGTTCATAGCAGGCACCCAGTTGGGAACCCCAAGAGGAAGGTATGATGAGCACAACAGCAAGTTTACCTCAGTTGTGAAACCAAGGTTTATCGAACCAGTAGGAGAAAGCCAAACTTCAGAAGGTTGATTGCTCGCTAGCTTCAACATTCCGGACAATGGCGCCTGAAAAATACTGGTGCGTAGTTGACGTGGGAGCTTCTTCAACAGCAGCAACGTTGGCACCTACACACAACACAACCAAGTACTTTGCCCCAACTTACGATGAGGTTGTTAATCTCACCGGTTTGCTATAACCAAAGGATTAAGCATATCGAGTGGTAAAAGGTAATAGTTTGCAAGAATGTAAATAAGCAAGTAAAATAGTAAATGGTAATAGCAATGTAAAGGAATTGGACCGGGGTCCACAGTTCACTAGTGTTGTCTCTCTATAAGACAAATAACAACATGCTGGGTAAACAAATTATAGTTGGGCAATTGATAGAATAAAGATAGCGTACATATGTCATGAGGATCACTATGAGATTTACTCTCGGCATTACAACAAAATATATAGACCGCTATCCAACTGCATCTATGACTAATAATCCACTCGCGGGGAGTCGTCCGAGTACTCGTTGAGTATTAAGTTGCGAACAACAGATAATTGCATTAAGCAAAGTGTGTAATGTAAACAATACAAATGTCCTTGAACACAAGATTGTTGTTTTATCCCTAGTGGCAATAGCACATCTACAACCTTAGAGGTTTCTGTCACTCCCCCAGATTACTAAAGGCATGAACCCAACTATCGAGCACAAATACTCCCTCTTGGAGTCACTAGCATCTACTCGGCCAAGATATCTACTAGCAACGGAGAGCATGCAAGATCATAAACAACATAGAGATAACATAAATATATAATTTCAGAACATCAACTTTACATAGTACCAATACTCATCGGATCCCAACAAACACAACATGTAGAATTATACAAAGATGATCTTGATCATGATATGCAGCTCACAAAATCTAAACATGAAGCACATGGTGGAGGAGACAACCATCTAGCTACTGCTATGGACCCGTAGTCCAAGGTAGACTACTCACACATTGCTCTGGAGGTAGGCATGGTGATGAAGAAGACCTTCGGTGGCGATTCCCCTCTCCGGCAGGGTGCCGGGAAGAGCTTCTAGACCCTCCCGATCTCAGGTCAATGATAGCGGCGGATCGTGATGTGTTTCTAGAAAATTGATTGGGTATTTAAGTTTTTCCCATCGAGGGAAATATATAGGCGGAAGGGCTCCGTCAGGAGGTGGACCAGCTGGTCTCACCCCCTGGTGGCGCGGGCCAGGGGTAGGCCGCGCCACCCTAGGGGAGCCTGGCCTCTGGCCCCCCTTCGTCTCATCTTTGGACTTCGTGAAGCTTCGGGAAAAATAGGAGGTTCAGCTTTTGTTTCGTCCAATTCCAAGAATATTTCCTGTGTAGCTTTTGTGAAACACAAAAACAGCAAAAAACAGGAAACTGGCACTGTGGCATCTCGTTAATAGGTTAGTTCCAGAAAATGCATAAAAATGACACAAAGTGTAACAAAACACAAAGCAAATGGTGTATAAATAAGCATGGAACATCAAAAATTATAGATACGTTTGAGATGTATCAAGCATCCCCAAGCTTAACTCCTACTCGTCCTCGAGTAGGTAAGTGATAACAAAAGAATAATTTTTGAGGTGACATGCACCATCACAATCTTGATCAATGAAGTAAAGCATTGAGTGATGAGATCAAAGTACTTAAAACATGGTCATGAAAGACATAATCTCGATAATAGAAACTTAGCAACCATGTTATAACATGAAAAGTAACACAAACAAAAGATCATGAGTAATTAAACATTGAAAGTCATGTGTGTGTTTCAACCATATGGAAAAACATATCAAAGTGGTTTTCAGCTTGTCCCTCATGGAGTAGCAAAACATAAATGCATAGGACACCTTCAAGTTTAAGAGAGTGACTAGATACAAATAATTTAAGAACAAGCAAAACCATAATCATGAATCAATTAATAATAAATTTTGGGACTATGCACATTATACTCAGAATGACAACTATGCTCTCTTAGACGGTGCATAAAGGTTGAAGGTGAAGACTCAACATAAAAGTAAAAGAAAGGCCCTTCGCCGAGGAAAGCAGTGATTGCAAGTTTTATAAACCTTCAAAAATTATGATACTTACTAGCTTTGAGCTCTCATTTCCCCCATCATAGGCATCTTGAATGGTTAAGGTTAATGCGAGTACAATTATGAAGCATATGCTTAACAAATCATAAGTTGAAAACCTCATGTCCCTTGAAGTACGAATACCCAAACATCATGCTACTTTATTTAGGTCCCAAGCAAGTTCTTGTCATTGTAAGCATACACGTATCATCGAGAACCGCCAATGGGGTACCTCTTGCCCGATGACATGGAACAAGCCCACATCAAAATGACAAGACAAACAGACAATGAACACCTCGGCATCTCTTTTATTTACCATTGGTATAGCTTTTTATTGTGAGATGCGTCGTCGAATGTCCACTATGGACATGCTGTAAATTTCCACCATGAATGATGCATGGCTTAGATTAGCGGCCCAAACATTTCTCTAACACATATACAAACTCCATGACCTCACAAGATCCCAATTTCTTTCACATCGTGAGTATCCATAAACAAAAGATCACGATATCAACTCAAATGAGAGAAAGTGCAATGTTGAAAGCTTGCCCCATGACGGCATGGTTGGGCTAATTTCCAACTTATAACTTGCAAGCATAACATCAACATAAGAGAGCCACAATGTCAAAATTTTAAAAGCGAGAAAAGTAAAGTGCGCCGTCAGGTTCGTGAGAGCTTTACTGACAAATTTTCATATAACAAAAAATTTAATTTGAAGGATAGATAAAAGCAAGTCGAATGTACTTGGAATAGCAAATTGTTAATAGGTATGTATGGTGGACACAATGGAAAAACTTGGTTTTTGGGAGTTGGATGCACGAGTAGAGCTCATACTCAGTACAAAATGAAGGCTAGCAAAAGACTGGGAGCGACCAACTAAGAGAGCAATAACGGCCATAATCATGCATAGCGACAAAACATCATTAACCGAAGCATAAAGTGGTATCACAAGTCAAAAACCAAATGATCATAGAGGCTATAGGCGACTTATTTTGTAGTCAAACATGGTGTAAGCATGCACCAAGTCAACCCAAATAAAGCATCAAAGGATAAAACACAATAATGCTCCCATATAATAAAAACAACGCATGAATTTTTTCAAAGGCTCATTAAGCAATCTTAGTCATTTGAGACAAGTCATGCTACAGCAAAAACTACTAAGCATACTATGAAAACGACATCAAGCACGACATGCAAAAGTCTAAGCCGCAGTTTAAACAAGCTCCCTTTTTGTACCACTTTTGGCATGAATTTTTTTTCACTTTTCCAATACCATTCAAACCTTTTTAAATCAACTCTTTTGATGAAAACCAACATATACCAGAGTTCAAAATACACCTTGATGTGAAGATATAACAAGATATGAACAAAAATCAAGGCAAAAAGTGAAAGCTAAACGCAATAGCAGAAAAAGAGAACACTCCTTGAACGATAAAAGTGAAAACTAGAGTGTTCTTGGCAATGAAAAACGGAGTACATCTCCTCCAAAAGGAATTTATTTGGGTCCAACCATTTATTGCAGCAAACAAAACAAAATAAAACTGAAAGCAAAAGTAAAGATACTCCAAGAAAAATGCATAGAATATGAAGCAATAAAAATATAGTGTCTTGAAAGGTGACCTGATTTTTGCCGATGAAGAAGGGGTGCCTCGAGGGCATACCCAAGCTTTGACGCTTGTACCTCTTGGATATTTATTTGGGTGCATGGGCATCCCCAAGCTTGAGCTATTGTTCATTCTTCATCTCATCTCATCACTCTCCATTCCCTACACTTGAAAACTTCCTTCATACAAAACTTCACACAATTCTATTAGCAACATTAGTGTAAGCATAATAGTAGATCAACCCTTTTGTTTCAAATTTCAACTCAAACACACCATATATAAAGCATATATTACTGTAGCAACTTCCTCAAAAGTTCTCGGATCAAAAGAACTCAAAAAGAAAGCGGTCGAGAGGCAAACACAAATAGTGGCAGAAATCTGTCAAAACAGAACAACTGACAAAGATTTATTTTTTCGAGGATTTTCTATTGCTCAAATCGAAAAGTGCAAAACTAATAGAAGTTTGGAAATAACCTGGGTCATATACACAAGAAATCGCAGATCAAAAAGATATTCTGAGAATTTTTACGAATTTTTACAGTACAGCAAAAAAATCTGTTTCAGGACAGCAACTTACCCAAATCTTACCTCCCTCAAATTAGAGGTTCTTCTTGGCACAGCAACGAAATAAAAATGATAAGGAGAGGACATTACAGTAGTAATAACTTCCAAGACTCAAATAAAAGAAAAATATACTAAAAAGAAAACAATGGGTTGTCTCCCAAGAGTGCTTTTCTTTAACGCCTTTGAGCTAGGCGTAGAAAGTGGAAATCAAGTATTTTTGAATGAGGCATTAAGATCAATTGTTTCCTCTAAAGCACCACTTACCACACTAGACATCTTAGACATCCCCGAAGATGATTCAACCTGCAAATCACTCTTACTTGAACTAAAAGTCTTACCAATCTTAAAAACATGCTGCGGTTTTGGCACAGACACCTTGGGAACATACATAAATTTTTGCTCTTTTCCAACAAAAGTTTTCTTCTTCTTAAATTTCAGAGAAGAGAAAATTGAGCTTAAAGTTTCCATAGACTCCTCTAGTTTACCAATCCTAAGGTTTTGGCTATCAAGAGTAGTGCTAGCCTCTAAAGCAGTGATTCTTTTAACGATACTTTCTATCGATTCATTAGCTTGGCTAGCGTTATCAAGGAGATTGGGCAAACTTTTCTCTAAAGAGCTTAGTTTTTCTATAACTTCCTCCAAAGTGATCTCAGTTTTAGCAACATGAATAGGTGGTACTCCCACTAAACTTTCAATTAAAGTGCATGCTTCTAAAGCGGGAGTACCCAGAAAATTACCTCCTGTAAGAGTATCAAGAACGTACCTATTCGAACTAGTTATACTAACATAAAAATTCTGAAGGAGGATCATGGTAGAGTGCTTCTTTGTACACTTATGATGAGCACTACTAATTTGGTACCAAGAATCTTTTAAACTCTCTCCCCCTTGTTGCTTAAAAGTACGAACTTCAACTTCAGGATTAATCATTTTAGAAAGACTAACAAGTAGACAAGTAAAAATAACAACTATAAAGGAACCCCCCCAGATCCATCTCCATCGACTCCACTACCATCTCCATCGATGATGTTGTCTTCCATGATGATGAGGGAGTAGTTCTCCCCTGGGTTGAGGGCTATACCGGTAGCTATGTGGTTCATCTCTCTCTCTCCCATGGTGTGATCATGAGCTTTGTATCTAGTTGAATTAGTAGATGTTACGCTTCATCTGTCATGCTACTCAATTGGTTTTATTAGTGTAATCTCCGGAGACACCTTGTACCATGATGTGAAGGTGATAGTGTGCGCATTATGTGGATCTCTTAGCCTAAATTTTACAGTAATACTTATCATGAGTTATGATCTGAGTTGGATGTCTCTATGAATTATGGTGTTTGTTGGAACCATCTAGTGCACTCAAGGTGATAGTGTGGGGCAATCTAGTTTGGGGAAAGTGAACTTTAAGGAGTGCTATTATAGCCCTACGCTTGGATTAGTGTTCGTTATCCATCCAGAGAATAGTTCCATGTAGCATAGTGAAGAATGATATTTATGTGTTCAATTATGTTATCATTGTTGAGAGTGTCCACTTGTGAAAGTATGATCCATAGGCCTTGTTTCTAAGCATTGAAACACCATTTACAACCAGTTCTGCTACATGTTTGCTCGCAGTGATTTTTATTTCAGATTACAATTACCACTTATAATCATCCATATTACTTGTATTTCACTATCTCTTCGCCGAACTAGTGCACCTATAATCCTGATAAGTGTATTGGGTGTGTTGGGGACACAAGAGACTTCTTGTATCTTAATTGCAGGGTTGCTTGAGAGGGATATCTTTGACCTCTTCCTCTCTGAGTTCGATAAACCTTGGGTGATCCACTTAAGGGAAACTTCCTGCTGTTCTACAAACCTCTGCACTCGGAGGCCCAACACTATCTATAAGAATAGAAGCGTGCGTAGACATCAAGCGGAAGCTATAAAAGCTTTCTTATATTATATGTGACAAACATATTTTTGAGTGGGAGCTTGATTCTTGACATTCTTAAATGTAGATGACATATTATGAATGGACTGGTTGGTATTAACAAATATTAATAAGTGGTATTAATATATAAACGAAAATATTGATATCTATTAAGATAGATTGATACGTTAAATAACATTACGTTAGAATGTTTTCTTAGTTGAAATTCTGAAAGTCCAAAATGGGACAAGTCAGAGAGGAAACTCTTGGATGACTGAATGGCTACGTGAAACATCGAGTTGGAACTCAGTACAATAATAATAGTTGATAGATGTGTCACGTTCATTACGTCATCTAAAACCATATTATGTACACGACATAATGTGACCTAAGTTCTTGATAGAAGAATGCGTTCTGGAATGATTTGAGAATCATTGAACAAAGGATAAGTTTGAAGAACAAGTTCTAGAACAATTCGAGAATCGTTGAACGAAAGTTCATCCTTAAGGTTCCAGATAGAACTAAGGACATTATTTCTAAAAGAAAGTAAGCTTGGCTGCAAGTGCGAGTTTACCGGATTTTGGAATTTGAAAAATTAAAGGCTTAGATAAATGGAAGCATGGTTAGACATCAAAGTTGCATTCTGCACTATAGACTAAATCTACATAAATTACAAAGTTAGAGGCTACTTAAAAGTGGCAAGTATAATTTTATGGCTTAGAAAGTTTGTTTTCTAGATGAGTGTGTTTCTAGTATGCATGGAAACAAAGAAAGTTCTTTAACTGATCGAATGCCATTGCAAACACTAGAATAGAAAGTCCCGCTCTTCTGCCAAAACATATATACTTTAACAACATCATTTGATGATGGAATAATATCAAACTAGTTGACAAGTTGCAAAGAATATAAAAGGTCTGATTTGTACATATCGTTGAAATACTCTCTCACGAGCAAGCATGATCAAGTACGCATATGTCTTATATGATATCATGATTGAATGCAGCTGGATTATTTGTATTCTAGTCCAAGTGAGAGACTGAAGGAAATATGCCCTAGATGAAAATAATAAATGGTTTATTTGTTGGGATTTGAAGCAGAAAACTTTTTTTCTCTACACCCATAGCCCATGATCTATTCTACGCAGCTGTAAGGTAACGGAGAATTGATAGTATTCATACCTTTGAAGACCGAGTGTGCGGGAACTTTCTTGCACGAACATTGTCGATCAAGACCGACTAAGCCGACCTCAAGGTCGTGTCATCATACGAGTCAAAGAAGACCAACACCGCACGAGTGGCGCCTCTGAGGGATTACACATGTATGCATGATAGAAGTCGTCCGAGCTCCGGTCTAGCAGAGCAGCAGAAGAAGATGGATTTAGACTGGAAATCCGGCAGCGCGACGGCGTCCGGCACGAGGAGTTTCCTTCAACCCACTGACATAGCTCCAAACGTGGGAGCCAAGAGAGGAAGCGAGAGGGAATGAATGAGCCAAGGGGTCCTGGGGGGGCTTTATATAGACGATGGAGGGGGTAGGTGGCCGTCGGCCCCTAGGAAACCCTAGGGTGCCACCGCCCCCACCAAGCGGCTGCCAGCCCCTAGGGTTTCCCCTAGGGCGTCCGGCCCTGGTGCCTTTGGCCGGCCTGGTTGGCCCTCCAATGGGCCAAGCCCATTTTGCCTTTTTTTTCTTAATTAATTAATTCACTTTTAATATTTAGTTACTTTAATTAAATACTAAACCAATTAATTAATCAGCACCTTGGCATAGTTCTTTCACTAGAACATTTGCGATAAAGTCTGAAACAATTCCGATGTCTCTGGAACCCTTCCGATATATCTCAGAACATTTCTGGTTAACTCCATGTGATTTCCGATAATTCTAACTCGATCCCTAAGCATCGTATACCCTTAAGTGTGACACCGTATGGGTCAGGGAATACTCCAGACATGATCGAGACTCCTCTCCGATCAATGATCAACAATCAGTTTTGGAAAACTTTGCTGATCCCTATGCATTCCACGGAATTCTTCATTGATCCGTAAACATCGTATCACATTCTTTTTGTCTCGTGATACTAGATCTTGTCTGAGGTTAGATCAGCGATATCTCTATATCGTGTTCACCCTCGTTACCGACAAGTCTTTTACTCATGCATGACATTGCATCCTCCGTGACCTATTCACACGCTTGCAAGCTTCATAGATGCAATTGTCACCGAGTGGGCCCAGAGTATCTATCTGTCACACGGATGGACAAATCCTGCTCTTGGTGCACATGCCTCAACCTAACCCATTGGCATACTGGTGGTGCAGTGTTGATGTAGGAGTTTTATATATAACCGCCCAGTTGGAAACCCCAAGAGAAGGTTATGATGAGCACAGCAGCAAGTCTTCCCTCAGTTGTGAAACAAAGGTTTATCAAACCAGTAGGAGAAAGAACCAAACTTCAGAAGGTTGATGCCTGCTAGCTTTGCAACAGTCCCGGACAGTGGCGCCAGAAAGCCTGTCTAGGGTGTAGCTTTACACCAGCAACAACGTGGAACCTGCACACAACACAACCAAGTACTTTGTCCCAACTTACGATGAGGTTGTCAATCTCACCGGTTTGCTGTAAACAAAGGAGTAAGCGTATCGAGTGGTAAAAGATAGTAGTTTGCAAGAATGTAAATAAAGCAAGTAAAAGGTAAATGATAATAGCAATGTAAAAGAATGGATCGGGGTCCACAGTTCACTAGTGGTGTCTCTCCATAAGATAAATAACAACATGCTGGGTAAACAAATTACAGTTGGGCAATTGATAGAATAAAGCAAGCGTACAAATGTCATGAGGATCACTATGAGATTCACTTGGGCATTACAACATAATACATAGACCATAATCCAACTGCATCTATGACTAATAATCCAACCTCCGGATGTTGTCCGAGCAACCATTGGGTATTAAGTTGCAAGCAACAGATTATCGCCTTAAGCAAAGTGTGTATGTAAACAATACGAATGTCCTTGAACACAAGATTGTTGTTTTCTCCCTAGTAGCAACAGCACATCTACAACCTTAGAGGTTTTTGTCACTCCCCCAGATTACTAGAGGCATGAACCCACTATCGGGCATAAATACCCCCTCTTGGAGTCACTAGCATCTACTCGGCCAAGATATCTACTAGCAACGGAGAGCATGCAAGATCATAAACAACATAGAGATAAAATAAATATGATAAATCAAGATGATCTTGATCATGATAGGTAGCTCACAAGATCTAAACATGAAGCACAAGGTGGAGATGACAACCATCTAGCTACTGCTATGGACCCGTAGTCAAAGGTAGACTACTCACACATCACCCCGGAGGCGACCATGGTGATGAAGAAGGCCTCCAGTGGTGATTCCCCTCTCTGGCAGGGTGCCGGGAAGAGCTTCTGGACCCTCCCGATCTCGCATTGATGACGGTGGCGGCTTATAGTAGGTTTCATGGAAAAGTTATGAGGCTTTTAGGTTTTCCTATCGAGGGGAATATATAGGTGGAAGGGCTGCGTCAGAAGGTGGGCCAGGGGCCACACCACCTGGTGGCGCGGCCAGGGGCTGGACCGCGTCACCCTATGGTGCGCCTGGCCCCTGGTCCCACTTCGTCTCATCTTCGGACTTCATCTCGTGTCGGGAAAAATAGGAACTCTGGCTTTTGTTTCGTCCAATTCCGAGAATATTTCCTGTGTAGCTTTTCTGAAACACAAAAACAGCAGAAATAGGAACTGGCACTATGGCATCTCGTTAATAGGTTAGTTCTAGAAAATGCATAAAAATGCCACAAAGTGTAACAAAACACAAAGCAAATGGTGTATAAACAAGCATGGAGCATAAAAAATTATAGATACGTTTGAGACGTATCAAGCATCCCCAAGTTTAACTCCTGCTCGTCCTCGAGTAGGTAAGTGATAACAAAACAATAATTTTTGAGGTGACATGCACCATCACAATCTTGAACAATGATGTAAAGCATTGAGTGCTGAGATCAAAGTACTCTAACACATGGGCATAAAAGACGTAATCTTGACAATAAAACTTAGCAACCATGTTATAACATGAAAAGTAACACAAACAAAAGATCATGAGTAATGAAACAATGAAAGTCAAGTGTGTGTTTCAACCATATAGAAAAACATAGCAAAGTGGTTTTCAGCTTGTCCCTCATGGAATAGCAAAACATAAATGCATAGGACACCTTCAAGTTTAAGAGGGTGACTAGATACAAATAATTTAAGAACAAGCAAAACCATAATCATGAATCAATCAATAATAAATTTTGGGACTATGCACATTAAACTCAGAATGACAACTACGCTCTCTTAGACGGTGCATAAAGGTAGAAGGTGGAGACTCAACATAAAAGTAAAAGAAAGGCCCTTCGCAGAGGGAAGGAGTGATTAAACATGTGCTAGAGCTTTTCATTTATAAAACAGAGAGAAAAAAATTGTTTTGAGAGGTGGTTGTTCTTGTCAACGACTGGCAATGGGGTTCTTACTATCTTCCATACAAAGCAAGTTTTTGAGAGAGAGATTGGCACTTTAGTTCTCTTTTATAAAGCTTGGCACTCCTCCCCACTTTTCCTTTCACAAACCATGGCTAACCGATTCCATCGGGTGCCCACCAACTTTCACATACCATGGAGGAGTGCCTTTTTTCTTTTCTTTTTTCTTTTTTTTTCTTTTTTGGAATAAAACAATATGGAAGATAGCAAATCCGACCACTACGTCCCCATGAGCTGAAAACAGTGTCACAAAATGAGAAGTATTTTAAAGGTTTTTTCAAAGGTAGCACATGAAAATTTACTTGGAATGGCTTGCAAATACCATGCATAGGAATTTATAGTGGACTATTTGGGAAACTTTGGTTTTTGGGAGTTGGATGCATGAGAAGTATTCCCTCTCAGTACAAAATGATGGCTAGCAAAAGACTGGGAGCGACCAACTAAGAGAGCAATAACGGCCATAATCATGCATAGCGACAAAACATCATTAACCGAAGCATAAAGTGGTATCACAAGTCAAAAACCAAATGATCATAGAGGCTTATGGTGACTTGTTAGAGTCAAACGTGTTGTAAGCAGGCGCCAAGTCAACCCAAATAAAGCATCAAAGGAGAAAACCACAATAATATGCTCCCATATAACAAAAACAACGCATGATTCTCTCAAAGGCACATTAAGCAATCTCAGTCATTTGAGACAAGTCATGCTACAGCAAAAACTACTAAGCATACTATCAAAATGACATCAAGCATGACATGCAAAAGTCTAAGCCACAGTCTAAACAAGCTCCCATTTGTACCACTATAGGCATGAAACTTTTTTCTCTTTTCCAACACCATTCAATCTTTTTGAAACCACTTTTTGAGATGAAAACCAACATAGACCAGTGGTCTAAATACACCTTGATACAAATATATAACAAGATTTAAACAAAAATCAAGGCAAAAAAACAAAAGCTAAAAGCAGTTCTAGAAAAAGAGAACACTCGTTGAACGATAAGAGTGAAAACTAGAGTGTTCTTGGCAATGAAAAATGGAGTGTGTCTTCTCCAAAAGAAATTTGTTATGGTCCAACCATTTATTGCAGCAAACAAAACAGAAGAAAACTGAAAGCAAAAGTAAAGACACTCCAAGAAAAACGCATAGTACATGAAGCAATAAAAATATAGTGTCTTGAAAGGTGACCTTATTTTTGCCGATGAAGAAGGGGTGCCTCGGGGGCATCCCCAAGCTTTGACGCTTGTACCTCTTCGATATTTCTTGGGGTGACATGGGCATACCCAAGCTTGAGCTTTTTTCCATACTTCATCTCATCTCATCACTCTCCTTTCCCTACACTTGAAAACTTCCTTCATACAAAACTTCACACAATTCTATTAGCAATATTAGTATAAGCATGATAATAAATCTACTCTTTTAGTTCAGTTTCAAACTCAAATATACCATCCATTAAAGCATAAGCTACTGTAGTAACTTCCTCAAAAGTTTCATGATCAAAAGAACTCAAAAAGAAAGCGATCAAGAGGCAAACACAAATAGTGGCAGAATATGTCAAAACAGAACAGCTGACAAAGATTGATTTTTTTGAGGACCTTTTGTTGCTCAAATCGAAAAGTGCAAAACTAATGAAAGTTTGGAAATAACCTGGGCATGCGCACAAGAAATTTCAGATCAAAGAGATATTCTCGGAATTTTCACGAATTTTTACAGTGCAGCGCAGAAATCTGTTTCAGGACAGCAACTTCCCCAAATCTTGCCTCCCTCAAATTAGAGGTTCTTCTTGGCACAAAAACGAAATAAAAATGATAAGGAGAGGTCATTAGAGTAGTAATAACTTCCAAGATTCAAATAAAAGAAAAAGTACTCAAAAAAGAAAAAATTGGGTTATCTCCCAAGAGTGCTTTGCTTTAATGCCTTTGAGATAGACGCGGAAAGTGCAAATCAAATATTTTCAAATGAAGCATTAAGATCAATTGCAGAAGTCTTTTCAACAAGGCATTGTATTGTATCCAAATGAGTTTTTGAAGATCCCTTATGAATACTCTTGGGTTCACTCCTTTCATCAAAAAGGTTTTCAGGACAAAGCCAATCAAAATTCTTTTCCAAAGCTTCATGCAATCCTACAAGTTTGCAAGGTATTGGTACTTTGATGTCTTATTTGGTTGTACCAACAACATTTACACGTGAGCCAAGCATATTAAAATGCTCAAAAACCTTCCTAGCTTCTATAGCAATATCTCTAAATTCTCTACACAAAGTCTCCAAAATAAAATCTTTCTTTTCGGAGTCTTCGATATCATGAAGCTTAAGAAACATTTGTTGCATAAAAGGATTAAGGTTAACAAACCTAGCCTCCAACATGTGAACTAAATAAGCAGAAGCAACTTCATAACTAGGAGCAAGCTCAGCTAAAGATCTATCCTCAACATCTTTATACATACTAACATGATTAAAGAATTCCTCGATGTTACCTTTCCCAATTATAGAACCACTACCTATTTTAAGGTCCTCCAAAGCATACTTAGGGAACAACATAATGAACTAACAGAAAAAGTAACGGAATGCAAGCTATCAAAGGAACTAATTTTTTTGTATTTTTGATAAAAAGATGCAAGCAAAAATAAAGTAAAGCAAAACAATAACAAAGTAAAAGGTTGGAAGCGAGAGTCTCCCCTTGCAAAAATCTTCTTTCTCCCCGGCAACGGCACCAGAAAACTTGTTGGTGGTGCGATGTTGATGTAGGAGTTTTATATATAACCGCCCAGTTGAAAACCCCAAGAGAAGGTTATGATGAGCACACACTAGTGGAAAAAAGCCTATAGGTGGCGCACCATTTTGGCATATGCGTGGCACATATGGGATGCGCCACCAATGCCACGCCACTAATAACAGTTTATTGGTGGCGCATCTCAATATGCGCCACGCATGCGTGGCGCATATTGCTATATGCGCCACTAGTAGCCTTTGAAAATTCAAAAATTTCAAAAAAAACAATTTTTTTTGAAAATCATAAAAACGAAATAATGTGAAAAAACTATTGTATTTCAATTTTTTGAGGATTTTATCACATGAGGAACATATTTAAATCACACCGAATTTCTTGACTTCCCGCTAGGTCACGCATCCTTAGACTACTTTGGGCTGAGCATGCTTAACTTCTCCATTCTATTTGGATGAGCTATCCCTAACCTACCCAAGTTCTTATTGATATTACTATCATATCAATCCTCTTAAGGCCTATGTGTGTATGTGCGTATATATGTATATGTGTGTGTATGTGTGTATATGTGTATATGTATTATGTATATGTGTGTGTATATGTGTATGTATGTCCGCGTATATGTGCGTATATGTGCGTATATGTGTGTGTATGTGTGTATATGTGTGTGTATATATGTGTATATGTATGCATGTGTGCATATATATGTGCGTATATGTGCGTATATGTGTGTGTATGTATGCGTATATATGCGTATATGTGCATATATATGCATATATATATGCGTATATGTGCATATATATGTGCGTATATGTGTGTGTATGTATACGTATATGTGCATATATGTGTGTATGTATACGTATATGTGCGTATATGTGTGCGTATATGTGCATATATATGTGTGTATGTGTGCGTATATGTGCATATATGTGTGCGTATATGTGCATATGTATGCATATATGTGTGTATATGTATGTATATGTATGCATGTGTGCATATATATGTGCGTATATGTGCGTATATGTGTGCATATATGTGTGTCTATGTGTGTATTTGTGTGTATATGTGCATATATGTGTGTCTATATGTGTATTTGTGTGTGTATGTGTGCGTATATATGCGTATATGTGTGTGTATGTGTGCGTATATGTGTGTGTATGTGTGTATATGTGTGCGTATATATGTGTATATGTGTGTGTATAGGTGTGTATATATATGTGTATATATCTGCATGTGTGCTATATGTGTGTATAAATTTTGATCTAAAAATAAAAATAAAAATAAAAATTTGAAAATATAAAAGTGCGAAAAAGTCTATTTTCCCTTTTGAATTTTGAGATTCTAAAAAATTTGTCGAAACGACCGTAGGTCATTGAAATCGGATGTAACTTTTCGTGTAGATACTTTTTCATATAAAAAACTTTTTAATCCGACTTCGTATGCAAAAGTTATGGCCGTTTTACCGAGACATAAAGTTTTTTTGTAAAAAATATCAAAATTCATTTTTATTATTTTTCTTACTTACTAGATCACATAACATAACTAAATCTGATTTTTTGAATTTTTTTAAACATTTTATCATTTTCTTGCATTTTTTAAAAGACTAAAAAGGCGACCCACGCAGGGGGGGGGGTGTGGCGGGTGAAAAAAATTCCCGCCAGTTATGCGTGGCGCATATTGCATATGCGCCATTGATATTTGAGTTATCAATGGCGCATATTGCTATATGCGCCACTAATAGGTCAAATATGCGTGGCGCATATGGCAAATGCGCCATTGATAAGACTGGATATTTTGTCGACGATCCTTCTGGTGGGTCCCGCCAGTTATGCGTGGCGCATTTTGAACAATATGCGCTATTAGTAAGAAAATTATCAGTGGAGTATATTTGCAAATGCGCCACTAGTAAATACTAGTGGAGCATATTGAATAATGTGCTCCACTGATAAAACATCTATCTATAAGCCTTTTCCCACTAGTGACAGCAGCAAGTCTTTCCTTAGTTGTGAAACCAAGGTTTATCGAACCAGTTGGAGAAAGAACCAAACTTCAGAAGGTTGATGCCTGCTAGCTTTGCAACAGTCCCGTACAATGGCGCCAGAAAGCTTTTCCAGGGTGTAGCTTTATACCAGCAACAACGTGGAACCTATACACAACACAACAAAGTACTTTGTCCCAACTTACGATGAGGTTGCCAATTTCACCGGCTTGCTGTAAACAAGGGATTAAGCGTATCGAGTGGTAAAAGATAGTAGTTTGCAAGAATGTAAATAAAGCAAGTAAAAGGTAAATGGTAATAGCAATGTAAAAGAATGGACCAGGGTCCACAGTTCACTAGTGGTGTCTCTCCGTAAGATAAATAACAACATGCTGGGTAAACAAATTACAGTTGGGCAATTGATAGAATAAAGCAAGCGTACAACTATCATGAGGATCACTATGAGATTCACTTGGGCATTACAACATAATACATAGTCCATAATCCAACTGCATCTATGACTAATAATCCACCCTCCGGATGTCATCCGAGCAACCATTGGATATTAAGTTGCAAGCAACAGATTATCGCCTTAAGCAAAGTGTGTAATGTAAACAATATGAATGTCCTTGAACACAAGATTGTTGTTTTCTCCCTAGTAGCAACAACACATCTACAACCTTAGAGGTTTCTGGCACTCCCCCAGATTACTAGAGGCATGAACCCACTATCGAGCATAAATACCCCCTCTTGGAGACACTAGCATCTACTCGGCCAAGATATCTACTAGCAACGGAGAGCATGCAAGATCATAAACAACATAGAGATAACATAAAGATGATAAATCAACAATTCAACTTGACATTGTACCAATATTCATCGGATCCCAACAAACACAACATGTAGAATTACACAACGATGATCTTGATCATGATAGGCAGCTCACAAGATCTAAACATGAAGCACAAGGTGGATGAAAACCATCTAGCTACTGCTATGGACCCATAGTCCAAGGTAGACTACTCACACATCACTCTGGAGGCGACCATGGTGATGAAGAAGGACTAAGGTGGTGATTCCCCTCTCCGGCAGGGTGCCAGGAAGAGCTTCTGGACCCTCCCGATCTCGCGTCGATGACGGCGGCGACTTACAGTAGGTTTCGTGGAAAAGTGATCGGGCTTTTAGGTTTTCCCGTCGAGGGGAATATATAGGCAGAAAGGCGGCGTCAGAAGGTGGGCCAAGTGGCCAAACCACCTGGTGGCGTGGCCAGGGGCTGGGCCGCGCCACCCTATGGTGCGCCTGGCCCCTAGTCTCCCTCTGTCTCATCTTCGAACTTTGTCTCGTGTCGGGAAAAAATAGGAACTCTGGCTTTTGTTTTGTCCAATTCTGAGAATATTCTATGTGTAGCTTTTCTGAAACACAAAAACAGCAAAAATAGGGAACTGGCATTGTGGTGTCCCATTAATAGGTTAGTTCTAGAAAATGCATAAAAATGCCACGAAGTGTAACAAAACATAAAGCAAATAGTGTATAAACAAGCATGGAGCATCAAAAATTATAGATACGTTTGAGAAGTATCACATACCCAAGAGACACCTTTTTCAGTCAATCCTTTTACCGTAGAGATAGTTGATGCAATTAAAGTAGCCTCTGGATGTAGTGATTAGATGTGACCTCACAGTCTAAGGATTAGGTTACTTTGTTTCTTAGTTAATGGTGATGTTTGGAACTTGTGACTGATCTTATCGCAGTACCGATGTTTTGGGTGTGTGTCCATCATGTCCAAACATAACCTCAATGTTCATTGACATATTTTCCCACGATCAAGAAACCTTGATCATCAGATGACACATGAGGTGGTTGACATAGAGATAACCAGGGACCTATTTGTTTATATACCACATATGTACTAATGTTTCCGCTTAATACAGTTATAACATGACATAAAATATTATGAACAAATGATATATGACAATAAAACACACTTTATTATTTGCCTCTAGGGCATATCTCCTTCAGTCTCCCACTTGCACTAGAGTGTAAATAATCTAGTTTACATTCGGTAATGATCTAACACCCATCAAATGCCGGTGTGGATCAAACTTTGCCAGTGGAAGAGGCTTCGCCAATGGTTCCGCAACATTTAGATCCGTGTGTACTTTGCAAATTCTAATTCTACCATCTTTTACATAATCTCTTATGACATGGTATCGTTGTAGTATAGGTTTGTCTATAGAGTGAGCCCTCAACTCCCTAGTTTTCGTAATGACAGACCTGTCATCACAATGAATGTGTATAGGATCACCCATTCCATGGAGTACTCCAAGCTTGAGGATGAACTTATGTATCCAAACAGCTTCATTTGCCGCATTAGCAGTGGCAATATACTCCAACTCCATTGTACACTTAGCTTTCAGAGACTGCTTGCAGCTTCTCCAACTTACTGCGCCTCCATTCACCAAGAACACATATCATGTCTGAGATTTCTCATCATATGAGTCAACATTGTAGCCTGTACTAACATAACCCTTTACGTCAAGCTCTACTCTACTTCCTCCATAGATTAGACCATATCCTTTGTTCTCCTAAGGAACTTTAGGATACTCTTTACGACACTCCAGTGACTCATACCAGGGTTACTTTGATAATGGCTTGTCAAGCTAAGAGCCAATGCCAGATCGGGTCGAGTACTTAGCATAGCATACATGATGGAGCCTATGGCAGAGGAATAGGGGATGTTCGACATGACACTCTTCTCCTTTTCTGTTGCTGGACATTGAGTCACACTCAACGATACACCTTTCACAACTGGCACATTTCCTTTCTTGGAATTTTCCATCCTGAACCTTTTCAGAACTTTGTCAAGGTAAGCACGTTGACTTAACGCTAGTAGGCACCTTGATCTATCTCCATAGATCTTCATGCCTAATACGTATGCAGCTTCACCCATATCTTTCATTGAAAAGTTACTATCCAAGTAGTCCTTCACAATGTTCAACATTTGCACATCATTCCCTATCAGCAGTATGTCATCCGCATATAGTACCAGGAATGACATTGAGCTCCCACTCATCTTCTTGTAAATGCAGGACTCTTTGGTGTTTTGGACAAACCCAAACCTTTGATGACTTCATCAAAACAAAGATTCTAGCTCCGAGATGCTTGCTTTAGTCCATAGATGGACCGTTGAAGCTTGCATACTTTATTAACATCCTTAGGATCGACAAAACCCTCTAGTCGTACCATGTACAATTCCTCCTCAATGTTGCCAAAGAAAGGCAGTTTTGATGTCCATTTGCCATATCTCATAATCAAAATAAGCAGCAATAGCTAACAGATTCTGAATTGACTTTAGCATCGCTATGGGAGAGAAAGTCTCATCGTAGTCAACTCCTTGAATTTGTCAGAAACCTTTCGCGACAAGTCGAGCCTTGTAGTTGGTTACATTACTGTCTGCATCAGTATTTTATCTTAAAGATCCATTTATTCTCAACGGCCTTCCGCTCACTGGGAATATCTACCAAGGTCCATACTTGGTTGTCATACATAGACCTTATTTTTGATTTCATGGCTTCTGGCCATTTCTTGGACTTGGGGCCTTCCATCGCTTTTGTGTAGGTGATGCTACCGAGTTGATGAAGTAAATAACCGGCCAGTTGGGAACCCCAAGAGAAGGTTTGATGAAGATAGCAGCAAGTTTTCCCTCAGTTAAGAAACCAAGGTTTTATCGATCAGGAGAAGAGCAGACAATGCGACTGAAGTTGATGCGGACTGGCTTAGCGACAGCTTCAGACAATTTATATATGGCGCCTCATCCAAGCTTTGCTTTGCTAGCTGCAACGTGGAACCTGCACACACACAACCAAGTACTTTGTTCCCAACTTTGCGATGAGGTTGTCAATCTCACCGGTTTGCTTGAAACAAAGGGTATGAGCGTATCGAGTGGAAAGCAATGAAAGTATGCGAGTAAAGTAAACAGTGCGAGTAAAGTAAACTAGTGATAGCAATATGATGGAAACAGGACCGGGGTCCACAGTTCACTAGTGGTGTCTCTCCATAAGATAAATAGCACATGCTGGGTAAACAAATTATAGTTGGGCAATTGATAGAATAAAGATAACGTGATATGTCAAGAAGATCACTATGCGATTTACTCTGGGCATTACAACAAAATACATAGACCGCCATCCAACTGCATCTATGACTAATAATCCACTTGTGGCGAATCAATCCGAGAACTCCACAAGTATTAAGTTGCGAACAACAGATAATTGCATTAAGCAAAGTGTGTAATGTAAACAAAACATATGCCCTTGAGCATATGAATGTTGTTTTCTCCCTAGTAGCAATAGCACATCTACAACCTTAGAGGTTTCTGTCACTCCCCAAGATTAAATAGAGGCATGAACCCACTATCGAGCATAAATACCCCCTCTTGGAGTCACTAGCAACTACTCGGCCAAGATAGCTACTAACAACGGAGAGCATGCAAGATCATAAACAACATAGAGATAACAAAAGATATATTTCAGTATAGCAACTCAATCATAACACCAATATTCATCAGATCCCAACAAACCAAACATGTAGAATTACATAACGGTGATCTCAATCATGTAGGGCAGCTCATGAGATCTAAACATGAAGCACATGGTGGAGGAGACAACCATCTAGCTACTGCTATGGACCCATAGCCCAAGGTAGACTACTCACTCATCACTCCGGAGGCAAGCATGGCGATGAAGAAGACCTCCGGTGGCGATTCCCCTCTCCGACAGGGTGCCGGGAAGAGCTTTTGGACCCTCCCGATCTTTGGGTCGACGGCGGCGGCGGATCGCGATGTGTTCTGGAAAATTGATCGGGTACTTAGGTTTTTTCCATCGGGGGGTCTTTATAGGCGAAGGGGCATCGTCAGAGGTGGCCGGAGGGACTCTCACACATAGGGGGCATGGCCAGGCCCCTGGCCATGCCGCCCTGGTGTGTGGGGCCCTTGTGGCCCCCCTTCGACTCCTCTTCGGATCTCTGGAAGCTTCCGGGAAAAATAAGACTTCAGGAACTTGTTTCGTCCAATTCCGAGAATATTTCCTGTGTATCACTTCTGAAACACAAAAAATAGCAGAAAATAGGGAACTGGCACTGTGGCGACTTGTTAATAGGTTAGTTCCGGAAAATGCATAAAAGTGCCACGAAGTGTAACGAAACAGTAGGCAAATGGTGTATAAACAAGCATAGAGCATCAAATATTATAGATACGTTGGAGACGTATCAAGCATCCCCAAGCTTAACTCCTGTTCGTCCTCGAGTAGGTAAGTGATAATAAAGAATAATTTTTGACGTGACATGCACCTACACAATCTTGATCATATATGTAAGCATTGTGAGCTGGGATCAAAAGAACTTAAAACATGGGCATGAAAGATATAATCTTGAGAATAGAAACTTAGCAACCATGTTATAAACATGAAAATGAATACAAACAAAAGATCATGAGAATGAAACAATGAAAGTCAAACATGTGTTCAAATCATAAGGAAAAACATACAAATGGTTTTCAGCTTGTCCTTCAAAGAGAGCAAAACATAAATGCATAGGACACCTTCAAGTTTAAGAGGGAAACTAGATACAAATAATTTGAGAACAAGTGAAACCAACAATATGAATCAATCAATGAAAACTTTGGGACAATGCACATTATACTAAGAATGACAACTTTGCTCTCTTATGGTGCATAAAGAAAGAAGGTGGTGACTCAACGTAAAAGTAAAAGAACGGCCCTTCGCAGAGGGAAGCAGTGATTGCAAGTTTTATAGACCTTCAAAAATTATGTTACTTACCAGCTTTGAGCTCTCATTGCCCCCATCATAAGCATCTTGAATGGTTAGAGTTAATGCGAGAACAATTATGATGCATATGCTTGACAAATCATAAGTCGAAAACCTCATGTCCCGTGAATACGAGTACCCAAACCTCATGCTAGTCAACTTAGAGTCCCAAGCAAGGCTCTTGTCATTGTAAGTATATATGTATCATCGAGAACCGCCAACAGGGTACCTCCATGCCCGATGACATCGAACAAGCCCACATCAAAATGATAGGACAAGTAGACAATGGACACCTCGACATCTCTTTTATTTGCCATTTGTTTAGCTTTTTATTGTGAGATGCGTCGTCGAATGTCCACCATGGGTATGCTGCAAATTTCCACCATTAATTATGCATGGCTTAGATTGGCGGCCCAGGCGTTTCCCTAACACATATACAAACTCCATGATCCCCACAAGATTCCCAATTCATTTCACACTGCGGGCATCCATAAACAAAAGATCACGATATCAACTCAAATAAGAAGTGCAATGTTGAAAGCTTGCCCCATGACAGCATGGATGGGCTAGAATCCATCTTACAACTTGCAAGCATAACAACTCAACATAAGAGACCACAATGTCAAATTTTTAAGAATAGGAAAAAGTAAAGTGTGCCTTCCGGTTCGTGAGAGCTTTACAGACCAATTTTCGCATAACACTGGTAAGAGTTTAATTTGAAGAGAAGATAAAAGCAAGTCAAATTTACTTGGAATAGCAAATTGCTAGTAGGTATGTATGGTGGACACTTTGGAAAACTTTGGCTTTAAGGAGTTGGATGCACGAGTAGAGCTCATACTCAGTACAAGGCGAGGGCTAGCAAAAGACTGGGAGCGACCAACTAAGAGAGCAATAATGGCCATAATCATGCAAAGCGACAAAGCGACATTAAAAGAAGCATAAGATGGCATCAAAAGTCAAAAAATAAATGATCATAGAGGTTATTGGCGACTTTGTAAGAGTCTAACATGTGTGAGCATGCGCCAAGTCAACCCAAATAAAGCATCAATGAGAAAACCAAAATAATGCTTCCATACAATAAAAACAATGCATGATTTTTTTTAAGGCTCATTAAGCAATCTTAGTTATTTGAGACAAGTCATGCTACAGCAAAACCACTAAGCATACTATCAAAAAGACATCAAGCATGACATGAAAAAGCCTAAGCCGCAGTCTACACAAGCTCCTTCTTGTACCACTTTTTTGCACAAAGCTTTTTCTCTTTTCCAACACCATTTGAAATTTTTACAACCACCTCTTTTGATGAAAAACAATAAAGATCAGAGGCAAAAATACACCTTGATGAAGAGATATGACAAGGTCTGAATGCAAATCAAGGCAAAAATGAAAACCAAAAGCAGTAGCGGAAAAAGAAGAACACTTGGTGAAATTGTAAGAATGAAAAACTGAGTGTTCTTGGCAAATGAAAACGAGTACATCTCCTCCAAAGGAAATTTGTTGGGGTCCAACCATTTATTGCAGAAAACAAAACTAAACTAACTAAGAAAACTAAAACAACTGACGCTCCAAGAAAAACACATAGTGCATGAAGCAATAAAAATATAGTGTTTTGAAAGGTGACGTGATTTTTGCCGATGAAGAAGGGGTGCCTCGGGGGCATCCCCAAGCTTTAACGCTTGTACTTCTTGGATATTTCTTGGGGTGATGCATGGGCATCCCCAAGCTTGAGCTTTTGTCCATTTTTCAACTCATCTCATCATTCTCCAATCCCTACACTTGAAAACTTCCTTCATACAAAACTAAACACAATTCTATTAGCAACATTAGTGCAAGCATAACATATAATCAACCTCTTTTTGCTTCAAGTTTCAACCCAAAACCACCACATATTAAGTATATACTACTGTAGAAACTTCTCCAAAAGTTCCGTGATCAAAAGAACTCAAAAGAAAGCAATAAAGCGGCAAACACAAATATTGGCAGAAATCTGTCAAAACAGAACAGCTGACAAAGGTCAAATTTTTGAGTGGTTTTCTGTTGCTCAAATCAAAAAGTGTTCAACGAACAAAAGTTTGGATATAACCTGGGGCATATGCACAAGAAATCACAGGTCCAAAAGATATACAGAGAATTTATACGAATTTTTACAGTGCAGCACCGAAAACAGTTTCAGGACAGCAACATCCCCAAATCTTTACCTCACTCGAATTAGAGGCTTCTCTTGGCACAACAATGAAATAAACAAGATAAGGAGTGGTCATTACAGTAGTAATGACTTCCAAGACTCAAATAAAAGAAAAAGTACTAGAAATAAAACATTGGGTTATCTCCCAAGAGTGCTTTTCTTTAACGCCTTTGAGCTAGGCGTAGAAAATTGCGAATCAAGTAACATCACATGATGAAGCATCAATTACCTCAGTAGGCTCTTTGGAGGTTCCCGAAGATGATTCAACCTGCAAGTCACCCTTAGTGGAACTAAGAGTCTTACCAATTTTAAGAACATGTTGAGGTTTAAGCGCAGAAACCTTGGGAACATACATAAATTTTTGCTCTTTTCCGACAAACACTTTCTCTTTCTTAAATTTAAGAGAAGAGAAGATTAAGCTAAGAGTTTCCATAGAATCCTCTAGTTTACCAATCCTTAAGTTTTGATTATCAAGAGTAGTGCTAGCCTCTAAAATGGTAATTCTCTTACCAATGTTTTCTATTAATTCACTAACCCGTCTAGCATTTTCTAGGATACTTGGCAAACTTTTCTCTAAAGAGCTGAGCTTTTCTACCACCTCCTCCAAGGTGGTCTCAGTTTTAGCAACATGAATAGGTGGTATTCCCACTAAACTTTCAATTATAGTGCATGCTTTTCTAGCGGGAGTACCCAGAAAATTACCTCCTGTAAGAGTATCGAGAACATACCTATTCCAACTAGATATACCAACATAAAAATTTCTAAGGAGGATCGTGGTAGAGTGCTTTTTTGTACACCTATGGTGGGCATTGTTAATATGGTACCAAGCCTCTTTTAAGCTTTATCCTCCTTGTTGCTTAAAACTATGAACTTCTACTTCAGGATTACTCATTTTAGAAAACTAAAAGCAAACAAATAAAAACAGCTACCAAGGATTCTAATTTTTTTGGGTTTTTGATATAAAATGATGCAAGTAAAAATAAAGTAAAGCAAAACTATAAAACAAAGTAAAGGATGTGTGTGCAAAAAACTCCCCTTGCAGAGGTCTTCCACTCTTCCCCGGCAACGGCGCCAGAAAGAGCTTGATGCTACCGAGTTGATGAAGTAAATAACCGGCCAGTTGGGAACCCCAAGAGAAGGTTTGATGAAGATAGCAGCAAGTTTTCCCTCAGTTAAGAAACCAAGGTTTTATCGATCAGGAGAAGAGTAGACAATGCGACTGAAGTTGATGCGGACTGGCTTAGCGACAGCTTCAGACAATTTATATATGGCGCCTCGTCCAAGCTTTGCTTTGCTAGCTGCAGCGTAGAACCTGCACACACACAACCAAGTACTTTGTTCCCAACTTTGCGATGAGGTTGTCAATCTCACCGGTTTGCTTGAAACAAAGGGTATGAGCGTATCGAGTGGAAAGCAGTGAAAGTATGCGAGTAAAGTAAACAGTGCGAGTAAAGTAAACAGGTGATAGCAATATGATGGAAATAGGACCAGGGTCCATAGTTCACTAGTGGTGTCTCTCCATAAGATAAATAGCACATGCTGGGTAAACAAATTATAGTTGGGCAATTGATAGAATAAAGATAAACGTGATATGTCAAGAAGATCACTATGCGATTTACTCTAGGTATTACAACAAAATACATAGACCGCCATCCAACTGCATCTATGACTAATAATCCACTTGTGGCGAATCAATCCGAGAACTCCACAAGTATTAAGTTGCGAACAACAGATAATTGCATTAAGCAAAGTGTGTAATGTAAACAAAGCATATGCCCTTGAGCATATGAATGTTGTTTTCTCCCTAGTAGCAATAGCACATCTACAACCTTAGAGGTTTCTGTCACTCCCCCAGATTAAATAGAGGCATGAACCCACTATCGAGCATAAATACCCCCTCTTGGAGTCACTAGCAACTACTTGGCCAAGATAGCTACTAACAACGGAGAGCATGCAAGATCATAAACAACATAGAGATAACAAAAGATATATTTTAGTATAGCAACTCAATCATAACACCAATATTCATCGGATCCCAACAAACCAAACATGTAGAATTACATAACGGTGATCTCAATCATGTAGGGCAGCTCATGAGATCTAAACATGAAGCACATGGTGGAGGAGACAACCATGTAGCTACTGCTATGGACCCGTAGTCTAAGATAAACTACTCACTCATCACTCCGGAGGGAAGCATGGCGATGAAGAAGACCTCCGGTGGCGATTCCCCTCTCCAGCAGGGTGCCGGGAAGAGCTTCTGGACCCTCCCAATCTTCGGGTCGACGGCGGCGGCGGATCGCGATGTGTTCTAGAAAATTGATCGGGTACTTAGGTTTTTTCTATTGGGGGGTCTTTATAGGCGAAGGGGCATTGTCAGAGGTGGCCCGAGGGACTCTCACACATAGGGGGCGTGGCCAGGCCCCTGGCCGCGCCGCCCTAGTGTGTGGGGCCCTCGTGGCCCCCCTCTCACTCCTCTTTGGATCTCTGGAAGCTTCCGGGAAAAATAAGACTTCAGGAACTTATTTCGTCCAATTCCGAGAATATTTCCTGTGTATCACTTCTGAAACATAAAAACAGCAGAAAACGGGGAACTGGCACTGTGGCGACTTGTTAATAGGTTAGTTCCGGAAAATGCATAAAAGTGCCACGAAGTGTAACGAAACAGTAGGCAAATGGTGTATAAACAAGCATGGAGCATCAAAAATTATAGATACGTTGGAGATGTATCAGTAGGTTACAGGCTCATCTTGGTCAATCATCATGACCGATACTACATGATCCCCAAACCACTCAAGGGATTTGCAGGATCGTGTAGACCTGCGTTCAATCTGCTTAGTGAGAACACCCTGATTTTCATCAGGCACCCCTTCTTCCTCTTCGATAGAGGACGCATTAGGAACTACTTCCGTTACGCTACTCGGTATTTTGAGTGAGGGGTCGACAATCTCGTCAAGCTCAACTTTCCTCCCACCCACACCTTTAGCGAGAAACTCTTTCTCGAGAAAGATTCCAGTCTTGGCAACAAAAGTCTTGACTTCGGCCGGATGGTAGAAGGTGTACCCAAGGGTCTCCCTTGGATATCCTACAAAGATACATTTTTCTGACTTACGTTCGAGTTTGTTCGGCTGTAACTTCTTTACATATGCCTCACAACCCCAAACCCTAAGAAACGACAACGTAGGCTTCTTGCCATGCCATAGCTCATATGGTGTTGTCTCCAGGGACTTGGATGGTGCCCTATTAAGAATGAATGCAGCATTTTCTAATGCATAACCCCAAAACGATATAGACAAGTCAGAAAGAAACATCATGGATCTTACATTATTGAGCAAAGTGTGGTTATATCGCTCAGACACGCCATTACGCTGCGGCGTCCTAGCTGGCGTACGTTGTGGCACAATTCCACATGCCTTAAGATGTGTCCCAAACTCGAAGCTCAAATACTCGCCACCTCGATCAGAACAAAGGTGCTTGATTTTTCTATCGAGTTAATTTTTGACCTCATTCTAATATTCCTTGAACTTCTCAAAGGTTCTAGACTTATGCTTCATCAAATAGATATACCTATATCTACTCAAATCATCAACAAAGGTCACAAAGTAATGATAACCATTGCGTGTAGCAACACTCATTGGTCCACACACATCCATATGTATGATTCCCAACAGGTTGGACGCCCTTTCAACAAACCCGGTGAACGAAGTCCTAGTCATTTTTCCTAGAATACATGGCTCACACATGTCAAAAACCCTAAAAAAAGAAAAAAAAAGAATCAAAATCCAATGACCCAAGAAGACCATCATTATGGAGCTTCTTCATGCGTTTTGCGCCAACATGACCAAGACGGCAATGCCACGTGTATGTAGTATTATCATCACTAAGTTTACATCTCTTGGCATCCACACTATTAATATGTGTAACGTTACAATCAAGATCCAAAATATATAAACCATCACAAACAGGCGCATGCACATAGAAAACACCATCATTAGAAATGGAACAACCATTTGTTATAGACTCAAAATGGTATCCATCTCACATTAACCGAGACCCACTCACAATGTTCATACTCAAAGATAGAACCTAATAACATTTATTCAAAACTAATATTAATTCGGAGGAGAACCGTAGATGCAGAGTGCCGACAGCCACGACGTCTACATGTTGACCGTTGCCAACCCACATCGTCACCTCGTTCCTCTCCAAGTGCCGCTTATTCCTCAGATCTTGCTGAGAATTACATATGTTAGCAACAGAACCAGTATCAAATACCCACGTGTTACTACAGGCACTTGTAAGATAAATATAAATTACATGTATATCAAATATATATTTGTCTCTAGCAACAACCTTGCCAGCCTTCTTGTCTTCAAGGTACTTGGGGCAGTTGTGCTTCTAGTGACCATCCCCTTTGCAGTAAAAGCACTTGACTTTGGGCTTAATCTTGGGCGCCTTCGGAGGACCGGCAGCGCGCTTGCCGCCCCTCTTAGGCTTCTTGCCCTTTGGACCCTTCATCGACTTACCAGACTTCTTGAAGTCCATAGTATTATTGAACAGCAACACGTTGTGCTCCTTCTTGATTTCCACCTCTGCAGTTTTGAGCATAGCAAACAACTCTGAAAGGGACTTAGTCATCCCCTGCATGTTGTAATTCAGGATAAATCCTTTATAGCTAGGGGCAGCGATTACAGCAACCTATCAATTGCAAGCTCATCCAGAATCTAGCATTCTAGGGCCTTCAAGCGTTGAACGTAGCCAGACATCTTGAACACGTGCTCGCTCACACTACTGTGTTTGTCCATACGAGAGGAGAAGAACAACTCAGAAGCCTTGTACCTCTCCGCCCGCACATGAGGTGCAAAAATGACTTTGAGATCAATGATTACCTCAAATGCGCTCATCTTTTCAAAGCGATTGATATGTCCATTTTGCATCACTATTTTATATCATAATTTACTATTATTCATTGATATATTTCATATTTAGAGGTGATACTTATGTTGTTTTCATTGTTTTTGCATGTTTGATGATTAATGGAGAACTTGCTGTCGGAGTCAAAATTCTGCTGAAAAAAGGACCGTCAAGACACCGTATTTCTGAAGATCAACAATTCTAGGAAAATACCCAGAAATTCATATATTACTAGAAGACGAAAGTAGCCAAAGGAGGAGAGCAAAAGGAGCAGTAGGGGGCCCACACCACCAGGTGGCGCGGGACATCCCCTGGCCGCGCCACCCTGGGGTGAGGCCACCCTGGCCCACTTCTGGCATCACTCTCTCACGTATATGGTCGTCCCCGAAAACCTAACTCAAAAAGGGGGGCTCAGAGATAGACACCGCCGCCTCTACGGGGCAGAAAACACCGAGAGAGAAAAGCTCTCCGGCAGGCAGAAATCTACCGGGGAAATTCCTTCCCGGAGAGGGGAGATCATCGTCATCACCATCGCGCTAGACTTCATTGGGATCATCATCATCAGGAGCACCTCCATCTCCACCATGACCATGCCATCCTGCTGTAACATCTTGGGTTGAATCTTGTCAAATTCTTAGGGGAAACTTTCCCGGTGTTGATTACTCTTGTAGTTGATGCTATTGAGTGGAACCACTGAATTAAGGTTTATGTTCAGATTGTTATTTACCATTATTTCACCTCTGGTCATGATCCATATGATGTCTTGTGAATAGTTTGTTTAGTTCTTGAGGACATGGGAGAAGTTGAGATGTTAGTAGTGAAACTATGTTGAGTAAATTTAATGGTTTGATATTTATATGTTGTGGTGCTATTCTACTAGTGGTTTCATGTGAACGTCGACTACATGATACTTCACCTTTATGGGCCTAGTGGAATGCATTGTGTATTTGGCTACTAATTGTGGGGTTGCTAGAGTGACAGAAACCTAAACCCCCGTTAGGAAACCATTGCACCAGGGAGCGTAGGATCTCAGAATTTAAGGCTGTGGTTAGATTTATCTTAATTACTTTCTTATATTTGCAGATGCTTGCAAGGGGTATAACCACAAGTGTGTATTAGTCCTAGTAAGGGTAGTACACTAGCACAGGTTCACCCCCATAACACTTATCAAACCAATAAAGATTACTTAGCAGCATGAAGCAAAAGCTCTAGACAGAAACTCCCGTGTGTCCTCAGGAACGTTTGGTAATCATAAGTTACACAACTGGCTTGTCCTTTGCTCTAGAAAGGATTGGGCCACTTGCAGCAATTACTATTATTGTCTTTTATTTACTCGTACTTTATTTATTTGCATTACCAAATACCCCAGAAAACCTGTTTGCTAGTATTTATAGTGAATCCTTGATCAAAACCGCTTGTCAACACCTTCTGCTCCTCGTTGGGTTTGACACTCTTATTTATCAAAAGTACTATGATACAACCCCTATACTTGTGGGTCATCAGCAATTTTACAGATCAGACTCCATGGCAAACAACATGCCACTCTGGACAAATGAAGCATCATCCACCTTGGTTTGGTAGACGACCTTGTCATCCTTGGAGGCATCCTCCTTGGGCGCCTCACCAAAGGCGACATCAAGAACATACCCCATCCTATGGGGAGCGAGGATGATCCTCAAACTGCAAAACCAAGTAGTGAAGTTTGAACCACCGGTTTTAAGTTTTTCTTTCTCTAGGAATGCTACTAAGTTGAATGCTAGGCGAGACATTTACAAATGAATTTTGCGAAGACACTTAGACGCTTGTTCAAAATATGAGTTCATTTTGCTTATTAATTCAAATTAATGCAAACTAGGCGAACTCCCACTTAAACTAACATCCCTCAAAGTTGTTTAGTGATTACACAATCCTAATTCACTACACCACCCCGATCGTCATGGCCAATGGTATAGTTGCAAAGGTAGGCTGGGTCTTTTCAATCACAATCAACCTGTGACTCATGCTTAACCTTTCAGTCACTTGTATTCCGAAGCCTTGTCTACACATCCTAGGGCTCACGAACGCAACCTTAGTGTATGCGGGACACATATATTGCTTTGTACCCACGCCTTACGTGAACTTAGATATGTGTAGCCCTCGATCGTCATGACCGACTTCATAACTGAGAACTTTGGTGGCGATTGCTCCACTAAGGGGGAACACGTTTGTTGGAATTTTTATTATTAAAGGGATCATCTTAAAATTTCTACCGTCACTATATTGATTAATATAAGCAAATTTTAAGATTACCTTGCCCTTTTGCAAATTTTAAGTTAGACCCTTCTAATCTTTTGCAAATTTTATGCGGGTGCTAGGGCTATGCTAGGAAGAAACGATTCTTAACCTACGAGCATGCAACCACAACAGTGATTCACTAATTGTTTCTTTAACCATGTCCACTACAGAGGAGAAACTGGCACCCGCCAAGCCACTTGTATGATGCAACTCGTACATCAGTTGTGGAACTAGTCTCGCATAAGAGTACGTGTAAGGTCGGTCGTAGGCCGCTTGCAATCCAACAATACTGCAAACATGAGTAGATGCAAATAAAAGGGTAACAATAAGAAAATCAACGCCCACATCTCCGATGCGTTCTATCCGTACCAAGACAACTATGCTTAGATCTCTGATACCACTGTTAGGATTTGAAGCAGAAAACAATTTTTTTTTCTCTACACCCATAGCCCATGATCTATTCTACGCAGTTGTAAGGTAACGGAAAAGCGAGAGTATTCATACCTTTGAAGACCGAGTGTGCGGGAATGTTCCCGCACGAATATTGTCAATGAAGACCGACGAAACCGACCTAAAGGTCGTGTAGTCGTACCAGTCGAAGAAGACCAGCACCGCACGAGCGGCGCCTCCGAGGGATTACACACATACGATGTATAGACACCATTCGGGCTCTGATCCAGCAAACCAGTGGAAGAAGATGGATTTAGACTGGAAATCCGGTAGCGCAACAACGTCCGGCACGAGGAGTTTCCTTTAACTTGCTGACACATCTCCAAACGTGGGATCCAAGTCAGGAAGAAGAGAGGAAGAGAGAGGGAATGAATGAGCCAAGGGGTCCTAGGGAGCTTTATATTGGCGGTGGAGGGGGTAGGTGGCCGCCGACCCCTAGGAAACCCTAGGTCACCACCGCCCCCACCAAGCCGACGGCCCCTAGGGTTTCCCTTAGGGCGCCCGGCCCTGGTGGCCTTGGCCGGCCTGGTCGGCCCTCCAATGGGCCAAGCCCATTTTGCCGTTACCATTTTTCCTTGTCTCTATTAATTAATTATTTCACCTTTATTATTTTAATACTTTAATTAAATACTAAACCCATTAATTAATCAACACCCTGGCATAATTATTTTAGCGAAATGTTTCCGATAAAGTTGGGAACATTTCCGATGTCTTTGGAACCCTTTCGATATTACTCGAAACATTTCCAGTTAACACCCTATGATTTCTGATAATTCTAAATCGATCCCTAAGCGTCGTATACCCTTAAGTGTGACACCCTATGGGTCGGGGAATACTCCAGACATGATCGAGACTCCTCTCTGATCAATGATCAACAATCAGTTCTAGAAAACCGTGCTAATCCTTGTGCATTCCACGAAACTCTTCGTTGATCCATAAACATCATATCCCATTCCTTTTGTCTCGTGATACTAGATCTTGTCCGAGGTTAGATCAGTGATATCTCTATATCATATTCACCCTCGTTACCGACAAGTCTTTTACTCGTGTGTGACATTGCATCCTCTGTGACCTAGTCACATGCTTGCAAGCTTCATAGATGCAAATGTCACCGAGTGGGCCCAGAGTATCTATCTGTGACGTGGATGGACAAATCCTGCTCTTGGTGCACATGCCTCAACCTACCCCATTGGTATACTGATACGTCCATTTTGCATCACTATTTTATATCATAATTTACTGTTATTCATTGATATATTTCATATTTAGAGATGATACTTATGTTGTTTCCTCTGTTTTCGCATGTTTGATGATTATTGGAGAATGATACATCTCAAATGTATCTATAATTTTAGATGCTCCATGCTTGTTTATACACCATTTGCTTTGTGTTTTGTTACACTTCATGGCGTTTTTATGCATTTTCCGGAACTAACCTACTAACGAGATGCCACAGTGCTAGTTCCCTAATTTCTGCTGTTTTTGTGTTTCAGAAAAGCTACACAGGAAATATTCTCAAAATTCAAAGCGTCGCGAAGTCCGAAGATGATACGAAGGGGGGCCAGGACCTGGCCACACCCTAGGGTGGCGCGGCCAAGCCCTGGCCCGCGCCACCAGGGGGTGAGGCCACCTGGTCCACCTCCTTCCGCCACACATCCGCCTATATATTCCCCTCGACGGGAAAACCTAAAGGACCCGATCAATTTTCCTCGAAACATACTACAAGCCGCCGCCGTCTTTGATGCGAGATCGGGAGGGTCCATAAGCTCTTCCCGGCACCCTGCCGGAGGCCTCCTTCATCACCATGGTCACCTCCGGAGTGATGTGTGAGTAGTCTACCTTGGACTACGGGTCCATAGAAGTAGCTAGATGGTCATCTCCTCCACCATGTGCTTCATGTTTAGATCTTGTGAGCTGCCTATCATGATCAAGATCATCTTTATGTAATTCTACATGTTGTGTTTGTTGGGATCCAATGAGTATTGGTACTATGTCAAGTTGATGTGCTGAATTATTATCTTTATGTTATCTCTATGTTGTTTATGATCTTGCATGCTCTCCGTTGCTAGTAGATATCTTAGCCGAGTAGATGCTAGTGACTCCAAGAGGGGGTATTTATGCTCGATAGTTGGGTTCATGCCTCTAGTAATCTAGGGGAGTGACAGAAACCTCTAAGGTTGTAGATGTGCTGTTGCCACTAGGGAGAAAACAACATTCTTGTGTTCAAGGACATTTGCATTGTTTACATTATGCACTTTGCCTAATGCAGTTATCTGTTGTTCGCAACTAAATACTCAACGGGTGCTCGGATGACACCTCGAGAGTGGATTATTAGTCATAGATGCAGTTGGATTACGGTCTATGTATTTTGTTGTAATGCCCAGAGTGAATCTCATAGTGATCCTCATGACATATGTACGCTATCTTTATTCTATCAATTGCCCAACTATAATTTGTTTACCCAGCATGTTGTTATTTATCTTATGGAGAGACACCACTAGTGAACTATGGACCCCGGTCCAATTCCTCTTACATTGCTATTACCGTTTTACCTTTACTCGCTTTATTTACATTCTTGCAAACTATCACCTTTTACCACTCGATACGCTTAATCCTTTGTTTACAGCAAACTGGTGAGATTGACAACCTCATCGTAAGTTGGGGCAAAGTACTTGGTTGTGTTGTGTGCAGGTTCCACGTTGCTGCTGGTGAAAAGCTACATGCTGACAAGATATCTGGCGCCATTGTCCGGAGTGTCGCAAAGCTAGTGGGCATCAACCTTCGGAAGTGTGGTTCTTTCTCCTACTGGTTCGATAACCTTGGTTTCACAACTAAGGGAAACTTGCTGTTGTGCTCATCATAACCTTCCTCTTGGGGTTTACCAACAAGTTTTCTAACATCAACTACACGCTAGCAAGACAGCAATCAAGCACTTTTCTGGTGCCGTTGCCGGGGAGAAAGAAGATTTCTGCAAGGGGAGTCTCTCACTTCCAACCTTTTCCTTTGTTATTGTTTTTCTTTACTTTATTTTTGCTTAAATTGCTTTATCAAAAATATAAAAAATAGTTCCTTTATAGTTGTTACTTTTACTTGCCTGCTTTTAGTTTTGCTAGAATGGGTACTCCTGAGAACACCAAGTTATGTGATTTTACTAGCACCAAAAACAATGATTTTATCTGCACTCCTATTGTGCCACCTGCTCGTGAGGCAAATTTTTATGAGATCAAACCTGCTTTGTTGAATCTTGTTATGAAAGAGCAATTTTCGGGTGCTAGTTCTGATGATGTTGCTGCTCATCTCAACAATTTTGTTGAGCTATGTGATATGCAAAAGTATAAGGATATAGATGGTAATATTATTAAGCTTCAGTTGTTTCCTTTCTCTTTAAGAGGAAGAGCTAAGGATTGTGACGAGGGTTAACTCGACAAATGTCCTAGATGAAGGACTTAGGATCGGGGAGATAGGGCGTCAGATGAACTTGAAGGTGAAATCAGTCAAACAAGGTGGCTATGAAAGTAAACGTGGGCGTAAAACCTGGCTTGCTTTCAATCTGTCCCACACCGTCCCCTCCTGGCCCCTATATATAGGTGGCCAGGTCTCAAGGATCAGGTGGGATCCGATACAGATTACAATATTGACATATGACATGAACTCGTATTTCGACTAGTATTACAATTGGGCCTAGCTTAACGGGCCTCAGGGGTACTCAACTGATGGGCTCTATTATCTATACCCTTCTCAGTAGCCCCTGAGATTCTACCAGAATTGCAGATTCGGGTTGAATCTCTAATCTTTAAATCTTCGACTTGATCACTTCTTTGACTTCTTCATATCTTCAAATCTTTGACTTGGTCTGTCAACTTATTTTCATTATAATACCTTGCAAGGGGTTTTGATGAACAAGCCTAACAACTCTGATGGATTAAGAGGCCAGTTAACTGCCAAAACAGATACTTGTCACCTACTTCAAATTCAATCCCCTTGGACTTGAATTCGGGAAACCGGTCAAACCCATTCTTTTGATGCATTTAGGACTTACAAAGAATGAATACCAATGGTTCTCAGGGTACCCAGTGCATCCACCAGGATTTTTCTTCGCGTCGTAGATATGGATACATACCAGCAGAGCGCATCCATGTGCGTATACCGGGCCACACAGGACGGATCCCGGGGTCTTACCTTCGTGATATATTTCGACTACGGCATTCAAGTTTTGTCGCGATGATGCAACTTGAGAATTATATTTCGCAGCCTTGTTTGACTGAATCAATATTCACAATTTTTCGAGTTATCCTTTTAACTTTTATGAATACCTCCCGATGGGAGTAATCAACGTTTATTTTTGTTGGCAATGTAGCCAAAGTTCCTTGCTCTTATCTTTTGTCGACTTCTTTCTATCGGGTGCATGACAGCGCTCCCGATGGGAGTAGCCCCCGAGGCTATAGCCAAAATTTTCGGGTATAGGCTCAAGAGAATACAGAAACTTGCTCCATACACTTCTTCTTGTATCATTTGTTGATTTTACTCACTTTTGAATGGTTTTTTTTCCTGTGTTCGTTGCAAGCCCCCAAGTCGAAGACGAGGTAAACTTGTGCGTCTTGATAGATATTTCCTTATCCTCTGCTCTCTTCTCTCTTCTTCTTCTTTTTTTATACGTGTCGCTTTTCTTGATACGCTAACTTTTCTGTGATATTTGCACTATAAAAATCCAGAAATTTACTCTGGGCCTTGCCACTCTAGGGGCCCATTAGCACGTGCTTATAAATAAAGCACACTTTGACCAGGGTGAAAACCCTAACTCCTCCATCTTTCTTTGCTGCATCGTCTTCTCATCCCATCTAGGGTTTTTCATCTCTGATGCTTATCTCCCATGGCTGATGCAAGTGAATCTCGCTTGAACATCGACGCCCCGGTGGAGAAGCGGGGTCGCGGCCGCCCGCACGGTAGTAAGAATAAGACTACCGCCGCAGCCATGGTAGCATCATCTTCTACTCTAGTGAAGCGACGCCCCGGTCATCCGACCGGGAGCAAGAATAAGCCCAAGGTGCCCTCTGCCGCACCAGGTCCAAGTTTTTCTTCCCCTGATGCTTCTTCTTCTTCGCCCACAATCTATTCTTTCTTCTATATCTGCAACACGCAGTGCCGTGAAATTCAGCGCCTGCCACTGAAATTTACCAAATTCATGGATGGGCGAGAACTGCGTGAAGCAGTTCTCCGTGAACAGTCTGGTAGGGGAACCCCATACGAAGTGGAGGTGTGGTATGACGGCGTCGGTGAACAATTCTTCAAGGGCGGCTGGTCGCGATTTGCGGAGGATCATGACCTCCATCAGGGGTTCTTCATGACCTTTGATTTCCATGTTGGCACGTCAAAGTTCGACGTGAGAATCTACGATGGCACCCAGTGCCAGAAGGAGTATGAAGCCGAAGTGTTGTTTCATTAATACTCTCCTTTATGTAATCCAGTAGTTCCTCCTCGTGCTTATCTGTAATAAGAATCGTATCGGTATTATGTGTTTTATTAATAGACCATGGGAACGAATTATGGTTCCGAGGTGTGCATATTAATATTTATTGGGTTCCTTTGAACCGTACACCGCAGACAAAATATCGGGTTGCAATCATCCTTGTGATATGCCTCAAAAAATCACAAATATCGATAACTTTATTAATATTATTTCGTACGACTCGAGGGTTTGAGCCCCTGAGTGTATAGTAAAATTTTAAACATATATTGTCGATTTGGCCCAAGGAACCCGGCCTATGGCCTCATGTTCTGGGTTCAGAGGGTCATAACTCGAAGGAACTCTTTATCGCCTATGCGTAGAATTGCCGTAGTTGCTCTGCATTCCATGGGTAACTCTAGTCTTTCCTCATTTTCTTGTCTCGTAGTCGATAAGCTCCTCCTGGTATCACTTTTGTGACTATGTAAGGTCCCACCCATGGGGACTCAAGTTTTCCATGTCCATCTTGTTTGAGTCGCAAAACTAGATCTCCCACCACGAAGGATCATGGACAAACTTGACTACTGTGGTAGTTTCACAGATTTTGCTGATATTGAGTGGCTCTGGCAAGCGCGACATCTCTTGCTTCATCAAGTGCATCGACATCATCCTGAAGTGCTTCTGTAGAAACTGCCTCATCATATGCTGCGATTCTTGGAGCTTCATGAGTTATTTTGACTGGGAGCACGGCTTCTGCGCTATGGACCAGAAAAAAGGGAGTTTCTTGAGTAGCTGCATTGGGCGTAGTTCGTAAACTCCATAGTATGGAGGGTAGCTCATCTACCCAAGCGTGCTTGGCTTTCTCGAGGGGTGCTAGTAGCCTTTTCTTTATCCCATTGCATATTAGGCCATTGGCTTTTTTGACTTGCCCATTTGACTTTGGATGCGCTACAGAGGTGAACTTCAACTTGATTCCCAGACTTTCACAATAGTTCTTGAATTATTTTGATGTGAAGTTTGTCCCATTATCTGTGATTATACTATGTGGTACTCCGAAGCAAAAAAACTATAGAATTGATGAAGTTAATCGCAGCTGTAGAATCTTGGGTTATTACTGGGGCTGCTTCTACCCACTTAGTGAATTTGTCGACTGCTACCAGCATATAAACATGCCCTCCTGGCCAGGATTTGTGTAGCTTCCCTACCATATCAAGACCCCATTGTGCAAAGGGCCAAGATAATGGTATTGGTTGCAACGCTACTGCTGGCGCATGCGGTCGCGATGCAAAACGTTGGCAAGCCTCGCACTTTCTTACTATGTCCTTCGCGTCCTCAATGGTTGTTAGCCAGTAAAATCCTACATGAAAAGCTTTGGCTGCAATGGATCTGCTGCTAGCGTGATGGCCACATACTCCTGCATGGATGTCTCTTAAGATCTCCTGCCCTTCCTGAGGGGTGACGCACCGTTGTAAGATGCCTGTTATACTTCTTTTGTATAATTTCTCTTGCAACACGACGAAAGCCTTGGATCGTCATATTATCCTCTTCACCTGTACTGTATCTTTGAGTAGTACTTTGTTTACCACATATGCCAATTATGGTTGCATCCAAGTTTCCTCGATCATCATGACTTCTTCGGGTTCAGTTGTCCCGCTGCTACCAGCCCCTGAGCCTGTTGCTTGGTGCTGGGCATGCTCTCCTGTAGTCGAGACTTTGGTGCTTTTTATTGATCTCTCTATGATTTCCTCCCAAAAAACTCCTTGTGGTATGGGTAAACACTAGGACCCGATATTTGCTAAATTGTCGGCTTCCTCGTTGCTTGCTCTGCTGACATGCGAAACTTCGCATCCATCAAATGTTCCTTCGAGATAACAATATAGATTCCTTTATGCTGTCATATTGTCACTGATTGCATCACACTTGTTCATCACTTGTTGGACGATGAGATTTGAATCTCCAAAAAAATTCAGTCGAGTTGCTCCACATGCTTTGGCCATTTTCATCCCATGAAGTAGTGCCTCGTATTCGGCTTCGTTATTAGAAGCTTGAGGAAAACTCATCCTTAGCACATATTTTAGCTTGTCCCCTTGTGGCGATGTCAAGACTACTCCTGCTCCTGCGCCTTGGACCCTTTTTGACCCATCGAAGTACATTGTCCAGACACTTGATAGGTCTGGCAGTCCTGTATTTTGTAACTCCAGCCACTCTGCTGTAAAGTCTGGTAAGACTTGCGATTCGATCGCCTTTCACTTTCCGTACGTGATGTCCACGGGTGATAATTCAATTCCCCACAAGGAGACATGCCCTGTTGCTGAAGGGTTGTTCAATATGTTGGATAGTGGTGCTTCATTGACTATTATGATTGGGTGTACCGCAAAGTATTGCCACAGCTTCCGTGCTGTTGTGAATACACTGTATGCAAGTTTCTGGTAGTGTGGGTACCTTTGCTTTGTTGGAGATAGTACCTCGCTAACGAAATATACTGGCCGCTGAACTCCATGGGTTTTCCCTTCTTCACTTCTTTCGACTACCAAGACTGTGCTTACCACCTGTTGTGCTGCTGCAATATAGAGTAATAATGGCTCCTTTTCCTTTGGTGCGACCAACACCGACGGTGTGGAAAGCACTTTTTTCAATTGTGCAAAAGCTATGTCTGCTTCTTCTGTCAATTCGAATTTATCCTCTGATTTTTTCATCAATGCATAGAAGGGAAGGGCTTTTTCCCCTAGTCTTGCGACGAATCGACTTAGTGCCGCAATGCGTCCTGCAAGCTTCTGTACATCATGCAATTTTATGGGCTTGCCCATTGTTAATATCGCCTGGATCTTTTCTGGATTTGCTTCTATTCCTCTCGCAGATACTAGGAACCCTAGGAGTTGTCCTGCAGATACCCCAAAAGAACATTTTGTCAGGTTAAGCTTGAGCTTGTACCTGTTTAAGTTGTCAAAGGTTTCTGCTAAATCACTGATTAAGGATTACTCTTCTTTTGTTGAAATGACCATGTCGTCAATGTAGACTAGGATGTTTCGTCCTATTTGACTTCTGAGGCAGTTTTGCATCATCCTCTGATAGGTTAATCCTGCGTTTTTTAGGCTAAACGGCATGACTTGGTAGCAGAACACGCCGTAAGGTGTTATGAAAGCTGTTTTTTCCTCGTCTTCTTTCTTCAACTTTATCTGGTTGTAGCCAGAGTATGCATCCAGGAAGGAAAGCCTTGCGCATCCTGCTATTGAGTCAATAATCTAATCAATGCGAGGTAGAGGGAAGGGATCGTTTGGGCAAAGCTTATTGAGAGATGTGTAGTCGACACACACTCTTTGCACATCTGTGTTTTTCTTGGGGACTATAACTGGATTAGATACCCAAGTCGATGCTTTGATTTCTCGGATGAACCCTGTGTTTTCGAGTCTATGTAGCTCGGATGCTATTGCGTTCCTTTTGGGTTCATCGAATCTCCTCAATAGTTGTTTGACTATTTTCGCTTTTGGATCAATGTTTAGTGCATGCTCGACGAGTTCCCTGGGAACCCATGGCATGTCCGAAGGATACCAGGTGAAGATTTCCCAGCGGTCACGGAGGAACTTGATGAGTGCGCTTTCCTATGTGGGATCTAGGTTTACTGCTATAGAGGTAGTCTTGTTCGGGTCCGTAGGGTGGACCTAGATTTTCTTCGAGTCTTGAGTTGCATCAAAAGCTTGATCTGGCAGGGATCGCCCAACGTCGGGTAGCACGTTATGGTCAGTTTCGCCTTTTAGTCTCGCGTATTCTGCTGTCATGCCAAAGGTTTGCGCTAGTCTATTGAATTCTTTGTCACAGGTGTTGGATACTTCAAAGCTGCCCTGCACCGTGATTGTTCCTTGGGTCCTGGGATTTTGAGTGTAAGATACGCGTAATGAGGTACTGCCATAAATTTTGCAAATGTTGGGCGTCCCAGGATTGCATGATATTGTGAAGGCCAATTCATAACTTCGAACTCCAACTTTTCTCTACGGTAATTGCTGCTGCTGCCGAAACAAACATCGAGTTCTATTTTCTCGAGAGGGTAATTTACGTTTCCTGGTACTATTCTATGGAAAGAACCATCTGTTGGCTTTAAACTTTCCAGTGAGATGCACATTGCCCTCAAAGTTCTTGCATATATCAGGTTTATGTCGCTTCCTGCATCCATGAATACTCTTTCGATGTCATATCCTCCTATTTGCGCCTTTAGTACCATTGGTGCGTGCCCTGGCCTGGGAACTTTCCATGGGTGGTCTGCTTTGCTAAACCTAACTGGTTGATCAGACCACTTTAGATACTCTGTAGTAGCTGGCAGTGATGATATTGCCAGGTTGACTTGTCTGGATATGCTCTTTCTTTCTTTCTTTGACTTTGGCACTGGTCGAATCATTGCTGATATATATACTTTTGACTCCAGTTGTTTTGCGAGTCGCTGCATTTGATATCCTTGACTTGTGCTTTTCCTCCTTGTCGTATTCCTTGGCTTGACTCCATGGCGCTTTGCAACCTTAGGAAGGTTCTGCAATCCTTCATCTGATGATTGGAGACTCTTTTCCCGTCCAGGTACGCATAATGGATGCGACAAGGACCATACAACATGTCTTCTGCCGAGGGACCCGAGTATCTTGATTTTTCCTTTCCCCTGTTATCCCTGGCTTCAAACTCTTTGCTTTCATAGTCCTCCTCGTTCCTTCCGTTGTATCCCACGGCTATTTGATTTCGCCTTCCCTGGTTGTCGCCGTTGCGGTATCGTTGCCTTTGTCTGCTTGATTTGTCGACTTTTGGTGACTGTCCCCTTTTGTTGTTATACGTGTCTTCTCCATCAAAAATCTGTTGGCTACTTCTATTAGCTCAGATACTGTCCTTGGCCTTGTTCTCCCTATTTCCTCCACTAGGTCCGAACGATGAAGGCCACTCGAAAAAGCGTCTATTGCTCTTTCATCGGAGACGTATTCTGCTAAATTTTTGATTACACTCCAGCGTTGTATATACAAGCGTAGGGTTTCGTCTCTCCTCTGTACGCACGATTTGACTTCCTCCAGAGATGCTGGTCGCTTATATGTTGAGCGAAAATTTGTTGCGAATTGACTCTCTAACTCCCCCCAACTTCCAATGGAATCGTTGGGTAAGGTATTTAACCAAGACCGCACTGTGCCGGTGAGGTGTAACTGCAAACTTTGCATGGCTGTTGCTCTTGTTCCTCCAAGTATCTGTACTACTTGCAGGTAATCTGACAGCCATAGAATAGGCTCCTGTGACCCGTCATACTTTTCTTGATCATGTGGCAGTTTGAAACCTTTGGGCACTCGCGTTTTGCGAACCCTACGGGTAAAACATAACGCGCCCATCTCTTTTTCATCGTCTTCATAGTTTTCCTCTCTCCACGCATAGCGCGAGTTGTTTACTTGTGCATGTGCTATTACGTTCCTTGCATCCTCCTTCCTTTTCTATTGCTTCTCATCTTCTGATGAATCATTGGGTTCATTTCGCGAGGATTTGCGTTTGAATTCTTCTTTTTGCCTTCCTTTTCCTCGTGTCACTTTTTCCTCTGGGAGTTTTCCCATTAGTTTGTCTTCTACCAACCCAAGACTTCGTATTGCGGCTTGATGCATGTGCTCTCATGGGTCCCCAGGCTCTGGTTGTGTGGTTAGTAGGTACGCCTGTGCTGCTACCAACGCTGCTTCTGGTGTTTCTTGAACGAAATCTTCTTCCTCTTCTGACTGTTGTGGGCTTTGACTTTTTGCATAACTCTCATCTCTTATCTGTGATGTTGTCCTCCTGTTGTGCTTTGGGTCTCTTTGCCTTTTCATGCTGGACTCTGATGAATTGCTATATTCACTCCAATATCCTTCACTTGGTGTACTGTTGTAATCTGGGCTTCTCATGATCATGTCTCTTTCCTGCCTTAACTTCTTTTTGTGCAGATGTAGTGCGTATTGGTATCCCATTAAAACTTCTCTTCTTGAATCTGTGGGTACATCAGTCCCGTGGTTGACAGCTGTCATGATCATTCTCCACTCTCCAGCCGAATCATGCACTTTCTTCTTCTCTTTCTTGCCATTGCTCCTTATTTTGTCGACTTGCATGTCAACCTCCTTGTTGCCAGTGTGATTGTTTTCTTCTTCTTCTTCTTCTGCTTTAGTGATGATAACCCATAATTGGTGTACGCTCCTGGAGATGCCGCTGCTTCTACTGGCGATATCCCTTGATTTGTCCACTGCTTCTTCCACAATGGTCTCTTGCCCGATTTCGTCGGGTTCCTCTAATTTTCCCTGCAAATTTTCTATTGCTGCTAAGATGACTGGCGAGTTTGCCTCGCTAGAAGAGCCTACAGATGATCTAGATGCTGTCATCCTCTCTGTTTTGCCTGCCGACGGAGCTGATTTCGTTGGATCCGAAAGGCGGGTTGAACCCGAAGGTCCGATGTAGAAGCTTAGACTTCCGAACGTCAATTCCATCTCTTGATTTTCATCGACTTCTGGATTGCTATTGGCTGAAAGCGAAAAAGCCGTCGAATTCATGATTCCAACGCCCTTACTCCCCATGGTCGGTGCCAATTGATGAGGGTTAACTCGACAAATGTCCTAGATGAAGGACTTAGGATCAGGGAGATAGGGCGTCGGATGAACTCGAAGCTGAAATCAGTCAAACAAGTGGCTATGAAAGTAAACGTGGGCGTAAAACCTGGCTTGCTTTCAATCTGTCCCACACCATCCCCTCCTGGCCCCTATATATAGGTGGTCAGGTCTCAAGGATCGGGTGGGATCCGATACAGATTACAATATCGACATACGACATGAACTCGTATTTCGACTAGTATTACAATTGGGCCTAGCTTAACGGGCCTCAGGGGTACTCAACTGACGGGCTCTACTATCTATACCCTTGTCAGATTGGTTGCTATCTTTGCCTAGAAATAGTATTGATTCTTGGGATAAGTGTAAGGATGCTTTTATTGGAAAATACTATCCTCCTGCTAAGATTATAGCTTTGAGAAGTGATATTATGAAGTTTAGACAGTTTGATAATAACATGTTGCTCAAGCTTGGGAAACAAGGAAATCTATGATAAAGAATTGTCCCACTCATGGACAGACTACTTGGATGATTATCCAAACTTTTTATGCAGGACTAAATTTTTCTTCAAGAAATCTATTGGATTTAGCTGCTGGAGGCACTTTTATGTCCATTACCTTGGGCACCGCAACAAAGCTTCTTGATAATATGATGGTAAATTTTTTTGAGTGGCACACCGAGAGAGCTCCACAAGGTAAAAAGGTAAATTCTATTGAGGAAACCTCTTCCTTGAGTGATAAGATTGATGCTATTATGCTTATCTTTGCTAATGATAGAGCTAATGTTGATCCTAATAATGTTCCTTTGGCCTCTTTGGTTGCTCAAGAAGAGCATGTTGATGTAAACTTCATTAGAAATAATAATTTCAACAACAGTGCTTATAGGAACAATTTTGCTAACAACAATTATAGGCCGTATCCTTCTACCAATGGTAATGGTTATGGTAACTCTTATGGTAATTCCTCCAACAATACTAGGGGCGCACCCTCTGAGCTTGAGGTCATGCTCAAGGACTTCATCGGTAAGAAAACTACTTTTAACAAGTCTGTTGAGGAAAAGTTGGGTAAAATTGATATTCTTGCTTCTAAAGTTGATAGCCTTTATCTTGATGTTGAACTTCTGAAACTAAAAGTGTTGGCTAGTGATGTGAAAGAAAGCAATACTTTGAATGCCATTCAAGTTAGAATTGATGAAAATGCTATGATGTTAGCAGAATTGCATGCCAGGTGGGAAAGAGAAGATGAGATGGCTAGAAAGATAAAGGTTTGTACTATTACCACCTCTAGTGATGTTGTTTCTAATTCTAGCAATCCTCTTACTTTTATTGGTGTAGAGAAAACTCCTACTTGTGCAAAAAAGCCCAAAACTGCAAAAACTTTTTCTACAAAAAGTGCTAAAAAAATTCGGAGTATGGAAGACAATAGCTCTACTTCTTTTTATGATTTTGATGTTGACGGCTGCAACATATCTGAAGATATTTGGTTCCTGCAAAATCTTGCTTTGAGTTGTAATGCTAGTTCTATGATTGTTGCTTTTACAAAGCATATTACAAAAGCTCTCATGAAAATTAGGGAAGAAAAGTTGAAACAAAAGGTTTCTATTCCCAAGAAGTTAGAAGATGGTTGGGAGCCCATCATTGATATGAAAGTTAATGGTTTTGATTGCCATGCTTTATGTGATCTAGGTGCTAGCATTTCTATTATGCCTAGAAGGATTTATGATATGCTTGGTTTACCACCGCTTGAAAAGTGTTATTTTGATGTTCCTCTTGCTGATGTTGCTAAGAAGAAACCTTTGGGAAGGATTAATGATGTTCTTATTATGGTTAACAATAACCTTGTTCCCGTCGATTTCCTTGTTATGGATGTTGAATGCAATGCTTCATGTCTTATTATTTTGGGAAGACCTTTTCTTCGAACTGTAGGTGCCATCATTGATATGAACGAAGGCACCATTAAATATCAATTTCCACTTAAGAAAGGTATGGAACACTTCCCTAGAAGGAGGAAGAAATTAATTTTTGACTCTATTCTTAGAGCAAATTATGAACTTGATGCTTCATCGCTTGATATTACTTGATTTCCACTTTCTGCGCCTAGCTCAAAGGCGTTAAAGAAAAGCACTCTTGGGAGATAACCCAATGTTTTCTTTTCAGTACTTTTTCTTTTATTTGAGTCTTAGAAGTTATTAATACTGTAATGACCTCTCCTTATCATTTTTATTTCATTTTTGTGCCAAGAAGAAGCTCTAATTTGAGGGAGGTAAGATTTGGGGAAGTTGCTGTCCTGATACAGATTTCTGTGCTGCACCGTAAAAATTCGTGAAAATTCTCAGAATATCATTTTGATCTGAAATTTCTTGTGCATATGCCCCAGGTTATATCCAAACTTTCATTAGTTTTGCACTTTTCGATTTGAGCAACGGAAGGTCCTCGAAAAAATGATATTGTCAGCTGTTCTGTTTTGACAGATTCTGCCTCTATTTGTGTTTGCCTCTCGATCGCTTTCTTTTTTAGTTCTTTTGATTACGGAACTTTTGAGGAAGTTGCTAAAGTACCTTATGCTTTAAGGGATGGTATATTTGAGTTTGAAACTGAACCAAAATGGTAGATTTATTATCATGCTTACGCTAATGTTGCTAACAGAATTGTGTGAAGTTTTATATGAAGGAAGTTTTCAAGTGTAGGGAATGGAGAGTGATGAGATGAGATGAAGTATGGACAAAAGCTCAAGCTTGGGGATGCTCATGTCACCCCAAGAAATATCCAAGAGGTACAAGCGTCAAAGCTTGGGGATGCCCCCGAGGCACCCCTTCTTCATCGGCAAAAATCAGGTCACCTTTCAACACACTATATTTTTATTGCTTCATATTCTATGCGGTTTTCTTGGAGCGTCCTTACTTTTGCTTTCAGTTTTATTTTGTTTTGTTTGCTTCAATAAATGGTTGGACCCCAACAAATTTCTTTTGGAGAAGACATATGATACGTCTCAAACGTATCTATAATTTTTTATGCTCCATGCTTGTTTATACACCATTTGCTTTGTGTTTTGTTACACTTTGTGGCATTTTTATGCATTTTCCAGAACTAACCTATTAACAAGATGCCACAGTGCCAGTTCCCTATTTTCTGTTGTTTTTGTGTTTCAGAAAAGTTACATAGGAAATATTCTCGGAATTGGACAAAACAAAAGCCGAACCTCTTATTTTTACCGAAGCTTCGCAAAGACCGAAGATGAGACAGAGGGGGCCCAGAGGCCAGCCACACCATAGGGGGGCGCAGCCCAGCCCCTGGCCACGCCCACCCATGGTGAGGCCACCTGGCCCACCTCCTGACAACGCCCCTTCGCCTATAAAGACCCCTCGATGGGAAAAACCTAAGGGATGGATCACTTTTCCCAGAAACATACTGCAAGCCGCCGTCGTCATCAAAACGAGATCAGGAGGATCCAGGAGCAATTCCTAGCACCTTGCCGGAGAGGGGAATCCCTGCCGGAGGCCTTCTACACCACCATGGTCGCCTCCGGAGTGATGTGTGAGTAGTCTACCTTGGACTACGGGTCCATAGCAGTAGCTCGATGGTTGTCTTCTCCACCATGTGCTTCATGTTTAGATCTTGTGAGCTGCCCTACATTATCAAGATAATCTTTATGTAATCATACATGTTTTGTTTGTTGGGATCCGATGAGTATTGGTACTATGTCAAGTTGATGTGCTGAATTATATATTTTATGTTATCTCTTTATTGTTTATGATCTTGCATGCTTTCCGTTGCTAGTAGCTATCTTGGCCAAGTAGATGCTAGTGACTCCAAGAGGGAGTATTTACACTCGATAGTTGGGTTTATGCCTCTATTTAATCTGGGGGAGTGACAGAAACCTCTAAGGTTGTAGATGTGCTGTTGCCACTAGGGAGAAAACAACATTCTTATGTCCAAGGACATTTGCTTTGTTTACATTACGCACTTTGTTTAATGCAATTATCTGTTGTTCGCAACTTAATACTCAAGGGGTCCTCGGATGATTCCCCGTGAGTGGATTTTTACTCATAGATGCAGTTGGATGGCGGTCTATGTATTTTGTCATAATGCCCAGAGTAAGCCTCATAGTGATCCTCGTGATGTATATATGGTATCTTTATTCTATCAATTGCCTAACTGTAATTTGTTTACCCAACATGCTTTTATTTATCTTATGGAGAGACACCACTAGTGAACTGTGGACCCCGATCCAATTTCCTTTAGATAGCTTTACTGTTTACTTTACTCGCACTGTTTACTTTACTTGCATACTATTATCCTTTTACCACTCGATACGCTCAATCCTTTGTTTACAGCATAACGGTGAGATTGACAACCTCATCGTAAGTTGGGAGCAAAGTACTTGTTTGTGTTGTGTGAAGGTTTCACGTTGCTGTTGGGTGAAGACACGCCGGCAAGCAGTTATCTGGCGCCCTTGTCTGGAGTGTCACGAAGCTAGCAAGCATCACCTTCTTAAGTTTGGTTCTTTCTCCTACTGGTTTGATAAACCTTGGTTTCACAACTGAGGGAAGACTTGCTGCTGTCCTCATCACACCTTCTCTTGGGGTTCCCAACTGGTCGGTCATCTACATCATCAACACCGCACCATCAAGCAAGTTTTCTGGCGCCGTTGCTGGGGAGAGAGAAGACTTCTGCAAGGGAGTATCGCACGCACAATCTCTTACTTTGTTTTCAGTTTTGCTTTATTTTATTTTTGCTTGCATCGTTTTATCAAAAATACAAAAAAAATTAGTTTCCTTTATAGTTGCTTTTATTTACTTGCTTTTAGCTTTGCTAGAATGGGTACTCCTGAAAACACCAAGTTGTGTGACTTTAATAGCACCAAAAACAATGATTTTATCTGCACTCCTATTGCGCCACCTGCACCTGAGGCAAATTTTTATGAGATCAAACCTGCTTTGATAAATCTTGTTATGAAAGAGCAAATTTCTGGTGCTAGTTCTGATGATGCTGCAACTCATCTCAACAATTTTGTTGAGCTATGTGAGATGCAAAAGAATTAGGATGTAGAGGGTAATATTATTAAGCTTAAGTTGTTTCATTTCTATTTAAGAGGAGGAGCTAAGGATTGGTTGATATCTTTGCCTAGAAATAGTATTGATTCTTGGGATAAGTGTAAGGATGCTTTTATTGGAAAATACTATCATCCTGCTAAGATTATAGCTTTGCGTAGGTGATATCATTAAGTTTAGACAGTTTGATAATGAACATGTTGCTCAAGCTTGGGAAAGAATGAAATCTATGATAAAGAATTGCCCTACTCATGGACTGACTACTTGGATGATTGTCCAAACTTTTTATGCAGAACTGAATTTTTCTTCAAGAAATCTATTGGATTCAGCTGCTGGAGGCACTTTTATGTCCCTTACCTTGGCCGCCGCAATGAAGCTTCTTGACAACATGATGGTAAATTATTCTGAGTGGCACACCGAGAGAGCTCCACAAGGTAAAAAGGTAAATTCTATTGAGGAAACCTCTTCCTTGAGTGATAAGATTGATGCTATTATGCTTATGCTTTCTAATGATAGAGCTCATGTTGATCCTAATAATGTTACTTTGGACTCTTTGGTTGCTCAAGAAGAGCATGTTGATGTAAACTTCATTAGAAATAATAATTTCAACAATAGTGCTTATAGGAACAATATTGCTAGCAACAATTATAGGCCGTATCCATCTACCAATGGTAATGGTTATGGTAACTCTTATGGTAATTCCTCCAACAACACTAGGGGCGCGCCCTCTAAGCTTGAAGTCATGCTCAAGGACTTCATCAGTAAGAAAACTGCTTTCAACAACTCTGTTGAGGAAAAGTTGGGTAAAATTGATATTCTTGCTTCGAAAGTTGATAGCCTTGCTCTTGATGTTGAATTTCTGAAACTAAAAGTGTTGCCTAATGATGTGAAGGAAAATAATACTTTTGCTGCTACTAATGCTATTCAAGTTAAGATTGATGAAAATGTTAGGATGTTAGCAGAATTGCATGCCAGGTGGGAAAGAGAAGATGAGATGGCTAGAAAGATGAAGGTATGTACCATTACTACTTCTAATGATGTTGTTCCAAATGCTAGCAATCCTCTTACTTTGATTGGTGTAGAGAAAACTCCTACTCTTTGTGTTAAAAAGCCCAAAACTGCAAAAACTTTTTCTCAAAAGAGTGCTGAAATTTTTCGGAGTGTAGGAGATGATAGCTCTATTTCTTTTAATGGTTTTGATGTTGATGGCTGCAATATATCTGAAGTTATTTTGTTCTTACAAAAGCTTGCTTTGAGTCCTAATGCTATTTTTTGAATATTGCTTTTACGAATCATATTACAAATGTTCTCGTGAAAATTAGGGAGGAAAAGTTGAAGCAAAAAGCTTCTATTCCCAAGAAGTTAGAAGATGGTTGGGAGCCCATCATTGATATGCATGTTAATGGTTTTCATTTCCATGCTTTATGTGATCTAGGTGCTAGTATTTCTGTTATGTCTAGAAAGATTTATGATATGCTTGGTTTACCACTGCTTGAAAAGTGTTATTTTGATGTTCCTATTGCTAATGTTGCTAAGAAGAAACCTTTGTGAAGGATTAATGATGTTCTTATTATGGTTAACAATAACCTTGTTCCTATTGATTTTCTTGTTATGGATGTTGAATGCAATGCTTCATGTCCTATTATTTTGGGAAGACCTTTTCTTCGAACTGTAGGTGCCATCATTGATATGAAGGAAGGCACCATCAAATATCAATTCCCACTCAAGAAAGGTATGGAACACTTCCCTATAAGGAGGAAGAAATTACTTTTTGACTCTATTCTTAGAGCAAATTATGAACTTCATGCTTCATCATTTGATATTACTTGATTCGCACTTTCTGCGCCTAGCTCAAAGGCATTAAAGAAAAGCACTCTTGGGAGATAACCCATTGTTTTCTTTTTAGTTCTTTTTCTTTTATTTGAGTCTTGGAAGTTATTACTACTGTAATAACCGCTCCTTATCCTTTTTATTTCATTGTTGAGCCAAGAAGAACCTCTAATTTGAGGGAGGTAAGATTTGGGAAAGTTGCTGTCCTGAAACAGATTTCGGTGCTGCATAGTACAAATTCGTGAAAATTCTCAGAATATCTTTTTGACATGCGATATCTTGTGCATATGCCCCAGGTTATATCCAAACTTTCATTAGTTTTGCACTTTTTGATTTGAGCAACAGGAGGTCCTCGAAAAAATCGACCTTTGTCAGTTGTTCTGTTTTGATAGATTTCTGCCACTATTGGTGTTTGCCTCTCGATCTCTTTCTTTTTTAGTTCTTTTGATCACGGAACTTTTGGGGAAGTTGCTACAGTAGTATATTCTTTATATGTGGTGTTTTTGAGTTGAAACCTGAACCAAAAAGGGTTGTTTCATTATTATGTTTATGCTAACATTGCTAATAGAATTGTGTGAAGTTTTGTATGAAGGAAGTTTTCAAGTGTAGGGATTGCAGAATGATGATATGAGATGAAGAATGAACAAAAGCTCAAGCTTGGGGATGCCCATGTCACCCCAAGAAATATCCAAGAGGTACAAGCGTCAAAGCTTGGGGATGCCCCCGAGGCACCCCTTCTTCATCGGCAAAAATCAGGTCACCTTTCAAAACACTATATTTTTATTACTTCATGCACTATGCGTTTTTCTTGGAGCGTCTTTACTTTCGCTTTTAGTTTTGTTTTGTTTTGTTTACTTCAATAAATGGTTGGACCCCAACAAATTTTTTTGGAGAAGATTTACTTGTTTTTCATTTGCCAAGAACACTCCGTTTTTCACTCTTATCGTTCAACGAGTGTTCTCTTTTTCTAGAACTGCGTTTAGCTTTCATTTTTCACCTTGATTTTTGTTCAGATCTTTTTTTATCTTTGCATCAAGGTGTATTTGGACCTCTGGTCTATGTTGGTATTCATCAAAAGAGTTGTTTCAAAAAGGTTTGAATGGTGTTGGAAGAGAGAAAAAGTTTCATGCAAAAAGTGGTACAAAAAGGAGCTTGTTTAGACTGCGGCTTAGACTTTTTCATGCCATACTTGATGTTGTTTTGATAGTATGCTTAGTGATTTTTGTTGTAGCATGACTTGTCTCAAATGACTGAGATTGCTTAATGAGCCCTTGAAAAAAATCATGCGTTGTTTTTATTTTATTGAAGCATTAATTTGGTTTTCTCCTTGATGCTTTATTTGGGTTGACTTGGCGCATGCTTACAACATGTTTGACTCATAAAAAGTCGCCATAAGCCTCTATGATCTTTTAGTTTTTGAATTTTGATGCCATTTTATGCTTCTCTTAATGATGTTTTGTCGCTATGCATGATTATGGCCGTTATTGCTCTCTTAGTTGGTCGCTCCCAGTCTTTTGCTAGCCCTCATTTTATACTGAGTATGAGCTCTACTCGTGCATCCAACTCCCAAAAACCAAGTATTCCAATGTGTCCACCATACATATCTATTAGCAATTTGCTATTCCAAAGTACATTTGACTTGCTTTTATCTATCCTTCGAATTAAACTCTTTTGGTGTTATGCGAAAATTAGTCAGTAAAGCTCTCATGAACCTGATGGCACACTTTACTTTTCTCACTTTTAAAATTTTGACATTGTGGCTCTTTTATGATGACGTTATTCTTGCAAGTTGTAAGTTGGAAATTAGCCAAACCATGTCGTCATGGGGTAAGCTTTCAACATTGCACTTCTCTTATTTGAGTTGATATCGTGATCTTTTGTTTATGGATACTCGCGATGTAAAACAAGTTGGGAATCTTGCGGGAACATGGAGTTTGTATACGTGTTAGAGAAACGTCTGGGGCGCTAATCTAAGCCATGCATCATTCATGGTGGAAATTTACAGCATGCCCATAGTGGACATTCGGCGACGCATCTCAAAATAAAAAGCTATACCAATGGTAAATAAAAGAGATGGCGGGGTGTTCATGTCTGTTTGTCCTGTCATTTTGATGTGGGCTTGTTCCATGTCATCGGGAAAGGAGGTACCCCGTTGGCGGTTCTCGATGATACGTGTATACTTACAATGACAAGAGCTTGCTTGGAACTCTAAGTCGAGTAGCATGAGGTTTGGGTATTCGTACTTCATGGGACACGGCTCATAAATGTTCTTGCATTTACTTTAACCATTCAAGATGCCTATAATGGGGGCAATGAGAGCTCAAAGCTAGTAAGTACCATAATTTTTGAAGGTTTATAAAACTTGCAATCACTGCTTCCCTCTGCGAAGGGCCTTTCTTTTACTTTTATGTTGAGTCACCACCTTCTACCTCTATGCACCGTCTAAGAGGGCATAGTTGCCATTCTGAGTTTAATGTGCATAGTCCCAAAGTTTTTCATTGATTGATTCATGAATATGGTTTCACTTGTTCTTAAATTATTTGTATCTAGTCACCCTTTTAAACTTGAAGGTGTCCTATGCATTTATGTTTTTCTATTCCATGAAGGACAAGCTGAAAACCATTTGCTATGTTTTCCATATGATTTGAACACACGTTTCACTTATTCATGATCTTTTGTTTGTGTTTCTTTTCATGTTATAACATGGTTGCTAAGTTTCTATTGTCAAGATTATGTCTTTTATGCCCATGTTTTAAGTTCTTTGATCCTGGCACAGAATGCTTACATAGATGATCAAGATTGTGATGGTGCATGTCACCTCAAAAATTATTCTTTTGTTATCACTTACCTACTCGAGGACGAGCAGGAGTTAAGCTTGGGGATGCTTGATACGGCTCAAACGTATCTATAATTTTTGATGCTCCATGCTTGTTTATACACCATTTGCTTTGTGTTTTGTTACACTTCGTGGCGTTTTTATGCATTTTCCAGAACTAACCTATTAACAAGATGCCACAGTGCCAGTTCCCTGTTTTCTGCTATTTTTGTGTTTCAGAAAAGTTACACAGGAAATATTCTCAGAATTGGACGAAACAAAAGCCGAACCTCCTATTTTTACCAAAGCTTCATGAAGACCAAAGATGAGATGGAGGGGGGCCAGAGGCCAGCCACACCAGAGGGGGGGCGGCCCAGGCCCTGGTCGTGCCCACCCATGGTGAGGCCGCCTGGCCCACCTCCTGATGACGCCCCTTCGCCTATAAAGACCCCTCGACGGGAAAAACCTAAGGGATGGATTGATTTTCCTAGAAACATACTGCAAGCTGCCGCCGTCGTCAAAATGAGATCGGGAGGATCTAGGAGCTCTTCCCGGCACCCTACTAGAGAGGGAAATCCCTATCAGATGCCTTCTACACCACCATGGTCACCTCCGGAGTGATGTGTGAGTAGTCTACCTTGGACTACGGGTCCATAGCTGTAGCTAGATGGTTGTCTTCTCCACCATGTGCTTCATGTTTAGATCTTGTGAGCTGCCCTACATGATCAAGATCATCTTTATGTAATCATACATGTTGTGTTTGTTGGGATCCGATGAGTATTGGTACTATGTCAAGTTGATGTGCTGAATTATATATTTTATGTTATCTCTATGTTGTTTATGATCTTGCATGCTTTTCATTGCTAGTAGCTATCATGGCCGAGTAGATGCTAGTGACTCCAAGAGGGAGTATTTATGCTCGATAGTTGGGTTCATGCCTCTATTTAATCTGGGGGAGTGACAGAATCCTCTAAGGTTGTAGATGTGATGTTGCCATTAGGGAGAAAATAACATTCTTGTGTCCAAGGACATTTGCTTTGTTTACATTACGCACTTTGCTTAATGCAATTATCTGTTGTTCACAACTTAATACTCAAGGGGTCCTCAGATGATTCCCCACGAGTGGATTTTTAGTCATAGATGCAGTTGGATGGCGGTCTATGTATTTTGCCGTAATGCCCAGAGTAAGCCTCATAGTGATCCTTGTGATGTATGTACGTTATCTTTATTCTATCAATTGCCCAACTGTAATTTGTTTACCCAGCATGCTTTTATTTATCTTATGGAGAGATGCCACTAGTGAACTGTGGACCCCAGTCTAATTTCCTTTACATAACTTTACCGTTTACTTTACTCGCACTGTTTACTTTACTTGCATACTATTATCCTTTTACCACTCGATACGCTCAATCCTTTGTTTACGGTAAACCGGTGAGATTGACAACCTCATCATAAGTTGGAGTAAAGTACTTGTTTGCGTTGTGTGCAGGTTTCACGTTGCTGCTGGGTGAAGACACGCCGACAAGCAGTTATTTGGCGCCCTTGTCTGGAGTGTCACGAAGCTAGCAAGCGTCACCTTCTTAAGTTTGGTTCTTTCTCCTACTGGTTCGATAAACCTTGGTTTCACAACTGAGGGAAGACTTGCTGCTGTGCTCATCACACCTTCTCTTGGGGTTCCCAACTGGTCGGTCATCTACATCATCAACTCCGCACCATCAACATACTTCGTTTTTCATTGCCAAGAACACTCTAGTTTTCACTCTTATCGTTCAACGAGTGTTCTCTTTCTCTAGAACTGCGTTTAGCTTTCATTTTTCGCCTTGATTTTTTCTCAGATCTTTTTATATCTTTGCATCAAGGTGTATTTATACCTCTAGTCTATGTTGGTTTTCATCAAAAGAGTTGTTTCAAAAAGGTTTGAATGGTGTTGGAAAAGAGAAAAAAGTTTCATGCCTATAGTGGTACAAATGGGAGCTTGTTTAGACCGCGGCTTAGTTTTTTGCATGTCATGATTGATGTCATTTTGATAGTATGCTTAGTAGTTTTTGATGTAGCATGACTTGTCTCAAATGACTGAGATTGCTTAATAAGCCTTTGAAAAAATCATGCATTGTTTTTATTATATGGGAGTATGTTATTATGGTTTTCTCCTTTGATGCTTTATTTGGGTTGACTTGGCGCATGCTTACAACATGTTTGACTCTAACAAAGTCGCCATAAGCCTCTATGATCATTTGGTTTTTGACTTGTGATACCACTTTATGCTTCGGTTAACGATGTTTTGTCGCTATGCATGATTATGACCGTTATTGCTCTCTTAGTTGGTCGCTCCCAGACTTTTGCTAGCCTTCATTTTGTACTGAGTATGAGCTCTACTCGTGCATCCAACTCCCAACAACCAAGTTTTCCAATGTGTCCACCATACATACCTATTAGCAATTTTCTATTCCAAGTATATTCGATTTGCTTTTATCTATCCTTCAAATTAAACTTTTTGGTGTTATGTGAAAATTAGTTAGTAAAGCTCTCACAAACCTGACGACACACTTTACTTTTCTTGTTTTTAATAATTTTGACATTGTGGCTCGCTTATGTTGATGTTATGCTTGCAAGTTGTAAGTTGGAAATTAGCCCAGCCATCCTGTCATGGGGCAAGCTTTCAACATTGCACTTTCTTTCATTTAGTTGATATCGTGATCTTTTGTTTATGGATACTCGCGATGTGAAATAAGTTGGGATCTTGTGAGCTCATGGAGTTTGTATATGTGTTAGAGAAACGCCTGGGCCGCTAATCTAAGCCATGCATCATTCATGGTGGAAATTTACAGCATGCCCATAGTGGACATTCGACGACGCATCTCACAATAAAAAGCTATACCAATGGTAAATAAAAGAGATGTCGAGGTGTTCATCATCTGTTTGTCTTGTTATTTTGATGTGGGCTTGTTCCATGTCATCGGGCAAGAGGTACCCCGTTGGCGGTTCTCAATGATACATGTATGCTTACAATGACAAGAACTTGCTTGGGACCTAAGTCTAGTAACATGAGGTTTGGGTATTCGTACTTCACGGGACACGAGATTTACAACTTATGATTTTTAAGCATATGCTTCATAATTGTACTCGCATTTACCTTAACCATTCAAGATGCCTATGATGGGGGCAATGAGAGCTCAAAGCTAGTAAGTATCATAATTTTTGGAGGTTCATAAAACTTGCAATCACTGCTTTCCTCTACAAAGGGCCTTTCTTTTACTTTTATGTTAAGTCTCCATCTTCTACCTTTATGCACCATCTAAGAGAGCATAGTTGCCATTCTGAGTTTAATGTGCATAGTCCCAAAGTTTATCATTGATTGATTCATGATTATGGTTTTGCTTGTTCTTAAATTATTTATATATAGTCGCCCTCTTAAACTTGAAGGTGTCCTATGCATTTATGTTTTGCTACTCCATGAAGGACAAGCTGAAAACCACTTTGCTATGTTTTTCTATATGATCTGAACAGACACTTGACTTTCAATGTTTCATTATTCATGATCTTTTGTTTGTGTTACTTTTCATGTTATAACATGGTTGCTAAGTTTTATTGTCAAGATTATGTCTCTTATGCCCATGTTTTAAGTACTTTGATCTCAGCACTCAATGCTTTACATCATTGATCAAGATTGTGATGGTGCATGTCACCTCAAAAATTATTGTTTTGTTATCACTTACCTACTCGAGGACGAGCAGGAGTTAAGCTTGGGGATGCTTGATACGTCTCAAACATATCTATAATTTTTTATGCTCCATGCTTATTTATACACCATTTGCTTTGTGTTTTGTTACACTTTATGGCATTTTTATGCATTTTCCGGAACTAACCTACTAACGAGACGCCACAGTGCCAGTTCCCTGTTTTCTGCTATTTTTGTGTTTCAGAAAAGCTACACAGGAAATATTCTCGGAATTGGACGAAACAAAAGTCGAACGTCCTATTTTTCCGGAAGCGTCGCAAAGTCCGAAGATGAGACGGAGTGGGGCTAGGACCTGGCCACACCCTAGGGCGGCATGGCCAAGCCCTGGCCCACACCACCAGGGGGTGAGGCCACCTGGTCCATCTCCTTCCGCCGCCCTTCTGCCTATATATTCCCCTCGACGGGAAAACCTAAAGAACCCAATCAATTTTCCTCGAAACATACTGAAGCCGCCATCATCATCGATGCAAGATCGGGAGGGTCCAGAAGCTCTTCCCGGCACCCTGCCAGAGGCCTCCTTCATCACCATGGTCGCCTCCGGAGTGATGTATGAGTAGTCTACCTTGGACTACGGGTCCATAGCAGTAGCTAGATGGTCGTCTCCTCTACCATGTGCTTCATGTTTACATCTTGTGAGCTGCCTATCATGATCAAGATCATGTTTGTGTAATTCTACATGTTGTGTTTGTTGGGATCCGATGAGTATTGGTACTATGTCAAGTTGATGTGCTGAATTATTATCTTTATGTTATTTCTATGTTGTTTATGATCTTGCATGCTCTCCGTTGCTAGTAGATATCTTGGCCGAGTAGATGCTAGTGACTCCAAGAGGGGGTATTTATGCTCGATAGTTGGGTTCATGCCTCTAGTAATCTAGGGGAGTGACAGAAACCTGTAAGGTTGTTGATGTGCTATTGCCACTAGGGAGAAAACAATATTCTTGTGTTCAAGGACATTTGCATTGTTTACATTACGCACTTTGCTTAATGCAGTTATCTGTTGTTCGCAACTTAATACTCAACGGGTGCTCTGATGACACCTCGAGAGTGGATTATTAGTCATAGATGCAGTTAGATTACGGTCTATGTATTTTGTCGTAATGCCCAGAGTGAATCTCATAGTGATCCTCATGACATATGTATGCTATCTTTATTCTATCAATTGCCCAACTGTAATTTGTTTACCCAGCATGTTGTTATTTATCTTATGGAGAGACACCACTAGTGAACTGTGGACCCCGGTCCAATTCCTTTTACATTGCTATTACCGTTTTACTTTTACTCGCTTTATTTACATTCTTGCAAACTATTAGCTTTTACCACTCGATACGCTTAATCCTTTGTTGATAGCAAACCGGTGAGATTGACAACCTCATAGTAAGTTGGGGCAAAGTACTTGGTTGTGTTGTGTGCAGGTTCCACGTTGCTACTGGTTAAAAGCTACACGCCGATAAGATATCTTGCGCCATTGTCCGGAGTGTCGCAAAGCTAGCGGGCATCAACCTTCAGAAGTGTGGTTCTTTCTCCTACTGGTTTGATAACCTTGGTTTCACAACTGAGGGAAACTTGCTGCTGTGCTCATCATAACCTTCCTCTTGGGGTTTACCAACAAGTTTTCTAGCATCAACTACACGCTAGCAAGACAACAATCAGAGAACTTGCTACCGGAGTCAGGATTCTGCTAGAAAAAGGACCATCAAGACACCATATTTCTGAAGATCAGCAATTCTAGGAAAGTATCCAAAAATTTATATTTTATCAGATGACGAAAGTAGCCAAAAGGAGAGAGCGAGGGGAGCAGCCAGGGGCCCACACCACAAGGTGGCGCGGGCCAGGCCCTGGCCGCGCTACCCAGTGGTGTGGCCACCCTAGCCCACGTCTACCATCGCCCTCTCGCGTATATGGTCATCCCCGAAACCTAAGACCAGGGGGATTAGAGATAGACTCTGCCGCCTCTGCGGGGCGGAAAACACCGAGAGAGAAAAGCTCTCCGGCAGGCAGAAATCTGCCGGGGAACTTCCTTCCCGGAGAGGGGAGATCATCGCCATCGTCATCACCATCGAGCTAGACTTCATTGGGATCATCATCTCCATCACCATCATCACCAACACCTTCATATTCATCATCACCACGCCATCCCGCTGTAACATCTTGGGTTGAATCTTGTCGAATTCTTAGGGGAAACTTTCCTGGTGTTGATTACTCTTGTAGTTGATGCTATTGAGTGGAATCATTGAGTTTATGTTTAGATTGTTATTTACCATTATTTCACCTCTGGTCATGATCTATATGATGTCTTGTGAGTAGTTCGTTTAGTTCTTGAGGACATAGGAGAAGTCGAGATGTTAGTAGTGAAACTATGTTGAGTAATATTTCATGATTTGATATTTATATGTTGTGGTGCTATTCTACTAGTGGTGTCATGTGAACATCGACTACATGATACTTTACTTTATGGGCCTAGTATAATGCATTGTGTATTTGTCTACTAATTGTGGGGTTGCTAGAGCGACAGAAACCTAAACCCCCGTTAGAAAACCATTGCACCAGGGAGTGTAGGATCTCAGAGTTTAAAGCTGTGGTTAGATTTATCTTAATTACTTTCGGTTTACCCCCATAACACTTATCAAACCAATGAAGATTACTTAGCTGCATGAAGCGAAAGCACTCGACAGAAACTCTCGTGTGTCCTCAGGAACGTTTGGTAATCATAAGTTACACAACCGTCTTGTCCTTTGCTCCAGAAAGGATTGGGCCACTTGCAGCAATTACTATTATTGTCTTTTATTTACTCGTACTTTATTTACTTGCATTACCAAATACCCCTGAAAACTCGTTTGCTAGTATTTACAGTGAATCCTTGATCAAAACCGCTTGTCAACACCTTCTGCTCCTTGTTGGGTTTGACACTCTTATTTATTGAAATTACTACGATACACCCCCTATACTTGTGGGTCATCAAGACTATTTTCTGGCGCCGTTGTCGAGGAGTGAAGCGCTATTAAAGAGTGGAATTGGTAAAGGTAACTTTCGCTGTGAGTATTGTTTTTATTTCTGTCTTTTATTTTATTTTGCTATGGAGAAGTCTCCATTTGGTTCCCTATTTGGGAACACTACTTCTACAATCACGGTAATGGATGAACCACCGCCTGCTCAATTAGATCCTTTTAAAATACCTACGAAAATTATTGAACGTGTTATAAATAACTTCTATTCAGGATATGGAACTGTCCATCCGGGTAATCATTTACTCTTTATACATGAATTATGCGAGTTGTTCAAGTGTGCAGGTATTTCACCAAGCCAGGTTAAGAGAAAGCTATTCTCTTTATAACTGAAGGGCAGAGCTGCGGAATGGTATAACCTACTAAAGAATGGTCAATCTATTGGCTGGGAGGAAATTATACCCCTCTTTTATTCTCTTTATAAATTTTGGTCTCATGATGGAGAGAGTATTTCCCAAGTGTGGGGGAGATTTAAATCACTAATGCTCAAATGTCCCATTCATGAGCGCCCCAGTAATTTTTTGGAAGGGAACAATTTGTTCGGTGGAGCAAAATATGAGTCTGACTTCTCTCCTTGTCAAAGGAGCCGGTTCCGGTTATGTGTACACTGAACTTTAGTTGGTTTTTTCTTAGCTTTCTATCTCCTTAGCATATCACATGTAGTCGTCCTGCATGGTTCGAAGAAAAATGCCCGATAAAAGCCTACATAGATTGAAGCTTGTAATTTAAACATAATTAAACTTGAGTTATGTTTTCATAAATTCTATTTCATGCAAAAAAAATAGATAACATAAATTCTCCTAGTTAAATATTCCAAAATTAAAATTTAGAAAATATAAAAAGGTATCTAGTGACGAAAAGGAAGTACTAGAGCTTAAATTTTTGTAACAAGGTTTTTTGGCTCTTGGGAGCATATGCTCCCTTTATTTAAAATGCATTATAAACCCAATAAAAATTGTTAAAATGCTCCAAGAAAGAATGTTGCTCCAGATCCTACAAGTTCACAAAGTTGTTTCAAGTAAAATTGCTTTTCATGGGTTCTGTGTAAAAAGACTAAATTTGCTGCTAAAATAAGACTTTTTGTGAAGCTTTTTTTTGTCTTTTTTTGGTACAAGCCACAAAAAATGTCAGTTTGTTCACATAACTTATAGAATGTGGAGATACATGGGCGCAATTTTATCATATTTGGAAATTTATTAAAAATTTGGGTAAAGGAAGAATATGCACCCTGAGCAAAAGTGGATTCGTTTTTCATAAAAAAAGGAATAAACATTTGTACCTCTGATCGGAAAAAATATGTCGGCAACTTTTTTTTTGAGGGAAAATATGTCGGTAGCTTAATAGTAGTAAAACAATAGTTAGTCTACGGTCCAACTGGTGGACAGAGAATAATGGGCTTCAAGTCACTAGTAGAAAAAAGAGCTTACATTCCCCCTCATTAGTTACGAGCCGGGACTAAAGGCCAGTCGCTCCCGCGCCAGTTACGACGCGATCATCGTCGATCGTTTCGGAAATCATTGCACCATAAACCTGATCGCTTCGGTAATCGTCTTTGACGCATCGGGACACCGCCGCCGGCGGCCTAATCACACTGCCGGTCAGCCTCTTCTTCTTCCCTCTCTCTAGTATATAAGGATGTACATATAAACATCTTCTTTATCCTCCTAATCTCCTCCCAAAACACCATAGCATATCACTGATGAGCTCTCTCCTTCCCTCTCATTTCAATGGAGCCGATGACGCCTCAATCTCGGGTGCATAATATCACCACCGAAGGGATGGAATTCGCCATCACGGAAACTCTTTGTGCATCAGTGGTGGAGATGTGGCTCTGCGGCGTCAAGCAGCGGTTCCTCGACGCCGCCGATCAAATGTGTGGGCTTGGACTACAAGTTCACCAGCCATCGCGAGGGTAGGCGCCATCAGTGTGCCGCTGTCCTTCAACTCTTGGTGGCATCCGAGGTTTTGGTCTTCCATATATGTCGGGCCGATCATGTGCCGCAGCTGCTCAAGGATTTCTTGAAGGACCCCACCATTAGATTTTGCGGCGCGGCTATCGGCAATGACGTGCGCATGCTGGAATCATATGGATTGAAATTCCGTCTGTGTATGACCTCCAAAGGATTATGCCGAACCCCACCAAGAATCCAATTCCGAGGCTATACGATATGTCCAATGCTACTATTGGGACAAAGCTTAATAAGAAGAAGAGGAAGAAGGACAAAAAGAAGGACGACGAGAAAGAAGAAGAAGAACTAATATATGATTGGGCCAAAGTTCCATTGAGCGACAAACAAGTGTTGTATGCCGCTCTAGACGCTCGCTTGGGCTTCAAGATTGCTAGGAAGTATTGGAAGCTAGAAAGCTACTAGATGTGTGTGGTGTGGTGTGCGAGTCTCAAGTTTTGGTTGAGTAGCATGCATATATATTTGGAAAAATATACTCCCTCGTGTTTCGATTAACAAGTCTATTAATTTTCGAATTTTGGATTTTCAAGTTTGTTGGCCTTTTTTGAATATTTTAATTATTTAAAATTAATAATTAAATTATGTATAAAAATTATTTGGAATTCATTCATGCTTATTATTAATTAATCATCGTTGCTTATTTTGTGAATTTATTTGGAATTTAAAAAAGTAATATTATATGTTACCAAAGTGTATAGGTTAATAGAATTGGTAGCATATCATTATCACAGAGTCGCGAGCACAGTCTTGAAAGCTACTATGGAAGGAATGGAGAAGTTAAGCATGCTAAGAATGGAGCAGTGTGAGGATGGGTGACTGATTGGGAAGTGAGGACCACAAATATGTAATTTGACATGAGAATATAGTGAGAACCATAAGTATCTAATTTAACATGAGAATAGAGGTGATTAGATATTAGAGAAATAAAAAAAATAGAGAAATAAAGAAAAAGCAAATGCAAATTTTATTCCGGTCGGACCTTTAGTCCCGGTTTGTATTATGAACCGGGACCAAAGGTCCTCCAACCGCGGCACATGACCCAGACCACGTGGAGGCCATTGGTCCCGGTTCATAAACAACCGAGACTAAATGCTCCAGCCTTTAGTCCCACTTTGTTAGTCCCGGTTGCTTCAATCGAGACAAATGGGCCTTACACACCGGGACCAATAGCCTTTTTTCCACCGGTGAGTCATCTTCGTCTCACTTCGGGGTAATGACTTTGCGGTATACTAGTTCCCTGCCACACGCTGAGAGGGGCCTTTGTTGCATGTAATTCCAGACTTTTGTAAACTTGAGGAGGTAATTGTTCACACAGCCCATTTTAAGTGATTTGAGATAAAATCAAGACAAACCCTTTAATTTCAAAAAGATGCAAAAAATAGTGGGCCAGAAACACTAGATTTCTGGTTTGCCCCCTCTATTTCTTTTCTTTAGCCCCGTTGGCCTTCTTGCTCATCTCCAGTGAGTGTCTGCCGGCCGTTGATTCCGGTCCAGGGACAGGGAGCAGCGGGGGCCGGCGCTTTCGGCGGCGCCAGGAAACGGCGGTGTTGCTGGGGCAATGGCAGCGTGAGCACATGGTAGAAGCAGGGACAGGCGACGGATCATGCTGGTGAAACGGTGGGGAGAACGACGATTGGGCGGCGGCCCGCGTGCAAGGAGGAAGGGGGGCCAAGGTCGAGGAAGGAGGGAGGGGGCAATTACGGGGTGGAGGTGCGCGAGGGCTTGGCCGCGGAGCGCCAGTGGCCACCGCCCAACCGCTGCCGTTCGTGAATCATACCAAGGAAGAAGACGACTTGTCATAAAATCAACCATTGCATTAATTTAATAGTAAAGAACCTTTAGTTGATCAGAATCTGATGGCAGACCAGCTGGCTTGTTCCGTAGTATTTGACACCGCAGTCACAGGTTCGAGACCTACCAGTGCTGATAAGCACTACTTTTTTGCATATTATTCGCCTGACAAGCGGGCTCCGCCCATCAGCCACAAGCATGACACCTCGGCCGCAGCTGATGAGTCAGCGCGACGTCAGAGACTGGACCCGCATGTCAGCGTCTATTGCTAGATTAACACCTTGTAGAAAAATGTTAAAGATCAATATCTTTTTACAATATGTGTTTAAACTTGAGAAAAACATATCTTCTAATCCGTAACTCAAAATTTAAAATGTTGTACAGCAACAATTATTACAAAAATGTGATTAAGCACTTCCACCTCCCCAAATTTTAAATTAGTCATTTAAACTCAAATTTCAATTGCGGGAGCATAAACTACACATTAAAAGAGCTTCTAGTTTAATTTAAAATTTTAATAAAAAATGGAAGACCAGCGCATGAAATCATGATATCTGATATAGTACCTAGGACTTTTCAAGGCCAACAAATTGTGTAACTAGGAATTTTTGACTTACCACATGAAAAATTTGACCTTGTAGGAATTATCTCGGGTTATATCCATATACTGAATTATTTTTTAGCTAAATCCATTTAAATTCAAATTTGAACTAGGGCTACATAAACCACACATCAAAAAATTTGGGGAAAAATACCTGGAGGTGCCCTGAAGGTGTGGAACCCCAGAACCCATCGCAAACTTGGGTTCCCCACCAACCTAGCACACACGCCGGGCACCGCGAGTTTGACCTAGATTTGAAATGGGAGCAAAGTAAATTCAAAAAAAATCAAAAAAATGGAAAACCAGCGCATGGAGTCATTATATGTGATGTAGTACCTAGGAAAAATATCAAACATGGCATACGAAGGTTTCAGATCGAGAAAAACTCTTCACAAAAGGTGCCACTAAGCAGGCCTTCACTTGGCTTTCTACCCAATTGACCATGGTTTGTACAAGTTCCATAGTAAACTTTTGAATCTTGACCCCATTTTTGGCAGGGTTGTGCATCTTTCCAAGGCCAACAACTTTTGTAACTAGGGATTTTTGACTTACCACATGAAAAAAAGATTTTCTATTTTATTAGTGCATAAAAGGGCCAAAACATGTGTTTTTTTGTGAAGTGGCTACCAAGGGCAGTGTGCAGAACTCTACCACTCCAATTTTCATGGGCGGAGGACCTTGTAGGAATACCAGATCGAAGGTTTGAGGAATTATCTCGGGTTATATCCATATACTGAATTATTTTTTAGCTAAATCCATTTAAATTCAAATTTAAACTAGGGCTACATAAACCACACATCAAAAAATTTGGGGAAAATACCTGGAGGTGCCCTGAAGGTGTGGAACCCCAGAACCCATCTCAAACTTGGGTTCCCCACCAACCTAGCACACACGGCGGGCACCGCGAGTTTGACCTAGATTTGAAATGGGAGCAAAGTAAATTCAAAAAAAATCAAAAAAAATGGAAAACCAGTGCATGGAGTCATTATATGTGATGTAGTACCTAGGAAAAATACCAAACATGTCATACGAAGGTTTCAGAGAAAAACTCTTCACAAAAAATGCCACCAAGCAGGCCTTCACTTGGCTTTCTACCCAATTGATCATGGTTTGTACAAGTTCCATAGCAAACTTTTGAATCTTGACCCCATTTTTGGAAGGGTTGTGCATCTTTCCAAGGCCAACAACTTTTGTAACTAGGGATTTTTGACTTACCACATGAAAAATGGATTTTCTGTTTTATTAGTACATAAAAGGGCCAAAACGGTTTTATTTTGTCAAGTGGCTACCAAGGGCAGTGTGCAGAACTCCACCACTCCAATTTTCATGGGTGGAGGACCTTGTAGGAATACCAGATCGAAGGTTTGAGGAATTATCTCGGGTTATATCCATATACTGAATTATTTTTTAGCTAAATCCATTTAAATTCAAATTTGAACTAGGGCTACGTAAACCACACATCAAAAAATTTGGGGAAAAATACCTAGAGGTGCCCTGAAGGTGTGGAACCCCAGAACCCATCTCAAACTTGGGTTCCCCACGAACCTAGCACACACGGCGGGCACCGCGAGTTTGACCTAGATTTGAAATGGGACGAAAGTAAATTCAAAAAAAATCAAAAAAAATGTAAAACCAGCGCATGAAGTCATTATATGTGATGTAGTACCTAGGAAAAATATCAAACATGGCATATGAAGGTTTCAGAGAAAAACTCTTCACAAAAATGCCACTAAGTAGGCCTTCACTTGGCTTTCTACCCAATTGACCATGGTTTGTACAAGTTTCATAGCAAACTTTTGAATCTTGACCCCATTTTTTGGCAGGGTTGTGCATCTTTCCAAGGCCAACAACTTTTGTAACTAGGGATTTTTGACTTACCACATGAAAAATGGATTTTCTATTTTATTAGTGCATAAAAGGGCCAAAACGGGTGTTTTTTTTGTGAAGTGGCTACCAAGGGCAGTGTGCAGAACTCCACCACTCTAATTTTCAAGGGTGGAGGACCTTGTAGGAATACCAGATCGAAGGTTTGAGAAATTATCTCGGGTTATATCCATATACTAAATTATTTTTTAGCTAAATCCATTTAAATTCAAATTTGAACTAGGGCTACATAAACCACACATCAAAAAATTTGGGGAAAAATACCTGGAGGTGCCCTGAAGGTGTGGAACCCTAGAACCCATCGCAAACTTGGGTTCCCCACCAACCTATCATACACGGCGGGCACCGCGAGTTTGACCTAGATTTGAAATGGGAGCAAAGTAAATTCAAAAAAATCAAAAAAATGGAAAACCAGTGTATGGAGTCATTATATGTGATGTAGTACCTAGAAAAAATAGCAAACTTGGCATACGAAGGTTTTAGATAAAAACTCTTCACAAAAAATGCCACTAAGCAGGCCTTCACTTGGCTTTCTACCCAATTGACCATGGTTTGTACAAGTTCCATAGCAAACTTTTGAATCTTGACCCCATTTTTGGCAGGGTTATGCATCTTTCCAAGGCCAACAACTTTTGTAACTAGGGATTTTTGACTTACCACATGAAAAATGGATTTTCTATTTTATTAGTGCATAAAAGGGCCAAAATGGGTGTTTTTTTGTGAAGTGGCTACCAAGGGCAGTGTCCAGAACTCCACCACTCTAATTTTCATGGGTGGAGGACCTTGTAGGAATACCAGATCAAAGGTTTGAGGAATTATCTTGGGTTATATCCATATACTGAATTATTTTTTAGCTAAATCCATTTAAATTCAAATTTGAACTAGGGAAACATAAACCACACATCAAAAAATTTGGGGAAAAATACCTGGAGGTGCCCTGAAGATGTGGAACCCCAGAACCCATCGCAAACTTGGGTTCCCCACCAACCTAGCACACACGGCGGGCACCGCGAGTTTGACCTATATTTGAAATGGGTGCAAAGTAAATTCAAAAAAAAATCAAAAAATGGAAAACCAGCGCATGGAGTCATTATATGTGATTTAGTACCTAGGAAAAATATCAAACATGGCATACGAAGGTTTCAGAGATAAACTCTTCACAAAAAGTGCCGCTAAGCAGGCCTTCACTTGGCTTTCTACCCAATTGACCATGGTTTGTACAAGTTCTATAGCAAACTTTTGAATCTTGACCCCATTTTTGGCAAGGTTGTGCATCTTTCCAAGGCCAACAACTTTCGTAATGGATTTTCTATTTTATTAGTGCATAAAAGGGCCAAAACAGGTGTTTTTTTGTGAAGTGGCTACCAAGGGCAGTGTGCAGAACTCCACCACTCTAATTTTCATGGGTGGAGGACCTTGTAGGAATACCAGATCGAAGGTTTGAGGAGTTATCTCGGGTTATATCCATATACTGAATTATTTTTGAGCTAAATCAATTTAAATTCTAATTTGAACTAGGGCTACATAAACCACACATCAAAAAATTTGGGGAAAAATACCTGGAGGTGCCCTGAAGATGTGGAACCCCAGAACCCATCGCAAACTTGGGTTCCCCACCAACCTAGCACACACGGCGGGCACCGCGAGTTTGACCTAGATTTGAAATGGGAGCAAAGTAAATTCAAAAAAAATCAAAAAAATGGAAAACCAGCGCATGGAGTCATTATATGTGATGTAGTACCTAGGAAAAATATCAAACATGGCATACGAAGGTTTCAGAGAAAAACTCTTCACAAAAAATGCCACTAAGCAGGCCTTCACTTGGCTTTCTACCCAATTGACCATAGTTTGTACAAGTTCCACAGCAAACTTTTGAATCTGGACCCCATTTTTGGCAGGGTTGTGCATCTTTCCAATGCCAACAACTTTCGTAACTAGGGATTTTTGACTTACCACATGAAAAATGGATTTTCTATTTTATTAGTGCATAAAAGGGCCAAAACAGGTGTTTTTTGTGAAGTGGCTACCAAGGGCAGTGTGCAGAACTCCACTACTCCAATTTTCATGGGTGGAGGACCTTGTAGGAATACCAGATCGAAGGTTTGAGGAATTATCTCAGGTTATATCCATATACTGAATTATTTTTGAGCTAAATCTATTTAAATTCAAATTTGAACTAGGGCTACATAAACCACATGTCAAAAAATTTGGGGAAAAATACCTGGAGGTGCCCTGAAGGTGTGGAACCCCATAACCCATCGCAAACTTGGGTTCCCCTCCAACCTATCATACACAGCGGGCACCGCGAGTTTGACCTAGATTTGAAATGGGTGCATAGTAAATTCAAAAAAATCAAAAAAAATGGAAAACCAGCGCATGGAGTCATTATATGTGATGTAGTACCTAGGAAAAATACCAAACATGTCATACGAAGGATTCAGAGAAAAACTCTTCACAAAAAATGCCACCAAGCAGGCCTTCACTTGGCTTTCTACCCAATTGACCATAGTTTGTACAAGTTCCATAGCAAACTTTTGAATCTTGACCCCATTTTTGGAAGGGTTGTGCATCTTTCCAAGGCCAACAACTTTTGTAACTAGGGATTTTTGACTTACCACATGAAAAATGGATTTTCTATTTTATTAGTGCATAAAAGGGCCAAAACGGGTTTTTTTTTGTGAAGTGGCTACCAAGGGCAGTGTGCAGAACTCCACCACTCCAATTTTCATGGGTGGAGGACCTTGTAGGAATACCAGATCGAAGGTTTGAGGAATTATCTCGGGTTATATCCATATACTGAATTATTTTTTAGCTAAATCCATTTAAATTCATATTTGAACTAGGGCTACATAAACCACACATCAAAAAAATTGGGGAAAAATACCTGGAGGTGCCCTGAAGGTGTGGAACCTCAGATCCCATCGCAAACTTGGGTTCCCCACCAACCTATCATACACGGCGGGCACCGCGAGTTTGACCTAGATTTGAAATGGGAGCAAAGTAAATTCAGAAAAATCAAAAAAATGGAAAACCAGCGTATGGAGTCATTATATGTGATGTAGTACCTAGGAAAAATAGCAAACATGGCATACGAAGGTTTCAGATAAAAACTCTTCAAAACAAATGCCACTAAGCAGGCCTTCACTTGGCTTTCTACCCAATTGACCATGGTTTGTACAAGTTCCATAGCAAACTTTTGAATCTTGACCCCATTTTTGGTAGGGTTGTGCATCTTTCCAAGGCCAACAACTTCTGTAACTAGGGATTTTTGACTTACCACATAAAAATGGATTTTCTATTTTATTAGTGCATAAAAGGGCCAAAATGGGTGTTTTTTGTGAAGTGGCTACCAAGGGCAGTGTCTAGAACTCCACCACTCTAATTTTCATGGGTGGAGGACCTTGTAGGAATACCAGATCGAAGGTTTGAGGAATTATCTTGGGTTAGATCCATATACTAAATTATTTTTTAGCTAAATCCATTTAAATTCAAATTTGAACTAGGGCAACATAAACCACACATCAAACAATTTGGGGAAAAATACCTGGAGGTGCCCTGAAGATGTGGAACCCCAGAACCCGTCGCAAACTTGGGTTCCCCACCAACCTAGCACACACGGCGGGCACCGCGAGTTTGACCTAGATTTGAAATGGGTGCAAAGTAAATTAAAAAAAAATCAAAAAAATGGAAAACCAGCGCATGGAGTCATTATATGTGATGTAGTACCTAGGAAAAATATCAAACATGGCATACGAAGGTTTCAGAGAAAAACTCTTCACAAAAAATGCCACTAAGCAGGCCTTCACTTGGCTTTCTACCCAATTGACCATAGTTTGTACAAGTTTTATAGCAAACTTTTGAATCTTGATCCCATTTTTGGCAGGGTTGTGCATCTTTCCAAGGCCAACAACTTTCGTAACTAGGGATTTTTTACTTACCACATGAAAAATAGATTTTCTATTTTATTAGTGCATAAAAGGGCCAAAACAGGTGTTTTTTTGTGAAGTGGCTACCAAGGGCAGTGTGCAGAACTCCACCACTCCAATTTTCATGGGTGGAGGACCATGTAGGAATACCAGATCGAAGGTTTGAGGAATTATCTCGGGTTATATCCATATACTGAATTATTTTTTAGCTAAATCCATTTAAATTCAATTTGAACGAGCAAAATATGCACTATTAATGATTAAACTTTAAATAAATCTATGCACTATTAATGATTAAACTTTGAATAAATCTATGCACTATTAATGATTAAACTTTGAATATTCAAATTTGAACTCTTCACAAAAAAAATGCCACCAAGCATAAATCTATGCACTATTAATGATTAAATTTTGAATATTCAACCTTTTCCTATAAATTGTAATGCCGATATAGCAAAATGTGATTCGTCATGTTTTCCTGATAGAATTTTATATATAACATTTTTAATTTAGAGCTACAGATAGAAAGATATGATTTTTGCAAATTTTAAATATTTTTTCGAAATTGCATTTTAAAAAACCCTGCTAGAAACTTTGGTTACATTGCAATGAGCTAACTGCCGTGGCTGACGCGTGGGACCAACTACAAAGGTGGCGCTGACGTGGTTTGGTGGATCCCATGACACCGAACTCAACAATATTAAAAAAAAAATTCCGCTACGCGGAACAGGATTCGAACTCGCAACCCGTGGGTTGTTCACATTAGCCACTGACCAGCTGAACTTGGCTTCCAATGTGATGTTAATGCATTCCATAGCCTTTTAACATAGTACGTTTCAGAAGTAGATCTTCTTCCTCCTCAAGATAGCGTTGACCACTGTTATTCTCTCCCTACCTTGCCTCCACGCCCCGCCGCCCGCGCCCCGCTCCCGACCTTGCCTCCACGCCCCGCAGCGCACCGCTTGCGACCTCGCCTCCGCGCCCCGCCGTGCTGGTCTGCGAGCGTCCTGCCGCGCTTAGCCCGCAAGGACCCCGCCGCGCTGGTCCGCGAGCGTCCTGCCGCGCTTGGCCCGCAAGCGCCCCGCTCCGACTCACCTGTTGCCTTTTCCAGCTCCTAACGCCATAGGTGTTGGAGCTCGTGGCGATCCCTCATGGCCGGGATTTGGAGCTCGCGCCAGCCCACCATGGCCGGGATTGGGAGCTCACGGCGAATCCCCTCGTTGCCTATCCGGCGTCTCCTCCTCTGTCGTTTGGCACGGCGCGGCGCCCCCACCAGGGGCGAATCTAGAAAAAATTGGCGATGGGGTCGGCTACTATAAAGCTATGCACATCGACTAATATAATACAATTGACAAAAAAATTTACTCATAGAATACTATTTATTACAATAATAAAGACAAGACATACCATTTAGATGACGTGCTGAACCCACTTCTGTATACTTTACAAATATTAATGAAATCAAAACTAAGGTCGCAAATTCACAAAAACTTATTCTGAAACATCATCTGTAGCATCCTGAGTATGGAGACAATAAACAAAGCATGTTATTCTCACAAGAAACTACTCGTAAATAATAAAAAGCGGTACTGAAATTGGAAACATATGACTAGACTCATTCACATTTTACAATCTCCCTTCTCGATTTTTCACTTTCTTAGGCTGGTACCAATGCATCACCCCACTATAGCCTCGCCACGTCAGCTCTCACCCTCACTCTCACCCCACTCTCACCCCACGGTGCCAGTGCACGGGCTATAGTGACACTCTCACTTCTCTCTCGTCCACATCACCATTTCTTTTAGACATTCAAAATAATGCAAGAAAATCCCGCCCCACTCCCGCCCCCCTCTCGCCCGCTCCCGCCCCGCTCTCGCCCCCCTCTCGCCCCGCTCTCGCCCCCCTCCCGCCCCGCTCCCGCCCCGCTCTCGCCCCCCCCCCTCTCGCCCCGCCAGCGCGTCGCCCCGCTCCCGCCCCCCTCTCGCCCGCTCCCGCCCCGCCAGCGCGGGCGACGGCCGGGCGGTACCGCCCGCTCCCGCCGGGCGACGGAGCCGGCGCCCGCCGCTGCCCTCCCGCCCCGCTCTCGCCCCGGCGCGGGCGATATCGCCCCGCCTATCGCCCGCGTTGGCACCAGCCTTAAAGCGATCAATCACGTCATCCTTAGTAATAGTGGAAAATATATCTTTCTCCACAAAGCAGATGAGATAATCACTTATGAATTGCTCACCTATTTTATTCCGCAACATATTTTAAACAATATTCATTGCTGAGAAGCATCTTTTCTACTAACGTCGTGGCAACCGGTAAAATTAGCACTCGCTTCAGCAGCTTACAGACCAAAGGAAAAGATACATGCTTATTTATATCTACCAGTGATTTAGCAAGATCACCAATATCACTCGAATCACTAAATCTTTCGTCTGCCCTCGCATTGTCAATGTATATGCTAAGCTCACAACGAAGAGCAACCAAATGCATTTGATCAAAATCATCCGGATAAAACTCAGCTAACTTCACTAAGCTACAACAATTGATCCGTGAGACCATGTCCTGGCTAAAAGTACATTGCAAGGTGCGTTTACCTAACTCTGCAGTCAGCCGAGCAATTTCCGTCAGCCTTGGCCTTGAGCCCTCGCTGCGTCGCCTATCAACCGTCGGCCATTGCCGGTCGTCCGGCCTCGTATCCCGTCGCGATGGAGTCGTGAGATGCGGCGCTAGGGAATTGAAGAGATGATCGAGCTGTAACTCTATGTCCAGTAACTACCGATCGGAATTAGAGGGCTCAATCTTCACATGGTCACACGTATGGACCCATGGACTATCGTTTAGTATTTTAATTTTCCTAATACGTAAGCTTCAGCAGGCTATTAGAATTAGTACTGATTGGGCTGAGATGGGCTGGTGTTTAATGCCTTAGCTAATTCGGCTGAGATGGGGTCAGTAGCTGTTTTGGTCTGGGTCAGACACAAAGTTTATACGCACTCCTTTCTTGGTTCGGCGACCATCATTGGTGTCAGCTGCACCCATCGCCTGTACGTCAGATTCGCCCCTGGCCCCCACTTCGACTCAGTCACCGGCACAAAATCGGAGCCACCCGGTAAACTTCTAGGAGGAAGATGGCCGGCGGCGATGACCGGAGCCGAGGAAGACAGGGACCTCAAGGTCAACCAAAAAGAGATAAAACAAAAACTAAAATAGGGAAGGACCAAAACGAAAACGTGATCCTGGCCCACATTTTTTTGTATTATTTGAATCTTACACCCTAAATTTGTATTTGGTCATTTTGGACCCTTTAAGCTATTCGTCTTTGAACTATTGGCACCGCAAAGTAATTGCAAGCAAAAAAGGCACCTCTAAACCTGTGTCATACAACTTGGTGACCGCAAAGAAAAAGACCCTCTCACTTCCTGTCTCATGGAAGGCCGCCACCCGTGGAAGGAGCAGCCTCGCCGGCCCGCCAACTCCATTGTCTCCGAATTCCGATTTCCATGCCCATTACTCATAGCAGCAGCCGTGGTAGATTCAAACTAATCGGTTACGTTTTGATCTAGAGGCGTCTTGTCAGGCAGGCACTGTAACTTATTCCAACTTTTTAGCTCGAGATTTCTTCCCGTGTTAGGGCGACTTCTTTTCAGCTTCTCCGGCGGCTTCTAGAAGAAGCTTCTCCCCACCAGTTTCTCCCAGAAGCCCAGACCCCAAATTTGTTTTGGCTTATATTTTAGTTAGGAATAGACTAAAATATAAGCCAAAACAATTTTAAAATTTGGGCTTCTGGGAGAAGCTGGTGGGGAGAAGCTTCTCCGAGAAGCCGTTGGAGAAGCCGAAAAGAAGTCGCCCTTAGTCGCCGGAGACCCGGAGGTGCGGTGCCGACGCCCCGCTCTAATCCTAATCCTGATGCTGCCGAACAATGGCAGCGCGCGGAGCCCCGTATGTATTTCAGTGTACAAAGAGTTCTTTTCTCAACTTGTATTGTCGGAGACGACCTGAAAGCTCTAGATAGAGTATAGATTTTGTCATGATGCACTATTATGTGGAGTACAACCCTTGAGATCTTCAACGCTGTTCGCAGTTTTATTCAATTTCAATTGTACAGATAGTTATCTGCTCTTCAACACATATATACTGTAGGATGTAAGTCTTGATACTAGATCGGTGCCGGAGCTGCACCTCGTCTATGATGTCAAGTTACATCACAAATATTTGGACAAACACCATTATGCCAACTATGACTACACAAGTTTGACCCCCATAAATACTAGATAATGACCTTGCTAACTCAGTTTGTCTCTTATTAGGGCTTTTGACATCACTAGATAGACTATATATATATACTCTTTTTTTGTGTAGATAGAGTACGATCCTTGCCATAGATGCAGTATTACTCAACTCTTTTCTGTTTGTCTACTACGATTTTCCGAATTCAGTTATCCCGCAGCTAACTAAAAGGATATATTTTTTTATATATAGCAATCAGAGGGCGAAGACCGGCTCACACTAGTGGAAAACGGGCCTTTGGCCTGGACCCTTTAGTCCCGGCCTCCATCTGGGCCGGGACTAAAGGCCCGGCCACGTCGCCTAGCCGCCCAGGAGGCTTTGGTCCCGGCCCGTAACGATCCTTTGGTCCCGGTTTGGGACACAAACCGGGACTAAAGGGCTATGCGGTGTGCAGCCCGCATGTGCGTCTCCTTTAGTCCCGGTTTGTGTCTCAAACCGGGACTAAAGTCCTCTGCCTGTATATATGGCCGCAGCCCCTCTCTCCCCTCTTCCTTGCATTTTTCTTGGATGTAAGAGTGTGGGTGTGTGCTAGCTCTCCATTTTTCTTGGATGCACTAGAGGTGTTTGTTGAAATATGTGTTAGAGCGATGCCGCTTCAGTTCACCGAACACAACTACGATATGAGATGCCCGAGCCACGCTTAAACCTCTTCCTCTTTATTTTCACTTATTCTAAAAGGTTAGCAACTATATTTCCTCGTTTAGACCGTGCAGTACTAATTTTTAGGATCGTGATTGTGTTTGATATACTGTCGTATAACGCAGATGAGCCATCCATGGATGTACGGTGATCGACGCACAGCCGCTTACAGAGAAGGCGTGCATTCTTTTCGAGATGCGGCCGATACGAACAAGCATGGTGGTGGCTATATGTTTTGTCCATGTGTTGAATGTCGAAATGAGAAGGATTACACTTCCTCAAGAGTCATTCAGAGCCACCTGCTTCGGTCCGGTTTTATGTCGGGCTATAATGTTTGGACCAAGCACGGAGAAAGAGGGGTTATGATGGAAGACGACAATGAAGAAGAAGAGAACGATGATGACAACTACCGATCTATGTTCCCTGAGTATGCTGATACCACAATGGAAGATAATGAAGAAGAAGATCAGGGTGAAGAAAGGGAACCAGATGAGCCCGCTGATGATCTTGGCCGGGTCATTTCTGATGCATGGAGAGGCTGCGACACAGAAAAGGAGAGGTTGCAGTTCGAGCAGATGTTACAGGACCACAACAAATTGTTGTACCCAACTTGTGAAGATGGCCAGAAGAAGCTAGGTAGCACACTAGAATTACTGAAGTGGAAGGCAGAGACCGGTGTGACTGACTCGTCATTCGAAAAGTTGCTGGTACTAATAAAGAAGATGCTTCCAAGAAAGAACGAATTGCCCGCCAGCACGTACGAAGCAAAGAAGCTTGTCTGCCCTCTAGGATTAGACGTGCAGAAGATACATGCATGCCCTAATGACTGCATCCTCTACCACGGTGAGAAGTACGAGAATATGGATAAATATCCGGTATGCACTGCATTGCGGTATAAGATCAGAAAAGATGACCCTGGTGATATTGAGGGCGAGCCACCCAGGAAGAGGGTTCCTGCCAAGGTGATATGGTATGCTCCTATAATACCACGGTTGAAATGTCTGTTCAGAAATAAAGATCATGCGAAGTTGTTGCGATGGCACATGGAAGATCGTATGAAAGACGATAAGTTGAGGCACCCCGCTGATGGTCGGCAGTGGAGAAAAATCGAGAGAGAGTTCCCGAGATTTGCAGGTGACGCAAGGAACTTATGGTTTGGTCTAAGTACAGATGGCATGAATCCTTTTGGGGAGCAGAGTTGCAGTCACAGCACCTGGCCCGTTACTCTATGTATCTACAACCTTCCTCCTTGGTTGTGCATGAAGTGGAAGTTCATTATGATGCCAGTGCTTATCCAAGGTCTAAAGCAACCCTGCAACGACATTGATGTGTACCTAAGGCCATTAGTTGATGAACTTTTACAGCTGTGGGCCAAATCAGGTGTACGTGTGTGGGACGAGCACAAAGAAGAGGAATTTGACCTTCGAGCGTTGCTTTTCGTAACCATCAATGATTGGCCTGCTCTTAGTAACATTTCAGGACAGTCAAACAAGGGATACAATGCATGCACGCACTGTTTGGATCAGACAGAAAGTATATATCTGGACAAATGTAGAAAGAATGTGTACCCGTACAATCATCGTTTTCTTCCGCCCAAGCATCCCTTAAAGAAAAAAAGGCAAGCATTTCAATGGCAAGGCAGAACCCCGGGGGAAGCCTGTCATCCGTACTGGTGCTGAAGTATTTGATATGGTCAAAGATTTAAAAGTAATCTTTGGAAAGGGTCCTGGCAGCCAACCTGTTCCTAACGGCCCTGATAAGCGTGTACCCATGTGGAAGAAGAAATCTATATTTTGGGAGCTACCCTATTAGGAAGTCCATGAGGTCCGCTCCGCAATCGACGTGATGCACCTGACAAAGAATCTCTGCGTGAATATTCTAGGCTTCCTGGGCTTGTATGGGAAGTTAAAAGATACACCGGAAGCACGGGAGGACCAGGAACATCATAAAGGAAGAGATGGCATGCATCCAGGGCAGTTTCAAGGGTGTGCCAGCTATGCTCTTACCAAGGAAGAGAAGGAAATCTTCTTTGAAGTCCTTTTCAGTATCAAGGTCCTGACTGGCTACTCGTCGAATATAAAGGGAATCGTAAATATGAAAGACAAAAAATTCCAAAACCTAAAGTTTCATGACTGCCACGTGCTTATGATGCAATTGCTTCTGGTTGCATTGAGGGGAATTCTACCAGAAAATGTTCGCCTGGCAATTGTGAAGGTATGGTGCATTCCTCAATGCAATTTCTCAGAAGGTAATCGATCGAGAAAGTCTGTCAGGGTTACAGATTGATGTGGTCCAATGTCTGGTCAACTTTGAGTTGTTGTTCCCGCCATCCTTTTTTAATATAATGACACACCTCCTAGTTCACCTAGTCCAAGAGATTAGAATTCTCGGTCCTGTGTTTCTACACAATATGTTCCCCTTCGAGAGGTTCATGGGAGTCTTAAAGAAATATGTTCGTAACCGTGCTAGACCATAAGGAAGCATCTCCAAGGGCTATGGAACAGAGGAGGTCATTGAGTTTTGTGTGGACTTTCTTCCTGACCTTAAGCCGATTGGTGTTCCTGAATCTCGGTATGAGGGGAGGCTGACAGGAAAAGGCACACTAGGAAGGAAAGCAAAAGTATGTATGGACGGACATTCTTTCTCTCAAGCACACACAGTTCTACACAATTCCACCGTGGTGGCTCCGTATATCGTGAGACACAAGAATATTCTACGCTCCGAAAACCCGGGGAAGACTGACTCTTGGATTAAAGGGGAACATGAGAAGACTTTCGGGAGTTGGTTGCAGACACATCTCATGAATGATGACACCAATTGAGATCAGCTGTACTGTTTGGCCAGGCCACCATCTTTGACTATATGTACTTTCCAAGGGTACGAGATAAATGGGAATACATTTTACATGGTTGCCCAAGATAAAAAGAGCACCAACCAAAACAGTGGTGTCCGCTTTGATGCAACAGACGAAAATGGGCACTGTTTGGAAACATATTACGGGTACATAGAGGAGATATGGAAACTTGACTATGGACCTACTTTTAAGATCCCTTTGTTTCGGTGCAAATGGGTGAAGCTGACAGGAGGCGGGGTAGTTGTAGACCAAAAGTACGGCATGACAACAGTGGATCTCAACAATCTTGCGTACATGGACGAACCATTCATCCTAGCCAACGATGTCGCTCAGGTTTTCTATGTGAAGGACATGTCTACAAAAACGAGAAAAAGAAATCAGCAAAAGAAGACATCGTCCGATGAGCCAAAGCGCCACATAGTTCTTTCAGGGAAAAGAAACATCGTGGGAGTAGATGATAAGACATACATGTCAGTAGATTATAATAAGTTTCATGAAATTCTGCCCTTCAAAGTGAAAACTGACCCAAGCATCCTACTGAATGATGAAGATTCTCCATGGCTACGACCCAGAAGAAAACAGAAATAATAGATAGGAATGTTGATGTAATAATGTAATAATGTATTAAACCTTTTATGTAATGCATGATGAAGATTCTCCATGCCTACGACAGACACGGTTACATGGATGGCTGGATGTGAAGAATGGTATGGATCGGTCATCACTGCTCTTTAGAAAAAAAAACCCGGCTCACTAGTTCTTTTCCCGTCCTGCTCTTTATACACACCGTGCTGCGTCTTCCTAAAGCGCCTCCCCTCAAAGCCAAAACGAAAGCAATGGCCGCCGTCTCCCACCTCATCCCCGTTGCCTCGCCTTTTGTTCCGATGGCACTCCTCCCGGCGGGCTACTACCTCTCCCCTACCCCTGCCGCCGCTATACCCAAACCTGATTTCTTCGCCTCGCAGTTCTTGTACCCACAGCCTCCACATCCGCTCCCCCCAGCCATTTTATCAGATTCTAAAATATACAAAAAGAATATTAATCAATATAGTTTTAATTGAAAATGGCAAACTAGTTAATAGTTTGGATAGTAAAAATAATTAATTTTGAAAATAGAAAATAGTTTTGAATTAGTTATTCAACTTCAAACACTTTTCATATTCATAGTTTTATCAGATTCTAAAATATACATAAAGAATATTAATCAATATAGTTTTAATTGAAAATGGCAAACTAGTTAATAGTTTGGATAGTTAAAATAATTAATTTTGAAAATAGAAAATAGTTTTGAATTAGTTATTCAATTTTAAACACTTTTCATATTCATAGTTTTATCAGATTCTAAAATATACAAAAAGAATATTAATCAATATAGTTTTAATTGAAAATGGCAAACTAGTTAATAGTTTGGATAGTTAAAATAATTAATTTTGAAAATAAAAAATAGTTTGAATTAGCTATTCAATTTCAAACACTTTTCATATTCATAGTTTTGTCAAATTCTAAAATATACAAAAAGAATATTAATCAATATAGTTTTTATTGAAAATGGCAAACTAGTTAATAGTTTGGATAGTTAAAATAATTAATTTTGAAAATATAAAATAGTTTTGAATTAGTTATTCAATTTCAAACAGTTTTTATATTCATAGTTTTACAGATTCTAAAATATACATTAGTTATTCAATTAAAAATTAAAAATTGATATTTGAAATGAAAACCTGAAAAAATTTAAGCTTTGGCGCGCATTTATTGCCCCTTCAGTCCCGGCTGGATCCACCAGCCGGGACTAAAGGGGGGGGGGGGCTCGGGAGCGAACCGCTCACCACCCTTTAGTCCCGGTTGGGGGCTCAAACCGGGACTAAAGACCCCCTTTAGTCCTGGTTTGAGCCCCCAGCCGGGACTAAAGGGGGGGGGTATATAAGTACGGGCGCCACCCCCGGCCAACACTTAGCCATTTTCCAGAGGATCGACGCGCGCGTAGGAAGCTCCCCGCCGATTGTTGCGGCTGCCGGAAAACTCGCCGGCGCGCCACCCTCCCGCGCCGCCATCGAGCCCCGCCGCGCCGCCCGCCACCAAGCCCCGCCGCACCACCGATCCCTCCCGCGCCGCCCTCCCGCGCCGCGCGCCGCCCTCCCACGCGCGCCGCCCGACGCGCCACCGCCCGACGCGCCACCGCCCTCCCGAGCCCCGCGCCACCCGCTCCTCTCGGTGAGCCCGCCCGCCGCGCCGCCCCTTTTTTTTTGTTAACTGTTAGGTTAGGTTAAATTTTGTTAGGTTAGATTTTTTTAAATTTTGTTATTTGTTAGATAAAATTGTTAGGAAGTTTTAGATAGAATTGTTAGGTTAGGTTATTTTTAGAATTTTTAGATAGAATTGTTAGGTTAATTAGGTTAATTATTTGTAGAATTGTTAGGTTAGGTTAAATTTTGTTAGGTTAGGTTTTTTTAAATTTTGTTATTTGTTAGATAGAATTGTTAGGAATTTTTAGATAGAATTGTTAGGTTAGGTTTTTTTAGAATTTATTATTTGTTAGTGTGTAATTTGTTAGATAAAATTGTTAGGAATTTTATTTGTTACATAGAATTGTGAAATAGAAATAGCAAATAGAGTTAGGAAAAATAGAATTAAAATAGCAAATAGAAATAAGTTAGAAAAAATAGAATAGAAATAGAGTTAGAAAAAATAGAGTTAGAAAAAATAGAATTAGTTAGGGTTAGTAGTTAGAAAATTGTTAGGGTTAGTACTTAATTTGTTTTGTTATTAGTTAGGGTTAGTAGTTAGAAAATAAGTAAGGTTATTTTGTTAGTTATTATTCCATATAGCATCCATAATTGAAATATAAATGTCGGTTTTTTGCAGAAGCTATGGATCCACATAGCAGGAACCTCGAGAGGAAGAACTTCTCGAAGATATAATCAAAGACGCCCCCGATGTTGAACCAGCTGAATCTCCGTCGTCGTATCTGAACCCCTCCGGAGATGGAATGGAGGTCGACCGACATGAAGATGAAGCCGACGGGACAGGAGATAGCTCCAATGACAGAGAAGGGGATAGCTCCACTGATGGAGAAGCCGGTGGAGAAGCCGGTGGAGAAATAACAAAGTCCGGTGAGGTATACATATGATGTTCGGCAATCACTTGTAATATGTGAAAAATATTGGAGATAGCTCTATATTGTATACATATACATTAATTTGACGAATGTTTCTCCCTCTTAGGCCTCCACATCGAGCAAAGCTACGAAACGAGGCCCGACTAAAAAGTTGGATGCACGGACGCATTACACCTTTGAGGTGATATTGCCTACGGGCGAACCCAAGCTTCCTAAGAATGCTGCTGACACATTCAAGAAGCAATGCAGAGTTCTCGTCAGGGATCACGTCCCGATCAGCGTTCGGGAGTGGAACAAGCGCAAAGGGGCAGCCGATAGTGACTATGTCACCGACAGGTACAAAGATAATCTTTGGAATGATCTTATGTCACATTTCAACCTGCCAGAATGTGAGAATGAAGATGCCGCAAAAAAACCGAGGGCCAAAGTCAAGCAGTGGACTCTAAAGAAGATGGCCGAACTGTTCCGTAGCTGAAAGAAGAAGCTATGGAAAAACTATCTGAAGACAAAGAAAGTGCCAGTATTCGAGGGGTATCTAGCCAAGCAGGCGAATCACTGGAAGGCATTTCAGAAGTACAAGCAGTCAGAAGATGCCAAGGCATTATCAAAAAAGAACAAGAAAAATGCCGACAAGAAGAAATATCATGACACGCTGGGGCCAGGGGGCTATAAGACTGCCATCCCAAAGTGGGATAAGAAAGAGCAAGTTATGCTAGCTAAAGGCATCATACCTGAACCCATCCGTGATGAGTGGGAATTGAGAGCAAGAAATTGGTTCCTTGCGCATGGTGGTTCGTACGACGAAGAAACAGGGGACCTTATCTGCAGTGACGGTCTTAGGATACCCAGGGAGAATTGGAAAAAGATAGTGAAAGAAATTAAAGAGGGAAAAAGACAGTTCACTCCAGATAGAGAGAAAGATTTGCTCACACTGGTCCTCGGCAATGACGAACATGGAGGATGAACGCGAGGCTTCGGTCCTTCTTACCCGTGGTGGCTTGGGTTTGCTAGAGACCAAGACACTTACAGAAGCCGAGTGAGAGCAAAGAAGCGACAGCAGGATGAGGATAATGACAAGTTCAACCAGTTGCTTGCCAGGCTTAACGAGCAATAGAAGCAGATTGACGAGCTTAGAGGAGTAGTGCGCCAGGAAGATCCTGCACTCGATATTACCGGCGCCCTATCTAAGCGGAAAAGCAGCGTGGCTGAATCTGAGGCCCCGACCGACGATGCATGAAGAATGATAGAGGGCGGTCCCGGCTACCCCGTGGATGGAATCAAGGAGTCAACATTATGTGAACTCCATCAGAGAATCAAGAACATATCCATGAAGGTGGCCGTCGGACAAGCTTTACCTTCTGGCCCTCATGTACGCTGGCATGGCCGTGAGATTCCAGCTGGCTATGCTAAAGTTGGGGTGGATAAAATCGTGTCGGGGTTTCATGATATAGAGCTCGACATAGCTGGACCCGAAGATGAGAGGACACTCGGAGAAGTACTGGGTGGAGTCATTCTATGGGACAAGAACTACATCAAGCTTCCTGGCTCGGCCCCAAGGACAACACCGCCTCCGAGTCGTCGCAGGTGACCTACACCTCCATCACCACCAAGCCCTCCACATGACAACGGCCACCACAACACGAGTCAATCTCGATCACCGCCGCCGGACTTGGGTCAGCCGTCTCCGCCGCCGCCCGCTAAGGATACTAAGCGGAAGCGTGCCAGCAAGAATGCTCCGTCGATGAGTTCTAAGCGACGGAGCTCCCCAAAGCGCAAACTGTCGCCCCTCCCAAAGGTACCTCATGCTAATCTTCCTATCAGACCTTATGATCGTGCCGACGAGGAAAACGCCAGGATAGCAAAGGAACATTATGATGCGCAGATGAAAAAAAAGGAACCCGAGCCCCGCCCGGAATACACCGAGAAGCAAATAGCATATGCAAAATACTTCATGACCCTTCCATCACAGTATGACTTACACCATAAGCCTGACGACTATACACGCACATTGCAGAAGGAAGGAAAAAAGAGCAGATCACGTGCAAGTGCAAGTGGGAGCAAATCAAGTTTATCTACAAGCAAAAAAAGATCAGACGTTCCTCAGCTTGGACAACAGGCCAAACAGTCGATCCCACCCCTCAGGGTGTTACCCGAGAATGTTCCCTCTCTGGTGCAGGGGCAAGATTTGGAATTAGCAAAGAAGTGGGCGGCTGAATAGGGTATAAGTGTTGAAGACGTTCTGGCTTCCCAAGACGATAGGTTACCCAAGGCTGTGGTAGCCCCTAAGCCACAGTTTGTCATGGGAGCGCCTTTGGTCAGCAAAGATAAGTTTGATGATCTCCCAACAAATATGCGTTACTTGCATACATGGTACTTAAGTGAAGCAAAGAATGGGAGAATGATGATCGTGGCGCGTGTCCCACGGGAGTACTACGGCCGTCCCGAAGACATCCATATCGACTTTGATGAACTCTTCCAGATGTACAATGCCGACGCCCTCGATAAATCGCTTATGAGTTGCTATTGTCTGTAATTTTTTTAATTCGTTGTCTACATATAACTTGTTCAGTTATTTCAATTCATTGTCTACATATAACTTATTCCGTTCTGACTTGTACTCTATTATGCAGAATGAAGATTCTGGAATGTAAAAGTAGGAACATCCTAAATATTGGGTTTATTGACCCAGATAAAATACATATAACGACGCTAACTGATAAACCCAAGGAGACGGAGGAAAACCTTCTAAGGTTTCTAACAGATCAAAATTTCTGTGACCACATACTGTTTCCATACAACTTCAGGTGAGGGTCTTACTCTGTTGTGTCCATTCACTTATAAGTGTAATTGATAAGTTACTGACATATATATATATATATATACATATGCAGCTACCACTGGATTCTGTTGGACATTCAAATTGATAAGGTAAGAGTTGATGCCTTCGACCCATTATCGAGACCCTTGGAACAGTTCCAAAGCCTGCAGGACATGCTCCAAGGGTAATTTCAATCATTCTTGCGCTCTATCGGTCTCTTTCGATGATTTTCTGATATATCAATTAATGAAAAACTTAACAAATCATTTTCCTTGTCGGGCAGGGTTTGGAAGCGGTTCAAGTGCGTGACTGACGGTATCGAGCATGAGAAGCTGACCTTTAGAGCGGCTCAGGTAAGTAGTAGTATGATATACTTCTATTTTCAATACATTTATGATGCTAGATTATTATTTTGATTATATATATTCTATTCTCGTAAAGTGCGACCAGCAGCCACGGGGGACGCATCTATGTGGATACTACGTTTGCGAGACCATTCGCACGTTTACCTCGGAGCACAAGGATTACAGATACGACGTAAGCAATAAACATTCACACCTCTATTTTTACCCGTCATTCTTTGTTATCGTGATTGATATTCATATTCATCTCCTCTTCTTATATAGTACACGGCCATGCGGGAGAAGTACCTACCAGAGCAACGCGCGATTGCTGTTGCAGAGGACCTAGCGACCTTTCTGAGAACAGAAGCTATAGACGACAAAGGACGATTTAGTGTAGCTAGGGGTCATTACTGATGTTGGTCCATGTAATCGAATAGACGGGCTCTAGTCCCGATAATTCTGGTCTTCATATAATTGTATATATATGCTCGCTTGTAAGATAAGTTAATCTTATATATATGCATAAACATGTATATTTAGAATTATACGAAAACTAATTCCCGAACACCAAACAAGGCACCAAATGAGGCATCACGTTAATCCCCCGAACACCTAAACCCTAAAACCCTAAAACGCTAAAATAAACAAAATCTGCAGAAAATCTTTAGTCCCGGTCTGTGTTATGACCCGGGACTAAAGGGCCTGCCCCTGAGGGCTCTCCCAGGCGCCCACGTGAAGCTCCTTTGGTCCCGGCTTGGAACAGGGCCGGGACTAAAGGTTGGGCCTTTAGTCCCGCCTGTTTAGTCCCGGTTGGAGAACCGGGACTAAAGCCCCTTACGGGCCGGGACTATAGGCCCTGTCCCTACTAGTGTCAGCGCGCTTCCTGAAGATGTTTTACTGTTAATCCTGGGGAGAGTTGAAGACATAAGTACCGCTGTGAGGACAAGTACGCTGTCAATGCGGTGGAGGTGGCTGCCTTGGTTGTTGCCCGAGCTGAGCATTGATGCTGATAATTTCATACCTGATCCACACTCTTGAGACTAATGATGCCAATGTCATCCATGACGCGATGCTCACTTTCACCACAGCGACCAAGAGTTTATTGGCTATGTTAGGAATAAATTACAACCGCTCTAGGCGGTTACTAGTATGCCCAAAGCACCCTTTCTGTACAGACGTGTCTCTTGTGTATAGACACCTCTTCTCTCTCTCTCAGCAGTTGCATCTCTTGTAAACAGTCATGTCTCTTGTAACAGACACCTCTTCGGAGGCACCCCAAAATCCTTGTATAAATAGGGCTTTGCCCACAAGCAATAAACACAAGTTTCACTCTCAATCATCTGAGTTCTAACACGTTATCAGCACGCTCGAACCAGCGAGTTCGGCAAAGATCGGAAGAAAAATATGATGACGGGGCAAACTCATCCTTGCCTTGGAAACATGCAGACATGTTGAAAAAAATTGATCTCCGTAGATCGATTAGAATACGATTGCTTCCATGCAATTGCGTTTGCTAATTCAACATTAGTCGCATCAATTGATTAGTTTACTATCTATTTTCGTTGGAATTGGTGAACTAATTCATGCACTGTTTGCTTTGCGTCTTCCGATCAGAAAAGAAGAATCGGCTGCACCGGCGTGCATCGTACGTCGTACCACACGATCAAGTAATTGTGTCCTAAGGATGCACGTGAACAGGCAACGAGAAGTCGAAAACAGCGACGGCACATCGCTCCACTGGCCACTACCGGCTTCAGGCGACCATGTCACATGGCGCCAGCGACAACGACTCCCGGGTGGAAGCGTCTACAAGCGTGACGCCACGCAGCAGTGCTCTCCACCGCCAGGGACTTCCCGGCGGGAACCGGCCCGACTCTTGCAGTGCGGCGGCGCCAGTGGCCCCTCCTGCAGCGGAGGGGACTTCCTCCTGGTGAACGGCGACCGTGTCTCCCTACGCGGACGCATCTCCCAGCGAGGCGGAAACCGACAGAGGCGGATCGGCTCCAAGAGGCACCGCCGCTTGTAACTGTGGTCTGTGGAGGCCAGGGGCCTGCACTGCGCCGCCCAGTCCTTGGGGCACCGACAGCCAAGAGAGGAGGCCCGAGGTGAGGCTTTGCCGGCGGCGCGGCTCATGGCTGTCAACCACGGAACATCAGTGTCGGTGACGGTTATTCCCCTAGGGGAATTGGGAACCGTTCAGGAGGAAGAAGAGAGCCTTATCTCTTTGTGTTTTTTTTTCAAAAAGATCCTTGGTTTTTGAGGAATCTACAAAGGACACGCCCGTATAAGTCCATGTAATTCCTGTTTTAGCCTTGAGACTTATTGAAAATTACAAACAACAGTTTAGCACTTGTGCTTGCAATAGACTCCGGCGATCGCCGGAATAAGAAGGAAAGACCATATTATGTCTATAAATGATTATATGTTCAATGTGTTTGCACTTTGCAATCCCTATAACATATATATATATATATATATTGGTACAATAATATTATTTTGCAATTGAGCATTTTTATTGCAAAATTATATACCAATTTTACCATCAATTAAGTCCAAAAATGTCTCGAAAGACACAAAATTGACTTAATTCGAAGTGAATTGATATGCAAAATTATTAGAACAAAGTGACTACTTCAAATTTATATATGGGATCACAAGGTAATGTGGTATCTACTGCATAATGTGCAGATTATCCATAATTATTGTGAGGTCTACATTTTGTCAAAATTGACACAATGACTACCTTCAATGTGCTCTCCCATATATTTAAATCAAATCATAACATAAGGTGCTAAGACAAAAAGCATCTACTGACTTAGGTCAGATTATGCTTCTTAGTACTGAGAGATGTACTCCATAAATATGGTGATTATCTACAATGTGTTATGATAGATGATTTGAAGCCTACACTAAAACCCAAGTGTTCACTTGAGTTTACAAGATTTTGCAATTTTTATTACAACATAACCAAGATGACTTTAATTTACATACATGTAAATTAATCAAATCTCTGGTTCTCGTTCATGTAGGACAACATGGCCGCTAAAGATTTTGAAGAGCTTGCGCTCGACGGACATTACTACCCTACATGGGCAATGGATGTTAAGATTAGTCTTTCATCCCGTGGCATTGCAGGTGCACTCATACCACCTGAGAATCCTCCTCAGGAGGGAGATGCACAAGTAACTGAGCAACAAAAATATACTGCCTTAGCCCTGATAAGGCAACATATTCACCCAGATTTGAAATCTGAATATTTGATGGAGGAATCTCCAAGCAATATGTGGCAATCACTTAAAACAAGTTATGAACAGCAAAAGGCCGTCATACTGCCTGAAGCTAGTCATGAATGGACCCATTTAAGACTCCAGGATTTCAAATCCGTTGGAGCTTATAACCATGAAGTCCATAAGATTTGTTCTAAATTGCGGTTTTGTGAGAAGGAACCTTCAGAACTGGAGAAGATAGAAAAGACTCTATCAACTATGCTCCCCGCTGACAGGATCCTACAGCAACAATATCGTGCCAGGAATTACCAAGTTTATTCTGAACTTATACATGTACTCCTCCAGACTGAGAAACATGATGAACTTCTTTTAAAGAATAGTCATCAACGCCCGGTTGGGGCTGCCCCTCTCCCCGAAGTACATGCAAATTTTCAGAAAGACAATAAGTTCAATGGCTCATTTAAAGGCCAAACCAAGAACTTTAAGGGTAAATTCAACCGCAACCGCAACAAGAAGAACAAGCCACACAATTCAGATAAGGGGAAGGGCAAAGCAAAGAACAAGTTCGATAAGATAATTCTTTGCCAGAAATGTGGATGCTACAAGCATGTCACCAAGAAATGCCGCACCCCAAGACATCTGGTAAACCTCTACCTGCAATCCATGGGACGTAACGGACATGCCCAAGGAGCAAGATATGAAGCTCACTTCAATCTTCAACCTGATAATAACATGGAAGCGGGATGTTCGCAAGATGTTCAAGGAACACCAAGCAACACCAAAGAATTCCATCTACCACAGGACTCCATGGACAAGGAGAACATGATGATAGAATACGCCTCAAACGACGTGTTCGGGGACTTTGACTAGTCAATCAACTCCTTTAGATAATATATTTATTTACATCCATCAGATTGTTGTAATAAAATAATAATAATATGTATTGTATCAAACATATTATTAGTGTTGTTGGTATCATCACCCTATATTGTAAGGCACAATATGTATTGTATCAGCACTTTGATATTAAGAAAGTTGTATGTATTCTATATATTCAATAGAAGTCTTTTCATCACTGAAAATTCTACATTTTTAATATATAGATTTCTACGGGTGTCAATCCAAATGGAGGAGGAAATGTGCCTTGTGGACAGTGGTACCACAAACTCTATACTTAGGGAAATAAAATATTTTCAAACTCTCAAAAAGTTAAATGGAAATATTTTAACAATCGCTGGACGCGATGCGGTAATTGTTGGCACAGGACGTGCCATATTTACCCTCCCTATAGGTACGCAAATTATAATTGAGGATGCTCTATTGTATCCCGATTCAACTCGTACCCTCATTGGTTACAGAGATATCCGTAAAAATGGATTTCATATTGAAACCCATGAGGACAACAAAGAGGAATATCTCCTCTTTACCAAAGATAACGGATATGGCAAACAAATATTTGAGAAAATTCCTTCTTTATCATCAGGATTGTACTACACATATATAAAACCCGTAGCACATGTTGCGTACAAGGTAATTTTTCAAAATGTCAATGCATTTCAAACTTGGCATGATCGCCTAGGTCATCCTGGTATCGGGATGATGAGAAAAATTATCTGCAATTCCAATGGTCATGACTTAAATGAAGCTAAATTCCCACAATCTTCAGATTTCATGTGCACTGCATGTGCTACTGGGAAACTCATTTTAAGACCTTCTCGTCTTAAAATCCAAGCGGAACCACTCCAATTCCTTGAACGAATTCAAGGTGATATTTGTGGTCCTATCCAACCATTGTCTGGACCTTTTAGGTATTTCATGGTTCTCATAGACGCATCTACACGATGGTCCCATGTGTGTCTATTATCCACACGAAACCATGCATTTGCCAAAATAATGAGACAAGTTATTAAATTACAAGCTCATTATCCCGAGAATCGAATCAAATCAATTCGAATGGACAATGCTGCTGAATTTTCTTCACGAGCTTTCAATGATTATTGCATGGCACTAGGAATTGAAGTTCAGCACTCGGTCCCATATGTCCACACTCAAAATGGTTTGGCCGAATCTCTAATAAAGAGAATTAAGCTCATAGCACGACCTTTGCTAATGAATTGCAACTTACCAACTTCATGTTGGGGTCATGCAGTTTTACATGCTGCTGACTTAATTCAATTGCGACCAACTGCATATCACAGCACTTCCCCTCTGCAATTAGTACGTGGAAATCTACCTAATATTTCCCATCTGCGTAAATTTGGATGCGCCACATATGTGCCAATCTCACCACCGCAGCGTACATCCATGGGCCCACACAGGAAACTGGGGATCTATGTGGGGTACAAATCACCGTCAATAATCAAGTACCTTGAACCCCTTACAGGGGATCTATTCACAGCCTGTCACGCTGATTGCATCTTTAATGAGGACCATTTCCCGGCATTAGGGGGAGATATCAAGTACCAAAAAGAATGCCCGGAAATCGATTGGAATGCCCAAGGCATTTCCTCCTCTGACCCACGTACTCAAGAAACTGAACTTCAAGTTCGGAAGATAATTAATTTGCAACATATAGCAAATAATCTGCCAGATTCATTTACTGACTATAAAGGTGTCACTAAATCCTACAATCCTATAATAAATGCGCCTGAAAGAGTGGAGGTACCAACAAAAACCACTCAACCCCCTATTCAAAATAAGAGGGGGAGAAGTACGGCCATAAAACAGGATTCAGCTCCTCGCAAGCAACAAAGGAAACAGGGGAAGAAACCCTCTGAACAAGTAAATGTAAAACAGAATTTAGCTCCTCGCAAGCAACAAAGGAAACAGAGGAAGAAACCCTCTGAAGAAGTAAATGTAAATCAACCTAGCGTTGATAATCCAGTGGAAGGACAACCTCCACAACCCAGCTCAGTTGTGCACTCAATGACTGGGACATCGGAAAACCCAGACTCAACCGTATTGGGAAATCACGATGAGTCAACAAGGGTAAATGAAATTTCCACAAACTATAGAGACTCTGGAGAATCTTACAACCGTAAGTCTACAATTGTCGACATAAATTTCTCTACTACAATTGCAAACAACCTTCTAAATGATCATGATCCAAAGACCATGGCAGAGTGTGAGAAACGCTCCGACTGGCCTAAATGGAAGGATGCAATCCAAGTAGAATTAGCCTCGCTCAATAAACGAAAGGTATTCACTGAAGCAATACCTACACCTCCCAAAGTTTTCCCTGTGGGATTTAAATGGGTTTTTGTTCGTAAGCGGAACGAAAATAATGAGGTGGTGAGATATAAAGCAAGGCTTGTAGCCCAAGGTTTCACGCAGAGACCAGGCATTGATTTCAATGAAACTTATTCTCCGGTAATGAGTGGTATTACATTCCGATACCTCATATCTATGGCAGTACAAAATCGTCTATCTATGCATTTGATGGACGTAGTGACCGCTTACCTTTACGGATCACTTGATTCGGACATCTATATGAAGGTTCCTGATGGAATCCCAATTCCGAATCCAAATGCAAAACGCAACGTATATTGTGTAAAACTAAATAAGTCTTTATATGGCTTAAAACAGTCGGGACGCATGTGGTACAACCGACTTAGTGAGTTCCTATTGAAAAAGGGGTACTCCAACAATGATGATTGTCCATGTGTCTTCATCAAAAGGTCTGAAACAGGATTTTGCATTATTTCAGTGTATGTTGATGACCTTAATATCATTGGCAACACACAAGATATTGATGAAGCACGCAATCACCTAAAGACGGAATTTGAGATGAAGGATTTGGGTAAAACCAAATTTTGCTTAGGATTACAACTTGAGCACCTTCCCTCAGGTATTTTGGTTCATCAAACCGCCTATATCCAAAAAATATTGGAGAAATTCAATATGGACAAATCCTATCCATCCAAAACTCCCATGGTTGTTCGATCTCTAGACGTAGAGAAAGATCAATTCAGACCAAGGGATAATGGAGAAGAGATACTGGGATCCGAAGTTCCATATCTCAGTGCTATTGGAGCGCTTATGTATCTTGCAAATTGCACCAGGCCTGATATTGCATTTGCAGTAAATTTACTAGCTAGACATAGCGCAGCTCCTACTAAACGATATTGGACGGGAGCTAAGAATATCTTTCGATATCTCCAAGGCACAAAGGATCTTGGCCTATTCTTTCAATTTCAGAGAAATCTGGACATTGATATGATTGGGTATACCGATGCTGGCTACTTATCAGACCCCCATAATGCCAGATCGCAAACCGGTTTTGTGTTCCTACATGGTGGGACAGCCATCTCATGGAAGTCTTCTAAGCAAACCTTAGTGGCTACATCCACCAATCATTCTGAAATAATTGCATTATATGAGGCATCACGTGAATGTGTATGGCTTCGCAGAATGATAAACCACATACAACAATCATGTGGAAAAGGTTCTATCGAATCTCCGACCATTATTTATGAAGATAATGCTGCTTGTGTTGCTCAAATGCAAACGGGTTACATAAAGAGAAATATCACTAAACATATTGCACCCAAATTGTTTTATCCCCATGAATTACAGAAAAGTGGAGATATAAACATTTTGCAAGTCAAATCATGTGATAATCTTGCTGATCTATTCACGAAGTCACTACCAACTTCAACATTTGAAAAGTATGTTCATAAAATTGGTATGAGACGACTTCGAGATTTGAAAGGATCAGGGGGAGTATCCCTCTGAACCATAACCCATTCAAACATTATATTACACTCTTTTCCTTTATGAGTTTACTCTCATGGTTCTCATCGAGGTTTTTAATGAGGTAATATCAACACAAGAATATATGTCATACCTCCTATTTTCCCCACCGGGGTTTTTAACGGATGTATACAAGACATATTAATTGTTCTCTAAACTTACCAATGAATTTTATCCTTCCAAGGTTTTCTCATATAAGTTATCAAAGAGACAATAATCATTATATGTTGTACTATTTTCTCCTTACTTTTCCCACTGGGTTTTAAAGGAGTTTTTGACAACATATCAAATTCTAGTCTCCTCATATTTTTCCCACAGGGTTTTTGGGGGAGTTTATTCAAGAAAATTTATCGCTTGTGATCAAGGCCATTACATTCAAGATTATACAAGGAATACAAGACATACAAGAAGAATCTTTGTGCAAGGGGGAGTGTTAGGAATAAATTACAACCGCTCTAGGCGGTTACTAGTATGCCCAAAGCACCCTTTCTGTACAGACGTGTCTCTTGTGTATAGACACCTCTTCTCTCTCTCTCTCAGCAGTTGCATCTCTTGTAAACAGTCATGTCTCTTGTAACAGGCACCTCTTCGGAGGCACCCCAAAATCCTTGTATAAATAGGGCTTTGCCCACAAGCAATAAACACAAGTTTCACTCTCAATCATCTGAGTTCTAACAGGCTAAACATAGGAGGAGACAATACAGCGTCGCAAGGCTGAAGCTTGATCTCTACATGATTGATGCTTTCTTGAGCGATATTGGACTGCTGCTACGTGACGCAATTGACTGCGGTTTGCTGAAAGATTTGGACCTCGCCATTCTCGATAACACATATCATCGTCGCAACTGTTCTCCCTCGGATATGCTAAGGCAAGACATGGAGGGTTTTTTCTCTGCCTACCCCAGTATCTTCCACTGCCTCACAACACTATATCTGGACAACGTGCGTTTTGTCCAATCAGAAATGCACCACGTCCTGTTTGACTGCTGCAAGCAACTGGATTATTTATCCCTCTCTCATTGTGATGCTGGTAAACGCGGTCTGTGGAAGATAGATGCACCCAACTCAAAACTCCGTGTTCTGGACCTCTACATGTGTTGGTTTGAGAGAGTTGAGCTGATATCCCTTCCGAAACTGGAGAAGCTCGATTTGCATATTTGAATCTTCTTTACTATAATATTGCTAGAGGTCGTGATGGTCACAAAACCGTGGTACGTAAAAAATCCCCGGCTATATTTCGTACGTAAAAAAAACCAATGTATAAATTGCATCCGTAAAAAAGACCGATCCGTGTGTCGTGCTCCTCGCTTCTTTACTATAATATTGCTAGAGGTCGTGATGGTCACAAAACCGTGGTACGTAAAAAACCCCCGGCTATATTTCGTACGTCAAAAAAACCAATGTATAAATTGCGTCCGTCAAAAAGACCGACCCGTGTGTCGTGCTCCTCGCTCCCCGCAAAAAAAATCAGCATCGCACGCAAATAAAACCGAACAAGACGTAGGCCTTTCCTCTCGTCTGGCTAAACCGCTTCGTTTGACAAATTACAATGCCTGCCACCGCCAAGTTAGAAAAAACGGTTCGATATACCAGAAAACTGAACCCTCCCGAGGCGTCCGTCCGTCTGGCGTTAGCGTTGGCATCGCGCCCGCTGCCCGCTGCACACAGGCCGAAGACCTCTCCGTGCCGGCCCAATCGTCCTCCCGGCAAGAACAGAGGAGAAGTAGAAGGCGTGGATGCTGGCGGACCAAGGACAGGACGCGCCGGCCGCATAGGTTGTGGTGGGCTTCAGGCTATGCACGCGTGCGCGCGTAGCTCGCCCAGCGTGACACCGTCGAGGACCTCGGCAAGCGCATTGAGCAGCTCGATTCCATGCTCACACTCGCCACCAAACGCCGTAGCCGAGCCGAGGACGAGCGTCCGTCGCGTTGCCCATCCAGCAGGTCTGCGTCTGCGTTGCCGGGAGAGAGAGAGATACAGATAGAGAGCAGGTCAGGAAGGGAGGAGGGGCAGTGGTGCTGGAGGGTTGCAGGGATGGGGATGGGAGCCTAACGCTGGGCTGGTGAGAGAAGGGAGGAACAAAGGCGTCGCGCATGGAGGTATAGCGCGGAGGAAGAGACCATTCTCAAGGTGGAGTATAGAATATGGAGCGGTGTGCATCTCTGTTTAACTATTTTATTCAGTTAAATCCATTGTCAAGTGATAGATGATTTGATGGATTGAAGGAATGACATAATCGACTGTATCTGTTCTGCTTGGGCAAACAAAAAACTTACACAGATTTCTTGAGTGGACATAGAGATCGTGAAAACAAAGGTAGATATATTTGGTTCTATATTAGATATTTGGTTCCAGATTTGGTGTTCATGGGTGTTGAAGCCGGATACAAAAACTTGCGCTAATGCTATCATCTATTTGCCTCCAGATTATCTACAGGGAATCTATATATATGTTCATATCTCATATGCATTGCAAATTTATTTCATATCTCCTCACGATAACCGGGTCTAGCTAGATCAGAAAAGGGCCGCCGTAGGGAGCCTAGTCTATCTGATCGAGAGAAAAACTGTCGGCAGCATATCCCATCGCCGACCTCCACACCTGCCGCTGGTCCGCTGCGGCGCTGCTCTGCTCTCACATCATGGCCGGCCCACGAAAATTGATCACCTATTCGCTGCTATATACCCTAAATAGGATACACGCATCGCTCGGGAGGAACGTCTTCATCGACCCGTGGGTGCAATGCGTTAGCTCTAATCATAATATTTGTATCTGCATATTTATTTTCGTATTTGCATATAGTTAGTCTGTCAAGATAGGTATGCAGTTGTACGTGTGATACGTACGGCCAATAGTTTCAGCTGGGACTGCATCCATGGCGAGAGGCCAGCGCGTCGCGCGGCCTGCATGAGAGTTAGTTGAGTGAATATATAGTTCATGATGAATTAGTGTAGAAACTAGCTGGGTGCGTCCGAGTCTTGTGGATCTCCGCCAAGCTAGCTAAGGGAGTTAGTGGTGCGTGGTGTGCATGTTCCACTAGGATAGGTTGTGCTGGTAGTGGGAGTATGGAGTTAGTGGCACAAAGTCTAGCTAGCTATTTATATTCTGCATCCATCGAGTAGTAAACAGTGTTAAGAAATACAGAGAAAAGGCACCAGGCCACCAAAACTCCTGTGTTTGTTCCTGTGAGATAGCTGTGCGAGGCAGCTGAGAGAGAGGTTCAGAGAGTTGAGAGATTCCACTCTAACATGCAATTCCCTTCCATATATTGTTTTCATGGAGCGATTGCGCAGCTCTGGACGACGCCGTCTAGGCCGTCATTGGCGCCGTAGCTATAGTTGCCAACGATCTGCGCCACCTCACCGAACACGGAACATATCAACACTGCCGTGTTGATTATCCCCTAGGAAGGAATCGAGTCGGAGGTATCTTGAGCCGAGTGAATCTGTTTACGTTGTATCCATCTCCTCCAAGCATGTCCATGTCACCAATGCCCTTCGTCAACAGCTACGCCAATCACTCGCATTGATTGCCGATCGTCGGCGTATGCGCAGAACGACCTGGGTAACAGTCCAAGCCCGAACCAGTCACCTGAAACCCAACGTCGTCCAGTCAAACCCCAAAGCAGTCGCCTGAAACCCAACGTCCATGCACCACGGCACCAGGGAACAAGGAGAGGAACCGCAGATGCTACCTGTAGATCTCCATCATGCATGGTTACTTACTTTTGTGGACTTGTGGTCAAGCCACATCGCTGAAGGTGGCTAGCCGGCTACAGGATATACATGGTTTGCGGCACCGGCAACTCGACCGCGAGCAGTAGTCTGAGGACCAGCTATAGTATCTCCATGGGCTTCGGCTCTTGCAGCATTACATAGGACGTTTTCTCCCCATAATTTCCATCAAGTTGATGATTTTGTTTGAGTGTTGTTTGCTACTCTTGTTTACAAACTATCTCATTTGGCGTATAGTTGTATTTTGTTGCAAAAGAGAATTGTCATTTACTAAGTATAAATCTCAAAAACCATATATTTATTCATGTATTATTATTATTATTATTATTATTTTTATTTTTACTTCATGACTTTATTATCTACAAATGATTCAGGCAACCTTTTCTCTAGAACATATTTTGCATGGTTTTAGAAGGGCTCACTTAGGATGAAAGCCTTTATGATTTATAAAAAATAATAATTCAAATAGTATTCTTTTTTATTTTCCACGAGGAGGTGCTGTTGGTAAACATTAAACATGTTAAGTAGAATACAATATTCTTTCAATACACTTAACAAAAAACCATTCTTTGGTGGATTATCTCAAAGAATAATAGTATAGATACAATTAGCTGGCTTGCACTTTTTTTTATTTTTGAGAATTACTAATGAGTGGAGTAGCGACAGTTATTGTCCCGGCGTCTTCGCTCCGCTTCATTCAGAGATCTTTCATGCACATGCTCGATCGTTGGTGATCATCATCGACAAGTCGCACCAGCACATGAGATCAGGCTAAGAGATATGACAGAGTGATGGCTCTTCGGTGCAGTGGAACGAGGAATCCATTGGGCTGAGACGGTAGAGAAAGTTGGTCTGCGGAGGTGGAGGAGATTAAGGGGCAAAGAACCGAGCGGCATATTTCATCAGAAGTTCAAAGAAATATTTATTTATATTCTATTATGATATGTAATTTTTTTTCTAAAAAGCCATAGCAACGCACGGATATTCAGCTAGTATCTTATAATATAAGTTTTAGAGTGATTGGCATTTTAGAAACCGTCTATCGATCTGATCTAACGATGCTAAAATATACGGAATTAGACGGGACAAAATCAACGGAACTCAACGCTATTAGAAACGTGGGACCGGAACTAAAAATACATGGGACCAGAACTACAAATATTAATTCATTTTGTTTAATAAATCATTATTTACTGGATGACCGTCTTTGCTTTGTTCTTTTCTTCTATGTCTCTGTATTGTTTTCGTATGTACCTTCCTGCAAAAAAAAAGCCACCGCTCTCTCAAACTCACGATCTCGTCTCCCCCACTGTCTCTTCACCGGCGGCGGCGGGCGGCGGTGACTTGAGGAGCTTGTAGCGGTCTTCTACGGCCCCGGGGCAACATGGATCAGTTCTTCTCCAACGCCAGGATTCACCGACGGCGGCGGGGTGTTCGGGAGGAGGTGATCTGGAGGTGATGGCGGCCGGCGTAGGGGCGGGCTCGATGCCAATCCTGGGCGCGGTTTTCTCCCGGCGTGTCACACCCGTGATCGGAATTGAGGGGAAAATCTATGGGATCGGCAGAGGATAATTGGGGATCATGGTGGAAACGATAAAGCAAGCTACGCTACGCTAGAGACTAGTTTAGCTTTATCATTCTTCTTACTTCTACCTCACGGATACAGCCGTGTTATATGGTTCAGGTTACAGCTCATTGTACTGAATGGTAAACAGCAGTTACAGTAAATGTGTCGGTTTTAACAGTGCCCGTTTCCGGTATCTTTTGGGCCATCGTATGGTAGGGTCAGGGTACTGACACGGCGGCGGGCTTCAATGACGGTGATGGGGCGTTGTGGAGATGGGGAGCTCGGGGTGGTGGCGGCCGGAGCCGGGGCAACGCGGGAGGGAGCGGATCCTGGCCACGGGGCGTTCCTGTGAGGGAGATCGCGGCGCGCCTCCTCCGTCTACCCGACCCGGGCTCTACTCGAGCTTCGTGGTAGCCGGCCGATCCATCCCGATTTCCTCCCCAATCCCTCCGTGAGCTTCGTCCTCGTCTACCCTGCGCCTCCCGGCCGGCTCTCCACCTCCCTGGCTTCCTCCTTTTTCTCCGCCGCCATGGCTAGCATAGCGAGCTGCGTCGCCAACGCCCGCCCGGCGTGTAGGGTACTCCTGTCCAGAACAAGATGGAAGGTAAAAATGCTTACTTCTGCCATGTCTGAGTATGAGCATTGCGGTAATTTGATTTGGATACTAGCTTAGGTTTTAGTTTCCAGTTGTAGTTGTAGTACAGTCATGTTTGTGTTTCAGTTGTCTAGGTGGAGCATCATGATCATATGATGTGTTAGTTCGTTAAACTAGCTAGTTTTATGTCGATTAAGTAGATGAATATTGGGATATGTAGGAAATTGAAGGATGCCAAACGTGTCAAGATCCTTATAGCTAGTTGTTCTTAGCTTTGCTAGCTCATCTACCTAATGGTGTTGTGTCGATTCGGGCCAAGTTTCATGTTGCTGCAATAATGAAACATATGTAGATCATTTCTCAGTTCATGTATTGGGCGCATGTTCAACAATGTAGCTGTATGTTGCGTCTGTGGGTCAGCATTATCACCTAAATCTTCCTAGTGATATATCCTGGTTCTTCCGATTATTACATGAATTGAAGATTCCAACTAATCCCATTTGGAATTCCTGATAAATATAGCAGTCAGTTACCTGGCGCTCTCCCTTTACTACATGTAAATATAGTTTTTAGCTGATTCTCAGCAGACTCCCTGATATCATTTCTTACTATTCCGAAATCAACTAACAGTTACACTTTTAACTTGCTAGTTTTGCAGAATTGGAGTGGACGCATTTTGCATCAGGTTTGAGTCACCAAGAGTATACAAGGAATGTTGATTTGTACTACATCAAGCCTGGGTGTGTACCACCTGAAGGACTGGTCTTGATTTCATGTCAAGAGGATTTACATCAAATGATGCAATCTCTTAAAGGGGCGAAGAAGTGCGACATATATATTGTGACAAATCGTCCTTCCTCGTCCGACTATAGCGACGATGACAAGAGTGAAGAGGTTGCTTATATTGGCAATCTTTGACATTTTATATGAAGTTTTTGTCTACAACATTTTTATGTTTACTAATATATTTCTGTTCTTTTGGCAGGGTCAGTTCAAACCTTACAAAGAATCATGGGTGTGCATGGATGTTGGCCCAAGGTGCTTGAACGAAGAAATGTCATCGCCATGACCAATTAATCAGTCGAGAGAACTTAAGTTCAATTGATATTCAGTAGGCTTTAGTTTTAGTCATGTTTTTGCTCTGGTTTGCAACAAATTTGTTTGCTTAGTGACATTTATGTCATATTTTATTCTCTAAACAATTGAACGATGTAAGATTTTTTTAAAAAAGTGTCGATTTTGCTAGTTTCAAATAGGAGCTTCCACTTCTACTTTTCACACAACAGCAAAACCAAATTAAGAAACGAAACCTTCAGGAACCTGTACAGAATAATCATAGAGAAATGGCAGTAACAGGCTAACAGGACAAGCACAATCCAAGTACATGTAACATATACAATCTAACATTGCTTAGTCCCATCATGTAATTGCGTTTACAATGGTTGAGCAAACTATCAAAAGAACTGGTGTAACTTCTATCATTTATACACTCCGACAACTACACATATGAGCGAGTATATTGGTGTTATGACAACACACAAAGCCACAATCTCCTTTCCAACAATTTGACTTCATGAGGCTTTTGATCGATGAGGAATCCATATCACATATCTTCTTCTGCTTATCATCCATTTGACGAACTGAAACTGAAAAGGCACTGATTTATCGACCAGATCCTCTCCATGGGCGCCTCTCTCAACTGCTCTGAAACAAATAAGAAAAATTAGCCAGGTAGACCAATCTCAATGACGACACTGGCTTCATAGGTCCACGCGAATAAAACAGCCGGGGAGACCAACCTCAATTCTATTGTGCAATGTAAGGAGATGGAATGGCCAAGAAGAATAAAACATGTTGTTCTGATTTCTGAAGTACTCTACCAGTGTTGTTTGAATGCCTAGAGCACTCGAATAAAACACAAGGATCAGACAGTGTCCGGGAAAAAGCTAGCCCAAGCAAGAGGTCATTTGACCATCAGCATCAACAATTAAATAAGGAACTGATGAAGTCTGAGAAAGTAAAACCTTTGTCATCAGGATCTCCAGAATATTTTCATGCCGTGTGTTTGAATGAACCGGCTTTCCCTTTGCTTTTCTTCCAGTCAGGCTTCACCAGTCAGACGTCACCCAACGAGTCTCCCAACCATCTGAAATTTGAAACAAATAACAATATGACATGGCAAAACGCTGGACCATTTAAGACGGCCAGAAATTGGTAGGAACTGATACAAATCAAAGGTCCGGAAGTTTATGGAGATAGCTGATACAACTCGGTGCAGATCATTAAAATTGGGTGATATGTAAATAAACTAGAGCTTAAGTTCCGATCAGTGGTCACCTACATGAACTCCCTCCTCGGCGATGCACATCATGGAGCTTCTTCTAGGAGCTTGTTGTCCTACACAACATAAACAATAATCAATGATATGGATCATATTAATGAGCAATACACACCTGCAAAAATGAAATTTGGATAGATTTACTACCTCTATCAACTTTTTAATGTACGCCTATTGTGACCTTCGTTTCCGCAATAGCTGCATTTTTCCTTTGATCTTTGCTTCTTCATCTTTGCTTGCAGCCTCTTTTTGGGCACACCTCGGCCTTGCACACGCACGGCCTCGCTAGAATCAAATTACGCCTTTTGTGATAGCACCGGGCCAAATCTAATGGGTACCTTCTGATCACTAGTTGATTCTTGGCCGTCAGCTTGTGGTTCCCTTTAGGTAAATAACTATGCCCTCTTGAGTTAGTTTTTGCCATTCAATATCAAGATTTGTGGTTCCCTTCAGATAATGGTTGCAACCAGTGGGTTTGGACTAGAGATGCAGCTATAAATCTGGAGCAAAAGCTAGATGTATATACAAAAACATCTGGTCGTTTCTTGTATCTGCTTCAGGAAGGCTCTGTGCAATTAAATAACCTCACATGGTATGGCACTATGGTTGTTACTTCCCCGGTCATTTTTAAGTTGATCTGAGATAAAAATAAGTCGACACACTAGATATCTCCTTACTGGACTTGCTTGGGCCAAATTTCCCATAGTACTACAACCAACTGATGAAAGTACAATGGAGAAAAACAACTCCATTCTATTTCTTTTGACAGGGGTACACCTCGATTAGGCACTAGGTGAGCCTTCAACTGTTGATTTGGGAAGAGGTGAAGTTTTACATACGTGGTTTTATTTTACTTTGGCACATCAATCTGATATTTATTTATGTTGAATTCTTATATCTTGTTGCAGTTACTGATGGAACCATGCACATTTCATCATTCCATGACCCGATGTTTTTGACTTCAGTAATGGTTTTGAAGCTTCAAAATAATTTACCCTTTCTTTGGAATAGAAGGAAAGCAACTAAACATATCTCTTTACAAGTTATTTGCTTTTTTTCTTTGTTAGAACATCTTCATGTGTGGAACTGCCTTATGAGTCCTCTTGTAACTAGTTAAAGGCTTTGCAGGATGCAGACAAGCATTCCCCAAGTCCAGAAGACCCTTTCTAGCGGACAATATAACGTCAAGCTACGCCTATCAGTATCAGATACTTGCAAATACTGTCCAGAGTTTTAGATTAGATGAGTAAGCTATCTGTTTGAGTAAGTGAAGACTGAAGACTGAATTTGACTGATGGATACAAGAAGGTCAGACAAGAGACTAACCTTTAGGCAGTGGCGTTGATCCCGCGGGCAATGAGGGCGGTGGTCGCCGACTCTGATCTCGTTGTTGAGGCTGGCAACTCCAATCCCGCCTGTGAAGAGAGCGGCGCAGCAAACTGAGCCGCAGAGGAGATGGTCATTGGGTTAGGCGACGACTAGGATAGCGCAGATGAGGAGGTGGCGTTCAACCTGGCTGCGACGGGTGGATCTAGAACTGGGGTGGTTGCATTGGATGACGGCGGCGACGAGGAGTGTGATTGCTGGGATGGATGACGCCGCGGCGGCGGCGTTTGTCGGGCAGGGAAAAACCTGTTTATTGTTTTGACCTAGAGGAAGAGAGACGAAAGGGATGAATGCTTTGACAAGGGAACCGAGCACTTTGACCGCTCTCTTAGTATTTGTCTCACCATCGAAGCATCCTAGGAATCCCAAAAAATTTACTCAACGAAATTGGACGGAACTTTAGTTCCGTGCCAAACCACCGTAAAAGAGCTCGTATCTCTATTATTATATATAGAGTATATTTTTTTGATAAAATATAACCAATAATATAGTTGGTAAAATATGCACTGCACTATTCCACACTCGCCCGATGTTTTTCAAATAAAAAGAAACACAAGGATTGCATACGTACGGCCGGTCGACTGATCTCAATCGACCGAGACCAAGACAATCCCATTTAGTAATATCAAAGACATGGCATATTCAAGGTCATACTGTTTGTGTTTGGTAAGGGAAAATTCGTTCCTTTTTTAAAGGCGAGTGCTGAGGATCCCCCGGGGGCTCAAAACTTCCCAGCCCCCAGGTCCAGAGCCGTTGGATCCAGTATTCCCGAACCGTCATATCGAAACCTACAACCGCTCCTCCCTCCCGAGTGTTGCTGCACTAGACAAAGTTAACAACCCGTCGGAGCAAAAAGTATCACAAACCCCTACCCCACGTGCACCTCTTCTTATCCACACATCAATTCCTCCGACCCAACTGCCCGTGCACAGGAGCATTTCTCCGACACGAATGGCCATTGCTGGCACCACTGTGAGCTTAAAACCCTAACAAATCTCTGTTAATAGAGCTGTATTGATTTGTAACAAAAGGGATAAAAATATGCTAAAAATATTGGGACTGTCTAATTGACAGCTGACTGTTTTCGATTTCGCGCACAGTCACTTTTTTGCCCAATCAAAACACTATGTTAGTCTAAATCTTCATTTCCCACGCAAACAGAAGAGCATCCGGGCCATGGTCATTAACGGGTTGTCAGTTTCAATCGCGACCCGAGCCGAAAGAGAAGGAACCTGCGGCTTGCGCGTATGTGTTCCGTCGATCTAGCCTAAGAACGAAAAACAGCGGCCTAGCCCACGCCTGCAATTCTTTGCTTCAGCTTCAGTTGGGAACTGGAAGTGCGGGCCAAAGGAAGAAAAAAGGCCTATGTCCAAAATCACCTCTGCATTCTCCTCCACATGAACGAACTTCTTGCTAGGGACGGTGGAAAGCGTAGGAAATCAGCAACATGAACAAAGAGTAAAAACGAGAGAGAAAATCTTTGAAAAAATTAGACAAAGAGATGGAAGAGGATGAAGAACCTGAATACAACTAGCTCAAAACTGGATGACTATTTTGAGACTACCAATCTAGTTAAGTGGGAGAAATGCATCATCTGAGAGATACCTTGGGCAAAATATAGAGCTTATATAGGGGAAGAAAATTGGATAGACCAAAACGTAGTGATCTCTCCCCCCTAGCAGATGTACACGTACACCTAAAAAAACACACTCAGCTGGGAATGTAGGAGATCCCTGATCCAAAGTCAGGCAGCTGCATCATCATGACATAGTTCAAGAAAGATAACCAGCATTCCAGAAATTGATTGCAGATTTCTGAAATAAGTCATATACAAAAGATGGCTCACAGGACACAATTATTTCAGCACATATTGTTCAAACCATAAAAAAAGTCAGCCACACACTTCATCATACATAAACATCAAACAAACTAGTAGATGTAAAGATAACACACCAGGACCTAAAAGAAACCTAAGCCCCAAGCCCATCCTCTCTCAATGTATACAAGACATAAAATGAGATTTTAGGGAAGTGTTTGTCCTTGGGAAAATAAGATCAAGATGTCAAAACCAAACCCCAACACATTCACGTAAGCAAAATATGTCCAACTGGACCTGAATCGGATCCTTTCATCAGTGGATGTGTAGTATGTTGATTCCTTGTTGCTCTCATCTTCATCAGTGGATGCTCATCCCTGTTGTTTGAGCCGTGGTCAGCTCAAGCCCTGAAGAATTCTCGACTGCCTTGAAGGAAGACAAACCAGAGTAACTGAAGAAACTGAAAAACTAATGAATGATAAATTAGCAAAACGAGTATTGAGACTAGATAAAGAGAGACTGAAGACTGAGAAAAGAGAGAATGGAGACCAAAGAAATAAGCAACATAGAATGAACAAAAATACTCATCTTGCGAATGACTATTTGAGAATGAAACTGCACTAAAATTAAAATGGATAGGATAACATTCACCTTGCTGTATAAATAACATTATTGAAGAATGAAAATGAATACGAATAAGGAAAAGGAGAGACCGGAAACAAGTCCCAACACTGAAGTAAATGACAATATAATGAAAACTGACGAAATGAATGACTCAAAACTAAATAAATGTGCAAAAATTGGCAGAAGAATCATATATGACAAATTCTTGCTTCACTGTTCGGACACTGAATAAAAACCCAACACTGAATCCAAACACTCAAGAAACAATGAGAATGAAGAAGAAAGACAGAAAACAAAAGACTGAGAATGATATCTTAAGTTTCCCTGAAGTATAAAGAAATGAAGAGACTAAGCAAAACTGAGATAATAGTGAGAAAAGATACTGAGTAAGAAGAGAAAAGAAACTAAAGAATCGACTAGTCTGAATGACAATGTTGACAAAAGGGAGAGAGAGAAAATTATTGACAATCAAGCAAAGAAGAATTGAGAAAATGAAAAAGGATAGAAATTGAGAATGACAAACAAATCATAAAACTAGAGGTGAATGAAGAACGAAATTGACTCATGAAGAACAACAATAATGGGATAGATACACAGAAGAAAAACAAAGAGAGACCAAAAACGAAAGACTAAGAATGATAACTTCCCTAAAGTATGAAGAAATTAAGAGACTAAGAAAAAATGAGAAAAACTGAAAAAATAAACTGAGTAACTAAATGACTTCATGAAGAATGACAAAAATGGGATAGAAACTGAGATAATGAATACTGGCGAATAAACTGAAGAATGAAAAATGAAAACCTGAACAAATAATGTATAGTGATAGTCACAAACACCATAATGAACTGAATAGCAAAAAATTACTAATGAATATGGAGAGACTGAAACATATACAGAAATGAGACAATGACAAACTGAATAAATGGAAACTGATAAAATGGAAGAAATGACAAAATTGGTGAAGAATGTGTTATCAGGGACTACTACAAGTTGAATGCACACATACAAATACAGAAACAGAATGAAGACTGAATAAGAGAAGAGTGAAGAGAATGAAAGTTCCTTAGTAGAAGAAATCCAAAAACTCCATCCACGTCATGATGCTTTGGCACATTGTGATACATAACTTTGAAATTGTCAAATTGTTTCCCTTTTTAATAATCAGCACCCACAGATGGGTGAAATTGTTTATCTACATTGCAAAACGAAAACAAGAAATAGATATATTTTTAAAATGATAACGAAGATATTTAGGATTGATCATACACAAACAAAAAGCATAGCAAAACTTAACCAGATGATTCTGGATTCAGATGAGGCGGGTGGTTTCGGTATGAAACAGAAGCGATGCCGATGCATGGCCGAACATGAATGACTAAAAATTTAGCCATGTATATCTACTACATAGTACTCTGGAGAAAACAGAAAAAACAGTTGCATAGCCATACCGCATGGCATGTTTCCGATGAAAGCTTTCACATGCTTGCATTATGCCCTTGAACAGTATAAAGAATGAGATCAAATAACAGCCAAACAACAAAAATAAACTCATGGTAGCATCAATAGAAGACCATATAACACAAAACAGCATCTAAGAACAAGATTTTTGCACAAGAAACCCTATGAGGAGCACGACTAATTCACCAGAGAGAAACCTCGAGCAAAATCTCCACTAATCATAAAAATTCGCAAGGATTTTCTTAGTCCACACCGCCTCACTATCACCTGTTGCAGTCCTACTGAACACCCATCGACATGTAAACAATAGGATAACTGACTGCGCTTTAAGATCTTACACCAAGACAAGTACAACGAAACCAATCACGAATAGCAGCAACTGGGACAGTTCACAGAATGACAAACTCAGTGCTGGCTAAGTATTTAGAAATATATTTGACAGGTTGCCAGGGCTTGTGGATTATAATTACAGAATAGCTTGTCAAAACGATTAAATGTTCAAATTACACTCAAGTTTCCAATCGAGAAAAGTTCGGATCAACTTTTATTTGTTCAGGTTACATAACCAAAAATCACAAAGGAATTGCAGGTGTTGCTTGCAGAGTTATGACAGTGGATTCTTTCATTCACCAGAATACTAGTACATACCGATCCAAGTACACAATCTGCAAAAATTGAGGATTTTCTCTGTAGTAATGTAACAATCAAAACAAGAAGCTTCTCGGCAAAATCACTGACAAAAATACATTTTGGAAGGGTGTGACGGATACAAACTCTCATGTGAAAAATACAGAGGAGCACGAGTAACCACATCATACTAACACCAAGATCATCCTCAGAAAAAAATACTAACACCAAGATTCATGTTCATAGGCAGGAGAAACATAATCAAATTCAGATGTACGTAAACAGATTACGTGGCGATTATTTGGGGGCTTCCATCACACAAATCAGTTACGCTCTGTCAAATTACAACTTATTATCAAAATAAGCTAATCCAATTTCCATTCCAATTTGTAGAAAAACCACACCTATCCCCCAAACAATGAGACGAACAACCCAGAAATAAAGGACCACCTATCCCTGTATTCATTCACTCATCCGAGCATATCTAGACCAACTAGAAATCAGTTCAAACAGCTAGAAAAACCAGCTCGCCTTTGTACAATCACCCCGAGACTAAAACATTTCAGCACGCACGGCCATGAGGGAGAAACAATAGGAGTGGGGAGCGGAGCACGAGGGTGAGGGAACCATACAAACCTCCTCCGGCGAACTCTTCTCTCTGGTGCCTCCGGATTTTGCCATCAGGCGAGTCGATGCGCTCGAGGTGGCGCCGCTCTCTGACGAACACAACTCTGCCCCCTCCTCTTCGTCTAGACAACAAAATGGGCTCCGCCCAAACCCGATAATAAAGAAACAACGGCCCGAACAGACCACAAACAGCACCTACCGGAATCCCGAATCTCAAAGACAACAATGGACGTCTAGAAAAACGAGTGTGCACGAATTAGAAAACAGCTAGCTGTTATTTAGTAAAAGTCAAAATATTCTAAGGATTTGCACCTCATGCATAATGGGGAACAAAAAAAAATTGCTACTATGGATTTGCATCAAACGTAGAAAGCACTACAAAGCTTTCAAAAAATTACACTAGATGAAGAAAAAATGCATCGCACAAAAAAGGAACTTTGCTACAACCATTCTATGAAATTGCATTAAAAGGAGATAATATTTGCTACCGACCTTCCAATAATTTGCACCCCACGAAGAAATGGAATCGAATCATACAGAAAAGAAATTTTGTTACAAACCATTCTGTGGAAGTTGCATCAAATGGGGGGAAAATTGGCTACGAACCTTCTACAGATTTGCAACTTGTGAAGAAATAATTGTACAGAAGATTTTTTCCTATAACAATTCAGCCAATTTGCATTGAAGGCCCAAAAATCTGCTACAAAACCTTCTAAGGATTGCAACTTGTGAAGAAAAAATTGCATCACATGAGAAGATTTTTGCTATAATAGACAAGTGAATTTGCATAGAAAAAGGTGAAAAAATCTGCTGTCCAGCAATTTGCACCATACGAAGAAAAAGAATGCATCATACACAGAAAAATCTTGCTACAAAAGTTTATTCGATTTGCACCGGCCGCTGCTTGTAGCTAGCTTCCCGTGCACGTGCAGTCACTTTCGCCGTCATCAGGGGCCGAGCTTGCGGCAGCCACGCCGGACCACAACAGGGGCGGAGGCGATGAACGCTATGGCGGTACGAAGCCACGACGCTGCAGGTCCCGCCGCCCTCGCCGTGCAGGTCGCGACGCCCTCGCCGCCTAGGTCGCGACGCCCTCGCCGCCTGCCGCCCAGGTTGCGCCGCCCTCGCGCCCAGGTCGAGCCGCCCTCGCCGCCCAGGTCTAGCACCTGAGGCGCCCAGGTCCGACGTCTGAGCCGCTCAGATCCTCAAGCTCGTCCCGGCTGGTCGCAGTCGTCCGCCTCCGCGCCTTGATTCTGTACTCCACAGCGGAGGAGCCGCCCATCTGGAGATCGTGCGGGAAGGTATGGCTGAAAAAAGAGACAACAGATAGGATAAGGGAGAGGGAACGACTGGTCAGGAGAAATACGGGTCCAATGCGATGTGGTGGGTCCGTGGACACGCGTCAGACGCGGAAGGAGGAGGCCGGAACGCAACGCAGCCCCCGGTTGTAGAGAAGCATTTTCCTTTTTTAAAGGTCGGTTCAGGAACGAAGTGGGTTTTCCTATCCTTCCTTTAGCGTGCACCCCTTCTTGTATATGTATCCGATGAAATCAATCAACCTACACCGAATCAATTACCGCGCGTCCAATAAAAAAACAAACAAACACAATCACCGTTCCGTACACCGCCGAATCCATGGCGGCGGCGGCGCCTTCCCGGCCGTTCGTGCTGCTGGACGACAGAGCCGCATACGCTGATTGGGGGATGGTCGAGTGCGAGTGCCAGAGCAAGGTGGCCTACGGCTGCGGGCCACTCGGCCAGCAGATCGTGGAGGCCCTCACCCTCCTCGCGGACCTCAGCACCGGCGACGACGACGAGCACGGCCTCCCGCGCCTCGCCGTGCACGCCACCGACGAGATTCTCGGCCGCTTAGAGGAGGAGGTCCCAGGTGAGCTGGCGAAGAGGCTGGGTCGCAGCCTCAGCGAGATCCACGATGAGATGCTGGAGATCTACGGGACTAAAGTCCGCCTCTACGCCGGCGTCCATGCCGTGGACGACGACAGGGGCATCGTGGTCCTCAAAGTGTCCTTCAACCACGTTGACCGCTCGTTCCGGTCGTACTACCTCGTCTACGATGGAGAGACAGCGTCGCTCTGTCTGCTCCCTTACAGGCCAATGCACTATGAGGCCGCCTACACCAGCCGCCCTCTCCTCGTGCGCCGTCACGGCGGCGGCTACTCGCTGGTCCTCATGGCGGTCGACGAGCTCGACCGGCCTGTCCTCTGCCTCTGGACTCCGTCCCTCGACGAGGACGGTGGCGTCGGCCCGTGGCGGATACGACAGCGAAGGCACGACACGGCGATGCTGGCCAGGTTCGGCGGCACGTACGCGGAGATGAATGTGTTCTCACACAGGGGCAAGGCTTTCTGGGCCGACCCCACGGAAGGCATCCTCTACTGCGACTGCGCCGACCTCCTCAACGACGACGCTTCCGCCGTGGAGTTCACCTTCGTCGCGCTGCCGGAGGAGTACAGGATCGAGGAGCTGAAGTACAAACACCGGGCCATGGGCGTCGGAGTCGGGGACAGCGTCTGGTTCGTGGTCCTCGAGTCGTGCGACCACCCCGGCGACACCACGGTGTTGGTGCTGAGCCTGGACCTCTCTGACGACGGTGCGGCAGCAGAGCGGCGGTGGGAGAGGCACCTGGAGCTGAGCCTGCTGAGCATCTGGGCGCTGGAGGGCTTCGTAGCGGCCGGGCTGCCTAGGAGGGTGCCATGGTCGCCGTTTCTCAGGGAGCAGGACGCCGGCGTGCTCTACTTGCTCCTGCCGCCGGCCGATGAGAAATCAGAGGGCGGGTGCCATCTCATCGGGATCGACGTGCGCGACAGAAGCCTGCCGCGTCTCTTGCCACCACGACGCCTCGCCGTCGCCCCGTGGTTATTAAACGATCAGCCCTTGCTCATGGCTCCCGACTTTTTCGACCGGCAGCGCAACCAGGAAGAAGCTGTCTGCCAGTCGTAGAGAAAAACATGGATGTAATCACTCGAAACTACTATAATATCACCAAACATTGAACGCTTACAGTGAAAATTTCAGACCAATGATTGTAAACTTTCAATTTACCATGGTCGATCTTCTTTTTGAAAGTGACACCCACAGACTCAGAATCTCAAACTAGTTAAATATCACCAAATATTGAATTGTTACAGAGAATAGTTCAGACTTGAGAGCAATGCATAGTGGCAAGTTTCGACTACGGTCCTTTTGTCCCCCGTAACTGTATCAACGAGGAAATTGTAGTTTGCACCAGCTCCACTGAGAGCTCTTACAAGGATCACAAGTTTTGCAATCTTTTCCTAGTTTTTCACCACTTCCATGTCTAATCTACTTCGTTAGTGCATTGCTTAGCATTAATCCACCTATTATTTAAATGTAACGATGTCTATTAAACATATACTACGGTACAACAAATTATCTACAGTCCATCAAATCCATGTGACGAGGTTTATCCCCGACAATGCCCATGTCGAAGGGCTTTCGATCTAGGAAGCATATTGGGGACCTGGCGAACTCGACGGCGATCAGACGAAAGCAAAGGAACACAGGGTTTACCCAGGTTCAGCCCCCTCGAAAGGTAAAAGGCCTACGTCCTGCTTGTCTGACTTTGTATTGATGGGGTGGCTTTGATGATGGGGTTACAATGGCGGCGTAGATTGAATCTAGCCAAGACAGAGAGCTCAGTGTTGTTGAGCGCTCCGACGTGAGGTGGGTGGAAAAGCGTCTAGAGCTTCGAGATCTCCCTCCCAGCCTTTTATATGCGAAGGACGGGTCTCAGGATTGTCTCTCAAGCCAAGTACAGATCGGATCGGTACTCAAACGAAACCTAATCTAACTCCGGTTCTTCCAGTCCTTACTTGCACGCCAAGCTTAGCTCCTCGGCCACACTAGACCACCTGCCTTGATGGGCCTCAAGAGCCCTTCGAGAGAACCCTCCCCTGGACCGAAAACAAGGTAGGCAAATATTGAGGGCCCGTTTGTCATTCCTTCGTCAGTAGCCCCCGAGTGCCTGGGATAGCCGAAGACTATGGCAGGGACTCCACCCGAAAGTCCTCGTAGCCGCACCCGATATGCGAGTCTGGTCTGTAGAACCGAAAAAACACAAAGAACATTCGAGTAATACACTTGTTAGATATGAAATTTTCGAGCTACGCTCATTCAGAGCCTCGAAAGTACTAAGTCGGGTTTGCAGAGGGATGCGCATAACCGGCCTGAGACTCACGCCGGGTCTCAGTTAATTGCATAGCCGCAAAAGCATTCGGTTAGCTTACTCAGATTCGAGTCCCCCGACTCGAACCCGCGTGGGCTGGCGCTACCCCGACCCGAGCCGCGTTGGACTTACCAGGTCGAAACCCAGTTCGTTTGGGAGGCACCCGATGCGTCCATCGGTGCAAACTTCATAGCGTAGGTATGGAAAATTTCCGGCAGAGCGCGTTTGATACGAATACCGGGCCATCCAGTGTTGCTAACTGTGGACTTACCTTCGTATTTGACATACGGCATCCGAACTGGTATATGGCCACCAAGATTCGAGCATGTTGAATGAGGAGCGTTGATAGCCCAAAAGAAAGGTTCGAAAAGGCATCAGCCCTCACTCGAACAGAATGGAGACACAGGCAGCCTCGGGATGCGTTTCGAGGGTCCGTAATTCAAGCTCGAACATTTTGAAGGTATCACTAGACCGTAAAAAACAATTCGAGGGTCCGAAGCCCAGCCTCGAATAGCTTGAAGGTGCTGCTGGCCTGAAAAAGACGATTTGAGGGACCGAAGTCCGGCCTCGAATAACTTGAAGGCACTGCTGACCCGAAAAAGACGATTCGAAGGACCAAAGTCCGGCCTCGAATAACTTGAAGGCGCTGCTGGCCCGAAAAAGACGATTCGAAGGACCGAAGTCCGGCCTCGAATAACTTGAAGGCACTGCTGACCCGAAAAAGACGATTCGAAGGACCGAAGTCCGGCCTCGAATAACTTGAAGGCGCTGCTGGCCCGAAAAAGACGATTCGAAGGACCGAAGTCCGGCCTCGAATAACTTGAAGGCGCTGCTGGCCCGAAAAAACAATTCGAGGGACCAAAGCCCCACCTCGAATATCTTGAAGGCGCTGCTGGCCCGAAAAAACAATCCGAGGGACCGAAGCCCCACCTCGAATATCTTGAAGGCGCTGCTGGCCCGAAAAAACAATTCGGGGGTCCGAAGCCCCACCTCGAATATATTGAAGGCGCTGCTGGCCCGAAAAACAATTCGAGGGACCGAAGCCCCTTGAAGGAGCAAGCATTCCTTGCCCAAAGAAACCCATTTGAAGCATTCAGCGAAAGACAGAGTCGTCGGAAAACCTCGCATATATTTGGGCGGTACAAAAGAGAGGAACACCAAAACCTCGAAGGGAATCCAATCGAGAAATGATCCGAGTGCAAGGGGTACATACCTTTGAGGTTCGAAAGAACTCTTACCATCCTCGCCCTTTGAGTCAAAAAGAATCAGCCTGCCCAAAGAATCGCGTCATTGCTGACGATATGCTTCTTCGAGTTGTCACACCATCCTCTGCAAGAATGGCCTGACCCTGCCAGGACTAGACGTAGGGTGGGCCCACCGGCCGCACGTCCCGGCCGTTGACAGTGTTTGACCGCACGTCCCACGCGTGGGTGAGAAACAACCGGCACGGTTTCCTTGATTACCGTGCGTAGTGGACGCCATGGTTCCCACGTGCTGACACGTGGATGACTGGATCGGCTCGGTCGTTTCCACTTCGTCGTGGACGGCTGAGATTTGACATAGATTTCCAGAGGGGGAATAAATGACAGTGGCAGGGTAAACAGTCCGTCCCACTCCGCCGCCACCGTCTTCTTCCTTGCGCGTCGCTCCCGTAGCTCTTCTCCATCATCTCCATTTCCGCAATCCTTGCGGCGCACTGAGGCCATGGGCAAGAGGAGCTCCACCGCCGCCGGCGCCGCCACTGGCGCCGCCGCCAAGAAGGCCAAGACGGCCGATGCCGATGGCTCCGTCGTTGGCCGCTGGGTCCAGACCAAGGTCGGGGACAAGGAGTTGTCCCAGGCCGAGAAGATGGGTTTCCTGAAGAACACGCCGGCGGAATCGCTCGCCGCCGGCCCTGAGATCATGCCCCGGCCTCCTCCTGGATTCTGGGTAATTTTTATTGCCTTCTTGCTGCGGGGTTTATCTCTTCCCCCACATCCTTTCCTCCGCGGTCTTCTCTTTGCTTATGGGATTCACCTCCATGATCTGAATCCCAACACCATCCTTCACATTGTGTGCTTCATCACGCTCTGTGAATGTTTCCTGGGGATTGAACCCCATTGGGCGCTATGGCGCCGAATTTTCCTTATTCGGCGCCCTCTGCCATTCCAGACCGGCGGTTTCGGCTGCCAGGTGCGCCCGGACGTCGAATACTTCAATCTCCAGACACCCGAAAACAATCCCGGCTAGAGGACGAAATGGTACTACGCCAAGGACAAATCCTCCGACGACGAAAATTTCGGACTCGAGGAATTTCAGCCCACTGGCGTCCTCCGACCTCGCGTGTCTTGGAAGCACGATCTTTCTGATGAGGAGATGAAGATCACAGAGCCGCTGATGGAGAAGATCCAGCAGCTCTGAGCTACTCCGAAGAAAGAGCTTTCGGGCATCCAGCTCATCCGGACCTTCATCGAGCGTCGAATCCAGCCTCTCGCTGTTCGAGCCCATTGCATGTGGGACTACAGCGACCGTCGGGATTCGACCCGCATCTCCCAAGACGAGCTGCACGAGGCCGAGATCAACGAGTGCGTACGCACCGTCACGAACATCAAGAAGAAGAGTCCTGTGCCGAAAATCTTCGGCGCGGTGGCCTTCAGCAAAGCCTTTCCCCGCACCGAGGTACGGTTTTGTTCTTAATCGGATACCTATCTTATTTCATAGCTGTATCGTCCAGTATCGAATGCAGTTTATATCCGTGTGCAGGTGATCGAAGTAGCTCGATGCTATCCGCCCCAGACCGAGATGGGCGAGTATCCGGGGTGCGATTTTACCGAAGTGCCAGAAGGATCGACCTCCGCTGTTCCATCGCCACCGAGGGCCCCGAAGAGACAGCGAATTACGGATGTTGTCGATGACTCGGAAGATTTTGATGACACCCATCTCACTTCGGGTGATGACGGCAACAGCGCAATCCCTGCCTCGCCTTTGAGCTGTCGTCCTCCTCATCGAACAGAGAAGAAGATCCTTCCGAAGTTTGGGATCAACGCGTCGTAAGCTTTCCTTGCTGAATTCGTACATCTTGTGGTCTTGTTTCGAATTAACTGTCCGATTTTGACGTCGATGCTTGCTTCAGATCTTCCACCGAGGAGACGTCGACCTGTCCGGGGGATCAAGATCAGTATCAGGTCCGACCCCACGACGATGCCCTCGAACAAACTGCAGACTCGCAGGAGAAGGCTGCCGACGTTGCCACCCCCGAAGCTGTTCTCACGAAGCCTTCGACCTCTTCCAAGAAGAAGACGACGGAGCACGAGTTCGTCCTTGTCTCCTCGTCTGGCGAGCCTTCTGGTCCCAGCAGCCATGTAAGTCTGAAGATTCCAAGCTTGCGTTTCGTGTGCTTGACCATCAGTAGCCCCCGAGGGTGAGTCTAAGTGTTTACACTTGGGCTTGCCCTTCGAACGATGACTCGAGGGTTAATCTCTTGTTGTGCCTTCTTTAGCCTGTTGTTAGGGACCTGTCGAAAGTTTGTAGGAGCTTCTTCGCCTTGGAGGAAGAAAACCGAAAACTGTCCGAGCAGCTGGAGGACATACGACGTGAGTACTGCCTCTCCTTCTTGAGCTTCTAGCTTATGATTATAACCTTGCTTCCTTTACCCGCAACACTGCTCCTTCTCGAATGATCAGGGATTGCTACACAAGCTGCCGCTGACAAGACGTCCTTGAAGGCGCAGCTGGATGACCTCGCGGCGGAGAATTCGGGGCTGAAAGCCAAGACCGACGAGCTAGCCGACGAAGTCGCCCGGCTGAAGTCCGAGTCAACCAAGGCCCAGGAGCTTGCCAGGACGCGTCGCATAGAGGCCGAAGCAAAGGAAAAAGACATACAGCAGCGTCTGCAATCTTCGCTCGATGCTTTACGTGGTGAGTCCTCGACCTCGTCCCGATTAGTTTTCATGCCGAAAGGTCCTCTGGTTGACCTGGTAGTTTGTTCTTTCTTGTAGCTGCTGCCGAATTGGACGCCGGAGCTATGAAGGAACCCGCTGGGCTCGAATCCAGTGTCGGCTTCGCCGAGCGCCTGAGTCGAGAGGTTGGCAATCTCCTGGCGAGGGTGCGGTCGACGCTTGTCCGCGTTCGGGATACGTCTGTACCCGACTCGGTCAGCGACACCATTGCGGGGATCATCGAAGCTCTGGCGGTGAAGGCGGACGGCGAAGACCCGTTAGTTGCCGCGGTTCGCCGACAGGTAACTATCGGCTCCGAGTCTGTCTTCTCCATGATGATGATGCACGATGTGGAGTTCGATGCTGACAAGGTCACGAGCACATATCCGAAAGACAAGGACGGACGCGACAAGTCAGCCAAGAGTTATGTTGCTCGTGCTCGTGATCTGGCCGCCCGAATGATGAGCTTCTTGGCCGAGAGGAACGAGAAGCGCGCGGCGGCAAGGGCTCGAAAGCATGGCGCATCCGGCGCACCGTCTAGCAAGGCTGGTAGCTCAGCGTAGTGCGAGTAGTGCTCTTGCCGCCCATCTGTAATTAGCTTTTGTGGCGTCACGCCGAGGGCTGTGACTCTGACTAGGACCCCTTTCTGTTGTAAAACTTGTTCTTTTGTTATGTTAATCTTCTTGGCATTTGGTTGCCGATGCTTGTGTGTGATGCCCGGCTTCTCGTGCAGGATCCTTCTCTGATCTCTGGTGCGTGGCCTGTTTCGTACGAAACGGTTGGCATTACTTCTGGTGCCGTTGAGCGAAGAGCGCCTTCCTCGGTCGAATTGGCGCTAATTCGATCTTTGCGCGATCAACTCCAGAATACGCAGCGTCAACTGAAGGTAGTTACTGCCAAAGTCGACGTCGCGCTGTCGAAGGCGTCGCATGCTGCAGACTGCGAGAAATTTCTTCTCGATGAGATCGAGAATCTAGGAAAATCCCTGAAGTGTGAGTCTCTAAACCTCTCTCGCTGTGCATTGTGACTTGAGTCTGTAGGATTTGATTTTCTGTCTCTTTTCGCAGATGTGTGCCTCGATAGTGCAGCCGAAGCCCGACGCGTGAATGCGCATCTTGTTGCTGCCCAAACACATGCCAATTCGGTTGCTGACAACTTCTGGGCCGATCGGTCGAAAGCGATGAAGCTGACACTTCTGCAAGATAGGATCTCTCAAGCTGGAGTGCTGACTGAGACGAGCCGAAGCGCCCTCGCACTGGTGCACCAGGTGATGTTCCCTTTGAACAACCAGCCCGAAGGTCTGCCGGCATTGCTCGATCGATTCGAGAATGGAAACGCTGTGTATTCCTTTGTCTGGGAGCACTTGCGCTGCGGAGCTGTGGTCGCACTTGCTTTCATGCGTGCTCACTATCCTGAGGTCGACCTGGAGCTTCTGAAGACGCTTCCTCCGTCGCCCAGTGGTCGCTTTAATATGGAGCACCACTATGCCGCTTGTAGAGGCACAGGCGACTGTATCGCTCAACAGATTATCACCGAAAGTGATCGGCAGAGAGCGAACCAGGGTGCCGCGGCGCCTTGAACTAGCCATGTGGCTGCATCTGTACCTCCAATTCATGTATATATTGTATATATGTGTCTTATTCATCTGGGGCTAAAAAAGCGTAGCCCCCGAGCGTAGGTCAAGAGAGCGCGGCCCCCGAGCGTAGGTCGAGAGAGCGCAGCCCCCGAGCGTAAGGCGGAGCCCCCGAGCGTGGGTCGAAGCCCCCAAGCGTAGGGCGGAGCCTCCGAGCGTGGGTCGAAAGGCAAAGCCCCCGAGCGTGGGTCGAAAGGCAAAGCCTCCGAGCGTGGGCGAAGCCCCCGAGCGTGGGTCGAAAGGCAAAGCCCCCGAGCATGGGCGAAGCCCCCGAGCGTGGGTCGAAAGGCAAAGCCCCCGAACGTGGGCGAAGCCCCCGAGCGTGGGTCGAAAGGCAAAGCCCCCGAGCGTGGGTCGAAAGGCAAAGCCTCCGAGCGTGGGCGAAGCCCCCGAGCGTGGGTCGAAAGGCAAAGCCCCCGAGCATGAGTATACAGAGATGTCGATTCATGAAGTGAGGAACTCGAACTTTATTGCTTGGTGCCGAAGGCACAATGTTGAGCGCGGACTGCTGCCGGCATTTGATTACATAGTAGAGGGGTGATGTCTACGCACTTCTATTCTTGTAGACACTTGTTGGGCCTCCAAGTGCAGAGGTTTGTAGAACAGCAGCAAGTTTCCCTTAAGTGGATCACCCAAGGTTTATCGAACTCAGGGAGGAAGAGGTCAAAGCTATCCCTCTCAAGCAACCCTGCAATTACGATACAGAAAGTCTCTTGTGTCCCCAACACACCCAATACACTTGTTAGATGTATAGGTGCACTAGTTCGGCGAAGAGATAGTGAAATACAAGTGGTATAGATGATTATAAGTAGCAAACGTGATGTGAAATAAATATCGCTGCAAGCAAACAAGTAACAAAATAGCAAGTAAACGGTGTGCAAAGCTTGGAAACAAGGCCTAGGGATCATACTTTCACTAGTGGACACACTCCCAACAATATAACATGATTGAACAAATAAACAACTTCTCTCCACTATGGTACTCTGAATTACTCTCCTATTGAATAACACTAATCATTGCGTAGTGGCTACAGAAGCACCCCTTAAAGTTCATCAAGTACTTAACAAACACCACTCATAGAGATATCCAAATCAGATCACAACTCAAGATAGAAATCATTGCAACTTAGACCAAGTACTAACACGGTGCACACACTGTCAACATTACACCATGAAAGGAGGAATAGATCACTCAATACTATCATAGTAATAATTACTCTCATAATCCACAAGAGATCACGATCATAGCCTAAACCAAGTACCACCACGATGCACGCACTGTCACCGTTACACCATGGCAGGAGGAATAGATCTATTATATACTAAAAGCACAATACGGGGTTTTGTTTTTGAGACACCATATTAAACCACGTCATCATAATTATTTTAACTGTTAGATCTAAAATTTATGGTTAAGATTAACCATGTAATGTTACGTATTTGTGGTCCATATACACATATTACGTAGCTAGCATGTCACGTTAGTTCAAAAAAAACTGCACGTCACGTTACAGTTTAAATAGAAATCTATTTCCTTTTTTGGGCACAGATCTGTAAATTTACGTTTAAAAAATAGTAACATCCTATCTTAAACGTGCACCATACAAACTCTAAGAAAAGCTGGGACAGGTTACCTTGATCGAGTACGTGTTAGTTCGATCTACGTATAAAGTGGGCCTTAGAAAATGTCACGTGACACGCATATTTGTTCTAAAAAAAGACCAGCTGTTCAATTTACGTAATATGGTGGGCTCCAATAATTTCATGTAAAATATGTAATGCACATATATATGTTCCAAAAAAACAGCCGACCGTTCAATCCAAGTACCATGGTGTGCCTTAAACATTCCACGTTACATACGCACACGCACTCATAATCCAAAAATATATATATATGTCGGTCCAACAAAACACCTAACCTCTTTTTCTTAAATCAATCATTGCCTCTCAATACATATTTAAGAAAATAACTAGATAATGAAAAACTCAAATTCATCAACATGTAAAAGAAAAGTTTCGTGTACCAGTTGGAGTAGGGTGTATTCACGCCTCCCTTGCATATGTTATATATATATCCCTTTACAACCCTAGCTAGCTATAAATAAGAGGGTTAAGCACCGTCGACATGTAGGTGCACACATCTCCGATTGATCAAAATTCTAAATAAAACGCCACAAGTATTAATTAGATTTGACAATTATCTGAGGCATGTGGGGTATCCACTGATAGAACCAATCGATTGCAAAGTAGATGAAAAAACTGGCATACAAACCTTGGTGAATATGTGAGATGAATCTCTACAGGTTGGGAGAATATAAAAACCACCTTCAACGACGACATGTTACCAGCGGAGAGAGGCTCCCATATCCATGTGCAGTTTCAGCCAACAAATCAATTAGTTTTTTTACACAAGAGAGGTCGGAAGGACCCTGAAGCTGCATTAAACTCAAAGCGATAGTACACAACTTACAACAAGACTCATGAGAAAAATAATATTACAAACTTGTCCCTAACTCTTCCGAAGGGTACCCCAACTAGCGAATGGAAAATGCGATCGGGTCCCTATCATCCTCCACACATGAACATAGCTTTATCTTCATCGGAAGGAAACACTTGGTGCGGCGAAGCCTCCGTGTCACCTCGCCATAGGTTCCATGCTGGAGATGCGCAGCATCCCTTTCACATCATGGCCAAGAAGAACAAGAATAGTCGCCAAAAAAAATTTGATGGTCGGTTCGAATCGACCGGCAATAAGCTGCGGTAGCAGGAGTCGAGGCCATTGGCCATCGAGTATGTGTTCCGACACAATCTATACCTCCATCTCTCCACTGATCCCCCTTTGTCACCTTGGCGACTTTGAAAGCACGGGAAGAGGGATTTTTACTCTTCCAGATCAGAGAACATGCGAGCTTACTCTTGGTGGATCTGGCTAGGGGTAGAACCAGATCGAATATGGACCGGATAATGTCCTTCCAACACCTATCTTTATATTTTTTAAACCAATATGGATGTGAATGATGTTGTTATTGAATGTGAATGCATAGCTGACACTATTCCAATACAGATGCTAATTGAGTCTTTTCTCAATTAAAAATGGATACGAATAACTGACTTGAATTTTTACATGACGGTGCTATAAGGAATAATAAAACCTACCCGGTTGCGAAGAATTTAGGGTGCAATGGGATGATAAAATTCATGAAACATTAAATATGTGCCACAGAGATAATAGAAAACCTAGATTTACGACTAGGGGATTTATGAAAAAATAAATAGAAAATAAAATAACTATGTTTCAGGAATACATAATAAAACATGTGGCATGGTATTTTATTGCCTATTGGATATCTTGAAATATAGATTTGTGAGTGCAAACTAGACAATTACCAAACACTGAAAAACAGCAAGAAAAATTGCTTGGATGGAACACAAGAATTTCGATGCGATTCAAACTTAACCAACCATAATGTTTAACAAACCTATGTAATCCTATTATTTAGAATTCCATGCTTTCTGTATATGTTACATAATAACTTTATTAGATAAGTAGATTCTGAAAGCTAGAGATGACACCCTCACATTTGCGAGGGCCACTTTGCTAGTTACTTTAATAACATCACTAGAGTACACTATAACAATTAAGCATATGAGTAGCATAATATCTGAATAATAACATCTACTTGTTCAACATGATACAAAGCTCATGATCACATAAAGATCACATCATGGGAGAGAGAGGTGAACCACATAGCTACCGGTAGAGCCCTCAGCCCCGGGGATGAACTACTCCCTCCTCATCATAGGAGACAGCAAGGTTGATGGAGATGGTGATGAGGTCGATGGAGACGGCGGAGACGGCGATGGAGACCGATGGAGATGGCTCCGGGGGCACTTCCCCGTCCCGGCAGGGTGCCGGAACAGAGGGTGTGTTTGGTAGCCCGGGCCACCGGAGAATAGCTATCTCCCCTCATACATTCTCACCTCAGAAAATCTGAGCTCAGATTTCTCGTGTGTTTGGTAGATCGGGTCAAGGGAGATATGATGAGTGTATCCAGTGTTTGGTAGATTGCATGGGGTGAGAATAGCTGAGTAGGTCCGCAATTAACACAAAGACCCCTGCATACAAAACTAAAAAGCGATCGGGTCCCTATAAACAAATTAAAAAGCAATCGGGTCCCTGTGAATAAAAATAAAAAGCAATCCGGCCCTTAGAGACGAGCTTCGGCTCCGGCGAGGGACTCCGGCGAGCTCCGGCCGCGGCGGCGCTCGGTCGTGCGGCGCTCGGCCGTGGCGTCGGTCTTCAGGCCGTGGCGTCGGTCGGCCGGTGCGGGCTGGGTGGCGCCAGGTGCGGGCTGGGCGGCGGCCGGTGCGGGCTGGGCGGCGGCGGCCGGTGCGGGCTGGGCGGCGGCCGGTGCGGGCTGGGCGGCGGCCGGTGCGGGCTGGGCGGCGGCGGCCGGTGCAGGCAGAGAGAGCCTGGGAGAATGGGGGAAATGAGGGTGGGGGTGGGGGTCTGGGGGGGTCCGCAGGCCGGCTACAGTGTTTCGCGGGGCAGAGAGAGCCTGGATGAGGAGCGAAGCTCGATTTGAGCTTCGCTCCTCGGCAGGGCTGTGAGGCGTTTTCCGTATCCGCTAAGAATTTCTCTATTGGCCCGAGCCGGCCTACCAAACAACATCTCTTAGGTAAAAGTGGGATGAGGGGAGAAAATTTGAGCTCCCCCGGTCTACCAAACACGCCCAGAGACTTCTGTCCCCCGAAATTCGTCGACGGTGGCGGCGGAGCTGCGGAACTGCTTCTGGAAAATTGCCGACTCCCTTAGGGTTTTCCGTCCCGAGGCTTTATATAGGCGAAGGGGCGATGTCAGGGGTGGGACCAGGCGCCCTCACAAATGGCTGGCGCGGCCAGGGGCCTGGCCGCGCCACCATGGTGTGTGGGGCCCCTGTGGCCCACCTCCTACTCCTCTTCGGATCTCTGGAAGCTTCCGGGTAAAATAAGACTTCAGGATGTGGTTTCGTCCAATTCCGAGAATATTTCCTGTGTATCACTTCTGAAACACAAAAACAGCAGAAAACAGGGAACTGGCACTGTGGCACTTGTTAATAGGTTAGTTCCGGAAAATGCATAAAAGTGCCACGAAGTGTAACGAAACAATAGGCAAATGGTGTAAAAACAAGCATGGAGCATCAAAAATTATAGATACGTTGGAGACGTATCAGCATCCCCAAGCTTAACTCCTGCTCGTCCTCGAGTAGGTAAGTGATAACAAAAGAATAATTTTTGAGGTGACATGCACCTACACAATCTTGATCATATATGTAAGCATTGTGAGCTGTGATCAAAAGAACTTAAAACATGGGCATGAAGATATAATCATGACAATAAGAACTTAGCAACCATGTTGTAAACATGCAAATGAACACAAACAAAAGATTATGAAAATGAAACAATGAAAGTCAAACGTGTGTTCAAATCATAAGGAAAAACATACAAATGGTTTTCAGCTTGTCCTTCAAAGAGAGCAAAACATAAATGCATAGGACACCTTCAAGTTTAAGAGGGCGACTAGATACAAATAATTTGAGAACAAGTGAAACCATGATCATGAATCAATCAATGAAAACTTTGGGACAATGCACATTATACTCAGAATGACAACTATGCTCTCTTAATGGTGCATAAAGATAGAAGGTGGTGACTCAACATAAAAGTAGAAGAAAGGCCCTTCGCAGAGGGAAGCAGTGATTAAACATGTGCTAGAGCTTTTCATTTGTAAAACAGAGAGATAAAAATTGGTTTTGAGAGGTGGTTGTCTTTGTCAACGACTAGCAATGGGGTTCTTACTATCTTCCATACAAAAATGAAGCAAGTTTTTGAGAGAGAGATTGGCACTTTTTGTGCTCTTTTTATAAAACTTGGCACTCCTCCCCACCTTTTTTCCTTTCACAAACCATGGCTAACCGATTCCATCGGGTGCCCACCAACATTCACATTCCATGGAGGAGTGCCTTTTTTCTTTCTTTTTTTTCTTTTTTTTCTTTTTGGAATAAACAATATGGAAGATAGCAAATCCGACCACTACGTCCCCATGAGCTGAAAACAGTGTCATAAAACGAGAAGTGTTTTGAAGGTTTTTGAAAGGTAGCACATGAAAATTTACTTGGAATGGCTTGCAAATACCATGCATAGGAATTTATAATGGACACAATGGCAAACTTGGTTTTTGGGAGTTGGATGCACGAGTAGAGCTCATACTCAGTACAGAATGAGGGCTAGCAAAAGACTGGGAGCGACCAACTAAGAGAGCAATAACGGCCATAATCATGCAAAGCGACAAAGCGACATTAAAAGAAGCATAAGATGGCATCAAAAGTCAAAAACTAAATGATCATAGAGGCTATTGGCGACTTTGTAAGAGTCTAACATGTGTGAGCATGCGCCAAGTCAACCCAAATAAAGCATCAAGGAGAAAACCAAAATAATGCTTCCATACAAAAAAAAACAACGCATGATTTTTTTCAAAGGCTCATTAAGCAATCTCAGTTATTTGAGACAAGTCATGCTACAGAAAAACCACTAAGCATACTATCAAAAAGACATCTAGCATGACATGAAAAAGCCTAAGCCGCAGTCTACACAAGCTCCTTCTTGTACCACTATTTTGCACAAAGCTTTTTCTCTTTTCCAACACCATTTGAAATTTTTAAAGATACCTCTTTTGATGAAAACCAATAAAGACCAGAGGCAAAAATACACCTTGATGAAAAGATATGACAAGATCTGAACGCAAATCAAGGCGAAAACGAAAACCAAAAGCAGTAGCAGAAAAACTAGAATGCTCGATGAACGATAAGAGTGAAAACTAGAGCATTCTTTGCAAATGAAAACGAGTACATCTCCTCCAAAGGAAATTTGTTGGGGTCCAACCATTTATTGCAGCAAACAAACAAACTAAACAAACTAAGAAAACTAAAACAACTGATGCTCCAAGAAAAACACATAGTGCATGAAGCAATAAAAATATAGTGTTTTGAAAGGTGACCTGATTTTTGCCGATGAAGAAGGGGTGCCTCGGGGGCATCCCCAAGCTTTGACGCTTGTACTTCTTGGATATTTCTTGGGGTGCTGGGCATCCCCAAGCTTGAGCTTTTGTCCATTCTTCAACTCATCTCATCATTCTCCAATCCCTACACTTGAAAACTTCCTTCATACAAAACTAAACACAATTCTATTAGCAACATTAGTGCAAGCATAGTAATGAATCAACCTCTTTTTGCTTCAGGTTTCAACCAAAAACCACCACATATAAAGTATATACTACTGTAGCAACTTCCCAAAAAGTTCCATGATCAAAAGAACTCAAAAGAAAGCGATAAAGTGGCAAACACAAATATTGGCAGAAATCTGTCAAAACTGAACAGCGGATAAAGGTCGAATTTTTAGAGCATTTTATGTTGCTCAAATCAAAAAGTGTTCAACTAACGAAAGTTTGGATATAACCTGGGGCATATGCACAAGAAATCGCAGGTCCAAAAGATATACAGAGAATTTATACGAATTTTTACGGTGCAGCACCGAAAACAGTTTCAGGACAGCAACATCCCCAAATCTTACCTCACTCAAATTAGAGGCTTCTCTTGGCACAACAACAAAATAAAAAGGATAAGGAGGGGTTATTACAGTAGTAATAACTTCCAAGACTCAAATAAAAGAAAAAGTACTGAAAATAAAACAATGGGTTATCTCCCAAGAGTGCTTTTCTTTAACGCCTTTGAGCTAGGCGCAGTAATTTGCAAAGATGCTCATGTGGGCGCCATATAAGAGCTTGAGGCAAAGGCGCCATATAAGAACTTAAAGCAATAGAGAGCATCAAAAAGCAAATGTGAAAGACATTTATATCTGAACCACTTCCTATGCGTAGGAATCTTGTAAGAAAATAAATCAACGAGGCAGATAGTAGCAAGCATAGATAGATAAAACAAGTGCCACTTCAAGATTTGCAACATAAAGAGGGTAAACTTAATATTGTTGAGATCCATCAAACCATGTTTCCCTCTCTCATAATAACTTTCAGTAGCATCATGAATAGAACTAACAATATAACTATCACATAAAACATCCCTATCATGAGCCACATGCATAAAAGAATTAATACTCACCACAGGAACAATAGTAGTAGGAGCAGATTTAACAAAATAATTATTCTCATCACCATAATCATCATAAATAGGAGGCATATTGTAATCATAACTAATTTTATCCTCAATAGTAGGTGAATTGAAAACATTATACTCGTCATCATAACCATCATAAACTAGAGGACTACTATGTCGCAAAGCATATTCATCAAACATATCATCATAGCAAACTTTCTCCACTAAAGCTGGCGAACTAAAAATATCATGCTTAACAAAACCAGCTTCCCCAAGCTTAGACTTTTCTATAGCATTAGCATTAACAGTATTCAAAGCATTCGTACTAATAACATTGCTATGCGAAATAAGCTCCAAAGGATTTTCAATTTTCTCTTCAAATCTAAAATCAGGAAAAAGACTAAAGAACTCTTTGTTTTCCATTAAGCCTAACTAGTGAAAATAAAAACAAGAAACAAAAAGATGTAATTGCAGAATCTAAAGGAAATAACTCCGAGCACTCACACAGGAGGATGCGAGTACCTTTTACCTTACCTCCCCGGCAACGGCGCCAGAAAAGACCTTGATGTCTACGCACTTCTATTCTTGTAGACACTTATTGGGCCTCCAAGTGCAGAGGTTTGTAGAACAACAGCAAGTTTCCCTTAAGTGGATCACCCAAGGTTTATCGAACTCAGGGAGGAAGAGGTCAAAGCTATGCCTCTCAAGCAACCCTGCAATTACGATACAGAAAGTCTCTTGTGTCCCCAACACACCCAATACACTTGTCAGATGTATAGGTGCACTAGTTTGGCGAAGAGATAGTGAAATACAAGTGGTATAGATGATTATAAGTAGCAAACGTGATGTGAAATAAATATCGCTGCGAGCAAACAAGTAACAAAATAGCAAGTAAACGGTGTGCAAAGCTTGGAAACAAGGCCTAGGGATCATACTTTCACTAGTGGACACACTCCCAACAATATAACATGATTGAACAAATAAACAACTTCTCTCCACTATGGTACTCTGAATTACTCTCCTATTGAATAACACTAATCATTGCGTAGTGGCTACAGAAGCACCCCTTAAAGTTCATCAAGTACTTGACAAACACCACTCATAGAGATATCCAAATCAGATCACAACTCAAGATAGAAATCATTGCAACTTAGACCAAGTACTAACACGGTGCACACACTGTCAACATTACACCATGAAAGGAGGAATAGATCACTCAATACTATCATAGTAATAATTACTCTCATAATCCACAAGAGATCACGATCATAGCCTAAACCAAGTACCACCACGATGCACGCACTGTCACCGTTACACCATGGCAGGAGGAATAGATTACTTTAATAACATCACTAGAGTACACTATAACAATTAAGCATAGGAGTAGCATAATATCTGAATAATAACATCTACTTGTTCAACATGATACAAAGCTCACGATCACATAAAGATCACATCATGGGAGAGAGAGGTGAACCACATAGCTACCGGTAGAGCCCTCAGCCCCGGGGATGAACTACTCCCTCCTCATCATAGGAGACAGCAAGGTTGATAGAGATGGTGATGAGGTCGATGGAGACGGCGAAGACGGCAATGGAGACCGATGGAGATGGCTCCGGGGGCACTTCCCCGTCCCGGCAGGGTGCCAGAACAGAGACTTCTGTCCCCCGAAATTCGTTGACGGTGGCGGCGGAGCTGCGGAACTGCTTCTGGAAAATTGCCGACTCCCTTAGGGTTTTCCGTCCCGAGGCTTTATATAGGCGAAGGGGCGATGTCAGGGGTGGGACCAGGCGCCCTCACACATGGCTGGCGCGGCCAGGGGCCTGGCCACGCCACCATGGTGTGTGGGGCCCCTATGGCCCACCTCCTACTCCTCTTCGGATCTCTGGAAGCTTCCGGGTAAAATAAGACTTCAGGATGTGGTTTCGTCCAATTCCGAGAATATTTCCTGTGTATCACTTCTGAAACACAAAAACAGCAGAAAACAGGGAACTGGCACTGTGGCACTTGTTAATAGTATAGTTCCGGAAAATGCATAAAAGTGCCACGAAGTGTAACGAAACAATAGGCAAATGGTGTAAAAACAAGCATGGAGCATCAAAAATTATAGATACGTTGGAGACGTATCAAGGGGGTAGAGGAGACAGCTTTGCTAGCTAAGGATAGAAGCGGCGCAGCTGCGCGGCGTTCCATGGGTTTTCTACGTCTTTTCCCGTTTTCGGGTTGCGTAGGCGATATGCTCCTCCTGGGATGACCTCGTGGACGAGGTACGGCCCTTCCCATGGTGGCTCCAGCTTCGACGTGCTTGTCTGCTTGAGGCGGAGCACAAGGTTGCTCGGCTCGAATGAGCGTCCGCGTACCCGCCTGCTGTGGTAGTTGCGGAGGCTCTGCTGATAAACTGCCGATCGAACGAGGGCGACATCTCGAGCTTCGTCTAGTAGATCTTGGGCGTCCGCTAACGCCTTGTCCGCATCTTCCTCGACGTAAGCGACCACACGGGGCGCGCTGTAGCGCACATCCGTGGGTAATACTGCTTCTGCTCCGAAGAGCAGGAAGAAAGGTGTATAGCCCATCGACGAATTGGGTGTTGTTCGCAGGCTCCAGAGCACCGAAGGCAGTTCCTCAACCCAGGCGCCTGCTGCGCGTTTGAGAGGTCGAAGCAGTCGCTTCTTCAGGCCTCCGCATACAAGTCCGTTGGCTTTTTCGACCTGGCCATTGGATTTGGGGTGCGCTACCGAAGCGTACTTGAGCTTGATGCCGATGTTTTTGGCGAAGTCCTAGAATTTGCCCGAAGTGAAGTTGGTGCCGTTGTCGGTGATAATGTTGTTCGGGACACCGTACCGGTAGACAATGGATTCGAAGAATTTGACCACCGTGGTCGCCTCTTGGTTGGTGACCGGAACAGCTTCTATCCATTTGGAAAACTTGTCCACTGCGACCAGTAGGTAGGTATGACCTCCTCGGGACGATTTGGGGAGAGGCCCCACTTGATTGAGCCCCCACTGTGCGAAGGGCCAGGCCACAGGGATGGTGTGCAGCTCGGACGCAGGTGCATGAGGCTTGGTGGCGAATAACTGGCATGCTTCGCAGTGCTGGACAATGTTCCTGGCGTCGTAGAGGGCGGATAGCCAGTAGAACCCTGATCGAAAAGCCTTGGCTACGAGGGTTCGGCTGCAAGCGTGGTGCCCACAGGTTCCTTCATGGATTTCTCGAAGAAGAGCGATCCCATCTTCCTGTGCGATGCACCGCTGAAGAAGAGCTCCCCGTTGATTATCGTGAAGGCCTTGGAACGCCGCATGACTTGGCGACGATGGATAGGGTCTTCTGGGAGCTCGCCCCGCATCAGGTAGGCCAGATATCGCTTTGTCCATGTTGCTTCGACGAGCATGACTGTGCCCGCGTCTTTCGAGGGATCTTCTGTTCCTGCTGCTAGGGCGGTGCTGGCCTGCCGAGCCCCCGAGCATGTTGTTAACGCCGGGTCGGTCACTGGTTTGATCTTGACGGAGCGCTCGAATATCTCTTCGAAGAAGACTCCGGGTGGTATTGGGAGGCACCTCGACCCAACGTTGGCCAGGTTGTCTGCCTCTTCATTGCTTTCTCTGCCGATGTGCGTCACTTCGCAGCCCTCGAACTCGCCTTCGAGCTTATCATACATGGCTCGATATGCAGTCATGTTTGCACAGGTTGCGTCGCACTCCTTCATGACTTGCTGGGCGATAAGGTTTGAGTCTCCATGGATCTTGATGCGGGTAGCCCCGCAAGCTTTTGCCATGCGCATACCATGAAGAACGGCTTCATACTCTGCCTCGTTGTTCGATGGATTTGGGAAACGCATGCGGAGAACATAGCGCATCCTGTCCCCCTATGGCGATACAAGAACCACTCCTGCTCCTGCTCCCGAAACCCGCTTGGATCCGTCGACAAATATGGTCCAGCTGTTCGACAGGTCTGGGAGTTCGGGCATCTGAGCTTCCGTCCATTCGGCTATGAAATCCGGTAGGACTTGGGACTTGATTGCGGACTGGCGCTGGTACGTGATCTCCCAGGGCCCCAGCGTGATTCCCCATAGCGATACACGCCCTGTGGCATCTGGGTTGTTGAGGATGCTGGAAACTGGATTCGAGGCCACCACTATGATAGAGTGGCACTCGAAGTAGTGCGGCAACTTCTTCCCCGTCATATAGATAGCGTATGCTAGCTTCTGATAATGGGGGTATCTTTGCTTGGTCGGAGATAGGACTTCGCTTAGGTAGTACACAGGCCTCTGTACCCCGTGCTCCTTGCCTTCTTCCGCGCGTTCGACCACGAGTACTGAGCTGACCACCTGATTCGTGGCCGCGATGTATAGCAACATCGGCTCTTTCTCTCGAGGTGTGACGAGAACTGGGGAGGTCGACCGGCGATGTTTGAGGTTGTCGAACGCGGTTTGCACCTCTTCGGTCCACGTAAAGTTGTCTGTTTTCCGAAGCAGCCAATAAAAAGGGAGTGCTTTTTCGCCGAGCTTGCTGATGAAGCGGCTAAGTGCTGCGAGTCGACCTGTCAACTGTTGGACATGTCGAAGCGTCCTTGGAGGCTGCATGTTGATGATGGCCTGTATCTTCTCTGGGTTACCTTCGATTCCTCTCTCGGAGATGAGGTAGCCCAGTAGTTGGCCGGTGGGTACCCCGAAAGAGCATTTCTTCGGGTTGAGCTTGATGCTGTATCTATCGAGGTTGGCGAAGGTTTCTCGAAGGTCATCGAGCATGCTGTTTGCCTTCGCGGTCTTGATGACAATGTCATCTACGTAGACCTCGATGTTGCGGCCAATTTGCTCCTTTAGGCACGCCTGCATGCACCGTTGATAGGTGGCTCCGGCGTTCTTGAGCCCGAAGGGCATCGTCATGTAGCAGTATACCCCGTGCGGGGTGATGAACGCTGTCTTGTCTTTGTCTTCTACTTTCAGCCGTATCTGGTTGTACCCGGAGTAGGCGTCAAGGAACGAAAGGCGCTCGCATCCTTCCGTGGAATCGATGATCTGGTCGATTCGGGGCAGGGGGAAGTAGTCCTTCGGGCAGTGCTTATTTAAGGCCGTGAAGTCGATGCACATCCTATAGATCTTGGTGTCCTTCTTCTCCACCATGACCGGTGGCGAGTGCCACGTAGCTTCCTTGATCTCTCTGATGAACTTGGCTTTGAGGAGGCGGTTGATTTCTTCGCCCATCGACTTGGCCTTCTCTGGATTATACCGGCGCATGGACTGCTTGACCGGTTTCGTGTTGGGAAAGATCTTGAGCTCGTGCTCGGCGAGTTCCCTGGGGATGCCTGGCATATCTGCTGGACACCAAGCGAACATCCTCCAGTGCTCACGGAGGAACTCAGCGAGCGCGCTTTCCTATGCGGGAGAGAGGGAGTTCAACACCCGCGCCATCTTGGTTGGATCCGTCGGGTGGATCTGGTGCTCTCGGGTATCCTTGGTGGCATCGAACGACAGTTCTGGGGCGTTCTGCTGCGCCGGTGGATCGATGTCCATCACAGTGGCTTCCCGAATATGGTGCAGCTCCTCGTGCACCCCGAAGGTTTGGGACATGGTGTTGAAATCCTTGTCGCAGTTTTTGGATCAGGCAAAGCTGCCGCTGATCGTCAGTGGTCCTCTGTTTGCGGGCATCCGCAGCTTGAGGTAAGCGTAGTGCGGTACCGCCATGAACCGGGCGAACGCTGGTCGCCCGAGGATGGCGTGGTACTGCGAGGGCCAGTCGACGACCTCGAATTCGATCTTCTCCTTTCTGAAATTTGTTGGCGTGCCGAAGATGACGTTGAGATGTATCGCCCCTAACGCGTATGTCGGCCTTCCTGGGACGATTCCGTGGAAGGAGGTCTCCGTGGGCAGGAGATTGTTTAGCGGGATCTTGATCTTTCGCAGCGTGTCTGCGTAGATGAGGTTCAAGCTGCTGCCTCCGTCCATGAACACCTTTTTCGAGGTGAAACCCCTATCTACGCTTCGAGAACCAAGGCATGGTGTCCCGGGCGTGGGATCTTCGGCGGATGATCTGACCTGTCGAAACCAATCGGATGTTCGGACCAGTTCAGATATTCGGGAGTGGCAGGTGGCGCGTGTTCGGCATGAAATACTTCTCTTGCGCGCTTCCGCTGGACTTTATTCGTCGGGCGCCCTCTCTGAATCATGGGCACGAAACCTCTCGGCGGCGGGAATTCTTCTTCCTCGTTGGCCGGCTGTCGTGGCTCGACTTGCTGGATCGTGGCGGCCTGGTGGCCCTGCTGTACAACGTTCGCTGGTGGGTTAGGCGGTGGTGGTGGAGCATTGTAGGCTATCGCCCCCGCCACTGGCTGGGCGGTGCCCATCATCTCTTGGAGTGCACGGTTGAGGCGAAGGAACTCTCTACATTCAATGAGGAGGTGTGCCGGTCTTCGTACTCCGTCCTTGTCGAGGTATGTATGCCTTGGGCATCCACTATCAAGCATCTCCTCTGCCGACAGCTATGGCTGTCGTCGACGCCACTCCTTGCTTGGCTTCGAGTTACGGCCGGCAGTTCTGCTGCTGCTGCCATGGTAATTGTTTCCTTGTCGCGGTTGTCTTCATGATCTTCGTGTACGTAGCCTGCTGCTACCATGTCTGTATTCTCTGTGTTGTCGTAGCGGTTCCGACGACCCTTTTTTCGGGACCCGGAGTGGAACTGGTCTTTCGCGTCGACATCGCGTTCCACTGATCGACGGTGGCTTCTGGGAGCCGCGATGGAGTCTTCGCCGTCGGCCCATTCATTCGCCAAGCTCATGAGGTGGTCGACGGTCCTTGGCTTGCAACATCCGAGTTCTTCCTTGAAATCGCGTCGGAAGAGGCCGTCGCGAAAGGCATCAATGGCCCTTTCAGGCGAGATGTTTTCCGTCGTGTTCCGGAGGCTGATCCACCGTGAGATGTATGATCTCAGGTTTTCTCCAGTTCTCTGCACGCATAGGCGTAGTTCTTCGAACGACGTAGGTCGTCGTGAAGTGCCTCGGAAGTTGGCGATGAATGCTTGCCGAAATTCTTCCCAAGAGCGGATGCTATCTGGGGCGAGATTATTCAGCCATGCCCTTGCGTTATCCTTTAGATGCAGCGACAGTAATTGGAGGGCGTTGTCTCTAGATCTGCCGCTGATCTTGACAGCAGTTATGAAGTCATCGAGCCAAATTCGGGGGTCCTGCTGCCCGTTGAACTTGACTATGCCATTGCTGAGCTTGATTCCCTTCGGCAACGGTGCGGAGCGGATCAAAAGGCTAAAGCAATCTGCCCCGCACAGTCCATCGTTGGTGCCACCGAATGTCTCCGCCTCGCGATCTCCCTCGAAGCGGCGCGCTTCGCGCCGCGTTCGCGCTTGGTCGACCCTGTTCTGGGCCAGACCATGCCGAAGCTCTCCGTTGAGAGGTTCGACCGCTTGCGTCCGAGGCGCTACGGGTGGCACTGGTGCTGGGTGCCTGGCTTGCTCCGCCAGTGGGGTGGTTCTCCTTGCTGTCGTGTCATGTCCTGAGTTGGGCGTGCCTTGGAGCACCCTTACTCCTTCGAGTGCCAGATTTCTCAGGTGTCGCATATGCTCGTCGCCGTTGGATGCGTTCGCGGCAATGTATGCCGCTGCGGCCATGATCGCAGCCTCCTTGGTCTTGGGCATCAATTCAGCCTCGTTGAACTCTGCCTCCAGATTTCGGGTGATATTGTGCATATCGGCCCCTGGCTAGGTGCGTGATCTTGATCTGTGCTGGACGCTTGATGAATAATGGGATGATCTTTCGGCCCGTCTTCTGCTGGATGCATCGGCCTCCTCTCTTCGCCCTTCCAGTACTCGCCTGTCAGCACTGATCTGGTCCTTCTGCTCCTGGACAATGAACCGGAGTGCAGCCAGATCGCTTGGGCTTGGGTTGGGGCCAAAGTTCACCTTGCCCGCGTAAACCCTTCTTGCGAACCGAATCTGGTCATGCGTGACCACCTGGCGGCCGCTGTCTGCCCGGTTTCGGCCGTCGTTGTCTCTGTTCTCGTTTCCATCGCCGTGTGATGCCATCATGCAGTGGCCCCCGGTCCACGGGGCCGAATCATCGCTGATTTCGCCCAGCGCTGGAGGGTAGACGTCGTCGCTTTCGACGTAGGGCCCGACTTTGATCATGAAGTCAGAATCGTAATCAGCCACATAGCCATCGCTAGATGCGGCAGATTCGCAGTGTGAGGCGGAGCTTGCTGAATTGCCGATTTTCCCCTTAGCTTCGGGGTAGACGTCGTCGTCGTCATCTGAGCATGTGTAGTCCGAATATAACCCTTCGACGTAGTCAGGGTCATACGGTGCGGTGCGGAGCGTGAGGGCGTTGAGAGCCCGATCGCACTCAGATATCGTCGGGTAGACAGCTGCTGTGCCCCCCCCCGAGGATCTTCACAGCCGGCGATCTCGTGGGATGAGAAATCTCCGGCGCCCACGTAGTGGTATGCGTCGCAATCGACGCAGTATGCGGTGGTCGGGGATGGAGGTGGATCTTCGAAATCGTTCGACCCGACTGATGGGGTCGAAGTTTTCAGCTTCAGTTCCTCCTCCGATGGTGCTAGTAGCGCACTTGTCGAGGGTTTGCCCCCGACGACTGACGGTGTTGCCGCTTCGGCCATGAGTGGAGCCGATTCACTGATGGAGAGTAGTTCCATCGCTCCGTTGCTGTCCACGTGGAAGTTGAATAGTCCGAAGGCCATGTCATAGCCTCTGAACGCTGCTCCTGTCGCGCTTGAGATGGGGTCGATGACGTTCGCCGCTGGAGTGGGCTCGGCAGCGCTTGGCGAAACGTTGTCGACGTCGATCGAATCAGCGGCGTCGACCCCCGGTTCCGTCGGGTTGGTGTTGACGTCAGCCGGCACAGCGATGTCGACGACGGTGTCGATGTCGATCTTGGAGGTGACGTCGGCCGGCACAGCGATGCCGACGATGGTGTCGATGTCGATCTTGGAGGTGACGTCGGCCGGCACAGCGATGCCGACGATGGTGTCGATGTCGATCTTAGAGGTGACGTCGGTCGGCGTAGCGATGCCGTTGACAGTGTCGATGCTGGTCTTGGTGGTGGTTGGTGATGGAGCCGGCGAATCCGTAGATCCAGATCCCGTCGTCCCCACGGTCGGCGCCAATTGACGAGGTTTATCCCCGACAATGCCCATGTCGAAGGGCTTTCGATCTAGGAAGTGTATTGGGGACCTGGCGAACTCGACGGCGATCAGACGAAAGCAAAGGAACACAGGGTTTACCCAGGTTCAGCCCCCTCGAAAGGTAAAAGGCCTACGTCCTGCTTGTCTGACTTTGTATTGATGGGGTGGCTTTGATGATGGGGTTACAATGGCGGCGTAGATTGGATCTAGCCAAGACAGAGAGCTCAGTGTTGTTGAGCGCTCCGGCGTGAGGTGGGTGGAAAAGCGTCTAGAGCTTCGAGATCTCCCTCCCAGCCTTTTATATGCGAAGGCCGGGTCTCAGGATTGTCTCTCAAGCCAAGTACAGATCAGATCAGTACTCAAACGAAACCTAATCTAACTCTGGTTCTTCGAGTCCTTACTTGCACGCCAAGCTTAGCTCCTGGGCCACACTAGACCACCTGCCTTGATGGGCCTCAAGAGCCCTTCGAGAGAACCCTCCCCTGGACCGAAAACCAGGTAGGCAAATATCGGGGGCCCGTTTGTCATTCCTTCGTCAGTGTGTACATGTCAACTTTTCAGGAAGTTTTTGAAGAGAAAGAATGAACTTAAATTTGATAACCTCCATTGGAAGGCCACGAGATGAAATAGCTAGCGGACTTAATTCTTCGTATATATTGTAGCACTGAGGCCCAGTGACACGCTTCCTTCGTTTAAGTAGTGCAGAGTTTCCTCGAATCACAACACGTAGGACCGAGGAGGATGAAATGCGGATCGAGCGAGAAGAAACAATCTGTTCAAAGGTGTAGGTCTGTCCAAATTTACACAGCAGCACCTACCCCCACTGACCACCTGATGTTTCTCTAAATAATACATGGCTGCTTGCCCGTGTCGCCCCCGCTCAGGCGGCACAGGAGGTGAAACCCTAGCCGCCGCTAGAGGCCGGCCTTCCTTCCCTCTCTCTCTCTCCCCTCCCACCCACCCCCCCCCCTCCCCCGCCTCCGTCGGAGGACGCGGCCGGGCAAAGCTCGCGCCGCCGATGATGGGGGCGGGATCTCTCACTCTCGCAGCGCCTCGCCATGAGGGCCTGTGGCCTGGGCAGCGGCGGCGGTTCCCGGCGGCGTGTAGCGGCGTAGGGAGGGCGTGTGGCAGCGGTGCGGTGGGCGCGAGGTCGTGGCTGCGGCGGGCGGCGAGGCTCCGATGTCGTGGTGGCGCATGGCAGCATGGCCCGATATGGGCCTGTGCGAGCCGCGACATCGAGGCGTGGCGGCGGCGCGTGGGCTACGGCTCCGGCGTGCTGTGTAACATCCCAGCACGTAGGACAACTCCGGGGTAGAATAGAGGGCTTTTGTGCATATCATCAGAAATTACGGGATTTTTCACGCTTTTATCACTAAAACCTAAGGGGGACCGAGTCTCTTTTCGAGGGGGGAATGGTATACTCTCGAAGTGCGAAAGAATTCGATATGACCTCTTATGATCATTTGTTTGTGGGAAGGGATGAAATTGCATAACTAAAAACCCCAAGAGCATGTTATGAATTCAAACTTAACTTTGAATTATGAAATTTGGATTTGATTTCAAAAGGCACATTTAGAAAGGATAAATATTCAATAGAAGGAAAACTTGAACTTTATTAATCACCAACACAAGATACAATGTCTTTACAAAATTCTGAGAATAAAAGAATAATTACAATCTTGGAATGAATAAAAAGGAAAAGTACAAAAGATGAATTAAATAATACAAGTAAACTAATTCCTACAAACTACAAGACTTCTTTCTTTTCTTCTCCTTTCTTCTTCTTCTTCTTTTGTTACTTGCAAATAACACAAGGCAAAACCAAAAGGGCAAGAATACAAGTGGCAGCCGAAAACAAGTGTAGCCACTATAGATAATCATCAAGGAGCCAATCTTATCACTTGGCCATGGGAGGGGTAAATATCTCGGCCAGCATAAGACCAAGCAAGCATCTCAATCACCATATGCATGCACAGAGGTGTCAAATCACCAATGAACAAGGGCATGTATAAATAGATCACTGTGGGTGGATTTGCTCGACCAAGAACACCAGCCGACCAGCAACACCACCACCACAGCACCTCACTATCACATCACACATCACCACAGTTCACATCATCACTGGGAGCATCACCACCAGCAACACCATCACATAAATCTACCCTGCTCATGAGTTGAGCAACAGGGGAAGATTCACACCACCAGCACACCATCACTCAACCAAACCAGCAAAACCAAGACCAAAATGGTTACGTAGTTCATCTAGGAACTAGGTCGAGCAGCTAGGAGGAGCAGGCTTGCCACAAGAAGCATGAAATCAGAAATATCCAGAAGAACAAGCTACTCTTCAGCAGCAGGTTATTATTGAACCACAGCATACATAATTGCTGGGAGTAAACACACAGGTTTATCTCCTAGGCAGGCATCACAGAGCACAGCCACACTGCTAGTCAAGCAAAGCTTGATAATGCAAGACTTTGGTCATCATTTGGATGTCCAGGAGGCCATGACCTTGATAACAAGGCCATCCACAGCACCTACTCCACAAAGCATGGCCTTATCTAGGAATTTCTCAAAGGAAATACTCATAGTAATAAGAAGTAGTTTAGGAGTGGCACATGGGTTGCCTAGGCTAGCAAGGCTATGACCTAAACCTATTAATCCATCAGCTTTGCCAACAAAAGTTGGTCAAGTTTGAGTAAGCATCTGGGAAAAGTGGACAGGGACACTTTCAAACAAGCAAGCCACCAGAAAATCACTACAAAGAGTGATTTACTCTGAAGAATATCAAGCTTAGCAGCCAACACCCCACAGGTAACTGTGCACACCTCAAAGAGGCATCACAGTGAAACAGATAGCCAGAGGCTACTGCAAGAACCACCACAGTAGCCATTGAACCTAGCATCACTGCTAGGATTAAGCAAGCTCAACAGAAGTAAAGTTTGCATCACTGAACCAGCACAACAGTTGAAGGGTTTCGCAGCATAGAAAACAAAAAATTTCCTACGAAGATGAACAAGAACAAGCCAATATCTGATCTACGAGATGTAAAACAACAAGCGAGAGAGATTAGATCTACATACCCTTGTAGATCGCACAGCGAAAATGTTCAGGTGAAACAACAAGCGAGAGAGATTAGATCTACATACCCTTGTAAAACAACAAGCGAGCGCGTGGCCTGGCCATGCGCGTGGCCTGGGAGTGCGGCTTGGGCCATTGACCGAGGCCAAGCCAGCCCATCGCATGGGCCAAGGCCCAAGCTGGCCACGCATCGTGGCGAGCTCAGCCACCGATCGATCGATGCGATCCTCGCATCGCTGGAGGCAGCGTGCCCCTTCACGCGAGCGACCGGGGCTGGGCCGTGGTGCATGCGGCCGGCCCAGTCGGCCGACCCATGTGCCCCCCGCCCCTTTTTTTCCTTTTTCTTTTCCTTCTTTTATCTTTTTGTAGTTTGTCTATATGGGCTACAAAATTATTCCATTAGTAAAACTTTCTTTGGACTAATTTTTAGCCCTTATTTATTTCCAACAAACAAATATATATTAACATTTATTAATTCAATTAATTAATAAATCATTAATCATCTTCTCGGAACAATTCCGTAACTCTCCAAAACAATTCCATAAATCCCAAAACTACCCTAGCGTCGATGAGCGTTAAGTGTGTGACCCTATGGGTTCGAGAATATGTAGACATGATCGCATCAATAATCAATAGCGGAATCTGGAAATCCATATTGACTCCCACATATTCAACGAAGATCATTATCAGTGAACCACAATGTCAGGATTCAATTAATCCCGTATACGAATTCCTTTGTCTCACGATATTTTACTTGCCCGAGATTTGATCGTCGGCATCGCCATACCTAGTTCAATCTCGTTCACAGCAAGTACTCTTTACTCGTTCCGTAATCCAATATCACCCTGTGATTAAACTCATTAATCACGTGTTTGCAAACGGTGTATAATATTGGTTACCGAGTGGGCCCGGAGTATATCTCTCTGACATGGGAGGGACAAATCCCATCTCGATACATACAACCCAACAAGTACTTTCCGATTACCTGAGAGACACCTTTATGATCACCCTCTCATAGGGTGACGTTTGATGACCTCAAAGCTCTCTTCCGGTACCAGGGAGTGGCATTATCTCATGGTCTAAGGAATAGGATACTGACATAGGAAAAGCTAGGCAATTGTGAACACAATGACACGATCTAATTGTTGTGCTTAATTTGGGTCTATCCATCACGTCATTCTTCTAATAACATGACCTCATTATTAATTGACAACTCATGTCTATGGTTAGGAAACCTTAACCATCATTAATCAATGAGCTAGTCTAGTAGAGGCATACTAGGGACACGGTGTTGTTCATAAACCACACAAGTATTAATGTTTCCGCTTAATACAATTCTAGCATGGAATATAAACATTATCATGAATAAGAAATATGATAATAACAATATTATTATTGCCTCTAGGGCATATTTCCTTCAGTCTCCCACTTGCACTAGAGTCAATAATCTAGTCAATACTTGCGCATTCAACACCTATGGCATTCCGGTGTTACTCATACGCGTTGCACGTGGTAAACCTTATCTACGGGTCTGACAATCTCAGGTCCGTTTTTATTTGCATATCTTTTGCATCATCACGCATTACTCATCTTGACATGAGATAGCATCGTATAAACTTGGTCTTCTGGTGAGACCTTTTGTTTCTTGGCCGAGACTATGTTGTCACTATTGTCATACAATAGAACTACATGGTACTAGCACATTTGGAACTACACCTAGTTCTCTTGCTGCTTCTCGAGCAATTATATACTTAGCCCTCGTTGCAGTGTCCGCCACAATGTTAACATTGGAACTTATCCAAGTTATCATAGAACTTTCTTCCATCTTATTGTGCCACCTTATAACTCAAAATAAATAGTCTAAAATTGAGATGAAATTTTACTTGTATGTGTGACAAAGACAATGTAACTCATTGCAATGAACCATTTGTCACTTCTGCATACAGAACATATTCTTAGTTCTTCGAAAGTACATAAGAATATTTTACTATTATCCAACGATCATCACATGAATACTCATAACCTTTTAGAGCATCAGACATATCTGGATATACATATCATGGTATACAAGATTGATAAAATCATTCTTGCGGTTTCACTCATCAAGTGTCAAAACAGTTGATTCTTGCTTCAACCTCTTCCATGCAACAAGAACCGTTCTTATTGTTTCCATATTGAACAAATTCAATATTTCATCTATGTACTCTGGCAAAACTATATTAGTGCCTCAATCTATCTGCATAGACATTGATGCTTAATATTCTGTTTTACCTAAGTCTTTCATCAAAATCCAATTTTAATGAAATATTAACAATATCAAGAAAAACACATAATTTCCAATGACCGATATGTCGTCTACATAAAGCATTAGAAATATATCTTAGCGCTCCCACTTACTTTCTTGTAAATACAAGCATCTTCAAATATCTTGATGAAATTAAACTCTTTAACATTTTCATCATTGAAGATTTCAACTTCGCTATGCTAACTTCTACCATTGAAGTTTGCATACATATCTAGCAACCTTTGAATCAACAAAACCCATTGGGTCATGTCTGGTACACGTCCTTGGTGTGTATTCCGGTAGAGGAACGTTGTTTCATTTATTCAACTATCATATCTCAATATGTAATTGTTGCTAGAATAATCCTTATGACAAAGTCAGGGCCCATCACCGCTTCTTTGTATATTGTCGGTTACTATTATCTAATAATATCCCGTCCTCAAATCTTGCTATTTGATTATGACCAACTTGGTTAAATAGGAACTTTGATGTCCGGTACTACAACATATTGTAGGTGTAGGAGCCATAATGCAGTTGCCGCTTCCAGAACATTTTCCGGTGTTGTGCTACTCTGATCATCTTGCTCAGGTTTAATAACCTCATCAAGTTCTATTTTCCTCCCACTTAAACCTTTCGCGAATAACTTCTTCATAAGAAATTCACCTTTTAGCAACAATCACTATGTGTTTGGGTTCATAGTAGAAGGAATACCCATTCACATTCTTTGGGATAACCTACAAAGACTTACTAATCTGATTTTTGGTTGTAAACATTTTACATATTCCTTGCATATCAAAATTTAAGAAAAGACAACTATAACTTGTACGGTGTCATTTCAGCGGATTATGATGGCACTCTATTCAGTGAAAAGCGGTAGTCTCTAAAGCACAATCCACAAATTATATTGGCAGTTTTATTTCATCATTGATCTAACCATGTCAAACAAGGTTTGATTACACCCATCGAAAACTCCATACTCATATGGTGTTTTATCACGATGCAAGTTTGTGGAACAATTCCTCTAACTCTTAGATGTTTGCTAAACTTGTAACTCAAATATTCTTCTTTATGATCCAATCATAAAACTTGAATTTTCTTGTTACAATAATTTTCACTTTATAAATTGAACAATTTCAATCATTTCATAATTCTTTCTCATCAAGTAGATATACCATACATCATTGATGAAATAGAAAAATACACCACGCTCGACATAACACCATGAACTACATACATCAATAATGTACGATCTCCATTTAGTTAGTCGCTTGTTCTGTCCATGGTCCATGAACGGAGTTTAATCATCTTTTAGGAAAAAGTCTCACAAGTGTCAATCAATTCAAAATTAAATGACTCGGAAATCTACCAATATAGAATTTCTTTTATGTTTTGTTTCCAATATGACTTAAACGGCGATGTCATATATAAGTGAAATTCGTTTTTGTCTTGCGACCTTTAGCATCAGTGTTATAAATATCTATTCCACCAACAAGATAATAATAATCTATCCATCGATTATGGAAGACGGTAATAATTTGAACAACCATTGTTCTCATAATACCAGAACAAGATAACAATTATTATGTTCATAACAAATCTTGAAGGCTAGGTTTGATGCCGGCAAAAAACACAATAACACATTTATTTGTTTCTCGATGTGCATTGTTACCACAATCTTTTGCTAGTTACTTAGGCCATCGTAGTTCTTGTATTGTTGCTTTGTATGACATTTCATACCAACAATCTAGTATCCAATACCCAAGAATTACATTGTGTACTAGCAAGGAATACATTTATAACATGTATATCATTTATATACCTGAGCTGGACACTTCCTGTCTTTTCCTTTTCTACCAAATATTTTGCAGATTCTATTTAGGGTTTCCTCTTCATTTAGAACAATCTATCAACATCAATAGTGGCATCAATCATTTGACACATAGTCCAAAGCGTGTTAGTCAAATACTAATAGCTTTAGATTTTGCACTTTGACATGGATCACCATCATCATATAATTGGCGTTCTTCTAGATTCCATTCTTTAGCATTATTTTGGTATAGCAAAATAATTTAGCTGATACCTTTTCATTCATCCTATCATGACAACTTTCATGATGAAACTACTATGGCTCATAAGGATGAATGCAAGTATAATATTAGTTCCCAAACTTTTGGGTGATCGGGACGCCTAGCATCTTCAATCTTCGCATATATTCATACAATATGAGCATATGTTGTTTTACTAAATTATACTTAATCATTTTTTGCAAACAATCAAAGTTTTAGATATCGAATATCTTTCACCTCTTGTTTGTTTCTGAAACAATTCTTTCAGCTCCAAGATCACTTTGATTCTCAAACAGTTTTGAAGATCAATTTCTCATGAAGGAAAATATATGATCTTTAGATACTAAACTTGAATTGTTGCTCTTGGATTAATACAACTTATTAAATCGCATGGAGCAAGGGAGGTTTGCTAAAATTGCAATAGGACTTAATCTTTGATCTTGAAATTCTTATTAAACGATACTAGTCCGTAGAGTGACTATCCAAATTTTTATAGTTCTTTTAACTCAATTAAAACTAAGTGTCGGTGGAAAGCGGTTGCCAAAGGCTACAACGACTTATGCAAATACACTAAGATTTAGTTCATGATAATTAGTTCAAGTTAATCGAATTACTAATGAACTCCGACTAAATTCAACATCCCTCAAAGTTGTTTAGTGAAGCATGATCCAAATTCACTACACCAAGACCGATCATCATGTGAGATGATGTAGCTTTAATGGTGAACATCAACATGTTGATCATATCATCCATATGACTCATGCTTGACCTTTCGGTCTGTGTGTTCTGAGGCCATGTCTGTACATGCTAGGCTCGTCAAGTTTAACCCAAGTATTTTTGCATGTGTAAATCTGGGTTACACCCGTTGTATATGAACGTAGAGTTTATAGCACCCGATCATCACGTGATGCTTCAAAACAATGATCTTTCGCAATGGTGCGTACGAGGGGAGAACACATTTTATCTTGAAATTAAGTGTGAGGGATCATCTTATAATGCTACCGTCACGATCAAAGCAAAATAAGATGCATACATAAAGGATAAACATCACATGCATATACAATATGTGACATGGTATAGCCAATCTTCGCGCATTGATCTCCATCGTGTGCGCGTCGGCATGATCTCCATCACTCCACCATGATTGCCTCCACCACAAATAGCAACTACGAATATTGCTAACTACTTAGCGATAAAGTAAAGCTATTACGTGGCGTATAAGAAGTTGACACGCAGGTCATACAAAATTATAAAGACAACCATATGGCTCCTGCCGGTTGTGAACTCATCGACATGCAAGTCGAGAAACATTATAAAACATGATCATTGCATACATCACATATATGAACACACACATCACATCTTGTGGCAATACCATATCACAAATACTTACTGCAAAAACAAGTTAGACGCCTCTAATTTGTTGATTGCATGTTTTACGTGGCTTATGGGAGCTACGCATAAGAACGGTTCTTACCTACGCAAAGCCACAACGGTGATATTATGGTTGCTAACATCCGTTGTAAATCCCATGACTACTATAGTGAGAGAAACTGGCATCCACCAGCCGCATGTGTGGAATAAGCCACACGTCAAGTGCGGAGCCGGTCTCGCGAACGAGGTCGCGTAAAGTTGGCCTGGACCGCTTCGATCTCACTATGCCGCGCCATAAGAAATACACAACATAGAGGTTTGCAACAGAAAACATCAACGCCCGCAACAAGCATGTTGCGTTTTACTCGTGTAAAACATCTACGCATAGATCTCGCTTTGATACCACTAAAGGGTTTCGCAGCATAGAAAACAAAAAAAATTCCTACGAAGATGAACAAGAACAAGCCAAGATCTGATCTACGAGATGCAAAACAACGAGCGAGAGAGATTAGATCTACATACCCTTGTAGATCGCACAGCGGAAACGTTCAGGTGAACGTGGTCGGCGTAGTCGTACTAGCGTCTCCTCCTCGCGATCCGATCCAATCCAAGCGCCACAACGGGCGGCACCTCCGAGCGTTGCACACGTATAGCACAACGATGACTCCTCCTCCTTGGTCCAGCAAGGTGCGGTGGAGTGGTAGATGGGATCAGTAGCACGACGGTTTGGTGCTTATGGTGGAGAGTATCTGTGGGCAGCGCTTCGCCTACACGCGCGAGGTGGAAGAAGAATAGGCAAAGATCTAGTCAAACTAGAGAAAGAAAATACTACAAAAAGCAGAGATGATGCCGGCTGAAACAGTTTTCAGTATTAAGTCTTACCCCGGCTCGTCCGACCTCTGCTGTTTTATAGACGCACGCATGAGATCAACTTGCGAAGCAAACATACTTTTGCTTGGCCGCCAGGGCAAGACCGACTGCCTTGCATCGGAGGCAAGCGAGTGCGTGGCCTGGCCATGCGCGTGGCCTGGGAGTGCGGCTCGGGCCATTGACCGAGGCCAAGCCAGCCCATCGCATGGGCCAAGGCCCAAGCTGGCCATGCATCGTGGCAAGCTCACCCACCGATCGATCGATGCGATCCTCGCATCGCTGGAGGCAGCGTGCCCCTTCACGCGAGCGACCTGGGCCATGGTGCATGCGGCCAGCCCAGTCGGCCGGCCCATGTGCCCCCCGCCCCATTTTTTTTCCTTTTTCTTTTCCTTCTTTTATCTTTTTGTAGTTTGTCTAGATGGGCTACAAAATTAGTCCATTAGCAAAACTTTTTTTGGACTACTTTTTAGCCCTTATTTATTTCCAACAAATAAATAAATATTAACATTTATTAATTCAATTAATTAATAAATCATTAATCATCTTCCCGGAACAATTCTGTAACTCTCCAAAACAATTCCATAAATCCCAAAACTACCCTAGCGTCGATGAGCGTTAAGTGTGTGTCCCTATGGTTTCGAGAATATGTAGACATGATCGCATCAATAATCAATAGCGGGATCTGGAAATCCATATTGACTCCCACATATTCAACGAAGATCATTATCGGTGAACCACGATGTCAGGATTCAATTAATCCTGTATACAAATTCCTTTGTTTCACGATATTTTACTTGCCCGAGATTCGATCGTCGGCATCGCCATACCTAGTTCAATCTCGTTCACAGCAAGTACTCTTTACTCGTTCCGCAATCCAATATCACCCTGTGATTAAACTCATTAATCACGTGTTTGCAAACGGTGTATGATATTGATTACCGAGTGGGCCCGGAGTATATCTCTCCGACATGGGAGGGACAAATCCCATCTCGATACATACAACCCAACAAGTACTTTCCGATTACTTGAGAGACACCTTTATGATCATCCTCTTATAGGGTGACGTTTGATGACCTCAAAGCTCTCTTTCAGTACCAGGGAGTGGTATTATCTCATGGTCTAAGGAATAGGATACTAACATAGGAAAAGCTAGGCAATTGTGAACACAATGACATGATCTAATTGTTGTGCTTAATTTGGGTCTGTCCGTCACGTCATTCTTCTAATAACATGACCTCATTATTAATGGACAACTCATGTCTATGGTTAGGAAACCTTGACCATCATTAATCAATGAGCTAGTCTAGTAGAGGCATACTAGGGACATGGTGTTGTTCATAAACCACACAAGTATTAATGTTTCCACTTAATACAATTCTAGCATGGAATATAAACATTATCATGAACAAGAAATATGATAATAACAATATTATTATTGCCTCTAGGGCATATTTCCTTCAACAGTAGCACTGCAAGAAAGTGCAGTGAAGCTGTTACATCACAACTGAGTGAACAACAACATTCAGTGTTAACTAACACATAGTCATCCATGCACTTGGTATTCATAATCAAGGCTAGCCACTAGAAAGTTCTCAGCCAACTTATCAACAGCAAAACTGAGTAATTAAACAGTATAGGGACATCATATTATTCAGTTTAATTCCAACAATTAGAACCACTTAACTGAAACCAGCAAGCTTCAGTTAAAGAGTTAACTGAAGCTATGTCTGAAACTAATAGCAGCAGCAAGCACCCATAGTAATCCTATTCAGACTTTAACATCACTGGGTATGAATCATACACATCACATCAAGCTTTAGTTCAACAACACATTGGCAAGAGTGGGGCAGAAACCCTACTTCATATGGCAGTAGAACCAAAGCCAAGGCCAGCTCCAGGAAGACGCAGAGAGGAGTAGACGAAGGAGAGGACTTACTCAGCGCCCAGGAGGTACCACTGTGGCATGGCGAGGCAGTGCTTGCGCGGCCATGATGGCACCAAGCCAGGGGAAGACGCCGACGACATGTTGGCAAGGCACAACATGCACCAGCACCAGATCTCGCCAAGGGAAAGGCCGAGCAGCTTGAGGAGAAGCTCGAGGTCGCCATGGCCAAAACCCTAGGTGCGGGAGGCGACGGAGCCGAGGACACAGGGAGGCAATCGACAAGATCTCATGGACAGGCAGGTGCGCCGTTGCTAGATCTATCGAGCGCACCCCATCTCGACGGCTAGCTCCGGCGGGAGCGGTCGAAATTGAGCGCGGCGGCGGCGACTCAGTCGCCGGAGCTCGAGCGAGAGGAGAAGGAGAGGGGGAACGTGCAGAATGGCCGGGTCGGAACAACCGAGCCACCTGGTCAGGCTGGACCAGGTAGGCTGGCACCGACAGGTGGGCCAGGGGGTTGACAAGTGGGCCCAAGCTGTCAGTCAGGTTTTTTTTATAAAATAACTAAAGAGACCCTAGGAAAAGGAGTCCTGATTAAAAATAGCACTAGAAAATAATCTGAAAATAACCAAAGTAAAAAAATTAATTATTTCTAGCCTGATTATGAACTTTGAGGCTGAATTTTGAATTAAAATTAATCTGAGGGATTGATAGTGCAAAAAGAAAAGGTAATTTTAAAGACTTTTCTATAATAAATAAAATTGTGAGATATCTAAGAAAAATCTGGTTAGAATTATAACTCCTTATCAAAATTAAACTCCATTCAAGAATATTTGATTATTATTCTTGAATGAAGATATTGATAACATATATTCCTTAAAATCATAAAAGGAGTATATAAATTCTAGCAAATGAATAAATCACTTCTGGGGGTATAAAGGGAACACACACCTTAAAGCATGCATCATTTGAATCTTTAACCATTGCCCTTATCGGACAATGATGCTATTTTCTAGAACCCGAGGTCCCGGGTCACTCTAACAAATCCAACTGCACTACCTTGCAGTTTGCAGGCAAGTTCACTCTTGCTCATATCTCTTGTTTATCTTTAGCAAATTACTTGCAAATGTACCTGTGGTATTATTATTATTATTATTATTGCATTCAAAAGCAAAGGTTCTGTTTTCTCAATTAACATGATTAGTGGTTAGCAACCATGGTGGTTGTCGACCTAGGAAGGTGGGCAGTGGGACCATGGTATGCATGATGGTGGCAGTCCCACTGCAACTGGAATGTTCACCTAAGACTAATAACCAATGTCGCCAGTGATTCTTGTGCCATAAACTATGGTCAAACATAGGATCTGGAATGGGATGGAGGAGTCAGCTGTATCTTTTCCCTCTTGCATATCAACGGACGCGCCATTCCGTAGCAGTTGTCTCCCTGCGAGGAGCTTCGGGAAGGGTGGAATCCCCCTAAAGATTCCATGGTTCTGGCGGTCTATGATGGATTGTGGCAACAACGCGGGTAGATTACCGAGGTCGGATATTACCAAAGTTTAAGATGACCGGTGGGGGTAACTTATTGTCGAGGTCAGAATACTACCAAAGAGTAGAGTGCCCGGCGAGGACAAGTATACCGAGGTCAGCAACTACCAAAGAGTAGACCGGCGTGGGTAGCGAACCGAAGTTGGAGCTGCAAAAGGGTGGGTATGCAAGGTCGCCAGAAGGGACAGTGATTGGCTCGGATCGTCGACTGGGTCCACCATTCATTAGCGGTGTCTCTCCATAAGATAAAATAATACATGCTGGGTAAACAAATTACAGTTGGGCAATTGATAGAATAAAGACAACGTGCATATGTCGAGAGGATCACTATGAGATTTACTCTGGGCATTACAACAAGATACATAGACCGCCATCCAACTTCATCTATGACTAATAATCCACTTGTGGCGAATCAATCCGAGAACTCCACAAGTATTAAGTTGCAAACAACAGATAACTGCATTAAGCAAAGTGTGTAATGTAAACAAAGCATATGCCCTAGAGCATATGAATGTTGTTTTCCCCCAGTAGCAAAAGCACATCTACAACCTTAGAGGTTTTTGTCACTCCCCTAGATTAAATAGAAGCATGAACCCACTATCGAGCATAAATACCCCCTCTTGGAGTCACTAGCAACTACTCGGCCAAGATAGCTACTAACAACGGAGAGCATGCAAGATCATAAACAACATAGAGATAACATAAGATAAAATTCAGTACATCAACTCAATCATAACACCAATATTCATTGGATCCCAACAAACACAACATGTAGAATTACATAACGGTGATCTCGATCATGTAAGGCAGCTCACGAGATCTAAACATGAAGCACATGGTGGAGAAGACAACCATCTAGCTACTACTATGGACCCATAGTCCAAGGTAGACTACTCACTCATCGCGTCGGAGGCAAGCATGGCGATGAAGAAGACCTCTTGTGGTGATTCCCCTCTCCGATAGGGTGCTGGGAAGAGCTTCTGGACCCTCCCGATCTCGGGTCGACGACGGCGATGGATCGCGATGTGTTTCTAGAAAATTGATTGGGTGTTTAGGTTTTTCCCGTCGGGAGGTCTTTATAGGTGAAGGGGCAGCGTCAGAGGTGGACCAGGGGGCCCACACCACCAGGGAGCGCGGGCCAGCCCTAGGCCGCGCCGCCCTGTGGTGTGGCCGCCCTCTGGCTCGGCTCCACCTCCTCTTCGGTGTTCTGGAAGCTCCGTGAAATATCTGGACGTCTAGCTTTTGTTTTGTCCAATTCCGAGAATATTTCCTGTGTAACATTTTTGAAACACAAAAATAGCAAAAAATAGGAAACTGGCACTGTGGCATCTCGTTAATAGGTTAGTTCCGGAAAATGTATAAAAATGTCATGAAGTGTAACGAAACACTAAGCAAATGGTGTAAAAACAAGCATAGAGCATCAAAAATTATGGATACATTGGAGACTTATCAGAGTACAGCAACAAGTTTTCCCTCAGTTAGAAACCAACGTATGTCAATCCAGTAGGAAAAAGCCAAACTCCAGAAGGTGATGCTTGCTAGCCTAGTGACACTCCAACAAGGGCGCCGTTAACGATACTTCTTAGAGCGTCTTCAACTAGTAGCAATGCGGAACCTGCACACAACACAACCAAGAACTTTGCTCCCAACTTACGATGAGGTTGTCAATCTCACCGGTTTGCTGTAAACAAAGGAATGAGCGTATCGAGTGGAAAGCAATAGTAGTATGCAAGAAAGTAAACAGTGCGAGTAAAGTAAACAGGCAATAGCAATATATAGGAAATTGGACCGGGGTCCACAGTTCACTAGTGTTGTCTCTCCATAAGATAAATAACGGCATGCTGGGTAAACAAATTACAGTTGGGCAATTGATAGAATAAAGATAACGTGCATATGTCAAGAGGATCACTATGAGATTTACTCTCGGCATTACAACAAGATAATAGACCGCCATCCAACTGCATCTATAACTAATAATCCACCCACGGGGAATCATCCGAGGACCCCGTGAATATTAAGTTGCGAACAATAGATAACTGCATTAAGCAAAGTGTGTAATGTAAACAAAGCATATGTCCTTGGACATAAGAATGTTGTTTTCTCCCTAGTGGCAACAGCACATCTACAACCTTAGAGGTTTTTGTCACTCCCCTAGATTAAATAGAGGCATGAACCCAACTATCGAGCATAAATACCCCCTCTTGGAGTCACTAGTATCTACTCGGCCAAGATAGCTACTAACAACGGAGAGCATGCAAGATCATAAACAACATAGAGATAACATAAGATAATATTCAGCACACCAACTCAATCATAACACCAATATTCATCGGATCCCAACAAACACAACATGTAGAATTACATAACGGTGATCTCGATCATGTAAGGCAGCTCACAAGATCTAAACATGAAGCACATGGTGGAGAAGACAACCAACTAGCACCTGCTATGGACCCATAGTCCAAGGTAGACTACTCACTCATCGCGCCAAAGGCAAGCATGGCAATAAAGAAGACCTCTTGTGGTGATTCCCCTCTCCGATAGGGTGCTGGGAAGAGCTTCTGGACCCTCCCGATCTCGGGTCGACGACGGCGATGGATCGCGATGTGTTTCTAGAAAATTGATTGGGTGTTTAGGTTTTTCCCGTCGGGAGGTCTTTATAGGTGAAGGGGCAGCGTCAGAAGTGGACCAGGTGGCCCTCACCATAGGGTGGCGCGGCCAGGGCCTGGGCCACGCCCCCTGGTGGTGAGGCCAGCCTCTGGCTCGGCTCTGTCTCCTCTTCGGTCTTCTGGAAGCTTTGTTTAATATCTGGATGTTCGGCTTTTGTTTCGTCCAATTCTGAGAATATTTTCTGTGTAACTTTTCTGAAACACAAAAACAGCAAAAAACAGGGAACTGGCACTGTGGCATCTTGTTAATAGGTTAGTTCCAGAAAATGCATAAAAATGCCACAAAGTGTAACGAAACACTAAGCAAATGGTGTAAAAACAAGCATGGAGCATCAAAAATTATAGATACGTTTGAGACGTATCAAGCATCCCCAAGCTTCACTCTTGCTCGTCCTCGAGTAGGTAAGTGATAACAAAGAATAATTTTTGAGGTGACATGCACCTACACAATCTTGATCATTTATGTAAGCATTGTGTGCTGGGATCAAAAGAACTTAAAACATGGGCATGAAAGATATAATCTTGATAGAAGAAACTTAGCAACCATGTTATAATATGAAAAAGAACACAAATGAAAGATCATGAAAATGAAACAATGAAAGTCAAACATGTGTTCAAATCATAAGGAAAAACATAGCAAATGGTTTTCAGCTTGTCCTTCATGGAATCCCAAAACATAAATGCATAGGACACCTTCAAGTTTAAGAGGGCGACTAGATACAAATAATTTAAGAACAAGTGAAACCAAAATCATGAATCAATCAATGAAAAACTTTGGGACAATGCACATTATACTAAGAATGACAACTATGCTCTCTTAGACGCTGCATAAAGATGGAAGGTGGTGACTCAACATAAAAGTAAAAGAAAGGGCCCTTCGTAGAGGGAAGCAGTGATTGCGAGTTTTATAAACCTTCAAAAATTATGGTACTTACTAGCTTTGAGCTCTCATTGCCCCCATCATAAGCATCTTGAATGGTTAGAGTTAATGCGAGTACAATTATGAAGCATATGCTTGACAAATCATAAGTTAAAAACCTCGTGTCCTGTGAAGTACGAATACCCAAACCCCATGCTACTCGACTTAGAGTCCCAAGCAAGCTCTTGTCATTATAAATATATGTGTATCATCGAGAACCGCCAACGCGGTACCTCCTGCCCGATGACATGGAACAAGCCCACATCAAAATGACAAGACAAACAGACAATGAACACCTCAACATCTCTTTTATTTACCATTGGTATAGCTTTTTATTTTGAGATGCGTCGTCGAATGTCCACTATGGGCATGCTGTAAATTTCCACCATGAATTATGCATGGCTTAGATTAGCGGCCCAGGCGTTTTCCTAACACATATAAGAACTCCATGATCCCGAAGATTCCCAACTTGATTCACATTGCGAGTATCCATAAACAAAAGATCACGATATCAACTCAAATAAGAAGTGCAATGTTGAAAGCTTACCCCATGACGACATGGTTTGGCTAATTTCCAACTTACAACTTGCAAGCATAACAACTCAACATAAGAGAGCCACAATGTCAAAATTTTAAGAACGAGAAAAGTAAAGTGTGCCATCAGGTTCGTGAGAGCTTTACTGACCAATTTTCGCATAACACCAAAAAGAGTTTAATTTGAAGGATAGATAAAAGCAAGTCAAATGTACTTTGGAATAGCAAATTACTAATAGGTATGTATGGTGGACACATTGGAATAACTTGGTTTTTAGGAGTTGGATGCATGAGTAGAGCTCATACTCAGTACAAAATGAGGGCTAGCAAAAGACTGGAAGCGACCAACTAAGAGAGCAATAACGGCCATAATCATGCAAAGCAACAAAGCAACATTAAAAGAAGCATAAGATGGCATCAAAAGTCAAAAACTAAATGATCATAGAGGCTTATGGTGACTTTGTATGAGTCTAACATGTGTGAACAGGCGCCAAGTCAACCCAAATAAAGCATCAAGGAGAAAACCAAAATAATGCTTCCAAATAATAAAAACAACGCATGATTTTTTCAAAGGCTCATTAAGCAATCTCAGTCATTTGAGAAAAGTCATGCTACAGCAAAACCACTAAGCATACTATCAAAAAGACATCAAGCACGACATGCAAAAGCCTAAGCCGCAGTCTACACAAGCTCCATTTTGTACCACTTTTTTGCATGAAACTTTTTCTCTTTTCCAACACCATTCGAACCTTTTTGGAATAACTCTTTTGATGAATACCAACTTGGACCAGAGGTAAAAATACACCTTGATGCAAAGATATAACAAGATCTGAATAGAAATCAAGGCGAAAAACGAAGACTAAACGCAGTAGCAGAAAAACAGAACACTCGTTGAACGATAAGAGTGAAAAACGGAGTGTTCTTGGAAAATGAAAAGCAAGGCAACTTCATCAAAAGAAATTTGTTGGGGTCCAACCATTTATTGCAGCAAACAAAACTAAACAAAACTGAAAACTAAAACAACTAACGCTCCAAGAAAAACGCATAGTGCATGAAGCAATAAAAATATAGTGTGTTGAAAGGTGAACTAATTTTTGCCGATGAAGAAGGGGTGCCTCGGGGGCATCCCCAAGCTTTGACGCTTGTACCTCTTGGATATTTCTTGGGGTGCATGGGCATCCCCAAGCTTGAGCTTTTTTCCATTCTTCAACTCATCTCATCATTCTCCAATCCCTACACTTGAAAACTTCCTTCATACAAAACTCAACACAATTCTATTAGCAACATTAGTGTAAGCATAATAATTTATCAACCGCTTTTTGCTTTAGGTTTCAACTCAAAACCACCACATATAAAGCATATAATACTTTAGAAACTTCCCCAAAAGATCCGTGATCAAAAGAACTCAAAAAGAAAGCGATCGAGAGGCAAACACAAATAGTGGCAGAAATCTGTCAAAACAGAACAGCTGACAAAGGTCGACTTTTTAGAGGGTTTTCTGTTGCTCAAATCAAAAAGTGTTAAACTAATGAAAGTTTGGATATAACCTGGGGCATATGCACAAGAAATCGCAGGTCCAAAAGATATATTGAGAATTTTCGCAAATTTTTACGGTGCAGCACCGAAATCTGTTTTAGGACAGCAACATCCCCAAATCTTACCTCACTCAAATTAGAGGCTTCTCTTGGCACAAAAACGAAATAAAAATGATAAGGAGAGGTTATTATAGTAGTAACAACTTCCAAGACTCAAATAAAATAAAAAGAACTGAAAGTAAAACAATGGGTTATCTCCCAAGAGTGCTTTTCTTTAACGCCTTTGAGCTAGGCGCAGAAAGTGCGAATCAAGTAATATCAAGTGATGAAGCATCAAGTTCATAATTTGCTCTAAGAATAGAGTCAAAAAGTAATTTCTTCCTCTTTCTAGGGAAGTGTTCCATACCTTTCTTGAGTGAGAATTGATATTTGATGGTGCCTTCCCTCATATCAATGATGGCACCTACAGTTCGAAGAAAGGGTCTTCCCAAAATAATAGGATATGAAGCATTGCATTCAACATCCATAACAAGAAAATTAACGGGAACAAGGTTATTGTTAACCATAATAAGAACATCATTAATCCTTCCCAAAGGTTTCTTCCTAGCAACATCAGCAATAGGAACATCATAATAACACTTTCCAAGCGGTGGTAAATCAAGCGTATCATAAATTTTTCTAGGCATGATAGAAATACTAGCACCTAGATCACATAAAGCATGGCAATCAAAACCATTAACATGCATATCAATGATGGGTTCCCAACCATCTTCTAACTTCTTGGGAATAGAAGCTTTTTGCTTCAACTTTTCATCCCTAATTTTAATGAGAACATTGGTAATATGCTTAGTAAAAGCAACATTTAAAGAACTAGCATTGGGACTCAAAGCAAGCTTTTGAAAGAACAAAATAACTTCAGATATATTGCAGCCATCAACATCAAAATCATTAAAGGAAATAGAGCTATCATCTCCTACACTCCAAAAAAATTCAGCACTCTTTTGAGAAAAAGTTTTAGCAGTTTTGAGCTTTTTAACACAAGGAGTGGGAGTTTTCTCTACACCAATCAAAGTAAGAGGATTGCTAGCATTTGGAACAACATCATTAGAGGTAGTAATGGTACATACCTTCATCTTTCTAGCCATCTCATCTTCTCTTTCCCACCTGGCATGCAATTCTGCTAACATCCTAACATTTTCATCAATTCTAACTTGGATAGCATTAGCAGTGGCAAAAGTATTGTTCTCCTTCACATCATTAGGCAACACTTTTAGTTTCAGAAGTTCAACATCATGAGCAAGGCTATCAACTTTAGAAGCAAGAATATCAATTTTGCCTAACTTTTCCTCAACAGACTTATTAAAAGCAGTTTGCTTACCGATGAAGTCCTTGAGCATGACTTTAAGCTCAGAGGGCGCAGCCCTAGTGTTGTTGGAGGAATTACCATAAGAGTTACCATAACCATTACCATTGGTAGAAGGATACGGCCTATAATTGTTACTAGCAAAATTGTTCCTATAAGCATTGTTGTTAAAATTATTATTTCTAATGAAGTTTACATCAACATGCTCTTCTTGAGAAACCAAAGAGGCCAAAGGAACATTATTAGGATCAACATGAGTTCTATCATTAGAAAGCATAAGCATTATAGCATCAATCTTATCACTCAAGGAAGAGGTTTCCTCAACAGAATATACCTTCTTACCTTGTGGAGCTCTCTCGGTGTGCCATTCAGAATAATTTACCATCATATTGTCGAGAAGCTTTGTTGCGGCGCCCAAGGTAAGGGACATAAAAGTTCCTCCAGCAGTTGAATCCAATAGGTTCCTTGAAGAAAAATTCAGTCATGCATAAAAAGTTTGGATAATCATCCAAGTAGTCAATCCATGAGTGGGACAATTCTTTATCATAGATTTCATTCTTTCCCAAGCCTGAGCAACATGTTCATTATCAAACTGGCTAAACTTCATAATATTGCTATGCAAAGCTATAATCTTAGCAGGAGGATAGTATCTTCCAATAAAAGCATCCTTACACTTAGCCCATGAATCAATACTATTTTTAGGCAAAGATAGCAACAAATCCTTAGCTTTTCCTCTCAAAGAAAAAGGTTGAGATGAGCTACAGCATCATCTGTACTAGCACCAGAAAATTGCTCTTTCATAACAAGGTTCAATAAAGCAGGCTTAATCTCATAAAAATTTGTAGCAGGAGCAGGTGGCGCAATAGGAGTGCAGATAAAATCACTATTATTAGTGCTAGTAAAATCACACAACTTGGTGTTTTCAGGAGTAGCCATTCTAGCAAAGCTAAAAGCAGACAAGTAAAAATAACAACTAAAAGGAAACTAATTTTTTTGTGTTTTTGATAAAATGATGCAAGTAAAAATAAAGAAAAGCAAAACTTAAAACAAAGTAAAGGATGTGCGTGCGAAACTCCCCTTGCAGAAGTCTTCTTTTTCCCCAGCAACGGCGCCAGAAAACTTGTCGATGGCGCGGTGTTGATTGGTGCCAGAAAACTTGTTAGTGTTTTGTTGGCGTGTAGTTGATGATGTAAATGACCGGCCAGTTGGAAACCCCAAGAGAAGCTTTGATGAGTACGGCAGCAAGTTTTCCCTCAGTAAGAAACCAAGGTATGTCAATCCAGTAGGAAAAAGCCAAACTCTAGAAGGTGATGCTTGCTAGCCTAGTGACACTCCAACAAGGGCGCCGTTAACGATACTTGTTAGCGTGTCTTCAACTACTAGCAACGCGGAACCTGCACACAACACAACCAAGAACTTTGCTCCCAACTTACGATGAGGTTGTCAATCTCACTGGTTTGCTGTAAACAAAGGAATGAGCGTATCGAGTGGAAAGCAATAGTAGTATGCGAGAAAGTAAACAGTGCGAGTAAAGTAAACAGGTAATAGCAATATAAAGGAAATTGGACCAGGGTCCACAGTTCACTAGTGGTGTCTCTCCATAAGATAAATAACGACATGCTGGGTAAACAAATTACAGTTGGGCAATTGATAGAATAAAGATAGCGTGCATATGTCAAGAGGATCACTATGAGATTTACTTTGGGCATTACAACAAGATACTAGACCGCCATCCAACTGCATCTATAACTAATAATCCACCCACGGGGAATCATCCTAGGACCCTATGAATATTAAGTTGTGAACAACAGATAACTGCATTAAGCAAAGTGTGTAATGTAAACAAAGCATATGTCCTTGGACATAAGAATGTTGTTTTCTCCCTAGTGGCAACAGCACATCCACAACCTTAGAGGTTTCTGTCACTCCCCCAGATTAAATAGAGGCATAAACCCAACTATCGAGCATAAATACCCCCTCTTGGAGTCACTAGTATCTACTCGGCCAAGATAGCTACTAACAACAGAGAGCATGCAAGATCATAAATAGCATAGAGATAACATAAGATAATATTCAGCACATTAACTCAATCATAACACCAATATTCATCGGATCCCAACAAACACAACATGTAGAATTACATAACGGTGATCTTGATCATGTAAGGAAGCTCACGAGATTTAAACATGAAGCACATGGTGGAGAAGACAACCAACTAGCTACTGCTATGGACCCATAGTCCAAGGTAGACAACTCACTCATCGCGCCGGAGGCAAGCATGGCGATGAAGAAGACCTCCGGTGGCGATTCCCCTCTCCGGCAGGGTGCCGGAAAGAGCTTCTGGACCCTCCCGATCTCGGGTCGATGACGCCGGCGGATCGCGATGTGTTTCTAGAAAATTAATCGGGTGTTTAGGTTTTTCCCATCGGGGGGTCTTTATAGGCGAAGGGGCAGCGTCAGAAGTGGATCAGGTGGCCCTCAGCATAGGGCGGCGTGGCCAGGGCCTCGGCCGCGCCCCCTGGTGGTGAGGCCAGCCTCTGGCTCGGCTCCGTCTCCTCTTCGGTCTTCTAGAAGCTTCGTTTAATATCTAGATGTTCGGCTTTTGTTTCGTCCAATTCTGAGAATATTTCCTGTGTAACTTTTCTGAAACACAAAAACAACAAAAAACAGGGAACTGGCACTGTGGCATCTTGTTAATAGGTTAGTTCCGGAAAATGCATAAAAATGCCACAAAGTGTAACGAAACACTAAGCAAATGGTGTAAAAACAAGCATGGAGCATCAAAAATTATAGATACATTTGAGACGTATCAAGCATCACCCGGAAAGAGAATCTACTTGGGAAAAAGAAGAGGATCTAAGGACAACATATCTAGAATTCTTCAGGTGCACCTTACCCCAAACTTTGGGACAAAGTTTTTGTTAAGGGGGAAAGTCTGTAACATCCCAGCACGTAGGATAACTCCGGGGTAGAATAGAGGGCTTTTGTGCATATCATCAGAAATTACGGGATTTTTTTGCGCTTTTATCACTAAAACCTAAGGGGGATCGTGTCTCTCTTCGAGGGGGAATGGTATACTCTTGAAGTGCGAAAGAATTCGACATGACCTCTTATGATCATTTGTTTATGGGAAAGGGATGAAATTGCATAACTAAAACCCTAAGAGCATGTTATGAATTCAAACTTAACTTTGAATTATGAAATTTGGATTTGATTTCAAAAGGCACATTTAGAAAGGATAAATATTCAATAGAAGGAAAACTTGAACTTTATTAATCACCAACACAAGATACAATTTGTTTACAAAATTCTGAGAATAAAAGAATAATTACAATCTTGGAATGAATAAAAAAGGAAAATTACAAAGATGAATTAAATAATACAAGTAAACTAATTCCTACAAACTACAAGACTTCTTTCTTTTCTTCTCCTTTCTTCTTCTTCTTTTGTTACCTGCAAATAACACAAGGCAAAACCAAAAGGTCAAGAATACAAGTGGCAGCCAAAAACAAGTGTAACTACCGTAGATAATCATCAAGGAGCCAATCTTATCACCTGGTCGTGGGAGGGGTAAATATCTCGGCCAGCATAAGACCAAGCAAGCAGCTCAATCACCATATGCATGCACAGAGGTGTCAAAGCACCAATGAACAAGAGCATGTATAAATAGATCACTGTGGGTGGATTTGCTCAGCAAGAACACCAGCCGACCAGCAACACCACCACCACAGCACCTCACCATCATAGCACACATCACCACAGTTCACATCATCACTGGGAGCATCACCACCAGCAACACCATCACATAAATCTACCCTGCTCATGAGTTGAGCAATAGGGGAATATTCACACCACCAGCACACCATCACTCAACCAAACTAGCAAAACCAAGACCAAAATGGTTACTTAGTTCAACTAGGAACTAGGTCAAGCAGCTAGGAGGAGCAGGCTTGCCACAAGAAGCAGGAAATCAGAAATATCTAGAAGAACAAGCTACTCTTCAGCAGCAGGTTATTATTGAACCACAACATACATAAGTGCTGGGAGTAAACCCATAGGTTTGTCTCCCAGGCAGGCAGCACAGAGCACAGCCACACTACTAATCAAGCAAAGCTTGATAATGCAAGACTTTGGTCATTATTTGGATGTCTAGGAGGCCACGAACTTGATAACAAGGCCATCCACAGCACCTACTCCACAAAGCATGGTCTTATCTAGGAATTTCTCAAAGGAAATACTCACAATAATAAGAAGTAGTTTAGGAGTGGCACATGGGTTGCCTAGGCTGGCAAGGCTATGACCTAAACCTATTAATCCATCAGCTTTGCCAACAAAGTTGGTCAAGTTTGAGTAAGCATCTGGGAAAAGTGGACAGGGACACTTTCAAACAAGCAAGCCACCAGAAAATCACTACAAAGAGTGATTTACTCTGAAGAATATCAAGCTTAGCAACCAACACCCCACAGTAACTGTGCACACCTCAAAGAGGCATCACAGTGAAACAGATAGCCAGAGGCTACTGCAAGAACCACCACAGCAGCCACTGAACCTAGCATCACTGCTAGGATTAAGCAAGCTCACCAGAAGTAAAGTTTGCATCACTGAACTAGCACAACAGTAGCACTGCAAGAAAGTACAGTGAAGCTGTTACATCACAGTTGAGTGAACAACAACATTCAGTGTTAACTAACACATAGTTATCCATGCACTTGGTATTCATAATCAAGGCCAGCCACTAGCAAGTTCTCAGCCAACTTATCAACGGGAAAACTGAGTAATTAAATAGTATAGGGACATCATATTATTCAGTTTAATTCCAGCAATTAGAACCAGTTAACTGAAACCAGCAAGCTTCAGTTAAAGAGTTAACTGAAGCTGTGTCTGAAACTAACAGCAGCAGCAAGCACCCATAGTAATCCTATTCAGACTTTAACATCAAGATTAACAGACAGATAGGGGTCACTGGGTATGAATCATACACATCACAACAAGCTTTAGTTCAACAACATGTTGGCAAGAGTGGGGCAGAAACCCTAGTTCATCTGGCAGTAGAACCAAAGCCAAGGCCAGCTCCAGCAAGACGCAGAGAGGAGTAGAAGAAGGAGAGGACTTACTCAGCGCCCAGGAGGTACCACCGTGGCATGGCGAGGCAGTGCTCGCATGGCCACGATGGCACCAAGCTAGGGGAAGACACCGACGACACGTCGGCAAGGCACAGCACGCACCAGCACCAGATCTCGCCAAGGGAAAGGTCGAGCAGCTCGAGGAGAAGCTCGAGGTCGCCATGACGAAAACCCTAGGTGCGGGAGGCGACGGAGCCGAGGGCACAGGGAGGCAATCGACAAGATCTCACAGACAGGCAGGTGCACCGTCGCGAGATCTATCGAGCACACCCCATCTCGACGCCTAGCTCTGGTGGGAGCGGTCGAAATCGAGCGCAGCGGCGGCGATGGCGACTCAGTCGCCAGAGCTCGAGTGAGAGGAGAAGGAGAGGGGGAACACGCAGAATGGCTGGGTCGGAACGACCAAGCCACCTGGTTGGGCTCGACCAGGTAGGCTGGCGCCGATAGGTGGGCCAGGGGGCCAACAAGTGGGCCCAAGCTGTCAGTCAGGTTTTGTTTTTATAAAATAACTAAAAAGACCCTAGGAAAAGGAGTCCTGATTAAAAATAGCACCAGAAAATAATCTGAAAATAACCAAAGTAAAAAATGAACTATTTCTAGCCTGATTATGAACTTTGAGGCTGAATTTTGAATTAAAATTAATCTAAGGGATTAATAGTGCAAAAAGAAAAGGTAATTTTAAAGACTTTTCTATAATAAATAAAATTGTGAGATATCTAAGAAAAATCTGGTTAGAATTATAACTCCTTATCAAAATTAAACTCCATACAAGAATATTTGATTATTATTCTTGAATGAAGATATTGATAACATATATTCCTTAAAATCATAAAAGGAGTATATAAATTCTAGCAAATGAATAAATCACTTCTGGGGGGGTATAAAGGGAACACACACCTTAAAGCATGCATCATTTGAATCTTTAACCATTTCCCTTATCGGACAATGATGCTGTTTTCCAGAACCCGAGGTCCCGGGTCACTCCAACAAATCCAAGTGCACTACCTTGCAGTTTGCAGGAAAGTTCACTCTTGCTCATATCTCTTGTTTATCTTTAGCAAATTACTTGCAAATGTACCGGTGGTATTATTATTATTATTGCATTCAAAAGCAAAGGTTCTGTTTTCTCAATTAACATGATTAGTGGTTAGCAACCATGGTGGTTGTCGACCTAGGAAGGTGGGAAGTGGGACCATGGTATGCATGATGGTGGCAGTCCCACTGCAACTGGAATGTTCACCTAGGACTAATAACCAATGTCGCCAGTGATTCTTGTGCCGTAAAATACAGTCAACCATAGGATCTGGAATGGGACGGAGGAGTCAGCTGTATCTTTTTCCTCTTGCATATCAACGGATGCGTCATTCCGTATTAGTTGTCTCCCTGCGAGGAGCTTCGGGAAGGGTGGAATCCCCCTAAAGATTCCACAGTTCTGGCGGTCTATGATGGATTGTGTCAACAACGGGGGTAGATTACCGAGGTCGGATATTACCAAAGTGTAAGATGACCGGCCGGTGTAACTTATTGTCGAGGTCAGAATACTACCAAATATTAGAGTGCCCGGCAAGGACAAGTATACCGAGGTCGGCAACTACCAAAGAGTAGACCGGCGTGGGTAGCGAACTAAAGTTGGTGCTGCAAAATGGTGGGTATGCAAGGTCGCGGGAAGGGACAGTGATTGGCTCGGATCATCGACTGGGCCACATACCAAGGAAGTATGGACAGGAAAGTACGCCCGGCCGTGCAGCAAGGCGTTGATCTCCTATGGGTACAAGTGACCACCACTACAGAGTGTACAAAAAGTATCAAGATACTCCCTGTTCCGGGAAGGAGCTACGAACATGGCAGGAAAGGAGCCCATCGAAGCTCTAATCAACCTGTGAAGACTGACGAGCATAGTTTTCCAATAAAACCAATCTTTGAAGAAATGATTACAAAAACTTGCATTTGACCTAAGACTTTCAGGTCTACGGTCATAGCTAGAGCATCAAACACAACTATTCTTAAATGAACTTGCTGGGTAATGCTCGTTACTCACCCCACTCACTCTTCACCCTTGCTTAGACTCAGAGGGCCAGTTTGAGGAGACGGAAGGAAACCCGGAGGACTACGAGGAAGTGTACTATGAAGAACCGGACCTATCCGGTGGAGTGGAAGGCATAGACTACACCATCTCCTATGGTACAGGTGAAGGACTCGAGGAGGAGGCCGACAGCTAGAGTCGTAGTGTAGCAACTTTAGTCGCACCGAACACTTAGAATAAAGCGACTAGAGTAGGGCATCATGTTTAGCTTACTACTTTCGTTCGCAACTAAGGTTTGTAGTATTAACTTAGAACCTTCTAGTGTTCCTCTTTGGACCAAGGAGGAACTGGAGTCCTTTGTAACATTATGGATTGTAATATTCAGTGCTTGAATAAAGACCGCTATGTTTCCGTTGTACCACTGTGAGGGATGTAATATTTGTGAAATGGTACTTCACGAGTGTTATGTCAACGTCTTGCATACTACAACATGCAGTGGTATGCTGGATCACCACATGCTGCGTGGATGCCGCAGCCGTGGTGGTCGGCCGGCATGGGGGCCTCCTCCCTCGAGCCCATGGCGGTCGCTCCGGTGGTCTGCATCTCGGCATCGACGACTTCAAGGTGCTGTGGTAGCGGCAGGCAATCCAGCGAGGACGGTGTGCTGCTCTAAGGCCTGGTGAGTTGGGGTGAGGTGCATGAGACTCCAGATGAAAATCTGCTCGGGCTTAGGTCGGAGCCGGTGATGACAGCGCTTGCGGGTGTCGCTACCCTCCTTGGAGGCGTCACCGAGGAGTGCTCGCACCTTCACCTACTCGAGGTGGTGTCTCCGGGGTGAAAACCCAGATCGGGTTGGCCGATCGGCGGTGGCGGCGTCTCCGACGTCATTTCTTTCTTGAAAGCATCGCTTTTCGGGACACGTACTTGTGGAGCACACGGTCCTGGCGCGGTGTCGCTCTGGCGTTGCTACTGCTCAAGGTTGAGCTTCCAAGGCGCAATGTACGCCGTCGTCGGCGACTCCAAGGTGGCACCTTTCTCGGGCTGGCCAAGTCCTGCCACCCGCCTGCCGACTCTTAGGCGCTCAAGGGTTGCTGGTACGTTGACGAGGAGAGTTCGAAGGAGGTCGTTTCTTCGGAGTTGCTTGCCGTTGGTCGTGAAGCGGCTTGTGGTTCAGTTTGGGCGAGGCCCTTGTATCGTTGTTGTTGTAGTGCGTGGTGGCTAGTCTTCGGATTAGCGGTGTGTTGTAGCCATTCTTGGCGTTGTGTATCGGCCATCGGCCTCTTCTTCTATGTGACAGATATGTCTCCCAGGACATATTCTCGAAAAATACACGGCTGCTTACAAATGTACGCTCCTGTTGAAGGTACAACATTTCTTCATATGTCAGTGTTCTATGTTTAGGCATGATCACTCTATCTACGCTTGGAGCTTCTTAATCACCAAAAAATATCTGTCCTGAGAATGTGCCATCTGCGACTTGCCTAACCACCGTGTCTTGCTCATCCTTGTTCTTAGGAAATGCAGGCCGAATCGCTGCATAGGATGGCTTATCAAGAGCGATGGCGTCACATTCTTTACATTCCTCGTTCTTTTTAAGAGTTACGCCTGAAGATTGGGAGCCCGCGCTCCAGCATTGCTCTTATAAATGTCAGTTGCTGCTCTAGCAGCCTAAAGCCAACGATTTGGAGCTCTTTCAGAAGCAAGTTCTTGGAACTGCAGGAGCCCAACTCCCACTGAGGACTACTTCTTATACCGTGGCTGTTTTGACGTACAGCCTCCACACATGCATGTTCAATTACCTATATTTGCATGAATAAATAGTTACAGGCATAGTTGGATTTTTTAGGATCCAGCAGCAGTTCACTTATATATATGTATAGAATGAAACAAAGGCAAGTTACAAAAATATTTTTTTTAAGTGAAATACAAATTAGAGAGTATGGTGGTGAACTCGATATAGTTGGATTTCAGCAGTTAATTTATATTAATGTATAGAATGAAAGAAAGGCGATTTTTAAAAGTAAGATACACATTACATAGGATTGAGGTGCACTAGTAAAGAAAGCTTTACACAACGGTATTTGAAATTAAGGATACACTCGAGCTGCCAAACGATCTCGAGATTGTTAGAGTTTATATCTAACTACTCCTTTGTAATTGTATTTGTAACAAACTCTGTTGTCTAATCTTCTATATCTAAATAAGAACCCCCCACTACCTGATTTTGCTGACTTCTCCTGCAGCCACGTCACCCTTTTTCTCTGTCCCGTTCAGCCGCGCCCAGAGTTGCGGGCGACACGCCTCGCTTCGTCGCATATGTGGGCGACGTCCGAATGACCCTGTTTGATTTCGCACATCGTCGTGCCTTCGTCTCTGTCATGCATGGGATGGACCGACCGAATCCACTCGGTGGGCTCATGAACGCGATGAACATTTGTCCTATAAAAATAAGAAACCGATGTTTCTGCAAAAAAAAGAAGCCTCTGTTCGTCTTCCTCCTCAGCCGAGACCGTCTAGCCTCCTTTCCACGAATTTTCAACCTAAAAAACGCTCTTCCTCTTCCACCGGCGCCGAGGCCGTCCGTCCTCCTTCTCGCAAATGCTCATAAAACTGCCAGATTAATCGTAGCAATCAATGACTTGAAACTGCTCGGTTCAAATCATCCGCCGCCATCCCCGCAAAAAAAAAAGAAATCATCCGCCGCCGCCTCCAGGTTAAAAAGCACGCCAGCTGCCATGTGCAACAAACACCACAGCCTGATCGTAGCGCTACCTCTACCAGCGGCTTCCACTCTGGTACCTGCCCGATCCCCATTTTATTCATCCTTTCTTTTTCCAATTTCAATCCCTCAAAAACACATCTTCCGGTTGAGCTCCAGCTTCAAATATTCATCCTTTCTTTTTCCAATTTCAATCCCTCAAAAACACATCTTCCGGTTGAGCTCCAGCTTCAAATTCGCTCGACGTTTCGCCCCTGGATCCGATTTGATTGGATTCTGCGTGCTACTACCTCAAGCCCACGGATTTCTTGGGATTTCTTTGGATTTATTGGACTATCGGTCTGCTAATTGGATGATTTCCTGGGATTTCTTTGGATTTATTGAACTGTCGGTCTACCAAATGGAGTTACCAGAGCTGAGTCTGCAAAACAACTAATTGCATTGGTACGCAACTCTACTATCCTTCTCTTACATGTTTATTTACATCAGATAAGCACATGCATCATCTATTTTCGTAATCATGCATTGGTAAATTTTAATTTATATTGGATGAGCACATACATCGTGTAGTTGCATTTTAATTTGCTCACCTGCAAATCTTCCGTCAACTGCATGTATTGAACATTTTGGCTACAGAATAAAACAACAGTACCTCTTTTGCAGTTGGCCTGTGTGCGGTTGCAAAGATGAATAGCTCTGAAAATTCTTAATATCCTAGGAGTCATATGGTACGCATTATGTCTCACATAGTTCTGGACGACCACGCCATCTGCATCCGCCGACAGGATCCTCAAGAACAGTTCCGGGTGGCCGCCAACGTATCAGTACACTTCCAGAGCGACCAAGAACTGAATCCGAGGTCATCTCCAAGCAGCCACCGGTCAATTAAATTTGTCTTCTTCACACATAAATACCTTTGAGAATTTGTTTTATCACTGATATGATATTGATCCGTTCACTTTGGTTCAAGCATGGCCAAGGTTTTTGCCCAGGATACAGCTTTTAATCTGAACTAGGTGAAGATAGAAAGGAGCAGGCAATTAAGGTGCTCTCATTGTGGTTTTATGGTCTCTACCAGATCTGTTCAACGAGAAATAGCATTGTTATCTGTTCGACAGGATTGATGATTCATGTACACACATGTTTTTCTATTCAATTGTGATACTGTGCCAACAAAGTTCTTTTGATATATATGCCCATCTCAACGGGTTACAATCACAATTAAAGATTGAAATAAACATGCCTCTTCATCAGTTATCAACATATTAGGTCTATCTTTTGCCTCCAGAATCGTTGCAAATGATCTACCGGAAACGTTTTTAGTTTCTGCTGGAGCTTACACCTAACTCCAAGATTTATGCAATTTTGAAGGATACATTATGAAGAGTGGATCTACACCATTTATTTAGTGCTAAATCTAGCTACTCAATGGTTCTTTGTATAATGGTGGTATTAACACAGTTCAATCTTTAATGGTTCTTTAGTTCTTGCTGGAGAATTGTCTTACACCTAACTCCAAGATTTATGCAATTTTGAAGGATACATTATGAAGATTGGATCTGCACCATTTATTTAGTGCAAAATCTAGCTACTCAATGGTTCTTTGTGTTATATTGATATGGAAATTTTTATTTTAGTTTGTGAAATACTCATTTTCGGTCCATCCAGGTCAAGTGCTAAATCTCAGTTTATAGTAGTATTAACACAGTTATGCATGATTTTGTGTATATACCTACAACAAGGACAAGTGACTCTTACTTTTAATTCAAAACATAATTAGTACACATAAGCGCTATAGCATTATTTCTGGCGTACATACAAACGAAACATTCTAATGTTTTGTCATGTAAACAATTAGAGGGCACAACATACGGGTAATAATTATATAGTTGATCCTGTTAGAAACTCATTTTCAGCGTTGCGCCTGTAAGTACCACAGTCCACATATGGCTCATCATGTGTTAAGTACAGATTGTGAGGAAAATGAATATCTGCATAATTTTTCTCAAATTCTTGATCCAGCTTGACAACAGTGCAGCGTTTAATTTAAATATTTTTAGGTTAAAGTCATCTGGTGTGTATGTATTTGTATGGTAAGTTAGTTTAATAAAAAAAATCAGCTCTTACTATACTATAATGTCCCATAGAAATCCCGCAGCAACGTGCGGGGCATCATCTAGTATAAATATATGAGGACGGCCGACCCTAGGGGTATCGAGCACGTTCCTCCCAAACCCTAGCCTCTTTGTTTTACGTGGTATCACGACCTAACAATCTTGTGACCTAGCTTCCGCCGTCGCTAGCGTCGCCGCCGTTGCTATCATGTCGACCTCGGCCGCCGCCTCTTCCTCGGCCGCCGTTGCATCGTCCTCGGCCGCTGTCGCGCCCTTCTCTGTTGCAGCCACGTCTCCATCGACTGCCACCCCTGCCTCCACCTTGTCCGGCCACCTCCTTGGTGCCGGATCGGTCTCCGCTCCTGCTACCGGTCTCCTACTGGTCTCGCCGTTCCTCGCCCATCTTCTGGAGGGTGGGACGACTCCGCCGCCCAGCCTGTCAACCCGACCGGCCGGCCTCTACACTTCGACGTACGTCTCGCTGTTTGTCCCGTCACCGCCTCCTTCTGCCATGGCGTATGCGCCATCTCCTGCCATGGACGCCCTCATGTCGTTCGTCCAACCGTCGGCGTTTTCGCCATCTACATCAGCATATGCGCCGCCCCCGGCACCGTACGTACCGCCTCCACCACCGTCTCCGGTTGCTGCTATGGATCACGGCGGTTCTCATGCCTACGGTGCTGATGACATGGGCGATGTCTACTACTTCTCGCATCTTCTCACGTTGAAGTTAACTGCTGAGAATTATTTGCTCTGGCGCGCTCAATTTCTGCCACATCTCTGCAGTCACTATCTCGAGGGCTTTGTGGATGGCTCTCAACCGTGCCCTCCTGCTACGGTCTCTATGACCTCCGCCACTAGCACTCCTATCTCTGTGGTTAATCCTGCACATCGCCATTGGATCGCATAGGACCAGGCCATCCTTGGGGTACTTCAGTCCTCTCTCACGCCATCAGTTGCGGGTCTTGTTATCTTCGCCGCCACGGCCCATGATGTGGTGACCCAGCATACCACTGCATGTGTAGTATGCAAGTCATTGACATAACACCAATGAAACACCGTCTCACTAGTATTACATCGATCAGAGTGGTACAACAGAAACATCGCAGGTCCAAGGTATGTCTAAAGGATTATAATTTCATCATACAGAAGATCTTTAGAACCTCTTCAACAGGTAGAGGTTTAGTTCTAGCGATTACAATTAGGAAATAATACATTGAAGACTAAACTAGAGCTACACTAATGCAGTTGGCTTGCTACAGAACTACCCTAGCTACTTAGGTTCTTGGATTAGGGAATTGGTTCCCTTCTACACCTATTCTAGTTTTCCAGCAAGCTTGGCGTAGTCGTTGACTTCACTGATAGTTTTGATGTTGATAGAGGGCTTCATCTTCATCTTCAGTGTCTCGAGGTTGCCTCCCTGAGTTGTCTATAATGTAAGCAAGGGTTACGAGGGAGTGGGGTGAGTAACGAGCGTTACCCAGCAAGTTCATATAAGGAATAAGGTGGTTTATGCACTAGCTACAGCCTTAGACTCAAGAGTCGTTTGGCAATGCAAGTTTTCGTAAACATTTCTTCAAGAGTTTGCTTTTATTCAGAAGAACTATGTCTGTCAGCCTTCACAGGTTGGTTAGAGCTTCGATGGGCTCCTTTCCTGCTGCGTTTGCAGCTCCTTCTCGGAACAGGGAGTATCCAGATACTTTCTTACACTCTGCAGAGGTGGTCACTTGTACCCATGAGAGATCAAAGCCTTGCTGCACAACCGGGCAATCTTTCCCGTCCACACTTCCTTGGTGTGTGGCCCAGTCTTGTGATCCAAGCCAATCACTGTTCTTCTCCGCGACCCCGCAGACCCACCCATTTGTAAGTCCATCCTCCCCTATACCACATATGTAGACCGATTGGCGCACCGGTCCTCCCCATTACACTATGGACTCCACCATAGGTAGACCGTTCTGGACCTGACGTGCCCTCCCTTATACAATATGGGTAGACCGATCCCGATGACTCTTACAATACATCATAGATCAATTAGCTAGTATGTCCCCCCTATACTATAGGTAGACTGGCAAGAAACGCTTTCCCCCTTTACTCTATAGTAGCCCGGGCAAGACAACCCTCGCTAGTGATCCGTTGGTATGCGAGAGGAAAAAGATAAAATTGACTTCTCCGTCCCATACCAGATCTCATGGTTGACCGTTGTTTACAGCGCTAGAATCACTGGCGACATTTGTTATTAGTCCTAGGTGAACTTTCCAGTTGTAGTGGGACCTCCACCATAGTCATACCATGGTCCCACTGCCTACCATCCTAGGGCAACAACCATTCCGGTCAAAACCACTACTTCATATTAATTATGAAGACAGAACCTTTTGCTTTTAAAATGCAGTAGTAATACCACAGGTATATTTTCAAGTAATTTGCTAAAATTAAACAAGAGGTATGAGCAAGAGTAAACTTGCCTTTTTGACTGCAATATTATGCGAGTCAAGGTCTTTGATACGATAGAAATCCCAATTCTGAAATAGCAATCATCATCCGGTAGGGATGATGTTAGAAATCTGCAGCATGATATGCATAAGATATGCTATGCATCGCCCTAAGTGTAACCCAACCCCAATGAGTTGTTATTATTGAACGTTGGTGATCTCCTTGTGGTGTGTTGCACTTTTAGGTGTATTGCACTCAAGTGTTGTTAAGGATTTTTTGGGTTAATTTGCTATCTTGTATAAGTAAAAGAACAAAGCTCGAAAGAAGGTTACTATTTTAGGGTTTAGAATCATTCCTGGCTACTAGATAGGGATGATTAATGGTGAAGACATGGAAGTAACATTTTTAAGTTGCATCTTATAATTAGCAAACAATTGATTGATCATGGACATGCGAGGTTGAAGTAAATATATCACATAACATTATTCATTAGTTTTAGGGTTGACAACAATCTTAACCTATCTAAGCAATGGTTATTTAGAAAGTCTATGGTTTGGTGAAATGCTTATTTGATATGTTCTTAAAAGAATAACTTTTGAAGAACATATTTCATAATAGACATTTAGTACAAATTACCTTTTAGTGGTCATTTACTTTATAGGAAGGTTGAAGTGATTAATAAAACACAAGTTCTTTTATTATTAGCTAGTAGGGTTTGAATCATAATTTTAAATGATTCCTAAATTTATTTTAGATATTCTTATGATTTAAAGTAATTCTTAATAAGACAATTTTCAATTACCAGATTATAGTTGAAAATATATTTTAATACAAACCAATAGTTATTTAGGATTTTTCTTGATTTTAGTATTTAAAAATTATTTAGGGAAATAGTTTTAGGTTTTTAAAATACTAATAGTAAAGCTTTAAAATGCTAACTTAGATAATGAAATGTTGTTTCAATAAAGTAATTTGATTTTCTAAATATTTATTTTTCATTTAGAAAAGTTATTTCATTTCTAAATTTGTTTCAAATTCATATTCAAAAATTGTACTTAAACATGTTTTAAAATTTGAATCAAATTTACTTCACACAAGTATATGATATTATAGTACAAGAAGATAGGTCCTATTTTGTGATCATTTTGGTATATTACATGTATTTTTCTGATACACAATTGATTTATTATGATTTTTCTAAGATTTACTCATTTTCTGGGATTTCTATTTATTGGACCAGACTTCTTGTACCGAGGCATAGCCTAGCCACTATCATTGACAGATGGGTCCTGCGTCGAGTTAGCTGCCACGCGGCGGTGGACTCAGTCAAATATGCTGACTGCGCAAGGCTTGAAGCCGGCGATCGCCGGAGACGGCGATTCCGCCCTTCCCCGGATGCTCGTGTGTGTGCGTTGGAAAGAGGAAACAATGACGAACCAAATTGGAGCGGCGCCACTCGAAAGTAGCCACTGGAGCATCGCCGGCGACGACAAACAGCGGCGGTGAAATCCGACCATCAAGCAATTGTGTTCTATGGGGGATTCTAGCATGATCTATTGGTCTCCATAAATGCAGAGGCTCACCCAGAAGCTGAGGAGATGCTTGGCGGCATTGATTGTCGACGGAGATGAGCACACCTTCGCGGATTCCGACGAAGTGCTACAGAAGGGATCGGCTCGATTCCTTGGACTGAGAGCACCCCCAAATGCCCTGCTCCTCTCAGATGTCGAAGACAACGAGGTGGAGCTCCCTACATACCCGACGGACTCCTAGGTGGCCAGAAACGGCGGCTAGCCGGAGGTTGTCGGGCGGAAAGTTCCAGTGATTGGGATTGATTGAGATGGATTGAGAGAAATAGAGATGGTGTAGGAGGACTAGGGTTTCCGTGCGGTTCCTCAGGTAGCTTTATAGGTTGACAGGAGGTCAGCATCAACATTTCATCGTCGGCAATGGTCGGGATCTGATGGAGATGATCTGTTGGTTCTGGGCGTGAATCTTCAAGCTCCGACTATCCATGGGTGCGGAAGGGATTAGGACGAATACATGGAGTCAGAGGTGCTCAGGGGTGGTTCGCTCTGGCGGCGGTCGATGTGCTCCTCGCCGTCGTGCTGTTGGCCACCCACGAGTGGAGAGGTTGAAGACGACCCTCCACCGCGGTGGGTCTCGTTGGCCTCATACTGAATCGGTATGTTGACTGGGCCGGCTAGCAGTTGGGCTGCGGCCTAGGTAAGCCTCCTTCCTATTTTTTTCTATTTCATTCCTTTTTGTTTTTCTTCTGTTTTTTGTTTTGGATTCAAACTTGAGTTTGAATTTTGTTTTGCAGGTTTGAACTTAGGAGTTTTTATGGATTTTATATAGGGTGGTTCTTATCAAAGTGCATTGTATTAGAATAATTTTTACGTGTATTTGTATATAGAATTCTCTAGGTGTTATTATGATCTTTATAAGATTGTGATGGAGGTAAAATTGAAATACCCCGCTTTTAGGTTAGGTTATTTTCCTGAAGCTTAAGTAATTCCCAAAGGGAATGCAGTAGCATAAACATGTTGTATTAAATTTGGTAGATAAACAATACCTAAGATTGTATAATAGTGTTGGGTTTTGAATTGATATGTATATTATGGAGAACATAATTTTATGCTCACCATAAATTTATATTGGCTTGAAAATGTACTAGGGGCTATTAGTAGTTTCTCTCTTTGAACAACTTAAAGGTATTTCTGATCTACCTCTTATAAGTAATAGTTAATAACTTGGTATAAGATAAAGATGCACATAATTATGTGAGCTGATCACCAAATAAAAGACTTGGTTGATCTTTGGTAGATTATTGTTTGGATGCCATTCTTGGATTTAGAGACAACAAATGGTTAGGGGTTTTGCCGATGATCAAAAGGTGATTCTTAAGTTAGAATAAGAATAAAAAAATAGGTTCCAATGGAATAACTGAAATGATATGGAGTATGATAAGATTGCACCCTCCTTTATTTAAAAGACAATGATTACTCTAGGAATAGAGTTAGTGTGATATAAGCTCTACCTAAATAGGAATTTAGGGTTTAGGCTTGTGTTACCTCTTCCTATATCATGTTTCTTTGCCTAAATAAAACATGTACTTATACAAGGGTCTCTATTGGCTCTTCATAAGAATGTTTCCCTCCTAACAAGGATAGGTTTTATTGACTCCTATACTCTCTCCTGATGATGGATGATATTTGCTTATCAGACTAGGTTCCATAAATAGCACAATCACCCTCCTCAAATAAGTATAATCACATACTTGACATGATCATCTATTTCCTTTATCAACTCCCATAATGTATCTTCTTATTTCCTTCATCAACTCTCATAAGGAATCTATTTTATTTCCTTCATCAACTCCTCCTCCTAAATCCATGTTCTGAGCTTGACACTAAAGCTCTTCACATGACTTCATTAGATATAGCCTTCATATTAAGACTACTCATAACTCCTATTTTCCTTAGGATGTTTAACTTAACTTCTTTCATACTCCTTCTCAAGGTTTTATGATCAAGATTATCACCAATACTCTTCCTTGAGATTTACTTAATCCAACCAATGCATTACCCTAGATGTTGACTTCTAGGGATAGGATACTATACTACTTCTAATCCAAATTCCACTTTGTGGTTGCTTCTACTCTTAAATCTACTCCTGGTGTCTAGGCATCAATACTTGATTATATCTACCTCCAGAGATTAAGAATATAATCTCCACCACTGTGGTATTCCCATATAGGGTCTATCCCTCACCACATGAATAGTACTTCTCTTGTATCAATCTTATATGTACCATAATTTGGTTAACTTTGATCCATTGACTTCCATATGTTACTCTCCCACTTCAATGTGACATGATAATGATCAAATTGATCCATTGATCATATAGCTTAGGTTTCTACTTGGTTAATCATGTGTTCCACACTCAATGTGATATCAAGATGATCATTATAATCCTTTGATCATATGGCTTGGGTTCCATTTGGCTAATCAAGGTCCATGATTAAGTTGTGCTAAACTATTCTCTTAGAACACACATTTAGTTAAGAGAACTCCATATCACTTCTTAACTCCATAGTACTACACATTTGACATCTTCCTAGTAATGGTTCTAATCTTCTTGTGGCATACACTTCACGTGTAGTTGAGATAATTCCTCTACTCAACTTGTTATTAGGGTAGTCTCCCATTCTTCTTAGTTTGTGGATTAGATCCTAAAGTTCTATATTAAGAGATGAGAAAGATACTGGAATTGATATAGACTCTCTTCCTTGTTTAGAAGATGAATGGATTTAGATGTGAAATAATAGGATAGTTCAAGATATGATGATAGAATAGATCAAGATTCATGGTAGGGCTTGTGTGGTATTATTTTATCCTAGATATGGTTTCAAGGATTCAGGTTTATGAAATACCATGATAATAATGGTAGCATTGGATATACGGTTCTAAAGTGATGTGTTAACATATGAATCCTACCTCACATTCATCTCTTTTAGTTATTATAGTTATCTCTACCCAAAACAAGGTTGTTAACAAAGGTCATGTTGAAGTTTATTGCACTTTAGTCGATGAGCTACTTCAATTCCATCAACTCAAGAGAAGCTTTAATCACATTGACAAGTTTTATTTAAAAGCGCGAAAATTTCCTAGATTTTTTATGCATGAATGCAATGCACACTTTGTTCTCCTATTTATTTCTAGCCTCACATCCCAGGATGTTATAGACTCTCCCCCTTAAAATAAACTTCGTCCCGAAGTTTGGGCTCTCGTACGTTGTGGGATGAACTTGTTGTTGCTATCATCTATTTTGCAACTCCTCCTCCAATTGATTGGATATAAATGATATCTCTTTGTTCAGGATGTCTCTTGAATCCTGTTTGTCCGATTCTGAAGAATTGTCACTTTAATCAGTCATACGGTATCTTCCAATACTCTTTGGTGAATCCAATACTCTTCAGCCCCTTAGTTTACTTAGTCTTACAAACTGTTTACGTGAGATCTTCATAGTAGGGTATCAACTTTCTATTTATAGCCGGGTTACTATCTATAAAATAAGGTTTCATGGAGCTCATAACGATATTAAGAGGTCCGTTAAGGCATGGGCATACCTAAAGTTCCAAGGAATGAATTAGACTCATATAGCCTATCCAATATAGGGTTTTGGGTTACTTCATAGGGTTGATCTTGGTCCTCTATGCTTGAAAAGTTACCCAGTGTGGTTCATACTAGGTTAACTTCTTCAAACTCCTTCACCTTTCTCCTTACGGAGAAAAGCTGGACTTTAGGAAAGTTTAATTATCGTACTTCATTCAGCTTCGAACACCTTTTGCTTTCCTGAACTCCTCCTTCTTTATCCAGGTTTTCTTCTTACTCCAACTTATTTGGTCTACTACTTCCAACTGGTGGCTTACTCTCCCCCTTAGGCTTTCCTAATGGTCTCTCAAAGAAACCCACGGTGTACCCACACAATTGTGGATATCCGGTTTGAATTCTTTGATTATGTGCTTAGGTAGGGCTTCTATTCCACTTTTGGAGGTATAAACTTATCCAAAAGTTCTAAAGGTTGATGATAATTGGGTTTTCCCATCGCTATCTCCCCCTATTCGAATGGTAGGGTATATACAAAGCCACGAGAGAAACCCGGCAGAGTTTCTCTTGTATCGGAGGACATCCACGATAGGCAATTGTATAGTTTGAACAAAATATGAACTTACGGGGATATAAACAAACCAATGGCTTTAGCAGGTTGTCATTACACGAAAACCTATGATAGCCTCACAAGTCTTGGTCTGTAGACAAAGACTACAACTCTAACATAAGAAAAAGTATTGCTAACGTCTTAACCACAAAATCTACAATTCAAGATTTCGGGACTAGAGATCAAAGTTATACAGAAATGTTATGTGTCTTAGTCACGCTAGCAACGAGCGTTACTGGGGTTACCACTCCTAGGCTGAGTAAAGCAGCAGGCCATACCGGAATGGATCATCGGTACTATAACACCTCAATCGACCTGTGATGTACTAAGCATAACCAAGGCTTCATAACAACGAGCTCAAATACCTCAAACTCAACTGTAGCTAACCTAATTAGTGGTTCTTCTAATCATACTCCTTTCTTTAGAGCTTGATTGCAAGAAATTCACCATCTACAGGTGTCTTATCATGCATTCCCTTCTTATTTGGCTTCCTTCTTCTTGTGATTCCTTCTTCTTGTCTTGACTGCCTTAGGAATTTGTCTCTCCCTCACACAAATCCCTTAACCCTCTAGATCAATACCATGAAGTAAGAACTTGATAGCGCAACATGCACTTGCATATCAGAGTTAAACTTCATGTATGGATCTAGTCAATCAATAAAAATCCAAGAAAAATCCAAATGTGTGCTGGCAACATACATCATCATAAGCCTGTTGAGTAAAACATCTCTAAAATTCAGGCTTAGATGTGTACTTTATAGCACCAAATAATATAGGTTTATATCATGACATATAGCACATGTTGGTGGACTACTACTCTTTGTCTCAATATTTACTCCGATTGCTCAATTGCAATCAAATAAATTTGTACAGAGGGGTTTTGGGAGTTATATGGCTGACCATACGTGCCTTCCTATCATTCTATAACTTAACTACCGTTCTATTGAAGACTATCCCCACATGTGCTCTCAAAATTTCTAGCATAGCAATTCTAAGCACCTACTTCACTAAGCATGGTTCATACAACTCCATGATTTTCATGGGGTTCTCCGTTGTGCTTTGATCAATCTACTCCAACTAGGGCTATGGTTTTGGTACACTTGGCCTAGTTACCATGATTTGGAGCACTTCATTCACACTTCTTCTTGAACATCTTCCTCCTCAGCATAGAATTGTTGGTTTACTATAAAGTTCTCCTCCATCATGTAAAGATTCTCATGTGAATCTTACATGATCCAAGCTTCTATACCGTGGGTACTTCTCACTTGTATATGGAATTCTTGAGTATCCACATACATGATTTAACTTGAGGTCCTACTACCTTATATAGTTTTACTTCATCATTTGACATCATCCTACTACAGTTTCAGATGACTCAAGTTTAACATGATGACCTTGGTATACTTCTTCCAATAGGATAGTTCTCATTCCGGTTGTATCCTCTCTTTGGACTACCATGTGTTGTATACCAATTGTAATCTACTTCCATCCATTGTGAAAGGCTCTAATGATGTCATAACTACTTGGTATGGTTCAAGATACCTACCTTCACTTACAAAAAACAGGTAAGAGAATTTGACTCAAGTGTGTCAGGAGTATTCTTTTATTGCATATCCATCCTAAGTCATAAAGAAGAATTGGTTGAGATAAGATGGCTTCCTATAGTCACTACCAAACCTACAGGACTCCTATTAAAGGGTTTTAATCCTAGGGTCAAAGCGTTTACTCTTATACCAGCTGTGGTGACCCAGCATACCACTGCATGTGTAGTATGCAAGTCATTGACATAACACCAATGAAACACCATTTCACTAGTATTACATCGATCAGAGTGGTACAACAGAAATATCACAGGTCCAAGGTATGTCTAAAGGATTACAGTTTCATCATACAGAAGATCTTCAGAACCTCTTCAACAGGTAGAGGTTTAGTTCTGGCGATTACAATCGGGAAATAATACATTGAAGACTAAACTAGAGCTACACTAATGCAGTTGGCTTGCTATAGAACTACCCTAGCTACTTAGGTTCTTGGATTAGGGAATTGGTTCCCTTCTACACCTATTCTATTTTTCCAGCAAGCTTGGTGTAGTCGTTGACTTTACTGATAGTTTTGATGTTGATAGAGGGCTTCATCTTCAGTGTCTCGAGGTTGCCTCCCTGAGTTGCCTCCAATCTAAGAAAGGGTTACGAGGGAGTAGGGTGAGTAACGAGCATTACCTAGCAAGTTCATATAAAGAATAAGGTGTTTTATGCACTAGCTACAGCTTTAGACTCAAGAGTCGTTTGGCAATGCAAGTTTTCATAAACATTTCTTCAAGAGGTTGCTTTTATTCAGAAGAACTATGTCCGTCAGCCTTCATAGGTTGATTAGAGCTTCGATGGGCTCCTTTCCTGCCGCGTTCGTAGCTCCTTCCCAGAATAGGGAGTATCTAGATACTTTCTTACACTCTGCAGAGGTGGTCACTTGTACCCATGAGAGATCAAAGCCTTGATGCACAACCGGGCGATCTTTCCCATCCACACTTCCTTGGTGTGGGGCCCAGTCTTGTGATCCAAGCCAATCACTATTCTTCTCCGCGACCCCGCATACCCACCCATTTGTAAGTCCATCCTCCCCTATACCACATATGTAGACCTATTGGCACACCGGTCCTCCCTTTACACTATGGACTCCACCATAGTTGGCTACAATATGGGTCGACCGATCCGGATGACTCTTACAATCCATAATAGATCAATTAGCTAGTCTGTCCCCCCTATACTATAGGTAGACCGGTAGGAAACGCTTCCCCCCTTTACTCTATAGTAGCCTGGGCAAGACAACCCTCGCTACTTATCCATTGGTATGCGAGAGGAAAAAGATACAGCTGACTTCTCCGTCCCATACCAGATCTCATGGTTGACTATTGTTTACGGCGCTAGAATCACTAGCGACATTTGTTATTAGTCCTAGGTGAACTTTCCAATTGAAGTGGGACCTCCACCATACTCATACCATGGTACCACTGCCCACCATCCTAGGGCAACAACCATTCCGGTTGAAATCACTACTTCATATTAATTATGAAGACAGAACCTTTTGCTTTTAAAATGCATTAGTAATACCACAGGTATATTTGCAAGTAATTTGCTAAAATTAAACAAGAGGTATGAGCAAGAGTGAACTTGCCTTTTTGACTGCAATATTATGTGAGTCAAGGTCTTCGATACGATAGAAATCCCAATTCTGAAATAGCAATCATCATCCGGTAGGGATGATGTTAGAAATCTGCAGCATGATATGCATAAGATATGCTATGCATCGCCCTAAGCGTAACCCAACCCCAATGAGTTGTTATTATTGAACAAGGGTGATCTCCTTGTGGTGTGTTGCACTTTTAGGTGTATTGCACTCAAGTGTTGTTAAGAATTTTTTGGGTTAATTTGCTATCTTGTATAAGTAAAAGAACAAAGCTCGAAAGAAGGTTACTATTTTAGGGTTTAGCATCATTCCTGGCTACTAGATAGGGATGATTAATGGTGAAGACATGGAAGTAACATTTTTAAGTTGCATCTTATAATTAGCAAACAATTGATTGATCATGGACATGCGAGGTTGAAGTAAACATATCACATAACATTATTCATTAGTTTTAGGGTTGATACCAATCTTAACCTATCTAAGCAATGGTTCTTTAGAAAGTCTATGGTTTGGTGAAATGCTTATTTGATATGTTCTTAAAGGAATAACTTTTGAAGAACATATTTCATAATGTACATTTAGTACAAATTACCTTTTAGTGGTCATTTACTTTATAGGAAGGTTGAAGTGATTAATAAAACACAAGTTCTTTTATTATTAGCTAGTAGGGTTTGAATCATAATTTTAAATGATTCCTAAATTTATTTTAGATATTCTTATAATTTAAAGTAATTCTTAATAAGACAATTTTCAATTACCATATTATAGTTGAAAATAGATTTTAATACAAACCAATAGTTATTTAGGATTTTTCTTGATTTTAGTATTTAAAAATTATTTAGGGAAATAGTTTTAGGTTTTAATAATAATAATAATAATAAAGCTTTAAAATGCTAACTTAGACAATGAAATTTTGTTTCAATAAAGTAATTTGATTTTCTAAATATTTATTTTTCATTTAGAAAAGTTATTTGATTCCTAAATTTGTTTCAAATTCATATTCAAAAATTGTACTTAAACATGTTTTAAAAATTGAAACAAATTTACTTCACACAAGTATATGATATTATAGTACAAGCAGATAGGTCCTATTTTTGTGATCATTTTGGTGTATTACATGTATTTTTCTGATACACAATGGATTTATTATGATTTTTCTAAGATTTACTCATTTTTTTGGATTTCTATTTATTGGACCAGACTTCTTGTACCGAGGCATAGCCTAGCCACTATCATTGACATATGGGTCCTGCATCGAGTCAGCTACCACGCGGCGGTGGACTCAGTCAAATATGCTGACTGCGCAAGGCTTGACGCCGGCGATCGCCGGAGACGGCGATTCCGCCCTCCCCGGGATGCTCACGTGTGTGCGTTGGAAAGAGGAAACAACGACGAACCAAATTGGAGCGGCGCCACTTGAAAGTAGCCAGCGGAGCATCACCGGCGATGACAAACAGTGGCGATGAAATCCGGTCATCAAGCAATTGTGTTCTACGGGGGGTTCTAGCATGATCTATTGGTCTCCAGAGATGCAGAGGCTCAACCAGAAGCTGAGGAGATGCTTGGCGGTGTTGATTGTCGACGGAGATGAGCACACCTTCGTGGATTCCGGCGAAGTACTGCAGAAGGGATCGGCTCGATTCCTTGGACTGAGAGCACACCTAGATGCCCTACTCCTCTCAGATGTCGAAGACAACAAGGCGGAGCTCCCTACATACCCGACGGACTCCTAGGTGGCCAGAAACGGCGGCTATCTGGAGATTGTCTGGCGGAAAGTTCTAGTGATTGGGATTGATTGAGATGGATTGAGAGAAAGAGAGATGGTGTAGGAGGACTAGGGTTTCCGTGCGGTTCCTTGGGTAGCTTTATAGGTTGATAGGAGGTCAGCATCGACATTTCATCGTCGACAATGGTCGGGATCTGACGGAGATGATATGTTGGTTCTGGGCGTGAATCTTCAAGCTCCGAATGGCCGTGGGTGTGGAAGGGATTAGGACAAATACGTGGAGTCAGAGGTGCTTAGGGGTGGTCCGCTCTGGCGGCGGTCGACGTGCTCCTCGCCGTCGTGCTGTCGTCCTCCCGCGAGTGGAGAGGTTGAAGACGACCCTCCATCATGGTGGGTCCCGCTGGCCTCATACCGAATCGGTGTGTTGACTGGGCCGGCTGGCAGTTGGGCTAGGGCCCAGGTAAGCCTGCTTCCTATTTTTTCTGTTTCATTCCTTTTTCTTTTTCTTCTATTTTCTGTTTTAGATTCAAACTTGAGTTTGAATTTTGTTTTGCAGGTTTGAACTTAGGAGTTTTTATGGATTTTATATAGGGTGGTTCTTATCAAAGTGCATTGTATTAGAATAATTTTTGCGTGTATTTGTATATAGAATTCTCTAGGTGTTATTATGATCTTTATAAGATTGTGATGGAGGTAAAATTGAAATACCCCGCTTTTAGGTTAGGTTATTTTCCTGAAGCTTAAGTAATTCCCAAATGGAATGCAGTAGCATAAACATGTTGTATTAAATTTGGTAGATAAACAATACCTAAGATTGTATAATAGTGTTGGGTTTTGAATTGATATGTATATTATGGAGAACATAATTTTATGCTCACCATAAATTTATATTGGCTTGAAAATGTACTAGGGGCTATTAGTAGTTTCTCTGTTTGAACAACTTAAAGGTATTTCTGATCTACCTCTTATAAGTAATAGTTAATAACTTGGTATAAGATAAAGATGCACATAATTATGTGAGTTGATCACCAAATAAAAGACTTGGTTGATCTTTGGTAGATTATTGTTTGGATGCCATTCTTGGATTTAGAGACAGCAAATGGTTAGGGGTTTTGCTGATGATCAAAAGGTGATTCTTAAGTTAGAATAAGAATAAAAAATAGGTTCCAAAGGAATAACTGAAATGATATGGAGTATGATAAGATTGCACCCTCCTTTATTTAAAAGACAATGATTACTACAGGAATAGAGTTAGTGTGATATAAGCTCTACCTAAATAGGAATTTAGGGTTTAGGCTTGTGTTACCTCTTCCTATATCATGTTTCTTTGCCTAAATAAAACATGTACTTATATAAGGGTCTCTATTGGCTCTTCATAAGAATGTTTCCCTCCTAACAAGGATTGGTTTTATTGACTCCTATACTCTCTCCTGATGATGGATGATATTTGCTTATCAGACTAGGTTCCATAAATAGCACAATCACCCTCCTCAAATAAGTATAATCACATACTTGACATGATCATCTATTTTATTAACTCCAATAATGTATCTTCCTATTTCCTTCATCAACTCTCATAAGGAATCTATTTTATTTCCTTCATCAACTCCTCCTCCTAAATCCATGTTCTGAGCTTGACACTAAAGCTCTTCACATGACTTCATTAGATATAGCCTTCATATTAAGACTACTCATAACTCCTATTTTCCTTAGGATGTTTAACTTAACTTCTTTCATACTCCTTCTCGAGGTTTTATGATCAAGATTATCACCAATACTCTTCCTTGAGATTTACTTAATCCAACCAATGCATTACCCTAGATGTTGACTTCTAGGGATAGGATACTATACTACTTGTAATCCAAATTCCACTTTGTGGTTGCTTCTACTCTTAAATCTACTCCTGGTGTCTAGGGATCAATACTTGATTATATCTACCTCCAGAGATTAAGAATATATTCTCCACCACTGTGGTATTCCCATATAGGGTCTATCCCTTACCACATGAATAGTACTTCTATTGTATCAATCTTATATGTACCATAATTTGGTTAACTTTGATCCATTGACTTCCATATGTTACTCTCCCACTTCAATGTGACATGATAATGATCATTTTGATCCATTGATCATATAGCTTAGGTTTCTACTTGGTTAATCATGTGTTCCACACTCAATGTGATATCAAGATGATCATTATAATTCTTTGATCATATGGCTTGGGTTCCATTTGGCTAATCAAGGTCCATGATTAAGTTGTGCTAAACTGTTCTCTTAGAACACCCATTTAGTTAAGAGAACTCCATATCACTTCTTAACTCCATAGTACTACACATTTGACATCTTCCTAGTAATGGTTCTAATCTTCTTGTGGCATACACTTCACCTGTAGTTGAGATAATTCCTCTACTCAACTTGTTATTTGGGTAGTCTCCCATTCTTCTTAGTTTGTGGATTAGATCCTAAAGTTCTATATTAAGAGATGAGAAAGATACTGGAATTGATATAGACTCTCTTCCTTGTTTAGAAGATGAATGGATTTAGATGTGAAATAATAGGATAGTTCAAGATATGATGATAGAATAGATCAAGCTTCATGGTAGGGCTTGTGTGGTATTATTTTATCCTAGATATGGTTTCAAGGATTCAGGTTTATGAAATACCATGATAATCATGGTAGCATTGGATATAAGGTTCTAAAGTGATGTGCACATTCATCTCTTTTAGTTATTATAGTTATCTCTACCCAAAACAAGGTTGTTAACAAAGGTCATGTTGAAGTTTATCGTACGTCAGTCGATGAGCTACTTCAATTCCATCAACTCAAGAGAATCTTCAATCACTTTGACAAGTTTTATTTAAAAGCGCGAAAATTTCCCAGATTTTCTATGCATGAATGCAATGCACACTTTGGTTTCCTATTTATTTCTAGTCTCACATCATGGGATGTTACACGTGAAGTCTGGGCTACTCTTGAGTCCAGCCTCTCCTTGCAGTCTACTGTTGATGCGATGGCTATCCGTAACCAGCTTGGTGAGATCAAAAAGCGTGACCTCACCGCCCAGGCCTTCTACAACAAAGTGAAGACGCTTGCTGATATACTGTCCTCTATTGGGCAACCGTCCGTGACTCGGAGTTTACTGGCTTCATCCTCAACGAGCTCGACAAAGACTACGACTCCTTGATCGAGAACATCACCGGGCATGAGATTCCTAATTCTCCACAAGATCTCCTCGGACGCCTTCTCAGCAATAAGCAGCGTGTTGAGGCTTGCAAATCTTCCAGCGTCTATGATACCGTCGGTGGGGACTAGTGCTCCTCCACTCGCCCGCCTCCTCGTGGTCGGCCTGATCAGGCGTTGCCACCTCCAAGCCGCCCGTCAACCCTGTCTTCCTTCAACAACACGGGTGGCGGGAATCGCGCTTGGTGTTGCCCCTCCTGTGGGGCTAAGCAGCCCTGCCAACTATGCGGCCTTGGCGGTCATCTCGCCTCATGCTATCATCATCATTTTAAGTGTAATTTTCTTGGAGTTCGGAATAATGGCAAAGGCAATGAACGTCAGGCTTCCCTAGCTACTCAAGGGCACACTTCTTCATTCCTGGTGCATACCACGGATCATCTCACGAGGGAGCTCTCTCGGCTTCACTCCCAGGAGAGCTATCATGGGTCTGACTGGGTACACACTGCTGATGGGTCAGGTATGCGCATCTGACATATTGGTCAGGCATCTCTTCCTACATATACATCTCAAACTTTGCATCTTCGTAACGTTCTTCGTGTTCCTTCGGTTACAAATAATTTTTGTCTGTTAAGAAACTCACTCGTGACAATGATGTCTTTGTTGAATTTCACCCGTTTGATCTTTTTGTCAAGGACCGAGCCACGAAGGACTTACTCCTTGATTCTTGAAGGTCACTGCCGTCAAGGTCTCTATGAGCTAGATGCGCCTACCGTGTCTCGCGTCTTTGCTGGTGTTCGAGTTTCATCATATCTGTGGCACTCTCGTCTTGGCCATCTGGCCTCGCCGATTGTCAGTCATGTTCTTCATCGTCATGAGCTTCCTACAGTGTCTAGTTCCAAACATGTCATCGTTTGTGATGCGTGTCAACAAGGGAAGAGTCATCAGCTTCCTTTGTTTCGTCTAGTCGAGTTATCAAGCGTCCTCTAGAACTTGTGTTTTCTGATGTATGGGTTCCTGCTCAGGCATCTCAGAGTGGTCATACTTATTATGTCAGTTTTATCGATGCTTATAGTCGCTTTACTTGGATTTATCTTTTAAAGCGAAAGTCTGATGTGTTTTATGTTTTTCTCAAGTTTCAAACTCATGTTGAACGTATTCTTCAGCATAAAATCCTATATGTACAGTCGGATTGGGGTGGTGAGTATCGCAACCTCAACACCTTCTTCTAGAAACTTGGAATTGCGCATCGTGTGTCCTGTCCTCATACACATCAGTAGAATGGTGCTGCTAAACGTAAGCATCATCACATCATTGAGACTAGTCTTACCCTTCTTGCTCATGCCTCCTTACCGTTTCGGTTTTGGAGCGATGCTTTCTTTACCGCTTGTTTCTTGATAAATCGGCTTCCCACTCATGTTCTTGACATGAAAACTCCATTAGAATGTCTCTTTAATGAGGTTCCTGACTATACATTTCTCAAAGTTTTTGGTTGTGCCTGCTGGCCTCATCTCCGTCCATACAACAACCATAAGCTTGAGTTTCGTTCCAAAAAAATGTGTCTTTCTCGATTATAGCTCAGAACACAAAGGCTACAAGTGTTTTCATGTCCCTACTAATTGCCTGTTCATCTCACGGGATGTTGTCTTTGATGAAATTGTGTTTCCATTTGCTGCGTTACCATCCACTGTCTCTGAACCCACACATGTGCATTCATCCTCTATTTTGCCTGATCAATTTGTAGATGTTGCACACTCGCCTATTTTGCTGTCTAACCATGGTGCAGGTCTCGGACGTGGTGCATGCTTCGAGCTTTTGACGGACTCGTCTTCGATAGCCTCTGTCGTTCTTGCTCCTACCGCGGCAGCACCACCTGCTGCATCTCTGCCGCGGCAGGATCCTTCGACAGGCGCGTCCTCTCCTACTGCCGTGGCAGGAGACTCTGCCGTGTCGCCTCCTGGCGCATCCGCCCCGTCTGGCGTGGTGCAAATGGCGTCCTCTGCCACTGGTCTATCGTCTCCAACACGGTCGGCCTTTCCATCATCACCGGCCTCGCTAGACCTTTCGTCCATTGGGCCGACCTCTTCATTGTGGACACTCCCTGCTCGGGTTGCTCGCCTTTGTCTGTCACAAGTGCTCTGCCCGTCTCTGTGGCAGTCAACCCTGCTGTGTCGACTTCGACGATATCTCCTCCACCTGTGGTTTCCTCTCAACCTGCTGCGTTCGAGCCTCCTTGTCATAACACTCGCAGTAAAAGTGGTATTTCCAAACCACTTACACGTAATAATGGTACTATTGTCTAGCTTGTTTCGTGCACGGCGCATGCTCAGTCTGATCCTACTGCTGAACCACGTCATTATCAGGCTGCACTTAGTATACCTCATTGGCAATCTGCTATGGAGTCTGAGATTTTGGCTCTCCATCAGAATGGTACATTGACATTGGTTTCTCCTCGCTCGGGTATTAATGTTATTGATTCCAAGTGGGTGTTCAAGGTTAAGAAGCATGTTGATGGTACTATTGAGCGGTATAAAGCACGCTTGGTTGCTAAAGGCTTCAAGCAGCGTTATGGTCTTGATTATGAGGACACATTCAGTCCTGTGGTTAAGCCAGCTACTATTCGCCTGCTTCTGTCGCTTGCTGTTACTCAAGGATGGTCTCTGCGTCAGCTTGATGTTCAGAATGCTTTTCTTCATGGTGTTCTTGAAGAAGAAGTATACATGAGGCAACCTCCTGGATTTGTTAATTCTGCTCATCTGACTCATCTATGTCGCCTTCTTAAGGCTATCTATGGTCTCAAATAGGCTCCACGTGCATGGCATGCTCGTCTTGGTTCTGCACTTCGCTCCCATGGTTTTGTGCCATCTACTGCTGATACTTCGATGTTTCTTCTTTAGCATCCTGAGGTGACTATGTATCTATTGGTTTATGTTGATGATATTATACTGGTCAGCTCCTCTACTACAGCTACAGATTGCCTAATTGCTTCCTTGAGTTCTGATTTTGCTGTCAAAGATTTTGGTAAACTTCATTATTTCTTGGGTATTGAGGTTACTCACTCTCCAGATGGTCTTGCTCTTTCTCAGATGAAGTACTCTCAGGATCTTCTCTGACGAGCTGGTATGCTCAAGTGTAGCCTAGTTGCTACTCCTATGTCTGCTACTAAGAAGTTGTCCACTTTTGAGGGTACTCTACTGTCATCTGATGATGCCACCTTCTATCGCAGTATTGTTAATGGTCTTTAGTATCTTGTTCACACTCGACCGAATATCTCTTTTGTGGTTAATTGTGTCTGTCAGTTTCTTCACTCTCCGCGAGATACTCACTCGTCTGCTGTGAAGCGCATCTTGCGCTATGTCTGTCATTGACAAGGGTTAACTCAAAAAATGTCCAAGATGAAGGACTTAGAATCGGGGGAATAGGGCGTCGGATGAACTCGAAGGTAAAGATCAGTCAAACGAGGTGTGTATCGAGAATAAACGTGGCGGTAACTTGGCTTACTCTCAATCTGTCCCTGACCGGCCTCTCCTGGCCCCTATATATAGGTGGCCCGGTCTCAAGGAACCGGTCGGGTCCAATACATATTACAGTGTCCATATACGACATTGACTTGTATTTCGACTATGACTATTCTTGGGCCTAACTTAACGGGCCTCAGGGGTACACAAATAACGGGCTCTATTAGCTATACCCATGTCAGTAGCCCCTGAGATTCTACCAGAATTGTAGATTCAGGTTGAATCTCAAATCTTCATATCTTCGACTTGATCAATCTTTGAGTTCTTCTTTTCCCTGTACTCAATTAAACAATTTTCATTATATTATTTCGCAAGAGGTTTTTGGTTAACAAGCCTGGCAACTCTGACGGATCAAGAGGCCAGTTAACTGCCGGAGCAGATACTTGTCACCTACTTCAAACTTAATCCCCTGGACTTGAGTTTGGGACCTATTCTAACCCAATCTTTTGCCGCATTTAGGAATTACAAAGAAAGAGTTCCAGTAATTCTCAGGGTACCCAATGCATCCACCGGGATTTTTCTTCGCGTCGTAGACACGGAAAGTTACTACCAGAGCGCATCCAGGTGCGCATACTAGGCCGCACAGGATGGATCCTGGGGTCTTACCTTCACGATCTGTTTCAATCATGGCATTTGAGTTTTGTCGCGATGACGTAACTCGAGAATCATATTTTGCAATCGTTTTAGCCTTGTTTGACTGTTTTAATACTGAAAATCTTGGAGTTGTACAATCCTTGACTAATATAAGCTCCCTCCCGATGGGAGCAACTTTATTGAATTACATCTACTGGACAATCTTCTTCCGCTTTCTTTATTACTCTTGAAAACTGACACTTCGTCGGGTGCGCGACCAGCGCTCCCGATGGGAGTAGCCCCCGAGGCTATAGTCGAAAGTTTTTCGAGTATAGGCTCAAGTAGACTTTTTCCGTGCATCCTTGGTAGGTGCTTATTTTGCATAATAATTTCGTCAGGTGCGCGCCTAGCGCTCCCGATAGTAGTATCCCCCGAGGCTATAGTCGAAAGTGCATTTTTGGATATAGACTCAAAGATAAGTGCTCCTTAACTGTGGCCTGTTATTACTTTTTAAACCTTTTTTATTCGTCGGGTGTTTGATCAGTACCGAATGATTAGAGTAGCCCCCGAGGCTATTACTGTATTTCTTGTAGGCGACCATAACTTTGAATCGCGCCCTGGCTTCTGAATTTTCGGCGACTTCACACTTGTGATGTCAGTGACAGAGTCACTCTCTGTGCAATTTGATTGGACGCTGACCGTTGCACGTGGGCAATGCAGTAATTTCGCAATTTTCTTCCCGTTAGTGGGCTTACCGCTTCCGCTTCGTGCGCCACGTCTCAGCCCATGTTCCTTTCATAGGAAGCTTTATAAGGGGAAGACCTCGGTTTTTACTGTTTACCAGCTCTCTGCTCTTCCACTGGCGCCATTTCTTCGTCTTCCTTGCGCTCTTCAGTTTCCTCGCAGACCCTGAGTGCATCTCCTCCGAATGCCCACGAAGAAGGTTGCGCACAAGGAGAAGATGATGAAGAAGAAGAGCGGCAGCACGGCGACCAAGTGGGTTCCCTCTGAGTTCGAAGAATCAGATCTGAACAAGGCCAAGAGGGAGGGGTTCCTCGTCGGAGCAGCACCGATCGTCTTCCCCGGCACCGAGCGCATCCCCAAGCCCCTGAGCGGTTATCGGGTTATGTTCCTTGCTTTCCTCCTCCGTGGTCTTTCTCTTCCTTCCCACGAATTTCTTCGTGGGCTTCTTTTCATTTATGGCATGCAGCTTCACCAGCTCACGCCGAATTCAATCTTGCATATTGCCTGTTTTATCACCCTCTGTGAGTCCTTCCTTGGAATCGATCCCCACTAGATTCTTTGGAAGTTTCTTTTCTGCCTCCGCCCCAGTGTTTCACTAGCCAAGAACCCTGAGCTGGGCGGGGTCGTCGTATCTATGCACGCTAAGTCGCATTACCTTGAATTCAACATGGATGTCTCAGTTCAAGGTTGGAGGAAGAAGTGGTTCTACATCAAGAACAAAAAGACTGCTTCTTCTGACCAATTTGGTATTGCTCCCTTTGATGCGAACAAGAGCCTGACGAAGCTGACATCGTGGGATTCTCCTCCCATAGATGCTGAAGTTGAGGACATCAAGCCCTTGCTGACTCGCATTCAGAGCCTAAAGAGCGCAACTAGAGGCGGACTAACAGGGACACAGCTCATGGCGTTCTTCCTACAGAGGCACATCCAGCCTCTCCAAGCTCGTGTCTCCAAATTATGGTCTTACTCTGGTTCGGATGATCCTTCTCGAGTGTCCAACTAGGACCCAGAGAAAAAGGATCTCGACAAACGAGTGAGATCTTTGACTACTCTTACGAAGGAGAAAGAGATTTCAGCTTTGACAACTGATTTTTTTGACTCCACTCACCCTTTGCCCAAGGTATGTGTTTTACAACTCGAAAGTATTGACTTCTATTCTTCGTCTTCTTTTGTTTTGCATTTGCTTGCTGATAATTTTGCGATTGATTCTTTGTAGGGCCACCAATTTTTGGTTTCTCGTCCTCCTCTTCCAAAGGAGGGCCAATTCAGGCTGATCCTGCTTCTGCTGCTTCTGAAGCCCCCGAGGCTAACGAAGGCCAGGAGGGAGATGATGCCAAAATTTCTCGAGAGGATAGCGGCTCTACTTCGTCGCCTCCCCCTGCTAACTCTGAAGAGAAAAGTCTGGAGAAGAAAATGAAGCATCTTGATGACTTTTTCCTTGAGTACCTCCATTCCAAAGGATGCGCCAGGGGAGCCCGCTGCTGCCAAGTCCTCTGATATTGAGATGTTTGATGCTCTGGGCTCATGAGTTTACTACATACTACTACTCAATCTTTTTCGATCCTTGATTCTTTTCCTTCTTACTTATGTCGAATGACTTCTTTTTAGTGACGATGATAATCCGAAGAAGGATGCTACCACAGTTCCTCTCTTTGGTACTTTGACTATCTCCAAGGAGCATTCTCAGGAGGAGGCTGTGGTGGTTGAGCCATCAGCAGTCCTTCCCAAGAAAAATATTCCTGCTCCTCCTTCAAAATGTCTGAAGAGAGCAGCAGCAGCGACCACTTCTCTTGAAGTTCATCAGCCCATGGCTTCTTCTGACAATGTGAGTAATTCTTCTGGTACTCGAATCTTTTGTGTTTGACCTTTTCTCATACAATTTTGTTCTACAGACTTTGATGCAAAAGTTTCTCTCTCTCTTAGTGCTGAGTGCGTCAGGATTTAAGAGACTGCTCATGTCTCTCAAGGTATGTCTGCTATGTGTTGTAGCTCCTGCTTGTATGCACTTGTTCTTGTGTCTTCCCACGATTGCTTATTGTCTTCCTCCTTATTTTTCGTATTGTAGCCGCTTTGACCATGGCCAATGCTTGCATAACTGCTCTAGAAGCCGAACTGAAGGCTGCTAGAGAGGCTTGGAAGGGTGCAAATGCTGCCAATGTTTCTGCTGAGAAGGTTGCTAAGTCAGCAGAAACCAAGGCTAAAAGAGTGATACGTCCATAACATATCTATAATTTTTGATGGCTTTATGCTAATATTATGCTTTTGACACTTGTTCTTATATAAAGTTTATGATTTATTTGGACTAACCTACTAATAGTTGCAAAAGTGCACAATGTTCTTGTTTTACACTTTGATGTGTACCAATTACCAAGAATACAAGAGGAAACCTTGTTGGAGTCAAATCAGGACTTTCCAGAAATCTGTCCCAGAACTTTTTTCAAAGATGGTCATGTTACGGTTTGAAGACGGCGTCAAACGGAAAACACCCCAACAACAAAGTTGTTGGAGCTTTCATGAGGAACGTTCTAGATATTAAATTTAACTAATTCCAAGCCCGGACGGCCGAGATAAGCCCGATCCACTGCAACCCTAGATGGGGTGACAGAAATCCGAGAAGCTATATAAAGGGAGGAAACCTAACTCGTAGGGAACTCCTCCACCCACAAATTGCAGCCGCCAAAAGCCACGTTTTTGCCTCCCCCATGGATTCCATCTCCATGGGGGAGGGCTCCCAAGAAGCCATGAAGGAAGGGGCTAAGGGATGGCGCTCCCCCATGATGCCAGCGGCAGGGAAGGAGCTCCCCGCGCCGCCGCCGGCGCTGCCACCGCCCTGCGTCTCGCGCTGCCCCCTTCATCGTCTTTACCGCCATTTCCATCACCAACTCCTCCTTGTATACAGTGGTTCATCCTCCCACACACCTCTGTACCGTCCTATGTAAACATGGTGTTCGATTCTGTAAGTTATAATCCTATGATCTATGTCATGTTTGTGTAGTTTATTTGCCTTTTGATTGCTTGGTTGAATGTCTTTGGTTCATTAGAGTTGTATGTTGATATGGTACAGTTCTATGGTTACCATCATATTTGTGCGCGCATGGATTAAACATCATAGGGTTTGTAGTATGTGTAAGAGGAAGGGGGAAGTTCTGCCGGAGTGACAGAAACCTGAGGACGTGAACCGGAACGTTGCACGTATGGGAGTAAGAGGACCATTAACTTGAGGCTATGGTTGGGGAAACCTTAATGCATTGTTAGTATTTGCGAATGCTTGCTAACAATCCAATCATATAGTACTTGTAATTCCAAGTAGTGAAGTGCATGTATATTTAGCCTCTCCCACATAGAAAACCGCATCGAAGACAATGAACCCGATTTATTCGCTAATTAAACTTGGACAAAGCCACCACTATTACCACCACTATTCCACACTCATGGTTCTATTAGTTTAGTGTATTTTGTTGCTGCAACAACTTACTTTACTTTCTTGTTATTTATTTTCATGCAAAGCTATCTCGAGTACCTGTATTGTTGCTCTAGTTTTATTTTCTAGATAATGCAAACGTTTAGTGTGCGTAGAGTTGTATCAGTGGTTGATAGAACTTGAGAGAACATTTATCCTACATTTAGCTCCTCATTGGGTTCGACACTCTGACTTATCGAAACACGATCCCCTATACTTGTGGGATATCAAGACCTTTTCTGACGCCGTTGCCGGGGAGCTCTAGCGTGTGGGTTAATATTCTTGTGTGCACTTGTATGCTTTATCTCTAAATAGTTTTTACTTCCAATTTTAAGTTGTTCTCTATCTTATATAGATAGGGAATGCGAATTACAAAAAAAAAATAGTTGTACTTGCTACCTAAAAACATTGTCAAAAGGAAAGTGATTGGAAAGATTAGTAATGGTTAAGTGGGGATCAACCTTGAACACGTGTGTTCATGCCTATGAAACCAAAACAAATCTTTCCATGGAAGCTTTTCAGTTAAAAACTTATACATATTGTGTATATTGTACATATTCCTCTGTACCATAAAAGTAAAGTGATAATTGTAGTTTCTAGTTACTTGGAAGTTGCTAGTTTTGCTTTGTTGTTCAGAAGCAGATTTTCTGTGCTTCACCATATAAAATATTTAAAATCACCAGAACGTGATATTGATCTAAAATTTCTTGAGTGCAAAGTAATGCTTATTATATTTCTTTCATTAGACAAACTTTTTCTGATTTGAGTTACGTAGCGATCTCAAAAAATTCAATCTTCACCGACTGTTCAGTTTAGACAGATTTCTGTGCTTCACTGTAAAAAAATCATGATAAATCTCAGAATAGTATTTTGATCTGAAATTTTTGTGAATAAACCTGAGATTATGATCTGCCTTTCATTAGTTTTGAGTTTTTCGATTTGAGCTACCTAACTATCTCGTTGAGTGTCATCTTTACAGATTGTTCAGTTTTGACAGATTTCTTAGTTTATTCAATATTGTACTTGGTGTTATTAGTTTCATTAGTTTCTCGACGGACAATAGAAATCATGAATACCTTAGTATATACAGTGGCTAATGTTGAGTAAAGATTATGAAACTTGTCAATGCTTGAACATTAGTAGATTTTATTTATTGAGTACTAACCCTACTAATGAGTTTTGTGAAGTTTTATGTGGATGTAGCTTATAAGTTCTAATCAATATGGTGATATGAGATGAACAATAAGATGCAAGAGCTCAAGCTTGGGGATGTTTAGGTGCATCCCAAGAACATATTAAAGGAGATACAATCATCTAAGCTTGGGGATGCCCGAGTCATCCCCCTATTCATCAACTAACATGAGGTTGTCTCATTCATACTCTATATTACCCATCCACATGATATGTATTGTGTTAACTTGTATTATAGTTGATTTTATATGTCTTGATTTTATCTTCTTTAGTTTTATTAGGCTCTTTATTTCGTTCTTATTGCTTCTTTACTTTCACTTATAATTTGAAAACAACAAAAATAGTTTCTTTTGTTTTGCTTCTTTGTTTGCTTCTCTATTTTATGCCTAGCTGAAAGGCGTTAAAGAAAAGCACTCTTGGGAGATAACCCATGTTTTATTTATGTAATTTTTTTTTGAGTCTTGGGAGTTGTTACCTCTGTAATAAACTCTCCTTATCCTTTTTATTTCATTTTTGTGCCAAGAATAGCCTCTAATAGGAAGAAGGTAAGATTTGGGGAAGTTGATGTCCCAAAACTGATTATGTACTGCCACCAAAAAAATTACTGCTCTCAGCCAGAACGTCGTATTGATCTGCAATTTTTTGTGCACATGCCCCAGGTTATTATATAACTTTCATTAGGTTTGCACTTTTCGATTTGAGCAACAGACGATTTTCAAAAAAATCGATCTTGACCTGCTGTTTTGTTTTGACAGATTTCTACCACTATTTGCATTTGCCTCTTAATCTCTTTCTTTTTGAGTTCTTTTGATTGGAAGAGCTTTTAAAAGAAGTTGCTACAGTAGCTAATGTTTTAATGGATGTTTTACTTGAGTTGAACTGAACCAAAAAGTGGATCTACTATCTTGCATACACTAATGTTGCTAATGAGAATTGTGTGAAGTTTTGTATGAAGGAAGTTTTCAAGTGTAGGGAAAGGAGAATGATGTGATGAGATGAAGGATGGACAAAAGATCAAGCTTGGGGATGCCCATATCACCCCAAAAAAATCCAAGAAGTACAAGCGTCAAAGCTTGGGGATGCCCAAGGCATCCCCTTCTTTATCAACAAAAATATCAGGTCATCTTTCAATACACTATATTTTTATTGCTTCAGGGCACCCCAAAGGCCATGGACTAGATGATGAGGTGCACAGGATCTTGGTGAGCGTCTTGAAGGAGTCTAGCATCGGGGGGAGGACCACATCGGCAGAATTTCTTCGTTCCCTTTCGTCGGAGATCATCGAAATTCGCTCAATCTCATCCAACTCCGGTCACCTGAGTCCTCTTCGACCATCCAGTGACCATCATGGTGAGCATATGAACTTATATAGCTATGTTTTGCATCAAATGGTGAGTCGTAGCTCGAGTTTGGTAGTCGACCGGAGTTCGCCGCTATAGATGAGCTCGTCGAAGCTTGCTCCGGTGACCATTTGGTCACAGCGCCGCCACCAAATGGTTCGTCTTAGTCTTCTAGTTCGAAACCACCCTAGAGCATGTCCCCGGGAACCCTCGAGCATCACAGCCATCATCAACCACCTCGCCGGCGGCGAGATCCTGTCCCCAGTCAATTTGTTGACTTGGTTTTCTGCCCGTGTGGCAGCTGACCAAGCATTGGCCCCACTAGTCAGTCTATTGGAATGAGTCTTCTACCTGCATGGCTGCTGACTGGACCTTGTCCCACTCGTCACTGACTAGGGTTAGGTACCGGTTCGGTACAAAAGGTATCTGCCTGATTAGTTAAAATTCTAGAAAAAGTGAGATACTTTACAAATTCATATCTAGCTCATATTAAATCAGAAAAATGCATATAATATACCAAAATGATCACAAAAATAAGACCTATCTGTTTGTACTGTAATATTTTATATGTGTGAAGTAAATTTGATTCAAATCATCAAACATGTCTAAGTACTATTTCTCTATATGAATTTGAATCAAATTTAGGAATCAAATAATTTCTCTAATTATGTAGTAAATATTCTTACACTAAAAAAACCTTATTGTAGTTACTACTTCATTATTTTAGGATCTTAATTTCAACTTTGCCATTAGCACTTAAAACACTGTAGTTATTTTCCATAGATAATTTTAAAGAACTAAAATTATGGAGAACATCAACACATAAATAGTAACTTGTATTTAAGGTTATTTCTTAGCTTTCTTTCAGTAAATAAGTAATTAAGTGCTCAATTCAACCATGAGGAATGATTAACTCAATTACTTTAACATTATAAGTCAAAACCTAGAAACTTTTAATAAGAAGAATCATGTTCTATTAATTAACCCAAATTCCTAAGAATAATTGTGATCACTTAAAATGAGTTAAATACTAATTACTCTTTTAAAGAATGTGTTCTTCAAAAGTTATTCTTTTAAGATACCTTGAAAATAAACATCCACACATTCCTTTCTAGCCTTAAAGTAAAAACCTAAAATTCTATTAAGATTGTTATCAACCCTATAACTAATTGGGTATTATTATGCTAGTATGAATTACTTCAACTTTGCATATTCATGATCAACCAATTTATTGCTGATTATATGATACAACTTAAAAGTGTTATCTTTATGTCTTCACCACTACCCATCATTCTCTTATAGCAAACAATGATGGCAACCCTAAGCATGGTAATCTTCTTTCAAGCTTTATTCTTTCACTTATAAAGGCTAGTGAATTAACCTAAAACCTTTAACAAAATTGTGTGTGCAATTGAACCTAAAAGTGCGACACATCATAAATAAATCACCATAACTCAATGATAACAAATCATTGGGGTTAGGTTACGCTTAGAGTGATGCATAGCATATCTTATGCATATCATGCTGTAGGTTTCTAACATCATCCCTACAGGATGATGATTGCTATTTTAGAATTGGGAATTTCTTTCGTATCAAAGACCTTGACTCGCATAATCTTGCAGTCAAAAAGGCAAGTTCACTCTTGCTCATATCTCTTGTTTATCTTTAGCAAATTACTTGCAAATATACCTCTGGTATTATTACTGCATTTAAAGCAAAAGGTTCTGCTTTCTTAATCAACATGATTAGTGGTGGGCAACCACGGTGGTTGTCGACCTAGGATGGTGGGAAGTGGGACCATGGTATGGTAATTGTGGTTGGTGAAGGTCCCACTGCAACTAGAAAGGTCACCTAGGATTAATAACCAATGTCGCCAGTGATTCTAGCACTGTAAACAACAGTCAACCATAAGATCTAGAATGGGACGTAGAAGTCAGCTGTATCTTTTTCCTCTCGCATATCAATGGACGCGTCGTTCCGTAGCAGTTGTCATCCTGCTGGGAGCAACAGGAGGGTGGAATCCCCCTCAAGATTACACGGTTCTGGCGGTCTATGATAGATTGTACCGACAACGGGGGTAGTTTACCAAGGTCGGAAACCGAGGTCGGAAATTACCGAAGAGTAAGACGGCTGGCGTGGCTAACTTATTGTCGAGGTCGGAAACTACCAAAGTGTAGAGTGGCCAGCGAGGACAAGTATACCGAGGTCGGAAACTACCAAAGGGTAGGACGCTCGGCGTGGGTAGCGGACCGAAGTTGGAGCTACAAAAGGGTGGGTATGCGGGGTCGCGGAGGAGGACAGTGATTGGCTTGGATCATTGACTGGGCCCCACACATGAGAAGTGTGGACGAGAAAGCTACTCGGATGTGCAACAAGGCTTTGATCTCTTATGGGTACAAGTGACCACCTCTGCAGAGTGTAAGAAAGTATCTGGATACTCCCTATTCCGGGAAGGAGCTGCGAACACGGCAGGAAAGGAGCCCATCGAAGCTCTAATCAACCTGTGAAGGCTGACGGACATAGTTCTTCTAAATAAAAGCAACCTCTTGAAGAAATGTTTTACGAAAACTTGCATTGCCAAACAACTTTTGGGTCTAAGGCTGTAGATAGTGCATAAAACACCTTATTCCTTATATGAACTTGCTCGGTAACCCTCATTACTCACCCTACTCCTTCTTAACCCTTGCTTAGATTGGAGGCAACTCAAAGAGGCAATCTGAAGACACTAAAGATGAAGATGAAGACTTCTATCAATGTCGGAACTATCAATGGAGTCAACGACTATATCAAGCCTGGGGCAAAACTAGAATAGGAATAGAAGGGACCCAATTCCCTAATCCTAGAACCTAAGTAGTTAGGGTAATTATGTAGCAAGCCAACTACATTAGTTGTAGCTTTAGTTTATTCTTCTAGTTGTTCTCTCTCGATTATAATCGCCAGGACTAAACCTCTACCTGTTGAGGAGGTTCTGAAGCTCTTCTGTATGCTGAAAATTGCAATCCTATAGATATACCTTGGACCTGCGATGTTTCTGTTGTACCACTCTGATCGATGTAATACTAGTAAGATGGTGTTTTATTGGTGTTATGTCAATGACTTGCATACTACACATGCAGTGATATGCTGGGTCACCACATGTACCCTCCCCCACTCCCTATATAAAGGTAGGTGGCTGGAGGCAGATACAATCGCACATCCATTCTGCTCCACCGCCCACATGTCCCTGGTGGAGGAATGATACGTCCCAAACATATCTATAATTTTTTATGCTCCATGATTGTTTATACATCATTTGCTTTGTGTTTTGTTACACTTTGTGGCGTTTTTATGCATTTTCTAAAACTAACCTACTAACGAGATGCCATAGTGCCAGTTCCCTGTTTCTGCTATTTTTGTGTTTCAGAAAAGCTACACAGGAAATATTCTCGGAATTGGACTAAACAAAAGCCAAAATTCCTATTTTTCCCGAAGCGTCACGGAGTCCAAAGCTGAGACGGAGGAGGACCAGGGGCCAGGCGCACCATAGGGTGGCACGGCCCAGCCCCTGGCTACGCCACCAGGTGGTGTGGCCGCCTGGCCCAACTCCTGACGCCACCCTTCCGCCTATATATTCCCCTCGACCAGAATACCTAAGGGGACCAATCAATTTTCCTCGAAACATACTGCAAGCCGCCATCACCGTTGACGCGAGATCGGGAGGGTCCAGAAGCTCTTCCTGGCACCCTACTAGAGAGGGGAATCACCGCCGGAGGCCTTCTTCATCACCATGCCTGCCTCCGGAGTGATGCATGAGTAGTCTACCTTGGACTACGGGTCCATAGCAATAGCTAGATGGTTGTCATCTCCTCCATGTGCTTCATGTTTAGATCTTGTGAGCTGCCTATCATGATCAAGATCATCGTTGTGTAATTATACATGTTGTGTTTGTTGGGATCCGATGAATATTGATACTATGTCAAGTTGATTTGCTGAATTATTATCTTTATGTTATCTCTATGTTGTTTAAGATCTTGCATGCTCTCCGTTGCTAGTAGATATCTTGGCTGAGTAGATGCTAGTGACTCCAAGAGGGAGTATTTATGCTTGATAGTGGGTTCATGCCTCTAGTAATCTGGGGGAGTGATAGAAACCTCTAAGGTTGTAGATGTGTTGTTGCTACTAGGGAGTAAACAACAATCTTGTGTTCAAGGACATTTGTATTGTTTACATTACACACTTTGCTTAAGACGATAATCTGTTGCTTGCAACTTAATACCCAATGGTTGCTTGGATGATATTCGGAGGGTGGATTATTAGTCATAGATGCAGTTGGATTACGGTCTATGTATTATATTATAATGCCCATAGTGAATCTCATAGTGATCCTCATGACATTTGTATGCTTGCTTTATTCTATCAATTGTCCAACTGTAATTTGTTTAACCAGCATGTTATTTACTTTATGGAGAGACACCACTAGTGAACTGTGGACCCCGGTCCATTCTTTTATGTTGTTATTACCGTTTACCATTTACTCGTTTTATTTACATTCTTGCAAACTATTACCTTTTACCACTCGATACGCTTAATCCTTTGTTTACAGCAAACCGGTGAGATTGACAACCTCACTGTGAGTTGGGACAAAGTACTTGGTTGTATTGTGTGCAGGTTCCACATTGCTGCTGGTGCAAAGCTATGCCCTGGACGAGGCGCCACATATAAATTGTCCAGAGCTGTCGCGAAGCTAGCGGGCATCAACCTTCTGAAGTTTGGTTCTTTCTCCTACTGGTTCGATAAGCCTCGGTCTCATACTGAGGGAAGACTTGCAGTTGTGCTCATCATAACCTTCTCTTGGGGTTTCCAACTGGGTGGTCATCTACAAAACTCTTACATCAACACCGCACCATCAACAAGTTTTCTGGCGCTGTTGCTGGGCAGAAAAAGGATTTCTGTAAGGGGAGTCTCTCGCTTCCAATCTTTTACTTTGTTATTATTTTCCTTTATTTTATTTTTGCTTGCATCTTTTTATCAAAAATACAAAAAAAGTAGTTCCTTTATAGTTGTTATTTTTATTTGTCTGCTTTTAGTCTTGCTAGAATGAGTAATCCTGAAGTTGAGGTTCGCACTTTTAAGCAACAAGGGGGAGAGAGTTTGAAAGATGCTTGGTGCCGAATTAGTAATGCTCATCATAGGTGTACAAAGAAGCATTCTACCATGATCCTCCTTAGGAATTTTTATGTTGGAATAGGTACGTTCTTGATACTCTTGCAGGAGGTAATTTTCTGGGTACTCCTGTTTTGGAAGCATGCACTTTAATTGAAAGTTTAGTGGGAGTACCACCTGTTAATGTTGTTAAAACTGAGATCACTTTGGAGGAAGTTTTGGAAAAACTTAACTCTTTAGAAAAAAGTTTGCCAAATATCCTTGATAATGCTAGCCAGGTTACTGAATCGATAGAAAGTATCGGTAAGAGAATCACTATTTTAGAGGCTAGTACTACTCATGATAGTCAAAAAAATTGGATTGGTAAACTAGCGGAGTCAATGGAAACTTTAAGTTCAATTTTCTCTTCTCTTAAATTTAAGAAGGAGAAAGCTTTTGTTGGAAAGGAGCAAAAATTTATGTATGTTCCCAAGGTATCTGTGCCAAAACCGCAGCATGTTTTTAAGATTGGTAAGACTTTTAGTTCAACTAAGAGTGACTTGCAGGTTGAATAATCTTTAGAGGCTTCTAAAGTGCCTAGTGTGGTAAGTGGTGCTCTTGAGGAAACAATTGATCTTAATGCCTCATTTGAAAATACTTGATTTCCATTTTCCGCGCCTAGCTCAAAGGCGTTAAAGAAAAGCACTCTTGGGAGATAACCCAATGTTTTCTTTTCAGTACTTTTTCTTTTATTTGAGTCTTGGAAGTTATTACTACTGTAATGACCTCTCCTTATCATTTTTATTTCGTTTTTGTGCCAAGAAGAACCTCTAATTTGAGGAAGGTAAGATTTGGGGAAGTTGCTGTCCTGAAACAGATTTCTGCGCTGCACCATAAACATTTGTGAAAATTCTCAGAATATCTTTTTGATCTGTGATTTGTTGTGCGCATGCCCCAGGTTATTTCCAAACTTTTATTAGTTTTGCACTTTTTGATTGAGCAACAGAAGGTCCTCGAAAAAATCAATCTTTGTCAGCTGTTCTGTTTTGACAGATTCTGCCATTATTTGTGTTTGCCTCTCGGTCGCTTTCTTTTTGAGTTCTTTTGATCATAGAACTTTTGAAGAAGTTGCTACAGTAGATTATGCTTTAATGGATGGTATATTTGAGTTTGAAACTGAACCAAAAGAGTAGATTTATTATCATGCTTATACTAATGTTGCTAATAGAATTGTGTGAAGTATTGTATGAAGGAAGTTTTCAAGTGTAGGGAATGGAGAGTGATGAGATGAGATGAAGTATGGAAAAAAGCTCAAGCTTGGGGATGCCCATGTCACCCCAAGAAATATCCAAGAGGTACAAGCATCAAAGCTTGGGGATGCCCCTGAGGCACCCATTCTTCATCGGCAAAAATCAGGTCACCTTTCAAGACACTATATTTTTATTGCTTCATATTCTATGTGTTTTTCTTGGAGCGTCTTTACTTTTGCTTTTAGTTTTCTTTTGTTTTGTTTCCTGCAATAAATAATTGGACCCCAAAAAATTTCTTTTGGAGAAGACACTCTCCGTTTTTCATTGCCAAGAACACTCTAGTTTTCACTCTTATCGTTTAACGAGTGTTCTCTTTTTCTAGAACTGCATTTAGCTTACGTTTTTTGCCTTGATTTTTGTTCAGATCTTGTTATATCTTTGTATCAAGGTGTATTTAGACCACTGGTTTATGTTGGTTTTCATCAAAAGAGTTGTTTCAAAAAGATTTGAATGATGTTGGAAAAGAGAAAAAAGTTTCATGACTATAGTGGTACAATTGGGAGCTTGTTTAGACTGCGGCTTAGACTTTTGCATGTCATGCTTGATGTCGTTTTGATAGTATGCTTAGTAGTTTTTGCTGTAGCATGACTTGTCTTAAATGACTGAGATTGCTTAATGAGCCTTTGAAAAAATCATGCATTGTTTTTATTATGTGGCAGCATATTATTGTGGTTTTCTCCTTTGATGCTTTATTTGGGTTGACTTGGCGCATGCTTACAACATGTTTGACTCTAACAAGTCTCCATATAGCCTCTATGATCATTTTGTTTTTGACTTGTGATACCACTTTATGCTTCGATTAATGATGTTTTGTCGCTATGCATGATTATGGCCGTTATTGCTCTCTTAGTTGGTCGCTCCCAGTCTTTTGCTAGCCTTCATTTTGTACTGGGAGGGAATACTTATCGTGCATCCAACTCCCAAAAACCAAGTTTTTCAATGTGTCCACCATACATACCTATTAGCAATTTGCTATTCCAAGTACATTCGACTTGCTTTTATCTATCCTTCAAATTAATCTTTTTGGTGTTATGTGAAAATTAGTCAGTAAAGCTCTCACGAACCTGACGGCACACTTTACTTTTATTCTTTTAATAATTTTTACCACTGTGGCGCGCTTATGTTGACGTTATGCTTGCAAGTTGTAAGTTGGAAATTAGCCCGGCCATGTCGTCATGGGGCAAGCTTTCAACATTGCACTTTCTATCATTTAGTTGATATCGTGATCTTTTATTTATGGATACTCGTGATGTGAAATAAGTTGGAAACTTGTGAGCTCATGGAATTTGTATATGTGTTAGAGAAACGCATGGGCCGCTAATCTAAGCCATGCATTATTCATGGTGGAAATTTACAGCATGCCCATAGTGGACATTCGATGATGCATCTCACAATAAAAAGCTATACCAATGGTAAATAAAAGAGATGCCGAGGTGTTCATTGTCTGTTTATCTTGTCATTTTGATGTGGGCTTGTTCCATGTCATCGGGCAAGAGGTACCCCGTTGGTGTTCTCGATGATACGTGTATGCTTACAATGACAAGAACTTGCTTGGGACCTAAGTCGAGTAGCATGAGAGTTGGGTATTCGTACTTCACGGGACACGAGATTTTCAACTTACGATTTGTTAAGCATATGCTTCATAATTATACTCAAATTAACCTTAACCACTCAAGATGCCTATGATGGGGGCAATGAGAGCTAAAGCTAGTAAGTATCATAATTTTTGGAGGTTTATAAAACTTACAATCACTGTTTCCCTCTGTGAAGGGCCTTTCTGTTACTTTTATGTTGAGTCTCCACCTTCTACCTTTATGCACCGTCTAAGAGAGCATAGTTGTCATTCTGAGTTTAATGTGCATAGTCCCAAAATTTATTATTGATTCATGATTATGGTTTTGCTTGTTCTTAAATTATTTGTATCTAGTCGCTCTCTTAAACTTGAAGGTGTCCTATGCATTTATGTTTTGCTACTCCATGAAGGACAAGCTGAAAACCACTTTGCTATGTTTTTCTATATGGTTGAAACACTTGACTTTCAATGCTTCATTACTCATGATCTTTTATTTGTGTTACTTTTCATGTTATAACATGGTTGCTAAGTTTTATTGTCCAGATTATGTCTCTTATGCACATGTTTTAAGTACTTTGATCTCAGCACTCAATGCTTTACATCGTTGATCAAGATTGTGATGGTGCATGTCACCTCAAAAATTATTGTTTTGTTATCACTTACCTACTCGAGGACGAGCAGGAGTTAAGCTTGGGGATGCTTGATACGTCTCAAACGTATCTAGAATTTTTTATGCTCCATACTTGTTTATACACCATTTGCTTTGTGTTTTGTTACACTTCATGGCATTTTTATGCATTTTCCAGAACTAACCTACTAACGAGATGCCATAGTGTCAGTTCCATGTGTTCTGCTGTTTTTGTGTTTCATAAAAGCTACATAGGAAATATTCTCGGAATTGGACGAAATAAAAGCCAAAATTCTTATTTTTCCCGAAGCGTCGTGGAGTCCAAAGCTGAGACGGAGGAGGACCAGGGGCCAGGCGCATAATAGGGTGGTGCAGCCTAGCCCCTGGCCGCACCACTAGGTGGTGTGGCCGCCTGGCCCACCTCCTGACGCCTGTCCGCCTATATACAACCCTCGACAGGAATACCTAAGGGGACCGATCAATTTTCCTCAAAACATACTACAAGCCGCCGTCATCATCTACGTGAGATCGAGAGGGTCTAGAAGCTCTTCTCGGCACCCTGCCGGAGAGGGAAATCACCACCGGAGGCCTTCTTCATCACCATGCCTGCCTCCGGAGTGATGCGTGAGTAGTCTACCTTGGACTACGGGTCCATAGCAGTAGCTAGATGGTTATCATCTCCTCCATGTGCTTCATGTTTAGATCTTGTGAGCTGCCTATCATGATCAAGATCATCGTTGTGTAATTCTACAAGTTGTGTTTGTTGGGATCCGATGAATATTGATACTATGTCAAGTTGATTTGCTGAATTATTATCTTTATGTTATCTCTATGTTGTTTATGATCTTGCATGCTCTCCGTTGCTAGTAGATATCTTGGTCGAGTAGATGCTAGTGACTCCAAGAGGGAGTATTTATGCTCGATAGTGGGTTTATGCCTCTAGTAATCTGGGGGAGTGACAGAAACCTCTAAGGTTATAGATGTGTTATTGCTACTAGGGAGAAAACAACAATCTTGTGTTCAAGGACATTTGTATTGTTTACATTACACACTTTGCTTAAGGTGATAATCTATTGCTTGCAACTTAATACCCAATGGTTGCTCGGATGACATCCGGAGGGTGGATTATTAGTCATAGATGCAGTTGAATTACGGTCTATGTATTATATTGTAATGCCCATAGTGAATCTCATAGTGATCCTCATGACATTTGTATGATTGCTTTATTCTATCAATTGCCCAACTGTAATTTATTTACCCAGCATGTTATTTACTTTATGGAGAGACACCACTAGTGAACTGTGGACCCCGGTCCATTCTTTTACATTGTTATTACCGTTTACCATTTACTCGTTTTATTTATATTCTTGCAAACTATTACCTTTTACCACTCGATACGCTTAATCCTTTGTTTACAGCAAACCGGTGAGATTGACAACCTCACTGTGAGTTGGGACAAAGTACTTGGTTGTGTTGTGTGCAGGTTCCATGTTGTTGCTGGTACAAAGCTACGCCCTGGACGAGGCGCCACATATAAATTATCTGGAGCTGTCGCGAAGCTAGCGGGCATCAACCTTCTGAAGTTTGGTTCTTTCTCCTACTGGTTCGATAAACCTCAGTCTCATACTGAGGGAAGACTTGTTGTTGTGCTCATCATAACCTTCTCTTGGGGTTTCCAACTGGGCGGTCATCTACAAAACTCTTACATCAACACCGCACCATCAAGGAACGAGGCTAGCACCTCCTCGTTGCCACTCCACCTTATACGTGTGAGAGCTCATAGAGGCACCACACTTGTGGTGCTTCAGGCGGTGGAAGAGCTACTAGAGAAAAAGACCGAGCCAACGCCAACAACAAGCTCACCGGATTTGGACGTGGGAGACGGTCGGAGCAAGGACTGGACTGCCCCGAGCTCAGGCGCACCATCGGCAATCTGCACCCGCGCGTCTGGGGGTAAGAACCGTGGCCCTCCTCCTCAGCCGGATCCTAGTGGTGCCGTCGTGCGGAAAATTTTGTTTGTTGGTCTCCGGAGCTGCGGCACCCCAGCACAAGCCACCCATCTAAGCAAATCTTTATACTCCCTCCGACCCATATTACTCTTTGCTAATACGGATATATTTACCACTAAAATATATCTAGATACATCTATATTAGCGAAGAATATTATGGGTCGGGGGAAGTAATATTTTTCAGCTACATTTATCATTGCACTAGCTATAATACTAGTACATGAATCATCTTCTTTCACTGGCCATTGTATGGAAGTATGCAGTGTTCCACCTTCTAAAATATTTCTATCTCTAGATCTTCAAATATTTTTGATTTATTACACTATTCGGTAACTATTTATATTCAAACTATTTCTTTGTTCACAACATATACCTTAATTTCAAATTTGATATCAAGTGGAGTATATCATATTCCTCCATCAATTTCTTCTTGTATATTCTAATCTTAGACTCTATAGTAGCACCTTTGGCTAGCTTTATAAAATATCAAACTTTATGCTGCCAAGCATCTACATCGTGCCTACAATTACCATTACTAGACCAAGCTTTAATGGCCAAAGCTTTAAAATCAGGCATCTACCACTTTTAAGGCTAGCCATAGTGTTACTATCATAGCAAGTATCATGCATTTTAGGTCCAACAAAATACTAATATGACAATTAGTTAAGAAAGATAGAAAAGTTTAGAGTATCATAGGTAGATACCGTATTATAACGCACATTACGAGAAAAACTAATATCAAATAAATCTTGTACATCAATTTGCATTGATATTCTACATATCAATTAATATAATTAGACTATGATACTACAATAAGATACCATCCATTATAAAGGTAGTATTATATAGTAGTATCATATACATAATACTACTATATGATATTACCCACTATGGCCAGCCAAAAAAAAAACTAATATTTCTAGGAATCTGATTGACCCGAGAGTGTCAAAGAATAGGAGTATGATCGCTCCAAGCTCTAGCATGTGTCGGAGGATACGCGGCTTCAAAATTAGCTCTACGGAAAATTATATCCATATTACTCAAAATCAAGTTATCGTGATTGTTACCTCAGGTGTGACTTCCACAAGTCATGCAAATTTCTGGAAGAGACCAACTATCTAGCCAAGCATCAAATTTATCCACCCATTTTAAAGTCTACCGCACCATTACTTTTGTCTGCTTGAGACCTAAACACAAGCCATGACATGCCCCTCCTCCCCCTCGCGCTCCTGCGTCGCCTCCTCCAGGCGACGTGGGGGCGGAAACACTAATCCCCCCGCCGTTGGCCCTCTTCCTCGCTCTCCATCACCTCTCGTCGATCCCTAAGGATGCCACCGGCTAAGCCGGGCGACGTTGGTGAAGGGGGTGGCGGGATTTAGTGCCTCTCGGCTCTCCCGCGGTGGCTTTGGAGGCGGGCCACTGCGCTGGCAACCAGAGGCGGCCCTTCGGTGAAGATGGTGTGGAGGATCTGCTGGTGCTAGGCAACGGCACATGCGGGTGACATGCGGGACCTCGGAAGCGCGGGCTCGTCTGGGCCTGATCTGGGGGCTGCACCGGCGGCGCCGAGCTAGGCAGGCGACGCGTGGAGTTCGATGGCGGCACGAGCCCGGTCTGGGCCCGATCTGGTGGGTCACGGTTGTGGGTGGCCGTTCGTCCGGGCGCGAGCATGCGGTTGTCCTAGCGCGGCGCGAGCTTGTGGTTGGCCTGGTCACTGCTTGCTGAGCGCGTGGGCCGGCCGGCCTGCTCCATTCGTGCACCCGTCTTCCTCAGGTCGGTGGTGGTCAGAGTTTTTTTGCTCCGGTCCTGCGAAGTACTTGCCTGCTTTGGCGTGAAAATCGCGGTCCCTTCTTGGCATGCTGAGGTGCTTCTGTGGTGGTGGTCGACATGCTCCTCCTCGTCGGCAAGCTTCCTCATGCGGTGATGTTCGCTGGTGGCATGCTACAGCTCGTCTCCGCTTCGCCGTGTACGGTTTTCTGCCCGGCTGAAAACCTTGCTCGGCGTTGCCGATGCGGACCACGATGACACCTGCAGGTGCCATTCCCTTCTTGGAGGCGTGTTCTTGGGTTTAACCATCCCTCCCCTTCGTGCCAGGGGAAACCCTAGGTCGGCTTTGTCAGACCGGCCAGCGGCGGCGCTTCGGCGTCATCCCCTCCTTGAAGGCGTTGTGTTGGCGATAAGGGCTTTGTGGCTCTCGGAGATTGTGGCCTCGTCGTCTGCGAGGCCGGGTTGTGTTGTGTGAGCTACTGCTTAAGGTGTGAGGCACCATGGCGCAATGTACGCCATCATTACCACTCTTCAGTCGACTCCTCTCCAAGTTCGGCTAGACCCTGCCATTTGCTCGCTTTGCGCCGCCTCTCTTGGCGCATGAGTAGTAGTACGTTGGTGCGGGAAATCTCGGAGTTTCAGTCGTGCTTTTGTGTGTGGTATTGTTGTGACGCGGTCTAGAGACTCCATGCCCGCCTTTTCTAGGTTGGGTTAGACGAGTTTGCCTTCTATGTTGTAGGAGTATGTTGTGAGCCGAAAGGCTAGCATGGTGTTATAGCCATTCGATAGCGTTTCTCGACAAGCTTAATACAATGATGCGCACTCCGTTGCGGGTTCTCAAAAAAAAGAACTAACGAAATCAGAATCTGCACCTATAGCTACATCCTTGCATGATCAGCCCGATCTACAAAAATTCCATGTAACTCTGAACTTTAAGTTCCCAAATTCGAATGACATTTTAAAAAATTAGCCGACTGAGTTATACTTTTTTTCCAAATGTCACTGCGTCGTGGGCTTTGCCCCTATCCTTCCCTTCCCTTATCTATCCACGGGCACACGGCCTCGCCCACTCCACGCCGGCACCGCTAGCCACCCTCCATCCTCTCTCGCCCCGATCCAATGCCGCCGCCCATGGCGCTCTCCATCTCCTCCTCCTCCACCACCACCCTCCCGCCCTTCCCCGCGCGCCTCCTCCCCTCCGTCGCCCCGGCGGCCCGCGTCCTCCGCGGCCGCGTCTTCTCCACGGGTTACGCCGCGAGCTTCTACGGCGGCGCGGCGGGGACGCGCACCCGCAGCCGCGACAACGAGGAGGTCGGGGACGAGGACGGCTCCTCCTCCGGGTTCGGCGGCGGACTCGGGATGTCCGCCTCCGAGGCGGCGCTGGCCCTGGAGGAGCGCGAGATGCCGCCCTGCCCGCCCGGCCTGCGCCAGTACGAGACCATGGTCGTGCTCCGCCCTGACATGTCCGAGGAGGAGCGCCTCGCACTCATCCAGCGCTACGAGGAGGTAATCCAAAGTTCCAAACCTCGACACTGTTTCCTTCCAACTGAGAACATGCCAGCTATCCGCAATTTGATCGCCTCTCCCGCTGCAATTCCGGCACGAATTCCTGCGCAAACACAGTGTAGTAGCTAGCCCATGTGACATCTTGTCCCTTGAATCGCTTAGCTAAGCTACAATTCGATCACCGGTACCAATCCCGCTGTAATTGCGCATGAATTCATGTGGAAATTCAGGATAGTGGCCAGTGTGACGGTGTTCGCTTTAGTCTTCAGCCTGTTTGATGTCTGTTTGTCCACGGTCATTTTGTTTCCTACCAACCGAGAATATGCTACATGGCTGCAATTCTATCGCCTCTACCACTGAGTCCCTGACTGTACTTCAACATGAATTCCTGCGAAACACAGTGTGTCTAGTAACCAATGTTGCATCCCCTCTCGCTGCAATTTACACATGCATTCCTGTTGAAATACAGGGTAGTAGCCAATGTGGCACATTATCTCTCAGTGTCTTCGGTCACTGCTTGGTGTTTGTTTATCTTTAGGCTTGGGGTGAAGTGTGGTGTATTATCTGTCTTTGGCGGTTTTAGATGAATTGTGTAGGTTCATCGCAGATCGTTGTTTGCGCTTGGTCATCCTGTAGTGGCGGAGTCAGTTCGTTGATAAGGCCTAGGAAAACCCAATGAATACCATGTCTAACAGTTCTTGCCCATGAAAATTACAATCTGAATTCATTTGCCCTTCAGTAAGCCTCTATGAAGAAGTATGGTAGGTGCATTTGGCGGCACCGCAATGACGTGGTCTTCAACGGAGCAAGACCAGACATGGAGGTCATCCAAGCTAGGATAAGTGAGGAGTATGGTAGGTGGCGTCTAGCTAGGCTCTTTCGTAGTGATTCCTTTGGCTTTGCAGAGCCGGTGCCGTGGATAGCGGGAGAGTATTGTTTGAACTCGAGGAGCTGCCACCTCTTGTTGGCAGCCTTTTGCCAGACTCCGGCGTTGTCTCTTCTATATGATTAATACACCTCCCAGGGTGTATTCTCGAAAAAAGCCTCTATGAAGAATCGCCGCCTGAACCTGGGTTTTGGCTCTGCCACTGATCATCCATGTTTCTGCCTATGAGTTAGATGGTCTATCGATTGGTAAATGAAAAATTAGAGAATATCAGAATAATATGTCATTAGTGAAGATAACGGTTTGGTTGTAGCACATTCTCACATTTACACGAGGTAGGTTCAGTTATAGCCTTCAAAGGTAAATGACTAACAATGGTTACATTATTCCCACAAATATCGCACCTGATTCGTCAAACCTGAACCAAGTTCAGTGGAATTTGGAAGCAGCGTACCGCAAACCTGTGCCATTGTGCTGTATATTTTGTATCAAAGCTATTTTTGGTCAGCAGTTCTGCTTACTGGGTGACATTCCTCTGTGTGTTTGCAGCTGCTTGTTGCCGGAGGTGCCATGTACGTGGAGGTCTTCAACCGGGGGGTCATCCCACTAGCCTACAGCATCAGGAAGAGGAACAGCAGGACCGGGCTGCCGTTCACCTACTACGATGGCATATACCTCCTCTGGACATACTTCACCAAGCCTGAGTCCGTGGACGCGCTGCAGCTGAAGCTCAACGCCGACGATGATGTCATCCGCTCGACCAGCTTCAAAGTCCGCAAGAGGAGGGTGTACTAGAACCAGGGTGTGTATAAGATTGGTTTCATCTAGACTGGGCTGAAAGCACTGAAGGCTTCAGGTTTTGGTTTGTGTTTATATCATACGAGAACGCTATCGTTGCCTTGGGTGTAGATGTATGCCTTCTCTTGCCATATTTGAGAGGAAATGATGCCCTTTGTTGTGTTCATATTCAATAAATTTTCATTTGTTCCTGAACTTCCTGCTATTGTCTGTCAAGAGCTACAAACCGTGTTCACTGTGCTGTCGTTACCAACTTACCATGTTAGGTCAAGCAGGAGGAGACTCCGGTAGAGTTTGCGTTGCTAGAAGATCAACAGGTTAGCAGGATCAAAGAGTTGAACAATGATAACGTAGGCATGTAAAATGCTTCAGCCAAATAAGACATGATGCTTCAACATCTTGGGCTTCCTATAGTTCCTGGTAGTGCCACTAGCAGCCTGGCTAACTGGTTGGGTTGGCGATGGTAAGATGAGAAAGATTCATCGGAAGGAGAAGTGGCCTGATGTTGATGTCCCTGAGTACAGTCTTTCACTATTTGATGTTTATTTTTTGACGGGACTATTTGATGTTTGTTTATCTATCTCTGTCAGCACGAAAAGGTTTATATATCTAGTTTAAGATGAACCTGGTACGATGCACATTGCTGCATTACGGATCACACAACGTAGGTACAATTACAGTCTTCAAAGCTTAATGACTGGCAGTGGCTACCTTACCCCCAGCCGCTAGAAAACCAACAGCTTATTGAAGTATGAATGAAATGGGCGATTATAGTAAAATACTTCAGCCGTCAATCAAATGAGGCAGAACCTGAACAAGTTGCAAAAAAAAAAATGCTCGATACCATAACATGAGTTTGACAAGTTAGCCCAGCGAGGCTTGAATTGCTGCTAAGAATCTAGTGCTGATGAACACGTAACTGATTTTGGCAAATTGTATGTAAGATATAAAACGGTATATTCTGCTACACCACATTAGGTCAGACAGACAAAAAGATACAGAAAGCACAATGTTTCGACTGCAACAGTACAGCAACAAAGACAATAGAACGAGTACAGCAACAAAGACAGTAGAACGAGTCTCCCTTTTTCCAGTACAAAGCGCATCTCAGCCATATCTTAAAGCACCATAACCATCATAACCATCATGTAGGAAGACAAGAGTACTCCAAAATAAGCCAGCCACCGAGCAACAGATTCAGTATCTATCCTGGCGCCTGAAAATTTAAAACAACAGTCAGGATTGGCCAATGCAAATAACAAGGCGGAAGGCAGACTTGGTGCAAGTGGATAAAAGAAATTAGATGCAAAAGAAATTAGACCTGCTGCGCTCCCTGGATCGAGAACGCTCCCTTCTCCTCGAATCAGGGCCACGGGAGCGGTCATAGTCTCTATCCCGGTCTCGGTCATGGCGACGGTCCCTATCATGGCGTCTATCACGATCCCTGTCATGGTCTCTTCTGCTTTCCCGAGGTTCAACTCTGTCCTTCCTTTCTGCATCTCTATCCCTGGATGCCCGCCCATTGCGGTCCTTGCTGTGTTCTCTTGACCTAGGAAAACCAAAGTATGTACTTTCAGAGTATGTTGTTTAATAGTCTAAAATCAAACAGCCAGGGGAAAGACCATACCGCCTGTCATCCTCAGGTTTCTCGGTCCTCCTTTTGTTCCTCTCCTCCTAGAAGGCATATGACATTGTTTTAAAATGACATTTTTCACAATAGACATACTTACCAAGTGGAGATGAATCAATTCAAACGAGTCAAAATAGAAGGCAAGGGATACATTACAGTTGAGATTAATTCAGCAAATGGCAACTTACATATTTATGGAGCAGGCAGCATATGAACAAGTTGTAACTTACAGGAAAAGATGGCAAAAGGGTGCGCTTTCAGTGTAACTTAACCGGTACTATTTATCACCAGCTCTACAAAATATGGATCACCAAGCAGAAAGCAAGCTCCAGCTTCTGATCAACATAATACTAAGCTGAGTACATATGAGAAAGGGACACAATTAAGTAAACATGATTCTCCATACCATGTTCTGCGCACTCCTATGCTTACATTTGTCAACATACAGTGGCAGCTGTTGTTGCCATGGGAAGGAGGAGGATTGTCACATGAGATTCCACTTATGCAACATTGACTAATTCCTGTAATGACTAACGTAACAACCATGGCACCCTCCAATGTGAGATAAAATAACATATAGAGAAGGCAAGAACCTGGAGGCTCTTCCTTGAGATAAGAAAACTCACAGATGCCAAAAGGCCCAAAACAGAGTAACTCTTTAAAGCAGAAAATGGGACATTACATTCAGCACCTGATAAAGATGTCCAAAATTTGCACCTTAACAAACTTAGAAAAAACGACAAAAAAGTGTCGTAAACTAATTTGACAAAACAGAATGCAAATCTTAACAAAATCATGTGGATTTCTTGGTTTTAATGTGTTTATGCCTTTCAGGTGAGTATTGGAACTACTAAACTTAGGTCCAATGCTCCCAACATCATACTTTAGTTTCAGGTAAGCAAGAATGTACCTGGAGTTCTTTCAGTTTCTCACGAATCAGCATATAGCCCAAGTGTAGCTTCCCTCCAAAATGGTCCGCAAGACGTCGATCACTGTGTACAATACAGCATGAGATACATGTTCTTAAAGTTTCAATTCGGATAAACATTTAAAGTGGGAGCTGAAAGTATTACTTGTCGTAGACACTCAAAAATGCTCCACATATATCACAGAGGCGCAACTTTTGATCAGTCTACAGAGTGGACAGAAAATACCATTAGCAATGACAGGGCACATATGAGCACGTTTAGATATAGAAAATAGGACAATTCTCCAAGGACAAGAATAAATAAACCTAGAAAAAATGCAGACCGTTGTGGAAATCAAAAAATTTAGAGTCCATTACTTGTGATGCAACTCCTAATTTACAGCTTTCAAGAATATTAAAAATGCACACGTGCATACTGCATCTATACTCATTACAGCAAACAAGAACAAGCTCATAAATTTGAAAAGATACGACACGCAGAGGTAGTACTCACTGAATAAGTTTGTTGTGTAACTGCAAAAGTTAAATTATGAATGAAGGATGGAAAAGTTAGTTACAAAGTTTTAATAGTGTGGATGGCACCGAAAATAATTCAGGAAAGTATCACCACAGGAACTTGTAACTACATATGTAGTCCAATATCATAATCTTAATCCTTTATTCTGACAATACAGTTACACAAGTACAAATACAACTACTTATGGAACACCTATTGTTTCCTGCATTTCATCAGTCACTATAGCACATTAATTCGGGAACCACACATTATACTGAAAGAGCATTAATTTCCTAATGCATTAAACTCGAGCTGTGACTTGAAGGAGTTTTAAACTGGGACATGAAACGAATTATACTAAAATATAGGATCAAAGATATCAGAAATTTGGACTTATGCAAAATACAAGCTTATTCCTAGTACCAATGGCTGGGAATGCATGAGCTTAATTAGTTTTTGAAATTATAGAGTATATAAATTACATAAAAACCAAGGTTAGAGAAAAAATGCATGTAAGCCTTGTTGAAAAAACCATAATGTTGAAACCATTCCGTAGCCTGTACCAAAACCTAGCATATGCTACAAACTAAACAATCATCGAAGGACACTGGCACAAAAACCTAGTGTGCTGGTGATGTGTAAAGTAATATGATAACATGAATAAGAACTAGAAGTGCCTCTTCATCACTCACAATTCGAACATCAGCAACAGTGTATTTAGAAGGGTCAGAAGCCGGCTCCTGCCGTGATGCCGCCAACTGGTGATAATGTCAACGAAACAAGACATCAGTCATGGTTCATACAAAACAAAAGAATACGATCAAATGTCTGCAGAGGTGGTGCTAAAAATAAATATATTAACCTACTAGAACTGACTGGTGAGCTTGACATGGTAAAGTTAGATAGTGATGGCAGCAGCTACCTTTTTTAGAGCTTCTGCTTCTTCTAAAACTTTTTGTGCTTCATCAACCATACCTTGTTCACCTAACAAGAGTACAAACATGAAAATATCAATGCATATTTTTTTCTGCTCAGCATGTACATATTTAGTGAATAAACTATCCACGAAAATTTAATTGCCCAAGACTGAAGACACCAACGTGCAATGAACCAATAAGTAAAGATCTATAGAATACCACAAACCTAATCCATGATCCCAAGAGACACTGATGGTCGAAATGTTTGAGTCATGAATAAATGGTCCCGATAAGAAAATAACTAACAGCTATATAAGTTCACGGTCTCCAATAAGAGTTACCTTGTTAGTTTATCACCTTTAGAAAAATTGAACTGAAACCATGACAAGAATTGTGGAACGGAGGGAGTATCAAAGTAAAATTTTGGGCGCATATCCTCAGGAAGTATCTTATTGTTGTATATAGTAATCGACTAGTTTAGTGGTTGAATTCAAAGCTAACACATATTAGAGAAAAATCACGTAACTTGGTTCCAATACTCCAATACCCGCACAAATACATACTTTAAAGGAGGAAATAAAATACTATATATGCTTTGTAAAAAAATGGTACAGAACATACCTAGGGCTTCGGCTTTACTTAGCTTTTCATTGATCAGTTCTTGAGTACGAGCATCAGGAGGAGGAGGTGGTGGCAGTGGTGTTATTTGAGTTGGAGCAGACGGAGGTATTGAAGCGCGGTCCTTGTTAAAGGCATCAAGCAAGAGGGTAGCCTGCAATGAAGTGGGAAAACCACCCAATCATATTAACACTAAACTATTACTTATTCAGGCACACGTCCTCGCAAAACATAACCCAAAGAATATATGAGTACAGCTCATATCAAAATTTCCAAAGCAATACCTGCATGTCAGCCCTTTTAGATCTTAATTCTTCCACCACTTCCATGGCCTTGATTTTATCATCAGTTTTCCCTTCGAAATCTGTTCGGTAAATGTTGATGAGAAGAAACATTAAGTAATAAGTACTAACACACTAACACTTCAACTCCTCTGTTTTTCCTATTTTAAGCTTTTTCTATCCTATGGTGTTTGCACTTAAAAAAGAAATCATAAAATTAGCTACATCGCCGGTGCTCTTGTTCTGACTTAATGAAAACTATGATGAGAGACAAATTATCTCATCTTCCATCCAAAGTACTGTTCAAGAATATTAGAGCAGAGTATACTTTGTCAGTGTTAGTTGCATATTTCATCTGGTGAAGAGTGTTCGACGTTGTGGTTTAAGACTTACAAAGACAACGACAGTACCAACCACAAAAACCATCGGCACATACATCTATAAAAACTACAAGAAGTTGAGGTTTTGAACAGTTCAAACTATCTTCAATCAAGCAGGAAAATATGGATGGCTCTTTTGAAAGTAAGAAGTTCTACAATTACAATGGGCTGCTATTGTATGCTATCGAAATTTCCATATGTCCAAACATAGATCAACCCGCTGGACTAATGTGCACAGAAGCAGCAAAATAAGGACGACGTGACATTACCGAAGGTATCAACTTCTTTCATTTTCTCCTTGATTTCCTTGGACAGCTGCACAACCTCCTCATCCTGCAAATGTTAACAAGAACACAAGCAATTTAATCGAAGCTCTTAGCCTCTCAGCAACCAATGAGCTTCAGTACACACAGAAGGCTAGATAACCTGAGTAACCTCTGACACGGATATTGCAATAGCAGCCTTGGCATCCTCGTCGGCGAGACGCTTGAGCGCCCTCTGGATCTTCCTCTCGCACTCCACGATGAGCCTATCGATCATATCCTCGAGCTCCCTGTCGAAGTTCTCCAACCCCTTTGCTTTCACCTCCTCGTAACTACCTAGAGCTCAGGAAGGCAATGGACAAGCATATGTTTGCGTGCGAAGAAAAAACAAAACACCGAAGCGAAACAGGGCCGCGATGCGTATGGGAAGGTAAGTAATATGAAGGATACTCTTTCCGCAGCTGCAGCGAGTGCACCTTGGGGCATGGTCCAAGATCCATTTTCTGCCACAAGGGAAATTAAACAGTCAGATCGGAGCATCACAAACGAGAAACTGTCTGAGGTAACTCTAAGCAGAGCGCGCGCCCATAGACCCCCGGTTTTCGGCACGAATGAGTCCCCACGAATGGAAATAGACCGAGGCATCTCTCTCCGCTCAAATTCCAAACCTAATCTACTGCGGCCAGCCTAACCGAAATCGCTCCCCCGCCGAAATCGGCGCGGGAGGAAGAGGGGCACGGTCACGAGGGGGAGAGGGGAGGGGGGATATAGGTACCGTGAGCTGGAAGAGGTCGTGGGGGCAGAGACCGGCGAGGAAGAGGCGGCAGACGTCGCGGTCGAAGTACTTGCGGTTGACCTCCCGCACGTCGCCGTTGCGGTTGGCCCCCATGAGCACGTCCAGCTGCTTCCGCATCGCGTCCATGGCGGGCGGGCGGCCGGCCGGACGGCGTCTCCTGCTGCCTCTCCGGCGAGGCGGGGTTTAGACGAGCTAGGGTTTCTACCGGACGCGCGAGCGGGCGGGCGGGCGAGACGAGACAGGGGCGTTCTCCAACCCAAGCCTAAAGAAGAGGAAGAGGGAGAGGAGGACGAGATGGAGTCGGGTCGGGCCTGGTGTCTGAGTTGGGCCCTGTGTTTATGCTAACTGGGCTGCTTTTTTTGGCATGGAAGACTGCACTCGTTGCTCTGGCTAGACACTTCAAACTGAAGAATATATAAAGTCATTGATCTTCTTTGGTCTGTTCTTGAGAACTAAATTTACATGATTCTATGATAATATTATTTTTAGAACATTCAAATAACTGTGGTTATCCAGTTTTTTAAATCTTCAGATATCAGGCCATGTTTGGAACGGTCACTGTGAATTACTACAGTATGCACATGAATCATATGCTTCGGAACAGGAACTTAATTGACTTCCACAACAAAGGTTTACTGCTGACTACACAGCCCTGAAACGCAATCTCAGTTTTTGGATGCTTAACATGGCTTCGTCCACTATTCATTCCGAAGCCGTCCTTTAAGATAACATCTGAAAGCACGACTATCTAGCACAAACCTTACATGTTAAGAGATTCAGAATATATTGTAAATGTACGACAAAGGTGCCGGTGCACCCAGGTTCAGATATTGCATCTCTAATCAAAACCGAAAACAGATTCATTGTGCACACCAGAAGCAGGATCAGAAACTTTGTATGGCACAGGAAATCATCTGGAACAGTCACTGTGAATTACTACAGTATGCATATGAAACATATGCTTCGGAACAGGAACTTAATTGACTTCCACAACAAAGGTTTACTGCTGCCAACACAACCTCCAACGCAATATCAGTGTTCGGATGCCAACCATTCTTCGTCCCCTATTCATTCTGAAGCCGTTCTTTAAGATAACATCTGAAAGCACGACTATATAGCACACACCTTACATGTGTTAAAAGATTCAGAATATATTATAAACGTAGGACAAAGGTGTGTGGTGCACCCAGGTTCAGATATTGCATCTCTAATCAAAACTGAAAAAAGATTCATTGTGCACACCAGAAGCAGGATCAGACACTCCGTGTGGCACAGGAATCTTGCGTCATTGCCAATATGTAGCATGCCTGAAATGCAGTTGCAGCCGGCAGTATCCAGATCAAAACCATGTCCCAAATGCAGCATCACCAACACCAGCAGTTCACCAAGGGACAGAATCAAGACATGGATGTAGCAGTTAGGTTGATCATCTAGCAGTGAAAACAGGCTCAGCATCAGCAGTTGGCTGCGTTCTTCTGGCGTACTTGATAAGCAATCCTTCTGAAGAAGTACCAGGTACGCGCAAGTCCCTGAACCAGAGGGAGAAAGATGTTTGCATGAGAATTCATCTACAGAATTCTTAGCTGTGTATTTGAGAATTCAACTATGCAAGAACAAATAACTGCTGTGATAAATTATACCTGATGTAGGGCTGCAGGTCTTTCCACTCCCACCTTGTTCGCTCCCGGAATAGTGCCGCAAACCTCTCAGCTGGCGTCAATGGCAGATCGGCAACACTGAAAGCATGCACCCAGGTCTCAGCCCCAAGCTTCTCATACAGCACTTCCCCTTCAAGCATCTGAAGATCTGCACGCATACCTGAAGGAATGCTCCGTTCCCATTTGTCCATGAAGCTATTGAGCTTCATCTTTCCTGCACTGAGTGCTCTTCGGGCAAATTGCAAGCAGACCAATTTCTCATCAAGGCTCCAACAACTTGCCACTGCCTGCTCAACCTTTGTGCCGAACCTGTTGAGGCAGTGGGCTACTATCTTAGGCGTAAAACCATCAGACTCCATGACAGATAGCACTGCATTCTCTGGCATAGCATTTAACAGCCAATCATGCAACACGGAGTTGTGGAGAATCATGTCCAGAACCGTGTTCACGGAACCGACATCGACAGTCCTCCAGAACCCATCGATCTCAACGGCCGAGAGGGAATTCAGCCCGTCCAGCAGCTCGCTGTCGCTGGCCTGAACAAGCACACAGAGGTCTTCCCATGTGTACAGCCCCTTCTTATGCTCGGAGCCATCTCCAAGATCCTCATCAAGCACATAGGGCCTCTCCCCGAGAAGGCTCCTCAGCTTGTCGAGCCGTGGAGCGGTTCGGACTAACTCGATACTCCTGGGTGCTACCTTGATGATAGAAGCGGCTGCATCAGATGTGGTAGTAGCATCCTCATTGGCATGGCCTGGTCTTAGGCTCGGCGCAACAGCTTCGCCAGGTGGTATTAGGAACATAGAGTTGGATGTTCCCACAAACTTCATGGCGTAAGTCGCTGAAGGCGTGCAGAGAACAGCTTCTTCTTCGGGGCGGCCCCTTACTGTCACTCTGTATCAAGAGAGCTCCAGTAAATTTCTCAAATATGGAAACATCATTTTTTCTACAGTAGAACAATAATATAAACAGCTAATGATTCCTCAACTGCTAGTTGTGCGAGGATCTGAATAGTAATACAGTTGTGGCAGATATTGACTGTTTATTTGACATCGGTCTGGGCTCAACAAAGTAAGCTTTTACATGGTGATTTCCTACAGTTAATCACTAAAATAACATGCAATGATTTCTCAACTGCATCTGAACTAGTTTTCCAAGGAACCGAGTACTACTAGTATATCTGCAGCAGGTGCTCACTGTTTATTTGGCCAGACTCGGCTATGGCTCGAGAATAATCAACGAACTAAGATTTCCCATGGTAATGCCCCTTTCCGCTGCTCGTGTACTCATCTAGGTAATGGAAATCATACAGAGCCAAATTCAACCTAAATATTACATCATTTGATCTGAGGATTTCACAGTGGATGGTCCTAATCGAATATCTGATGTCTGAAAAAAGAACCCGGATCTAACTTCTATAGGGCACCATTAAACAAAAAGCAGGGCAGTCGAGGAGAGGTGCTTACCGGCCCTGTAGGAGGTCGGGGAGGAGGTCTTCGCCGGCCTCGAGGAGGATGAGGTCGTCGTGGGGGCCGAACGCCTCGTGGTAGCACACGGAGAGCGAGGCGCCGGCGCCGGCGAGGCCCAGCACCGCGTCAGCCCCGCCGCTGCCGCGGTCCCATTCCCTTCCTGATTGGACCTGCAGGTCCTCCATCGCCGCGTCCATGGATCGGATCGAGACGGCTGCGTTTCGTGTTCGTCGCTGCCTTTCTTCCGCGGGATCTTTTCCGCTTTCCCTTTCTTGTCCTGGTTGGTTTTGGCGCGCTTTTGTTTTTGGCGGCCGAGTCTCGCGCGGGAAGGGCTCTGGTTGGTGGGGTCAGGTGGTCAGACTGTAAAGGAAATGATATTCCTAGACTGGCTTTTACATTACCCAAGAATAGGACTCGGGCTGAAGCAAATTAGTTTAAACATATAGACTATCATAAAGCTGAATGAGTTCTCTTTTTCTCCTTTTTTGAATTTTTTTTAGGCCTTCAGAAAATGACACGTGTTGCTTTTTTGCGCTATCGAGCTGCCTACTTGTGTACCGCTTGGTGCTCTCTAGCATTTTGTGGTTATGTGTTTTTTAAAGATGGAGCATTGGGGTGTACTATTTGTGTGCCTTTAGCTTTGGTGTATCTCTTCTATGATGGGTCATCTGAAATCATTCATCATGTGTCGGCGGTGTTGGTTATCCTTTATCTATTGGATCAATCTGTAGGTGCACGTGTCTGTTTTTCGTTTTTATTTGGTACTAGTAAAGGTGTACGTGCAATGCACGATCTTTCTGAATAATATGCCAAACATATTGCGACATGATTGCTGCTAAATCAAAGTAAAAAAATTGAAGAACCATTGAACAGATAAGCATCAGAATCAAAATTAACTAAATCAGTATTTTAATGCATAGTAGGTAGAAGCAGTTAGATGTGGTCTCTACGGTCTTAGCATATATTTGTGTTACAGAAGCCTACATGCATTACTTTGTGTCATCAATGAATCACAAAGAAAGATAATTGTATGAGGTAGTAACAAAGAATAGTTAAATGGTGAATGTACATCTGCATGTTCATATGAAAAAGTTAATGCAGAAACGATAAGTTTGAGCCTCTGCATAGAAGGAAGTGAGCTCCACGTGTGTATTGCTGGAGAATGCTCAGAGGAAGAAGTTGTCAAGGACACTTACTTTTCTTTTTTCTTTTTCTTTTTTTAGGGGAGACAACTCTTTCTCCCAACAGAATCAAGGACACTCTTACTAACGACGTCTGCACCTGCAAAGGCTAGTGTGGCCTCATTGGGGTCGACGGTTGCTGTATCTGCGGCAGCGGCACTGGGGTACATGATAGAGCGGGCAGAGACAGCGAGAGACTGACAGCGTCGGTGGAACCTCGGAATTAGAGCAAACCATGATAATATGTACAATGCTGATCTCATTGAAAGTTTTCAAGTATCAATCTGTACAATCTGACAAACACGTGAAAACCAAAATTAAAGATTCTTTTTGATAATCTTGCAGAAACAAACTTACTGATTTTGTGCGATGGATTTTAGAACAATCTCAGTAATCATTCAATCCTGATATCAAATATTGAAAATGAGTCATGATGAAATAAAGAATGAATAAAATCAGAGTAAACCAGGGATCTCCTAAAGAAGAATAATAAGATGATCCATCACAATGCGCATACCCGTACCTCTGTTCCGTATCGATTCTCAATCTGAATCCAGTGCATGGAGTGGATGGGTGCGAGGTGCCACGCCGAGGCGGGCGCGCGGAGGTGGATGATCTCAGCTGTGTTGAGGGCCATCTTCTTGTCGGCGAGGCGGCAAAATTGGCAGAGCTTCATCTGGACCTCTGTATTCACACTTTGCAGGCGCAACATCATAGCCAGCGCCTCGATGAGGGCATTGGACGAAGGGGGCTCTCCTCTTCCACCTCACCCTGCAGCGCCTCTATGATGTACCGTCGCCAAAGCCTCCCACATCGCGACTGACGGTAGTCTCCTCAGGCTTTAGCCTCCACCCGTGCCAGCCCCGCAATCCTCTCCCCCCCACCCTGAACATGGCAGATGGCGTGGAACAACTTGGAGGAATCGCGTATAGAGAGGGTTGGACCAGGACGACGGCTGCCAGCCGATGTAGCCATCCACAGATGAAGTCGATTAAGTTCTTAATTTGTGCGATTGAGGTAGGGAGAAGCGTTTATCAGGTGAAATTGTTTGGAATGGGAGTAAATCCCATCAAATCAGGCTTAATTAACGGGCTATAGATGATGAGAGACCGCATGCCATTGTAGTTAGGGACACAGACGGGGACGCGGAGCAATTCGTCTCGACGGACTCCACGCTGGCGGAATATTTGATCTGGCCCGTCGGTCTGGAAGGCAGACCACCGGAGTAATATGGGCTGTTAAATTTGATTTGATGGATTTGATCATAGGGTCAAGGTTGTTCCGTGTACGATAATCTAGGTGGCTTTAAAATAATTTGAGTTCGCTCTTTTATAAGTAGTGTAGATGTGTATTGATTGCCTCTATGCATGCGTTTTAGCTGGTTTGTTCTGATCTGGTAGCACCGCTTAGACAATGTTTTTTTAAGGAGCACCGCTTTGACAATTTGTTTGTTCTGTTTGGCCCCTATTTTAAGAAATCATGTGCCCACACCGCCTCAACTTTTCCAGATTTCCTCCCCTCTTTATCTTTCCATTACCTCCCCGAGCTCCGTCAGCATCCCTCTTGCCTGCTCCATCGGTCTCCTACGAGCTCCTCCTTGCTCGAGCTTGCTTACAGGTCGACAACACCTAGGCTTTGAAGATCGAGCTGCAGCAGCGCGCAGCGGTGTTATGAGATGCAGGCGCTGGCACACCGGCTCTCTTGAAAGGGTATTTACGACTACTAGCAACTGTTCATTGGAACAGTATCAATTATCTCTGTCAAAAAATATCTAATTATGGACATTGAAGTAGTCGAAGTGTAATTAATATCGAAGTGCCAAAAGTTAGCAAAAACCTTCTTAGAACCATGCCAAAAGCTCCAGATTTTTCGGGAGCTAGGTTCAGCTGAAATGAAAAGATCGGGAGAAACAGCTAATGGGCAAATTACCGTGATTTTTTTTGTTTGGATTGATCAGAATTGAGGAAATGAGAACTGAAATAAGTGAATACTAGGTGGAATGAAAATCTGAATTACGGCCAAATGTAAATTCATCTAGCTGATGATTAGACACAATGCGAAAATCTTATTATTGTTGTAATATAACCAATTATTGCAACACATGTACGAAATATAACTAATTTCTTGCAACAAATGTAGGAAAGCCTGCAACGAATAGGAATTGTGGCAAAAGGGCTGGGCATATTGCCACAGATTATACTCTTGTCGTGATAGTTACAATGTATTGCAACAAACTCAAATAGTAATGCTATTTCAAAAAAAAACTCAAATAGTAATGCAACACACACAAATCGTGGTGATATTCAACATATATTACCACAAAGTCTTAAGGCAGGATAATCTCTGAGGTGGAGAAAAGAGAAAGTTGAAAAGTGGTTTGCCTTCTCTTAATTAACCAGAACCCCGCCCTTGCCATGTATCGGAAACGGATCCTCTAAAAATTGAGAAGAACTAGTTGATACCCCGCGCGTTGCGGCGGCCATTAGTGATGATTTTCTTGGTACGCAAAAATTAGCATGAATAGTCTATGAAAATAATATTTATACTGTTATAAAGTGCAAGCATATAGCTACTTATTTGGCTTTGGTTGCACAATGTGGCGGGAATCATATATATATAAATAACTCCTTTACATTATAGTATATTTCCTTATACTACCATATGATTTTATTATTATCTTGATGATTAAATTTATACCATCCCTTTCAGTTTGTGACAGCACCGCTTATCATTGTTTTTCTAAAAACAGTAATTATTTTGTTTGCCACAACAGAATTGATTTATACTGCAGTATATCGGATTTTTCTGCTGCTTAAACAAAATTAGCTCTCAGATAGTCTTTACATTATGTGACCGCTATCTTTTCCGCCTGAATTACAAACAAATCACAAATGTATCTATCCATATTCTGTCCTCTCAGTTGTCTATGTAGTTCTGAATTCACTTCTTCACAGGTTACTTCAATGATTAGGATACATGCACCAAAATGGAGCAGCTGGTTGCGGACGGGTGATAATCTTGCTTATCTTTCTGAAGTTACTTCCCGTAAGACTGTTCAAGCTGACCTTGAAGCAGTTTTGATCCAGCACCCTGAAACTGTTGGTGTTGCTGTAACATCGTAAGTTTGAAGCACCCTTATAAGACTAAGCTGATGTAACGTCCATGTACTTGAACCTCGTTTTTTCCTTTTGTTAGGGCTGAAGATGATGAAGCTGGAGAGATACCTGTAGCTTTCGTCGTGAGGAAATCTGGAAGCACTCTAACGGGTATGCACTCTGATGAACTGGACCGATGGTTCAGGCAGCTTGATGGCTGATGTCAAAGAATCAATGACTTTTCACAATAACAAATAGCTGGACACCGCAGTGCTGCTTCTGCTTTTATTTGTTCTTTTGACTGTTACCTGCAACAACGTAAAAAATTAAGGAAGAACCTGCATCAAGTCAACAATGTCATCTTCGTTGTTTTCTACCTACGGTCGCCTGAGCGGGGAGGCCTTCGGACGGAGCACGTCGCCGCCCGTCTACGACGCGAGCGAGTTCGCTGCACCATGCCGCGCCCGGAGAGGCAGTACACGGACGCAGCAAAGTTGATCTCCAATGGATCTGGGAAGCTCGCCTAAGGATTCAGTGCATATGTAGCATCTTGATTGATATTGAGCTATGAGCTATGCCGTCGCTCCATGTGGACGGCCACAACAGCAAGCACCTGCCAAGTATAAGCCCAGATGCGACCTGAGATTTTTTTTAAAAAAAACGAGGCAAAAGTTTTGCCTTTTCTATTAATTAAGAAGAAGATGGTTGTCCGATTTATTAATGAAAAACCGGACAAAAACCAATACAACAAACCCACCCACAACGCGAACACAACAGGTAGTAGGTGGAAAAGAGGGAGGCGGTGTCTCACAAGGGGCGCCACAACAACGGGGCAGGTCGCGTGGAAATCCAATAGTGGAGGTCAGATGACGCATATGATGTGCCTCGCTAGGAAGCAAGACTTTTATAGACACCAATGTCCCTTTGGCTGCTTCCACGCATGTCTTCCGCGATCAGCGGGCACAGACGCCCCATCAATTCTTTGACAGACATCATGGAGGAGAGGAAGATATGACAGCGGCGGTTTCTATCTTGGAGATTGGGGTGATCCAGTGGAGCTGTGAAGAAGACGAAGGAGGGGATAGGAAGAGGGTTTATGGTCGTTTGGTCTCTCAGAGGGATTAGCTGCGCTATGCAGACTAATGAATGTTAGGCTGTTCCGTTAAATATGACCTTATAGAAAATCTAGTTCGTCTAAATTCGATCTTAGGGCTTATTGTGGAACCAGCTTGCAAATATTAAATACACGTAATGGGGATCAACTTTATATGTATTATAGATTCCTTCTTCAAATTTCCTTTCGGGACATGTATCTAGGCGGAACAGGGTCTGTCCAAACTCCCCCTTTCAGGACAAAGAAAATACTGTTCAAAGGGAACGAGCCTTGTCAGGATTTCCGTCCCCAAAAGAACGACAGACTGATCGGCACAATACATTACCAGATGCATAAACATGGAGGACAATAATCCCATCCAGATTGCATTTTTAAAACAGAGAGATTCCAATGGTGTCTGATCGCCGACAACGCACAGGCGAACCAATCATTTTCTAACTCATATGAAAGAATATAGGATGATGAAAACAATGGCAACATCAACGCGAAACTAATAATTAGATAAGTGCACATTAGTAGTACAAGGAACTAGTGACATAATCCATTACATAACTCACTGCAGACCTCATAGTTTGACAAATTAGCAGCTAAGCCAACACTCAATCAACGACGGGTACATTTAGGAAGCACATGCAGTCTAATAATAATGATCTAACTTAGGGTTATGCTAATAATTGATAGCCAACGGGGATCCATTCAGCAAACGCGCCAATCCATCCATCCATGATATGAACACTGCCAAAAGAGAACATAAAACTCACTTGGGTAATATATATGATCAATTAACAGCAATTGAACAACTAGGCAGTGTACCACATAAAGAGCTAGCGCTAGAAACAGGACGTAAAACTCACTTTGGTGATATATCTGATCAATTAACAGCAATTAACAAAACTCACTAGCGCTAGCTACCATCCGTGTCAAGTTATAAAGGGAACAAAGGCAAGTGATAATTGACAAATGTAGCAGCTTAGTAGTAGAATAAACTGACCGAGTGAGGTGATGTACTGACCTCAGACAGCCATGTTTCTACTGAAGAAAGAAACCTAAATCCAGGAAAACAAAGCGATCCATCCACGGGACGCTCAGACGTGTGTGCATTACAAGACGAATCACATCACAGCTCAAGTCGATGCCCAGCAGGTAAGCATGACAGTTAGAGTAGAAATCAGGCAGCGCCATATAGAGGACGCCATGGTCCTGCTGCCTTAACATGGGATGCTTGGGCAGAGTAAGTGGCAATCTCTTCTCCTTGAATTCATCCATCTCCCAAAGGTCTTGCATCTTAAACTCCCTGTGTGGCTTCCACTTCTCCTCCTCTGACAGGACATCCAGAGTCCACACCTTCACCGCGGTTTGGTCAGGGTGAGTGTAACTTGTGTGAATGATGACAAACCAGATAGAGTCCCCGACGCAGCCCATAGTCCGGAACATATCGGCATCATCTCCATGGTCCAAATCCCTGCACTCTGGGGGCAACATGTTGCACTTGACATCGACAGGCCCCGGGCTATCATCAATCAGATCACTGCAATCACAGTAGAGGATGCCTTGCTGAAGATCGCCCCACACAGCATTGCCCTTCCACAAGAACACCACGCTGGCTTTGAATCTGTCGGCATTCTCACGCGCACGGAGCTTCTTGATAGTCCATCCAGATGTGCTGTCCAGTTGCTTTTCCAATGTGGACTTAAGAGATCTTTTGCCAGGGGACGGCAGTGACCACCTCAAGAGAACGCCCTCCGTGCACATGGATGGACTGGGGAGCAGTTTCTCTGCCATGAGGACCAGGGAGTAGTTGTCTTGTTCTTCTACCATGAGAGGGCTCCTGGTGCAGAGGTGCCGGCAGTCGTCAGGCAAGAAGGGGAGCAGGAACAGCGCCGAGGCAGTGGAGTCGTAGACAAGGTAGTACGTCCGGAAGGCGGCATAGTCGTGCCTGCCGTGGAAACAGAGGCGGAGGACAATGACGCCCCTGGCAACTGTCTGGATGTAAGCGGAGACGCTGATCTTCCTCCCAAAGGTCTCCGCCATCTCTTCGTGGATCTGCCACCCGATGTAGCTGAGCACGTCGGGAGTGGCGCGGATGGTTAAGCTGGAGCGGGGGTCGCGCTCATCCATGCCGACCAGCACGAAAAGGGTGAGGCCTTTCACGATGTGCTTGCCATCTTCCCCGCAGCCGTAGGCCTCCCGCCTCTCGCAGCGTACCTTCCTCCAATCATCTTCAAAACTCACGAGCCTGATATCTTGCACCATGTCTCCCATCACCAGGAAGTGCAGGTCCTCCGCCACCGCCGCCACCGCCGCCATGGATACGGCTCGGCCGAGGTCTAGCTCAGATTTGGTTTTGGATGGCGGCGACTGCAGGCAGAACTAAGAGAAAGAGTGGCCAGATCCGTTCCTATTTCTGGACGACGCCGCCTGCCGCTGCCGGATTGATCCGTGACCGTGAGGGAGATAGATAGAAGCGGAGCGCTGGGGTATTCGTTGGATTGGGGAGCTCCTTTAGGCCGCTTTCTGCGGCGTGTGCGACTCGCGCCGCCCGCAGCAAAGTGACCATGGGCCGGCCCAGATTTCGATTCCGCCCATTGTTTCATCTGCACGCCTACGCTATGCAACACACGATTGATTAGCACGTGCAATGTCTCTAAAAAAAAGCAGAATATTTCCTCCTCCGGAAATATTTTTATAAAATCATGAACCAACTTTTCGAATATTTGTGAAGTTTCTAAAAATCATGAACAAAAATTTCAAAAAATAGTGAACAAATTTTCAAAAATCTTGAACCAATTTTCAAATATTCATGAATAAGTTTTAGAAATCTTGAACAAATTTTGAAAAACCAAACAATTTTTAATATTTTGATTTTTTGAAAAATAATGAACATTTTTTTGAAAATTGTTTTAGAGAATCTTGAACAAATTTTCAATATCATGAACAAAAATTATTTAAAACATATGAACAATTCTTAAAATCGCGTGAATAATTTTCAAAAAATTGTCTATATTTTTTAAAAAATGTTCACAAATTTTAAAAGTTGAACAATTTTAAAATGTGAACTTTTAAACAAATCTGTACTAAATATTGAAATATTAACATTTTCAAAACTTAAATATTGAAATCTAAACAAATTTAAAACCTGGTTTTTTTTCTGATCTGGACATTTTAAAAATAAACTTTTTCAAATCTAACCTTTTCAAAATTGAACATTTTTTAAATCTAAACTTTTTAAAAATGCACATAGTTTTTCTAAATAAAAATGAACTCATCACCATCATGGGACGTATTTTGGGTCATCCTTCCACTTTTCTTCGTATACACCCGTCGTACAAAAAAATCGAACGAAAGGAGGCACGCATATGGAAAAGATGCATCGGAATAGTAGAAATGGGCCAGGCCCAGGCTTAATGGAGGTACGTGGCGCGTCCCATTCGCGCCGCAACGGGCGGCGCATAGGATTTGCGGTTGGATTGATCCGTGACCGTGAGGGATCGCGTCTCGTCATCCTCCGGCTCGGTCGCGGTTGGATGCGTTTTGATCGTGGAACTGTGGTTCCGTTGGCCCACCAGCCCATCGCCCTGCGTGAGGAAGACCTAACCTTATCCGCTCGCTCGACCGCTCGTATCTCCGTTCGTCATCTCCGCTGCCGAGCTGGCCGTCCTGCCTCCCAACGCGGCAACCTCGCCCAGCATCGCCGCCCTCGTGCCTCCATCTCCTCCTCCACCACGACCCTCCGCGCGCCACAACCACTACCTCTTCACCTCCGCCGCCCTTGTGCGCCCCATCCTCCTACGGCGGCGCGGCAGGGACGAGTCCTCCTCCTGGTCGGCCTCACGAGCTTCTGCGGCGGCGCGGCGGGGACGCACACCCACAGCTGCGACAACAAGGAGGTTACGGGCAAGGACGGGTCCTCCTGCTGGTCGGCCTCAGAGGCGGGCGCCGCCCCTCCCTGGAGCGCTCTCGCGCCGTCGCTGTGGAGGGCTCCTGCGCCGTTGTCGCCATGGAAGGCGGGGCTCCTGCGCCGCCGCCGCTCCGAGTGGGCCGCTACTGCACGTATCGTCGGGGATAGCTTCCGAGCATGTCTTCTAGAGGAGGGCTCGTGGTGCCTCCTAAGGGATTCCCAACATCCGCCATGGCTAGCGTTTTTGCAAGGAGGCACAGCAGCGTCTTCGAAGTATTTTTTTGCTACAATTGCTCTCCAATTTTGCTAATTTAGTATAATTTCTTGCTACGATGTGTTGTCGATGGTACCATGGGTGTGCAGCCGGGATGAGTTTGCTATATGCCCATTTTTATTTTTGCTACATACCCGCGTTGTTTTTGCTAGATACGTATATTATTTTTGCTACATTCGTATTAAGGAAGAAATTGTATTTCTACAGTCATATTGTTTTTGCTGCATTTGCATTGTAGGGGAAAAATCTATGATTGTTCTATGATTTTGCTATAATACAATAATTTTTTTGCTACTAAGTCTCCGGCAAGGTCTTCGTTAAGGTTTCCGACGAGGTCCATGTATTTCGTACGTGAACATATTTTTTGCTACAATTGAGTTGTTTTTGCTCTGAACGAAAGGTTTTTTTTGCTACACTGGTACGTTATAGAAGCAAAAGTGGTATTTTTATGACTTCCTGATGAGAATAGATTTTTCTCCAAACAAAACTTTTTTGCTTCATTGGTACATTATGGAAGCAAATGCGGGACTATTTTTGCTACATGAAAGCATTTTACGGTGTTTTAGATGAATACTCCCTCCGTTTCAAAATATAAGATGTTTTAGGTTTGCGAAGCAAATGTATCTAGACATCTTTTAGTGTGTGTATTTAAGTGAACCTACACACTAAAAGATGTCTAGATACATTTGTTTCACAAAGCTAAAACATCTTATATTTTGAAACGGAGGGAGTACTAGTTTCGCTACAAACGAAGCATTTTCTGCTTCATGGAAGCAAAAACGGGATTGGTGGAGGCTAGTAGACACGCGTCACGCTCTGGAGGCGGTGGATATGATGAATTATCCCCCGTGGGACGCCCAGGTCTGTCCAACGGAGCGCTGGGGTATTCGTTGGATGTTGGTGGTGCGGATCGCGGGCTTGGTGGACGGTGGATGTGTGTACCTCAAAGAAACACACGGTTAGAGGAGTAGAATTGCTATTCTCTCCAACACCTTAGCATACAATTGTATCTTGTCATTTACGTCTTGTTTCACCTGAAGAGCACACCACCATTGCATCTAATAGCAGATTTTAAAAATCACAAATCAAGGTTCATCAGACCATTTGTTCTGAAAACATGCCATGTTCCTAGATTTCTAAATGATCCATACAACACCAACTATACCTTCGAGAACAGGTTCCTTTTCTTTTTCCCCAAACCCTTCAGCCACACATTTATGCAAAGCAAATTGGAAATTTAAACCAAAAGTGCAGCTGATAACATTCCAGATGTACCCAGCTAGTGGGCATTCTCACGCGCACGGAGCTTCTTGATAGTCCATCCAGATGTGCTGTCCAGTTGCTTTTCCAATGTGGACTTAAGAGATCTTTTGCCAGGGGACGGGGGTGAGCACCTCAAGAGAACGCCCTCCGTGCACATGGATGGACTGGGGAGCAGTTTCTCTGCCATGAGGACCAGGGAGTAGTTGTCTTGTTCTTCTACCATGAGAGGGCTCCTGGTGCAGAGGTGCCGGCAGTCGTCAGGCAAGAAGGGGAGCAGGAACAGCGCCGAGGCAGTGGAGTCGTAGACAAGGTAGTACGTCCGGAAGGCGGCATAGTCGTGCCTGCCGTGGAAACAGAGGCGGAGGACAATGACGCCCCTGGCAACTGTCTGGATGTAAGCGGAGACGCTGATCTTCCTCCCAAAGGTCTCCGCCATCTCTTCGTCGATCTGCCACCCGATGTAGCTGAGCACGTCGGGAGTGGCGCGGATAGATAAGATGGAGCGGGGGTCGCGCTCATCGATGCCGACCAGCACGAAAAGGGCGAGGCCTTTCACGATGTGCTTGCCATCTTCCCCGCAGCCGTAGGCCTCCCGCCTCTCGCAGCGTACCTTCCTCCAATCATCTTCAAAACTCACGAGCCTGATATCTTGCACCATGTCTCCCATCACCAGGAAGTGCAGGTCCTCCGCCACCGCCGCCACCGCCGCCATGGATACGGCTCGGCCGAGGTCTAGCTCAGATTTGGTTTTGGATGGCGGCGACTGCAGGCAGAACTAAGAGAAAGAGTGGCCAGATCCGTTCCTATTTCTGGACGACGCCGCCTGCCGCTGCCGGATTGATCCGTGACCGTGAGGGAGATAGATAGAAGCGGAGCGCTGGGGTATTCGTTGGATTGGGGAGCTCCTTTAGGCCGCTTTCTGCGGCGTGTGCGACTCGCGCCGCCCGCAGCAAAGTGACCATGGGCCGGCCCAGATTTCGATTCCGCCCATTGTTTCATCTGCACGCCTACGCTATGCAACACACGATTGATTAGCACGTGCAATGTCTCTAAAAAAAAGCAGAATATTTCCTCCTCCGGAAATATTTTTATAAAATCATGAACCAACTTTTCGAATATTTGTGAAGTTTCTAAAAATCATGAACAAAAATTTCAAAAAATAGTGAACAAATTTTCAAAAATCTTGAACCAATTTTCAAATATTCATGAATAAGTTTTAGAAATCTTGAACAAATTTTGAAAAACCAAACAATTTTTAATATTTTGATTTTTTGAAAAATAATGAACATTTTTTTGAAAATTGTTTTAGAGAATCTTGAACAAATTTTCAATATCATGAACAAAAATTATTTAAAACATATGAACAATTCTTAAAATCGCGTGAATAATTTTCAAAAAATTGTCTATATTTTTTAAAAAATGTTCACAAATTTTAAAAGTTGAACAATTTTAAAATGTGAACTTTTAAACAAATCTGTACTAAATATTGAAATATTAACATTTTCAAAACTTAAATATTGAAATCTAAACAAATTTAAAACCTGGTTTTTTTTCTGATCTGGACATTTTAAAAATAAACTTTTTCAAATCTAACCTTTTCAAAATTGAACATTTTTTAAATCTAAACTTTTTAAAAATGCACATAGTTTTTCTAAATAAAAATGAACTCATCACCATCATGGGACGTATTTTGGGTCATCCTTCCACTTTTCTTCGTATACACCCGTCGTACAAAAAAATCGAACGAAAGGAGGCACGCATATGGAAAAGATGCATCGGAATAGTAGAAATGGGCCAGGCCCAGGCTTAATGGAGGTACGTGGCGCGTCCCATTCGCGCCGCAACGGGCGGCGCATAGGATTTGCGGTTGGATTGATCCGTGACCGTGAGGGATCGCGTCTCGTCATCCTCCGGCTCGGTCGCGGTTGGATGCGTTTTGATCGTGGAACTGTGGTTCCGTTGGCCCACCAGCCCATCGCCCTGCGTGAGGAAGACCTAACCTTATCCGCTCGCTTGACCGCTCGTATCTCCGTTCGTCATCTCCGCTGCCGAGCTGGCCGTCCTGCCTCCCAACGCGGCAACCTCGCCCAGCATCGCCGCCCTCGTGCCTCCATCTCCTCCTCCACCACGACCCTCCGCGCGCCACAACCACTACCTCTTCACCTCCGCCGCCCTTGTGCGCCCCATCCTCCTACGGCGGCGCGGCAGGGACGAGTCCTCCTCCTGGTCGGCCTCACGAGCTTCTGCGGCGGCGCGGCGGGGACGCACACCCACAGCTGCGACAACAAGGAGGTTACGGGCAAGGACGGGTCCTCCTGCTGGTCGGCCTCAGAGGCGGGCGCCGCCCCTCCCTGGAGCGCTCTCGCGCCGTCGCTGTGGAGGGCTCCTGCGCCGTTGTTGCCATGGAAGGCGGGGCTCCTGCGCCGCCGCCGCTCCGAGTGGGCCGCTACTGCACGTATCGTCGGGGATAGCTTCCGAGCATGTCTTCTAGAGGAGGGCTCGTGGTGCCTCCTAAGGGATTCCCAACATCCGCCATGGCTAGCGTTTTTGCAAGGAGGAACAGCAGCGTCTTCGAAGTATTTTTTTGCTACAATTGCTCTCCAATTTTGCTAATTTAGTATAATTTCTTGCTACGATGTGTTGTCGATGGTACCATGGGTGTGCAGCCGGGATGAGTTTGCTATATGCCCATTTTTATTTTTGCTACATACCCGCGTTGTTTTTGCTAGATACGTATATTATTTTTGCTACATTCGTATTAAGGAAGAAATTGTATTTCTACAGTCATATTGTTTTTGCTGCATTTGCATTGTAGGGGAAAAATCTATGATTGTTCTATGATTTTGCTATAATACAATAATTTTTTTGCTACTAAGTCTCCGGCAAGGTCTTCGTTAAGGTTTCCGACGAGGTCCATGTATTTCGTACGTGAACATATTTTTTGCTACAATTGAGTTGTTTTTGCTCTGAACGAAAGGTTTTTTTTGCTACACTGGTACGTTATAGAAGCAAAAGTGGTATTTTCATGACTTCCTGATGAGAATAGATTTTTCTCCAAACAAAACTTTTTTGCTTCATTGGTACATTATGGAAGCAAATGCGGGACTATTTTTGCTACATGAAAGCATTTTACGGTGTTTTAGATGAATACTCCCTCCGTTTCAAAATATAAGATGTTTTAGGTTTGCGAAGCAAATGTATCTAGACATCTTTTAGTGTGTGTATTTAAGTGAACCTACACACTAAAAGATGTCTAGATACATTTGTTTCACAAAGCTAAAACATCTTATATTTTGAAACGGAGGGAGTACTAGTTTCGCTACAAACGAAGCATTTTCTGCTTCATGGAAGCAAAAACGGGATTGGTGGAGGCTAGTAGACACGCGTCACGCTCTGGAGGCGGTGGATATGATGAATTATCCCCCGTGGGACGCCCAGGTCTGTCCAACGGAGCGCTGGGGTATTCGTTGGATGTTGGTGGTGCGGATCGCGGGCTTGGTGGACGGTGGATGTGTGTACCTCAAAGAAACACACGGTTAGAGGAGTAGAATTGCTATTCTCTCCAACACCTTAGCATACAATTGTATCTTGTCATTTACGTCTTGTTTCACCTGAAGAGCACACCACCATTGCATCTAATAGCAGATTTTAAAAATCACAAATCAAGGTTCATCAGACCATTTGTTCTGAAAACATGCCATGTTCCTAGATTTCTAAATGATCCATACAACAACAACTATACCTTCGAGACCAGGTTCCTTTTCTTTTTCCCCAAACCCTTCAGCCACACATTTATGCAAAGCAAATTGGAAATTTAAACCAAAAGTGCAGCTGATAACATTCCAGATGTACCCAGCTAGTGGGCATTCTCACGCGCACGGAGCTTCTTGATAGTCCATCCAGATGTGCTGTCCAGTTGCTTTTCCAATGTGGACTTAAGAGATCTTTTGCCAGGGGACGGCAGTGACCACCTCAAGAGAACGCCCTCCGTGCACATGGATGGACTGGGGAGCAGTTTCTCTGCCATGAGGACCAGGGAGTAGTTGTCTTGTTCTTCTACCATGAGAGGGCTCCTGGTGCAGAGGTGCCGGCAGTCGTCAGGCAAGAAGGGGAGCAGGAACAGCGCCGAGGCAGTGGAGTCGTAGACAAGGTAGTACGTCCGGAAGGCGGCATAGTCGTGCCTGCCGTGGAAACAGAGGCGGAGGACAATGACGCCCCTGGCAACTGTCTGGATGTAAGCGGAGACGCTGATCTTCCTCCCAAAGGTCTCCGCCATCTCTTCGTGGATCTGCCACCCGATGTAGCTGAGCACGTCGGGAGTGGCGCGGATGGTTAAGCTGGAGCGGGGGTCGCGCTCATCCATGCCGACCAGCACGAAAAGGGTGAGGCCTTTCACGATGTGCTTGCCATCTTCCCCGCAGCCGTAGGCCTCCCGCCTCTCGCAGCGTACCTTCCTCCAATCATCTTCAAAACTCACGAGCCTGATATCTTGCACCATGTCTCCCATCACCAGGAAGTGCAGGTCCTCCGCCACCGCCGCCACCGCCGCCATGGATACGGCTCGGCCGAGGTCTAGCTCAGATTTGGTTTTGGATGGCGGCGACTGCAGGCAGAACTAAGAGAAAGAGTGGCCAGATCCGTTCCTATTTCTGGACGACGCCGCCTGCCGCTGCCGGATTGATCCGTGACCGTGAGGGAGATAGATAGAAGCGGAGCGCTGGGGTATTCGTTGGATTGGGGAGCTCCTTTAGGCCGCTTTCTGCGGCGTGTGCGACTCGCGCCGCCCGCAGCAAAGTGACCATGGGCCGGCCCAGATTTCGATTCCGCCCATTGTTTCATCTGCACGCCTACGCTATGCAACACACGATTGATTAGTACGTGCAATGTCTCTAAAAAAAAGCAGAATATTTCCTCCTCCGGAAATATTTTTATAAAATCATGAACCAACTTTTCGAATATTTGTGAAGTTTCTAAAAATCATGAACAAAAATTTCAAAAAATAGTGAACAAATTTTCAAAAATCTTGAACCAATTTTCAAATATTCATGAATAGGTTTTAGAAATCTTGAACAAATTTTGAAAAACCAAACAATTTTTAATATTTTGATTTTTTGAAAAATAATGAACATTTTTTTGAAAATTGTTTTAGAGAATCTTGAACAAATTTTCAATATCATGAACAAAAATTATTTAAAACATATGAACAATTCTTAAAATCGCGTGAATAATTTTCAAAAAATTGTCTATATTTTTTAAAAAATGTTCACAAATTTTAAAAGTTGAACAATTTTAAAATGTGAACTTTTAAACAAATCTGTACTAAATATTGAAATATTAACATTTTCAAAACTTAAATATTGAAATCTAAACAAATTTAAAACCTGGTTTTTTTTCTGATCTGGACATTTTAAAAATAAACTTTTTCAAATCTAACCTTTTCAAAATTGAACATTTTTTAAATCTAAACTTTTTAAAAATGCACATAGTTTTTCTAAATAAAAATGAACTCATCACCATCATGGGACGTATTTTGGGTCATCCTTCCACTTTTCTTCGTATACACCCGTCGTACAAAAAAATCGAACGAAAGGAGGCACGCATATGGAAAAGATGCATCGGAATAGTAGAAATGGGCCAGGCCCAGGCTTAATGGAGGTACGTGGCGCGTCCCATTCGCGCCGCAACGGGCGGCGCATAGGATTTGCGGTTGGATTGATCCGTGACCGTGAGGGATCGCGTCTCGTCATCCTCCGGCTCGGTCGCGGTTGGATGCGTTTTGATCGTGGAACTGTGGTTCCGTTGGCCCACCAGCCCATCGCCCTGCGTGAGGAAGACCTAACCTTATCCGCTCGCTCGACCGCTCGTATCTCCGTTCGTCATCTCCGCTGCCGAGCTGGCCGTCCTGCCTCCCAACGCGGCAACCTCGCCCAGCATCGCCGCCCTCGTGCCTCCATCTCCTCCTCCACCACGACCCTCCGCGCGCCACAACCACTACCTCTTCACCTCCGCCGCCCTTGTGCGCCCCATCCTCCTACGGCGGCGCGGCAGGGACGAGTCCTCCTCCTGGTCGGCCTCACGAGCTTCTGCGGCGGCGCGGCGGGGACGCACACCCACAGCTGCGACAACAAGGAGGTTACGGGCAAGGACGGGTCCTCCTGCTGGTCGGCCTCAGAGGCGGGCGCCGCCCCTCCCTGGAGCGCTCTCGCGCCGTCGCCGTGGAGGGCTCCTGCGCCGTTGTCGCCATGGAAGGCGGGGCTCCTGCGCCGCCGCCGCTCCGAGTGGGCCGCTACTGCACGTATCGTCGGGGATAGCTTCCGAGCATGTCTTCTAGAGGAGGGCTCGTGGTGCCTCCTAAGGGATTCCCAGCATCCGCCATGGCTAGCGTTTTTGCAAGGAGGAACAGCAGCGTCTTCGAAGTATTTTTTTTTGCTACAATTGCTCTCCAATTTTGCTAATTTAGTATAATTTCTTGCTACGATGTGTTGTCGATGGTACCATGGGTGTGCAGCCGGGATGAGTTTGCTATATGCCCATTTTTATTTTTGCTACATACCCGCGTTGTTTTTGCTAGATACGTATATTATTTTTGCTACATTCGTATTAAGGAAGAAATTGTATTTCTACAGTCATATTGTTTTTGCTGCATTTGCATTGTAGGGGAAAAATCTATGATTGTTCTATGATTTTGCTATAATACAATAATTTTTTTGCTACTAAGTCTCCGGCAAGGTCTTCGTTAAGGTTTCCGACGAGGTCCATGTATTTCGTATGTGAACATATTTTTTGCTACAATTGAGTTGTTTTTGCTCTGAACGAAAGGTTTTTTTTGCTACACTGGTACGTTATAGAAGCAAAAGTGGTATTTTCATGACTTCCTGATGAGAATAGATTTTTCTCCAAACAAAACTTTTTTGCTTCATTGGTACATTATGGAAGCAAATGCGGGACTATTTTTGCTACATGAAAGCATTTTACGGTGTTTTAGATGAATACTCCCTCCGTTTCAAAATATAAGATGTTTTAGGTTTGCGAAGCAAATGTATCTAGACATCTTTTAGTGTGTGTATTTAAGTGAACCTACACACTAAAAGATGTCTAGATACATTTGTTTCACAAAGCTAAAACATCTTATATTTTGAAACGGATGGAGTACTAGTTTCGCTACAAACGAAGCATTTTCTGCTTCATGGAAGCAAAAACGGGATTGGTGGAGGCTAGTAGACACGCGTCACGCTCTGGAGGCGGTGGATATGATGAATTATCCCCCGTGGGACGCCCAGGTCTGTCCAACGGAGCGCTGGGGTATTCGTTGGATGTTGGTGGTGCGGATCGCGGGCTTGGTGGACGGTGGATGTGTGTACCTCAAAGAAACACACGGTTAGAGGAGTAGAATTGCTATTCTCTCCAACACCTTAGCATACAATTGTATCTTGTCATTTACGTCTTGTTTCACCTGAAGAGCACACCACCATTGCATCTAATAGCAGATTTTAAAAATCACAAATCAAGGTTCATCAGACCATTTGTTCTGAAAACATGCCATGTTCCTAGATTTCTAAATGATCTATACAACAACAACTATACCTTCGAGAACAGGTTCCTTTTCTTTTTCCCCAAACCCTTCAGCCACACATTTATGCAAAGCAAATTGGAAATTTAAACCAAAAGTGCAGCTGATAACATTCCAGATGTACCCAGCTAGTGGGCATTCTCACGCGCACGGAGCTTCTTGATAGTCCATCCAGATGTGCTGTCCAGTTGCTTTTCCAATGTGGACTTAAGAGATCTTTTGCCAGGGGACGGCAGTGACCACCTCAAGAGAACGCCCTCCGTGCACATGGATGGACTGGGGAGCAGTTTCTCTGCCATGAGGACCAGGGAGTAGTTGTCTTGTTCTTCTACCATGAGAGGGCTCCTGGTGCAGAGGTGCCGGCAGTCGTCAGGCAAGAAGGGGAGCAGGAACAGCGCCGAGGCAGTGGAGTCGTAGACAAGGTAGTACGTCCGGAAGGCGGCATAGTCGTGCCTGCCGTGGAAACAGAGGCGAAGGACAATGACGCCCCTGGCAACTGTCTGGATGTAAGCGGAGACGCTGATCTTCCTCCCAAAGGTCTCCGCCATCTCTTCGTCGATCTGCCACCCGATGTAGCTGAGCACGTCGGGAGTGGCGCGGATAGATAAGATGGAGCGGGGGTCGCGCTCATCGATGCCGACCAGCACGAAAAGGGCGAGGCCTTTCACGATGTGCTTGCCATCTTCCCCGCAGCCGTAGGCCTCCCGCCTCTCGCAGCATACCTTCCTCCAATCATCTTCAAAACTCACGAGCCTGATATCTTGCACCATGTCTCCCATCACCAGGAAGTGCAGGTCCTCCGCCACCGCCGCCACCGCCGCCATGGATACGGCTCGGCCGAGGTCTAGCTCAGATTTGGTTTTGGATGGAGGCGACTGCAGGCAGAACTAAGAGAAAGAGTGGCCAGATCCGTTCCTATTTCTGGACGACGCCGCCTGCCGCTGCCGGATTGATCCGTGACCGTGAGGGAGATAGATAGAAGCGGAGCGCTGGGGTATTCGTTGGATTGGGGAGCTCCTTTAGGCCGCTTTCTGCGGCGTGTGCGACTCGCGCCGCCTGCAGGAAAGTGACCATGGGCCGGCCCAGATTTCGATTCCGCCCATTGTTTCATCTGCACGCCTACGCTATGCAACACACGATTGATTAGCACGTGCAATGTCTCTAAAAAAAAGCAGAATATTTCCTCCTCCGAAATTATTTTTATAAAATCATGAACCAACTTTTCGAATATTTGTGAAGTTTCTAAAATTCATGAACAAAAATTTCAAAAAATAGTGAACAAATTTTCAAAAATCTTGAACCAATTTTCAAATATTCATGAATAGGTTTTAGAAATCTTGAACAAATTTTGAAAAACCAAACAATTTTTAATATTTTGATTTTTTGAAAAATCATGAACATTTTTTTGAAAATTGTTTTAGAGAATCTTGAACAAATTTTCAATATCATGAACAAAAATTATTTAAAACATATGAACAATTCTTAAAATCGCGTGAATAATTTTCAAAAAATTGTCTATATTTTTTAAAAAATGTTCACAATTTTTAAAAGTTGAACAATTTTAAAATGTGAACTTTTAATCAAATCTGTACTAAATATTGAAATATTAACATTTTCAAAACTTAAATATTGAAATCTAAACAAATTTAAAACCTGGTTTTTTTCTGATCTGGACATTTTAAAAATAAACTTTTTCAAATCTAACCTTTTCAAAATTGAACATTTTTTAAATCTAAATTTTTTAAAAATGCACATAGTTTTTCTAAATAAAAATGAGCTCATCACCATCATGGGACGTATTTTGGGTCATCCTTCCACTTTTCTTTGTATACACCCGTCGTACAAAAAAATCGAACGAAAGGAGGCACGCATATGGAAAAGATGCATCAGAATAGTAGAAATGGGCCAGGCCCAGGCTTAATGGAGGTACGTGGCGCGTCCCATTCGCGCCGCAACGGGCGGCGCATAGGATTTGCGGTTGGATTGATCCGTGACCGTGAGGGATCGCGTCTCGTCATCCTCCGGCTCGGTCGCGGTTGGATTGATCCGTGATCGTGAGGGATCGCGTCTCGTCATCCTCCGGCTCGGTCGCGGTTGGATGCGTTTTGATCGAGGAACTGTGGTTCCGTTGGCCCACCAGCCCATCGCCCTGCGTGAGGAAGACCTAACCTTATCCGCTCGCTCGACCGCTCGTATCTCCGTTCGTCATCTCCGCTGCCGAGCTGGCCGTCCTGCCTCCCAACGCGGCAACCTCGCCCAGCATCGCCGCCCTCGTGCCTCCATCTCCTCCTCCACCACGATCCTCCGCGCGCCACAACCACTACCTCTTCACCTCCGCCGCCCTTGTGCGCCCCATCCTCCTACGGCGGCGCGGCAGGGACGAGTCCTCCTCCTGGTCGGCCTCACGAGCTTCTGCGGCGGCGCGGCGGGGACGCACACCCACAGCTGCGACAACAAGGAGGTTACGGGCAAGGACGGGTCCTCCTGCTGGTCGGCCTCAGAGGCGGGCGCCGCCCCTCCCTGGAGCGCTCTCGCGCCGTCGCCGTGGAGGGCTCCTGCGCCGTTGTCGCCATGGAAGGCGGGGCTCCTGCGCCGCCGCCGCTCCGAGTGGGCCGCTACTGCACGTATCGTCGGGGATAGCTTCCGAGCATGTCTTCTAGAGGAGGGCTCGTGGTGCCTCCTAAGGGATTCCCAGCATCCGCCATGGCTAGCGTTTTTGCAAGGAGGAACAGCAGCGTCTTCGAAGTATTTTTTTTTGCTACAATTGCTCTCCAATTTTGCTAATTTAGTATAATTTCTTGCTACGATGTGTTGTCGATGGTACCATGGGTGTGCAGCCGGGATGAGTTTGCTATATGCCCATTTTTATTTTTGCTACATACCCGCGTTGTTTTTGCTAGATACGTATATTATTTTTGCTACATTCGTATTAAGGAAGAAATTGTATTTCTACAGTCATATTGTTTTTGCTGCATTTGCATTGTAGGGGAAAAATCTATGATTGTTCTATGATTTTGCTATAATACAATAATTTTTTTGCTACTAAGTCTCCGGCAAGGTCTTCGTTAAGGTTTCCGACGAGGTCCATGTATTTCGTATGTGAACATATTTTTTGCTACAATTGAGTTGTTTTTGCTCTGAACGAAAGGTTTTTTTTGCTACACTGGTACGTTATAGAAGCAAAAGTGGTATTTTCATGACTTCCTGATGAGAATAGATTTTTCTCCAAACAAAACATTTTTTGCTTCATTGGTACATTATGGAAGCAAAAGCGGGACTATTTTTGCTACATGAAAGCATTTTACGGTGTTTTAGATGAATACTCCCTCTGTTTCAAAATATAAGATGTTTTAGGTTTGCGAAGCAAATGAATACACACACTAAAAGATGTCTAGATACATTTGTTTCACAAAGCTAAAACATCTTATATTTTGAAACGGAGGGAGTACTAGTTTCGCTACAAACGAAGCATTTTCTGCTTCATGGAAGCAAAAAAGGGATTGGTGGAGGCTAGTAGACACGCGTCACGCTCTGGAAGCGGTGGATATGATGAATTATCCCCCGTGGGACGCCCAGGTCTGTCCAACGGAGCGCTGGGGTATTCGTTGGATGTTGGTGGTGCGGATCGCGGGCTTGGTGGACGGTGGATGTGTGTACCTCAAAGAAACACACGGTTAGAGGAGTAGAATTGCTATTCTCTCCAACACCATCGCTCAAGGTTCATCAGACCATTTGTTCTGAAAACATGCCATGTTCCTAGATTTCTAAATGATCCATACAACAACAACTATACCTTCGAGAACAGGTTCCTTTTCTTTTTCCCCAAACCCTTCAGCCACACATTTATGCAAAGCAAATTGGAAATTTAAACCAAAAGTGCAGCTGATAACATTCCAGATGTACCCAGCTAGTGGGCATTCTCACGCGCACGGAGCTTCTTGATAGTCCATCCAGATGTGCTGTCCAGTTGCTTTTCCAATGTGGACTTAAGAGATCTTTTGCCAGGGGACGGCAGTGACCACCTCAAGAGAACGCCCTCCGTGCACATGGATGGACTGGGGAGCAGTTTCTCTGCCATGAGGACCAGGGAGTAGTTGTCTTGTTCTTCTACCATGAGAGGGCTCCTGGTGCAGAGGTGCCGGCAGTCGTCAGGCAAGAAGGGGAGCAGGAACAGCGCCGAGGCAGTGGAGTCGTAGACAAGGTAGTACGTCCGGAAGGCGGCATAGTCGTGCCTGCCGTGGAAACAGAGGCGGAGGACAATGACGCCCCTGGCAACTGTCTGGATGTAAGCGGAGACGCTGATCTTCCTCCCAAAGGTCTCGGCCATCTCTTCGTGGATCTGCCACCCGATGTAGCTGAGCACGTCGGGAGTGGCGCGGATGGTTAAGCTGGAGCGGGGGTCGCGCTCATCCATGCCGACCAGCACGAAAAGGGTGAGGCCTTTCACGATGTGCTTGCCATCTTCCCCGCAGCCGTAGGCCTCCTGCCTCTCGCAGTGTACCTTCCTCCAACCATCTTTTATACTCACGAACCTGACATCTTGCACCATGTTTCCCATCACCAGGAAGTGCAGGTCCTCCACCGCCGCCATCGCCGCCACCGCCGCCATGGATACGGCTCGGCCGAGGTATAGGTCAGATTTGGTTTTTTTTTTCAAGGATACGCCATAGACAGACGGGTCAGATTTGGTTTTGGATGGAGGCGACTGCAGGCAGAACTAAGAGAAAGAGTGGCTAGATCCGATCCTATTTGTGGACCACACCGCCTGCCGCTGCCGGATTGATCCGTGACCGTGAGGGACGCCTCAGAGGGAGATGGATAGAAGCGGAGCGCTGGGGTATTCGTTGGATGCCGGTGGCAGCGGCGCGGATCGCAGGCTTGGTGGACGGTGGATGTGTACCTTGAAGAAACACACGGTTAGAGGAGTGCAAATCGCATAAGGCCTTGTTCGGTAAAAGTGTATCATAGAGTATTTGGAAGTATTTTTTTCAAGAGTATTGGGTGAAAACACTTGTGTCACCAAAAACACATGGTTACATCATAATCCCCATCCTCACCAATACTCTCTGTTAATTAATCTGTTTGGAAGCCAGGGGAATTCTAGGCCAAAACGTGGGGGATCGGGAGATCTGTACGTTCCTGCGATTGTCTTGCGCAGCCAGCGTAAAAAACGTGAGGGGAACCGAGCGTTTCCAAACCACGTCGCGTCAGCGTGTATTTAGAGTTTTTTTTTTGGGCCAAACCCTGTCTAGACCGGCCTGCCAAATGATCTGTTAGTGTTTTCTGGAGTTTTTTGTTGAACTGGGATAAAACACTTCAAAACCTGTCAATACCCCTCTACCAAACAAGGCCTAAAGGAGAAAAACAAAAAAAGGGAATACACGACGAGAAATGTGTAGGAGCTCTACACACCCCTATACTTGGAAAAAAATTAAAAAAAGTTTAAAAAATGAACCTTTTTTGAAATCAAAGATGAATACCGATACTGTACTTATGAAAAATATTTCTCTAGGAAATTACTTTCATTTTATCCTGGGTAAATAAACAAACTCGAAACGCCCCATGACCAAGTACTATTCACTTTAATTCGTCATAATTTTATTTTTTTGCCCAGGTTACAATGAAAGTAATTTTCTAGGGAAAATATAATACACAAGTACAATACCTGATCATCTTTGATTTCAAAAAAGTTCAATTTTTAAAACCTTTTTTGAATTATTTTTTATTGTTTCCAAGTACGAGGGTGTGTAGCACCCGAGAGCCAAAAGTCCGCATTAAATACATGACTGCTTTTCTAATTCCCAACATCCCAAACGAGTTTGCTCTCGTTCTCCAGCTTTTTATCCACCTCTTTTTCTTTCTAGCCTAGCAAGCTTCAGAAATTTCCCCCTTCCCTTTTGTTTCTTTTCCTTCAGCATCTGAGTCTTAGAATCCATGGCGCCCATCAGTGTCTTTCTCTAAATATCTCCATTGCTATTCTCTCCAACACCTTAGCGTAGAATTGCATCTTGTTTTTACGTCATGTTTCACCTGCAGAGCACACCACCATTGCATCTAATAGCAGATTTTGAAATCACAAAGCACGGTTCATCTGGCCATTTGTTCTGGAAACATGCCATGTTCCTAGTTTTCCAAATGCTCCATACAACAGCAGCTATACCTACCGAGAATAGGTTTTTTTCTTTTTCCCCAAACCCTCTAGCCACACATTTATGCATTGTTCAACAAAAGCAAATCAGAAATTTAAACCAAATTTGCAACTGATAACATTCCAGATGTACCCAACTAGTGGGCAGAGAAAAAAGAGGTGTGAAATTGATTCATTCTTCCCACAAAACAAACATTTCTTTTCAGTTACCCCCCTATGTGAAAGGATGTCTCTCGTTAGGATGCTTCCTTCGAGCACTAGCCAAAGAAATGTTTTCACCCTGAGAGGTATTTTAGTTTTCCACATAAACTTGTATGGAGCAACCCTACTGAATTGCATTGCAGAGTAGAAGGACTTGACCAAAAAAGTCCCTCATTCTTTCAATGTCCACACAAGTTTATCAGGTTCATTCGTTAAATCTATCTGTCTCAAAATCTCTTGCATTTGCAGCCATAATTCCCTCAGTTTACCTACCATTGCTCTTATAAAGCGAAGAGAAAGGACTCCTACCTCAAAGACCTCTCTCACAGACACATCTGATTCATAGAAACTGAGTATAGCCTTGGAAAAGTCTTTGATGAACTACCCTCAGGTAGCCAAACATCTTCCCAGAAACTTGTTTTCCTCCCATCCCCCAATTTCACTTTGCAGCATTGCCAGAAAAGGGGTTTTATCTCCATCAAACCCTGCCAAAAATATGAATCGCCATTTTTGGCAACAGCTTGACAAAGAGTTTGTTGCTATAGATATTTCCTCTCAAGAATTTGTTGCCAAATCCTAGTAGTATTGAAAAGTTTCCACAACCATTTAGCTAAAAGTGCAATGTTCATTATATCCAGGTCTAGGATGCCTAAACCTCCTTGGTCCTTGGGTAAACAAACAGTTTGCTAGTTCACCAAATGGTACTTTCTCTTTTTTCATCTTCATCCCACAGAAAGTTATTCCTAATTTTATCCAGTTTCTCTTTCACTCCCACAGGTAACCTATAAAAAGAAAGCCTGTAGAGTGGTACACTGGATAGGAAGGAATTGATTAGGGTCACTCTTGCTCCCATCACCAGCATTTTACCCTGCCATGGATAGAGTTTGTTCTCCATTTTTTCAGAGTTGGTTTCCAACCAGATAGTTTAATTCTATTTATCTACAGGCACTCCAATATATATACCCCTCCCCTTCTTCTAGCTTGAGGGAGCTCATTTTTTCCCTCCCTCTCCCTCCATTGTTGACCTTGAAAGCTTGCTCATCTCTCAATTCCTCCCATGATTCTTGCATATCTTTGAGGGAAAAAGAGAGAGGAGATCTAGATCTATATTTTCACCAATCACTTTCTCCTCTTTGTGAGGGGAATCCATTGGATCTAGATCTTGGAGTTCTTTGTGATTTTCCTCCTTTGTTCTTCCTCTCTTATTCATCTATAAGCATTAGTTGCTTTGTTGGAATTTGAGATTGGAGGATTTGAGCACTTGTGTTCTTGCCATTGCATCGGTTGCATCGATTTGAGTTCTCCTTGGAGATTTGGTGGTGAAAGTTCATTGACCTTATTACTCTTGGGTTCTTGGAACCCTAGATGGCTGATGCCTGGTAAATAACCAGCCCATTGGGAACTCCAAGAGAAAGGTGTGATGAATATAGCAGCAAGATTTTCCCTCAGTACGAAACCAAGGTTTGTCGATCAGGACAGGAAAGAGCCAAACGACTGAAGGTGATGCCTGCTAGCTTGCGACAGCTCTGGATAATTTATAGGGCGCCTCGTCCAAGCTTTGCTTTGCTAGCTGCAACGCAGAACCTGCACACAACACAACCAAATACTTTATTCCCAACTTACGATGAGGTTGTCAATCTCACCGGTTTGCTGTAAACAAAGGAATGAGCGTATCAAGTGGAAAGTAATAATAGTATGCGAGAAAAGTAAACAGTGCGAGTAAAGTAAACAGGTGATAACAATATAAAGGAAATAGGGCCGGAGTCCACAGTTCACTAGCGGTGTCTCTCCATAGATAAAATAATACATGCTAGGTAAACAAATTACAGTTGAGCAATTGATAGAATAAAGATGTGGTGACCCAGCATACCACTGCATGTGTAGTATGCAAGTCGTTGACATAACACCAATGAAACACCGTCTCACTAGTATTACATCCATCAGAGTGGTTCAACAGAAACATCGCAGGTCCACGGTATGTCTATAGGATTACAATTTTCAGCATACAGAAGATCTTTAGAACCTCCTCAATAGGTAGAGGTTTAGTCCTGGCGACTACAAATGAGGAAGAACCAAGGAAGACTAACTAAACTACAACTAATGCATTTGGCTTGCTACTCGAATATATAGTTTCTCTAACTACTTAGGTTCTAGGATTAGGAAACTGGTTCCTTTCTAACCCTATTCTAGTTTTTCTCCAAGCTTCATACAATTGTAGGCTCCGCTGATAATCATGACGTTGGTAGAATGCTTCATCTTCATCTTCAAGGTCTTGAGGTTGTCTCCTTGGTTGCCTTCAATCTAATTCTTCATAGTCTAGCAAGGGTTTAAGAGATTGGGGTGAGTAACGAGCGTTACCCAGCAAGTTTCTTTAGAAAGAAGTTGTGTGATATGTACTAACTAAAGCCATGGACCCAAAAGAGTCGCAGGCCAATGCAAGGTTTTACCAAAGTTTCTTGAAAGATTGCTTTTACTTTTAGAAAACTATGCCCAACAGCCAACACAGGTAGTAGTGCCTTGAGAGCACCTTTCCTGCTGCGTTCGCAGCTCCATTCTGGAACAAGGGGTAACATGTCACATCCTTTTACACTCTACAGAGGTGTGTCCTTCCAAAAGAGATCAAAGTCTTGCTGCACAACCGGGCGTACATTCCTGTCCACACTTCCATGGTATAGGGCCCAGTCATTGATCCAAGCCAATCACTGCCTTCTCCGCACAATGCATGCCCACCCAATTCACGCAAGCAGGTTATGCCCCTGATATTCACCCCCAATGATGAAGTACCTATGCGCCTCTGGCGGACCATCATAGACACCAGTGCTGTGAGAACTTAGGGGTCCCACCCATATGCAAGTAGTCCCGCAAGACTTACTGCGACCGGCAACTGGCTGCCCGTTGACATGCGAACGAGAGAAGATACAGCTGACTTTCCCGTCCCATTCTAAGTCTCTTGGACGACATGGTTTTTACGGTACAAGAATAACTATGGCATTGGTAGTTAATCCTAGGTTTACTTTACCGTGCAAGTGGAACCTCCACCACCACAATCTTACCGTGGTTCCACCTGCCAGCCTTCCTAGGTTATCACCACTGGTCGATAACCTCTAGTCATGTTCATTTATGAAAATAGGTTTTCCATCCCTTTTGAAATGTTAGAGTTTGAAGTCATCACTTTGCAAGAAGTTTCAGAACTAGTGCAATTCAAAAGATATGAGCAAGATAAACTTGCCTTTTTGACTACAAGATTATGCAAGTCAAGGTCTTCGATACGTAGGAAATCCAAATATTGAAGTAGCACCATCATCTGGTAAAGATGATGTTAAAAGAACTGCAGCATGATATGCATCATATATGCTATGCATCGTTCTAAGCGTAACCTAACCCCCAATGGTTTAGTATATAAGGTTGTGATGACTTCATTGTAATGAGTTGCACTTTTAGATTCACTCCACAACAAGGTTGTTAAGGATTTTAGTTTGACTGATAAACTTTTGAAGTAATAGAATAAAGCTTAATACAAGAGTTATTGTGAAAGACTAGTATAGCAATAAGTGAAAACCTGAAAGTAACACTTTTAAGTGGTATCTTGTTATTAGCAAACAAGTAGTTGGTTATGGACAAGCAAAGCGGAAGTAATTCTTATTTGATAAGAATACCCAGTTAATCTTAGGGTTGACAACAATCTTAACACACAAATAGGGTTATATATGTTCAAGCTTAAAGAAATAGTTGGTTACTTACTTTCAATGTCTTTGAAAGAATAACATTTGAAGAACATGTATATTATTGATTAGAAGCACTACACCTAAGGTTTAGTGTTCTAAGGTTTAGCATGATTCTATCATAATCAGAGAATAGTTAGTAGATGAGCATACCAAGGGAACAAGCTAGGTTTCATTCAATGTTCAGAGGGTTTTAGTGAAGCATGGATATTCATGGTAGTTTAGACTATTGTTACCAAAATAGTTGCTTCTATAATTGATAACAATCTAAACTAACATAGACACTCAAATAGTTAGTCATGAGCCAGAAGTGCTACGGTAATCCATTCATGGTGGATTCCAGGTTTGTTAATAACCTTAACTTGCATAGGACATTGCTTAATTTAGGACATAGGAATTGAGGTGATGCTTACTTGATATGTTCTTAAAAAGAATTACTTTTGAAGAGCACAATCCTAGATGGATATTTTATTACTTAAAGGAATGGTGATTAGGTGATGTTAGGAAGGTAATAGTTTATAAGTTGTATCAAAGGTGTTGCACATAGTTAGTTGACTAGGGTATACCATGTTGAAATAGAATATCAAATTAACAACTAATGGTTGAATTAGGAAGTATGGCTAGACTAGCACACTAAGACAGTTATTAGTTTTAGTACTAAAGGAAATGGTAGGTGATTAAGTTATATGTAATTCAAAAGAATAACTTTGAAGAACATATTCTTAAAAGAGTAATTAGTATTGAGATCCATTTTAAGTTGTCAACTTTTATCTTTAGAAACTTTATATTAGCTAGTAAAGCATGATTCTAACTTACTATTATTTATTAAGATTTGACTTCTACTCACAAGTGACTAGACTCCCATATGATTAGATATAATTCTAAAGTACCTAATTGTTAAACAATAGTTTAAAGTTAGGAATCAGTATGAATATGGATTAGTATTTATTTACATTCCCTAGGTTTTAGCACTTTAAAATTATGAGGAAAAGTTGTTCCAGAGTCCTAAGGTGCTAATAGCAAGGTTCAAGTTAAGATTCTAAATTCATGGAAAAGCATTTTCAATTGGTTGTTTGAACATACAAACATTTATTTGCTATTTTAAAACTTATTAGGTTTCAAATTATGAGGAAAAGTTGTTCCAGATAACCTGACACTAGTAGAAAACGGGCCTTTGGCCAGGACCCTTTAGTCCCGGCCTCCATCTGGGCCGGGACTAAAGGCCCGGCCACGTCGCCCGAAATTCGCCACCCCCCCGGGAGTCTTTAGTCCCGGCCCGTAACGACCCTTTAGTCCCGGTTTGAGACCACAAACCGGGACTAAAGGGCTTTGCGCTGAGTGGCCCGCGTGTGCGCACCCTTTAGTCCCGGTTTGTGTCTCAAACCGGGACTAAAGTATTCTGCCTATATATATGTCTGCAGCAGCCCCTCTCTCCCCTCTTGCATTTTTTTGGATGAAAGTGTGTGAGTGTGTGCTAGCTCTCCTTTTGCTTGGATGCACTAGAGGTGTTTGTTGAAATGTTTGTTAGAGCGATGCCGCTTCAGTTCACCGAACACAACTACGATATGAGGTGCCTGAGCCACGCTTAAGCCTCTTCCTCTTTATTTCCACTTATTCTAAAAGGTTAGCAACTATATTTCCTCGTTTTAGACCATGCGGTACTAATTTTTAGGATCGTGATTGTGTTTGATATACTGTTGCATGACGCAGATGAGCCATCCATGGATGTACGGTGATCGACGCACCGCCGCTTACAGAGAAGGCGTGCATTCTTTTCGAGATGCGGCCGATGCGAACAAGCATGGTGGTGGCTATATGTTTGTCCATGTGTTGAATGTCGGAATGAGAAGGACTACACTTCCTCAAGAGTCATTCAGAGCCACCTGCTTCGGTCCGGTTTTATGTCAGGCTATAATGTTTGGACCAAGCACGGAGAAAGGAAGGGGTTATGATGGAAGACGACGATGAAGAAGAAGAGAACGATGATGACAACTACCGATCTATGTTCCCTGAGTATGCTGATACCGCAATGGAAGACAATGAAGAAGAAGATCAGGGTGCAGAACGGGAACTAGATGAGCCCGCTGATGATCTTGGCCGGGTCATTTCTGAAGCACGGCGAGGCTGCGACACAGAAAAGGAGAGGTTGCAGTTCGAGCAGATGTTACAGGACCACAACACATGTTGTACCCCAACTTGTGAAGATGGCCAGAAGAAGCCTGGGTAGCACACTGAATTGCTGAAGTGGAAGGCAGAGACCGGTGTGACTGACTCGTCATTTGAAAAGTTGCTGGTAGTGATGAAGAAGATGCTTCAAGAAAGAACGAATTTGCCCGTCCGCACGTACGAAGCCAAAGAAGCTTGTCTGCCCTCAAGGATTAGGACGTGCAGAAGATACATGCATGCCCTAATGACTGCATCCTCTAATACCGCGGTGAGAAATATGAGAAATATGGACTAATGCCCAGTATGGAGGCACTGCATTGCGGTACAAGATCAGAAAAGATGACCCTGGTGAGATTGAGGGCGAGCCAACCAGGAAGAGGGTTCCTGCCAAGGTGATGTGGTATGCCTCCTATAATACAAGGTTGAAACGTTCTGTTTAGAAATAAAGATCATGCGAAGTAGTGTTGCGGATGGCACATGGAAGATCGTATGAAAGACGATAAGTTGAGGCACCCCGCTGATGGTCGGCAGTGGAGAAAAATCGAGAGAAGTTCCCGAGATTTGCAGGTGACGCAAGGAACTTATGGTTTGGTCTGAGTACGGATGGCATGAATCCTTTTGGGGAGCAGAGTTGCAGTCACAGCACCTGGCCCGTTACTCTATGTATCTACACCTTCCTCCTTGGTTGTGCATGAAGCGGAAGTTCATTATGATGCCAGTGCTTATCCAAGGTCAAAGCAACCCGGCAACGACATTGATGTGTACCTAAGGCCATTAGTTGACGAACTTTTACAGCTGTGGCCGAACCAGGTGTACGTGTGGGACGAGCACAAACAAGAGGAATTGACCTTCGAGCCTTGCTTTTCGTAACCATCAATGATTGGCCTGCTCTAGTAACATTTCAGGACAGTCAAACAAGGGATACAATGCATGCACGCACTGTTTAGATCAGACAGAAAGTATATATCTGGACAAAGGTAGGAAGAATGTGTACCCGTTCAATCGTCGTTTTCTTCCGCCCAAGCATCCCTTAAAGAAAAAGGCAGCATTTCAATGCAGGCAGAACCCCGGGGAAGCCTGTCATCCGTCTGGTGCTGAAGTATTTGATATGGTCAAAGATTTAAAAGTAATCTTTGGAAAGGGTCCTGGCAGCCAACCTATTCCTAACGGCCCTGATAAGCGCGTAACCATGTGGAAGAAGAAATCTATATTTTGGGAGCTACCCTATTGGGAAGTCCATGAGGTCCGCTCCGCAATCGACGTGATGCACCTGACGAAGAATCTCTGCGTGAATATTCTAGGCTTCCTGGGCTTGTATGGGAAGTCAAAAGATACACCGGAAGCACGGGAGGACCAGGAACGTCATAAAGGAAGAGATGGCATGCATCCAGGGCAGTTTTAAGGGCGTGCTAGCTACGCTCTTACTAAGGAAGAGAAGGAAATCTTCTTTGAAGTCCTTTTCAGTATCAAGGTCCCGACTGGCTTCTCTCGAATATAAAGGGAATTGTAAATATGAAAGACAAAGAATTCCAAAACCTAAAGTCTCATGACTGCCACGTGCTTATGACCCAATTGCTTCCGGTTGCATTGAGGGGAATTCTACCGGAAAATGTTCGCCTGGCAATTGTGAAGGTATGTGCATTCCTCAATGCAATTTCTCAGAAGGTAATCGATCGAGAAAGTCTATCAGGGTTACAGATTGATGTGGTCCAATGTCTGGTCAACTTTGAGTTGTTGTTCCCGCCATCCTTCTTCAATATAATGACACACCTCCTAGTTCACCTAGTCGAAGAGATTAGAATTCTCGGTCCTGTATTTCTACACAATATGTTCCCCTTCGAGAGGTTCATGGGAGTCTTAAAGAAATATGTTCGTAACCGTGCTAGGCCAGAAGGAAGCATCTCCAAGGGCTATGGAACAGAGGAGGTCATTGAGTTTTGTGTGGACTTTCTTCCTGACCTTAAGCCGATTGGTGTTCCTGAATCTCGGTATGAGGGTAGGCTGACAGGAAAAGGCACACTAGGAAGGAAAGCAAAAGTATGTATGGACGGGCATTCTTTCTCTCAAGCACACTACACAGTTCTACACAATTCCACCGTGGTGGCTCCGTATATCATGAGACACAAGAATATTCTACGCTCCGAAAACCCGGGGAAGACTGACTCTTGGATTAAAGGAGAACACGAGAAGACTTTCGGCAGTTGGTTGCAGACACATCTCATGAATGATGACACCGTTGGAGATCAGCTGTACTGTTTGGCCAGGCCACCATCTTCTACTATATGTACTTTCCAAGGGTACGAGATAAATGGGAATACATTTTACACGGTTGCCCAAGATAAAAAGAGCACCAACCAAAACAGTGGTGTCCGCTTTGATGCAACAGACGAGAATGGGCACTGTTTGGAAACATATTACGGGTACATAGAGGAGATATGGGAACTTGACTATGGACCTACTTTTAAGATCCCTTTGTTTCGGTGCAAATGGGTGAAGCTGACAGGAGGCGGGGTAGTTGTAGACCAAAAGTACGGTATGACAACAGTGGATCTCAACAATCTTGCGTACATGGATGAACCATTCATCCTAGCCAACGATGTCGCTCAGGTTTTCTATGTGAAGGACATGTCTACAAAAATGAGAAAAAGAAATCAGCAAAAGAAGACATCGTCCGATGAGCCAAAGCGCCACATAGTTCTTTCAGGGAAAGAAACATCGTGGGAGTAGATGACAAGACAGACATGTCAGTAGATTATAATAAGTTTCATGAAATTCCGCCCTTCAAAGTGAAAACTGACCCAAGCATCCTACTGAATGATGAAGATTCTCCATGGCTACGACCCAGAAGAAAATAGAAATAATAGATAGGAATGTTGGTGCAATAATAATAATGTATTAAACCTTTTATGTAATGCATGATGAAGATTCTCCATGGCTACGACAGACACGGTTACACCGCTCTTTAGGGAAAAAGCCTTCGTAAACAAATTTTGTAGAAGAAAAAAACCTCCTAGCACAAAGCTTGAAATGTTCATGTAGTTCATCTAGCACAACACATTTCATCTTAGACTACCTCTTTCGTTAGAGTGTGACTGAAACATTTTACTCCAAGTACTATAGGTAAATTGCCAAAGAAACAAACAGAGCTATCACACCACGAATAAACATTTCATACCGAACGCCACAACACTGGATCCTACACTTCTAGATTTAACTCAGGCCGCCACCGTGTATAAATCTTATCTCCCGTTCTAGATTTAAAATGGCAAAATAGTTAATAGTTAGGATAGTTAAAATAATTAATTTTAAAATAGAAAATAGTTTTGAATTATGTATTCAATTTCAAACACTTTTCATTTTTATAGTTTTGTTAAATTCTTAAATATGCAAACAGAATATTAATAAACATAGTTTTTAATTAAAATGGCAAAATAGTTAATAGTTAGGATAGTTAAAATAATTAATTTTTAAAATAGAAAATAGTTTTGAATTATCTATTCAATTTCAAACACTTTTCATTTTTATAGTTTTGTCAAATACTCAAATATGCAAAAAGAATATTAATAAACATAGTTTTTAATTAAAAATGGCAAAATATTTAATAGTTAGGATAGTTAAAGTAATTAATTTTTAAAATAGAAAATAGTTTTGAATTATGTATTCAATTTCAAACACTTTTCATTTTTATAGTTTTGTTAAATTCTTAAATATGCAAACAGAATATTAATAAACATAGTTTTTAATTAAAATGGCAAAATAGTTAATAGTTAGGATAGTTAAAATAATTAATTTTTAAATAGAAAATAGTTTTGAATTATCTATTCAATTTCAAACACTTTTCATTTTTAAGAATTTGTCAAATACTCAAATATGCAAAAAGAATATTAATAAACATAGTTTTTAATTAAAAATGGCAAAATATTTAATAGTTAGGATAGTTAAAGTAATTAATTTTTAAAATAGAAAACAGTTTTGAATTATGTATCAATTCAACAAACACTTTTCATTTTTATAGTTTTGTTAAATTCTCAAATATGCAAACAGAATACTAAACAAATAAAAGAAAAAACNGCTCCTTGTCTCTCCACCAACTCTGATTGGTGGAGCTTGTCCAGCTTGAAACGTGCATCATTGGCTTCCAAGGACCGAGGTCCAAGCCGGGATGCTATTGGGCCTGCGATCATCTGCTGCTGCTGCTCCGGCTGATGCTGCTCACTATGCCGGCCTTGCTGATTCTGCTGCTGATATCCCGCCCTGGCAAGGGCGGAATTGCCGTCATCCTCTCGGTGTCCCGGATGGCCTGCACCCTGCTGCTGCGCTACACCTCCGGCGCCCTGTTGCTGACGCCGGACTGCACTGTTACTCCGGCCACCACCGGCCGCTGCTGCTTCATGTCCGGCCGGCATACTCTGGCCGGGCTTCTTGCTGCCGACATACTTGTCAGCTTGGCCGACATTCTTCTGCACCATCGCCTGCTTCCCGGCGGCAGCCGGATCGTACACCTGGATCTGCTTGTCCCGGCGGCCAGAGGTCACACTTCCGGCACGCCGGGCGCTAGGATGCGGGGACGAGGCTTGGCCCCTCGACCTCGCACCGGCACCTCCCGCCGACACAATGTACTGGGATGCCCCGGCACCTGGGTTTGCCTTCTTAAAGGCCTCCTGCTGCTTTGTAGCTTCAGACAAAAGTTGGTTAAGCCGGGCTTGCTGCTCACGCAGTGCTTCGCCGGATAAACAAGATAAATCCTTAGCTACCTCGGCCGCTGCTCTAAGGTTCTTTACTGGCGAACTATAGACTACCTTAGGCACAGTACTAGTTGCAGTATGACTCCTATCTCTAGCATCTTTTCCTATCTCAGCATTAAGATTTCTGCCTCTAGTTCTAACCTCTTCTATCCGGCTAGGCCGGGTTACTACAGGAGTAAAACCATGGGCTGCCTCATACTCACGGAGTTGCCGGTTAAACCGTTCGCGCTCCTGGTTCATGGCCAGGGCCTCGTCGACGAGGGCCTGACGAGATCCCTCCAGGACCTCCCTTGTCTGCTCCAGATCAACGCCGGATCGCACCGGCTCGAGAAGCCGGTCGATGATGGGAAGAAGAACCTCGCCCCTAGCCGGCACACCGGAAGTGCCGGCCAGGTTCTCCGCACGCTCCAACGGAGGACGCGCCGACCTCTTGACCTTCGGCGGCTCCGGAGGAGAAGCTCCGACCGCCGCTGCTTTGCCAGCATCCTCCGCCGGCGGCACGGATGTGCCGGCCATCATCACCTCAGCCGACTCTACTGAGCGAGCGCTACGCCCAGCGTGAGCCAGCCGATGTGACGGAGGATCCGACGCCACCAGCACCTCCTTCCTGCAAATTCTCTCAGTCCCCACGTACACCTCGTGGGAACCAAAAGACATAATCCGGCCATCCCTGGGGAACGGCCGGCCACCGAGACAACCGGCGTTGTCACTGACGAAACTGAGCGAGCCTAGCCTCTGGACGAGGCCAGAGACCACGCGCACTCCCGAAGCTGCTATCACAGACCCCGTCCGAATGAACACTCCGCCCAGCATATCGATCTGATGCCCCACGGTGGGCGCCAAATGTCGTCGTGGTGAAACAACATATGCCATAGGATGGCTTAAATGGGGGCCGACTAGATGCTGGAGGATTCGGGAGAGGGGAACGAGCTAAAAAGCACGACAGAAAGAGACACTGATCTACCCAGGTTCGGGGCTCTCGTAAGGAGATAACACCCCTACTCCTGCTCTACTGATTGTATATATGGATCGATGTAGTACACCACAACGGTGCTTCCAAGCTCTCTGCTAGAGAAGGAAGACGAACTGGTAAGTGTAAGAGTACAGAGTGATCAACCAACCTTCAACCCTTTACCAGGGCTCCCTATGCCACCTTATATAGTGGTGGCCGGGGTTACAACGGTCATACAAGACCACAAGACAAGGGCTACACTCCAAACAGGAGCTGGTGGCGATGGCAGAGACCCTTGACTTCGCCCCTGATTGCTCTCGATGGGACGCCTTATCCCTGTACCTTGTACCTCTTGAACTGTGGCCTTACCTCCGTGCGGTAAGCTCGTACTTGTGCACAGTGAGGGTAGGTAACCTCCACTGTGCACCCTGCCATCTTACTCTGCTACCATGCTTGGATGTTTTCTTCCTTGATTGTAGGGATGTGACACCTTGGTTGACTTAAGCATCCCGGATATGACCGTTGGCCATACCCAGGACTTATATGCCGGACCAACGACCTACGAGGGTCGGGTAATCCGGCCTCCCCTGCTCCTGCACAACACACCAAATAGTTAGGCCGGCATATCTGAGTATATGCCGGCACACATATATCAGTATTCCGGCTATGCCGGCATATCCAGACACCAGCCGGGATACACATTATATGCCGGCCTGGCCGATGCTCTTATATTCCGGCCAGGCCCTTCCTTGATAACCCGGCATAAAGTCAATCATAGACCTTGTGTCTCTCTAGTCTCTTGACCCTACCGGGGGTCATCCCCCCGACACCCTATTCATGAGCTCCCCGATAATATTGTTATTGATAATTTTTATGCGCGGCTTACTCTTCCTGATAAGGATTATTTGGATGCTTCTTGCTTTGGATCATTTACTCATATGAAATAAAATGCTAAGTGGAAACTTCTTGACCGTATACAAGAGAATGCTGAAGGATGGGAAAATGACAAAGGTAGGAAGTCAGGTATAAATTATGATTATGAATGCATTAAAACTTTTATGGGAACCGATGACTTTCATAGTGTTAGCATTGCTTATGGTCTTGATTCACAAATACTTGCTAATTGTCTTAAGGCCTTAGACTCTTATCTTGATGTTCCAAAGAAAGATTGGAACAAATATCATGCGCCTTATAAAGATTCTATTAGTCATATTCCTGCTGCAGCTACTAAAGTTTATACTATAGATAGCATTGTACCTGAACCTTATTTTGAGAAGACACCTTTCCCTGCTAAGGTAAAAAAGTATTCTACTTTGGTAAGTGTGTCTAATAAAAGCACTAAGAAAGCTGCAGAGCCTGACGAGCAAATTACTATTAAGTCTCCTATAGCGATATTGAAGGACATTGTAACTAAAGATGTAGGGGATGAATATATTCTTTTTTGTGAAGATGCTTCTAACATTATCTCTCATCCTAAAAGGCATAGGAAAATGAGTGTTCCTGTTATTTCTGTCAGGATTGGAGATCATTGCTATTATGGTTTATGTGATATTGGTGCTAGTGCAAGTGCCATTCCTTTAGAGATTTAAAAAGAAATTATGCATGAGATTGGCGCTTGTGAACTTGAAGATATTGATGTGGTTGTTCAGCTTGCTAACAGAGAGACTGTTTGGCCTCTTGGTATTGTTCGAGATGTGGAAGTTCTTTGCGGTAAGACTAAATACCCCACTAATTTTCTAGTACTTGGTAAGGAGGCTAGTAAAACTTGTCCTATTATTTTTGGTAGACCCTTTTTGAATACTTATGGCGCTGTGATAGATTGTAAGAAGGAGAATTTTTTTATTAAGTTTAATGGAGAGTCTTATGAGTTTAAATTTTCCAAGTTTGCTAAGACTTCTTATGAAAATGACACGCCTAATGAATTTTTTTTGAGTTGAAGAGCTTGCTTCTTTTGCTCTTGCTCCTAATAATGCTTTGCAGCAATTCATGGAAGATCATGAGAGCGACGTTTTCAGTAAGGAAAGAGAAGAGATTGACGATATTCTTCTTTGTCAACCACCGTTGATCAAGCACAATTTACATGTGGAGGATCTTGGTACCACTTTGCCACCTAAGGAAGATCCTGTTTTTGAATTAAAACCTTTACCTAATGATCTTAAATATGCTTATATAGATGATAAGAAAATATATCCTGTTATTATTAGTTCTAAGCTTTCAGGAAAGGAAGAAGAAAGGTTATTGGAGATATTGAGGAAACACCGAGGAGCTATGGGATATACTCTTGATGATTTAAAAGGAATTAGTCCCACTTTATGTCAGCATGCTATTAACATGGAGAAAGACGCGAAGCCAGTTGTGGAGCATCAACGCCGCCTAATTCCCAAGATGAAGGATGTGGTAAGAAATGAGGTATTAAAGCTCCTTGATACTGGTATTATTTATCCTATTGCTGATAGTAGATGGGTTAGTCCTGTTCATTGTGTTCCTAAGAAAGGAGGTATGACTGTTGTGCCTAATGAGAATAACGAGCTTATTCCTCAAAGGGTAGTAGTTGGTTATAGGATGTGCATTGACTATAGAAAAGTTAACAAGGTTACTAAGAAAGATCATTATCCTTTACCGTTTATAGATCAGATGTTAGAAAGGTTGTCTAAGAAGTCACACTTTTGTTTCCTTGATGGTTATTCCGGTTTCTCTCAAATTGCTGTTAGAAAGGAAGATCAAGAGAAAACCACTTTTACTTGTCCTTATGAACTTATGCTTATAGACGCATGCCTTTTGGTTTATGTAATGCTCCTGCTACTTTTCAAAGATGCATGTCTGCTATTTTTTATGGCTTTTGTGAAGAAATTGTAGAGGTTTTCATGGATGACTTCTCCGTCTATGGAACTTCTTTTGATAATTGTTTGCACAATCTTGATAAAGTTTTGCAGAGATGTGAAGAAACTAATCTTGTTCTTAATTGGGAGAAATGCCACTTTATGGTAATTGAAGGAATTATCCTTGGACATAAAATTTCTGAAAGAGGTATTGAAGTTGACAGAGCAAAAGTTGAAGCAATTGAGAAAATGCACTGTCCCCGAGATGTTAAAGGTATTCGTAGTATTCTTTGTCATGCTGGTTTCTATAGGATGTTTATTAAAGATTTCTCTAAGATTTAAAAGCCTCTTACTAATCTTCTTCAAAAAGATGTACCATTTGTCTTTGATGATGATTGTAAGGAAGCTTTTGAAACTCTTAAGAAGGCTTTAACTACTGCTCCTATTGTTCAACCTCCTGATTGGAATTTACCCTTTGAAATTATGTGTGATGCTAGTGATTTTGCTGTTGGTGCTATTCTTGGACAGCGCGTAGATAATAAGTTGAATGTTATTCATTATGCTAGTAAGACTCTTGATGCTGCTCAAAAGAATTATGCTACTACTGAGAAAGAGTTTCTTGCTGTTGTTTTTGCTTGTGATAAGTTTAGATCGTACATTGTTGATTCTAAAGTTACTATTCATACTGATCACGCTGCTATTAGATATCTTATGACTAAGAAGGATGCTAAGCCTGGGCTTATTAGATGGGTGTTACTTTTACAAGAGTTTGATTTGCATATCGTAGATAGGAAAGGTGCTGAAAATCCTGTGGCTGACAATTTGTCTAGATTGGAAAACATTTCTTTTGATCCCATTCCTGTTAATGATAGTTTTCCAAATGAACAGTTGGCTGCTTTGAATGTAACTTTGCGAGACCTTCCTTGGTATGCTGATTATGCTAACTTTATTGTTTCCAAGTATTTGCCTCCAACCTTTACAGCTCAGCAAAGAAGAAAATTCTTCTATGATTTGAGGCATTATTTTTGCGATGACCCACACTTATATAAAGAAGGAGTTGATGGTATTATGCGAAGATGCGTACCGGAATATGAGCAACAAGAAATATTGAGAAAGTGCCATGGAAGCGCTTATGGAGGACATCATGCTGGAGATAGAACCGCACAAAAGGTTCTTCAATCAGGTTTTTATTGGCCAACCCTCTTTAAAGATGCTAGAAGGTATATTTTATCTTGCGATGAATGCCAAAGAGTTGGTAATATTTCTAGACGCAATGAAATGCCTACGAATTACACTCTTGTTATTGAACCGTTTGATTGTTGGGGATTTGACTTTATGGGTCCTTTTCCTCATTCAAAAGGCTATACCCACATACTTGTTGCTGTTGATTATGTTACTAAATGGGTAGAAGCCATACCTACAAAGAGTGCCGATGGTCAGACTTCGTTAAAAATGCTTAAGGATGTTATTTTTCCTAGGTTTGGTGTACCTAGATATCTTATGACTGACGAAGGTTCTCATTTTATTCACGGTGGTTTTAGAAAAACTCTTGCTAGATATGATATTAATCATAGAATTGCTTCTGCTTATCATCCCCAAACTAGTGGGCAGGTAGAGCTTTCAAATAGAGAGATCAAGTCTATCTTGTAGAAGACTGTCAATAGATCTAGGAAAAACTAGGCTAGCAAGTTAAACGATGCTTTATGGGCTTATAGAACTGCTTATAAGAACCCCATGGGCATGTCTCCTTACAAGATGGTTTACGGAAAAGCGTGTCACTTGCCTTTAGAATTAGAACACAAAGCTTTTTGGGCAGTGTGAGAGCTTAATAGAGATTTTAAACTCGCCGGTAAGAAAAGGTTGTTAGATTTGAGTTCTCTAGATGAGTGGAGAAACTGTAACGACCCGGAAAAATCCCCAATATTAGAATTGCTTGTTATTTTATTTTCCACATCATTGTGACATCATGCATCTTCATCTCATGCATTTTCTATAATACAAATTATTTTACGAAACACTATTTTGTTTTTTCTATTAATTTGGATGGTTTTATAAAACCCTCCTCTCCTTTTCTTATTTCAATCGAAGTTAACAAACCAAAATATTTGCAATACTTTAACAATTGTTTTGTGCCAAAAAATCAAGATTTCAAAATATTGTTTGAACTTGTTTGCAAAACTTTCCCCTCCTCTCATGCTTCTTTTCTCCCTATTCTTTTCTTTTTGGTCTTTGGGAAAAACTGAAATAAAAACGGGTTGCAGTCTCCCCTGGGTCCACTCCTTTCTCTGGCAACCAGACAACCTACTTTTTCTTTCTTGACCGAGCACGAAAAGCTCGCTTCTCTATCGTTGTCTTCCACCAAGCACGCGTTGTACGTGACCTCCTTTTCCCTGCAGCGACCACGCCGAGCGCGTGACTCCATCCTCCCTTTTAATCTCCCCAGATCGAGATCCCTCACGCAAACCCTAGTCCTTCTCCTCTTCCACCCTCTCGTGCCGCCACCACTCTTCTCCCATCTTCTCCTCATTCTTATCTGCAAGCTTCCCAGACACAAATGATGTTGAAGATCACCGTCGCCATGGTCAACGTCGCCCCACCATTCTAGTAGATCCCGCGCCAAGCCGAATCCACTGGGAGCTGCGCTCCGTCTTCCTCGCCATCCCCGTCGAGCGCAGCATGCCGAGGCGCTCTGAGACGGAGGAATTCAAGCCTTCTTCCCCACTGTCGGCCGCCGCTCGCCGGCGAAATTCGGCCGCTCCGGCCCTCCTCCGAATTCTCTGAGCACGCTCGAGACCTCCTGGTGAGCCCGTGCACCTTTTCAACTCTTCCATCTCCGTTTTGTGCCCTCACCATCGCTGTTCTATTTTTCCCGAGGTCGACTCCACCATGAACGAGAGCTTCAGAGCTTGTTCGCTCTGCCAGCCGAACCTCTTCGTCTCCAGCGGCCCCTGTCATCCGCTTCAAGCTCGGCCTCGAAGGTCCTTCCTCCCGTCTATCAACCTGCAGTACGTCACCGTCCACGCCCAACTGAAGCGAGCCAGAAGCCCCAGGACATCGACTTCTTCCTCTCCCTGTGTCCCAGTTCATCTCTGTCAGCAGTGCCAACCTCCAGATCCTGTATAGTACATTCAAAAGGGCGTGGCTCCCTTCTATAGCAAGATCCGATCGCAGTAGAGTTGGTCCGTTCCTTTACATGTATCCCTTCGATCTTGTGTTCGAATCCTGGGCTAGGCACAAAGCCAACATTTTTATTTATCTATTTTTCCGCTCTGACATGTGGACCTTCCCGTCAGTCACTTCCGGAGACAGCGCAGCAGTCCGGTCAGCTCCCCAGTGGCCCGCTCATCATTCTCCCGGGCTAGCAAACTTCTCGGTGAGAAAAGTCCCAGCCTTCTCTGTTTTCTGAAAATTCCAAAAAATGTTTGAATCTTGCAAAATCTATATCTTTTAATCTATAAGTCGAAATAAAAAGTATTTTATATGAAAATTTATCAGAAAAATATGTATAATTTGAATATGACATCCATATATCTGTTTGCATCTTGTATCATGGCGCGATATGGTAGTTTGCATTACACCTAATAAGTAACATATGGAGTAATTGTGAATTGCCAACTATGGCATTACCACTTCATTTAATTTTGTGTAGTTCACTCATGCCTTGTCTTTGCCATGTTAATCAACATTTAAATTGCCGTTTGTAAATCAACTTGAACCATATATGTGTGTGTCGGGATTCCGATTCCGCTTAATCTTGGATAAGTTGCATTGCATCATAATTGCCATGTCATGCACGCATTCACATGAGCATGCTGATTCTTTCTCCGTAGTAGTAAGTGTTGCATCCGTTGTTTGTTGTAGCGATGTGCTTCTTCGCGGATAGGCCGATTCATGGTGATGTGAGCAACGATAAGTTCTTTGGATGTTCTTCGACCATCTTTTCAGGCGAGCCCTTTTCTCTCTACCCATTTAACACTTTTGCTCTCGCTAGCTCTATATTCTAGCCTTGTGTCACGATTCTTTATTCGAGTCACATGTCCTATCCACCTGTTTATCCAAAGCAAAGCCATAGAACCTTCCATATATCCTATTAACTGTGTGCTTGTTGTTCGAGTTAGCTTTGCGAGTCATAGGCATCTTCAGGTTGTTGGAGCTGTTTTATCTTATTGGGTTGGGAAGTTATCACATGATCTACTTTATAGATATATTTTGGAGATAATCATGGCTTACTTCATTGTTAATACTTAAAATTGAATTAAGCAGAGGCATCGGTGAGTCATTTTGCCAGTTTTCCGACGGCTCACTTGTGTCCCCTAGGACCCCGAGATCGCATGAACTGTTCTGAGACTGAGCGCTCTAACCATACGTGGGTACGTTTACGGGCCTCCCCTTGATCACTGCCGGAATCTACATACTTGTCCAGTGGCCACAACTAGTTCGCGGTGTTTCCGTTTGGTTCTTTAAATTTACGGGTGTGCACACTATCTCTTATTTGTCACTACTGTATTTTACCCTTGGGGAAGCCATTGTGCCTTGTATCCCCGTTTTGCTTCGGTGCACACTCGTACAGGTGGGGTACGTTTGCTAAGCGATTTCCAAAAGAGCACTGAGTCTTTGGTTATCCCATTTGTGGCTCTAAACCAAAGAACATCTCCTAGGAATTCGACTTAGCCGTAGACTCAAACTACTAGGTCCGTCTCAGAGATTCGGCCGGACTCTTGATACGGGTTAAACTTAGTTAGGTGGCTTCCTGGACTTGTTTGTAGTGAAGGAGAGTGCGAGTCGTGACTATCCTAATGGCGCACCTATTTTTATTAAGGGTGTGAGACTTGCCTGAAGGATTGTTCGAGCGTATGGGTACATTTGGGCACCCCTGCAGGGTTAAATCTTTTCGAAAAGCCGTGTCCGCGGTTATGGACAACTTGGAGCTGTACTACTCGATCATAGAGCAACTTGCACCTGCTATTTCAATACTAATAAACTTGTGTAGTAAGTTAGCACAACTACAACCACAAATCTGCAATAAAACTTGTTAACCGTGTGAGTGCCTTTGATATTGCTTCTTCGTGTGGGTGCGATGAGGTGATTCATCGGCTGGCTTATGATTGGTGTTAGTTTCTAGTTGAATACCTTTATGCGCTCTCTTATCTTATTCTATTTAGGCGGAAGTTTTAGTGTCTCTGTAGTAAAGTTCTTTTGTTGCCGCTAAGTCCACCATATAGCCTGTAGGCGAGCACAGCTGAATTCCAGTCTCACGAGTACGTGCCTTGGTACTCACCCTCGTTTTTTTTTCCTTTTCTCTTTCTCCCTCCTTGTTCTGCAACCGTTGGCCCGATCTTCACAGGTATGGGAGCGACGACGTTAGCAAGGTTACCCTTCCGGCTTGGCCTGGGCAGGGTTTGGACGCCATCGATTATCTTCAGGCCTCTTAGGCCCATTTGTATTCTTGTCCGTACTCGGATGCTATTTGCTTTATGTATGATTTGGATATTTCTATTGTATATTTGGATTCTTGACTCGTGGAGTCTTTGTGATTATTGTATATTCTTTTGTGGGTTCCATCGTGAACTTGTGTAACTGTTGCTATCTTGATTCCATCCGCATAATGTGTGTGTTGCGACGTGCACATTATGCTTGGTGGTGCGTTTCCAAAGCGACATCATGTAGATTGTGGCGTGATCGCTATAATCTGCAAGGTGCCGATTTTGGGGCATTACAAGTGGTATCAGAGCCCAGGTTTTGTCGATACCCACGGGTTCAGTCCGCCTGTAGGATAACCTTGCCAACAGACGTTGTTGAGACTAGTGTCCAAACTATTTTGCTAAAAATGCGTTGGATAGTTCTAATTAGGTCTGCAATTTTACTCCTTGCCTATGTGCTTCTCTCCTCGTACCTTTGCGAGTTTTGTGTTCTCTCTTATCTACTTCTTTGAGTTTTAGGTTCCTACGTGGGTGGACGATTTCTTGCCTTTATCCTAATAGGTCCGTTCTTTGGGAGTTCATCATCGTCAACGTGAGCAAGAACCCCTTGTTGGTGGTGTCGAGAAGAAACATCTTGCACGATGCAGGAAGATCCGATAGTTTACCCAACTCCTCTCCCCGCCTTATCGTGGATCTAAGGGCGAGATACCTTGTTAGTGGTGTCGATTGTATCGACCCGGAAAAATCCCCAATATTAGAATTGCTTGTTATTTTATTTTCCACGTCATTGTGACGTCATGCATCTTCATCTCATGCATTTTCTATAATACAAATTAGTTTACGAAACATTATTTTGTTTTTGCTATTAATTTGGATGGTTTTATAAAATCCTCCTCTCCTTTTCTTATTTCAATCGAAGTTAACAAACCAAAATATTTGCAACACTTTAACAATTGTTTTGTGCCAAAAAATCAAGATTTCAAAATATTGTTTGAACTTGTTTGCAAAACTTTCCCCTCCTCTCATGCTTCTTTTCTCCCTATTCTTTTCTTTTTGGTCTTTGGGAAAAATTGAAATAAAAACGGGTTGCAGTCTCCCCTGGGTCCACTCCTTTCTCTGGCAACCGGACAGCCTACTTTTTCTTTCTTGACCGAGCACGAAAAGCTCGCTTCTCTATCGTTGTCTTCCACCAAGCACACGTTGTACGTGACCTCCTTTTCCCTGCAGCGACCACACCGAGCGCATGACTCCATCCTCCCTTTTAATCTCCCCAGATCGAGATCCCTCACGCAAACCCTAGTCCTTCTCCTCTTCCACCCTCTCGCGCCGCCACCACTTTTCTCCCATCTTCTCCTCGTTCTTATCTGCAAGCTTCCTAGACACAAACGATGCTGAAGATCACCGTCGCCATGGTAGACGTTGCCCCACCATTCCAGTAGATCCCGCGCCAAGCTGAAGCCACTGGGAGCTGCGCTCCGTCTTCCTCGCCATCCCCGTCGAGCGCAGCATGCCGAGGCGCTCTGAGACGGAGGAATTCAAGCCTTCTTCCCCACTGTGGGCTGCCGCTCGCCGGCAAAATCCGGCCGCTCCGGCCCTCCTCCGAATTCTCTGAGCACGCTCGAGACCTCCTAGTGAGCCCGTGCTCCTTTTCCAACTCTTCCATCTCCGTTTTGTGCCCTCACCGTCGCTGTTCTATTTTTCCTGAGGTCGACTCCACCATGAACGAGATCTTCAGAGCTTGTTCGCTCCACCAGCCGAGCCTCTTCGTCTCCAGCGGCCCCTGTCATCCACTTCAAGCTCGGCCTCGAAGGACCTCCCTCCCGTCTATCAACCTGCAGTACGTCGCCGTCCACGCCCAACTGAAGTGAGCCAGAAGCCCCAGGACATCGACTTCTTCCTCTCCCTGTGTCCCAGTTCGTCTCTGTGAGCAGTGCCAACCTCCAGATCCCGTACAGTACATTCAAAAGGGCGTGGCTCCCTTCTATAGCAAGATCCGATCACAGCAGAGTTGGTCCGTTCCTTTACATGTATCCCTTCGATCTTGTGTTCGAATCCTGGGCTAGGCACAAAGCCAACCTTTTTATTTATCTATTTTTCCACTCTGACAAGTGGGCCTTCCCGTCAGTCACTTCCGGAGACAGCGCAGTAGTCCGGTCAGCTCCCCAGTGGCCCGCTCATCATTCTCCTCGGCTAGCAAACTTCTCGGTGAGAAAAGTCCCAGCCTTCTCTGTTTTCTGAAAATTCCAGAAAATGTTTGAATCTTGCAAAATCCATATCTTTTAATCTATAACTCGAAATAAAAAGTATTTTATATGAAAATTTATCAGAAAAATATGTAGAATTTGAATATGACATTCATATATCTGTTTGCATCTTGTATCATGGCGCGATATGGTAGTTTGCATTACACCTAATAAGTAACATATGGAGTAATTGTGAATTGCCAACTATGGCATTACCACTTCATTTAATTTTGTGTAGTTCACTCATGCCTTGTCTTTGACATGTTAATCAACATTTAAATTACCGTTAGTAAATCAACTTGAACCATATATGTGTGTGTCGGGATTCCGATTCCGCTTAATCTTGGATAAGTTGCATTGCATCATAATTGCCATGTCATGCATGCATTCACATGAGCATGCCGATTCTTTCTCCGTAGTAGTAAGTGTTGCATCCGTTGTTTGTTGTAGCGATTTGCTTCTTCGCGGATAGGCCGATTCGTGGTGATGTGAGCAACGATAAGTTCTTTGGATGTTCTTCGACCATCTTTTCAGGCGAGCCCTTTTCTCTCTACCCATTTAAAACTTTTGTTCTCGCTAGCTCTATATTCTAGCCTTGTGTCGCGATTCTTTATTCGAGTCACGTGTCCTATCCACCTGTTTATCCAAAGCAAAGCCATAGAACCTTCCATATATCCTATTAACTGTGTGCTTGTTGTTCGAGTTAGCCTTGCGAGTCATAGGCATCTTCAGGTTGTTGGAGCTGTTTTATCTTATTGGTTTGGGAAGTTATCACATGCTCTACTTTATAGATATATGTTGGAGATAATCATGGCTTACTTCATTGATAATACTTAAAATTGAATTAAGCAGAGGCATCGGTGAGTCATTTTGCCAGTTTTCCGATGGCTCACTTGTGTCCCCTAGGACCCCGAGATCGCATGAACTGTCCTGAGACTGAGCGCTCTAACCATACGTGGGTACGTTTACGGGCCTCCCCTTGATCACTGCCGGAATCTACATACTTGTCCAGTGGCCACAACTAGTTCGCGGTGTTTCCATTTGGTTCTTTAAATTTACAGGCGTGCACACTATCTCTTATTTGTCACTACTGTATTTTACCCTTGGGGAAGCCATTGTTCCTTGTATCCTCGTTTTGCTTCCGTGCACGCTCGTACAGGTGGGGTACGTTTGCTAAGCGATTTCCAAAAGAGCACTGAGTCTTTGGTTATCCCATTTGTGGCTCTGAACCAAAGAACATCTCCTAGGAATTCGACTTAGCCGTAGACTCAAACTACTAGGTCCGTCTCAGAGATTCGGCCGGACTCTTGATACGGGTTAATCTTAGTTAGGTGGCTTCCTAGACTTGTTTGTAGTGAAGGAGAGTGTGAGTCGTGACTATCCTAATGGCGCACCTGTTTTTATTAAGGGTGCGAGACTTGCCTGAAGGATTGTTCGAGCGTATGGGTACATTTGGGCACCCCTGCAGGGTTAAATCTTTTTGAAAAGCCGTGTCCGCGGTTATGGATGACTTGGAGCTGTACTACTCGATCATAGAGCAACTTGCACCTGCTATTTCAATACTAATAAACTTGTGTAGTAAGTTAGCACAACTACAACCACAAATCTGCAATAAAACTTGTTAACCGTGTGAGTGCCTTTGATATTGGTTCTTCGTGTGGGTGCGATGAGGTGATTCATCGGCTGAGTTATGTTTGGTGTTAGTATCTAGTTGTTTACTTTTATGCGCTCTCTTATCTTATTCTATTTAGACGGAAGTTTTAGTGTCTCTGTAGTAAAGTTCTTTTGTTGCCGCTAAGTCCACCATATAGCCTGTAGGCGAGCACAGCGGAATTCCAGTCTCGCGAGTATGTGCCTCGGTACTCACCCTCATTTTTTTTTCCTTTTCTCTTTCTCCCTCCTTGTTCGGCAACCATTGGCCCGATCTTCACAGGTATGGGAGCGACGACGTTAGCAAGGTTACCCTTCCGGCTTGGCCTGGGCAGGGTTTGGATGCCATCGATTATCTTCATGCCTCTTAGGCCCATTTGTATTCTTGTCCGTACTCGGATGCTATTTGCTTTATGTATGATTTGGATCTTTCTATTGTATATTTGGATTCTTGACTCGTGGAGTCTTCGTGATTATTGTATATTCTTTTGTGGGTTCCATCGTGAACTTGTGTAACTATTGCTACCTTGATTTCACCCGCATAATGTGTGTGTTGCGATGTGCACATTATGCTTGGTGGTGCGTTTCCAAAGCGACATCATGTAGATTGTGGCGTGATCGCTATAATCTGCAAGGTGCCAATTTTGGGGCGTTACAGAAATGAAGCGTATGAGAATGCCAGACTTTTCAAAGAGAGAGTTTCATGTTGGTGAGAAAGTTCTATTGTATAGGTCTCGTCTCAGATTTTTTGCAGGAAAATTACTCTCTAAATTGGAAGGACCATTCGTTATTGTGGAAGTGTACCGCTCAGGTGCAATAAAGATTGCTTCATTGAAAGATGACACTACACAAGTGGTGAATGGGCGAAGACTTAAACATTATATTTCTAGAGATTCTTATAATGAAGATGTTGATGTTATTGAAACAGTCTCTCCAGAAGAATTCATCCAATGCAATTTGCAGAAACCTGCAGAGTTTGCTTTCGAATAGGTAACAGTTCTAGTCAGAAAAGGTTCGCGAAAAACTCTTCCTTTATTATTTTTGCTATTTTTACTAAATATGAAAAATCACGAGACAAAAACGGGCAGGAAAAGGAGTCTGTGTGCTCCTCAACACAGGGGACGCGGGCCCACCTCTGGCCGCGCCGTCCTGGTGTGAGAACACCCTAGAACTCGTTTCCGTCCCGGTTTCCTCCTGTGATTTCGTTTCGATGTATAATTTTTGCTTATATAACCCCCGAAGTCCCCGAGGTCTGTATGTCGTTTTCTCGTCGTGTTTTGTTTTGAGCTGTGTCTGTCAGGGATTTTTCTCAGCTTTGGAGTTGCATTGCCTTCGTCTGGTCCATCCGAGGAGAACCCTCTTGCAGATTCCATTAATCCGTATATGAGGGAGCTGAAGATGCATCTGAAGGAGTTGTTGCTCAAAGATGGGGAGTTGCAGATCAAAGATGTCCAAGTCTCCAAGGGGGAAGGAAGTCTCGAAGCTAGGATGGAAGCACTGGAACAAGAAGTTTCTAAATACAAGCAGATGGCGGAGTGCGAAGTGGACATAATCCATAAGATTAATCAAGAGCTTGTTACCAAGTACAAGAAGGAGACTACAGAACTCTGGAAGGATATCTTTTCGCTTCTTGAGACCACTAGCCAATTACAAGCACAACTCTACGACTTGCAGAACCAAAATTGTGAGTATGAAGCTAGATTTCAACAAATGAGTGCTGCTGCAAGTTTCAGGATATTTGAGACCAAGACATCCTTTCTTGACGGAGGACCTTTGCCTTGGAAGTATGACAACGATGAAGATTCACCACCGCCACCAAAGGAGTAATTCGTCATCGGTATTGGCATCCCCTTGGCTTGTTTCAAGCTTGGGGGAGTGCCGCGGTATCACATCATCACCCTTTTACTCATTTACTTTTCAAGTAGAGTCATATCATGAATAGAGAAATTATCCTATAGAATAGTTTGCAGTGTGGAAGTATCCTCCTTAGTTGGTTATCTATGTATCCCTTGGTGTGAGTTGCGGTAATGAAATATTAATGAGAAGTTTTATCGTTTACTTTCTGCACACTTTATTTTAGTTTTTAATGTTTCTTATATGATTAGTCTTGTTGATTAGTATTGGTATCACTTTGGGAGCATGAGTAAATTTAGTTGGTTTTGACAAACTTAGCTTGGTCAGTAGCAACATTACCTTGAGGTTTGAGTAGAAAAGAATAAAGAAGTGTTTGTAGTTACATCACTTCAGTTTTCCTTAATTGGCTTATAAGCATTATTATTCTCGAAGTTAAAATCGTTGTACCTTCAAGGGAGTTTGCATGATTGATCTTATTATATGTATGTTTGTTTCTTTCAAGCAACTCTTATGCTTGCTACCCAGCCTTGCTAGCCAAAGACCTGTACTGAGAGGAAATACTTCTCGTGCATCCAACTCCTAAAAAACCAAGTCACTTCCAAAGAGTCCACTATAAATTCCTACGCATGGTATTTTAAGCCATTCCAAGTAAATTTTCATGTGCTACCTTTCAAAAACCTTCAAATACTTCTCATTTTGTGCCACTTTTTTTTAGCTCATGAGGACGTAGTGGATGGGTTTGTTATCTTCCATACTAAATTAAGTACCTCTCGACTAGGCAGCTTCATCTGCTCATCACTAATTTTGCAAGGGAGCTGGTCAGACCATTATAATCTCAAAAAGAAAAGAAAAGAAAAAGAGCACTCCTCCATGGTATATGAAAGTTGGCCGGCACCCGATGGAATCGGTTAGCCAAGGTTTGAGAAAGGAAAAAGGTGGGGAGGAGTGCAAAGCTATAAAAGAGCACCAATGTGCCAATTAATCAAACATCTCGGAACTGCTCTCACTTGTTTAGTATGGAAGATATCAAGAACTCTGTTGCTATTCGTTGACAAAAGCAACCACCTCTCAAAACAATTTTTACCTCTGTTTTACAAATGAAAAGCTCTAGCACATGTTTAATCCCTGCCTCCCTCTGTGAAGGGCCTATCTTTAATTTCATGTTGAGTCAACCTATTTCCCTTCTATCTCAAGCAAGCATTTGAGTTGATATGTTTTACTCATCCATATGTTGATCCGTTTAATCATGTTTACTATCTTCCTTGTTTTGTACAATGCTTGTGTCTGAAGGAACATATCTTTGAAAGCTTTCTATGAATGCAAAAAGTTTGTTTTGTTGAGCATATGGTTTTTGCTATATTAGCTCTGTTTAAAAAAAGGGATTTCTATTTTCGTGCCCTCAGGTCGTTAGTTGTACTCAGTTTTCCCCAGCTCGTTAGTTTTTCCTCAGTTTTCCCCAAGCCCTTGTCTGAAACCCTCAGAAGGAGCTCGGACGGGAGGATTCCCGTTTAGTTGACCATTCCGTGCTGACGAGTGGGGCCACACCGTGTGGGGCCGCGTCGTGTGGGGCTGGTAGAAAGGGACCGCATGGGACAGGACGCGACCGTGTTTGGTCATACGAGCGGAGCTGGGGCCGTAGCGTGTGGGGCCGTAGAGTGTGGAGCCGTGTGGGTCCGGGACGTGGGCACGAGTGGTTTCGGTCTCTTTCGCCCAGATTAGCAGTTTTCAATGCACCTTTTTCCTCTCTCTCGCTCGATCTCATTCATTCTTGATTGCCCAAATTGGTAGCAAATCTAGAGCAGCTTCTCCTTCTATTTTTTAACGCCATTCATTTCTTTATGCCTTCATTTTTACCCAATCAGGTACTCCCTCCGATCCATATTACTCTTCACTAATACGGATGTATCTACCACTAAAATGTGTTTAGATACAACCACATTAGCAAAGAGTAATATGGATCGGAGGGAGTAGGAAATCTAGGGCACAAATCCAGAGAAAATATACGATAAGCTGCATACAGCAGCCAACATAGCATAGATATATGGGATCACGATAGATCCAACAGTACTATCGAGATCCAACATAAGCTACTCCTACATTTTACATGGGATTAAGCTTGGAGGCTACGCAGGTGAATCCCAAGTGCTTTGTGTTTGGCCATGAATGCATACACGTTCACGGTCGTTCCAACTCTAGCGCCGCCTGTGCCAATGGATTCAGCATGGTTCACCATGCAGTTGGAGTCGGTGGTGCGGAGCCTCCTGTTGCAGAAGGGGCACCTATAAACGCCTCCAGCAAAGTGGCGATCGTAATGGCCGGACTGCAGCCTCCTGAGGACGTGACGAGTCTTGGTGTGGAAGGACTCGTCGTCGCTGTCGACGTCGCTGCTCTGCACCTGTCACGTAGCACCAAAGATCGAAAAACACGGAGTCAATTGCAGCGATGATGGAACAGAGAGTGAACAAAAGATCATGCATGATAATATGGGCACGAAAAAAAGAGGTAGCCTCAGTTACATTGGACACACTTATATCCAGGATTTGGGTCAGTGAACCAAAGATCATGCACAACAAATTTGTACACACCAATTGTTCACAGACCAAACCCTGAATCAATTTGTGCCCAAATATTCATCATCATCAGCACAAATTAACCGGATGGGATTGATTACTCACATAAGTTAACCGAATCTTAAACAAAAGAAAATCACAAACACTAATAACACAAGATCTAGAACTAGGAACAGACGAACCCTAATAACGCAAGATCTAACACGCAAGATCTAGAACTAGGAACAGACAAACCCTAATGACGCAAGATCTAACACAAAAGGATTGAACTAGGAACATACGAACCCTATTAATGCAAGATCTAACACAAAATGATAGAACTAGGAACAGACGAACCCTATTAACGCAAGATCTAACACAAAAATGATTGAAATGGAATAAGAACAAGGGAACAAAGGGTTACCTCCTCGTCCTCGATGATGCTGGTGTCGTAGGGGTTCTCCGGGGCGACATACGGCTCTTGTTCGTATGGGTCCCTATCGACGGGGAACTGGACGGGGGCCTGGATGGGGGCTGCGGCCGATGTGCCGGCGGCTGATGCGCCGGCGGCTACGTCAGAAGCAGGGAAGGGGGCCTGGACGGGGGCGGCGGCCGATACGCCAGCGGCCGATGCGCCGGCGGCCGATGTGCCAGCGGCTACGTTGGAAGCAGAAACGGGGTCCTGGACGGGGGCGGCGGCCGATGTGCCAGCGGCCAATGCGCCGGCGGCCGATGTGCCGGCGCCTGATGCGCCGGCGGCTACGTCGGAAGCGCCGACAATGGGCATGTCATTCTTCTCCATCACCGGGGTTTTTTCTTCAGGGTTGTTTCGACGTGAAGTGGAGAAGATGATGGGACAGGAGAGGCGGTTGCAGTGAGCATGAGAGAGTGGGCGAGCATCGAGGGAGAGAAAGAGGGGCTCTATAAAGACGAAGGTGGCATTTGGTGTACCGCAACAAGCGTCCGCTATAAAGACGGCTGCAGCGTGCACCACGACACGAGGCTAACCCTTTGATGTTTGGTGTACTCAGTTCTAACCTCGGGCCTTATACAGAAATTTTATCTGTACTCAGTTTTCCCCTCAAGTACTTAGACTGACAAGTGCAATATACTCAGTTCTACCCTCAAGTAGCTGGTCAACAGGGAGTCAACAAATGAGATTAACATAGCTAATTGAGTCATTTCATGCGCAAAAAAATACAAAAAAAATAAAAACATAGTGGCACCTACTCATGGAGTCTTCCTACGCAACCTGCCACCTAGGAAACCTTAACAAATATAGATAAATCAAGTTTTACCACAAATTGCCACTTCTCAGAATCACTAGTAGGTATGAAGATGCATGGTTTTCCACTCAAACCCCTTTGCAAAACATCTTCCCCAAAACATAGTTTGTCTAAATGAGGCCATAATTGTCACACTCGTGTATATTTGAATTGCAAATAATTTGATGTAGCCCAATATGAATTATATTGTACAAAACATGCATTTTTCATTTTGTAATTCTTTTGTTTGAATCCCTTAGTCTATTTACTATTTATGTGCCCTTGGTTTCTTAGTACTACTCAGTTTTGCCCTCAAGTACTGTCACAAATGCTCCCAGAAGCCCAAACTTATCCTGATTGGTTGAGCCGTTGTCACACGGATCGACTCCACCAACCGTTGATCCACAGATCTAACGGGCAGTATACCCCTATCCGTCTCTTTGTGGCCACCCCTCTCTCTCTCTTCGTGGCCACCCCTCTCTTCCTCTGTCGGTGGATCAATGGTTGGTGGAGTTGATCCGTGTGACAAGAGACATGCATTTATGGATTATTTTGCCACGTAACTATATTCCCTCTATTTATGCATTATTTTCCACGATTTAAATTTTTTAACTAAAAGGTGGTATAATTTTGGTGTAAACAAGAGACATATTTGCGGATTTCGGTGAATGGATTATTTATCACCCCTCTAACAATTATCAACTATCTTTAGCATTCCTTTTCTTTTAGGGAATATAGTTTTGGTAATTTGAAATGGCCCAAAAGTGGTATAATTTTGGTAGAAACATAAGACATACATATTTGGCATATTTGGGGGATTTCGGTGAATGGATTATTTATCACCCCTATAACAATTATCAACTATCTTTAGCATTCCTTTTCTTTTAGGGAATATAGTTTTGGTAATTTGAAACGGCCCAAAAGTGGTATAATTTTAGTAGAAACATGAGACATACATATTTGGCATATTTGGGGGATTTAGGTGAATGGATTATTTATCACCCCTCTAACAATTATCAACTATCTTTAGCATTCCTTTTCTTTTAGGGAATATAGTTTTGGCAATTTGAAACGGCCCAAAAGTGGTATAATTTTGGTAGAAACATGAGACATATATATTTGGCATATTTGGGGGATTTCGGTGAATGGATTATTTATCACCCCTCTAACAATTATCAACTATCTTTAGCATTCCTTTTTTTAGGGAATATAGTTTTGGCAATTTGAAACGGCCCAAAAGTGGTATAATTTTGGTAGAAGCATGAGACATACATATTTGGCATATTTGGGGGATTTCGGTGAATGGATTATTTATCACCCCTATAACAATTATTAACTTTCTTTAGTATTACTTTTCTTTTAGGGAATATAGTTTGTGATATAGTTTTGGTTATTTGAAACGTCCCAAAAGTGGTATAATTTTGGTATAAACATGAGACATACATATTTGTGGGATTTTGGTCGAATGCATTATTTGTCACCCCTCTAACAATTATCAACTATCTTTAGCATTCCTATATTCCCCAACACTTATTTTTTTTGGTAATTTTGGTGAATGCACACACTAACTTTGAAAACAACTACAAGTACATGTAACTGACTAATGGATTTGTAACAAGAGATCCCTTGTAACAACTTCTAGCGCTTGATGAGCTATGATAAGAATCCGATCGCAATTATACAACAAAAAAACAACCAGCCATCAGATTAGCTTGCTTCTTCAACTCGATTAGCTGCTTTAATTGCTTGTTCATTTTCTTCAGTTGTCCCTTCACTTCCACCAGTTCTGCATTGGGAGCATTAGGCATAATCGGAATGGCTCCTCTCTCCACCGCATTCTCTACAGCAAGTCCCCCCTCCCAAATTGCACTCCCCAATAGCGCCAATTGATTCCTGCAATTTAAGCCTCTGAACGTACACATCGATCCACTCGAAATACCTGCATTTCTTTAGGATCTGAAAATAACAACGTGAACCCTAAATCCCAAATTCGAGGGAATAACAAGAAAATCGAGCGAAAATAGAGCAATTGGAGCGAGATCTAACCTTATCCCCCTCTCTATATGGCAAGCTCTCGCGTGCAAGGAACTCACGTCCACGGTTGCCGTTGTTGTCCGTCTTACAGATTGACCACTTTAGAGGCTCCTGGCGTGGGTAGTCAGGGCATCTTGTCAAAGGCACGGGTCCATACTGCGGCCATGAAGAACGGGAGGTCGAAGAGAAACTAGACATCACCCACCTACCGGAGAAGGGCTGCCACTGGCGGAGAAGAAGAACAATGGGGCGCGGGGAAAGAAAGGGGAAGCAATGGCACGGGCATGGGCACGGGGCTGGCTCGGGCTCCCATTTTGCAACGGTCACCTGGATAAGCTGTGGGTCCAGCGCGCTAACGTGGACAAGTTGTGGGTCCCACGATGATCAGGATAAGTGGAGACGTGTCCACTGCGGGCACCAACAGCGGCCCCACTTGCCAGCACCAACAAACGGTCAACTAAACGGGATTCCTCCCGTCCGAGCTCCTTGTGAGGGTTTCAGACAAGCGCTTGGGCAAAACTGAGGAAAAACTAAGCAGCTGGGGAAAATTGAGCACAACTAAGGACCCGAGGGCACGAAAATAGAAATCCCTTAAAAAAAATTCAAAGGCTAGTATAGTTGTTCATTGTTCTCTGACCAAGAACTAAGGTTTGTCATCACCAATTATAGTTTACTTTGTGCATCTTTATATGTGATTCCCTTTTACTTATTGCAAGTCTATATCTTATAAAGGGAAGTTGCTGTCTATTATAACTTGTACCTTGGTGAATGTGATGCTTCTTGTCCGTATTTTTATTATCGACACTTCACTCCATAAACCTGTGGTCATGTGTACCGAGTTTAGTTTTTGCTTGGGGACAAGCGAGGTCTAAGCTTGGGAGGGGGGGTTGATACGTCCATTTTGCATCACTATTTCATATCATAATTTACTGTTATTCATTGATATATTTCATATTTAGAGATGGCACTTATGTTGTTTCCTCTGTTTTTACATGTTTCATGATCATTGGAGGATTTATTGCCGGAGTCAGGATTCTGCTGGAAAAGGACCGTCAAGACACCATATTTCGGAAGATCAGGAAAATTCCAGAAAATTATATTTTACCAAAAGACTCCGAAAGCCAGAAGGAGGAGTTGAGAGGAGCCAGAGGGTAGCCTCACACATAGGGGGCGCGGCCTGGCCCCTGGCCGCGCCGGCCCTGTGTGAGGGCACCCTAGCCCACTCCAGGTCTCGCCCCTTCGCGTACTTCATCGTCCCCGAAAACCTAAGTCAAGGGGGGGCTCAGAGATAGACACCGCCGCCTCTGCGGGGCAGAAAACACCAGAGAGAGAAAAGCTCTCCGGTAGGGAGAAATCTGTCGGGGAAATTCCTTCCCGGAGAGGGGAGATCGTCGCCATCATCATCACCATCGCACCAGACTTCATCGGGATCATCATCATCATCTCCATCACCAGCACCTTCATCTCCACCATCACCTCGCCATCCCGCTGTAACGTCTTGAGTTGAATCTTGTCAAATTCTTAGGGGAAACTTTCCCGGTGTTGATTACTCTTGTGGTTGATGCTATTGAGTGGAACCATCGAATTAAGGTTTATGTTCAGATTGTTATTTACCATTATTTCACCTCTGATCATGATCCATAAGCTGTCTTGTGAGTAGTTCGTTTAGTTCTTGAGGATATGGGAGAAGTCAAGTCGTTAGTAGTGGAATTATGTTGAGTAATATTTAATGGTTTGATATTTATTTGTTGTGGTGCTATTTCACTAGTGGTGTCATGTGAGCGTCGACTACATGATACTTCACCATTTATGGGCCTAGTGAGATGCATCGTGTATTTGGCTACCAATTGTGGGGTTGCTGGAGTGACAGAAACCTAAACCTCTGTTGGGAAACCATTGCACCAGGGAGCGTAGGATCTTAGAGTTTAAGGCTGTGGTTAGATTTATCTTAATTACTTTCTTGTATTTGCGGATTTGCAGGGGGTATAATCACAAGTGTGTATTTATCCTAGTAAGGGTAGTGCGCTAGCACAGGTTCACCCCCATAACACTTATCAAACTAGTAAAGATTATTTAGCGGAATGAAGCGAAAGCACTTGACAGAAACTCCCGTGTGTCCTCGAGAACGTTTGGTCATCATAAGTTACACCACCGGCTTGTCCTTTGCTGAAGAAAGGATTGGGCCACTTGCTGCAATTATTACTACTGTCTTTTATTTACTCGTAATTTATTTATTTGCACTGCCAAATACCCCTGAAAACCCATTTGCTAGTATTTACAGTGAAACCTTGATCAAAACCACTTGTCAACACCTTCTGCTCCTTGTTTGGTTCGACACTCTTATTTATCGAAAGTACTACGATACACCCCCTATACTTTAGGGTCATCAGAGTACCACCTATTCATGTTGTTAAAACTGAGGTCACTTTGGAGGAAGTTTTAGAAAAGCTTAGCTCTTTAGAAAGAAGTTTGCCAATTATCCATGATAATGCTAGCCATGTTAACGAATTGATAGAGAGTATCACTAAGAGAATCACCATTTTAGAGGCTAGCACTACTCTTGATAGTCAAAACCTTAGGATTGGGAAACTAGAGGAATCCATGGAAACTTTAAGTTCAATTTTCTCTTCTCTTAAGTTTAAGAAAGAGAAAGCTTTTGGTGGAAAAGAGCAAAAATTCATGTATGTTCCCAAGGTGTCTATGCCTAAACCGCAGCATGTTTTTAAGATTGGTAAGACTTTTAGTTCAACTAAGAGAGACTTGCAGGTTGAATCATCTTCGGGGACCTCTAAGGTGCCTAGTGTGGTAAGTGGTGATCTCGAGGAAACAGATGAACTTGATGCTTCATCACTTGATGTTACTTGATTCGAATTTTCTGCGCCTAGCTCAAAGGCGTTAAAGAAAAGCACTCTTGGGAGATAACCCAATATTTTTACATTCAGTTCTTTTTCTTTTATTTGAGTCTTGGAAGTTATTACTACTGTAATGACCTCTCCGTATCCTTTTTATTTCGTTTTTGTGCCAAGAGAAGCCTCTAATTTGAGCGAGGTAAGATTTGGGGATGTTGCTATCCTGAAACAGTTTTTGGTGCTGCACCCTAAAAATTCGTGAAAATTATCTGTATGTCTTTTTGACCTGCCATTTCTTGTGAATATGCCCCAGGTTATATCCAAACTTTCATTAGTTGAACAGTTTTTGATTTGAGCAACAAAAAACCCCTTAAAAATTCGACCTTTGTCAGCTGTTCTGTTTTGACAGATTTCTGCCAATATTTGTGTTGCCGCTTTATCGCTTTCTTTTTGAGTTCTTTTGATCATGGAACTTTTGGGAAAGTTACTACAGTAGTATATGCTTTATATGTGGTGGTTTTAGGTTGAAACCTGAAGCAAAAAAGGGTTGATTCTATGTTATGCTTACACTAATGTTGCTAATAGATTTGTGTTTAGTTTTGTATGAAGGAAGTTTTCAAGTGTAGGGATCGGAGAGTGATGAGATGAGTTGAAGAATGGACAAAAGCTCAAGCTTGGGGATGCCCATGCATCACCCCAAGAAATATCCAAGAAGTACAAGCGTCAAAGCTTGGAGATGCCCCCGAGGCACCCCTTCTTCATCGGCAAAAATCAGGTCACCTTTCAAGACACTATATTTTTATTGCTTCATGCATTATGCATTTTTCTTGGAGCGTCAGTTGTTTTTAGTTTTCAGTTTAGTTTAGTTTTGTTTGCTGCAATAAATGGTTGGTCCCCAACAAATTTCTTTTAGAGAAGTTGCCTTGCTTTTCATTTGCCAAGAACACTCCGTTTTTCATTCTTATAATTTCAACGAGTGTTCTCTTTTTCTAGAACTGCGTTTAGCTTTCATTTTTCGCCTTGAATTTTGTTCAGATCTTGTTATATGTTTTTATCAAGGTGTATTTTTGCCTCTGATCTTTATTGGTTTTCATCAAAAGAGGTGTTTATAAAAAGTTTGAATGGTGTTGGAAAAGAGAAAAAGCTTTATGCAAAAAAGTGGTACAAGAAGGAGCTTGTGTAGACTGCGGCCTAGGCTTTTGCATGTCGTGCTTGATGTCTTTTTGATAGTATGCTTAGTGGTTTTGCTGTAGCATGACTTGTCTCAAATAACTGAGATTGCTTAATGAGCCTTTGAAAAAAGGGATTTCTATTTTCGTGCCCTCAGGTCGTTAGTTGTACTCAGTTTTCCCCAGCTCGTTAGTTTTTCCTTAGTTTTCCCCAAGCCGTTGTCTGAAACCCTCAGAAGGAGCTCGGACGGAGGATTCCCGTTAAGTTGACCGTTTCCGTGCTGACGTGTGGGGCCGCGTCGTGTGGGGCCGCATCGCGTGGGGCTGGTAGAAAGGGACCGCGTGGGACATGACGAGACCGCGTTTGGTTGTACGTGAGAGCTCGGTTCTGTCTCTCTCGGGCCAAATTGGCATTGACTTTTCAGAGCGCCTTTTCCCCTCTCTCTCTGTAAACAGTTCTCTCTCTTTTCACCAAATTAGTATCAAATCTAGAGAAGCTTCTATTTATGTCTTTCTTCAGTGATTGCTGCCTTTTGGCCCTCGTTTTTTGCCCAATATGGTAACAAATCTAGAAGCTAATCTAGAAGCTAGTATAGTATAATACATAGAATGCATACATCAGCCAAAAGAAGCCAATAACGATGTTAATGTTCACGACAAACTAAGCTGAAAATAAAATAAGACGCAATGTATGCCCAACATGAAGGTTCCTCATTCTTCATCATATATTTAGGAGTCGCTATATTCCATGAGATGAAAAAAATATTGACTGAACTCCTTCCGTCTGCAGTGTGCAGCAATAGATCCTCCAAACGGTATGGCCTTTGTTCTATTTTCATACCGTCGGAATCTAATCTATCCACATGTCGTGGCCACTCATCCCAGGCCTTTCTATCATCAAAGTACTGTCTGATATAACCGCCCTCGTAGTAGATGCAGCCAGGTCGAACTGTCGGGTGCACTCTGGTGTCGACGGAGATACACCGTTTATAACTGACGAAGAAGGCACGACTGCCAATGTTGACGGCATGGAGAGAGCGGCTCTCAGTGTCCACACGGTACACCAATGGTTGACCTTCCTCCAAATGCCTGTTGCCAGGGCTGCCGCCGAACAACACAAGCAGCAGATCACCATCAGACTCCACAAGGTAGAACTTGTCATTTCCAAGTTCTAGAAATGAAAATAGTGTCTCCATGTTGATAGTGCTCGCGCGCTTCTCCAACTGGACATTGTTGGTGCACACTAATGTTCCGAAATCAAAATTGTTCACAACTATTGCATACAATTCACCATTGAACGGGGTAAGGCAACGCAGAGAATCGTCCTCAATCGAAAATCTTCCTTCTCCCCAATCTTCTACATCTATATCCTTAGTAGGAGAGCTCTCATCGAGCCAAGCAATTTCATTGGGGTAACCTATGCAAATGAAGACCATAGTCGGGGACTTCATTACAGCGACTGACTCCACAATCATAGATGGCATCTGCGCCTCAAATGTAGCGTTCAATGTCTTTGTGAGTGGGTTCAGAAGCCGTATATTGTGCGGCTGGTTCCTCTGGGCAAGCACGATGATGCCACGGTAAAAGCCGATGAAGTAGTATCTAAAAGGGAGTTGATGAAGATAACATTCAGCACTAAGATGTTTACGATTGAAAATAAAAATAGATTAACTCTATAGATATGGAGGAATTTGAACCTTGCATGAACTTCCGTTAGATCGATGGTGACGTAGTGGGATGTGCGGAGGTTGAGAAAGGAGAACTCAGCGGCGCGTGGAAGGGCGTGTTCTACCACGATCCATTCGTGCAGGTGCACGTCGGGCTCAGGTAGATCTGAGCGCCAATTTATACAAGCTTGCCTCAAAGCAGCGTAGGTGTCCACGTACTCCTCGTTCGCCAGTAAGCAGTCGCCCATCTTGTGAAGTGGTCTGTCACCCTTAAGAGAGGCCCAGTTCACGGAGGCGCCGCGCTTGGATGCGCCGCCCTCGGATGCGACGGGCTCGGATGCGACGGGCTCGGAGGCAATGGGCTCGGGGGCGACGGCCGCCGGCTCATTCTTCTTCTCCATCGCCGGCAGGGGAGCGCGCGTAGGGCGGCTGGGTTTTTTTGGAGAAGGTGATGGGACGTGAGAGGCGTGGTTGCGTGCGTGAGTTATGATGAGACTGTGTGCAGAGGGAGGGAGAGGGGCTCTGTACTGGCGAAGTGACGGTTCGTCTCAGCAGTTGACGTTTTGGTCTCAACACGCGCACCGTGCGGCTAACCGCTGCTCACCGCGACACTCGTCCGTGGGACTGCACGTCAGCACCGTTACGTGTACTCAGTTCTACCCTCGAATCTTACACTGGAAAAATATCTGTACTCAGTTTTCCCCTCGAGTACTAATACTGCCTAGTGCAATATACTCAGTTTTACCCTCAAGTGGCTGGTCAACAGAGAGTCAACATATGGGATTAAGCCATCTAATTGAGTCATTTCATGCGCAAAAAAATTCAAAAAAATAAAATCATAGTGCCTCCTACTCATGGAGTCTTGTTACGCGACCTGCCACGTAGGAAATCATAACAATCATATATAAATCAAGTTTTCACACAAATGGCCACTTCTGAAATCACTAGTAGCTATGAAGGCTCATGGCTTTCCACTCAAACCCCTTCTCAAAATATCTATACCCAAAACATAGTTTATCTGAATGAGGCCATAATTTTTACACTCATGTATATTTGAATTGCTAATACTTTGAGGTAGGCCAACCTGGGTTTCATTGTACAAAACATGTATTTTTCTTTTTCTAAATATCTTATTTGAATTCCTTAGCCTGTTTACTATTTACTTGCCCTTGTATCCTTGATACTACTCAGTTTTACCCTCTCCCTTCTCACAGAAGCCCAAACTTGGCCTGATTGGTCGAGCTGTTGTCACACGGATCGTGCCCACCTACCGTCGATCCTATGATCCAACGGACAGGATCGTGCCACCCTCTCTCTATCTGTCGGTGGCAAACTACTAGCCCTCTATGTATGCTAAATGATGAGTTTGTCACCGGATTCAACAAGTTGGGTAATCACGAATTTCTTGTAGGCATTACTTTTCACGGTAAAATGATAAACTATCACAAATTTCCATATCTTTTACGCATTACTTTTCACGGTAAAATGATAAACTATCACGAATTTCCATTTCTTGTAGGCATTACTTTTCACGCTGAAATGATAAACTATCACGAATTTCCATTTCTTGTAGGCTTTACTTTTCACGGTAAAATGATGAACTTTTACGAATTTCCATTTCTTTTAGGCATTACTTTTTTGTTGAGATATAAACCACCCCCACAATGGTCATCTCCTCCTTAATTTATTGTGTAAACCCCACAACGGTCATCTCTACCTTAATTTATGGTGTAAACCCCACAACGGTCATCTCTCCCTTATAAACCCCCACAACGGCCATCCCTCATGTCAATAGGTTCTGCCTCTCTCTTCTTCGTTTCTACCTCTCTCTTCTTCGTTCACATACACTTGATCCATTGCCATGGCTTCCACGTCTCGGACGCCGACCGGAAGGGGAAGGGGAAGGGGAAGGGGAAGGGGAAGGGGAAGGGGAAGGGGAAGGGGAAGGGGAAGGGGAAGGGGAAGGGGAAGGGGAAGGGGCAGCCGGGGTGGTGGATCATCATCATTGCCACCACCACCGTCAACACTGCCATTGATCATAGAGGAGTTCTTCATCACCATCTATGAAGACCCTTTGGCCAAGAAGGTACGTACGCGTTCCCACATATATGATGCATGTGATTAATTATATGCATGTTCTAAAAACCTTTAATTTCAAACGATCGGCGCTCGATCTCTTTGCAGGCACTCCCACAAAAGTTTGCGGACTATCTTGACGGCCAGGAGCCCGCAAAGGTGTATCTGCGAGCAGCTGATTGCGGTCCTCGTCTCTGGACCGTGGAGGTCCTATTTGACGGACAAGGCCGGATGTACCTCGACAAGGGCTGGGAGAATTTCGCTATCGCGCACGGTGTGGATTTCGGCTGCTTCCTACACTTCAAATATGAAGGCGATTATGTGCTCACAGTGAAGGTGTTCGACGGAACAACGTGCAGGAAGTACTACTACACGGACGACGAAGATACTGACGATGAAAGCGACGACGACGTGAAGCCATGCATCTAAGGGGATTATGACCAAAAATATATATGTAGCTTCATATGCATCGATTTATAGATCTAGCTATTTTCTATATATTATGCATGTAAAAATAATAGGGAATCACAATTTCCACTATGATTCGAGCACCACAGCCTCCAAACGATGCCGATGCCGATATCGGCATGGTCAGAACGGGTATGCATGCTCGCCGCCACTGCTAGGTCACCGTCGGGATGCACCCTCAATCCCGTCCCCTCATTCGATCACTGACACACCAGAGATACCGCCGAGGCCAATGACGAACGTACATGCTGATGCCAATGCCGAACATGTACGCCGCTGTGGGCACGGCCACGCCGCCTCGCTATGCTGGACGCCACAGACCACTGCGAGGTCTTTCCCTTCGCCACCACACTCCCCTAGCACCTATCTATACACGCCAGAAAGGAGAGACACTAGTTTTCTCTACATTGCTCGCGTTCATGTCCGACACCGTCAGTCAAAGTGTTGAGGTCGTCGTCGATGTCCTCGACCATTTCTTCTCTTCTTTGCATGGTTAAACGCGTCTAGTTCATATCTATCTAATGCGTCTGGTCTCGCCTCATGCAGTTCTTTGTGGACGTCGATCTCATTTCGGCACCCCACAGGCCACCTCCTCTGTGCCATCGCTGTAGAGCTCTGTTTAAAAATCTAATCCTACCCGTGTATTGCCCCTTGTATCAGCATCATGGCCCCACTTGTCATTCGATATACCGAAGCCCCACTCATCCGCGTTTTGGTCAGGGATACGGCGATGCTTACAGTCAAACAAACATGGATGCTCTGACGTGTCTTTGCGGGCTCTATGTGGCCCCACTAGTCAGCAGTTAACGGTCAAAGGTGTTCAACCGTCGGGTAACCGGCCGTTCCAGCACTGGTGATGGTTTCAGACAACGGCTTGGGGAAAACTGAGGAAAAACTAACGAGCTGGGGAAAACTGAGTACAACTAATGAACCAGGGGCACGAAAATAGAAATCCCTTGAAAAGATCATGTGTTGTTTTTTATCGTTTGGAAGCATTATTTTGGTTTTCTCCTTGATGCTTTATTTGGGTTGACTTGGCGCATGCTCACACATGTTAGACTCTTACAAAGTCGCCAATAGCCTCTATGATCATTAATTTTTTGACTTTTGATGCCATCTGATGCTTCTTTTAGTGTCGCTTTGTCGCTTTGCATGATTATGGCCGTTATTGCTCTCTTAGTTGGTCGCTCCCAGTATTTTGCTAGCCCTCGCCTTGTACTGAGTATGAGCTCTACTCGTGCATCCAACTCCTAAAAACCAAGTTTGGCAAAGTGCCCACCATACATACCTATTAGCAATTTGCTATTCCAAAGTACATTTGACTTGCTTTTATCTACTCTTCTAATTAAACTCTTACCAGTGTTATTCGAAAATTGGTCAGTAAAGCTCTCACGAACCGGATGACACGCTTTATTTTTTTCATTCTTAAAAATTTGACATTGTGGTCTCTTATGTTGAGTTGTTATGCTTGCAAGTTGTAAGTTGGAGATTAGCCCAACGATGCCGTCATGGGGCAAGCTTTCAACATTGCACTTCTTATTTGAGTTGATATCGTGATCTTTTGTTTATGGATACTCGTGGTGTGAAATGAATTGGGAATCTTACGGGATCATGGAGTTTGTATATGTGTTAGAAAAACGCCTGGGCCGCCAATCTAAGCCATGCATAATTCATGGTGGAAATTTGCAGCATGCCCATAGTGGATATTCGACGACGCATCTCAAAATAAAAAGCTATACAAATGGTAAATAAAAGAGATGTTGAGGTGTTCATTGTCTGCTTGTCCTATCATTTTGATGTGGGCTTGTTCTATGTCATCGGGCACGGAGGTACCCCATTGGCGGTTCTCGATGATACATGTATACTTACAATGACAAGAGCTTGCTTGGGACTCTAAGTAAAGTAGCATGAGGTTTGGGTACTCGTATTCACGGGACACGAGGTTTTCAACTAATGATTTGTCAAGCATATGCAGCATGAGTGTTCTCGCATTAACTTTAACCATTCAAGATGCTTATGATGGGGGCAATGAGAGCTCAAAGCCGGTAAGTACCATAATTTTTGAAGGTTTATAAAACTTGCAATCACTGCTTCCCTCCGCGAAGGGCCCTTCTTTAACTTTTATGTTGAGTCACCGCCTTCCATCTTTATGCACCATTAAGAGAGCATAGTTGTCATTCTTAGTATAATGTGCATTGTCCCAAAGTTTTCATTGATTTATTCATATTGTTGGTTTCACTTGTTCTTAAATTATTTGTATCTAGTCGCCCTCTTAAACTTGAAGGTGTCCTATGCATTTATGTTTTGCTCTCCATGAAGGACAAACTGAAAACCATTTGTATGTTTTTCCTTATGATTTGAACACACGTTTGACTTTCATTATTTCATTTTCATGATCTTTTGTTTGTGTTCATTTTCATGTTATAACATGGTTGCTAAGTTTCTTCTATCAAGATTATGTCTTTCATGCCCATGTTTTAAGTTCTTTTGATCCCAGTGCACAACGACTGAAGGTGATGCTTGCTAGCTTGCGACAGCTTCGGACAATTTATAGGGCGCCTCGTCCAAGCTTTGCTTTGCTAGCTGCAACGTGGAACCTGCACACAACACAACCAAATACTTTGTTCCCAACTTACGATGAGGTTGTCAATCTCACCGGTTTGCTTGAAACAAAGGGTATGAGCGTATCGAGTGGAAAGTGATAATAGTATGCGAGTAAAGTAAAAGTGCGACTAAAGTAAATAGGTGATAGCAATATAATGGAAATAGGACCGGGATCCACAGTTCACTAGCGGTGTCTCTCCATAAAATAAAATAATACAAGCTGGGTAAATGAATTACAGTTGGGCAATTGATAGAATAAAGATAACGTGCATATGATGAGAGGATCACTATGAGAGTTACTCTGGGCATTACAAAAAATACATAGACCGCCATCCAACTGCATCTATGACTAATAATCTACTCACGGGGATATCGTCCGAACACCCCATGAGTATTAAGTTGCGAACAACAGATAAATGCATTAAGCAAAGTGTGTAATGTAAACAAAGCATATGCCCTCGAGCATATGAATGTTGTTTTCCCCCTAGTAGCAACAGCACATCTACAACCTTAGAGGTTTCTGTCACTCCCCCAGATTAAATAGAGGCATGAACCCACTATCGAGCATAAATTCCCCCTCTTGGAGTCACTAGCAACTACTCGACCAAGATAGCTACTAACAATGGAGAGCATGCAAGATCATAAACAACATAGAGATAACAAAAGATAAATTTAGTACTTCAACTCAAGCATAACACCAATATTCATCGGATCCCAACAAACCAAACATGTAGAATTACATAACGGTGATCTCAATCATGTAGGGCAGCTCATGAGATCTAAACATGAAGCACATGGTGGAGAAGACAACCATCTAGCTACTGCTATGGACCCATAGTCCAAGGTAGACTACTCACTCATCGCTCCGGAGGCAAGCATGGCGATGAAGAAGACCTCCGGTGGTGATTCCCCTCTCCGGCAGGGTGCCGGGAAGAGCTTCTGGACCCTCCCGATCTTCGGGTCGATGGCGGCGGCGGATCGCGATGTGTTCTGGAAAATTGATCGGGTCTTTAGGTTTTTCCCATTAGGAGGTCTTTATAGGCGAAGGGGCATCGTCAGAAGTGGACCAAGGCGGTCTCACACATAGGGGGCGCGACCCAGCCCCTGGCCACGCCGCCCTAGTGTGAGGCCACCTTGTGGCCCCACTCCGTCTCCTCTTTGGTTCTCTGGAAGCTTCGGTAAAATTCTGGGCGACTGGCTTTGGTTTCGTCCAATTCCGAGAATATTTCCTGTGTAACTTTTCTGAAACACAAAAACAGCAGAAAATAGGGAACTGGCACTGTGGCGACTTGTTAGTAGGTTAGTTCCGGAAAATGCATAAAAGTGCCACGAAGTGTAACGAAACACTAAACAAATGGTGTAAAAACAAGCATGGAGCATCAAAAATTATGGATACATTGGAGACGTATCAGCATCCCCAAGCTTAACTCCTGCTCGTCCTCGAGTAGATAAGTGATAACAAAAGAAATAATTTTTGAGGTGACATGCACCTACATAATCTTGATCAAATATGTAAGCGTTGTGAGCTGTGATAAAAAGAACTTAAAACATGGGCATGAAAGACATAATCTTGATAGAAGAAACTTAGCAACCATGTTATAAACATGAAAATGAACACAAACAAAAGATCATGAAAATGAAACAATGAAAGTCAAACGTGTGTTCAAATCATAAGGAAAAACATACAAATGGTTTCAGCTTGTCCTTCATGGAGAGCAAAACATAAATGCATAGGACACCTTCAAGTTTAAGAGGGCAACTAGATACAAATAATTTGAGAACAAGTGAAACCAACAATATGAATAAATCAATAAAAACTTTGGGACAATGCACATTATACTAAGAATGACAACTATGCTCTCTTAATGGTGCATAAAGATAGAAGGTGGTGACTCAACATAAAAGTAAAAAAGAAAGGCCCTTCGCGGAGGGAAGCAGTGTTTGCAAGTTTTATAGACCTTCAAAAATTATGGTACTTACTGGCTTTGAGCTCTCATTGCCCCCATCATAAGCATCTTGAATGGTTAAGGTTAATGCGAGAACAATTATGATGCATATTCTTAACAAATCATAAGTTGAAAACCTCGTGTCCCGTGAATACGAGTACCCAAACCTCATGCTACTTTACTTACAATCCCAAGCAAGGCTCTTGTCATTGTAAGTATATATGTATCATCGGGAACCGCCAACGGGGTACCTCCGTGCCCAATGACATGGAACAAGCCCACATCAAAATGATAGGACAAGCAGACAATGAACACCTCGACATCTCTTTTATTTACTATTTGTTTAGCTTTTTATTTTGAGATGCATCGTCGAATGTCCACTATGGGTATGCTGCAAATTTCCACCATGAATTATGCATGGCTTAGATTGATGGCCCAGGCATTTCCCTAACACATATACAAACTCCATGATCCTGCAAGATTCTCAATTCATTTCACACCGCGAGTATCCATAAACAAAAGATCACGATATCAACTCAAATAAGAAGTGCAATGTTGAAAGCTTGCCCCATGACGGCATGGTTGGGCTAGTCTCCAACTTACAACTTGAAAGCATAACAACTCAACATAAGAGACCAAAATGTCAAATTTTTAAGAATGAGAAAAATAAAGTGTGCCTTCCGGTTCGTGAGAGCCTTACTGACCAATTTTCGCATAACACAGGTAAGAGTTTAATTTGAAGAGTAGATAAAAGCAAGTCAAATATACTTTGGAATAGAAAATTGCTAATAGGTATGTATGGTGGACACTTTGGCAAACTTTGTTTTTAGGAGTTGGATGCATGAGTAGAGCTCATACTCAGTACAAGGCGAGGGATAGCAAAAGACTGGGAGCGACCAACTAAGAGAGCAATAACGGCCATAATCATGCAAAGCGACAAAGCGACATTAAAAGAAGCATAAGATGGCATCAAAATTCAAAAACTAAATGATCATAGAGGCTATTGGCGACTTTGGATGAGTATAACTTGTGTGGGCATGCACCAAGTCATCCCAAATAAAGCATCAGGGAGAAAACCAAAATAATGCTTCCAAACGATAAAAACAGTGCATGATTTTTTCAAAGGCTCATTAAGCAATCTCAGTTATTTGAGACAAGTCATGCTACAGCAAAACCACTAAGCATACTATCAAAATGATGTCAAGCATGACATGCAAAAGCCTAAGCCGCAGTGACGAGGGTTAACTCGACAAATGTCCTAGATGAAGGACTTAGGATCGGGGAGACAGGGCGTCGGATGAACTCGAAGGTAAAGTTAGTCGAAATAAGTGTCTATCGAAAGTAAACTTGGGTGTTCAACCTAGCTTGCTTTCAATCTACCCTACACCGTCCCCTCCTGGCCCCTATATATAGGTGGCCAGGTCTCGAGGATCGGGTAGGGTCCAATAAAGATTATAATATCGACATACGATAAGAACTCGTACATCGACTATCATTACAATTGGGCCTAGCTATATGGGCATCAGGGGTGCTCAACTAACGGGCTCTATTAGCTATACCCTTATCAGTAGCCCCTGAGATTCTACCAGAATTACAGATTCGGGTTGAATCTCTAATCTTTAAATCTTTGACTTGATCAATTCTTCGACTTCTTCATATCTTCAAATCTTTGACTTGGTCTTTCGACTTATTTTTATGATAATATTTCGCAAGGGGTTTTGATGAACAAGCCAGACAACTCTAACGGATCAAGAGGTCAGTTAACTGCCGGAATAGATACTTGCCACCTACTTCAAATTCAATCCCCTTGGATTTGAATTCGGGATACCGGTCAAACCCATTCTTTTGATGCATTAAGGTCTTACAAAGAATGAATCCCGGTGATTCTCAAGGTACCCAGTGCGTCCACCAGGATTTTCTTCGCGTCGTAGACACGGATACATACTAGCAGAGCACATCCATGTGCGTATACCAGGCCACACAGAACGGATCCCGGGGTCTTACCTTTGTGATAAATCACGACATTTGAGTTTCGTTGCGATAACGCAACTCGAGAATCTCATGTCGCAGTCTCTTTTGACTGATAAAATCAAAGAAATTTGAAGTAAATTCTTCCCACTGTCTCCCGATGGGAGTAGTTGCTCTATATTTTGTCGACTACGTATTCGAAGTTTGCATGGTAGATTCTCTTCATCTTCATTGTTGCTTGTCTTAATTTCTATCGGGTGCGCGCTCAGCGCTCCCGATGGGAGTAGCCCCCGAGGCTATGGTTGGATACTTGTAGTCAATCATAGGCTCAAAAATTCTCTTCTCCTGCTTGTTTCTCTTGTTTGGAAGCCCCCGAGCCCTAAGGCGAGGTTTTTCGTATCCTTCGATCTCTGTGTTTTTTTTCATTGTTATTATCGTCTGCTATATGCAGAATTTAACTCCTTTGTAAATATGTTTATGGGCCTTGCTTATCAAGGGGGCCCGATAATATGTGCTTATAAATAAAGCATCTCTGCAAGGGTGAAAACCCTAATTAGAATCCTCCTCCGCCGCATCGTCTCCTCTTTTCATCTAGGGTTTTTAGTTTTCCCAATCTTCCACATGGCTGATGCAGAGGGTTCCCTGTCTGAACCTTGGCTCTCCGGTAGCACCGCGGGGTCGCGGCCGTCCTCGTGGAAGCAAAGACAAAACAACTCTAGCCGCCGCAGGTTCGTCATCAGCCGCTCCGGTGAAGCGTCGTCCTGGCCGTCCACCTGGTAGTAAGAACAAACCCAAGGTGACTGGCGTCGCCCCAGGCCCGAGCGCTCCTCCGCCTGCTGCTCCTTCTTCCTCTTCAAGAATTTTTTCTTTCTTCTGCATCGCCATGGCAAAGTGCCATGAGATTCAGCGCCTGCCGCTGGATTTCACCAAGTTCATGGATGGGCGAGAACTGCGAGAAGCGGTTCTTCGCGAGCAATCTGGTGGAGGGACTCCGTACGAAGTGGAGGTTTGGTACGATGGCGACGACGAACAATACTTCAAAGGTGGCTGGTCGCAGTTTGCAGAAGACCACGACCTCCACCAAGGCTTCTTCATGACCTTCGACTACCACATCGGCACGTCAAAGTTCGATGTGAAGATCTATGACGGCACCCAGTGCCAGAAAGAATATGAAGTTGAAGTCCACTTTCATTAGGATCTGCATTTATGTACTCTCTCTTTATATTGTCCTTGTTTCCGTACTATATGTAATGAATACTCGTACTTTTGCTTTGATGCTTTTGATAGTACCCTGAGAACAAATCATTGTTCTGAGGCATGCTTTATATATATCGGGTTCTCTGTGAACCAATTATGTTGAAGAATATCGGGTTGCCTGCTCAACCTTGTATTGCAAAAAGATCTCCATGTCGTGATAGAAGTTTCTTTCATACGACCCGAGGGTTTAAGCCCCCGAGCGGAAAAGTAGAAATATTTGTACAATGTTGTCGAGTTCAACCCAAGGAACCCGACCTATGGCCTCGTGTTCTGGGTTCAGAAGGTTAACTCGATTTTACTGATACCACTAGATTTGCTCTACGCGTAAAAACATCATAGCTGCTCCGCGTTCCACGGGTTGCTCTCGTCTTTTCCTGTCTTCTTGTCTTGTAATCGATAAGCTCCTCCTGGTATCACTTCGGTGATGATGTAAGGTCCCACCCAAGGGGACTCCAATTTGCCATGGCTGTCTTGCCTGAGTCGCAAAACTAGATCCCCCACCACAAAGGATCGTGGGCGAACTTGACTACTATGGTAGTTTCGTAGGCTCTGTTGATACTGCGTGGCTCTTTCTAATGCTTTATTCCTTGCTTCATCTAGTGCATCAACATCGTCTTGCGATGCTTCTGTTGATGTTGTTTCGTCGTACGCCGTTACTCTTGGAGCCTCATGTGTAACTTCAACTAGAAGCACGGCTTCTGCGCCATGGACCAGGAAGAAAGGAGTTTCTTGAGTTGCTGTGTTAGGCGTGGTTCTTAGACTCCAAAGAATGGAGGGCAATTCTTCTACCCAAGCACTCTTGGCTTTCTCAAGAGGTGCTAAGAGCCTCTTTTTTATCCCACTGCATATCAGGCCATTGGCTTTTTCGACTTGCCCATTTGTCTTCGGGTGTGCCACAGATGCAAATTTGAGCTTGATTCCTAGTCCTTCGTAGTAACTCTTGAATTCCTTCGAAGTGAAGTTTGTCCCGTTGTCCGTGATGATGCTATATGGTACACCGAAATGGAAAACTATTGACTTGATGAAGTTGATTGCTGCTGTCAAATCTTGAGTTGTTACCGGAGCCGCTTCCACCCACTTGGTAAATTTATCGACTGCCACTAACATGTAAACATGCCCTCCTGGCCAGGATTTGTGCAACTTTCCCACCATATCGAGGCCCCATTGTGCGAAGGGCCAAGATAATGATATTGTCTGTAACTCTGCTACTGGTGCATGTGGTCGAGATGCGAATCTTTGACATGTTTCACACTTCCGGACTATATCTTTCGCGTCTTCGATGGCTGTTAGCCAGTAAAATCCTGTTCGGAACGCCTTTGCCGCTATTGCTCTGCTACTAGCATGGTGGCCGCACACTCCACCGTGTATGTCTTTTAATATTACTTGTCCTTCCTGCGGCGTTACACAACGCTGCAAAACGCCAATAATACTTTTCTTGTATAATTTTCCCTGCAATACGACAAATGCTTTTGATTGTCGAGTTATCCTCTTGGCTTCCACTGCATCTTCTGGTAATTGTTTTTTATCATGTATGCAAGATATGGTTGCATCCAGGTTTCTTCTATCATCATGACTTCCTCGGGTTCCTACGTAGCCTGTGAGCCTGCCGCAGTAGTCAAACTTTTGACATTTTTTATTGACCTTTCCACTATTTCCTCCCAGAATACTCCAGATGGCACGGGTTTAGCACTGTGACCCGATATTCGCTAAATTGTCGGCTTCTTCATTGCTATTCTTGCTAATGTGCGAGACTTTGCATCCATCAAATGTTCCTTTGAGATAGTGATATAAGTTCTTATAGGCCATCATGTTGTCATTGATTGTGTCGCATCTGTTCATAACTTGCTAGACAACAAGGTTCGAATCTCTGAATATTTTTAGACGAGTTGCTCCACATGCTTTAGCCATCTTCATGCCATGCAAGAAAGCCTTGTTGTAACGACCCAGGATTTTGTCAAATTATGGGGAAAATTTTTCGCTTTTGTATTGCTTGAGATGATTGAATTTTCACAGGAATTTAAAACTTTTGAGTCTAATTGAAAGCTTTATTAGAAAATACATTAAACCTTCTATTATTCTCTTGAAGGACTTCTTTGAGAAAGATCAAGTATCCAAATACTATTTTCCTTTCTTTTACTCAAACTTATGCAAGCTAACTTGCATGGATTTGATTTTCAAAAGTATTATAAAGTTGGTATTTCAAAACTATGTTTGAGTGTGGTTTTCAACTATTATTTTATAAATTATTATTTTATTTTCTTGTTACTTTAGAAAGAATTGAGTTCCAACTCTATTTCTATTATTTTATGCAAGCAAAGCCTTTAGGCTTAATTGAGATCTTTTATTAAAAATCTTGCTTTGGTTCTGAAAACCTGTTTATTACTGCCCTAGTTTGTTCCTCTATTTTTTTTAGAAAATTTTACAAATTGGTTTGACCTTGTTTGGATTCAAATTGCAAAAGATATGAAAGGAATAAAGAAAAACAGAAAAAGAAAAGAAGAAAGAAAATAAAAATAGAAAAGGGCCCCGGGGGAAACCATTCGGCCCAGCTTCAGAAGCCAGCCCGCGGCCCAACTTGACAGAACCTGAACCGGTATCCCTCTTCCTCTCTCTCCCTCGCTGCCAGGTGGGCCCCACCTGTCAGCATCATCACCTCCACCGTTTCCTCTCTTCTCCCTGGAAACGAAACTCGCCGGAGTAACGCCCCCACTAATTTCTCGCGAGTAATGGCCATCAATCCCCGACCTATAAGTAGCCCTCGACTCCCTCTCCATTTCCCCTTTCAACCCTCTGTAGATTGTGCCGCCAGGCTGCCCAAATCACTCGCCGGAGTTCATTATTGCTGCGGGCAAGAACTCCAAAATCCGGTGAGACCGAGCTACCCCGCATTCCCTCTCCGGCCTTAATATCTTCCCCTCACCCAGGCGCACCTCCTCATGCCCTCGGTACATTTTCTTTCGCAGGAAACCAAGCGCGGTGTCGTGAACCCGAAGCTCTTCACCGCACTGTCGTCTCCAGCCGCGCCATTCACCCACGCCAGGACGCAATCGGCCTCGACGACCACGCATTCGAGCTCTCCTTGACCTCCCGAACCCCGTCGTGCAGTCGCCATGGTCCAGGAACCTCCAGAGCCCCGCCGGAATCAACCACCTGGCCGCTATATCACCGCCGGCAAGCCGGAACCCTAGCCTCCACGGTGAGCATCTCCCCTGACTCATCTTGTTCGTCGGATCTCGCATCAACGCACGAAAACGAATCACTTAACTGAACAGGTACCCTCAGATCTGGGGCGTTCATATTCCTTTAGATCTGACGGCTCAAATCACGGATCCGACCGAAACGGTACGGGCCTATCCGAAGCAGCCACGCGGCCTCCCCAGATTCAAACCGAGTTTAAAACCAGAAAATGAAATCAGATTTGATCTAGATCTTCAGAAAATCATATCTATTGTTCTGTAAGTCCAAAAATAGCAAACAAGATACCGTTGGAATCCTTAGGAATTGTACTATCCATCAGTACCATAAAATATTATATTTTATGGGTTCAATTTGAAACTATTTTCAAATTGGAATCAAACCTTCTATTAGCATGACTAATTCATATCTTTAGTTCTATTGATCCAAAAATTACAATTTTGTAGTCTATGGATTCCTCAGAACTTGTAGAACACTCTAGAACCAGAAACTTTCAAACTTGACACGTGCACACACTTTGTGCATTCAAATCTATCCAAATCACTATTCTGATCATAGTTTGAATTCTATAACCTATTTTGGAGTGATTCCAATTGCAGTGACCTTGCATTACTGCAAGCTATCCAGTAGCATCACTCCCATATCTGATTGAAATACTTCACAATTATTCAAATTCTAATATGAGGATTTGAGTAATTTCCATTATAAGAATAAATCTATTTCTGTTCAGTAATGTTCCCATCTACCATAGCAAATCTTATGATCATACCTAGCCATCAATGTTATCTAATCAACATCTTGATCAAGATCATATCTACTTAGACCTATCTTGTCTAGTTCACACATATTCAAATTACAATTGTGTTGTTTGAGTAAAGTGTGATACATCTCAATCTTAGATTCTATTCCTGCTATCCTTGTAATGTTGATCTAATCAACATTATAACACTTATCCAATACCCCATGAACCCAATAGGAACCTTAAACCATTATCCCAAAATGTTATCTACCCATACTCAATCCTCTGCCCACTTGATCTTGATTTCATGTGTAGAGCTATTCGATTAACAAATGAGTTAATTGAGTAACTCAATAATTCATGAGTCCTAGCCTAAGCTTAAGTGTAATAGATACTATTTAAGAATAATTGTTGTCACACTTACTCAGTAGTATTACTATTGCACTATTTTGTCTCTTATGTGATTTACACACATGAGATGTTCCAAGACCCAATATGCTGTAATAAAGCATAAAGATCCCACTCATCATATTTTGTCTAATTCATATGTATATTCAAATTGCAATTGTGCTACTTGAGTAGAATATGAATTCACCTCAAACCTATATTCTGTTAATATGGTGTTGTTATAACCATACCAAAGTATGTAATATACACCATGTTAATCAATGAACCATTTGAGCCATGTCCTTGAATATAAACCATCCATACCCAGATCAATGCCTACCTAGTTTCTGTTCACGTGTATTGGACTATTCAAATTGCAAATGTGCAAATTGAGTACATCAAGCGTTCATAAGACCTAACCTAGAGCCCAAGTGCGATGCATACTGTTTAAAGAATAAATGTTGTTACACTTATTCAAATAGTATCTTGGTTGCACTATCCCACTCCTATGTGATCCATTTCACATGAACTATTCTGAAAACTCTTTCATATCTCACAAATCATGATCCCTCACCATATCTTTCTGTCTTAACATTTTTGTAAACCTAAATTGTTAAACAAACACCTTTCAATTGTTTGATTTGTTTGATCGTGTTTGTATGAGTGTTCATGTTATACTTTTTCTTGTGCTATAGTTTGTGCGAAGAGTTACGTGCCTAGTTGAGAGGAGGGAAGCGTCTTGTTCATCAGAAAGGCAAGTGACACACATGTCCCTTACCCATTTTACTTATGCATTAGTATACTCACCTCTTGTAGTATTGCATGATAGGTGTTTTACTCAACTGTTTTATCAAATGCTTAGATCCTAGTAGTGTGTAGCTACCCCTCAAACCCCACCTGTTAGGATGCTAAGTACTTGTTAATTTGATGCCATGCTAAGATCACTGGAAAGGTGTTTTGTGAAAAGTTAAGAACTTCAACTAAAATGAAACACCTGGGTGGAATGGTTTGATAAGATGAGGCGAGGTAGGTGGGTTCGGGGACGCAAGCCTCATAAGAGGATGTGGGAACCGAATGCCGCTCGGGATGGCCACCCAGGAATAAAGAGATGGCTATGTCTTCCATGCTTAGTGTACTTCTAGTGCAGCCTTATGACATTATGGGCTCTGTCTTGACTGATTAGAATGTGGGAGTACAACTTGTCGGCAAGAAGTGGTGGTAGTCAAATTATAGGTTGGGAACGGTGCTTGCCAAGTTAGTTGTCCTCTCCTTCTAAAAGGTCTCGTTTCAATTCATGTATGGGCATGAAATGAATCGTAAGGTGAAAGTGCACAACCCTTGCAAGGTGTTTAAATCTAATCGATTAGCCGTGTCCTCGGTTATGGACAATTGAGTCTCTATACATGGAATGTACGGAATAATCTCATCACCGATTTTGAATTATTAAAATTTTGTCTAGAAACCCCTAGGTAGGAACTAAGGACCATACACTCCGAGGGGTGGTGGTGCCTGAGCTTCCAACTTTGTCGAATATCGCCCAGTGCCACGTGCCTAGCTAGTATGTGGTTATTGGGGGTTATTTCGACCTTTGAAAATATAAAAACTTTGAAAGTATTACTTTAAGAAAGAACTGTAGGATAAAACTGGCTTTATGCAAATCAGCCTGTGAGATCCACTAGCCAAATACTCATGTAGATAGACTCCTCACATCAGCCACCAAATATGTGTCATTGCCAGTACATCATTGTACTGACCCCTTTGGGGCTGCATATTCAACGTGCAGGTTTTATTTCGAGTAAGGAACCAGGATTAGGATCTCGAGCTTACATTCCAACATGGCTGCCTGTGGCACGTGATGAAGATGGAGGCTCCCTGCCACCCTGTTATTTCCGCTGTGTAAAACTGTAAGATTTTAGTACCTTGCATCTGGATCCGCGATGTAATCTTGATACTATGCAATGAATATTTCATTTTGTTCTGTGGTGCTATCATTGATCCAGGGAATAGCACTTAACACAGATGTTCCACCTTGTTCTCAAGGTTGGGGCGTTACAGAATGGTATCAGAGCATAGTGTTGCCTGTAGGATCGAGACCCTAGGTTTGGACTAGACTAGGAAACCCCAAAAATGATATCAAATGGATATCATTACGCTAGGATGTGTTTTGAAAGTTTTGTTACATTTTAATTACAGTTTGCTTCATTTTCTCGTAAGGCTTATCACTTTCATTTTTACTTACACTGTTCTTCTTTCAAAATTTTAGATGACGTTCACCAAGCTGAAGGTCCCCTACGACGATGACGACGAGCTGTTTAGTGATCAGCTATCTCGCCTGTCTCGGATGCTGAACCTGTCACCTCCCACTTTTCGTGGGAGAGTGATACCCTGTGTGGTTCCCGAGATCGTCCGTTGGGAGATTGAGACCAGGATTGAGGGTCGCACCATTGGTACTCCCACTGACACAGTGGTGTACTCGAGGATGTACCCAGGTTGGGAGACTGGTGTCATGATGGCCATGGAGGAGGCACTAGCCCGCATTTGTGGTATGTATGTCCAGGAGATATCAGAGTTGGACAATTCCATCTACCAGTTTGGGAGGCGTAACCACGAGGGATGGGCCTTGAGGACTCCAGGGCGCCATGAGGATTTACCATGGACTGAGATGCAGTTAGAGGACATGGGATCCTATGCTTTCAACTTGGAGGACATGCTGCGCCATGAGATGGATGCCACAGATGATGCCAAGTACCAGCTTCTGGAGAAGGATGAGAAGATAGAACAACTAGAGAGCACAATAGAGAAGCTGAAGGAGAAGAACAAAACACTTGAGGCCGCCAATGATAAGCTGTCAGGTAAGGTCGAGGATCAGGAGGCCCAGATTGTAGGCTTTCGAGGACAGTGCATATACCTTCACAAGGACCTGATGAAGTACAAGCCTTGGCCGCTTAAGAAAGGATCAACACCTACTGAAGAGAAGAAGGAGTCGACCTCAGAGCTGATAGGAGCAGAGCCAGAGAAGCTGGAGCCTTGCCAGCCCATGATAGAGGGAGATTCTGTGGAGAAGACTCATGCGGCGCCACCTAACCCTGTGGTGAAACGACGCAAGACAGGGAACACTAGAGCGTATCTGGCACAGTTCAAGTAGTGAGACCACCACGTTATGTAATAAATCGACGATCTTGTAATAGTTAGTCATGCCACCTAGTGATATGACCCTTTTAGACCTTGTTTTCCTAAAAACTTGTAGTTGACTTGTTGTGCTTGAGGATCTATGTTTGATGTGATCGTTTATGCTATCGAATGCTGTTGCAACTGCTTGTTTTAAGTTAGTAGAATTGTGTTTTCTCTCGACCTACTATGTTTGGGTAGGATCTTCCATAGATCTCTTCTGTCTAACCCTTATCTATGCTAAGACTTAAACCTGTGCTAAACCCAAACAGATGCATCCTCAACGTCGGAGCGACCACGAAAACACCCCGTTGGAGATAGCAATGCAACAGTTAGTTGAAGCTCACACAGGAATGATGCGAGTGATGACTCAGAATATGGCTAATCGCGAATGCAAAGAGCTACCCCCAGGAGTGCAGCAAGTACTAAATGATCATTCACGGATAGTACAAATGATGTCCCAGATGGTGGCTAGTGCCAATAATAGCCTACCACAAGATGAGCATGGTGGAAAGCCGACACAAGTTGATGCGGAGATGACACAGCAAGCCTGTAAGAGATGTGGAGAAATAGGACACACCTCTAAGGACTGCCATGGAGAATGTCCCATGAGCCAAGTTACTTGTTTCCTATGTGAAGGAACAAATCATATTCCGGCTGAATGCAAATTTTACCCCACAGTGCAACGGATAAATCAACAAGCTAAGGATAGAGTGAGCCAACTGCCAGAAAGGACCCCTGAAGATGGAAGACTTAAAAGAAAGATGGAAGATAAAGACATGGAGATAGCACTCAACCATACCACTAAGTGCTGCTACTCATGTGAAGAGGAAGGACACTTGTCTAGGAATTGCCCGAAGAAGAGGGGATATTCCTCCCCGACTGTAGTGGAATATGACGAAAATGAAGTGAGAGATCTTCTAGCCCTAGAAAGACAAAAAAGAAAGAAGGACAACAGCAAGGTAATGTGCTTCAAATGCAAGGAGCTAGGACATTATGCGAGCCAATGCCCAAAACTGCATCATGAAGTAAACATGCAAGACAGTATGAAAAGGGACATCCAAATGATCACCTGCTTCAAGTGCAAACAAAAAGGACACTACTCGGATAATTGTTCAAGGAATGGAACCCCAAGACCTCAGTAACGTGGAACGACTGAAGGATGCTACAATATACAAGGAGGAAACACAACAAGACGTAGCCAAATTGGAAGGACTTGTATGCCATTACTGCCTTAATAAATATTGTAAGAACTTGTAAGAGCCGTGGACAACCGGTTAAATGAATTGTATTTATCAATGAGATGGCAAACCGAAGGATTTGTGACTTCAGAGTTAATGTCTTACGACCGAGTTTGCCCAAAACCCTAGCTAAGGAACGATAGATTTGTCTTAAAAATTTAGATTTGAATCACAAGTTCTCATTTCAAGAAAATTTTGGTAAAACCAGTGAGGTTGACCAAGAGTTAGAATGCGAGGTTTGCAAACCATGTATGAAGTAATGATTTGGGTGCAGGATGGATTGATCACCATTCCTACTACTCTTATTATTCGCTCTCATGATGTTGGTTGTACACACCTAGAGAGACATACCTACATGAGGGACGACGTCTTTAAACCATGACCTTAGGAGGATAGATATACTACACCCCTCATAGTGTGCCAGTGTGGCCAAGACGTAAGGATACGGTGAGGACCGACTATACGTTTCCAAAAGCATTTTCTCAGTGGACCTTGAATGCCGAGACGATTCAATTTCGACTTCAATTCCCGACATTTCGTTTTGACTCCACGGCCCGTTCGACTACCCCTGAGCCTATAAAAGAGGACTCTCCCCTCTCCCGAGAGTCACAACAGAGACTGCCACCACCGACTATGAAAGTCCCTCCTGATTTCAAAGCCCAGCGCCACCGAAGTCTACCTCATCCCGACCTACGATGTTGTGAAACACCTCTCCAAATCCATGGAACCCAGTTCCTCCCCATGAGAGCTTCGTTAGACCCCTTTCCCCTGAGGAAGAGTTCATCTTCGAGAAATGATCAAGTTGTTCAGCGCCTTTCGACAACTATGAAGACGGTTGCTAAAGGAATTCTTAAGGACCATCTGGTACCTGTGGCAAGTAGCACGACTTGCTCCGGTAACTTGAGTGGGTTCAACAATGCTGGTTATAAGGCGACCTTCCGTCCCTTAAAGGTGCTAGTACCTTTTACAGAGTCCACCTTGTTTACCCCTATGAAATGCTTGAGAAGACTACAGAGAGATGCCATCCTAATTCCTTGGGATGTGTGGTCTCATCATGTTCGTGGGGCAAGCATGCAGTACTTGACACTGGGTCATCCCTTGAGACTCTGCAATGAAAATCAGCTAAAAAGCAACAAGGAGTATGGAGATAGCCTGCATGCTATCATGGCCTTGGTGAGGACCGACCAAGAAAAGGCTAGATACACATTCTTGGACGATGTGGACTACCTTGTTGAAGACAACGCGATGGATGATATCTGCCTATCACCAGAATTGGATGGAGCATCTGGAATGCCACTTCTGAACGTCGGCAAACATCGACACTTCTGAGAAGGGCGATTTCAAGAAAATAGCACAACGATGAATTCAAGCTGGGAACAAAATGCAAGTACCTAAGGAAACATCAAGATACCACCAAGCAAAATCTTCTTTAAGGGTGGTAGCACCAAAGTCCCATTAGGATCCATAAAACTTTGTAACCTTCCTTCAATCTCGAGGACGAGATTTCTTTAAGGGTGGTAGTCTGTAACGACCCAGGATTTTGTCAAATTATGGGGAAAATTTTTCGCTTTTGTATTGCTTGAGATGATTGAATTTTCACAGGAATTTAAAACTTTTGAGTCTAATTGAAAGCTTTATTAGAAAATACATTAAACCTTCTATTATTCTCTTGAAGGACTTCTTTGAGAAAGATCAAGTATCCAAATACTATTTTCCTTTCTTTTACTCAAACTTATGCAAGCTAACTTGCATGGATTTGATTTTCAAAAGTATTATAAAGTTGGTATTTCAAAACTATGTTTGAGTGTGGTTTTCAACTATTATTTTATAAATTATTATTTTATTTTCTTGTTACTTTAGAAAGAATTGAGTTCCAACTCTATTTCTATTATTTTATGCAAGCAAAGCCTTTAGGCTTAATTGAGATCTTTTATTAAAAATCTTGCTTTGGTTCTGAAAACCTGTTTATTACTGCCCTAGTTTGTTCCTCTATTTTTTTTAGAAAATTTTACAAATTGGTTTGACCTTGTTTGGATTCAAATTGCAAAAGATATGAAAGGAATAAAGAAAAACAGAAAAAGAAAAGAAGAAAGAAAATAAAAATAGAAAAGGGCCCCGGGGGAAACCATTCGGCCCAGCTTCAGAAGCCAGCCCGCGGCCCAACTTGACAGAACCCGAACCGGTATCCCTCTTCCTCTCTCTCCCTCGCTGCTAGGTGGGCCCCACCTGTCAGCATCATCACCTCCACCGTTTCCTCTCTTCTCCCTGGAAACGAAACTCGCCGGAGTAACGCCCCCACTAATTTCTCGCGAGTAATGGCCATCAATCCCCGACCTATAAGTAGCCCTCGACTCCCTCTCCATTTCCCCTTTCAGCCCTCTGTAGATTGTGCCGCCAGGCTGCCCAAATCACTCGCCGGAGTTCATCATTGCTGCGGGCAAGAACTCCAAAATCCGGTGAGACCGAGCTACCCCGCATTCCCTCTCCGGCCTTAATATCTTCCCCTCACCCAGGCGCACCTCCTCATGCCCTCGGTACATTTTCTTTCGCAGGAAACCAAGCGCAGTGTCGTGAACCCGAAGCTCTTCACCGCACTGTCGTCTCCAGCCGCGCCATTCACCCACGCCAGGACGCAATCGGCCTCGACGACCACGCATTCGAGCTCTCCTTGACCTCCCGAACCCCGTCGTGCAGTCGCCGTGGTCCAGGAACCTCCAGAGCCCCGCCGGAATCAACCACCTGGCCGCTATATCACCGCCGGCAAGCCGGAACCCTAGCCTCCACGGTGAGCATCTCCCCTGACTCATCTCGTTCGTCGGATCTCGCATCAACGCACGAAAACGAATCACTTAACTGAACAGGTACCCTCAGATCTGGGGCGTTCATATTCCTTTAGATCTGACGGCTCAAATCACGGATCCGACCGAAACGGTACGGGCCTATCCGAAGCAGCCACACGGCCTCCCCAGATTCAAACCGAGTTTAAAACCAGAAAATGAAATCAGATTTGATCTAGATCTTCAGAAAATCATATCTATTGTTCTGTAAGTCCAAAAATAGCAAACAAGATACCGTTGGAATCCTTAGGAATTGTACTATCCATCAGTACCATAAAATATTATATTTTATGGGTTCAATTTGAAACTATTTTCAAATTGGAATCAAACCTTCTATTAGCATGACTAATTCATATCTTTAGTTCTATTGATCCAAAAATTACAATTTTGTAGTCTATGGATTCCTCAGAACTTGTAGAACACTCTAGAACCAGAAACTTTCAAACTTGACACGTGCACACACTTTGTGCATTCAAATCTATCCAAATCACTATTCTGATCATAGTTTGAATTCTATAACCTATTTTGGAGTGATTCCAATTGCAGTGACCTTGCATTACTGCAAGCTATCCAGTAGCATCACTCCCATATCTGATTGAAATACTTCACAATTATTCAAATTCTAATATGAGGATTTGAGTAATTTCCATTATAAGAATAAATCTATTTCTGTTCAGTAATGTTCCCATCTACCATAGCAAATCTTATGATCATACCTAGCCATCAATGTTATCTAATCAACATCTTGATCAAGATCATATCTACTTAGACCTATCTTGTCTAGTTCACACATATTCAAATTACAATTGTGTTGTTTGAGTAAAGTGTGATACATCTCAATCTTAGATTCTATTCCTGCTATCCTTGTAATGTTGATCTAATCAACATTATAACACTTATCCAATACCCCATGAACCCAATAGGAACCTTAAACCATTATCCCAAAATGTTATCTACCCATACTCAATCCTCTGCCCACTTGATCTTGATTTCATGTGTAGAGCTATATGATTAACAAATGAGTTAATTGAGTAACTCAATAATTCATGAGTCCTAGCCTAAGCTTAAGTGTAATAGATACTATTTAAGAATAATTGTTGTCACACTTACTCAGTAGTATTACTATTGCACTATTTTGTCTCTTATGTGATTTACACACATGAGATGTTCCAAGACCCAATATGCTGTAATAAAGCATAAAGATCCCACTCATCATATTTTGTCTAATTCATATGTATATTCAAATTGCAATTGTGCTACTTGAGTAGAATATGAATTCACCTCAAACCTATATTCTGTTAATATGGTGTTGTTATAACCATACCAAAGTATGTAATATACACCATGTTAATCAATGAACCATTTGAGCCATGTCCTTGAATATAAACCATCCATACCCAGATCAATGCCTACCTAGTTTCTGTTCACGTGTATTGGACTATTCAAATTGCAAATGTGCAAATTGAGTACATCAAGCGTTCATAAGACCTAACCTAGAGCCCAAGTGCGATGCATACTGTTTAAAGAATAAATGTTGTTACACTTATTCAAATAGTATCTTGGTTGCACTATCCCACTCCTATGTGATCCATTTCACATGAACTATTCTGAAAACTCTTTCATATCTCACAAATCATGATCCCTCACCATATCTTTCTGTCTTAACATTTTTGTAAACCTAAATTGTTAAACAAACACCTTTCAATTGTTTGATTTGTTTGATCGTGTTTGTATGAGTGTTCATGTTATACTTTTTCTTGTGCTATAGTTTGTGCGAAGAGTTACGTGCCTAGTTGAGAGGAGGGAAGCGTCTTGTTCATCAGAAAGGCAAGTGACACACATGTCCCTTACCCATTTTACTTATGCATTAGTATACTCACCTCTTGTAGTATTGCATGATAGGTGTTTTACTCAACTGTTTTATCAAATGCTTAGATCCTAGTAGTGTGTAGCTACCCCTCAAACCCCACCTGTTAGGATGCTAAGTACTTGTTAATTTGATGCCATGCTAAGATCACTGGAAAGGTGTTTTGTGAAAAGTTAAGAACTTCAACTAAAATGAAACACCTGGGTGGAATGGTTTGATAAGATGAGGCGAGGTAGGTGGGTTCGGGGACGCAAGCCTCATAAGAGGATGTGGGAACCGAATGCCGCTCGGGATGGCCACCCAGGAATAAAGAGATGGCTATGTCTTCCATGCTTAGTGTACTTCCAGTGCAGCCTTATGACATTATGGGCTCTGTCTTGACTGATTAGAATGTGGGAGTACAACTTGTCGGCAAGAAGTGGTGGTAGTCAAATTATAGGTTGGGAACGGTGCTTGCCAAGTTAGTTGTCCTCTCCTTCTAAAAGGTCTCGTTTCAATTCATGTATGGGCATGAAATGAATCGTAAGGTGAAAGTGCACAACCCTTGCAAGGTGTTTAAATCTAATCGATTAGCCGTGTCCTCGGTTATGGACAATTGAGTCTCTATACATGGAATGTACGGAATAATCTCATCACCGATTTTGAATTATTAAAATTTTGTCTAGAAACCCCTAGGTAGGAACTAAGGACCATACACTCCGAGGGGTGGTGGTGCCTGAGCTTCCAACTTTGTCGAATATCGCCCAGTGCCACGTGCCTAGCTAGTATGTGGTTATTGGGGGTTATTTCGACCTTTGAAAATATAAAAACTTTGAAAGTATTACTTTAAGAAAGAACTGTAGGATAAAACTGGCTTTATGCAAATCAGCCTGTGAGATCCACTAGCCAAATACTCATGTAGATAGACTCCTCACATCAGCCACCAAATATGTGTCATTGCCAGTACATCATTGTACTGACCCCTTTGGGGCTGCATATTCAACGTGCAGGTTTTATTTCGAGTAAGGAACCAGGATTAGGATCTCGAGCTTACATTCCAACATGGCTGCCTGTGGCACGTGATGAAGATGGAGGCTCCCTGCCACCCTGTTATTTCCGCTGTGTAAAACTGTAAGATTTTAGTACCTTGCATCTGGATCCGCGATGTAATCTTGATACTATGCAATGAATATTTCATTTTGTTCTGTGGTGCTATCATTGATCCAGGGAATAGCACTTAACACAGATGTTCCACCTTGTTCTCAAGGTTGGGGCGTTACACTTGTATTCTACTTCATTATTAGAAGCTTGCGGAAAACTCATCCTTAATACATACTTCAATTTGTCGCCATGCGGCGATATCAAGACCACTCCTGCGCCTGCGCCTTGTACTCTCTTAGAACCGTCGAAGTACATTGTCCAGACACTGGATAAGTCCGGCGGTCCCGTACTCTGTAGCTCCAGCCACTCCGCTATAAAATCTGGTAAGACTTGTGATTTGATCACCTTTCTTTTCTCGTACGTGATGTCCATGGGAGATAACTCGATTCCCCACAAAGAGACATGTCCCGTTGCTGAAGGGTTGTTCAATATATTTGATAGTGGTGCTTCATTGACCATGATAATTGGGTGCACCGCAAAGTATTGTCGCAATTTTCGTGCTGTTGTAAAAACACTATATGCAAGCTTTTGATAATAAGGGTACCTCTGTTTTGTCAGAGATAGTACTTCACTGATAAAATATACCAGTCTCTGGACACCATGGGCTTTGCCTTCTTCACTTCTTTCGACTACTAGTACTGTACTCACCACCTGATAGGTTGCAGCGATGTAGAGTAATAGTGGCTCCTTTTCTTTTGGTGCGACCAGCACTGACGGCGTGGAAAGCACTTTTTTCAATTGCACAAAGGCTGCGTCTACTTCTGCTGTCCATTTGAATTTATCATCTGACTTTTTCATAAGTGCGTAGAATGGTAGCGCCTTTTCCCCCAATCGAGCAACAAAGCGACTTAGTGCCGCGACGCGTCCTGCGAGCTTCTGGACGTTGTGTAGTTTCGTGGGTTTTCCCATTGTTAAAATTGCTTGTATCTTCTCTGGGTTGGCCTCTATTCCCCGTGTCGACACCAAGAACCCTAGTAATTGTCCTGCCGATACACCAAAGGAACACTTTGTCGGGTTAAGCTTAAGCTTATACCTGCTCAGGTTGTCGAAGGTTTCTGCCAAGTCGTTGATGAGGGATTCCTCCTCTCTTTTAGTGATGACTACATCGTCAATGTAGACTTGCATGTTGCGTCCTATTTGGCTCCCAAGGCAATTTTGCATCATCCGTTGATAGGTTGCTCCTGCATTCTTTAGGCCGAACGGCATTACTTGGTAGCAAAACACTCCGTACGGTGTGATGAAGGCTGTTTTTTCTTCGTCTTCTTTCTTCAATTTGATCTGGTTGTAACTAGAATACGCGTCCAGAAAGGAAAGCCTTGCGCATCCTGCTGTCGAATCAATTATCTGATCGATGCGGGGTAAAGGGAAGGGATCCTTTGGACAATGCTTATTGAGAGATGTGTAGTCAACACATACTCTTTGTACGTCTGTGTTCTTCTTGGGTACGATGACTGGATTGGATACCCAACTCGAAGTTTTTGTTTCTCTGATAAATCCAGCGTTTTCTAGCCTGTGCAATTCTGATGCTATTGCCTTTCTCTTGGGTTCATCGAATCTTCACAATGGTTGCTTGACTGGCTTTGCTTTAGGATCCACATTTAGTGTGTGCTCGACGAGTTCCCTGGGAACCCCTGGCATGTCCGAAGGACACCAGGCGAAGATTTCCCAGCGCTCATGGAGGAACTCGACGAGCGCGCTTTCCTATGCGGGATCCAAGTTTACCGTGATTGATGTTGTCTTGTTTGGATCCGTGGGGTGGACCTGAATTTTCTTCGAGTCCTGTGCTGTGTCGAAAGCCTGATCTGGCAGGGATCGTCCAACGTCGGGTAGCACATTATGATCTGTTTCTCCTTTCCGCCTCTCGTAATCTGCGGTCATGCCGAAGGTTTGTGCCATTTTGTTGAATTCTCGGTCGCAGGTGTTGGCTACTTCAAAACTCCCTTGTACTGTGATCATTCCTTTGGGTCCTGGGATTTTTAGCGTAAGGTACGCATAGTGGGGTACTGCCATGAATTTTGCAAATGCTGGGCGTCCTAGGATTGCATGGTACTGTGATGGCCAGTCCATAACTTCAAATTCTACCTTCTCTCTGCGATAATTGCTGCTGCTACCAAAGCAAACATCAAGTTCTATTCTTCCCAAAGGGTAGTTAGCGGCTCCTAGTACTATTCCGTGGAAAGAGCAATCTGTTGGTTTCAGACTTGTTGGCGAGATGCACATTGCCTTCAGGGTTCTAGCATATATTAGGTTTATGCCACTCCCTGCATCCATGAATACTCTCCCGATGTCGTACCCTCCTATTTGCGCTTTTAAAACCATTGGCGAGTAGCCCGGCCTGGGAACTTTTCTTGGGTGATCTGCTCTGCTGAATTTAACGGGCTGATCTAACCACCGCAAATATTTTGTGGTGGCTGGTGGTGAGGATATTGCTAGGTTTACTTGCCTGGATATGCTCTTTCGCTCCTTTTTTGACTTAGGCACCGGTTGAATCATTGCTGACATGTAGATTTTTGGCCCTAGGTGTCTTGCTTGCTTTTGCACTTGGTATCCTTGACTTGTGTACCTCTCTCCTTGCCACTTTCCTTGGTTTGAGCCCATGGCGCCTTGTAGTCGCAGGAAAGTTCTACAATCCTTCATTTGATGATTTGAGACTCTTTTTCCATCGAGATATGCATAATGGATTCGACAAGGCCCGTATAGCATGTCTTCGGCCGAAGGGCCGGAGTATCCTAAATTTCCTGCTTCCTTTGTCTGAAATCTCCTGCCTTCCTCTTCTTCCTTTTCCTGCTTTGTAACCTGCAGCTATCTGGTTTCGCCTTCCTTGATTATCCCTGCTACGGTGTCGTCTCCTTTATTTACTCGTTTGTCAACTTCTGGTGACCGTCCTCTTTTGTTGTTGTATGCGTCCTCTCCATTAGTGAATTTGTTGGCTTCTTCCATTAGCTCAGCTACTGTTGTTGGCCTTGTTCTTCCTATCTCTTCCACCAGATCTGAACGGCGAAGGCCGGCCGAAAAAGTGTCTATTGCTCGCTCGTCAAAGACGTCTTCAGCTGAGTTTTTGATTACACTCCATCGTTGTATATAAGAACGTAGAGTTTCGCCTTTCCTTTGCACACATGCTTTGACCTCCTCCAGTGACGCAGGGCGCTTGTATGTCGATCGGAAATTTCTTGCAAATTGGCTTTCGAGTTCTCCCCAGCTTCCAATGGATTCATTGGGTAGGGTATTTAACCAGGACCGTGCTGCGCCGGTGAGGTGTAGTTGTAGACTTTGCATTGCCTTTGTTCCCCCTAATATCTGTACTGCCTATAAATAATCCGACAACCATAGGTTAGGTTCTTGCGACCCGTCGTATTTTTGCTGGTCGTGAGGTAACTTGAATCCCTTGGGTACCTGCATTTTGCGAACCCTGCGGGTAAAGCATAACGCGCCCATCTCTTTGTCATCGTCTTCATAATTTTCTTCCCTCCAAGCATGGCGCGACTTATTTACTCGTGCCTGTGCTATTATATTTCTTGCGTCCACCTTCCTCTTTTGTCGCCTATCTTCTTCTGATGACTCACTATACTCATATTGTATGGAGTTGTACTTGTATTTCCCCTTTTCCTTGCAACTTGTCGACTTCATCTCTAGTCCTTTTCCCCTGATCTTGTTTTCCACTATCCCGAGGCTTCGTATTGCGGCTTGGTGCATATCCTCTCATGGATCTCCGGGTTCTGGTCTTGTAGTTAGTAAGTATGCCTGTGCTGCTATTAATGCTGCTTCTGGCGTTTCTTGTATGAAGTCATCTTCCTCCTCTTCTGACTGTGGAGTAGGGTTCCTCGAGTACCTCTCGTCTCTGCTGCGTGCTGTTGCCCCCTGTTGTGCTTTGGGTCTCCGTGCCTTTCTCTGCTGTACTCGGAGTTCTCACTATAATCATCCCAGTATTCCTCCCTTGATATACTGTTGTTGTCTTGAGAAACCATGTCTCTTTCCTCCCTTAGTTTCTTCCTATGCTGGTACAATGCATACTGGTACCCCATTAGAACTTCTCTTCTCGATCCTTCGGGTACTTCTGTACCATAATTAATAGCTGACTTGATCATCCTCCATTCTTCCGCTGACACGTGAACTTTCTCTTTCTCCTTTTTGTGTTCTTTTACTTTGTCGACTTGTCTGTCGACCTTTTTACTTCCTTCGTTACTGTTTTCTTCTTCTGCCTCAGTGATAATGACACATAACTGATGCACCTTGGAGACGCCACAGCTTCCAACGGCGAAGTCCCTTGGGCTGTCGTGCACTCTTTCTTCTAAGTCGAATTTTTCCAGAATTTTGTCGTCTTTTGCGATTGGTGCCTTTCCAGAGCTGACCAGCGAGTTTACCTCGCTGGAAGAGCCTTCTGATGATTCCAACATTACTTCTACTTCGGGCTTATTTGCCAATGGATTGGGTTTCGTCGAATCCGAGAGACGGGATGAACCCGATGTCCTGATGAGCATGCTCAGACTTCCAATTGTTAACTCCACTTCTTGACTTCCGTCGAATTCTGCACTGCTGTTGGCTGAAAGCGAAAAAGCGGTCGAATTCATGATTTCAACGCCCAATGTCCCCACGGTCGGTGCCAATTGACGAGGGTTAACTCGACAAATGTCCTAGATGAAGGACTTGGGATTAGGAAGACAGGGCGTCGGATGAACTCGAAGGTAAAGTTAGTCGAAATAAGTGTCTATCGAAAGTAAACTTGGGTGTTCAACCTAGCTTGCTTTCAATCTGCCCTACAATGTCCCCTCCTGGCCCCTATATATAGGTGGCCAGGTCTCGAGGATCGGGCAGGGTCCGATACAGATTACAATATCGACATACGGTAAGAACTCATACATCAACTATCATTACAATTGGGCCTAGCTATACGGGCCTCAGGGGTGCTCAACTAACGGGCTCTATTAGCTATACCCTTGTCACGCAGTCTACACAAGCTCCTTCTTGTACAACTTTTTTGCATAAAGCTTTTTCTCTTTTCCAACACCATTCAAAAAAAATTATAAACACCTCTTTTGATGAAAACCAATAAAGATCAGAGGCAAAAATACACCTTGATGAAAAGATATAACAAGATCTGAACACATATCAAGGTGAAAATCGAAAACTAAACGCAGTTCAAGAAAAAGAAGAACACTCGTTGAAACAAACGGAGTGTTCTTGGCAAATGAAAAGCAAGGCAACTTCTCGAAAAGAAATTTGTTGGGGGTACAACCATTTATTGCAGCAAACAAAACTAAACTAAAATGAAAACTAAAAACAACTGACGCTCCAAGAAAAACGCATAATGCATGAAGCAATAAAAATATAGTGTCATGAAAGGTGACCTGATTTTTGCCGATGAAGAAGGGGTGCCTCGGGGGCATCCCCAAGCTTTGACGCTTGTACTTCTTGGATATTTCTTGGGGTGATGCATGGGCATCCCCAAGCTTGAGCTTTTGTCCATTCTTCAACTCATCTCATCACTCTCTGATCCCTACACTTGAAAACTTCCTTCATACAAAACTAAGCACAAATCTATTAGCAACATTAGTGCAAGCATAATATATAATCAACCCTTTTTTTGCTTTTGGTTTCAACCTAAAACCACCACATATAAAGCATATACTACTGTAGCAACTTCCCCAAAAGTTCCATGATCAAAAGAACTAAAAAAGAAAGCGATAAAGTGGCAACACAAATATTGGCAGAAATCTGTCAAAACAGAACAGCTGACAAAGGTCGAATTTTTGAGGGGTTTTATGTTGCTCAAATTAAAAAGTGTTGAACTAATGGAAGTTTGGATATAACCTGGGGCATATGCACAAGAAATCTCAGGTCCAAACGATATACAGAGAATTTTCACGAATATTTACGGTGCAGCACTGAAAACTGTTTCAGGACAGCAACATCCCCAAATCTTACCTCACTCAAATTAGAGGCTTCTCTTGGCACAAAAACGAAATAAAAAGGATAAGGAGAGGTTATTACAGTAGTAATAACTTCCAAGACTCAAATAAAAGAAAAAGAACTAAATGTAAAAACATTAAGTTATCTCCCATGAGTGCTTTTCTTTAACGCCTTTGAGCAAGGCGCAGAAAATTGCGAATCAAGTAGTTTTCGAAGAAGCATTAAGATCAACTGCAGAAGTTTTGTCAATAAGGCATTGTATTTCATCCCCATAAGTTTTTTAAGACCCTTTGTGATCACGTTTTGGTTCACTTAAATCACTAAAAAGATTTTTGGGACAAATCCAATCAAAATTATTTTCAAAAGCTTCGTACAATCCCAAAAGCTTGCTAGGTATAGGTATTTTGGTTCCTTCATTGTTTATACAAATAACCTTTATAGGTGAACCGAGTTTATTAAAACGCTTAATAACTTTCCTAGCTTCCAACATGTGAATTAAATAAGCAGAAGCAACTTCAATACTAGGAGCAAGCTCAACCAAAGACTTTTCCTCAACTTCTTTATGCATACTAATATGATTAAAGAACTCCTCAGTGAGTAAAGAAATAATAACTACCAAGGATTCTATTTTTTTTGGGTTTTTGATAAAACGATGCAAGTAAAAATAAAGTAAAAGCAAAACTTAAAACAAAGTAAAGGATGTGCGTGCGAAAAACTCCCCTCGCAGAAGTCTTCTACTTCCTCCCCAGCAACGATGCCAGAAAAGAGCTTGATTGCTGGTTGATGGCGCCAGAAAATAGCTGGTGCCTAGTTGAATGACCAGCCCGTTGGGAACCCCAAGAGGAAGGTGTGATGAATATAGCAGCAAGATTTTCCCTCAGTTAAGAAACCAAGGTTTATCGTTTAGGAGAGGAGCAAACAAACGACTGAAGGTGATGCTTGCTAGCTTGTGACAACTTCGGACAATTTATAGGTCGCCTCGTCCAAGCTTTGCTTTGCTAGCTGCAACGCAGAACCTGCACACAACACAACCAAATACTTTGTTCCCAACTTACGATGAGGTTGTCAATCTCACCGGTTTGCTTGAAACAAAGGGTATGAGCATATCGAGTGGAAAGTGATAAAAGTATGTGAGTAAAGTAAATAGGTGATAGCAATATAATGGAAATAGGACCGGGATCCACAGTTCACTAGCGGTGTCTCTCCATGAGATAAAATAATACAAGCTGGGTAAATGAATTACAGTTGGGCAATTGATAGAATAAAGATAACGTGCATATGATGAGAGGATCACTATGAGATTTACTCTGGGCATTACAACAAAATACATAGACCGCCATCCAACTGCATCTATGACTAATAATCCACTCATGGGGATATCGTTCGAACACCCCACGAGTATTATGTTGTGAACGACAGATAACTGCATTAAGCAAAGTGTGTAATGTAAACAAAGCATATGCCCTCGAGCATATGAATGTTGTTTTCCCCCTAGTAGCAACAACACATCTACAACCTTAGAGGTTTCTGTCACTCCCCCAGATTAAATAGAGGCATGAACCCACTATCGAGCATAAATACCCCCTCTTGGAGTCACTAGCAACTACTCGGCCAAGATAGCTACTAACAACGGAGAGCATGCAAGATCATAAACAACATAGAGATAACAAAAGATAAATTTCATATTCATCGGATCCCAACAAACCAAACATGTAGAATTACATAACGGTGATCTCAATCATGTAGGGCAGCTCATGAGATCTAAACATGAAGCACATGGTGGAGAAGACAACCATCTAGCTACTGCTATGGACCCATAGTCTAAGGTAGACTACTCACTCATCGCTCTGGAGGCAAGCATGGCGATGAAGAAGACCTCCGGTGGTGATTCCCCTCTCCGGCAGGGTGCCGGGAAGAGCTTCTGGACCCTCCCGATCTTCGGGTCGACGGCGGCGGCGGATCGCGATGTGTTCTGGAAAATTGATCGGGTCTTTAGGTTTTTCCCGTCAGGGGGTCTTTATAGGCGAAGGGGCATCGTCAGAAGTGGACCGAGGCGGTCTCACACATAGGGGGCGCGGCCCAGCCCCTGGCCGCGCCGCCCTGGTGTGAGGTCACCTCGTGGCCCCACTCCGTCTCCTCTTCGGTGTTCTAGAAGCTTCGGTAAAATTCTGGGCGACTGGCTTTGGTTTTGTCCAATTCTGAGAATATTTCCTGTGTAACTTTTCTGAAACACAAAAATAGTAGAAAACAGGGAACTGGCACTGTGGCGACTTGTTAGTAGGTTAGTTCCAGAAAATGCATAAAAGTGCCACGAAGTGTAACGAAACACTAAGCAAATGGTGTAAAAACAAGCATGGAGCATCAAAAATTATGGATACGTTGGAGACGTATCAGTAGCACACAATCATGTGAAGATCTTTTTCTGAAATAAATGTGTTGATATCTGTATTATTTATGTGCAATCAAATTTTAAATGCTCTATATTAACTATTATCGTAAATGCCATCTTTCTATTTTGAAACTTTTTATTCATATGTTTGGAGTCCAAGGCTGTGATCAATTTATAAATGCCCTCATTGATTAGTTTCTTAATCTTGAGATTTCTTAAGATTTGTTTGCTATATTCATTTTATTTTAATATTCCGATACGATCTTGTTATAAATGCTTGCCATAAATTATTCTTGATTTCCAAATATGCTCACCGTTTCTCCTATATATAGATAGTTGACTGCATAACACAAGGCGCACACTAGCTACTGGTTTCTCTTCACATCTCAATGGACAAATTTACTCAAAGGATTGTGTTGTTTGTTGTCCTACTCACCAATGCAGTCAGGATCGGATATTCTTCTTCAGTGGGTTATCTAGAGACAACACCCATTGAAATCCAGTCAGGATTCCTCCAGCCAAGTTTTGGCCTTGTATCAGGGCCAAATTCTACATACTCTTATGTAAGTAGTACGTATGTCAAGCACTTACTTGTTTGACTAGATATAACTTACGATTTACATCATTCAATTTTTTTTTACATTGATGGTGCTATCTTTATGTTGGACAGTCAGCCCATCATGGGTGGATTCCTACAAGTGATATAAACTATTATGGTGTTGAGGCTACACTAGATGTTCATAGCTTCAATCTACAACCTGGACAGTTAAGTGAAGGTGGGGTGTGGGTTATCAATAGAGGAGATGGACAGCCATCTTCAGCCAATGGAATTCAAATTGGATGGCATGTAAGTTAAACACTTATATGAAGTTTTTTTACTTTAAAGGTTATCAGAAATTTATGTTTATTAATGTTGCGGACATCGGCCTCTCAATCAAGTTCTATGGTGTTCTAATTGGGGCCCAATAATATAATACATCATTATTATTTTTACATTTTTGGTTCCAATATTTTGTTGGATAAAATTGTGTAGCTACCAAATGATGTTTAGCAAAATAAATCATTAGTTCAGAAGAAATTACTGTGTCATCAAGATAGTAGTTACTATTAGCTTGTCATTTTTCATATCAGTATTAACACGTACTTCTAATCTTCAACAGATTTATCCAGCATTGTACAAGGATTCTCATACGCATTTCTACGTCGGATGGGGTGTAAGTTTCCTTTTAGCAAAGTGAATACTCTACAATATTGAAGTACCATGTTCCTAAAAATAGTACTACAAGGGATGCCTATCTCAAAGTATTTAGTCATGTATGAATGTGAATTTTATATTGTATTTATGCTATTGGAATATACACAATTATTACATTTTATATAATGTCGAAGACTTTGGCATGTTAATTAGCATGAACCTATACCATAGAATAATAATCGTCACATTTGATATTGTAGGCTATTAATGCAATGTAAACCGTTACCTTGGGAATTACACACTACGAGTATCCTAATAAACGCACATGCAAAAGTTCAGTGAAATTCTAAAAGTTTATGAGCTCTGTCGTTGCAATGGCAGATTGGTTCATCTCCAGGCAAGGGCTGCTTTAATATGAATTGCCCTGGGTTTCAAAAAACATCATCAAATAGTGCTCCAGGAGATGTCATACATGGAAACAATCCAAACATCACAATAAGGATATTCAAGGTACAATATTAACTCTGAGATGTTCTAGATTGTTTGTACTTGTGCTTATAGAGACCATCACTATTTAGGGATGGGGCATATCATTTTCTATTACTTTGTTAATTTTACAAAGTCGTTCCCATTAACGTTCTTCATTCCCACTGCCACATATATGCATAATTTCTCAAGCACTTGGACTTCAGAACTTATGTGAATGTGGCAAGGATGTGGTGTTATTTTAACCAAATGATTTTAGTATAATCTGGTTAACATTGCTTTTGATTTTTGGACTTCTCCTTATAAGGCGAAAAGGCTGAAATGGGGTTTTTTGACTTTGGATTTTGAATGAATAGTATTGGTATATGTTATACTATATTTCATTTGTTTTGGACATTTTTATATGAGTGGGTGTTAATGCTTTCCACCAATTATTCTAGATTTCCCAATATGTTTGATGTTTCTTCACCATATATATACAGAGATCCGAGCATATACGTCTGTAGAGCCAGAAACTAATTTAACTAAAATCTTGTTCAAATTAATTTTAATGCATTTGAAATTATCGCTCTGGCACCATGGACTCAAGGATCCCTCTTACATAAATTGGAAAATGATTGTATACTTTTGGAGTATGCACTCCCACTTCTCATATAATGCATAGAGAAACCAGTTATACTTCTTAATTATTTCTAATAAAAATTATTTGTAATGACGTTCTTATGCCAATAGATGCATGTATTTGTTGACCATGCTTGCAGGACAAGTTTTCTGGTGATTGGCATGTATATTATGGATTGAATAGTTCCCCAGAAAAAGTCGGTTACTTCCCGAGCTCCTTGCTTCCAGGAATGATAGACAAACCAGTGGAGCTTAGATTTGGTGGCTATGTATTTCATGCGAAACCAAGACCAAGTCCTCCAATGGGAAATGGCTATATTCCATCAAGCGGCAACGCGGCATCCGTCAATAATCTCAAGCTTATTGACGCGGATGGTATTGACCATGCCGTCGATGACAATCTACCATTTTATGTAAGCCGCAATGAATGTTATCCTATTTCTGACATTGAATATGGCCGATTCTTCTATGGAGGGCCTGGTTGTTTTGATTGAGTGGCCAGATGCCCAACATGTACTCCACCAACCACCTACGATGTCTTCCTAAAGTTTAATAATAAGTCATCTTTTATATCTCTCCAAATGTTGTGATTGAGATACTAGCTTCTTCTTTGCATGAACATTTGAAATCCATAAGATTTCACATGATCAAAGTTGCACATGCATAACCCCAGTACATGTAATTTGTAACATGTACGTACCTCTTGGTACCTCTATATAATAAGATAGGCCACGCCCCAGAGCGTTGTGCCAGTTCCACCCAAACTGTTTAACATGGTACCAGACTAGGTCAACTTTTCCTCCTCCTAGCCACCGCCCTCAACCCTAGCCTGGCCGCCGCCGCCTTCCTTGGCAGCCACCGCCATGAGCTCCTCCCCAGATACACCGCCCACCCCCACCACCACCATGCCCATCACCATCGCCCCACCATCCTCGACAACCCTGCCCGCCACCACTACCAACACCACTACCTCGCCGCCTCCCGCTGCCGTCTCGGGTGATCTGCCGCCCTCGATCCCACTCCCGCTTTTGAGGGTGCCGACGGCCGGCTACTCGAGCCTTCTGGCCACATCCCGGCCTTTGTACCTTGGTTCTTCCTAGTGGTCCGATGGATTTTTTCCGACGACGCCACCGCCATTCACCCCGCCCTACGGGCCACCACCGGTGGCCTCTCCCTCCATGACCAGCTTCCTCCTGGAGCTCGTCAACTACAGCGGCCCTCCTCTGGCCGCATCGTTCCCCTCTTTGATGGGTGGCTGGACTGCCATCCTGTACATCGCCCCGATGCCTGACGTCCCGAAGCGCCAGGACGGTGCTGTCCCGGGCACCTACCAACTCACCCACCTCATCACTGTCCGATTTACGCTGGACAATTACCTGTACTGGCGCGTCCAGATTCTGCCGGTCCTTCGCAACCATCACCTGGATGGCTTCGTCGACGGGAGTACCCCCTGCCCATCGCGCACGGTCGCGGCCTACACTGCTGAAGGTACGAGGGTCGCTGTGGTCGATCCCCTCTACTGCGCCTGGGTCGCTCAGGATCAGGCGATCGTGTCTGCGCAACAGCTCTCGCTTACGGAGGGGGTGGCCGGACTCGTCCTCTTCGCCAACAGCGCCCATGACATCTGGAGCACGCTTGACCATAGCTTCTCGCAGCAGTCTATGGCGCACTTTACGGCTCTGCACCGCCAACTCAGTGACTGCAAGAAGCTCAACTCCTCTGCGCACGACTACTACAACAAGGTCAAGACGCTCTCGGACACGCTGACGTCCATAGGGCAGCCGCTCCGTGATGCGGAGTTCACGGAGTACATTCTGGTCGGGCTCGATAGCGACTACGACAACCTCATCGAGACGGTGAAAAACCACGACAACCCGATGCCGCTGCGTGACCTTTACTCCTGCCTCATGTACGCTGAGCAGCGCGCCGAGGCGCGACGTACTGCTCCAGTCATCATCGACTCTGCATCTCATGCGGCCTACCGCGGCGCCCCAGTGGCAGCCGCGCCGCTGCACCCCGCCCGCCCTCTGGCCCACCTAGTGGTGGTGCTGGTCAGTGGCAGCCACGGCAGCCTCCTCCGCCCGCCAACACTGGCAGACGCCAGCATCCTGATGCGTGGTAAATGACTAGCTCATTGGGAACCCCAAGAGGAAGGTGTGATGAGTATAGCAGCTAGTTTTCCCTCAGTTAAGAAACCAAGGTTTAATATCGTTCATGAGAAAAGCGAACAATACGACTGAAGGTGATGCTTGCTAGTTTGCGACAGCTCCGGACAATTTATATATGGTGCCGCATCCAAGCTTTGCTTGCTAGCTGCAACGTGGAACCTGCACACAACACAACCAAATACTTTGCTCCCAACTTGCGGTGAGGTTGTCAATCTCACCGGTTTGCTTGAAACAAAGGTTATGAGCGTATCGAGTGAAAAATGATAATAGTATGCGAGTAAAGTAAACAGTGCGAGTAAAGTAAACAGGTGATAGCAATATGATGGAAATAGGACCAGGATCCACAGTTCACTAGTGGTGTCTCTCCATAAGATAAATAACATATGCTGGGTAAACAAATTACAGTTGGGCAATTGATAGAATAAAGATAAACGTGATATGTCAAGAAGATCACTATGAGATTTACTCTGGGCATTACAACAAAATACATAGACCGCCATCCAACTGCATCTATGACTAATAATCCACTTGTGGTGAATCAATCCGAGAACTCCACAAGTATTAAGTTGCGAACAACAGATAATTGCATTAAGCAAAGTGCGTAATGTAAACAAAGCATATGCCCTTGAGCATATGAATGTTGTTTCCCCCCTAGTAGCAACAGCACATCTACAACCTTAGAGGTTTCTGTCACTCCCCCAGATTAAATAGAGGCATGAACCCACTATCGAGCATAAATACCCCCTCTTGGAGTCACTAGCAACTACTCGGCCAAGATAGCTACTAACAACAGAGAGCATGCAAGATCATAAACAACATAGAGATAACATAAGATATATTTCAGTATAGCAACTCAATCATAACACCAATATTCATCGGATCCCAACAAACCAAACATGTAGAATTACATAACGGTGATCTCAATCATGTAGGGCAGCTCATGAGATCTAAACATGAAGCACATAGTGGAGAAGACAACCATCTAGCTACTGCTATGGACCCATAGTCCAAGGTAGACTACTAACTCATCGCTCCGGAGGCAAGCATGGCGATGAAGAAGATCTCTGGTGGCGATTCCCCTCTCCGGCAGGGTGCCGGGAAGAGCTTCTGGACCCTCCCGATCTTCGGGTCGACAGCGGCGGCGGATCGCGATGTGTTCTGGAAAATTGATCGGGTACTTAGGTTTTTCTCATCAGGGGGTCTTTATAGGCGAAGGGGCATCGTCAGAAGTGGACTAAGGTGGTCTCACACATAGGGGGCGCGACCCAGGGCCAGGCCGCGCCGCCTTGGTGTGAGGGCACCTCGTGGCCCCACTCCGTCTCCTCTTCGGATCTCTGGAAGCTTCCGGGAAAAATAAGACTTCAGGAACTTGTTTTGTCCAATTCCGAGAATATTTCCTTTGTATCACTTCTGAAACACAAAAACAACAGAAAACATTGAACTGGCACTGTGGCAACTTGTTAATAGGTTAGTTCCAGAAAATGCATAAAAGTGCCACGAAGTGTAACAAAACAGTAGGCAAATGGTGTATAAACAAGCATGGAGCATCAAAAATTATAGATACATTGGAGACGTATCAAGCATCCCCAAGCTTAACTCGTGCTCGTCCTCGAGTAGGTAAGTGATAACAAAAGAATAATTTTTGAGGTGACATGCTCCTACACAATCTTGATCATATATGTAAGCATTTGTGAGCTGGGATCATAAGAACTTAAAACATGGGCATGAAGATATAATCTTGACAATAAGAACTTAGCAACCATGTTATAACATGAAAATGAACACAAACAAAAGATCATGAAAATGAAACAATGAAAGTCAAACGTGTGTTCAAATCATAAGGAAAAACATACAAGTAGTTTTCAGCTTGTCCTTCATAGAGAGCAAAACATAAATGCATAGGACACCTCAAAGTTTAAGAGGGCGACTAGATACAAATAATTTGAGAACAAGTGAAACCAACAATATGAATCAGTCAATGAACTTTGGGAGAATGCATATTACACTAAGAATGACAACTTTGCTCTCTTATGGTGCATAAAGAAAGAAGATGGTGACTCAACATAAAAGTAGAAGAAAGACCCTTTGCAGAGGGAAGCAGTGATTTCACAAGTGCTAGAGCTTTTCATTTGTAAAACAGAGAGATAAAAATTGGTTTTGAGAGGTGGTTGCTTTTATCAACGACTGGCAATGGGGTTCTTACTATCTTCCATACAAAAAAGAAGCAAGTTTTTGAGAGAGAGATTGGCACTTTTGTGCTCTTTTATAAAGCTTGGCACTCCTCCCCACCTTTTTTCCTTTCACAAACCATGGCTAACCGATTCCATCGGGTGCCCACCAAAATTCACATTCCATGGAGGAGTGCCTTTTTTTCTTTCTTTCTTTTTTTATTTTTTTTTCTTTTTGGAATAAGCAATATGGAAGATAGCAAATCCGACCACTACGTCCCCATGAGCTGAAAACAGTGTCACAAAACGAGAAGTGTTTTGAAGGTTTTTTCAAAGGTAGCACATGAGAATTTACTTTGGAATGGCTTACAAATACCATGCATAGGAATTTATAGTGGACACAATGGCAAACTTGGTTTTTAGGAGTTGGATGCACGAGTAGAGCTCATACTCAGTACAAGGCGAGGGCTAGCAAAAGACTTGGAGCGACCAACTAAGAGAGCAATAATGGCCATAATCATGCAAAGTGACAAAGCAACATTAAAAGAAGCATAAGATGGCATCAAAAGTCAAAAACTAAATGATCATAGAGGCTATTGGCGACTTTTTAAGAGTCTAACATGTGTGAGCATGCGCCAAGTCAACCCAAATAAAGCATCAAGGAGAAAGCCAAAATAATGCTTCCATATAATAAAAACAACGCATGATTTTTTTCAAAGGCTCATTAAGCAATCTCAATTATTTGAGACAAGTCATGCTACAGCAAAAATACTAAGCATACTATCAAAAAGACATCAAGCATGACATGAAAAAGCCTAAGCCGCAGTCTACACAAGCTCCTTCTTGTACCACTATTTTGCATAAAGCTTTTTCTCTTTTCCAACACCATTTGAAATTTTTAAAGACACCTCTTTTGATGAAAACCAATAAAGATCAGAGGAAAAAATACACCTTGATGAAAAGATATGACAAGATCTGAACGCAAATCAAGGCGAAAATGAAAACCAAAAGCAGTAGCGGAAAAAGAAGAACACTCGTTGAAATTGTAAGAATGAAAAATGAAGTGTTCTTGGCAAATAAAAACGAGTACATCTCCTCCAAAAGAAATTTGTTGGGGTCCAACCATTTATTTCAGCAAACAAAACTAAACTAACTAAGAAAACTAAAATAACTGACGCTCCAAGAAAAACACATAGTGCATGAAACAATAAAAATATAGTGTCTTGAAAGGTGACCTGATTTTTGCCGATGAATAAGGGGTGCCTCGGGGGCATCCCCAAGCTTTGACGCTTGTGCTTCTTGGATACTTCTTGGGGTGCTGGGCATCCCCAAGATTGAGCTTTTGTCCATTCTTCAACTCATCTTATCATTCTCCAATCCCTACACTTGAAAACTCCCTTCATACAAAACTAAACACAAATCTATTAGCAACATTAGTGCAAGCATAACATATAATCAACCTCTTTTTGCTTCAGGTTTCAACCCAAAACCACCACATATTAAGTATATACTACTGTAGCAACTTCTCCAAAATTTCTATGATCAAAAGAACTCCAAAAGAAAGCGATAAAGCGGCAAAAATGAATAGTGGCAGAAATCTGTCGAAACAGTACAGCTGACAAAGGTCGAATTTTTGAGGGGTTTTCTGTTGGTCAAATAAAAAAGTATTCAACTAACGAAAGTTTGGATATAACCTGGGGCATATGCACAAGAAATCGCAGGTCCAAAAGATATACAGAGAATTTATACGAATTTTTACGGTGCAGCACCGAAAATAGTTTCAGGACAGCAACATCCCCAAATCTTTACCTCACTCGAATTAGAGGCTTCTCTTGGCACAACAATAAAATAAAAGGATAAGGAGCAGTCATTACAGTAGTAATGACTTCCAAGACTCAAATAAAAGAAAAAGTACTGAAAATAAAACATTGGGTTATCTCCCAAGAGTGCTTTTCTTTAACGCCTTTGAGCCAGGCGCAGAAAATTTGCGAATCAAGTAACATCAGAAGGAGCATTAAGATCAACTACAGAAGTTTTGTCAATAAGGCATTGTATTTCATCCACATAAGTTTTAGAAGACCCTTTGTGATCACGCTTTGGTTCACTCAAATCACTAAAAAGATTTTGAGGACAGATCCAGTCAAAATTGTTTTCGAAAGCTTCACACAATCCCAAGAGCTTACTAGGTATAGGTATTTCGGCTCCTTCATTGTTTGTACTAATAACCTTTATAGGTGAACCGAGTTTATTAAAACGTTTAAGAACTTTTCTAGCTTCAATAACGACATCTTTAAATTCTAGGGGCAAACCTTCCAAAATAAAAGCTTTCTTTTCAGGATCTTCAATTTCATGAAGCTTAAGGAACATGTATTGCATAAAAGGATTAAAACTAGCAAACCTAGTTTCCAACATGTGAATTAAATAAGCAGAAGCAACTTCAATACTAGGAGCTAGCTCAACCAAAGATTTTTCCTCAACTTCCTTATGCATACTAATGTGATTAAAGAACTCCTCAATGTTACTCTTTCCAATAATTGAACCACTACCTACTGAGAGGTCCTCCAAAACGTACTTAGGGAACGGCATTATGAACTAAAGTAAAGAAATAACAACTACCAAGGATTCTAATTTTTTTGGGTTTTTGATATAAAACAATGCAGGTAAAATAAATAAAGTAAAGCAAAACAATAAAATAAAGTAAAGGATGTGTGTGCGAAAAACTCCCCTTGCAGAGATCTTCCACTCTTATCCCCGGCAACGGCGCCAAAAAAATAGCTTGATGCGTGGTAAATGACCAGCCCGTTGGGAACCCCAAGAGGAAGGTGTGATGAGTATAGCAGCTAGTTTTCCCTCAGTTAAGAAACCAAGGTTTAATATCGTTCAGGAGAAAAGCGAACAATACGACTGAAGGTGATGCTTGCTAGTTTGTGACAGCTCCGGACAATTTATATATGGCGCCTCATCCAAGCTTTGCTTGCTAGCTGCAATGCGGAACCTGCACACAACACAACCAAATACTTTGCTCCCAACTTGCGATGTGGTTGTCAATCTCACCGGTTTGCTTGAAATAAAGGTTATGAGCGTATCGAGTGGAAAATGATAATAGTATACGAGTAAAGTAAACAGTGCGAGTAAAGTAAACAGGTGATAGCAATACGATGGAAATAGGACCGGGATCCACAGTTCACTAGTGGTGTCTCTCCATAAGATAAATAACACATGCTGGGTAAACAAATTACAGTTGGGCAATTGATAGAATAAAGATAAACGTGATATGTCAAGAAGATCACTACGAGATTTACTCTGGGCATTACAACAAAATACATAGACCGCCATCCAACTGCATCTATGACTAATAATCCACTTGTGGTGAATCAATCCGAGAACTCCACAAGTATTAAGTTCCGAAAAACAGATAATTGCATTAAGCAAAGTGTGTAATGTAAACAAAGCATATGCCCTTGAGCATATGAATGTTGTTTTCCCCCTAGTAGCAATAGCATATCTACAACCTTAGAGGTTTCTGTCACTCCCCCAGATTAAATAGAGGCATGAACCCACTATCGAGCATAAATACCCCCTCTTGGAGTCACTAGCAACTACTCGGCCAAGATAGCTACTAACAACGGAGAGCATGCAAGATCATAAACAACATAGAGATAACATAAGATATATTTCAGTATAGCAACTCAATCATAACACCAATATTCATCGGATCCCAACAAACCAAACATGTAGAATTACATAACGGTGATCTCAATCATGTAGGGCAGCTCATGAGATCTAAACATGAAGCACATGGTGGAGAAGACAACCATCTAGCTACTGCTATGGACCCATAGTCCAAGGTAGAATACTCACTCATCGCTCCGGAGGCAAGCATGGCGATGAAGAAGACCTCCGGTGGCGATTCCCCTCTCCGGCAGGGTGCCGGGAAGAGCTTCTGGACCCTCCCGATCTTTGGGTCGACGGCGGCGGCGGATCACGATGTGTTCTGGAAAATTGATTGGGCACTTAGGTTTTTCTCGTCGGGGGGTCTTTATAGGCGAAGGGGCATTGTCAGAAGTGGACCGTGGTGGTCTCACACATAGGGGGCGCGGCCCAGGGCCTGGCCGCGCCGCCCTGGTGTGAGGGCACCTCGTGGCCCCACTCTGTCTCCTCTTTGGATCTTTGGAAGCTTCTAGGGAAAATAAGACTTCAGGAACTTGTTTCGTCCAATTCCGAGAATATTTCCTGTGTATCACTTCTGAAACACAAAAACAGCAGAAAACAGGGAACTGGCACTGTGGCAACTTGTTAATAGGTTAGTTCTGGAAAATGCATAAAAGTGCCACAAAATGTAACAAAACAGTAGGTAAATGGTGTATAAACAAGCATGGAGCATCAAAAATTATAGATACGTTGGAGACGTATCACATCCCACTTGCCAGCTCTGCAGCATCCTCGGTCACCTCGCGTCTTGGTGCCATCGTCGCTTCAAACGTGACTTCCTCGGCATCGGCAATGATGAGCGTGGCAACGAGAAGCAAGCCACTATCGCCGACAGCTACTCCGGCCACACGCCCTCCTACTCAGTTGATGCCCCTTGGTACTTTGACACCGGTGCCACGGATCACCTGACTAGTGAGATTGGCAAGCTCAACTCGCAGGAGCCCTACCGTGGGCATGACAAGGTCCGCACCGCTGATGGTTCAGGTATGCCCATCACTCATGTTGGCCAGGCGTCTCTCCTCTCTAGCACATCCCGCCGACTTCACCTTCGTAATGTCCTTTGTGTTCCTCATGTCACTCACAATTTACTGTGTGTTCGTAAGTTTACTTATGATAATGATGTTTTTTGTGAGTTTCACCCATTTCATATTCTCATTAAGGACCGAGTCACGCGGAAGCTTCTGCTTAGAGGTCGGGTCCACTAGGGCCTGTATGCGTTGGAGGCACCACCGGCCCCGGAAGTCTTCAGTGGTGTGCGTGTGTCGTCTGCTCATTGGCATGCGCGCCTTGGTCATCCTGCGTCTCCTATAGTGAGCCATGTTCTTTGTCGTCATGCGCTCCCTATGTTGTCTAGTAATAAAATTCTAGCAGTTTGTGAGGCTTGTCAGCAGGGAACAAGTCATCGGCAACGTTTTGTTTCATCCACCAGAGTAGTCAATAAACCTCTTGAGCTTGTTTATTCAGTTGTATGGGGCCCTACCCAAACCTCTGTCAGTGGTCACACATACTATGTCAGTTTCATTGATGCCTATAGTCATTTTACATGGCTCTATTTGCTTAAGAGTAAAGCTGATGTGTTCAATGTTTTTGTTCAGTTTCAATTACACGTTGAGCGTCTTCTCCAGCATAAGATCATTCATGTTCAATTGGATTGGGGGGGGGGGGTCCATATCGCAACCTCAATACTTTCTTTACCAAGCTGGGAATTTTGCATCGTGTGTCTTGTCCTCATACAGATCAGCAAAGCGGTTCGGTTGAGCGCAAGCACCGTCACATCGTTGAGACTGGCTGATGGCGTGTAGATCACCGCCTAGTTGGGAACCCCAAGAGGAAGGTATGATGAGCACAGCAGCAAGTCTTCCCTCAGTATGAAACCAAGGTTTATCAAACCAGTAGGAGAAAGAACCAACTTCCGAAGGTTGATGCTCGCTAGCTTCGTGACAGCTCTGGACAATTTATATATGGCGCCTTGTCCAGGGCGTAGCTTTGCACCAGCAGCAACGTGGAACCTGCACACAACACAACCAAGTACTTTGCCCCAACTTACAGTGAGGTTGTCAATCTCACCGGTTTGCTGTAAACAAAGGATTAAGCATATCGAGTGGTAAAATATAGTAATTTGCAAGAATGTAAATAAAGCGAGTAAATGGTAAATGGAAATAGCAATGTAAAAGAATGGACCGGGGTCCACAGTTCACTAGTGGTGTCTCTCCATAAGATAAATAACATGCTGGGTAAACAAATTATAGTTGGGCAATTGATAGAATAAAGCAAGCATACAAATGTCATGAGGATCACTATGAGATTCACTTGGGCATTACAACATAATACATAGACCATAATCCAACTGTATCTACGACTAATAATCCACCCACCGGATGTCATCCGAGCAACCGTTGGGTATTAAGTTCAAAGCAACAGATTATCGCCTTAAGCAAAGTGTGTAATGTAAACAATAAAAATGTCCTTGAACACAAGATTGTTGTTTTCTCCCTAGTAGCAACAGCACATCTACAACCTTAGAGGTTTCCATCACTCCCCCAGATTACTAGAGGCCTGAACCCACTATCGAGCATAAATACTCCCTCTTGGAGTCACTAGCATCTACTCGGCCAAGATATCTACTAGCAACGGAGAGCATGCAAGATCATAAACAACATAGAGATAACAAAGATATGATAAATCAATAAATCAACTTGACATAGTATCAATATTCATCGGATCCCAACAAACACAACATGTAGAATTACAGAACGATGATCTTGATCATGATAGGCAGCTCACAAGATCTAAACATGAAGCACATGGAGGAGATGACAACCATCTAGCTACTGCTATGGACCCGTAGTCCAAGGTAGACTACTCACGCATCACTACGGAGGCAGACACGGTGATGAAGAAGGCCTCCGGTAGTGATTCCCCTCTCCGGTCGTGTGCCAGGAAGAGCTTCTGGACCCTCCCGATCTCGCATCGACGATAGTGGCGGCTTGCAGTATGTTTCGTGGAAATTGATCGGGGCTTTTAGGTTTTCCTCACCGAGAAGAATATATAGGCGGAAGGGCGGCATCAGGAGGTGGGCCAAGTGGCCATACCACCTAGTGGCGCAGCCAGGGGCTGGGCCGCGCCACCCTATGGTGCGCCTGGCCCCTGGTCCCCCTCTATCTCTGCTTTGGACTCCATCTCATGTCGGGAAAAATAGGAAATTCGGCTTTTGTTTTGTCTAATTCCGAGAATATTTCCTGTGTAGCTTTTCTGAAACACAAAAACAGCCGAAAACAGGGAACTGGCACTGTGGCTTCTCATTAATAGGTTAGTTCTGGAAAATGCATAAAAATGCCACGAAGTGTAACAAAACACAAAGCAAATGGTGTATAAACAAGGACAAAGCATAAAAAATTATAGATACATTTGGGACGTATCAAGCATCCCCAAGCTTAACTCCTGCTCGTCCTCGAGTAGGTAAGTGATAACAAAACAATAATTTTTGAAGTGACATGCACCATCACAATCTTGATCAACGATGTAAAGCATTGAGTGCCGAGATCCAAGTATTTAAAACATGGGCATAAGAGACATAATCTTGACAATAAAACTTAGCAACCATGTTATAACATGAACAGTAACACAAACAAATGATCATGAGTAATGAAGCATTGAAAGTCAAGTGTGTGTTTCGAGCATCTAGAAAATCATAGCAAAGTGGTTTTCGGCTTGTCCTTCATGGAATAGAAAAACATAAATGCATAGGACACCTTCAAGTTTAAGAGGGCGACTAGATACAAATAATTTAAGAACAAGCAAAACCATATTCAAGAATCAATCAATAATAAATTTTGGGACTATGCATATTAAACTCAGAATGACAACTATGCTCTCTTAGACGATGCATAAAGGTAGAAGGTGGAGACTCAACATAAAAGTAAAAGAACGGCCCTTCGCAGAGGGAAGCAGTCATTGGAAGTTTTATAAACCACCAAAAATTATGATACTTACTAGCTTTGAGCTCTGATTGCCCCCATTATAGGCATCTTGAGTGGTTAGGGTTAATGCGAGTACAATTATGAAGCATATGCTTAACAAATCATAAGTTGAAAATCTCATGTCCCGTGAAGTACGAATACCCAAACCTCATGCTACTCGACTTAGGTCCCAAGCAAGTTCTTGTCATTGTAAGCATACATGTATCATCAAGAACGCCAACGGGGTACCTCTTGCCCGATGACATGGAACAAGCCCACATCAAAATGACAAGACAAACAGACAATGAACACCTCGGCATCTCTTTTATTTACCATTGGTATAACTTTTTATTGTGAGATGCGTCGTTGAATGCCCACTATGGGCATGCTGTAAATTTCCACCATGAATGATGCATGGCTTAGATTAGCGGCCTAGGCATTTCTCTAACACATATACAAACTCCATGAGCTCACAAGTTTCCAATTTATTTCACATCGCGAGTATCCATGAACAAAAGATCACGATAACAACTAAATGAGAGAAAGTGCAATGTTGAAAATTGCCCCATGACGGCATGGTTGGGCTAACCTCCAGCTTACAACTTGCAAGCATAGCGTCAACATAAGAGAGCCATAATGGTCAAAATTATTAAAAGCAAGAAAAGTAAAGTGTGCCGTCAGGTTCGTGAGAGCTTTACTGACTAATTTTCACATAAAACCAAAAAATTTAATTTAAGGATAGATAAAAGCAAGTCGAATGTAGTTGGAATAGAAAATTGCTGATAGGTATGTATGGTGGACATATTAGATAAACTTGGTTTTGGGATTTGGATGCACGAGAAGTATTCCCTCTCAGTACAAAATGAAGGCTAGCAAAAGACTGGGAGAGGCCAACTAAGAGAGCAATAACGGCCATAATCATTCATAGCAACAAAACATCATTAACTAAAGCATAAAGTGGTATGACAAGTCAAAAACCAAATGATCATAGAGGCTTATGGAGACTTGGTAAAGTCAAACATGTTGTAAGCATGCGCCAAGTCAACCCAAATAAAGCATCAAAGGAGAAAACCACAATAATATGCTCCCATATAATAAAAACAACGCATGATTCTTTCAAAGACACATTAAGCAATCTCAGTCATTTGAAACAAGTCAGGCTACAGCAAAAACTACTAAGCATGCTATCAAAATAACATCAAGCATGACATGCAAAAGTCTAAGCCACAGTCTAAACAAGCTCCCATTTGTACCACTATAGGCATGAAACTTTTTCTCTTTTCCAACACCATTCAAACCTTTTTGAAACAAATCTTTTGAGATGAAAACCAACATAGACCACTGGTCTAAATACACCTTGATGCAAAGATATAACAAGATCTGAACAAAAATCAAGGTGAAAAACGAAAACTAAACGCAGTACTAGAAAAAGTGAACACTCGTTGAACGATAAGAGTGAAAACTAGAGTGTTCTTGGCAATGAAAAATGGAGTGTGTTGCTACTCGTGTGATGATGTGGGAGCAGTGAGTCCTTGTGCGTGGTGATGACCAGCCCGTTGGGAACCCCAAGAGGAAGGTATGATGAGTGTAGCGGCTAGTCTTCCCTCAGTTAAGAAACCAAGGTATGTCGATCAGGAGAAGGGAGACGGTGACGACTGAAGGTGATGCGGACTGGCTTAGTGACACTCCAACAAGGGCGCCGTTAACGATACTTGTTGACTCGTCTTCGGCCAGCAGCAACGCGGAACCTGCACACACACAGACAAATACTTTGTTCCCAACTTGCGATGAGGTTGTCAATCTCACCGGTTTGCTTGAAACAAAGGTTATGAGTATATCGAGTGGAAAACAGTAGTAAAATGCTAGTAAAGTAAACAGTGCGGGAAAAGTAAACAGGTGATTGCAATATGATTAAAATAGGACCGGGGTCCACAGTTCACTAGTGGTGTCTCTCCATAGATAAAATAACATGCTGGGTAAACAAATTACAGTTGGGCAATTGATAGAATAAAGATAACGTGATATGTCAAGAAGATCACTATGAGATTTACTCTGGGCATTACAACAAAATACATAGACCGCCATCCAACTGCATCTATGACTAATAATCCACCCCCAGGGATATCATCCGAACACCCCGAAAGTATTAAGTTGCGAACAACAGATAATTGCATTAAGCAAAGTGTGTAATGTAAACAAAGCATATGCCCTTGAGCATATGAATGTTGTTTTCTCCCTAGTAGCAACAGCACATCTACCACCTTAGAGGTTTCTGTCACTCCCCCAGGTGAAATAGAGGCATGAACCCACTATCGAGCATAAATACCCCCTCTTGGAGTCACTAGCAACTACTCGGCCAAGATAGCTACTAACAACGGAGAGCATGCAAGATCATAAACAACATAGAGATAACAAAAGATATAATTCAGTACAGCAACTTAATCATAAACACCAATATTCATCGGATCCCAACAAACCAACATCATAGTATTACATAACGGTGATCTCAATCATGTAGGGCAGCTCATGAGATCTAAACATGAAGCACATGGTGGAGAAGACAACCATCTAGCTACTGCTATGGACCCATAGTCCAAGGTAGACTACTCACTCATCGCTCCGGAGGCAAGCATGGCGATGAAGAAGACCTCCGGTGGCGATTCCCCTCTCCGGCAGGGTGCCGGGAAGAGCTTCTGGACCCTCCCGATCTTCGGGTCGACGGCGGCGGCGGATCGCGATGTATTCCGGAAAACTGATCGGGCACTTAGGTTTTTCTCGTCAGGGGGTACTTATAGGCGAAAGGGGACTGTCAGAGGGGGTCCCACGCCCCCTCACACGGGGCCGGCGCGGCCAGGGGCCTGGCCGCGCCACCCCTGTGTGTGGGGCCCACGTGGCCCCTCTCCTTCTCTCCTTCGGATGTTTGGGAGCTCCCCGGTGAAATATGACTTCAGGAACTTGTTTTGTCCAATTCCGAGAATATTTCCTGTGTATCACTTCTGAAACACAAAAACAGCAGAAAACAGGAAACTGGCACTGTGGCACTTCGTTAATAGGTTAGTTCCGGAAAATGCATAAAAATGCCACTAAGTGTAACGAAACAATAGGCAAATGGTGTAAAACAAAGCATGGAGCATCAAAAATTATAGATACGTTTGAGACGTATCAAGCATCCCCAAGCTTAACTCCTGCTCATCCTCGAGTAGGTAAGTGATAACAAAAGAATAATTTTTGAGGTGACATGCACCTACACAATCTTGATCATATATGTAAGCATTGATGAGCTGGGATCAATAGAACTTAAAACATGGGCATGAAAGATATAATCATGACAATAAGAACTTAGCAACCATGTTGTAAACATGCAAATGAACACAAACAAAAGATCATGATAATGAAACAATGAAAGTCAAACGTGTGTTCAAATCATAAGGAAAAACATACAAGTGGTTTTCAGCTTGTCCTTCAAAGAGAGCAAAACATAAATGCATAGGACACCTCAAAGTTTAAGAGGGCGACTAGATACAAATAATTTAAGAACAAGTGAAACCAACAATATGAGTCAATCAATGAACCTTGGGACAATGCATATCACACTAAGAATGACAACTATGCTCTCTTAATGGTGCATAAAGAAAGAAGGTGGTGACTCAACATAAAAGTAGAAGAAAGGCCCTTCGCAGAGGGAAGCAGTGATTTAAACATGTGCTAGAGCTTTTCATTTGTAAAACAGAGATAAAACTTGATTTTGAGAGGTGGTTGTCTTTGTCAACAACTGGCAATGGGGTTCTTACTATCTTCCATACAAAAATAAAGCAAGTTTTTGAGAGAGAGATTGGCACTTCGTGCTCTTTTTATAAAACTTGGCACTCCTCCCCACCTTTTCCTTTCACATACCATGGCTAACCGATTCCATCGGGTGCCCACCAACATTCACATTCATTGGAGGAGTGCCATTTTTTTTCTTTTTTTTTCTTTTTGGAATAGACAATATGGAAGATAGCAAATCCGACCACTACGTCCCCATGAGCTGAAAACAGTGTCACAAAATGAGAAGTATTTTGAAGGTTTTTGAAAGGTAGCACACGAAAATTTTACTTTGGAATGGCTTACAAATACCATGCATAGGAATTTATAGTGGACACAATGGAAAACTTGGCTTTTAGGAGTTGGATGCACGAGTAGAGCTCATACTCAGTGCAAGGCGAGGGCTAGCAAAAGACTGGGAGCGACCGACTAAGAGAGCAATAATGGCCATAATCATGCAAAGCGACAAAGCTTAAAAGAAGCATACGATGGCATCAAAAGTCAAAAACTAAATGATCATGAAGGCTAATGGCGACTTTGGAAGAGTCTAACATGTGTGAGCATGCGCCAAGTCAACCCAAATAAAGCATCAAGGAGAAAACCAAAATAATGCTTCCATACAATAAAAACAACGCATGATTTTTTCAAAGGCTCATTAAGCAATCTCAGTTATTTGAGACAAGTCATGCTACAGCAAAACCACTAAGCATACTATCAAAAAGACATCAAGCATGACATGAAAAAGCCTAAGCCGCAGTCTACACAAGCTCCTTCTTGTACCACTATTTTGCACAAAGCTTTTTCTCTTTTCCAACACCATTTGAAATTTTTAAAGACACCTCTTTTGATGAAAACCAATAAAGTTCAGAGGCAAAAATGCACCTTGATGAAAAGATATGACAAGATCTGAACGCATATCAAGGCGAAAACGAAAACCAAAAGCAGTAGCAGAAAAACTAGAATGCTCGATTAATAAGAGTGAAAACTAGAGCATTCTTTGCAAATGAAAACGAGTACATCTCCTCCAAAGGAAATTTGTTGGGGTCCAACCATTTATTGCAGCAAACAAACAAACTAAGCAAACTAAGAAAACTAAAACAACTGCGCTCCAAGAAAAACACATAGTGCATGAAGCAATAAAAATATAGTGTCTTGAAAGGTGACCTGATTTTTGCCGATGAAGAAGGGGTGCCTCGGGGGCATCCCCAAGCTTTGACGCTTGTACTTCTTGGATATTTCTTGGGGTGATGCATGGGCATCCCCAAGCTTGAGCTTTTGTCCGTTCTTCAACTCATCTCATCATTCTCCAATCCCTACACTTGAAAACTTCCTTCATACAAAACTAAACACAATTCTATTAGCAACATTAGTGTAAGCATAAAATATATTCAACCTCTTTTAGCTTCAGGTTTCAACCCAAAACCACCACATATAGAGTATATACTACTGTAGCAACTTCCACAAGAGTTCCATGATCAAAAAGAACTCAAAAGAAAGCGATAAAGTGGCAAAAACAAATATTGGCAGAAATCTGTCAAAACTGGACAGCTGATAATGGACGAATTTTTGAGGGATTTTCTGTTGCTCAAATCAAAAAGTGTTCAACTAAGAAAAGTTTGGATATAACCTGGGGCATAAGCACAAGAAATCGCAGGTCCAAAAGATAGACAGAGAATTTTCACGAATTTTTACGGTGCAGCACCGAAAACAGTTTCAGGACAGCAATAACCCCAAATCTTTACCTCACTCAAATTAGAGGCTTCTCTTGGCACAAAAACGAAATAAACAAGATAAGGAGCGGTCATTACAGTAGTAATGACTTCCAAGACTCAAATAAAAGAAAAAGTACTGAAAAGTAAACAATGGGTTATCTCCCAAGAGTGCTTTTCTTTAACGCCTTTGAGCTAGGCGCAGAAAATTGCGAATCAAGTAATATCAAGTTATGCATTAAGATCAACAGTAGAGATCTTTTCAACAATGAAGGAAAATGTGTTCAACTGAGTTTTTGAAACTCCTTTACGGTCACGCTTTGGCACACTACTTTCATCGAAAAGATTTTCAGGGCAAATCCAACTAGAATTCTTTTCCCAAGCATCATGAATTCCTATAAGTTCATAAGGTATTGGTGTTTTAAAATCATCAGGCGTACCAACGACCTTAACAGGCGAGCCAAGCCTTTTAAACTTCTTAAAAACTTTCCTAGCCTCAATTGCAACATCTCTAAATTCTGTGCGCAAGGTTTTTAAGATGAAAGCTTTCTTTTCGGGATCCTCAGTTTCATGAAGCTTAAGGAACATGTATTGCATAGAAGAATTAAGACTAGCAAACCTAGCTTCTAACATGTGAACTAAATGAGCAGAAGCAACTTCATAACTAGGAGCTAACTCAACCAAAGACTTTTCCTCAACTTCCTTATGCATACTAATGTGATTAAAGAACTCCTCAATGTTACTTTTGCCAATAATTGAACCACTCCCTACAGAGAGGTCCTCCAGAACGAACTTAGGAAACGACATGATAAACTAAAGTAAAGAAATAACAACTACCAAGGATTCTAATTTTTTTGGGTTTTTGATAAAAAGCAATGCAGGTAAAATAAAATAAAGTAAAGCAAAACAAATAACAAAGTAAAGAATGTGTGTGCGAAGAACTCCCCTCGCAGAAGTCTTCTCTTCCTTCCCCGGCAACGGCGCCAGAAAATTAGCTGCTACTCGTGTGATGATGTGGGAGCAGTGAGTCCTTGTGCGTGGTGATGACCAGCCCGTTGGGAACCCCAAGAGGAAGGTATGATGAGTGTAGCGGCTAGTCTTCCCTCAGTTAAGAAACCAAGGTATGTCGATCAGGAGAAGGGAGACGGTGACGACTGAAGGTGATGCGGACTGGCTTAGTGACACTCCAACAAGGGCGCCGTTAACGATACTTGTTGACTCGTCTTCGGCCAGCAGCAACGCGGAACCTGCACACACACAGACAAATACTTTGTTCCCAACTTGCGATGAGGTTGTCAATCTCACCGGTTTGCTTGAAACAAAGGTTATGAGTGTATCGAGTGGAAAACAGTAGTAAAATGCTAGTAAAGTAAACAGTGCGGGAAAAGTAAACAGGTGATTGCAATATGATTAAAATAGGACCGGGGTCCACAGTTCACTAGTGGTGTCTCTCCATAGATAAAATAACATGCTGGGTAAACAAATTACAGTTGGGCAATTGATAGAATAAAGATAACGTGATATGTCAAGAAGATCACTATGAGATTTACTCTGGGCATTACAACAAAATACATAGACCGCCATCCAACTGCATCTATGACTAATAATCCACCCCCAGGGATATCATCCGAACACCCCGAAAGTATTAAGTTGCGAACAACAGATAATTGCATTAAGCAAAGTGTGTAATGTAAACAAAGCATATGCCCTTGAGCATATGAATGTTGTTTTCTCCCTAGTAGCAACAGCACATCTACCACCTTAGAGGTTTCTGTCACTCCCCCAGGTGAAATAGAGGCATGAACCCACTATCGAGCATAAATACCCCCTCTTGGAGTCACTAGCAACTACTCGGCCAAGATAGCTACTAACAACGGAGAGCATGCAAGATCATAAACAACATAGAGATAACAAAAGATATAATTCAGTACAGCAACTTAATCATAAACACCAATATTCATCGGATCCCAACAAACCAACATCATAGTATTACATAACGGTGATCTCAATCATGTAGGGCAGCTCATGAGATCTAAACATGAAGCACATGGTGGAGAAGACAACCATCTAGCTACTGCTATGGACCCATAGTCCAAGGTAGACTACTCACTCATCGCTCCGGAGGCAAGCATGGCGATGAAGAAGACCTCCGGTGGCGATTCCCCTCTCCGGCAGGGTGCCGGGAAGAGCTTCTGGACCCTCCCGATCTTCGGGTCGACGGCGGCGGCGGATCGCGATGTATTCTGGAAAACTGATCGGGCACTTAGGTTTTTCTCGTCAGGGGGTACTTATAGGCGAAAGGGGACTGTCAGAGGGGGTCCCACGCCCCCTCACACGGGGCCGGTGCGGCCAGGGGCCTGGCCGCGCCACCCCTGTGTGTGGGGCCCACGTGGCCCCTCTCCTTCTCTCCTTCGGATGTTTGGGAGCTCCCCGGTGAAATATGACTTCAGGAACTTGTTTCGTCCAATTCCGAGAATATTTCCTGTGTATCACTTCTGAAACACAAAAACAGCAGAAAACAGGAAACTGGCACTGTGGCACTTCGTTAATAGGTTAGTTCCGGAAAATGTATAAAAATGCCACTAAGTGTAACGAAACAATAGGCAAATGGTGTAAAACAAAGCATGGAGCATCAAAAATTATAGATACGTTTGAGACGTATCATGTGTCTTCTCCAAAAGAAATTTTTTGGAGTCCAACCATTTATTGTAGCAAACAAAACAAAATAGAACTGAAAAATAAAGTAAAGTCGCTCCAAGAAAAATGCATAGTATACGAAGCAATAAATATATAGTGTCTTAAAAGGTGACCTAATTTTTGCCGATGAAGAAGGGGTGCCTTGGGGCATACCCAAGCTTTGACGCTTGTACCTCTTGGATATTTCTTGGGGTGACATGAGCATCCCCAAGCTTGAGCTTTTGTCCATACTTCATCTCATCTCATCACTCTCCTTTCCCTACACTTGAAAACTTCCTTCATACAAAAATTCACACAATTCTATTAGCAACATTAGTATAAGCATGACAGTAAATCTACTCTTTTGGTTCAGTTTCAAACTCAAATATACCATCCATTAAAGCATAAGCTACTGTAGTAACTTTCTCAAAAATTCCGTGATCAAAAGAACTCAAAAAGAAAGCGATCGAAAGGCAAACACAAATAGTGGCAGAAATCTTTCAAAACAGAACAGCTGAAAAAGATCGATTTTTCGGAGGAACTTCTGTTGCTCAAATCGAAAAGTGCAAAACTAATAAAAGTTTGGAAATAACCTCGGTCATGCGCCCAAGAAATAGCAGATCAAAAATATATTCTGAGAATTTTCACGAATTTTTACGGTGGAGCGCAGAAATCTGTTTCAGGACAGCAACTTCCCCAAATCTTACCTTCCTCAAATTAGAGGTTCTTCTTGGCACAAATATGAAATAAAAATGATAAGGAGAGGTCATTACAGCAGTAATAACTTCCAAGACTCAACAAAAAGAAAAAGTACTCAAAATAAAACATTGGGTTATCTCCCAAGAGTGTTTTTCTTTAACGCCTTTGAGCTAGGCGCAGTAAGTGGAAATCAAGTATTTTCAAATGAAAAATTAAGATCAATTGCAGAAGTATTTTGAACAAGGCATTGTATTGTATCCAAATGAGTTTTTGAAGATCCCTTATGAACACTCTTGGGTTCACTACTTTCATCAAAAGGGTTTTAAGGAACAATCCAATCAAAATTCTTTTCCAAAGCTTCATGCAATCCTACGAATTTGCAAGGTATTGGTACTTTGATTTCTTCCTTGTTTGTACCAACAACCTCTACACGTGAGCCAAGCATATTAAAATGCTCAAAAACTTTCCTAGCTTCTATAACAACATCTCTAAATTCTCTATGCATAGTCTCCAAAATAGAATCTTTCTTTTCGGAGTCTTTGATATCATGAAGCTTAAGAAACATTTGCTGCATAAAAGGATAAAGGTTAACAAACCTAGCCTCCAACATGTGAACTAAATAAGCAGCAGCAACTTTATAACTAGGAGAAAGCTCGGCTAAAGATTTGTCCTCAACATCTTTATGCATACTAGCATGATTAAAGAACTCCTCAATGTTGCCAATTATAGAACCAGTACCTACTGTAAGGTCCTCCAGAGCATACTTAGGGAACAACATAATGAACTAAAAGTAACGAAGTACCAACTATCAAAGGAACTATTTTTTTGTATTTTTTATAAAAAGATGCAAGCAAAAATAAAATAAAGCAAAACAATAACAAAGTAAAAGATTGGAAGCGAGAGACTCCCCTTGCAGAAATCCTATTTCTCCTTAGCAACGGCGCTAGAAAAATTCTTTGATGGTGCGTGGTTGACGTGGGAGCTTCTTCTTCTTCAATCCTCGGCAACAGCGCTAGAAAAATTGCTTGATGGCGTGTAGGTGACCGCCCAGTTGGGAACCCCAAGAGGAAGGTATGATGAGCATAACAGCAAGTCTTCCCTCAGTATGAAACCAAGGTTTATGGAACCAGTAGGAGAAAGAACCAACTTCCGAAGGTTGATGCTCGCTAGCTTTGCGACAACTCTGGACAATTTATATATGGCGCCTTGTCCAGGGCATATCTTTGCACCAACAGCAACATGGAACCTGCACACAACACAACCAAGTACTTTGCCCCAACTTACAATGAGGTTGTCAATCTCACCAGTTTGCTGTAAACAAAGGATTAAGCGTATTGAGTGGTAAAAGATAGTAATTTACAAGAATGTAAATAAAGCGAGTAAATGGTAAATGGTAATTGCAATGTAAAAGAATGGACCGGGGTCCATAGTTCACTAGTGGTGTCTCTCCATAAGTTGAATAACATGCTGGGTAAACAAATTACAGTTGGGCAATTGATAGAATAAAGCAAGCATACAAATGTCACGAGGATTACTATGAGATTCACTTGGGCATTAGAACATAATACATAGACCGTAATCCAACTACATCTATGACTAATAATCCACCCGCCGGATGTCATCCGAGCAACCGTTGGGTATTAAGTTGCAAGCAATAGATTATCGCCTTAAGAAAAGTGTGTAATATAAATAATACAAATATCATTGAACACAAAATTGTTGTTTTCTCCCTAGTAGCAAGAGCACATCTACAACCTTAGAGGTTTCTGTCACTCCCCTAGATTACTAGAGGCGTGAACCCACTATCGAGCATAAATACTCCCTCTTAGAGTCACTAGCATCTACTCGGCCAAGATATATACTAGCAACAGAGAGCATGCAAGATCATAAACAACATAGAGATAACAAAGATATGATAAATCAATAAATCAACTTGACATAGTATCAATATACATCGGATCCCAACACAACATGTAGAATTACACAACGATGATCTCTATCATGATAGGCAGCTCACAAGATCTAAACATGAAGCACATGGAGGAGATGACAACCATCTAGCTACTGCTATGGACACGTGGTCCAAGGTAGACTACTCACACATCACTCCGGAGGCAGGCATTATGATGAAGAAGGACCCCGGAGGTGATTCCCCTCTCCGGTAGGGTGCCGGGAAGAGCTTCTGGACCCTCCCGATCTCGCGTTGATGACGGCGGTGGCTTGCAGTATGTTTCATGGAAATTGATCGGAGCTTTTAGGTTTTCCTCGCCGAGGAGAATATATAGGCGGAAGGGCGGCGTCAGGAGGTGGGCCAGGTGGCCACACCACCTGGTGGAGCGGCCAAGGGCTGGGCTGCGCCACCCTATGGTGCGCCTGGCCCTTGGTCCCCGTCCATCTCTGCTTTGGACTCCGTCTTGTGTAGGGAAAATAGGAACTTTGGCTTTTGTTTCGTCCAATTCCGAGAATATTTCCTGTGTAGCTTTTCTAAAGCACTAAAATAGCAGAAAACAGGGAATTGGCACTATGGCATCTTGTTAATAGGTTAGTTCTGGAAAATGCATAAAAGCACCATGAAGTGTAACAAAACACAAAGCAAATGGTGTATAAACAAGCATGGAGCATCAAAAATTATAGATACGTTTGGGACGTATCACTGGCCTCACACTTCTTGCTAATACCGATGTGCCTTTTCTCTTTTGCAGCGATGCTTTTCCCACTCCCTGCTTCTTGATTAACAGAACACCCACTAGAGTGCTAAACATGAAAACACCTCTTGAACTTTTGTTTAACGAACTTCCTGACTACACGTTTTTCAAAGTTTTTGGTTGTGCTTGCTGGCCTCATCTAAGGCCCTGCAATAACCATAAGCTTGAATTTTGTTCCAAAAAGTGTGTTTTTCTTGGTTATAGTGCTCTCTACAAAGGCTACAAGTATCTACACGCTCCTAGCAATTGTATCTATATTTCTCACGATGTTATCTTTGACGAGAATCTGTTTCCCTTTTCGAACATGCCATTGTCTCCTTCTGCGCCACCCACAAATTCTACTACTGTTAGTCCTGGCCAATTTGATGGTGCTGCATATTCGCCTGTATTATTGCCTAATCACGGTGCTGCATATTCGCCTGTATTATTGCCTAATCACGGTGCAGGTACTGGCCGTGGAGCCCGTCTTGAGCTCCTGGATGCGCCAAGTGCTGCTCCTGCTACCCCCCCCCACGTCGATCCGTGCATGGGGCATGCAACAACACCACGCCCTGAGGCACCTCCGTCGCCTCCTACCAGCCCGCCCCGCTTGCCATCGCCCATGCGGCCACCTTCTCCCGGGCCGACTTAGCCTTGACCGTCGCCCGTGCGTTCTACTCCTGCTGGGCTGCCATCGCCTACAAGCGAGCTGACGTGCTCGTCCACGCCAAGTTCTCCGTCACTGCCTTCTGCGTCTAGTGACGCACCTGCACTGCCACCTCCTGCTACTATTGCCATGCGCCCTCACACGCGCAGTCGCAGCGGTATTCACCGGTCAAAGGAACGCACCGATGGCACGGTTGCCTGGATCGCTGCCTGCTTAGCTCAAGCGCAGTCCGATCCCTCTGCTGAGCCTCATCACTACCAGGCTGCCCTTAGTATTCTTCACTGGCGTGCTGCTATGGACCTTGAGTTTTAGGCTCTTCATCGTAATGGTACCTGGTAGCTGGTTCCTCCTCGTCCTGGTATCAATGTTATTGACTCCAAGTGGATCTTTAAAGTAAAGCAGCACACTGATGGTTTTATTGAAAGCTACAAGGCTAGACTCGTTGCCAAAGGCTTCAAGCAAAGGTGTGGGCTTGACTATGAGGATACTTTCAGTCCTGTGATTAAACCCACCACTATTCGGCTGCTTCTTTCACTAGCTGTTACTTCGGGTTGGAATCTTTGTCAGTTGGATGTTCAGAATGCTTTTCTCCATGGTGTTTTGGAGGAAGAGGTTTACATGCGCCAGCTGCTGCGTGTGGTGGTGTACAGTTGACGTGGGAGCAGACTGTCCTTGTGCGTGGTGGATAACCAGCCCGTTGGGAACCCCAAGAGGAAGGTATGATGAGTGTAGCAGCAAGTTTTCCCTCAGTTTAAGAAACCAAGGTTATCGAACAGGAGAAGAGAGACAATGACGACTGAAGGTGTTGTGGAACCTGCACACACACAAACAAATACTTTGTTCCCAACTTGCGATGATGTTGTCAATCTCACCGGTTTGCTTGAAACAAAGGTTATGAGTGTATCGAGTGGAAAACAATATAGTATGAGAGTAAAGTAAACAGTACGAGTAAAGTAAACAGATGATAGCAATATGATGGAAATAGGACCGGGGTCCACAGTTCACTAGTGGTGTCTCTCCATAGATAAAATAACACATGCTGGGTAAACAAATTACAGTTGGGCAATTGATAGAATAAAGATAAACGTGATATGTCAAGAAGATCACTATGAGATTTACTCTGGGCATTACAACAAAATACATAGACCGCCATCCAACTGCATCTATGACTAATAACCCACTCCCAGGGATATCAATCCGAACACCCTAGAAGTATTAAGTTGCGAACAACAGATAATTGCATTAAGCAAAGTGTGTAATATAAACAAAGCATATGCCCTTGAGCATATGAATGTTGTTTTCTCCCTAGTAGCAACAGCACATCTACCACCTTAGAGGTTTCTGTCACTCCCCCAGGTGAAATAGAGGCATGAACCCACTATCGAGCATAAATACCCCCTCTTGGAGTCACTAGCAACTACTCGGCCAAGATAGCTACTAACAACAGAGAGCATGCAAGATCATAAACATCATAGAGATAACAAAAGATATAATTTAGTACAGCAACTTAATCATAAACACCAATATTCATCAGATCCCAACAAACCAAACATGTAGAATTACATAACGGTGATCTCAATCATGTATGGCAGCTCATGAGATCTAAACATGAAGCACATAGTGGAGAAGACAACCATCTAGCTACTGCTATGGACCCATAGTCCAAGGTAGACTACTCACTCATCGCTCCGGAGGCAAGCATGGCGATGAAGAAGACCTCCGGTGGCGATTCCCCTCTCCGGCAGGGTGCCGGGAAGAGCTTCTGGACCCTCCCGATCTTCGGGTCGACGGCGGCGGCGGATCGCGATGTGTTCTGGAAAACTGATCGGGTACTTAGGTTTTTCTCATCGGGGGGTCTTTATAGGCGAAGGGGCGTCGTCAGAGGTGGGGCCAGGTGGCCTCACACGGTGGTGGCGCGGGCCAGGGGCTGGCCGCGCCACCCCTATGTGTGGGCCCCTGGTGGCCCCCCTCCTACTCCTCTTCGGATCTCTGGAAGCTTTCAGGTAAAATAAGACTTTAGGAACTTGTTTCGTCCAATTCCGAGAATATTTCCTGTGTATCACTCTGAAACACAAAAATAGCAGAAAACAGGGAACTGGCACTGTGGCACTTCATTAATAGGTTAGTTCCGGAAAATGCATAAAAGTGCCACTAAGTGTAACGAAACAATAGGCAAATGGTGTAAAAACAAGCATGGAGCATCAAAAATTATAGATACGTTTGAGACGTATCAAGCATCCCCAAGCTTAACTCCTGCTCGTCCTCGAGTAGGTAAGTGATAACAAAAGAATAATTTTTGAGGTGACATGCACCTACACAATCTTGATCATATATGTAAGCATTGGTGACCTGGGATCAATAGAACTTAAAACATGGGCATGAAGATATAATCATGACAATAAGAACTTAGCAACCATGTTGTAAACATGCAAATGAACACAAATAAAAGATCATGAAAATGAAACAATGAAAGTCAAACGTGTGTTCAAATCATAAGGACAAACATACAAAAGGTTTTCAGCTTGTCCTTCAAAGAGAGCAAAACACAAATGCATAGGACACCTTCAAGTTTAAGAGGGCGACTAGATACAAATAATTTAAGAACAAGTGAAACCAACAATATGAATCAATCAATGAACTTTGGGACAATGCATATCACACTAAGAATGACAACTATGCTCTCTTAATGGTGCATAAAGAAAGAAGGTGGTGACTCAACATAAAAGTAAAAGAAAGGCCCTTCGCAGAGGGAAGCAGTGATTGCAAGTTTTATAACCTTCAAAAATTATGGTACTTACTGGCTTTGAGCTCTCATTGCCCCCATCATAAGCATCTTGAATGGTTAAAGTTAATGCGAGAACAATTATGATGCATATTCTTGACAAATCATAAGTTGAAAACCTCGTGTCCCATGAATACGAGTACCCAAACCTCATGCTACTTTACTTAGAGTCCCAAGCAAGGCTCTTATCATTGTAAGTATATACATATCATTGAGAACCGCCAATGGGGTACCTCCGTGCCCGATGACATGGAACAAGCCCACACCAAAATGACAGGACAAGCAGACAATGAACACCTCGACATCTCTTTTATTTGCTATATTGTTTAGCTTTTTATTGTGAGATGCGTCGTCGAATGTTCACCATGGGTATGCTGAAAATTTCCACCATGAATTATGCATGGCTTAGATTGGCGGCCCGGCATTTCCCTAACACATATACAAACTCCATGATCCCTACAAGATTCCCAATTTATTTCACACCACGGGCATCCATAAACAAAAGATCACGATATCAACTCAAATAAGAAGTGCAATGTTGAAAGCTTGCCCCATGACAGCATGGCTGGGCTAGAATCCAACTTACAACTTGCAAGCATAACAAATCAACATAAGAGACCACAATGTCAAATTTTTAAGAACAGGAAAAAGTAAAGTGTGCCTTCCGGTTCATGAGAGCTTTACTGACCGAATTTCGCATAACACTGGTAAGATTTTAATTTGAAGAGAAAATAAAAGCAAGTCAAATTTACTTGGAATAGCAAATTGCTAGTAGGTATGTATGGTGGACACTTTGGAAAACTTTGGCTTTTAGGAGTTGGATGCACGAGTAGAGCTCATACTCAGTACAAGGCGAGGGCTAGCAAAAGACTGGGAGCGACCAACTAAGAGAGCAATAACGGCCATAATCATGCAAAGCGACAAAGCGACATTAAAAGAAGCATAAGATGGAATCAAAAGTCAAAAACTAAATGATCATGAAGGCTATTGGCGACTTTGTGAGAGTTTAACATGTGTGAGCATGCGCCAAGTCAACCCAAATAAAGCATCAAGGAGAAAACCAAAATAATGCTTCCATACAATAAAAACAACGCATGATTTTTTCAAAGGCTCATTAAGCAATCTCAGTTATTTGAGACAAGTCATGCTACAGCAAAACCACTAAGCATACTATCAAAAAGACATCAAGCATGACATGAAAAAGCCTAAGCCACAGTCTACACAAGCTCCTTCTTGTACCACTATTTTGCACAAAGCTTTTTCTCTTTTCCAACACCATTTGAAATTTTTATAAACACCTCTTTTGATGAAAACCAATAAAGATCAGAGGCAAAAATACAGCTTGATGAAAAGATATGACAAGGTCTGAATGCATATCAAGGCGAAAACGAAAACCAAAAGCAGTAGCAGAAAAAGAAGAACGCTCGATGAACGATAAGAGTGAAAAACTGAGCGTTCCTTGCAAATGAAAACGAGTACATCTCCTCCAAAGGGAATTTGTTGGGGTCCAACCATTTATTGCAGAAAACAAACAAACTAAACCAACTAAGAAAACTAAAACAACTGACGCTCCAAGAAAAACACATAGTGCATGAAGCAATAAAAATATAGTGTTTTGAAAGGTGACCTGATTTTTGCCGATGAAGAAGGGGTGCCTCGTGGGCATCCCCAAGCTTTGACGCTTGTACTTCTTGGATATTTCTTGGGGTGATGCATGGGCATCCCCAAGCTTGATCTTTTGTCCATTCTTCAACTCATCTCATCATTCCCCAATCCCTACACTTGAAAACTTCCTTCATACAAAACTAAACACAATTCTATTAGCAACATTAGTGCAAGCATAACATATAATCAATCCTCTATTTGCTTCAGGTTTCAACTCAAAACCACCACATATATAGCATATACTACTGTAGCAACCTCCCCAAAAGTTCCATGATCAAAAGAACTCAAAAGAAAGCAATAAAGTGGCAAACACAAATATTGGCAGAAATCTGTCAAAACTGAACAGCTGACAAAGGTCGAATTTTTGAGGGATTTTCTGTTGCTCAAATAAAAAAGTGTTCAACTAAGAAAAGTTTGGATATAACCTGGGGCATATGCACAAGAAATAGCAGGTCCAAAAGATATACAGAGAATTTTCACGAATTTTTACGGTGCAGCACCGAAAACAGTTTCAGGACAGCAACATCCCCAAATCTTTACCTCACTCAAATTAGAGGCTTCTCTTGGCACAAAAACGAAATAAACAAGATAAGGAGCGGTCATTACAGTAGTAATGACTTCCAAGACTCAAATAAAATAAAAAGTACTGAAAAGAAAACATTGGGTTATCTCCCAAGAGTGCTTTTCTTTAACGCCTTTGAGCTAGGCGCAGAAAATTGCGAATCAAGTAATAATGACAGGGGGATCAGGATCCACTATAGGGATAAAGAAATGAATACTATCCAATTGAGGTTTTGCATATCCCTTGTAGTCACGCTTTGGTACACTATTTTCATCAAAAAGATTTTCAGGACAAATCCAACTAGTATTAGCTACCAAGGCATTATGAATTCCTACAAGCTTACAAAGTATTGGCAATTTAGATTCTTCATTGGGTGTACCAACAATTTCAACAGGTGAGCCAAGCTTATTAAACTTCTTAAAAACTTTCCTAGCCTCAATTGCAACATCTCTAAATTCTGTGTGCAAAGTTTCTAAGATAAAAGCTTTCTTCTCGGGATCCTCAATTTCATGAAGTTTAAGGAACATGTATTGCATAAAAGGATTAAGACTAGCAAACCTAGCTTCTAACATGTGAACTAAATGAGCAGAAGCAACTTCATAGCTAGGAGCTAACTCAACCAAAGACTTTTCCTCAACTTCCTTATGCATACTAATGTGATTAAAGAACTCCTCAATGTTACTTTTGCCAATAATCGAACCACTCCCTACTGAGAGGTCCTCCAGAACGTACTTAGGGATCAACATGATAAACTAAAGTAAAGAAATAACAACTACCAAGGATTCTAATTTTTTGGGTTTTTGATAAAAAGCAATGCAGGTAAAATAAATAAAGTAAAGCAAAACAATAACAAAGTAAAGAATGTGTGTGCGAAAAACTCCCCTCGCAGAAGTCTTCTCTCTTCCCCGGCAACGGCGCCAGAAAAGTAGCTGCTGCGTGTGGTGGTGTACAGTTGACGTGGGAGCAGACTGTCCTTGTGCGTGGTGGATAACCAGCCCGTTGGGAACCCCAAGAGGAAGGTATGATGAGTGTAGCAGCAAGTTTTCCCTCAGTTTAAGAAACCAAGGTTATTGAATAGGAGAAGAGAGACAATGACGACTGAAGGTGTTGTGGAACCTGCACACACACAAACAAATACTTTGTTCCCAACTTGCGATGAGGTTGTCAATCTCACCGGTTTGCTTGAAACAAAGGTTATGAGTATATCGAGTGGAAAACAATATAGTATGCGAGTAAAGTAAACAGTATGAGTAAAGTAAACAGATGATAGCAATATGATGGAAATAGGACCGGGGTCCACAGTTCACTAGTGGTGTCTCTCCATAGATAAAATAACACATGCTGGGTAAACAAATTACAGTTGGGCAATTGATAGAATAAAGATAAACGTGATATGTCAAGAAGATCACTATGAGATTTACTCTGGGCATTACAAAAAAATACATAGACCGCCATCCAACTGCATCTATGACTAATAATCCACTCCCGGGGATTTCAATCCGAACACCCTAGAAGTATTAAGTTGCGAACAACAGATAATTGCATTAAGCAAAGTGTGTAATGTAAACAAAGCATATGCCCTTGAGCATATGAATGTTGTTTTCTTCCTAGTAGCAACAGCACATCTACCACCTTAGAGGTTTCTGTCACTCCCCCAGGTGAAATAGAGGCATGAACCCACTATCGAGCATAAATACCCCCTCTTGGAGTCACTAGCAACTACTCGGCCAAGATAGCTACTAACAACGGAGAGCATGCAAGATGATAAACATCATAGAGATAACAAAAGATATAATTTAGTACAGCAACTTAATCATAAACACCAATATTCATCGGATCCCAACAAACCAAACATGTAGAATTACATAACGGTGATCTCAATCATGTATGGCAGCTCATGAGATCTAAACATGAAGCACATAGTGGAGAAGACAACCATCTAGCTACTGCTATGGACCCATAGTCCAAGGTAGTCTACTCACTCATCGCTCCGGAGGCAAGCATGGCGATGAAGAAGACCTCCGGTGGCGATTCCCCTCTCCGGCAGGGTGCCGGGAAGAGCTTCTAGACTCTCCCGATCTTCGGGTCGACGGCGGCGGTGGATCGCGATGTGTTCTGGAAAACTGATCGGGTACTTAGGTTTTTCTCGTCGGGGGGTCTTTATAGGCGAAGGGGCGTCGTCAGAGGTGGGGCCAGGTGGCCTCACACGGTGGTGGCGCGGGCCAGGGGCTGGCCGTGCCACCCCTGTGTGTGGGCCCCTGGTGCCCCCCCTCCTACTCCTCTTTGGATCTCTGGAAGCTTCCGGGTAAAATAAGACTTCAGGAACTTGTTTCGTCCAATTCCGAGAATATTTCCTGTGTATCACTCTGAAACACAAAAACAGCAGAAAACAGGGAACTGGCACTGTGGCACTTCATTAATAGGTTAGTTCTGGAAAATGCATAAAAGTGCCACTAAGTGTAACGAAACAATAGGCAAATGGTGTAAAAACAAGCATGGAGCATCAAAAATTATAGATACGTTTGAGACGTATCACCAGCCTCCTGGTTTTGTTGATCCTGATCGCCCTCAGCATCTCTCTCGCTTGGTCAAAGTGCTATATGGTCTGAAACAGGCCCCTCATGCTTGGCATGCACGGCTTGGCGCTGCTCTATGCGCTCATGGCTTTGTGCCCTCTATAGCTGACACTTCACTATTTCTTCTTCAGCGTACAGAGGTTACTATGTATCTCCTTGTTTATGTTGATGATATTATTCTAGTTAGCTCCTCTACTGTAGCTTCGGATCGCCTCATTGTGTCCCTGAGCTCTGATTTTACTGTCAAGGACTTGGGCCAGCTTCACTACTTCCTCAGGCTGGAGGTCACGTATCCTGGTAATGGACTTGCTCTCTCTCAGCAGAAGTACTCTCAGGATCTGTTGTGGCGTGCCGGTATGCTTGAGTGCAAAGCTGCCACCACGCCTATGTCTTCTACTGAGACTCTGTCTGCTAGTGATGGTGTGTTGTTGTCTGCTGATGATGCCACTGAGTACAGAAGTATTGTTGGGGGTCTTCAGTATCTTACCATCACTCGGCCTGATGTCTCCTATGCAGTTAACTATGTCTGTCAGTATCTTCATGCACCACGAGGTTCTCATTGGTCTGCTGTTAAGCGCATCCTGCGCTATGTTTGTTCCACTGTCACATATGGTCTTCACCTACGGCCGGTGCCCTCTTGTGTCCTTTCGGCCTTCAGTGATGCGGATTGGGCTGGTAACCCAGATTACCGGCGATCAACAGGGGGCCATGCAGTCTTCTTCGGTCCTAACTTGATCGCCTGGAGTGCACATAAGCAATCTACAGTTTCTCGCAGTAGTACTAGCTGAATACAAGGCTGTTGCCAATGCCACCGCTGAGCTCATTTGGGTTCAGGCTTTACTTCATGAGTTGAAGATTACCCAACACCAGCCGCCTGTTCTCTGGTGTGATAACATTGGTGCTACATATCTATCTTCAAATATAGTGTTTCATGCCCGAACGAAACACATTAAAGTTGACTATCACTTTGTCAGAGAACGAGTTGCACTGAAGCTTCTGCAGATCAAGTTCATCTCCTCCAAGGATCAACTTGCTGATATCTTCACCAAACCATTGTCGCTTCCGCTCGATGTAGACGCAATCTAAACTTACTGAATACTTCAGGCCATAGTTAGGATTGAGGGAGGGTGTTAGATTGTATATTTCTATATAGCCCATGTACATGTATACTGTAACCTGTACGTACCTCTTGGTACCTCTATATAACGAGATAGTCCATGCCCCAAAGCATTGTGCCAGTTCCATCCAAACATCCTGTGTCTCTATGTTTAACATGGAGTTGTGGTGGTACTTCTTATGCAATGCAACCGATGTGAGTTGAACACTCTATTTGTAGATGGTGTGAGTGAAACTCAATGAGGCTTCAGTAATTCAATCGGTTTGTGAATGTAGTATTTTCATGTTTATCTCTCACATCTTCTACAATAAGTAGTGCTGAAGCAAACACTGGTGGAAAAAAGGCCATTAATCCTGGTCCTTAACTGCCATTACTCCCGGTTGCCCAACCGGGACTAGAAAAGCGGGACAAAAGGCCCCATCCTTTAGTCCCAGTTGCTAGCGAACCGGGACTAATGGCCGTCCACGTGGGCACGGCTGGGCACGCCGGCTCGGGGACCTTTAGCCCCAGTTCGTAACACAAACCAGGACTAAAGTGTTTCATTTTTTCATTTCAATTTCAGATTATAGGTTTAGGGTTTATGGTGAATTTCAAGCAAGTTTCCATACCCATATTAGCAATTTGCTATTCCAAAGTACATTTGACTTGCTTTTATCTACTCTTCAAATTAAACTCGTACCAGTGTTATGCGAAAATTGGTCAGTAAACCTCTCACAAACCGGATGGCACACTTTATTTTTCTCGTTCTTAAAAAATTGACATTGTGGTCTCTTATGTTGAGTTGTTATGCTTGCAAGTTGTAAGTTGAAGATTAGCCCAACCATGCCGTCATGGGGCAAGCTTTCAACATTGCACTTCTTATTTGAGTTGATATCGTGATCTTTTGTTTATGGATACTCGCGATGTGAAATGAATTGGGAATCTTGCGGGATCATGGAGTTTGTATATGTGTTAGAGAAACGCCTGGGCCGCCAATCTAAGACATGCATAATTCATGGTGGAAATTTGCAGCATGCCCATAGTGGACATTCGACAACACATCTCAAATTAAAAAGCTATACAAATGGTAAATAAAAGAGATGTCGAGGTGTTCATTGTCTGCTTGTCCTATCATTTTGATGTTTGCTTGTTCCATGTCATCGGGCACGGAGGTACCCCATTGGCGGTTCTCGATGATACCTGTATACTTACAATGACAAGAGCTTGCTTGGGACTCTAAGTAAAGTAGCATGAGGTTTGGGTACTCGTATTCATGGGACACGAGGTTTTCAACTTATGATTTGTCAAGCATATGCAGCATGAGTGTTCTCGCATTAACTTTAACCATTCAAGAAACTTATGATGGGGGCAATGAGAGCTCAAAGCTAGTAAGTACCATAATTTTTGAAGGTTTATAAAACTTGCAATCACTGCTTCCCTCCGTGAAGGGCCCTTCTTTTACTTTTATGTTGAGTCATCACCTTCTATCTTTATGCACCATTAAGAGAGCATAGTTGTCATTCTTAGTATAATGTGCATTGTCCCAAAGTTTTCATTGATTGATTCATATTGTTGGTTTCACTTGTTCTTAAATTATGTCGGTGTTCTGGATACCGGGGTATCCCGGTCCACCTGCTCCTGGGCCATGTCATCGACCCATCTTCAGAATCAACGATCCAAACTACGGAGAAGACCCTCATGAGGAGGCGCCTCATGAGGAGAACGACGGAGGAAAACGCTAAGGACCAGAAGAGATCCTCTCGAGCCTCTGCTGGTGAGGAGAGGAAGCACGCCCACGTCAGCTCGACACATTTGCGTGCAGAGCAAGAAGATAACGGGCAGAAGACCGCGTACCGCCCACGCTACCCCCGACAGGAAGGAGACCAACTTTCGCTGTGCCTGCCCAAAGCAGCACAGTGGTTGTTGGCCATCCCCCTAAAAATAGCGTGGACGGTGCAGGGCGCCAGAGGAGGACGTCAGCCTCCTCCACCCACTCCTGTGGACCGGCGCCACTACCCTACGAAGACCATGTCTACAGAAGAGTGTAGTCTACAGCTGTCCACCCTCCTTGGCCGTGTGTGGCAACCCCTTCCCCAAGAAGATAAGGGGAAGGAGGACCTTGGCGCTATAAAAGGAGGGGGAGGCCACCCCTTGGGGGGGGGGATCGAATCTTCATCTTCTTGAGGCTGCTAGCTGGGCACGCAGGTTCTTCAACCTCTGGCCAGTTAGAGCTTTGTAACCAAGGCCTTGTACTCCTCGCGAGGTGTCGCGTTGCAATACAAGAAGGCAGGAAGTAGGGGTTTTACCTCACCACGAGGGCCCTGAACCTGGGTAAGGCTCGGTGTCTCTCTCTGCAGTGCGTAGTGCATTCGACGACTCGAGGCTTCCGTCACCGTGCTTCGCTGCGATCCTAGATCTCACACGTTCAGCCCCCTGCGTTCGAATCTTTGGGTCCGTCGCGTGGTACCCCGTGTTCTTGCGACACGAAATCCATTGACATTTGGCGCGCCAGGTAGGGGGGCTGTGGTGTGTTTTCTCCTAGATCTGCTTCGACATGGCCGACGCCAACGCAAGGCTCGAGCGTCTTCGCTGTCGCAACGCTGCTCGGGGGCAAACCGAGCCCATCTTCCGTCGTCGTGAAGCTTCGGCCGAGGAGGAAGATCTGGAGTCCTCCTACCTCCCGTCCGGGCGTACAGAGCCTTCACTCTCCTTCACCGCCACCGCCACTTCTCGCGCTCGTTCTGGGAGTCAGCTGTCTCCTGCGCAGGCTCTCACCATGGCGCAGGAGCTGCTGCGCTATCAACCCACCGATGACGGGCGTGAGGGGTGGCGCGCTCGAATCGCCGAGCTCGTCGCCATCGCCAATGAAGACCCGGCCCAGGGAGGAGCCCAGGGCGCGGGAGACCCAGATCCAGCGGCGGGGCGTCGCGCCCCGGGCGCCGGAGATGGGAGGGCCAACAAGGCCAAGAAGGTGGTTTCCCGCGCTGCATCTTCGCCGCGCGGGGAGCCCAGCTGCCAAATTGTCCAACGCGCTCCAGAAGACGCACGCGTCTCCCTCGAGCGCCGCCGCGAAAATCATGATCGCGCCATCGACGACATCGGCGAAGCTGGCAAAAACGTCAGGACCCCCGGCGACCCGATCTACAACACCGGGTGTCTTGCTCTCACTCGCCAGCAATGCTACGTCGTCTGGCCTAACAAGTTCAAGCCGGACATCGGCGCGCGTTACGACGGGACCACCAACCCCGTCGAATTCCTCCAACTCTACGTCGTCGCCGTTCAGGCTGCGCGTGGGGATCAGCGTGCTATGGCAAATTGGTTCCCCATGGCCCTCAAGGACGCTCCACGAACTTGGCTCATGAATCTTCCTCACGAATCCGTGACTTCATGGAAGGATTTATGCCGCCAGTTCGTGGCCAACTTCATGCCCACGTATGAGCGCCCCGCTACCAAGAACGATCTTAAGGCGGTACGTCAGTACAAGGGCGAGACGCTTCGTCAGTACATCCAGTGCTTCAGCCAGATGAGGAACAAGATCCCCAGGATCTCCAACGAGGAGGTCATCTCCGCGTTCTCTACGGGCGTCTCCGACATCAAGATGAGGGAGAAGCTGTCCGTGAATGATGAGTTGACTTCCATCGTCAGGCTCTTCGAGATCGCCGACCGCTGCGCCAAGGCCGAGGAAGGGAGGCTCTTTGTGCATAACCTGCCGGAGGCGCCTCCCCCGAAGCCAAAGTCCAAGGACCCCAAGCGAAAGGAGGCTGCCGTCCTCGCGGCGGAGCCAGATCATAAGCAACGCCGCGGGGACCGCTCCGAGCGCGACAAGGGACGACGCCACCGCTATTGCATCCTCCACAAGAAGGACACCCACAATACCGACGATTGTTGGTTTGTCCGGAAGTTTCATGAAGAAAATGGCGTCTCCAAGCGCCGCGGGGGTGGCCGCAGCTACGGCAAGAGTGGATCCCTGGGCGATCGCCGCGACGACGACCGCGAGGAAGGTCGCCGCCGCGAGGGTCTGTCTCGAGCTGATCCCGAGCCGCTGCCGCTGCCCCCACCAGCAAACGATTGTCGGGAGGAGAACCAGGGGGGCTATCAAGAGCCGGAGACTTCGCCGCTTGCCTCCTGGGTGGAGCTCAGGCTCCTTTGTCTAACCGACACTTCAAGCAGCTGTCGCGAGAGATCGCGGCAGCACAGCCCAACGTCGGCAACCGCCTAATGAAGTGGTCAACGTGCAAGATCGGCTTCGACGAGGAGGATCATCCAGCTTCCACCAGGGGCATGGGCACAATTCCTCTCTTGTGCACGCCAACCATCAACAACGTCGCCGTCAATCGCACTCTCATCGACGGCGGGGCGGGCCTCAACATCATCTCGGTCGAGATCTTCGAAAAGATGTAGGTGCCGTACCACCGGCTCATGCCAACTCGGCCATTCTTCGGGGTAACCGAAGGTTCTACAACGCCAATTGGGAAGGTAAGCCTGCCCATCACCTTCGGCACCCGGGACAACTACAGGACGGAAAGCCTTGACTTCGACGTCGCCTACATCGCCCTGCCGTACAATGCCATCCTCGGCTACCCAGCCCTGGCAAGGTTTATGGCAGCGACACACCATGGCTTCAACGTCCTCAAGATTCCGGGCGCCAACGGCACGATCACCGTGCGCTGCAATGAGAAGGACGCTCTCCGCTCTGTGGAGCATGTTTACCGTGAGGTTCTAACAACTCAGAAATTGTAATCCACTTCTTATTAAATAAAGTACCAAATTTTGGACCCAGATAAAACCTTTATCCATTATTTCATGCATACATGTATTTTTCTATTGTTTGTATTCTATGATTTCATGTGTGCTATTTTTGGTTGTGCATTGGTTAGTTAATTCTAAGTTAACCAACAGAAGCAATTGAGACAAATTATAAGCATCAAAGAAACCAGAAATAAAAATATTAAAGAAAAAGAGAAGAATAAGATGATCTAGGAAATCTGTTTGACTACCCTACTTTGAGCCTTTGGATTAAGAAATTTGTAACTCACCTCCATGTTTGGCCAGCTAGTTGAGCTTCACCAAGTCACATACAAACTCAACCAAGCAGTGGCTACTCAAAACTCAAATCAGAACATCACTCAAACTTCAACCAAAGTTTGAATCTAAAATAGTGACTATACCAAAATTTGAAATTAGATTTCTGCAAAACCTATTCTTTCTTTGTAACAAAAATATGATTGGAAACCTGGGCTCATATGCTGATTACCCAAAGTGGAAAATTTCAAAAATTCAAATTTAAATCTCTTGCGGGCATTTCGCCGAACACTGGCAGACACAAATCAAAGCAAATCGAATTCACTGTGGGCTGCACTGTTCTTGCTCGCTCGAGGACTGTAGCCACGCTCCTGGACGATGCCACGGTCGAGCCCAGTGCCCCCTGCCCCGACCCGAGCCGTGAGAAGGGGAGGGACGAAGAGAAATGCGCCCAGGCCCCCCCTCCCAGTCTTCTTCTTCCTGCACGTTGCCGACCGCCCTGGATGCGCCAGAGCCGACCCACAGCCCACCGCAGCCGAGGCGACACCCTCCCAGCACACCCCCGAGGCCGCCGTGCCCGGTGCGACCTCCAAACGCCGCCAGGACCCCCGCACTGGCCACCTTCTGGTCGCCTTGCCCCCGGCCTCCCGAGGCTATAAAAACCCCCGTCGACCACTCCCAGAGGACGCACACACCACCGCAACCAACCCCCGCTCTTCTCTCTTCCTCTCTCCCTCGGAAACGTCCGATCTCTGCACGGGAGCGCCACCGCGTTCTGGAGGATTTCGGCCACCATTGGAGCTGCTGCTGGTGCCAGGTGGAGGAGCGGAGCCGCCGCTGTCGATCTGCATCACCGCCGTCAAGCTCTGCATCCTCTCCGTCACGCCCTCGCCGTCGAACACTCGTCTCTGCAACGCCGGTGAGTCCCTGGCCTGTCCCGGGGTAGACGACGACGATGCACCGTTGGATCTTGATCCAACGGAAGCATACCGGTTCGGCGATTCTAAATAGATCTGACGAGTGGACCCCATCTGTCAGATTCGGTTTTAAAACATTCCCGCCCCGCGCGAAACGTTTTCTGGGCCGGCCCGTTCGGGTTCTGTTCAGAATCGGCCTGTTAGGTTAGAAAATCGGTCCGTTACGTTTTTAATTATTCTCCCGCCTTTTCGAATTAATTCAAAATTGTTTCAGATATGTTTTTCAAACTTAAATTCCAAGAGTTTTACAAATCCTTTTCTAGCAAATAAATATGCGTTGGAGAGCTTGTAAAATGCTTTACACTGTAGGACTGATTGGAATTCAATTTGAATTAGGAATTTAATTAGATATGAATAGTGTGACCATAGCTTTAGTAATCATAAAAGATTTCTAGAAAATTATTTAAGCCTCCTAAAATCATGAGATTTAAATTGTGAACTCACCAATGACCTCGCTTACTGTTAGTCAACCCTAATCAACTCCAAACCCTGTTAGTGTTATCTATTAGATCATACCCCAACTCTAGTTAGTAACATAAAATGATAGATCCCTATCATACACCTAGAATTAACTTGCCCTCATCACCAATTCACTTAGTTAATCCCTCCCCACTTGAACTAGTCTTAATACCCCTAAACCAATACCAATGCTTGGAAAGTGAACAACATATGACCCTTAGTAGGAACTCTAACTTGCACACTTAATGAAAACTTAGAAGAAAAACTTACAATCCAACTCCATAAGATGCAACATGAATGCTATTGTTAGCAAACAAATATGTGTGCTTGGTGTGTTGTTAGCATGGTGTAGTGATGGTGTGTTTTATGTTGATTTCGTTATTAGACGCTAGTGTTGCTGAGGAGGATATTGAGGGGGGATATTATCAAGAAGAAGAACAAGAATACCCCGGACACTTTGCCAACCAAGGCAAGCCATCTTTTGATTCATACTCCCAATGCCTAGTTTTAATATTGCATTCTACTTGTTTTAAGTAAATTGCATGATTGAATTGCTAGAGTAGAAGGATAGAAGTGTAGTGGTATCTTGCTTAAAAAGAGCATCAAGCTGCGTTTATCGAATCATATTTAGTAGTATCATCACTCAATGTAGTTGCTTAGTCGCTAATAATATTGAGGCTATCTATAAGGGGAACTCAATTTGAAAAGTGGTGACTTGAACTTGAAACTTGAATTGGAGATTGCTCCTACATAATGATTTTATGAAAGAAATCAATCTTGACTAAGAACTATGAAATGTATTTCTCAATGACAACGAGTGATGTACTATGGGAGCCAACCATACTGTACGATCACATTACCCCTATATGGGAAGGGGCTTAGTCCGTAGCTTGTTTACCTTAGTATGGGAGGCCTTGTATCAAACCTTTATGGAAGGACACCGTGAGTGGTTACTTCTGAACCAAGTGGATTCCACTAATCCGGCATCCCGGAATGGCAAGAACTAGAGGCGCCGGAGCGGGGATTCCGTACCCCGGGCTCTAGGGAAGGATCCTATACTAGGGTGAGCAAGTGAAAGAGTTTGTTTGATTATCTGAACCCCGCATACTTGTGTATGACGATCCGTGGATTTCTCCCGGAAGATGTATCGAATCTTGTGGGTAGAGTGTACCCCTCTGCAGAGGTTTTCAAACTATTCGAATAGCCGCGTCCGCAGTTATGGACAGTTGGCAAGCTGTACTTGACTTTTGTCAAGAATAAAAATAACAACGATGAACTTGGTGAATGACTTGACTTGACAATGATGTTGACACACTTGACGTTCCTCTTTAGATTGAACTTAGAGAACTAAACTTCTTTTCTACCAATGAACATTCTTGGGAAATAAAACTAGCTTTTGCAAATAAACTTAGTGCTTAGTCCACTATACCAAACTTGCATACCTACTTCATCATTTCATTTATAAGATGGTTTGCGAGTGCATCCAATGTACTCATGGCTGTGTCCCTGGCTATCAACTTGGCCAGACTATGAAGAAGAGTACCAGAACTAAGCTCGTCTCCATGAGTCGCCATTGCCTGTAGGGTGAAGGCATGGACCCGAAGACGTTAATTCCGCTGCTATATTGTGTTGTAATATGAACTTGGTCTCTATGACCATTGTATTTGATCCTTCATATTGTAATGTCTATGGAACTGGTTACCAACTACGTTATGTATATCGCAACAATGGTTCTGGGATTGCGGTGGAATGCATAACGGGCACTTCGAATTTGTTATCAAATTTGAGGTCGTCACAAGTTGGTATCAGAGCCTAGGCTGACCATAGGAGACCTTAGTTAGAATGGGCGTTAAATGAAACCTTGATAAAAGCAAAGATATAAGTAATGGTTGCAAAATTGCTTAGTCTTTCCTCTCTATTTGCAAAGTTTTATACATACTTCAGCTTTTGCCTACTTAAAATTTTGCACACTTGAGTTGATCACTAACTTAATCTAATCTAAAATTTTGTAGATGGCCCCGGTATTCGTTGAGCACTACCAGTTGGGCCATGGTGGCAGCCTTTGTTTCGAGCGCGACCTCACCACCCTGACCTTGTTCCTGGATCGTTTGTATCCGGAGTTCAAGGGAGCCGTGCTCAATGAGCACCCAGATGGAGAGCTACGGTGGCTTATCAGGGCCAGTTGCCGTGGCAAGAAGGGAAATTTGAGTTCTCCAAGGGTCAAGTTTGAGCTTGTGGAGAACACTTGGGCCGATGGTTTGGTCCGAGGTATGCAGGAGATGCACGCCCGCTTATGCGGACTGCATGTGGAGGAGGTCCAGGGGGAGCGCTTTAGGAACTTTGCTCGGCGTGATGCGGACGGGCGTCCCGCAAACATGCCAGGGCAAAATGAGCCGAGTACCTACATCGATCACATGGACTTCTTGCAGTACTCCACTCAGCAGGAGGCCGATCGTGCCCGTACCAAGGCCAACCTTGAGCACTTCGCACTGGTGGAGGCGAGGAGCACTATCAGGATACTTGCGAAGGAGCGCAAGAGCCTTCGTCGCCAGCGCGATGAGAAGGATCAGGACATTGAGGAGTTGAAGGCCAATGTGGCTGAGCTGACCAAGTACATTGAGAGTCTAGAGGATCACCTTGGTGAGGAGGAAGGCATTGATCTCCGCAAGGAGGATAATGCCCTCATTAGTGATGAGGATGACTTCATGGAGGACCTTGATGATCCGGAAGATGGTGGGCATAATGGATTCATTGTGGATGATGAGGAGGAAGACCCCGAGGAGCCTGATGTTTAGATCAGAGATCCACATGTTACCTAGGTATGAGTTCCACTTTATTTTCACTTCGTGTAGGTGTGAGTTGTATCCCCCTCTCTAGTAGACGAGTCGCAATGGTTTTATGTAAACCATTTGTAATGTGTGAACTCGTATGTATGATATGTTTGATGAGTGTTGAATGAAATATGAATTTGGCCCTTAAGGCCTTAGTAAGACAAAAATTGCATCATCCATGTTACCTTTAAATCTTAGCAAAATTAGTTTTTCCCTCTTGTCTTACACACCTTATCCTCAGATGTCGCGAGCACCCCCACCCCCGAACCCGGAAATGGCCGAACTGCTAAGGTTGATCATGGAAGACCGGGAAGCAGCCCGAGCTGAGCGCCAAGCTAACTTGGCCACTCTTCAGCAGATAACCCAGATGGCAATGAACCACAACAATGGCAATGGCAATGGTGAAGGAGAAAACAATGGCAATGGTGATCACCGATCCAAGTTAAGGAATTTTCAAAACACCAACCCTCCTATGTTCACTAAGTCTGAAGAGCCCTTAGATGCGGATGACTGGCTTCGCACCATGGAAAACAATCTGGCAGTCGCCGAAGTTGGTGAAAATGAGAAGGTCTTGTACACCACCCACTATCTTGCTGGAGCAGCAAGAGCTTGGTGGGATAGCACCCGTGCAATGCAAGCCCCAGGGTATGTGATGCCTTGGGAGGAGTTCAAGAGCAAGTTTAGCAAGGCCCATGTTCCTTTGGGATTGGTTAAAAGGATGAGAGATGAGTTCAGAAATCGAAAGCAAGGTTCCCTATCTGTGGTGGAGTACCGTGACAAGTTCCTTACCTTGTCTAGGTATGCCCCAGATGACACCGACACCACGGAGAAGAAGCAAGAAAGGTTTCTGGATGGACTTCATGATGAGATGCAATGTGTCTTGGTCAGCATTCACTTTGCCGACCTGGAGTCATTGGTTGACTCTGCCATTCAGATGGAAGGCAAACTCAAGCAAGCTGCAGAGAACCGCAAGCGCCGTATGATGTATCAAGGCAACTCGAGCAACTCGCAGAAGCCAAGGGGAAATGCACCTATGGGTTCCGCCCCTAGACCTATGAGGCCATCTGCACCTGCTCCATGTCCCAACTATCCCAACCGTCCGCCCGACAACAACTTCAACCGTGCACCTCCAAGATCTAGTGGCAACAACTTCAACACCAATACTCCAAGGCCAAATGGTGCCCCTGTGTTACCCAAGCCTGGTGACAAGTTTGGTGTTACCTGTTATGAGTGCGGACTCAAAGGGCACTACTCCAATGAGTGCCCCAAGAAGCTGAATGATGCATCCAAGACCACTGCTCCTGCTCAGCAACAGCGCCGTGTGGGAAATGGCAAGAACTATCCACCAAGGAACCAGCCTCACTCTCGAGGCCATCTGAATCACATGAATGTTGAAGAAGCTCAGGAAGCAACCGACGTTGTGCTTGGTATGTTCCCTGTTAACTCAGTTCTTGCAAGAGTTCTGTTTGATTCTGGAGCTTCACACTCATTTGTTACCCAATTATTCGTTGATAAAAGTGGACTTCAACCCACCCCCTTGAAAGATGTCATGTCTATGCAAATTCCCGGGTCGATAACCAAAGCCAGTTGTACCTGCTTGGCAGTGCCCATAGAAATCCATGGGATCTCATTCTTAGCCAGTTTGATTGTGTTAGGAACCAACGGATTGGAAGTAGTCCTAGGTATGGATTGGATGTCTCAACACCAAGGAATTATAGATTGTGCCAAAAAGACCATCACCATGAGGAGTAGCCATGGAGTTTTAGTAAAGCATGTGTCAGTTAAACCTACCCAAATCCCCAGATGTCACAAGAGTATCTCAGGGCCAACCATAAAGGAAGTTCCCATCGTCTGTGAATACCCGGATGTTTTTCCCGATGAGCTACCCGGAATGCCACCGGATCGGGATATTGAGTTTATCATTGAGCTTATCCCCGGAACTGGATCTATAGCCCAACAACCTTATCGTATGAACCCAGCTGAACTAGTAGAGTTGAAGAAGCAATTGGATGACCTTTTGAGTAAAGGATTGATTCAGCCAAGTTCTTCTGCTTGGAGATCACCCGTTCTGTTTGTGGATAAAAGTGACGGGTCTAGCCGACTGTGCACTGATTACCCCAAGCTAAACGATGTGACCATCAAGAACAAGTATCTTCTCCCAAAGATTGAAGATTTGTTTGACCAATTGACTGGAGCTAGAGTCTTCTCGAAGATAGATCTTAGAACTGGATACCACCAACTGAAGATCCGTGCAACGGATATCCCCAAAACAGCCTTCACTACCCGATATGGATTGTATGAGTACACCGTAATGTCATTTGGATTAACCAATGCCCCTGCTTATTTCATGAACCTCATGAATAAGGTTTTTATGGAGTTCTTGGATAAGTTTGTCGTTGTCTTTATTGATGACATTCTTATCTACTCCAAGTCCGAAGAAGAGCATGCAACCCATTTGAGATTAATCTTAGAAACCTTAAGAGAGCATCAGCTGTATGCCAAGTTCAGTAAATGTGAGTTCTGGTTGAAGGAAGTTGGATTCTTAGGCCATGTATTATCCGCGGGAGGAATATCCGTGGACCCCAAGAAGATCAAATCAGTCATGGAATGGGAAGCTCCTACCACTCAAACTGAAGTCAGAGGTTTACTCGGATTAGCCGGATATTACCGCAAATTTGTTGAAGGGTTTTCAAGCATTGCCCGGCCAATGACCCAACTGTTGAAGAAAGACAAGAAGTTCGAATGGACCCCTAAGTGTGAAGAGAGTTTTCAAGAGCTCAAAAGGCGACTGGTGACCGCCCCCGTCCTAACCATGCCCGATATCACCAAAAACTTTGATGTCTATTGCGACGCCTCCAAACTGGGACTTGGTTGTGTATTGATGCAAGAAGGCAAGGTCATAGCTTACCTCTCTCGGCAGCTTCGACCTCATGAAGAAAATTATCCAACCCATGATCTAGAGTTAGCAGCCGTGGTTCTAGCTCTGAAGACCTGGAGGCACTATCTGATGGGCAACCGTTGCGAGATCTACACTGACCACAAGAGTTTGAAGTATATTTTCACCCAGAAGGAGTTGAACACGAGGCAAAGAAGATGGATAGAGTTGATTAAGGATTATGATCTGGAAATTCACTATCACCCCGGTAAGGCCAATGTAGTGGCCGATGCATTGAGTAGAAAGCCGTGCTCGTTGAATATGGCGATCAAAGAGGAGCAACCCATGTTGCACCAAGAGTTTGAAAGGTTTGGATTGGAACTAGCCAGTCGAGGATTCCTAGCCAACCTTGAGTTTCCACCCACCTTGATGAGCCAAATCAAAGAAGCCCAGAAGGGAAATAAGAGTATCGACGGAATTAAGCGCCGAATTAGTTCCGGCAAGGTGCCAGGATTTGAGGAAGATGATCAAGGAGTTCTTTGGTATAAAGGACGTATTTGTGTGCCTACTGACTCAGAATTGAAGGGAGTTATTATGAAGGAAGCCCATGAGACACCTTACTCCATTCACCCCGGTGGAACTAAGATGTATCAAGATTTGAAGGAACAATTTTGGTGGCATGGAATGAAGCGTGAGATTGCATCGTTCATCTCTAAGTGTGATATTTGTCAAAGAGTCAAGGCTGAACATCAACGTCCTGCGGGATTGCTGCAACCTTTGCAAGTGCCGGAATGGAAGTGGGAATCTGTTGGAATGGATTTCATCACGGGATTTCCAAGGTCTAGCCGTGGAAATGACTCTATCTGGGTCATTGTGGATAGACTAACCAAAGTAGCCCACTTTATTCCTGTCAAGAACACTTATAACTCGGGACAGCTAGCAGATCTGTATCTATCCAGAATTGTTAGTTTGCATGGAGTCCCTAAAACCATAGTTTCCGATCGAGGAACCCAATTCACCTCAAGATTTTGGAGAAGCTTAAATCAAGCCTTGGGAACCAAATTAGCCTTTAGCACCACTTACCACCCTCAAACTGATGGACAGACTGAAAGAGTGAATCAAATACTTGAAGATATGTTGAGAGCCTGTGTTCTAGCCTATGGGGCTAAGTGGGAAGATTGTCTGCCTTTCGCGGAGTTTTCCTACAACAACAGTTATCAAGCCAGTTTGCAAATGGCCCCATTTGAAGCTTTGTATGGAAGAAAGTGTCGTACCCCTTTGAATTGGTCAGAAACCGGAGACAGTCAGATATTTGGACCTGACATTCTGCAAGAAGCCGAGGAGAAAGTTTGCATGATTCGTGACTATCTCAAGGCAGCCCAGTCGAGACAGAAGAGTTATGCCGACAAGAGACGTAGAGAACTGACCTTCTAGATTGGAGATTTTGTTTACCTCAGAGTATCACCTCTCAAGGGAATGCAGAGATTCCAAGTGAAAGGAAAACTTGCTCCAAGATATATTGGACCATTCAAGATACTAGACTGCAGAGGAGAAGTGTCTTATCAGTTGGAAATGCCCCCGGAATTGTCTGAAGTGCACGATGTCTTTCACGTGTCTTTACTTCGGAAATGTCTGGAAGTACCGGAGAAGCCAGAAATCTTCAAGAATATTGATCACCGTTCTGTGGACATCAACAAGGATTTGACCTATCGTGAAATGCCTATTCGTATCCTCGAGGAAGCTTATAGAACCACTCGAACCCGAAGCATCAAGTTTCTGAAAGTTCAGTGGAGTAATCACACAGAAGATGAAGCCACTTGGGAACGAGAAGATTACCTTCAGAAAGAGTTTCCCAATCTTTTCAGTTCTTAATTAGTGAATCTCGGGGACGAGATTCTTTTTAAGGGGGAAAGATTGTAACAACTCAAAAATTGTAATCCACTTCTTATTAAATAAAGTACCAAATTTTGGACCCAGATAAAACCTTTATCCATTATTTCATGCATACATGTATCTTTCTATTGTTTGTATTCTATGATTTCATGTGTGCTATTTTTGGTTGTGCATTGGTTAGTTAATTCTAACTTAACCAACAGAAGCAATTGAGACAAATTATAAGCATCAAAGAAACCAGAAATAAAAATATTAAAGAAAAAGAGAAGAATAAGATGATCTAGGAAATCTGTTTGACTACCCTACTTTGAGCCTTTGGATTAAGAAATCTGTAACTCACCTCCATGTTTGGCCAGCTAGTTGAGCTTCACCAAGTCACATACAAACTCAACCAAGCAGTGGCTACTCAAAACTCAAATCAGAACATCACTCAAACTTCAACCAAAGTTTGAATCTAAAACAGTGACTATACCAAAATTTGAAATTAGATTTCTGCAAAACCTATTCTTTCTTTGTAACAAAAATATGATTGGAAACCTGGGCTCATATGCTGATCACCCAAAGTGGAAAATTTCAAAAATTCAAATTTAAATCTCTTGCGGGCATTTCGCCGAACACTGGCAGACACAAATCAAAGCAAATCGAATTCACTGTGGGCTGCACTGTTCTTGCTCGCTCGAGGACTGTAGCCACGCTCCTGGACGATGCCACGGTCGAGCCCTGTGCCCCCTGCCCCGACCCGAGCCGTGAGAAGGGGAGGGACGAAGAGAAATGCGCCCAGGGCCCCCCTCCCAGTCTTCTTCTTCCTGCACGTTGCCGACCGCCCTGGATGCGCCAGAGCCGACCCACAGCCCACCGCAGCCGAGGCGACACCCTCCCAGCACACCCCCGAGGCCGCCGTGCCCAGTGCGACCTCCAAACGCCGCCAGGACCCCCGCACTGGCCACCTTCTGGTCGCCTTGCCCCCGGCCTCCTGAGGCTATAAAAACCCCCGTCGACCACTCCCAGAGGACGCACACACCACCGCAACCAACCCCCGCTCTTCTCTCTTCCTCTCTCCCTCGGAAACGTTCGATCTCTGCATGGGAGCGCCGCCGCGTTCTGGAGGATTTCGGCCACCATTGGAGCTGCTGCTGGTGCGAGGTGGAGGAGCGGAGCCGCCGCTGTCGATCTGCATCACCGCCGTCAAGCTCTGCATCCTCTCCGTCACGCCCTCGCCGTCGAACACTCGTCTCTGCAACGCCGGTGAGTCCCTGGCCTGTCCTGGGGTAGACGACGACGATGCACCGTTGGATCTTGATCCAACGGAAGCATACCGGTTCGGCGATTCTAAATAGATCTGACGAGTGGACCCCATCTGTCAGATTCGGTTTTAAAACATTCCCGCCCCGCGCGAAACGTTTTCTGGGCCAGCCCGTTCGGGTTCTGTTCAGAATCGGCCTGTTAGGTTAGAAAATCGGTCTGTTACGTTTTTAATTATTCTCCCACCTTTTCGAATTAATTCAAAATTGTTTCAGATATGTTTTTCAAACTTAAATTCCAAGAGTTTTACAAATTCTTTTCTAGCAAATAAATATGCGTTGGAAAGCTTGTAAAATGCTTTACACTGTAGGACTGATTGGAATTCAATTTGAATTAGGAATTTAATTAGATATGAATAGTGTGACCATAGCTTTAGTAATCATAAAAGATTTCTAGAAAACTATTTAAGCCTCCTAAAATCATGAGATTTAAATTGTGAACCCACCAATGACCTCCCTTACTGTTAGTCAACCCTAATCAACTCCAAACCCTGTTAGTGTTATCTATTAGATCATACCCCAACTCTAGTTAGTAACATAAAATGATAGATCCCTATCATACACCTAGAATTAACTTGCCCTCATCACCAATTCACTTAGTTAATCCCTCCCCACTTGAACTAGTCTTAATACCCCTAAACCAATACCAATGCTTGGAAAGTGAACAACATATGACCCTTAGTAGGAACTCTAACTTGCACACTTAATGAAAACTTAGAAGAAAAACTTACAATCCAACTCCATAAGATGCAACATGAATGCTATTGTTAGCAAACAAATATGTGTGCTTGGTGTGTTGTTAGCATGGTGTAGTGATGGTGTGTTTTATGTTGATTTCGTTATTAGACGCTAGTGTTGCTGAGGAGGATATTGAGGGGGGATATTATCAAGAAGAAGAAGAATACCCCGGACACTTTGCCAACCAAGGCAAGCCATCTTTTGATTCATACTCCCAATGCCTAGTTTTAATATTGCATTCTACTTGTTTTAAGTAAATTGCATGATTGAATTGCTAGAGTAGAAGGATAGAAGTGTAGTGGTATCTTGCTTAGCAAGAGCATCAAGCTGAGTTTATCCAATCATATTTAGTAGTATCATCACTCAATGTAGTTGCTTAGTCGCTAATAATATTGAGGCTATCTATAAGGGGAACTCAATTTGAAAAGTGGTGACTTGAACTTGAAACTTGAATTGGAGATTGCTCCTACATAATGGTTTTATGAAAGAAATCAATCTTGACTAAGAACTATGAAATGTATTTCTCAATGACAACGAGTGATGTACTATGGGAGCCAACCATACCGTACGACCACATTACCCCTATATGGGAAGGGGCTTAGTCCGTAGCTTGTTTACCTTAGTATGGGAGGCCTTGTATCAAACCTTTATGGAAGGACACCGTGAGCGGTTACTTCTGAACCAAGTGGATTCCACTAATCCGGCATCCCGGAATGGCCAGAACTAGAGGCGCCGGAGTGGGGATTCCGTACCCCGGGCTCTAGGGAAGGATCCTATACTAGGGTGAGCAAGTGAAAGAGTTTGTTTGATTATCTGAACCCCGCATACTTGTGTATGATGATCCGTGGATTTCTCCCGGCAGATGTATCGAATCTTGTGGGTAAAGTGTACCCCTCTGTAGAGGTTTTCAAACTATTCGAATAGCCGCATCCGCGGTTATGGACAGTTGGCAAGCTGTACTTGACTTTTGTCAAGAATAAAAATAACAACGATGAACTTGGTGAATGACTTGACTTGACAATGATGTTGACACACTTGACGTTCCTCTTTAGATTGAACTTAGAGAACTAAACTTCTTTTCTACCAATGAACATTCTTGGGAAATAAAACTAGCTTTTGCAAATAAACTTAGTGCTTAGTCCACTATACCAAACTTACATACCTACTTCATCATTTCATTTATAAGATGGTTTGCGAGTGCATCCAATGTACTCCTGGCTGTGTCCCTGGCTATCAACTTGGCCAGACTATGAAGAAGAGTACCAGAACTAAGCTCGTCTCCATGAGTCGCCATTGCCTGTAGGGTGAAGGCATGGACCCGAAGATGTTAATTCCGCTGCTATATTGTGTTGTAATATGAACTTGGTCTCTATGACCATTGTATTTGAACCTTCGTATTGTAATGTCTATGGAACTGGTTACCAACTACGTTATGTATATCGCAACAATGGTTCTGGGATTGCGGTGGAATGCATAACGGGCACTTCGAATTTGTTATCAAATTTGAGGTCGTCACAGAGGCCGCCACCATGTTCCCCGCCGACGAAGATCTACTGGAACACTCCGGTGACCTCGCGAGGAAGAAGCAGCTCGTGTCCCAAGAATGGGCTGCAGCGAAGAAGGCCTGTCTCGAGCCCCATCCGTTGGGTTCGACAGGGAAGAAGTTCGCCGCCTCGGCATCGCCTGCTCCAAGCGAGGACCTGGTCCATCCAACGCTGGACATGAGCATTGGGGAAGCTGCGGTACCCTCAGGAAGGAGGCCCCAGTTCACCCAAGAGTGCTCTGCAACCAAGAAGGTCCCGCTTCAGGCTGGGGGCTGTGACAACTTCGTCACCATCGGGGCAGGGCTTTCCCCCAAATAGGAAAGCGCGCTCGTCACCTTCCTGTGGGCAAACTCTGACATGTTCGCTTGGACTCCGTCAGATATGCCCGGCGTTCCCAGGGAGGTGATTGAGCACCACTTAGCCGTGTGCCCTCAGGCACACCCCGTGAAGCAGAAGACTAGGAAGCAAGCGCAAGAGAAGCAGGACTTCATTGTTAAGGAGATAGAGAAGCTGAAGAAGGCCAAGCTGATACGCGAGGTAGCCCACCCCACCTGGATTGCAAATCCGGTGGTTGTCCCAAAGGCAAACGGCAGTGGGCGCCTCTGCGTGGACTTCACAAGTCTCAACAAGGCCTGCCCCAAGGATCCTTATCCGTTCCCAAGGATAGATCAAATCGTCGACTCCACCGCTGGTTGTGACCTCCTTTGCTTCTTGGATGCTTTCTCCGGCTATCATCAGATCAAGATGGCAAAGGAGGACGAGGAGAAGACCGCCTTCATCACGCCTTGTGGTGTGTACTGGTACGTCTGTATGCCCTTTGGTCTGAAGAACGCGGGAGCCACCTTCCAAAGGCTCATGCGCAAGGCCTTGGGGGCTCAGATGGGAAGGAACGCGGTGGCCTACGTTGATGACATCGTCGTCAAAACTCGCGAGAGTCGCACCTTCATTCAGGATCTGGAGGAAACATTCGTCAACCTGAGAAAGGTAAACATCAAGCTCAACCCTGCCAAGTGCGCCTTCGGCGTACCATCGGGAAAACTGTTGGGATTCCTCGTGTCCCATCGCGGGATAGAGGCGAACCCTGACAAGGTCAAGGCCATCAAAGAAATGCGTCCACCGCGCAATCTCAAGGAGATGCAACGCCTCGCGGGGTGCATGGCAGCCCTGGGGCGCTTCATCGCGAGGAGCGGGGAGAAAGCCTTGCCCTTCTTCAAGCTCATGAAGCGCGCTGGGAAGTTCGAGTGGACTTCGAAAGCTGACAAGGCCTTCGCCGAGTTGAAAAGGTACCTCACGAGCCCACCGATCATGGTTGCCCCAACCACCCGCGAGCCTTTGCTACTCTACATCGCGGCAACTCCAAGGACTGCAAGTGCCGTCCTCATCGCGGAGCGAGACGCCAAGGTGATCGCCAAAGAGGAGGTCAACTCTCCAAGCTCGAGGGCTCCTCACGAGGAAGAGGCCGCTACATCTCCCGACCCTCGAGAGGAACCGCCCGCGGCATCTTCGCCGACCGAGCCGCTCTCTCAGAGCAACGCTCAAAACCCTCCCGAGGAAGAGCCTCCCGAGGGTGTCGTCAAGGTGCAAAAGCCTGTATACTTTGTCAGCACGGTACTGCGCGACGCGCGGGAACGCTACACCATGCAGCAAAAGCTGCTCTACACCCTGCTCATCGCTTCGCGGAAGCTGCGCTACTACTTCCAGGGTCACCCGATCAAGGTGGTAACCGATCGTCCCCTGGAGACCATCCTACGCAATCCCAATGCCATCGGGCGGGTGGCAGAGTGGGCCGTGGAGCTTCAACCCTTCGAGATCTCCTTCGAAACTACAAAGGTAATTAAAAGCAAGGCTTTGGCCGAGTTCACTGCGGAGTGGACCGATCCATTCACCGACGAGCCTCCAGGGGAGGAGTCAACGCTCCCAGGAGAGGAGGCCCCAGGCCTTTGGGTCATGCACTTCGACGGCGCCTTCAACCTCCCCGGCGCGGGAGCTGGTGCTGTCCTGACCTCTCCCTCTGGAGACAAGCTCTTCTACGCCGTGCAGCTCTGCTTCAAGCCTGAGAGCAAGGTCTCCAACAACATCGCGGAATACGAAGGACTACTCGCCGGCTTAAGGGCGGCAAATGCTTTGGGCATCAAGCGCCTCATCGTCAAGGGAGATTCACAGCTGGTTGTGAATTTCTTGAACAAGAGCTACACTCCAAAGGATGAGCACATGGCGGCCTATCTCGAGGAGCATCGAAAGATGGAAAAGCGCTTCCAAGGCTTGGAGCTGAAGCACATCCCGAGAGGAGAAAATGTGGAAGCCGACGAGATTGCCAAGCGCGCCTCTCACCGCCTGGCACAACCTGCTGGTGTCTTTGAGGAGCGTCTCTTCAAGCCGTCCGCTTCTCCACCGTCATCTGGATCCGACCCTCCACCTGCCCTGCCGCCACCGCCGGAGCAGGGGGCTGCAGACTGTGGGTCTCCTGATCTGTTGAGATTATAGGGGGGTTTTTCTAGTCGTCTCCACAGGGATCAACACAAATGAGACTATTTCCTAATTTCCAGAAGCTAAGCAGAAAAGTGGGGTTTTTGGTGTTGTAAACAGAAAAGTAACAGGAGGTTTTGAGCAGGGAAGTTTTAACATAACAAGTTCAAGGATTTCTTGTTTGTCAGACAAGAAAGCATTGAACAAACTAGCAAATTTTAGACAGGGATATGTTTTTGGGACTAGGTGCAGAGACTAGTCTTACACCTACAGATCAAGCAAGTGCAACACAGTTTTCACAGTAATCTTAGAGTTTACAATGGAGTGTGTCACTCAAACCATAGCAAAGGTCAAAGACAAGTTTCAAACTGCTTTACAACGCAAGATCAACACAACAGATCACAGAGCATGAGGGAAAGGAAGAGAGATTTGCTGTTTGTCACCGAAGGCTTGCCGTGGCAGAGAAAGTAGAAGAATTGCTGTCGCGGCAGAGGATGCAGAGGTTGAGGGAGAGCTGGGCCTTCAGATCCTTGGGGCTATGTTCATCCTGTGTTCTTGAGGTTCCTGAGGGAGTTCTTGGAGTTCTTGGTGGACGCCATGGATCCAGTCTTGTTACAACAGAGGAGAAGAGGGATAAGGGTGGAAAAGTTTTTGTGTTGGACTATGGAGGAGGAAGGTTTTGGTGGAGTGGTGGATGGATGGAGTGGCTGTGGATGCGAGGTGAGAGATGGAGATGGTGGGAGTGAACCTGGACCTCTCCTTTTAAAGACTTTTTGTGGCATTCTTGCTGCGGCGTAGAGGAGTAGTGGGAAGTTGGTGGCGGCAGCGGCTTTTCTGCTTTTGCCGTTTTTCCTGTCTTCTTGTGCCGTACCAGCCACTTTCTGCCGTGCTTGCTTTTCTTGCTCCTCAAGATGTACTCCTCCATTCCTGGTGGCTTGGTCTTTGGTTTGAATTACTCTGACTTGTAGATTTAAGTGCCTTGGCGCACTGATCTGTGACAGAGGATCAAATGATGTAAAATGTTGGTGCAACACTGGTAGAAATGAGGTAAAACAGACAAGTTTTATGGTTGCAAGGTTCAGATATATGTGTAAATCTTAGAGTGATCAAAACCCCCAGACCAAAACCTTTGCTTGTCCTCAAGTAAAGAATGGTGCATTGTACCAAACAAAATGTAACAGAGCATGATGAGGGACATTGCTGACTCAATGCAGATAAATCTTGCAATTGCCAATTCAAAAACAAGTTTCACAAGAGAATTTGAGTATGTCTAGATCAAACAACATGGACACATGAGTATAAAGTAATTGACTCTGAAATTGAAAACTCAAGATCCAGTACATAGCCCAATATGTAATGCAAAATTAGTGCTTCACCTATTACAGTTCCCAGGAACATAATAGGCTAATGCATAGACAAGTTAGTCAGTTAGTAACTTAGCTTGATGGGTCAACTTAGTTAGTGCTTCACACACTACAATCCCAGGATCATAGGTGCTAGTGCTTTAGGTATTTACAACAAGTTTTACTTAGCATCATCAGGTTAGTGCTTCACACACCACAATCCAGAGATCATGGTTGCTAATGCTAAACTTTTTCCTTTCTGTTAGTATGTTAGTGCTTCACAAATCACAATCCAGAGATCATGTTTGCTAATGCAAAAAATGCAACAGATGCAATTGGTTAGGGGCTAAGAAATGGATCATGAACTTCATTCTTAGGGCAATTAACAAATATACTGATGTTTCACAGGTTCTTTGAGTAGAGACATACAAAGGTTCTGATTTGAAACTTGGCTTTGAAAATAGGCATTTGCAAGAGTTATAAGCAGATTCAAAGCAAAGTTCTTCATAGCATGCAAAGTGATAATTTCAGGTTCAAGCAACAAAATTTGATTTGTTTCTTAACAGAGCACTTTCACACAAGATCAAACAATAGTATAGTATATTCTGATTCAGATTTTAACAAATGTGTGGAAATGGAAAGTGTTCACCTAATGGTTTTCCTGCTTCTCTGCCTTGTCAATCAACAGCAATCTTTCTCCTCATCCAAGTTATCACTGAAACAACAAAAAGAAACAAACACACAAGGCAAAAACATAAAAAGGTGAAAGGGAAATATATGATACAAGGGATACCAGGTTTCCTCCTGGAAGAGAGCTTGTTTAAAGTCACTAGCTTGACTATAGCTTCATCATCACTGGTTTGCATGGGTAGAGGATGCATTGGAGCCATCCTCTGGTTCATCATCTTCTTCAACTTGGTTTTCAATCAAATCTCCAATCCTGTAGTGCTTCAACCTCTGGCCATTTACTTTGAATGTTCCCTCAGCTGAGCTATAAACCTCAAAGGCACCATGGCCGAGGTCTCTCTTGATCACACAAGGGCCAAACCATCTGGACTTGAACTTTCCAGAGAATAAGTGTAACTTGGAATCATACACCAGCACTGACTGCCCTTCCTTGAATTCGCTTCTCAGAATGTGGGAGTCATGCCATTTCTTGGTCTTCTCCTTGTAAATCTTTGCACTTTCATAGGAATCATTCCTGAGCTCTTCAAGCTCACACAACTGCAGTTTCCTCATGTTTCCTGCTTTGCCAATGTCCAAGTTCAGCTTCCTGATTGCCCAATGCGCTCTGTGCTCCAATTCGACTGGCAGATGGCAAGCCTTGCCATAGATAATTCTGAAAGGTGACATGCCAATGGGTGTCTTGTATGCTGTCCTGTAAGCCCACAAAGTGTCGGGCAATTTCATTGACCAATCTCCTCTGGTCTTGGACACAACTTTCTCCAAGATTTGCTTGATTTCCCTGTTTGACAACTCCACTTGGCCATTGGCCTGCGGATGATAAGGAGTTGTCACTCTGTGATTCTTCACTCCATACTTGGTCAGAAGCTTCTCAAACTGGTCATTGTTGAAGTGAGCACCACCATCACTGATTACAACTCTTGGCACTCCAAATCTTGGGAAAATGACAGTCTTGAACATTCTACAAACTGCCTTGGCATCAGCATTAACAGTGGGAATGGCTTCAACCCATTTTGACACATAGTCAACAGCAACTAAAATATGCTTGTAGCCTTGAGAAGATGGCAAGGGTCCAACAAAATCAACTCCCCAAACATCAAACAATTCCACTTCCAAGATTCCTGTTTGGGGCATTTCATTTCTCTTTGACATCTTTCCTGCTCTTTGACAAGGATCACACTTCATTATGTACTCATGAACATCTCTGAACATACTTGGCCAAAAGAAGCCAGCTTGCAAAATCTTGGCTTGAGTCTTGAACACTCCAGCATGTCCTCCATACAATCCTGAATGGCATTGGAACATCACATTACTTTTTTCATCAGAGGGAACACACCTTCTCACAATGCCATCAGCACAATGTTTGTACAGAAAAGGTTCATCCCAATAGTAACTCTTGACATCATGGAGGAATTTTTTCTTTTGCTGGTAGGAGAGATCTGCTGGCACAATATCACAAGCTAGGAAGTTCACAAAGTCAGCATACCAAGGTGAAGTGGCACTGACTGCCATGAGCTGTTCTCCTGGCATCAAGTCTTGAATCTCTCTGTTTTCATCAATGTTGATTCTGGACAAGTGATCAGCAACTGAGTTCTCTGACCCTTTCTTGTCTCTAATTTCTATGTCAAACTCTTGGAGCAGAAGGATCCATCTGATGAGCCTTGGTTTAGCATCCTTTTTGCTCACTAAATATCTGATTGCTGCATGGTCTGTGTAGACAATGCACTTGTGTCCAACCAGGTATGGTCTAAACTTATCAAATGAGAACACAACAGCAAGCAGCTCCTTCTCTGTGGTGGTGTAATTGATCTGAGCATCATCCAAAGTCTTGCTTGCATAATGTATAACATGTACAGCTTTGTCTTTCCTCTGGCCAAGGACTGCTCCAACAGCAAAGTCACTTGCATCACACATAAGTTCAAATGGCAGTGTCCAGTCAGGAGGTTGAACAACAGGGGCTGTGATGAGAGCATCTTTCAATTGGTTGAATGCTTGCAAACAAGTGTCATCAAACACAAACTTCACTTCATGATTCAGGAGATTGGTGAGTGGCTTGGCAAGATAGGAGAAGTTCTTGATAAACCTCCTGTAGAAGCCAGCATGGCCCAGGAAGCTTTGAATTCCCTTCACATTTTCAGGAGGAGGTAGCTTGGCAATCACATCTACCTTTGCCTTGTCCACCTCAATTCCTCTAGCAGACACAAGGTGGCCCAACACAATGCCTTCAGAGACAAGGAAGTGACATTTTTCCCAGTTCAGAATCAAATTTTGCTCAGAGCATCTGTGAAGGACTAAGGTGAGGTTCTTCAAGCAAGCTTCAAAGTCTTTTCCATACACAGTGAAATCATCCATGAAAACTTCCATAATCTTCTCAATGTGATCAGAAAATATGGACATCATGCATCTCTGGAAGGTGCCTGGAGCATTGCAAAGGCCAAATGGTAGCCTTTTGTAAGCAAAGGTTCCATATGGGCAGGTGAATGTTGTCTTGTCTTGGTCAGAAGGGTGGATTGGAATCTGCAGAAATCCAGAGTAACCATCAAGGTAGCAGTAGTACTTCTGGCCAGCAAGTCTCTCTAGCATCTGGTCCATGAATGGCAGAGGGAAGTGATCTTTTCTTGTAGCTTTGTTCAATTTTCTGAAGTCATTCACCATCCTCCATCCTGTAACAGGTCTTGTGGTCATGAGCCTTCCTTCTTCATTTTCAACAATAGTGTAGCCACCTTTCTTGGGCACAATGTGGATAGGACTCACCCACTCACTGTCAGAGATGGGGTATATCATTCCAGCCTTTAACAATTTCAGAACTTCCTTCTTTACTACATCTTGCATAGCAGGGTTTAGTCTCCTCTGTCCTTCTCTTGTTGGCTTGCTGCCTTCTTCCAAGTGGATCCTGTGAGAACACACTTTCTCACTAATGCCAATGATGTCATCAATGGAATATCCAATGACATTCTTGTACAGCTTCAGAATAGACAGAAGACTTTCTTCTTGCTCACTTGAAAGGGCAGAACTAATAATCACAGGGTGTAACTTTTCCTTCTCCAAGAATGAGTATTTCAGATGGGAAGGCAATTCTTTGAGCTCCACAACAGAATGGTGAGCTAGATGAGCTGGTTCTCTTGCACTTGACATAGGTACAATTTCACAAATTTTCACTTTACAGAGCTGCTGTACATTGGTGGTTTCAGCAGTAACAAAGACTTGAGCTTCAGGCTCTTCTTGCTCAGGTTCTGGCAAAGTTTCTAGCACACTTCTTTCAACAACATCAATGGAATGGCAATGTTCAGGAACATTGGGTAAGTGAGTGGCATGTTTCATGCTGAATTCAGCTTGCTCTGATCCAAATTGTAATTTGAGGGTTCCACCTTTGACATCAATGATGGCACCAGCAGTTGCCAAGAATGGCCTGCCTAGAATCATTGATTCAGCATTGTCTTCCATCTCTAGCACAACAAAGTCCACAGGATATGCAAAGTTGCCAACTTGGACTGGCACATCTTCAAGGACTCCTACTGGTTTTCTCAAGGTTCTATCAGCAAGTTGAAGTGTCATTGGGGTAGGCTTCAACGTTCCCAGCTGCTGAATCTGGCTTGCAGCAGAGGGTAACACACTCACTGAGGAACCTAAGTCACAAAGGGCTGTGAAGGTTTTTCTTCCCACTACACAGGGAATGCTGAAACTTCCAGGGTCTTGTAGCTTCTTGGTGTTATCGCCACATTTTGGCCAAATGAGGAGATGGGCCGTAATCAAGATGGGCTTGGAGGCTGGATCGGCCTTGCGCGTGGATTTGGGCTAATTGCCCGTGTATCTGTATATTATGATAGATTACGTTTCGGTTTAAACAAGAGATAGAGTTGTTAGGTTTATTCCAAAGATAGAAAGTCTCCGGACTATAAAAGTGTACCTAGGGTTATTGAGAAAGGAGGACGATCACGTTCACAACAAACACAATCTCGGCGCATCGCCACCCCTTGTTTCGAGGGTTTCTTTCAGGTAAGCGTCGTGCTGCCTAGATCGCATCTCGCGATCTAGGAAGCATCTGCTTATGTGTTATTTGGTGTTGCTCGTACTGAAGCCTTGTTGATGGCGAGTAATACTGTTATCATAGATCTGTTTGGGCTAGCATCGGTGCTTTTGGTTATGTTTGCTTAGTCATGCTGCCCCTAGAGTTTTCGCTGCCTTTGCACCTATTTTGGGTGTAAGGGCAGCATCTTGCTTGATCTTTATTCAGTCGATTCAATCTGTCATAGTTGTTCCTTGTTCTCCAAGGATTAGTTTGATATCCGCATGGTTAGGCCTCACAAACGGGTTGAACGATCCAGTAGTACGTCAGGATATGGTTTGCCAATTCGAGAGGAGTTGTTCCGGGAATTGACTCTACGTTGGTTTTTTGGCCTCCTCTAGGGTTAGTTTTCTATTATCTTTCGTATCTACCAGGCTCAATTACGTGTGGGATGTTCCAATTATGTGGTGAAAGCGTTAAACTGTCGTAGATCGATTTGACTTGTATTGATAAAGCAAAACCCCATGTTATCGTAGATCCAATGCAGATCCATGGGACAATCGGCTACATGAGCCGATTCACAGGGAAACCTGAGAGCCGATCGAGGCTCGTATTTAATGTTTACATGTCTGCCATGCAGGAAACTAATCGAAGCAATCCATCACCTTCCTGATCAGGTATAGGTCAGGTGGCACGCCCTTGCATCAGCCAGGACGTGTGCCGGAGTTTTGCGGGCCGTTGCCCGAGGGACCAGGGCCCACCAGCAGTTCTGGGAGCCTCCCGGCTCTTCGTGTTGCTCGTCGCTGCTCGCCGGTGGGTTTTGACAGGCAACACATTCTGGCACACCCGGTGGGACACTCAACAACATCTGCATCAACATCTGACGCTGCGATGGGGGACGAACCAATCATGTACGACGATCTGCCTGATGAGCACAAGAAAAGGTATGATGATATCAAAGCTCTCTTCGAAGCCGATCTCATCGGCTCTTTTGAGAGGACCCGTAAGCATGGCATCAGGTGGAAAGGGTTCTCACCCGAAGGCGCTCTCGATGAGGTGGATCTGTCTGTTCCTTCAGAGGATCGCACCAGAGCTCTGCGACAGGAAGTCAATTACATGGTGGCTCATTCTCTTCACCGCCATTCTGAGAGCCTGGTGAACGCTTTCGAGCGCGTCGCGGTTCGCGTGGTTCAGGAGATCATGAAACATCAGTACTCTCCGTTGGGGCCTACCCTAGGGACTCACCAGGGAGAAAGACCGCTCCAGACCAGGCCACAGCTACCATTCACCCTTGCAACTCCGGAGCCACCGGGGTCACCGGCGTACGTCGTCTACAAGATTGGAGGTGATCCTGGCGATTACCAATTCCTGTTTGAACCACCTAAAGAAATCCCACATGGATATGTGTGCACATACGTGCCGGACTGCAACAGCCTGACGCGCACGAACCAGATTGCAACCGCAGGGATTTCTGGGGCAGGTGTTTTTGGAGGAGGGATTTCGGGAGCAGGGATGTCCGGGATGGACGCTGATAAACAGGCGTGGCTAGCTAAGTATGCCACCGGAACGAGTCATGAGAATTTAGCCCCTGCAGCTCAAACGGTGGAGCAAATCAGTACCATCTTGAGAGACCAGTTCGGCTTCGTGCCGAAGAGGAGAACAATCGGCTATTCCAAGCCGTACCCCAACGAGTATGATCTGATTCCGCTTCCACCTAAGTATCGGCTCCCTGAGTTCTCAAAATTTAATGGTTCAGAAGGGTCTAGCTCGATCGAGCACGTGAGCCGATATTTGGCACAGTTAGGCATGATTTCAGCATCGGATCAGTTACGCGTAAGGTTCTTTGCGCAATCTCTGACAGGACCAGCTTTTGGGTGGTACACCTCGTTGCCACCAGATTCGATCCGGACCTGGAAGCAGCTGGAAGAACAGTTCCATATTCATTATCATTCAGAAGCTACCGAGGCTGGCATTGCCGATCTGGCGCAGGTGCGGCAGAAGCGGGGAGAAACGGTAGCCGAGTATATTCAGCGTTTCAGGACTGTCAAGAACCGATGTTATTCGGCTCGTTTAACTGAGAAAGAAGCAGTCGAGCTGGCCGTGTTGGGTCTCTCAGCACCGATCAAGGATCTGGCTTTCCAAGTAGAATACAATTCACTGGCGCACATGGTCCAGAAACTGACAATGTATGAGCAGCGCCACCCTGAGTTGTACCAAGACAAGTTCAAACGTCCGATAGGCCTGGTCGATACAGAAGAAGAGGATCTTGTAGAAGACCAGGAGATAGCCGTGGCTGAATGGGCTCGGGGAGCAGATCCTGTGTCCTGCAAATGGGTGAAACAGCAAGGGCCTGCAAAAGGGTTCGACTTCGATGTAAGCAAAGCTGAGCAGATATTCGATTTACTGCTGAAGGAAAAGCAGCTGAAGTTACCCGAAGGCCATAAAATCCCTACGGCGCAAGAGATGAACGGGAGATCATACTGCAAGTTGCATCACTCGTTCACCCACACCACCAATGATTGCAAAGAGCTACGTCGGCAGATCCAAACGGCGATAGAACAGGGCCGTCTGATCCTTGGGCAGTTCGCCATGAAAGTGGACACAAACCCGTTTCCTGGCATCAACATGGTAGAGCACAGCCACTCCACGAGGCGTCAGCTAAATTTCTCGTTCGATATTAACATGGCAGGGCCTGTGTACCACCAGGGCAAGTATAAGGAGGAAAGCGGCCACTCCCGGGGCAAAGAAAAGGAAGAGGCCGGTCCACGCGACCGGCCCCGTTATGACGATAGGCGGTATATAACCGAGGAACAAGTGAGAAGCGTGCGATATCAGAAGCCACACTCCACGCATCTCCTTAACAAGTATGAGCGTCAGTATGACCGACGTCGGCAGTACGACAGAGATGATGAAAGAGATCGTCGGACCGACGCATACGACGGGAGATACCGTCGGCATGATAGAGATGATGAAGGATATGAGCACCGCGCTAGGGGAAGGTCAAAGGAAAAGGAAGGCGTGGATAAACATTGGGATTGTTCTTTCTTCAAGTACTGTTGGGATGCGGGAATGAGCCGATTGCCTACAGTCGACAACTGCCCGGAATGTGGACAGCAGAAGGATGACACAGGTCCAGTTTCAGTGTTCAAGCGTCTAGGGCCTCTCCGGCCTCAGAACAGACAAGAGGAGTCATCTCGAGCAAAAGATCTCGAGGAGTCAGAGGATGAAGAAGAAGATAGATATCACCGGCCAAGGTGGTGTCCCGATGGACTCAGACACACCCGAAAGCGTAGAGTTCAGCGGCTACGTAGCTTGGAGGAAGCCGAAGCGCAGTACCTCCACACTTTAAGGAAAGCCCGGCCTGATCTGGCCGTGAAAATTCAGCAAACCTTGGAGACGGAGGCCCGTCCAAAAAAGAAAGAGTGGCGCCCCAAACCAGTAAAAGCCGATGCGAAGACATCGGCTGGCACAAACATGGTGTTCATACTTCCGTCAGAGTTTTGCGCTCCAAGAACCGAAGAACTACCAGTGGCACAGTTTGACTGCGGCCCACGGCCGGTTATCTTTGAAAAGCCACGGGAGAAGGGCTACAAACATCTGAAAGCCCTGTACCTGAGAGGTTATATCAATGGGCAGCCTGTCCGCAAGATGTTGGTTGACACCGGAGCGGCAGTCAATATAATGCCATACTCCATGCTGTGGCGTTTGGGACGCTCCACTGCAGATCTGATCAAAACCAACGTCACGCTAAGCGACTTCAACGGCCAAGCTTCAGAAACGCAAGGCGTTCTGAACGTGGATCTGACCGTGGGTAGAAAAACCATCCCTACGTCGTTCTTCATTGTTGACAGCAAAAGCACCTACGCTGTCTTGCTGGGAAGGGATTGGATTCACGCTAACTGCTGCATTCCATCCACGATGCACCAATGCCTGATACAGTGGGATGGAGATGAAGTGGAGGTCATTCATGCAGATGATTCGATCGAGATCTCAATAGCTGGCATGAACATTTGGGACGCAGAAGACCAAGAGCCGATCTCTGGAGTCAGTCTAGACGGCTGTGAGCGCATTGAAGCTACAAAAAACGGGGTGAGGCTGGTCTTATCCACTGGCCTGTCAGAGTAGCAAAGCCCACGATTGTGCGTGGTAAGGCCGATCCCTGCGATCGGCCACAAAAAATAAAAAGCAGTGATCTTACAACAAGCATGTCATGTAGTCGTAGTAGGGAGATTCCCTACCATTGTAGAGCACAAATAGGTTGTAAACCTTCCTTGAGTAATGCAATCAAAAAGGGGGCCGATTCCGGCAATCGGCCCAAATTATCTTTGTTATCCTCACCAAACTTTTGGCCTGTGTTCAGCATCGATTTAGCAGGTGACGGAAAGCTGGGGTATGGGTTTACATCCACTGATGAGCTAGAGGAGATTGACATCGGTCCTGGGGATAAGCCACGACCGACATTTATCAGCAAAAAGTTAGATCCGAATCTGCGGGGTCCGATGATAGCTTTGTTGAAAGAATATCCAGATTGCTTTGCCTGGGACTATACGGAGATGCCCGGGTTAGACAGGAGCATCATTGAGCATCGGCTCCCGCTTAAAAAAGGGTTTCGGCCATTCCAGCAGCGAGCACGACAGATGAAGGCCGAAATTTTAGAGGAAGTCAAGAAAGAGATCGAGAAAATGTTGAAAGCTGGGTTCATCAGGCCATGCAGGTATGCTGAGTGGATTTCTAGTATCGTACCTGTAGAGAAAAAGGATGGCCGATGGCGTGTTGCCATAGATTTTCGGGATCTCAATAGAGCCACTCCAAAGGATGAGTATCCGATGCCGGTAGCAGAGACATTGATCAACGCAGCTGCTGGTCATAAGGTCTTGAGCTTTATGGATGGCAATGCCGGTTACAATCAAATTTTTATGGCTCCAGAAGATATACACAAGACTGCATTCAGAGTCCCAGGTTCGGTGGGGTTGTTTGAATATGTAGTCATGACATTTGGACTGAAGAATGCCGGCGCCACATACCAAAGAGCCATGAATTACATTTTCCATGATCTGATCGGCAAGCTGGTGGAGATTTATATCGATGACGTAGTAGTCAAGTCTGCTTCAGTACAAGGACACTTGGACGATCTGCGACGCGTCCTGGACCGAACCAGAAAATTCGGGCTACGGATGAATCCAAAGAAGTGTGCCTTCGGTGTGACGGCCGGTCAGTTCTTGGGTTTCTTGGTCCATGAATGCGGAATTGAGATCGGCCTGAAAAGTCAGGAGGCAGTGCGAACAATGAAGCCACCTACCACGAAGAAAGAACTGCAGTGTCTCATCGGCAAAATCAACTTTGTCAGAAGGTTCATCTCCAATCTGTCAGGAAGAATAGAGCCGTTCATGGGACTGGTGAAAATTAAATCTGATGAGGAGTTCTGCTGGGGGACAGAACAACAACGAGCCTTCGACGAGATCAAAGAATATCTAACGAAGCCGCCAGTGTTGGTTCCACCGCAGCAGGATAGGCCGTTCTACATTTACTTGTCGGTGGCTGACACGTCCATCGCCTCGGTGGTGGTGCAAGTTTATGATGGTCTGGAGCGAGTTGTGTTTTACATCAGCAGAAGGATGCTGGATGCAGAGACGAGATATCCTGAGATCGAGAAGTTATGCCTCTGCCTATTTTTCACCTGCACCAAGCTGCGACACATCTTGCTGTCAGCAGAGATTATCATCATATGCAAATCAGATGTCATAAAACATATGCTGTCGGCTCCTGTGTTGAAAGGCCGACTCGGCAAATGGATGTTTGCATTATCGGAATTTGATATCCGGTATCAACCCGCCAAAGCGGTTAAAGGACAGGCGTTGGCCGATCTTATTGCTGAACGAATCAACACTGATATAGCAGCACTGTCTGTACGTGCATGGGCTATGTTTTTCGATGGATCGGCTTGTGATGATGGTTGCGGCATCGGCATTCTACTCGTGTCGCCCCGGGGGGCAACATATTCCTTCTCCATCAGGCTATCTACCCCTTGCACCAACAATGTCGCTGAGTATGAGGCAATACGCAAGGGAATGGAGTTGCTCATTGAAGCCGGAGCAGAAGCAGTGGAACTTTTTGGAGACTCCAAATTGGTGATTTCCCAACTCACGGACGAATACAAGTGTGAGAGCGAGTCACTCTTCCCATTATGGTTGCAATGCCGTGAGCTGATGGCACAGTTCAGGTATCTAAACTTTAACTGGATCCCGCGGTCGCAGAATACCGAGGCGAATGATCTTGCACAGATGGCTTCAGGCTACAAGGACATAGCAGATGGAACTGATGTTCAGGTACAGTTCCTGGAGGCGGACGACTGGAGAGCCGATATCTTCAATTACTTGAAAGATTCGGCTCGGGGGGCACCTAAACGGATAAGGTACAAGGCCATGAAGTATGTGCTTATTGGGGATGACATGTTCTACAGGACTTTGGAAGGGTTACTGCTCAAATGTCTGGGGCCAGCCGAGGCAAATCGGCTTCTACACGAGGTACACGAAGGCGCCTGTGGAACTCACCAATCGGCTCACAAGATGAAATGGTTGATCAGGCGATCAGGGTTTTATTGGCCCACCATGCTTGAGGACTGTTTTAAGTACTATAAAGGGTGTCAAGCATGTCAGAAATTCGGGAAGATTCAGATGGTACCTGCATCAGCGATGAACCCCATCATCAAGCCTTGGCCATTCCGAGGTTGGGGCATGGATATGATTGGCAAGATCAATCCTCCATCAAGCAAAGGCCACATGTGGATTTTGGCCATTACGGATTATTTCACTAAATGGGTGGAAGCCGTCCCTATGAAGTCAGTAAACTCGAAGGATGTTATCAATTTTGTGAAAGAACATGTCATTCATAGATTCGGGATTCCCCAAACTATCACGACCGATGGAGGTTCGGTCTTCATTTCTCACGAGTTTAGAGAGTTCTGCGAGGACACGGGAATTAAGCTGATCCGATCATCTCCATATTATGCTCAAGCAAATGGGCAAGCTGAAGCGTCCAATCAGAGCCTTATCAAGCTGATCAAGAGAAAAATCGACGAGCACCCTAGGCGTTGGCACGAGGTTTTGTCAGAAGCTTTGTGGGCTTATCGCATGTCATGTCATGGAGCGATAAAAACCTCGCCATACCATCTAATCTATGGACAAGAAGCCGTATTGCCATGGGAGATTACGGCTGGATCGAGACGTGTCACTTTTCAGAACGATCTAACAACTGAAGAATATGCAGCCCTGATGAGTGACAGTGTTGAGGATTTAACTAAACTTAGGCTGTGGTCGCTTGAGAAAATTAAAGAGAACAAAGCCAAGGTAGCTCGTGCATATAATAAGAAGGTGAGACCAAAGGAGTTCCACGTTGGTGATCTGGTATGGGAAGCTGTATTGCCATTGGGAACTAAGGACGCAGCATACGGTAAATGGTCTCCAAATTGGCACGGGCCATACAGGGTCGACCAAGTTTTAAGGGGCAACGCGTACATGCTTGAGGAGCTGGACGGTGTGAAATTCCCAGTGGCTGTCAACGGTCAGCATCTCAAGAAATATTTCCCAAGCATGTGGGATGATGGTCAGTGAAATATGGGGGCCGATACATGAAATCGGCCAGTAAAAAAATATATCCAGATTAATATTTCCCAAGCATGTGGGATGATGAACAGTGAAATATGGGGGCCGATACATGAAATCGGCCAAATAAAAAAAAAACAATGCACAGCCATCGACTCTCGAGGTTCAGACTGTTACGAGCAGGTGTCAGGTTACATGAATAAGCTACTGAAGGAATGCCTCGAAGGCACGGAGGGCGTCAGCACGGACATGATCCACCTCGGCGATCTCGGCTACGTCATCATCGTCCTTGCCCGTCACTAGCTGCTTGCTCAGGGCACGTATTTCTGCCAGATCAGTCTTCAGTTGAGCTTTGAGGCCTTCTGCTTCGTCTTGGGAGCGGGCGATGAATGCTTCCTTGTCATGAATGAGCTTTTTAGTCGCCCGGACCTTCTCTTCGAGATCTTCCAATTCCTTTTTTAAGGATGCAAGCTCGGCGGTGCTGACAGAGGTGTCAGTTTTGGCATCCAGAGACGCCTTTTTCTCATTGAGCCGCTGACAATTGGCTGCAATATCGGCCTTCAGTGGGAGTTGGGCGTGGCGTAGATTGATCCTCTCACGAGCCAACTTCACCCTTGACCCGTAGAAAGACAGAGTCACAACTGGCCAAAGCTTCACCTGCAATGCTACCGGGAGTTGGTCCTTGATTTCGTCAAGAACACTCTTCACCTCTTCAGAACCCTCGACCAACCTCTCGATTGGGGAGGACAGCAAGGCTTTGAGACGCTGGAATTGAGGTAGAACAGCGCTTGCTCGTGGTTCATCGTTGGCGGCAGAGGGAGCTGGTTCGATGGATTCAGGGTCGAACGTCAGCAAGCCTGAGATATCACAACCCTGGCAGGCAGAAGTGGCGTCAGTATGCGTCAAACAGGGAAGGATGAGTCGAAAGAAGCGAACATACCTCTCCTGAGATCAGGGGGAAAGCCGACGGCGAGACAATCGGCTCGTGTGTTGTTGCTGAGGGCTTGGCCAGATTGGCAACCGTTTCTTCTGCACCTTCAGGGATTACTAGATCCAGGCTTGCGGAAGGCGTCGGCACTTCCCCGACTTTCCCACTAGGAGTGTCCTTCGTCTGCATGAAAGGTGCTTAGCCGATGTGAATAGCAATGAATCGGCATAAAAAGGAGTGGTAAGAGTATGGAGGATAATTACTTTTGAAGCCTCCTGGCTCGAAGAAGAAGTTTGCAGTCCCTTGCGAGCCCTCTTGGGGCTCACAGCTTGCCCCGCCTCGACTGCTGCTCGGGGGGCAACAGGTTCAGGAACAGGCCTTTTCCTGGAAGCCGATGGTGGCACATCTGGCTGGCTCGGTGTGGTGGTTCTCTCAGAGTCTGCTGAGCTCGAATCTCCTCGATTGGATTGTGTTTCCTCGCTGGAGGTGTCTTCGATGGAGACCTATAAGAAAGGGAGAGTTGGTAAGCACGAGCATGTTTACAAAGATAAATGAGATCAACCAAGGCATGAATCAGCGTACGTGCGAGCTCTCTGGAGAAGGGCTCCGGCGCCTCAAAGTTTTCTTGGCCACTATCTTCCTCACCGCCGTTCTTGTTTTAGTTGGAACTCGGGAGGCAGCTGACCCGGAATTTGCTTGGCTCTTGGAGGCCGATTTTGGTGATATCGGCTGGTTCTGCATCACGACCTGTTTCAAAGGTGGCGAGTTTTTGCAGAAAAGGACCACAGGAGCTGGTGGGAGGAATTCGAAGGGGGAGCCATCCTCGTTGGTAGGTTCTGGACCATCTTGTTGCTGCAAGGAGACAGAGCAGGATATTAAAAGAATCGTCGTGAGCTGCATCAAGAAAATTTATAAGTAGCAGTACCTGTTCTACGGGGATGTCATATTCAGCATCGAGCTGTTCCAGCAATGGTCCCAGAGCTCTTCTGAAGGCATGAGTCTTCCACATCGACCACCAGTTCTCAAAACCATCGGTTGATGAAGCGAAGGTGAGGTTGTTAGGAATTGGGATGGTCAGAGCATCGAAGAAAGAATAACACCTCTGACTGGTGAGAGAATCGGGCAGGTCAGCTCTGCTCTCTGTGAGGTGGTGGAGAAAGAAATGAGGAGGTACTTGCCCAAGGCCAAATTGCCGAGCTGCTACGACTGGCTGGTAGAACTCGTATCCAGGCTTGATTATTCTGTTGGATGTGCTCATGCCAACTGGGAGGAAGCAGGGACGGATCACGGTGGAGAATAGCTGCCGAGTGCTAGTGTCATCGGCAAAGTTGTCCAGCCTGAAGGAGATTGGATTTTCAAAATTTTCCGATTCCTCCGTGTAAGGAAAGAAGATAGGATTGTCCAGGCCTTGGAAGAAAATGCTGAACCACTTGGATGCTTCATGAGGGATCAGTTTACTACCTGGCAGGCTATACAGAGCTTGGCCGTAGCTGGTGCATCGGATCTGCTTCCCTTTGGCATCTGGAAAGGTGCAACTTGCCAAAAGGGGGAAGTTTGGGATATGGTTTTGAAAATATAGCTGAGCCCATAGTTGAATAAACCACCAAGGACCTCCTGTTTTGACTGCTATGTGGGAGGATAGTTTGACAGACATCAACTGGAGATATCGATAGACTTCTCCAAGGAACAGTTTGCCGATGCCAAGTTGAGTGCCTCTGGCAAGTTCGTAGGCCAAGGGAAGATAATTCTTGGTTGGAGCAAGGGAAGGGCCACAGAATATGAAATGTTCCAGCCAGAAATTGAGGAAGGCCGTGTGTTCTTTCTCTGTGACAGGGCCTTTAGTTTTCATGTGGCTTCGAAGATAAGCACCCCAGTTCGTGCAGTCTGTTTTGGAAGAAAGCTTGAAGGGGACTTTTGGCAGCATAAAAGCAGAGGGGCTGGGTGATGTGACGTCCAGACCAGTAATCATCACCACGTCTAACAGAGTTGGTGTCATGGGGCCATGACCGAACATGAAGCAGTTCAGAGCATCAGACCAGAAATAGCCGATGGTTTTTAGAAGATTTTCATGTTTCTCAAGGGGAGACAATGACAAAGACAAGGCATCGGCTATTCCCGTGGTTTCCCATTGGGATTGGTAAGTTTTGGCTACCCTACTGTACCAAGAAACCCAATATTCGGGAGGATTAGGCCAGGCTCGTAAGCAGTCGGCCCAAGAATCCAAATCTAAGTTTTGGCTTACGAAGGGGATTCTGTTTGCCTCGCAAGAGATCAGATGGGCAGGACTAGATTCTGTACGGGGGCCAAGGCAGAGAGAATTTGGGAGAGAAGGATGCGGCAGCAGAATGTCTGAAACCTAAAATTTCAATGATGGGATAAAGCATTAATTCAGGTGTCTGCTATTAATTCTAGCACCGTGCTCGGATTGCGAGGAACAGTTAAGGATTACCTTCAGACCGGAGACCGCTGTGTTGGCGCTGGACGATTCCGCCATCTAATTTGCCGGCGGAGATGGAGCTATGCGGTGGGGAATCTAGGGTTCGTGTCGCGGTGAGCCCGATTTGTTCAATGAGGCAATTGGAGATCTGAGTTAGCCTTTTTGAAAATGGTTGCAGGTTACCGTTGAAATTGGAAAGTGACCGCTCAGACTTGTCTAAATAAGCGACCGAGTTTGACCTTGCCAACGTTTGTGGGAAAAGCCGATGTGTTGCCATCGGCTCTTTGGGCTTTGACTTGGTTGATCATGTCAAGCGTGGTATGGTGAAAGCCGATTCGTTACTATCGGTTTTTGGAACGTTGACCTATTTGACTATCGGCAAAATCAAATTGGGAAAAGCAAGCTTTGTTGATTCCAAAGACGGTTGTTTACAATGAAGCCGATTGCTTACAAAATGGAGATCTACTACTAGTACTACTACTACTAGTTCCTAATCTAGAAGGCGGCGGCGTCGTCGTCGCCGTTGCCATTGCCGCCGCCGTCTTCGCTGTCATCGGCGCTGCTGCCGGCGTAGTCCTCACCGCTGCTGTTGAAGTTGTCAGCGGGGGCCTCCTCGTCCTCGTCGTCGTCGTCGGTGTCTTCGCTGGACCCGGCGCGGAAGCGCTTCACCGGCGGGTATTCGTCGGAGGAGGTGTCCTCCTCTGCTTCTTCCTCCTCATCGGAAGAGCCGATGTCCTCGCCCCAGGACACGGCGTCGTCGGCGCTCTCCGCCTCCAGTTCCCCATCGACGAGGAGTTGGAGGTCCTCCTCGCCGTCGGTCAGGGACTCGTCGTCCTCTGACTGGGCGGCGAAGTCCCAGTCTCTCTCGTCCCACCATTGTGGGGCGAGAGCTTCGTACGCCGCCATTGGCGGGTGCTCCGGCGTCGGCTCCCGGTTGACGGAGTCGGAGGATTGGAAGGAAAGGCCGGATGTGTTGGAGGAAGAAGAGGAGGCCATCGCGGAGGAAGAGGGTTTTTTGGCTATTGGAGAAGAATGAGGATGCAAATGGTTCGGATAGATTTAAATGAGGGGAATAGTGGAAGATGGTTCAATGCCATAGCGGTTTTCGAGAATGTGGTGCCAGAGTTGTCAAATCGTGTACTGCGGAGAAGTTGAGAAGGCGAGGCATCATGATGAGGAGGCGATATGACGGTTCTGCTCTGCAACGCGTGACCCGATGAAGAAAAAACAGAGTGGTTTTGGAATTATTATTGCCAAAACCAGGGGGGCATGTGTTATCGCCACATTTTGGCCAAATGAGGAGATGGGCCGTAATCAAGATGGGCTTGGAGGCTGGATCGGCCTTGCGCGTGGATTTGGGCTAATTGCCCGTGTATCTGTATATTATGATAGATTACATTTCGGTTTAAACAAGAGATAGAGTTGTTAGGTTTATTCCAAAGATAGAAAGTCTTCGGACTATAAAAGTGTACCTAGGGTTATTGAGAAAGGAGGACGATCACGTTCACAACAAACACAATCTCGGCGCATCGCCACCCCTTGTTTCGAGGGTTTCTTTCAGGTAAGCGTCGTGCTGCCTAGATCGCATCTCGCGATCTAGGCAGCATCTGCTTATGTGTTATTTGGTGTTGCTCGTACTGAAGCCTTGTTGATGGCGAGTAATACTGTTATCATAGATCTGTTTGGGCTAGCATCGGTGCTTTTGGTTATGTTTGCTTAGTCATGCTGCCCCTAGAGTTTTCGCTGCCTTTGCACCTATTTTGGGTGTAAGGGCAGCATCTTGCTTGATCTTTATTCAGTCGATTCAATCTGTCATAGTTGTTCCTTGTTCTCCAAGGATTAGTTTGATATCCGCATGGTTAGGCCTCACAAACGGGTTGAACGATCCAGTAGTACGTCAGGATATGGTTTGCCAATTCGAGAGGAGTTGTTCCGGGAATTGACTCTACGTTGGTTTTTTGGCCTCCTCTAGGGTTAGTTTTCTATTATCTTTCGTATCTACCAGGCTCAATTACGTGTGGGATGTTCCAATTATGTGGTGAAAGCGTTAAACTGTCGTAGATCGATTTGACTTGTATTGATAAAGCAAAACCCCATGTTATCGTAGATCCAATGCAGATCCATGGGACAATCGGCTACATGAGCCGATTCACAGGGAAACCTGAGAGCCGATCGAGGCTCGTATTTAATGTTTACATGTCTGCCATGCAGGAAACTAATCGAAGCAATCCATCACCTTCCTGATCAGGTATAGGTCAGGTGGCACGCCCTTGCATCAGCCAGGACGTGTGCCGGAGTTTTGCGGGCCGTTGCCCGAGGGACCAGGGCCCACCAGCAGTTCTGGGAGCCTCCCGGCTCTTCGTGTTGCTCGTCGCTGCTCGCCGGTGGGTTATGACAGGCAACACTTGGGCATGTGGTTCAAGATCACAGCACTGCAATCTTCTGTCAAGGCTACTAACTCAGGGCTGTCCAAACTCCTCTTCCTTGTGATCAGATCTTTGAAAAACTTTGCATATAGGGGAATGTGCAACACTGCATCCAAGATGGGGATGGTGATTTGCACTTCCTTCATGGTCTCAAGGAATTTAGAGTATTGCTTCTCCTCCTTGGTCTTGTCCAATCTCTCTGGAAATGGCACTTTCATCAACAAAGGCTTCTCTGTTGGTTCTGTGGCAGAGATCTGTGCCTTGGCAGGGTTTTCTGTTTGGGCAGGCTGTCCTGTTGATTTTTCCTGCCTTGGCAGAACAATTTCTGGAGGTGTTTGTTGCTGCACGGTGGGTCTTCTCTGTGGAGCAACATAAGTGACATTTGGTGGGGTTTTGAGTAAGGGTTCAGTGTTCACCCCACTCCTAGTGGTGACTGCATCAATAACTTCAGTAGTGGAAAGGGCACCACACTGTTTTGGGTTTTTCTCTGCTTGGGCTGGCAGTTTTCCTTCAGCTTGTTTTCCAATGTTGTTGGTCTGGATTCCAGCAGTGAGTTGCTGCATAGTCTTGTAGAAAAGTTCAGATTGCATTTTCATAGTTTCTTGCATTCCACTGAACATTTCCTTCTGTAGCTTCATCATTTCTCCAAGCTCAGATTGGCTGCTACTGCTGGATGAAGTAGTTTGCTGATGTACTGGGTGGTGTTGTTGTTGTGGGTGTTGCACTTGACCTTGGGGTCTGAAATTTTGTTGTCCAGGCTGATGGTAACTCTGCTGGGATGCTTGGGCATAGTGCTGCTGCCCTGGTGCTGGGTAACTTTGCTGATTATTGCTCTTGTAAGAAAGGTTGGGGTGGTTTCTCCAAGAGGGGTTGTAACTTTGGGAATATGGCCCTTGATTCTGGGCATAGTTCACCTCTGATATCATGGCTTCAGGAGGTGCAGACAAGGTACATTCCATGAGAGAATGGCCTTCTTTTCCACAAATTGCACAGGCAGAAGTAACTTGGTTGACAGGAACCAAAGCTTGGCTGTTTCTTTCTGTCATAAGCTGGGCAAGCTGAGTTGTTAAACTCTCCAACTTAGCTTCCAAAGCATTCTGGCCACTTGACTGAATCTGCAGCTGATTGTTGGGGTGGACAGCTCTTTCATTTGTCCAGGAGAAGTTGTGTGATGCCATGCTCTCAATCAACTCAGTAGCTTCATCAAGGGTCTTGTTCATGATTCCACCTCCAGCAGCTGAGTCAACAAATGATCTGGTTTGCTCTGTCAAACCCTTGTAGAAGGTTTGCAAGATGAGCCATTGCTCCTGGCCATGGTTGGGACACATCCTGATGAGACCTTGGTATCTCTGCCAAGTATCATACAGGCTTTCTCCTTCATATTGCACAAATCTTGTTATCTTGTCTCTGCACTCAGCTGCTTTGGTTGGAGGGAAATATCTCTCAAAGAAGGCTTGAAGAACATGTTCCCATGTGTCTCTGCAGTGAATAGGAAGAGAGTGGAACCAAACTTTTGCAAGTCCAGACAGTGAGAAGGGAAACAATTGCATCCTGATGGCTTCAGGAGGAACACCATTGTGCTTCAAAGTGTTGCAGTACTCCAGAAAGTTTCTGATATGCTCATGGGGGCTCTCCAAAGCAGAACCTTTGAAGGGATTATGTTGCACCATATTGATCAGAGCTGGCTTGATTTCCCAGTTGTTTGCTTGTATTGCAGGCATAATCACATCTGCATTGTTGATCTGGTCCTTGGGAATCCACAAATCTCTCAACTTCTTATCACCCATGCTGAAATCTGAGGATGACGATTCCAAATCTGAGACAGAGGTTTCCAAATCTTCAGCAGAAACTTCAGAAGCTGCTCTCTTTCTTGCAAACAAAGTCCTCTCTGGCTCAGGATCAAATGGGGCTAGTGGAGAATCTTCAGAGGACTGCATCAACTGAATTCCCACGGAGATTAGATGAAATCATTGTTCTACACACAATCACAGACAAGAACTTGATCAAGGGTTAGTGAACTAAATCCCCTAATAAAAGTTCTAAGCTTGATCACAGACAAATCATTAAAACAGACAATCAAAGATTGCAAATTGGAACAAGTATTTACACAGCTTAGTCTACTGTAATCTAAGGAAACAATCAAAAGTTGATCCCCGGCAACGGCGCCAATTTTGATCTGTTGAGATTATAGGGGGGTTTTTCTAGTCGTCTCCACAGGGATCAACACAAATGAGACTATTTCCTAATTTCCAGAAGCTAAGCAGAAAAGTGGGGTTTTTGGTGTTGTAAACAGAAAAGTAACAGGAGGTTTTGAGCAGGGAAGTTTTAACATAACAAGTTCAAGGATTTCTTGTTTGTCAGACAAGAAAGCATTGAACAAACTAGCAAATTTTAGACAGGGATATGTTTTTGGGACTAGGTGCAGAGACTAGTCTTACACCTACAGATCAAGCAAGTGCAACACAGTTTTCACAGTAATCTTAGAGTTTACAATGGAGTGTGTCACTCAAACCATAGCAAAGGTCAAAGACAAGTTTCAAACTGCTTTACAACGCAAGATCAACACAACAGATCACAGAGCATGAGGGAAAGGAAGAGAGATTTGCTGTTTGTCACCGAAGGCTTGCCGTGGCAGAGAAAGTAGAAGAATTGCTGTCGCGGCAGAGGATGCAGAGGTTGAGGGAGAGCTGGGCCTTCAGATCCTTGGGGCTATGTTCATCCTGTGTTCTTGAGGTTCCTGAGGGAGTTCTTGGAGTTCTTGGTGGACGCCATGGATCCAGTCTTGTTACAACAGAGGAGAAGAGGGATAAGGGTGGAAAAGTTTTTGTGTTGGACTATGGAGGAGGAAGGTTTTGGTGGAGTGGTGGATGGATGGAGTGGCTGTGGATGCGAGGTGAGAGATGGAGATGGTGGGAGTGAACCTGGACCTCTCCTTTTAAAGACTTTTTGTGGCATTCTTGCTGCGGCGTAGAGGAGTAGTGGGAAGTTGGTGGCGGCAGCGGCTTTTCTGCTTTTGCCGTTTTTCCTGTCTTCTTGTGCCGTACCAGCCACTTTCTGCCGTGCTTGCTTTTCTTGCTCCTCAAGATGTACTCCTCCATTCCTGGTGGCTTGGTCTTTGGTTTGAATTACTCTGACTTGTAGATTTAAGTGCCTTGGCGCACTGATCTGTGACAGAGGATCAAATGATGTAAAATGTTGGTGCAACACTGGTAGAAATGAGGTAAAATAGACAAGTTTTATGGTTGCAAGGTTCAGATATATGTGTAAATCTTAGAGTGATCATCTCCTTCGGGTGACCGCGTCCTTCGGGCATTGGCACGGCAGGAGGGAGTGGATTGGAATCTCGAGCTCAAGGCTTTCCTCACCAGCAGCAGGCTTACCGAGGATGAAGAGGAGGCTGAAAGGATCGTACGCCAGGCTTCGGGCTACTGCGTCAAGGACGGTGACTTGTACCGGCGTCGCCCAAACGGCGTCGCTCTGAAGTGCATATCTACTCACCAAGGCCAAGAGCTTCTTAGGGACATCCACGCCGGCGAGTGTGGCCATCATGCTTCTGCGGCAACTCTAGCCGTGAAGGCATATCGAAGTGGCTTCTACTGGCCCTCGACGCTGGGTGATGCGGCGGAAATGGTCAAGAGGTGCGAGGCGTGTCAGTTCCATGCCAAGCAGATCCACCAGCCGGCACAGGAGCTGCGAACCATCCCACTCACTTGGCCCTTTGCAGTTTGGGGGCTGGACATCCTTGGTCCATTCCCCAGAGTGCAAGGGGGCTACCGCTACCTCTACGTCGCCATCGACAAATTCACCAAGTGGGTAGAGGTGGAACCGGTGTGCACAATCCCGGCCAGGTCCGCAGTCAAGTTCATCTGTGGGCTGGTCTGTCATTTTGGTGTGCCTAGCCGCATAATCACCGACAACGGCAGCCAGTTCACCAGCGGACTGTTCCGGGAGTACTGTGCATCGGTCGGCATCAAGATCTGCTTCGCCTCTGTCGCCTACCCCCGGAGCAATGGCCAGGCCGAGCGTGCTAACGCCGAGGTCCTCAAGGGACTCAAGACGAAAAGCTTCAACGCCAAGCTCGAAGCCTGCGGCAAAAAATGGTTAGACAACCTCCAATCCATCTTGTGGTCCATCGGGACTACCGCCACCAAACCCACTGGAGAAACCCCCTTCTTCCTGGTCTATGGGGCGGAGGTTGTTCTTCCCACCGACGTCAAGTTCGGATCGCCAAGAGTCCTCGCCTTCGACGAAATTCGCCAAGAGGACCTCATCAAGGATCGTCTCCTCCTGCTCGAAGAAGCTCGGTGCCAAGCCGCGCTCCGCGCCGCGAGGTACCAGCAAGGACTACGCCACTACCATAGCCGCCATATTCGAGCAAGGACTCTGGAGGTTGGCGACCCGGTGCTGAGGAGAATACTCTCTCGCGAGGGCCTGCACAAGCTATCTCCAATGTGGGAAGGACCCTTCAAGGTGGCGCACATCGCCAGGCCGGGCTCGGCGCGGCTGGAAACCGCAGAAGGTGTGCCGGTGGGGAACCCGTGGAACATAGCTCATCTACGAAAGTTCTACCCTTAGGTTCCTCACAAGGAGAAAAAGACCGTTTTCACGGCACTTGTATCAGCTCAACCTGCTCTTAAGCACTGATATTAAGTTAAAGCGCAATATAGCGCCTCTGCTTCGGCATGACATCAAAATGGCATGAAGTCCATTTATTTTCTGATGTACTCCATGTGGAAGGGGGCTAGGCACGGTGTCTATGCTGGGGCCTTCGCCCGGAAAACAGCGAGCCCGAAAAACCCGAAGGGAATGAGCTCTGGTCGGGGGCGACGGCCCTGTTATCGATCACCTCTAAATACCCATGGTGCTTAGTTCCTCGCGAAGTACATCGGAAAATAAAAAATCTTCGAGCAAAAGTCCAAGGTGTGCCCCAAGGCACCCGCTAAGGACCTACCCCTCGTGAGCAACCCTCACGAGGAGGCAAGAATGCGTCGATGCGACAAGCATCCGCAGGAAGATTCCCTCTATCGAGGAAGGCCTAACATGGCAGGATTATTGAAGACCAAGGCCGCTCCGATCATCTTGCGAAGGAGACGCAGATCCGGAGGTCCACGCCAGGCCCTTCACCTCGTGAGCAACCCTTGCGAGGTGTCGACGGCCTCTGGGCTCTCTTAAGCGTCGACATTTTCACGTCCGTGAGGGTCCAGCTTCCCTCAACGATGAGGAAGGCCCCGTGAATCGCCACGCGCGGCAATTTGCTCTTAGCTGCAGGCACAGATAGTGCCGCGCTCCTCCACGACAGAGAAGGTCCCTGTGCCGGTCACAGGGGCATCTTATTCGCCTTCTTTTTTCGTTTGTTTTATCGACTTGTTTTCCGTTTTCGGGGATTTGGGGTTTTTTCTTTTCCAACTCTTTCTTCAACTTCTTGTCTCAGGAATCGTCCAATGTGTCGTCGGCGCTGACCCCATCTCGAGCTCTGAGGCAAAGGAAGGCCTCCCTTCGATACCAACAGCTCATCAGGGCTCTCGAGCATGCGAATGACCGGGACTATGAAGAGCAATAAGAAGCGAAGGGCAGGACAGCTAAAAACGGACTCCATTGATATAATCCCATCACAGGGAGGAGCAAAGGCACGGCGGCACATACCCCGCCGGCGAGGACTACGTGACAAAAGAGGGGAGGAGACTAGCTCCCCTCCCTAGAAGACTACCACGCCAGGACCTCCTCTTCACTGCGCCGCGGGCTGGGGGTAGGTGCGGCGGACGCCCCCGGCGGTGAAGATCCGCACTGTAGCCTCCAGCGTTCCCAGCTTGAAGCGAAAGACGAGGTGGTCGCCGACGCGGAGGCGATGGCCGAGGGTGAAGGCCCTCCAGCGGCCGGAGAGGATGGCGTTGCCGTCCACTCCGAGGAGGATGTCCACAGGCCAGAAGAGATCTGGCCTGCTCTGCTCCCCCAGGGCAATCTCCCCGGCGGCCGCGCCGGGGGCGTAAATCACCCTCCGCACGGCATCGGGCAGCCGGAGGGAGTTGAAGCCCGGGGCGTCGACGACGACGAGGAGCTCCAAGAAGCGGGACCCCAGGCCGGTGAGGGGTCCCAGCATCGCCGCCGCCAGGTGGCGCGGAGTGGCAACCACTCCGTTCTCCGGCGGAGCCGGAGGATCTGCAGTAGGAGGAAGAGGGCCCAGGGCGGCCGCCACCTCCCAGAGCGCCCGGTCAACGCTCCCCGGAGCATGGGGAGCGGGCGCCGCCGCCAGTGGCGACGGCGAGTTCAGGGCGCCGTCAGCTGCAGGACCCCTAAGGGTCAGAGTGCCGAAGGCCCCTGTGGCGGCGCGGCTCGCCTCACCCTGCCTCGGCGCGCTAATGCGAAGGGGGCCGCCGGCGCCGGGCGTCCATCGGGCCGGGATCTTCGCCTTATTCCCGCTGCCCGGGGGGCGTCCGCGGCGTTTCGCTCCAGAGCTCGATCCAGCGGCGACGGAGGAGTTGGAAGGATCCATGAGCTCAGGGGCGTGGAAGCAGAAATGGCACTGGAGGAAGGAGGTGGAGTGCCGGAGGTCTCGAGGAGGATCTATTTAAGGGGGGCATCCGGCGTCGATGCGTCAAATCCCTGCGCGGGAATCGAAGCGTTGGCGCAGCGCTCCGCAGTCAAGCGATGCATCATTATGACGGTTTGACGCCTCGGAGACTGCAGCGTCGCCCGCCGTTTCATCTCGCCAGCTGCGGCCGCGCCACGTGTCCGCATCCACTGCCTCTTGACATGGTCCTCTGACCGCGCGGTTGACGCGTGCCGTTGGAGGGCCCAGCAGCTTCGGGGGCCCCCGACCCTTTGCTTCCTCAAGAGGACGCGTTCGCGGGCCAGGCTCCCGGGGGCTACTATCGGTGTTCTGGATACTGGGGTATCCCGGTCCACCTGCTCCTGGGCCACGTCATCGACCCATCTTCAGAATCAACGATCCAAACTACGGAGAAGACCCTCATGAGGAGGCGCCTCGTGAGGAGAACGACGGAGGAAACGCTAAGGACCAGAAGACCTCCTCACGAGCCTCTGCTGGTGAGGAGAGGAAGCACGCCCACGTCAGCTCGGCACGTTTGCGTGTAGAGCAAGAAGATAACGGGCAGAAGACCGCGTACCACCCACGCTACCCCCGACGGGAAGGAGACCAACTTTCGCTGTGCCTGCCCAAAGCGGCACAGTGGTTGTTGGCCACCCCCCTAAAAATAGCGTGGACGGTGCAGGGTGCCAGAGGAGGACGTCAGCCTCCTCCACCCACTCCTGTGGACCGGCGCCACTACCCTACGAAGACCATGTCTACAGAAGAGTGTAGTCTACAGCTGTCCACCCTCCTTGGCCGTGTGTGGCAACCCCTTCCCCAAGAAGATAAGGGGAAGGAGGACCTTGGCGCTATAAAAGGAGGGGGAGGCCACCCCTTGGGGGGGATCGAATCTTCATCTTCTTGAGGCTGCTAGCTGGGCACGCAGGTTCTTCAACCTCTGGCCAGTTAGAGCTTTGTAACCAAGGCCTTGTACTCCTCGCGAGGTGTCGCGTTGCAATACAAGAAGGCAGGAAGTAGGGGTTTTACCTCACCACGAGGGCCCTGAACCTGGGTAAGGCTCGGTGTCTCTCTCTGCAGTGCGTAGTGCGTTCGACGACTCGAGGCTTCCGTCACTGTGCTTCGCTGCGATCCTAGATCTCACACGTTCAGCCCCCTGCGTTCGAATTTTTGGGTCCGTTGCGTGGTACCCCGTGTTCTTGCGACACGAAATCCATCGACAAATTATTTGTATCTAGTCGCCCTCTTAAACTTGAAGGTGTCCTATGCATTTATGTTTTGCTCTCCATAAAGGACAAGCTGAAAACCATTTGTATGTTTTTCCTTATGATTTGAACACATGTTTGACTTTCATTGTTTCATTTTCATGATCTTTTATTTGTGTTCATTTTCATGTTATAACATGGTTGCTAAGTTTCTTCTATCAAGATTATGTCTTTCATGCCCATGTTTTAAGTTCTTTTGATCCCAGAACACAACGCTTTCATACATGATCAAGATTGTGTAGGTGCATGTCACCTCAAAAATTATTTATTTTGTTATCACTTACCTACTTGAGGACGAGCAGAAGTTAAGCTTGGGGATGCTGATATGTCTCCAACGTATCTATAATTTTGTATGCTCCATGCTTGTTTTTACACCATTTGCTTAGTGTTTCGTTACACTTCGTGGCACTTTTATGCATTTTCCGAAACTAACCTATTAACAAGTCGCCACAGTGTCAGTTCCCTATTTTCTGCTGTTTTTGTGTTTCAGAAAAGCTACACAGGAAATATTCTCAGAATTGGACGAAACCGAAGCCAGTCGCCCAGAATTTCACCGAAGCTCCCAGAGAACCAAAGAGGAGACGGAGTGGGGCCACGAGGGGCCCACACACCAGGGTGGCGCGACCAGGCCCTAGGTCGCGCCCCCTATGTGTGAGACCGCCTCGGTCCACTCCTGACGATGCCCCTTTGCCTATAAAGACCACCCGATGGGAAAAAAACCTAAATACCCAATCAGTTTTCCAAAACACATCGCGATCCGCCGCCGCCGTCGACCCGAAGATCGGAGGGTCCAGAAGCTCTTCCTGGCACCCTACCGGAGAGGGGAATCGCCATGCTTGCCTCCGGAGCGATGAGTGAGTAGTCTACCTTGGACTATGGGTCCATAGCAGTAGCTAGATGTTGTCTTCTCCACCATGTGTTTCATGTTTAGATCTCTTGAGCTGCCCTACATGATTGAGATCACCGTTATGTAACTCTACATGTTTTGTTTGTTGGGATCCGATGAATATTGGTGTTATGCTTGAGTTGAAGTACTGAAATTTATGTTATGTTATCTCTACGTTGTTTATGATCTTGCATGCTGTCCGTTGTTAGTAGCTATCTTGGCCGAGTAGTTGCTAGTGACTCCAAGAGGGGGTATTTATGCTCGATAGTGGGTTCATGCCTCTATTTAATCTGGGGGAGTGACAGAAACCTTTAAGGTTGTAGATGTGCTGTTGCTACTAGGGAGAAAACAAAATTCATATGCTCGAGGGCATATGCTTTGTTTACATTACATACTTTGCTTAATGCAGTTATCTGTTGTTCACAACTTAGTACTCATGGGGTGTTCGGACGATATCCCCGTGAGTGGATTATTAGTCATAGATGCAGTTGGATGGCGGTCTATGTATCTTGTTGTAATGCCCAGAGTAAATCTCATAGTGATCCTCTCATCATATGCACGTTGTCTTTATTCTATCAATTGTCCAACTGTACTTTGTTTACGCAGCATGTATTATTTTATCTTATGGAGAGACACCGCTAGTGAACTATGGACCCCGGTCCTATTTCCTTTATATTGCTATCACATGTTTACTTCACTTGCACTGTTTACTTTACTCGCATACTATTATCACTTTCCACTCGATACGCTCATACCCTTTGTTTCAAGCAAACCGGTAAGATTGACAACCTCATCGTAAGTTGGGAACAAAGTATTTGGTTGTGTTGTGTGCAGGTTCCACGTTGCCGCTCGCAAAGCAAAGCTTGAACGAGGCGCCTTATAAATTGTCCGAAGTTGTCTCTAGCTAGTGGGCATCACCTTCAGTCGTTTGGCTCTTTCCTCTCCTGATCGACAAACCTTGGTTTCTTACTGAGGGAAAATCTTGCTGCTATATTCATCACACCTTCCTCTTGGGGTTCCCAACGGGCCGGTCATTTACTCAGCATCAGCTTGTTCTATGTCATCGGGCAAGAGGTACCCAGTTGGTGTTCTCGATGATACATGTATGCTTACAATGACAAGAACTTGCTTGGGACCTAAGTCGAGTAGCATGTGGTTTGGGTATTCGTACTTCACGGGACATGAGATTTTCAACTTATGATTTGTTAAGAATATGCTTCATAATTGTACTCGCATTAACCCTAACCACTCAAGATGCCTATGATGGGGGCAATGAGAGCTCAAATCTAGTAAGTATCATAATTTTTGGAGGTTTATAGAACTTGCAATCACTACTTCCCTCTGCGAAGGGCCTTTCTTTTACTTTTATGTTGAGTCTCCACCTTCTACCTTTATGCACCATCTAAGAGAGCATAGTTGTCATTCTGAGTTTAATGTGCATAGTCCCAAAATTTATTATTGATTGATTCTTGATTATGGTTTTGCTTGTTCTTAAATTATTTGTATCTAGTCGCCCTCTTAAACTTGAAGGTGTCCTATGCATTTATGTTTTTCTATTCCATGAAGGACAAGCTGAAAACCACTTTGCTATGTTTTTCTATATGCTCAAAACACACACTTGACTTTCAATGCTTCATTACTCATGATCTTTTGTTTGTGTTACTCTTCATGTTATAACATGGTTGCTAAGTTTTATTGTCAAGATTATGTCTCTTATGCCCATGTTTTAAGTACTTTGATCTCGGCACTCAATGCTTTACATCGTTGATCAAGATTGTGATGGTGCATGTCACTTCAAAAATTATTGGTTTGTTATCACTTACCTACTCGAGGACGAGCAGGAGTTAAGCTTGAGAATGTTTGATACGTCCCAAATGTATCTACAATTTTTGATGCTCCGTGCTTGTTTATACACCATTTGCTTTGTGTTTTGTTACACTTCGTGGTGTTTTTATGCATTTTCCAGAACTAACCTATTAACGAGATGCCGCAGTGCCAGTTCCATGTTTCTGCTATTTTTGTGTTTTAGAAAAGCTACACAAGAAATATTCACGGAATTGGACGAAACAAAAGCCGAAGTTCCTATTTTTCCCAACACGAGACGGAGTCCAAAGCAGAGATGGAGGGGGACCAGGGGCCAGACGCACCATAGGGTGGCGTGGCCCAGCCCCTGGCCATGCCACCAGGTGGTGTGGCCACCTAGCCCACCTCCTGACGCCACCCTTCCGCCTATATATTCTTCTTGGCAAGGAAAACCTAAAAGCCCTGATCAATTTCCATGAAACATACTGCAAGCCGCCGCCGTCATCGACGCAAGATTGGGAGGGTCCAGAAGCTCTTCCTGGCACCCTGCCGGAGAGGGGAATCACCGCCGAAGGCCTTCTTCATCACCATGCCTGCCTCCGGAGTGATGCATGAGTAGTCTACCTTGGACTACAGGTCCATAGCAGTAGCTAGATGGTTGTCATCTCCTCCATGTGCTTCATGTTTAGATCTTGTGAGCTGCCTATCATGATCAAGATCATCATTGTGTAATTCTACATGTTGTGTTTGTTGGGATCCGATGAATATTGATACTATGTCAAGTTGATTTGCTGAATTGTTATCTCTATGTTATCTCTATGTTATTTATGATCTTGCATGCTCTCCATTGCTAGTAGATATCTTGGCCGAGTAGATGCTAGTGACTCCAAGAGGGGGTATTTATGCTCGATAGTGGGTTCATGCCTCTAGTAATCTGGGGAGTGACAGAAACCTCTAAGGTTGTAGATGTGCTGTTGCTACTAGGGAGAAGACAACAATCTTGTGTTCAAGGACATTTGTATTGTTTACATTATGCACTTTGCTTAAGGCGATAATCTGTTGCTTGCAACTTAATACCCAATGGTTGCTCGGACGACATCCGGAGGGTGGATTATAAGTCATAGATGCAGTTGGATTACGGTCTATGTATTATGTTGTAATTCTCATAGTGATCCTCATGACATTTGTATGCTTGCTTTATTCTATCAATTGCCCAACTATAATTTGTTTACCCAGCATGTTATTTACTTTATGGAGAGACACCACTAGTGAACTGTGGACCCCGGTCCATTCTTTTACATTGCTATTACCGTTTACCATTTATTCGCTTTATTTACATTCTTGCAAACTACTATATTTTACCACTCGATACGCTTAATCCTTTGTTCACAGCAAACCGGTAAGATTGACAACCTCACTGTGAGTTGGTACAAAGTACTTGGTTGTTTTGTGTGCAGGTTCCACGTTGCTGCTGGTGCAAAGCTAAGCCCTGGACAAGTTTTCTGGCGCCATTGTCCGGAGCTGTCGCAAAGCTAGCGGGCATCAACCTTCGGAAGTTTGGTTCTTTCTCCTACTGGTTTGATAAACCTTGGTGTCACAACTGAGGGAAGACTTGCTGCTGTGCTCATCATAACCTTCGCTTGGGGTTTCTAACTGGGCGGTTATATATATATATAAATCCTACATCAACACCGCACCACCAAGGCACAATTTCCTCCTAGCCAATAGATCGGCCATTCTTCAGGAGCTTATACCATTCTGCAGCTTTGTCCTTCAGTGATAAAGAGAATAGCTTCCTCTTAACTTCACTTGTCGAAATACCTGCACACTTGAACAACTCGCATAATTCATGTATAAAGAGCAAATGATCACCCGGATGGACAGTTCCATCTCCTGAATAGCAGTTTTTCATAAAATGTTCAACAATTTTCATAGGTATTTTAAAAGGATCCAATTGAGAAGGCGGTGGTTCATCTACTACCATAACAGTGGCAGTAGTATTCCCAAATAGGGAACCAAATGGAGACTTCTCCATAATAAAATAAAAGACAGAAATAAAAACAATACTCACAGTAAAAATTTCCTTTACCAATTCCACTCTTCAATAGCGCTTCACTCCCCGGCAACGGCGCCAGAAAATAGTCTTGATAACCCACAAGTATAGGGGGTGTATCATAGTACTTTCGATAAATAAGAGTGTCGAACCCAACGAGTAGCAGAACGTGTTGACAAGTAGTTTTGATCAAAGGAATCACTGTAAATACTAGCAAACGGGTTTTCAGGGGTATTTGATAATACAGATAAATAAAGTGCGAGTAAATAAAAGACAGTAATAATAATTGCTGTGAGCGACCCAATCCTGTCTAGAGCGAAGGACAAGCCGGTTGTGTTACTTATGATTACCAAACGTTCCTGCGGACACACGAGAGTTTCTGTCAAGTGCTTTCGCTTCATATAGCTGAATAATCTTCATTGGTTTAATAGGTATTATGGGGATGAACCTATGCTAATGCACTACCCCAACTTGGACTAATACATACTTGTGATTATACCCCTTGCAAGCATCCGCAACTACAAGAAACTAATTAAGATAAATCTAACTAGAGCCTTAAACTCTGAGATCCTGCCCTCCCTGGTGCACTGGTTTCCTAACGGGAGTTTAGGTTTTTGTCGTTCTGGCAACCCCACAATTAGTAGCCAAATACACAATGCATTCCACTAGGCCCATAAAGGTGAAATATCATTTAGTCGATGTTCACATGACACGACTAGTAGAATAGCACCACAACATTAATATATCAAACCATTAAATATTACTCAACATAGTTCCACTACTAACATCTCTTGACTTCTCCCATGTCCTCAAGAACTAAACAAACTACTCACAAAACATAATATGGATCATGATCAGAGGTGAAATAATGATAACAATCTGGACATAAACCTTAATTCAACGGTTTCACTCAATAGCATCAACTACAAGAGAAATCAACACCGGGAAAGTTTCCCCAACGAACTGGACAAGATTCACCACAAGATGTTACAGCGGGACGGTGTGGTGATGATGGTGATGAAGGTGCTAGTGGTGGTGATGATGATGATGATCCCGATGAAGTCCAGCTCGATGGCGGTGACGATGGCGTTGATTTCCCCCTCTAGGAAGGAATTTCCCCAGCAGGTTTCTGCCTGTCAGAGAGCTTTCTCTCTCTGTGTGTTTTCTTCCACGCAGAGGCAGAGGAGTCTATGTGCGATCCTCTCTCTGTCTTAGGTTTTCGGGGTGACGATATACGCGAAGAAGTGATGCCAGAGGTGGGGCAGGGCGGCCACACCACCTGGTGGCGCGGCTTAGGCCTGGCCCGCGCCAGGGGGTGGTGTGGGCCCCTAGTGGCTCACCTCGCCCTCTCCTTCTGGCTACTTCCGTCTTCTGGCGAAATATGAATTTCTGGGTATTTTCCTGGAATTGCTGGTCTTCAGATATATGGTGTCTTGATGGTCCTTTTTTCCAGCAGAATCCTGACTCTGGCAGTGAATTCTCCAATAATCATCAAACATGTGAAAACAGAAGAAAACAACATAAATATCATCTCTAAATATGAAATATATCAATGAATAACAGTAAATTATGATATAAAATAGTGATATAAAATGGACGTATCAGAACACTACTCACGTTTTTGGAAAATGGCTCAAGGGCATTCTGAAGAAGGATCTTATTCAGATTAGAGTGGGCGTTTGCGCGATTATTTGGGAAATTTGGAATACAAGGAATGACTTTATCTTTAACAAGAAAAAAAATAGTCATTTTTGCAGGTTATCCCTATGGCTACCCACTAGATCCGTATGTGGTCTTATCTCCAACAAGAGGAGCAGCAGGAGGCGATGGATTCTGGGTGCAACCGTTTGGAGATGGTAGCTCAGGATTTATTCAACCGGTGCGGCTGGCGGTCGCTTAATAGAATAAGCCATTGATGTACCATCGAACTTGTATTATCTTTCTTTGGCTTATACACATGGCCACTCTGTGCGACCCGTGAATTGTAAGACTTAATTTTTATTGTCTGCGGACACATAATAAGTTTAATAAAGGCCATATGCATCATTTTGATGCAGAAGCTAGGGCTTCCCCCGTTTCGAAAAAAAAAATATTGAGAAGGGTGGGCTGGATCTTAGATTTTTTGAAGGTTTATAAGTGGTCGCTCATCAACCCTATGTCGATGAATGCCATTGGATTCAGAATAATTTTTTGTAGCACACAATCATGTGATGATCTTTTTTTCTGAAATAAATGTGTTGATATCTGTATTATTTATGTGCAATCAAATTTTAAATGCTCTATATTAACTATTATCGTAAATGCCATCTTTCTATTTGGAAACTTTTTATTCATATGTTTGGAGTCCAAGGCTGTGATCAATTTATAAATGCCCTCATTGATTTGTTTCTTAATCTTGAGATTTCTTAAGATTTGTTTGCTATATTCATTTTATTTTAATATTCCGATACGATCTGGTTATAAATGCTTGCCATAAATTATTCTTGATTTCCAAATATGCTCACCGTTTCTCCTATATATAGTTAGTTGAGTGCATAACACAAGGCGCACACTAGCTACTGGTTTCTCTTCACATCTCAATGGACAAATTTACTCAAAGGATTGTGGTGTTTGTTGTCCTACTCACCAATGCAGTCAGGATCGGATATTCTTCTTCCGTGGGTTATCTAGAGACAACACCCATTGAAATCCAGTCAGGATTCCTCCAGCCAAGTTTTGGCCTTGTATCAGGGCCAAATTCTACATACTCTTATGTAAGTAGTACGTATGTCAAGCACTTACTTGTTTGACTAGATATAACTTACGATTTACATCATTCAATTTTTTTTACATTGATGGTGCTATCTTTATGTTGGACAGTCAGCCCATCATGGGTGGATTCCTACAAGTGATATAAACTATTATGGTGTTGAGGCTACACTAGATGTTCATAGCTTCAATCTACAACCTGGACAGTTAAGTGAAGGTGGGGTGTGGGTTATCAATAGAGGAGATGGACAGCCATCTTCAGCCAATGGAATTCAAATTGGATGGCATGTAAGTTAAACACTTATATGAAGTTTTTTTACTTTAAAGGTTATCAGAAATTTATGTTTATTAATGTTGCGGACATCGGCCTCTCAATCAAGTTCTATGGTGTTCTAATTGGGGCCCAATAATATAATACATCATTATTATTTTTACATTTTTGGTTCCAATATTTTGTTGGATAAAATTGTGTAGCTACCAAATGATGTTTAGCAAAATAAATCATTAGTTCAGAAGAAATTACTGTGTCATCAAGATAGTAGTTACTATTAGCTTGTCATTTTTCATATCAGTATTAACACGTACTTCTAATCTTCAACAGATTTATCCAGACTTGTACAAGGATTCTCATACGCATTTCTACGTCGGATGGGGTGTAAGTTTCCTTTTAGCAAAGTGAATACTCTACAATATTGAAGTATCATGTTCCTAAAAATAGTACTACAAGGGATGCCTATCTCAAAGTATTTAGTCATGTATGAATGTGAATTTTATATTGTATTTACGCTATTGGAATATACACAATTATTACATTTTATATAATGTCGAAGACTTTGGCATGTTAATTAGCATGAACCTATACCATAGAATAATAATCGTCACATTTGATATTGTAGGCTATTAATGCAATGTAAACCGTTACCTTGGGAATTACACACTATGAGTATCCTAATAAACGCACATGCAAAAGTTCAGTGAAATTCTAAAAGTTTATGAGCTCTGTCGTTGCAATGGCAGATTGGTTCATCTCCAGGCAAGGGCTGCTTTAACATGAATTGCCCAGGGTTTCAAAAAACATCATCAAATAGTGCTCCAGGCGATGTCATCCATGGAAACAATCCAAACATCACAATAAGGATATTCAAGGTACAATATTAACTCTGAGATGTTCTAGATTGTTTGTACTTCTTCTTATAGAGACCATCACTATTTAGGGATGGGGCATATCTCTATTACTTTGTTAATTTTACAAAGTCGTTCCCATTAACGTTCTTCATTCCCACTGCCACATATATGCATAATTTCTCAAGCACTTGGACTTCAGAACTTATGTGAATGTGGTTTTAACGAAATGATTTTAGTATAATCTGGTTAACTTTGCTTTTGATTTTTGGACTTCTCCTTATAACGCGAAAAGGCTCAAATGGGGTTTTTTGACTTTGGATTTTGAATGAATAGTATTGGTATATGTTATACTATATTTCATTTGTTTTGGACATTTTTATATGAGTGGGTGTTAATGCTTTCCACCAATTATTCTAGATTTCCCAATATGTTTGATGTTTCTTCACCATATATATACAGAGATCCGAGCATATACGTCTGTAGAGCCAGAAACTAATTTAACTAAAATCTTGTTCAAATTAATTTTAATGCATTTGAAATTATCGCTCTGGCACCACGGACTCAAGGATCCCTCTTACATAAATTGGAAAATGATTGTATACTTTTGGAGTATGCACTCCCACTTCTCATATAATGCATAGAGAAACCAGTTATACTTCTTAATTATTTCTAATAAAAATTATTTGTAATGACGTTCTTATGCCAATAGATACATGTATTTGTTGACCATGCTTGCAGGACAAGTTTTCTGGTGATTGGCATGTATATTATGGATTGAATAGTTCCCCAGAAAAAGTCGGTTACTTCCCGAGCTCCTTGCTTCCAGGAATGATAGACAAACCAGTGGAGCTTAGATTTGGTGGCTATGTATTTCATGCGAAACCAACACCAAGTCCTCCAATGGGAAATGGCTATATTCCATCAAGCGGCAACGCGGCATCCGTCAATAATCTCAAGCTTATTGACGCGGATGGTATTGACCATGCCGTCGATGACAATCTACCATTTTATGTAAGCCGCAAAGAATGTTATCCTATTTCTGACATTGAATATGGCCGATTCTTCTATGGAGGGCCTGGTTGTTTTGATTGAGTGGCCAGATGCCCAACATGTACTCCACCAACCACCTACGATGTCTTCTCCTAAAGTTTAATAATAAGTCAACTTTTATATCTCTCCAAATGTTGTGATTGAGATACTAGCTTCTTCTTTGCATGAACATTTGAAATCCATAAGATTTCACATGATCAAAGTTGCACATGCATAGCCCCAGTACATGTAATTTGTAACATGTACGTACCTCTTGGTACCTCTATATAATGAGATAGGCCACGCCCCAGAGCATTGTGCCAGTTCCACCCAAACTGTTTAACATGGTACCAGACTAGGTCAATTTTTCCTCCTCCTAGCCGCCGCCCTCAACCCTAGCCTGGCCGCCGCCGCCTTCCTTGGCCGCCGCCATGAGCTCCTCCCCAGATACACCGCCCACCACCACCACCACCACCATGCCCATCACCATCGCCCCACCATCCTTGATAAACCTGCCCGCCACCACTACCAACACCACTACCTCGCCGCCTCCCCCTGCCGTCTCGGGTGATCTACCGGCCTCGATCCCACTCCCGCTTTCGGGGGTGCCGACGGCCGGCTACTCGAGCCCTCTGGCCACATCCCGGCCTCTGTACCTTGGTTCTTCCTAGTGGTTCGATGGATTTTTTCCGCCGACGCCACCGCCGTTCACCCCGCCCTACGGGCCGCCGCCGGTGGCCTCGCCTTCCATGACCAGCTTACTCTCGGAGTTCGTCAACTACAGCGGCCCTCCTCTGGCCGCATCGTTCCCCTCTTCGATGGGTGGCTGGACTGCCGCCCCGTGAGAGGCCCCCGCCGTCCCGTACAGCGCCCCGATGCCTGACGTCCCGGAGCGCCAGGACGGTGCTGTCCTAGGCACCTACCAACTCACCCACCTCATCACCGTCCAGTTTATGCTGGACAATTACCTGTACTGGCGCGTCCAGATTCTGCCGGTCCTTCGCAACCATCACCTGGATGGCTTCGTCGACGGGAGTACCCCCTGCCCGTCGCGCACGGTCGCGGCCTACACTGCTGAAGGTACGAGGGTCGCTGTGGTCGATCCCCTCTACTACGCCTGGGTCGCTCAGGATCAGGCGATCATGTCTGCGCTGCAGCTCTCGCTTACGGAGGGGGTGGCCGGACTCTTCCTCTTCGCCAACAGCGCCCAGGACATCTGAAGCACGCTCGACCATAGCTTCTCGCAGCAGTCTATGGCGCACTCTACGGCTCTGCATCGCCAACTCAGTGACTGCAAGAAGCTCGACTCCTCTGCGCACGACTACTACAACAAGGTCAAGACGCTCTCGGACACGCTGACGTCCATCGGGAAGCCGCTCCGTGATGCGGAGTTCACGGAGCACATTCTGGTCGGGCACGACAGCGACTACGACAACCTCATCGAGACGGTGACAAACCATGACAACCCGATGCTGCAGCGTGACCTTTACTCCCGCCTCATGTACGCTGAGCAGCGCGCCGAGGCGCGATGTACTGCTCCAGTCATCATCGACTCTGCATCTCATGCGGCCTACCGCGGCGCCCTAGTGGCAGCCGCGACCCTGCACCCCGCCCGCCCTCTGGCCCACCTAGTGGTGGTGTAGGTCAGTGGCAGCCACGGCAGCCTCCTCCGCCCGCCAACACTGGCGGACTCCAGCATCCCACTTGCCAGCTCTGCAGCATCCTCGGTCACCTCCGTCTTGGTGCCATCGTCGCTTCAAACGTGACTTCCTCGGCATCGGCAACGATGAGCGTGGCAACAAGAAGCAAGCCGCTATCGCCGACAGCTACTCCGGCTACACGCCCTCCTACTCAGTTGATGCCCCCTGGTACTTCGACACCGGTGCCATGGATCACCTGACTAGTGAGATGGGAAGCTCAACTCGCAGGAGCCCTACCGTGGGCATGACAAGGTCCGCACCGCTGATGATTCAGGTATGCCCATCACTCATGTTGGCCAGGCATCTCTCCTCTCTAGCACATCCCGCCGACTTCACCTTCGTAATGTCCTTTGTGTTCCTCATGTCACTCGCAATTTACTGTGTGTTCATAAGTTTACTTATGATAATGATGTTTTTTGTGAGTTTCACCCGTTTCATATTCTCATTAAGGACCGAGTCACACGGGAGGTTCTGCTTAGAGGTCGGGTCCACTAGGGCCTGTATGCATTGGAGGCGCCGCCGGCCCCAGAGGTCTTCAGTGGTGTGCGTGTGTTGTCTGCTCATTGGCATGCGCGCCTTGGTCATCCTGCGTCTCCTATAGTGAGCCATGTTCTTTGTCGTCATGCGCTCCCTATGTCGTCTAGTAATAAAAGTCTAGCAGTTTGTGAGGCTTGTCAGCACGGAAAAAGTCATCAGCAACGTTTTGTTTCATCCACCAGAGTAGTCAATAAACCTCTTGATCTTGTTTATTCAGATGTATGGGGCCCTACCCAAACCTCTGTCAGTGGTCACACATACTATGTCAGTTTCATTGATGCCTATAGTCATTTTACATGGCTCTATTTGCTTAAGAGTAAAGCTGATGTGTTCAATGTTTTTGTTCAGTTTCAATTACACATTGAGCGTCTTCTCCAGCATAAGATCATTCATGTTCAGTCGGATTGGGGGGTTGCATATCGCAACCTCAATACTTTCTTTACCAAGCTGGGAATTTCGCATCATGTGTCTTGTCCTCATACATATCAGCAAAGCAGTTCGGTTGAGCGCAAGCACCATCACATCGTTGAGACTGGCTGATGGCGTGTAGATGACCGCCTAGTTGGGAACCCCAACAGGACGGTATGATGAGCACAGCAGCAAGTCTTCCCTCAGTATGAAACCAAGGTTTATCGAACCAGTAGGAGAAAGAACCAACTTCCGAAGGTTGATGCTCGCTAGCTTCGTGACAGCTCCGGACAATTTATATATGGCGCCTTGTCCAGGGCGTAGCTTTGCACCAGCAGCAACGTGGAACCTGCACACAACACAACCAAGTACTTTGCCCCAACTTACAGTGAGGTTGTCAATCTCACCGGTTTGCTGTAAACAAAGGATTAAGCGTATCGAGTGGTAAAAGATAGTAATTTGCAAGAATGTAAATAAAGCGAGTAAATGTTAAATGGTAATAGCAATGTAAAAGAATGGACTGGGGTCCGCAGTTCACTAGTGGTGTCTCTCCATAAGATAAATAACATGCTGGGTAAACAAATTACAGTTGGGCAATTGATAGAATAAAGCAAGCATACAAATGTCATGAGGTTCACTATGAGATTCACTTGGGCATTACAACATAATACATAGACCATAATCCAACTGCATCTATGACTAATAATCCACCCATCGGATCTCATCCGAGGAACTGTTGGGTATTAAGTTGCAAGCAACTGATTATCACCTTAAGCAAAGTGTGTAATGTAAACAATACAAATGTCCTTGAACACAAGATTGTTGTTTTCTCCCTAGCAGCAATAGCACATCTACAACCTTAGAGGTTTCCATCACTCCCCCAGATTATTAGAGGCATGAACCCACTATCGAGCATAAATACTCCCTCTTGGAGTCACTAGCATCTACTCGGCCAAGATATGTACTAGCAACGGAGAGCATGCAAGATCATAAACAACATAGAGATAACAAAGATATGATAAATCAATAAATCAACTTGACATAGTATCAATATTCATTGGATCCCAACAAACACAACATGTAGAATTACACAACGATGAACTTGATCATGATAGGCAGCTCACAAGATCTAAACATGAAGCACATGGAGGAGATGACAACCATCTAGCTACTGCTATGGACCCGTAGTCCAAGGTAGACTACTCACGCATCACTCCGGAGGCAGACATGGTGATGAATAAGGCCTCTGGCGGTGATTCCCCTCTCCGGTAGGGTGCCAGGAAGAGCTTCTGGACCCTCCCGATCTTGCGTCGACGATAGCGGCGGCTTGCAGTATGTTTCGTGGAAATTGATCAGGGCTTTTAGGTTTTCCTCGCCGAGAAGAATATATAGGCAGAAGGGCGGCGTCAGGAGGTGGGCCAGGTGGCCACACCACCTAGTGGCGCGGCCAGGGGCTAGGCCGCGCCACCCTATGGTGCGCCTGACCCCTGGTCCCCCTCTGTCTCTGCTTTGGACTCCATCTCATGTCGGGAAAAATAGGAACTTCGGCTTTTGTTTCGTCCAATTCCGAGAATATTTCCTGTGTAGCTTTTCTCAAACACAAAAATAGTAGAAAACAGGCATATGGTGTAACAAAAACAACAGAAAATGCATAAAAACGCCATGAAGTGTAACAAAACACAAAGCAAATGGTGTATAAACAAGCACAAAGCATCAAAAATTATAGATACATTTGGGACGTATCAAGCATCCCCGAGCTTAACTCCTGCTCGTCCTCGAGTAGGTAAGTGATAACAAAACAATAATTTTTGAAGTGACATGCACCATCACAATCTTGATCAACGATGTAAAGCATTGAGTGCCGAGATCCAAGTATTTAAAACATGGGCATAAGAGACATAATCTTGACAATAAAACTTAGCAACCATGTTATAACATGAACAGTAACACAAACAAAAGATCATGAGTAATGAAGCATTGAAAGTCAAGTGTGTGTTTCGAGCATCTAGAAAATCATAGCAAAGTGGTTTTCAGCTTGTCCTGCATGGAATAGCAAAACATAAATGCATAGGACACCTTCAAGTTTAAGAGGGCGACTAGATACAAATAATTTAAGAACAAGCAAAACCATAATCAAGAATCAATCAATAATAAATTTTGGGACTATGCACATTAAACTCAGAATGACAACTATGCTCTCTTTGACGATGCATAAAGGTAGAAGAAGGAGACTCAACATAAAAGTAAAAGAAAGGCCCTTCGCAGAGGGAAGCAGTCATTGGAAGTTTTATAAACCTCCAAAAATTATGATACTTACTAGCTTTGAGCTCTCATTGCCCCCATCATAGGCATCTTGAGTGGTTAGGGTTAATGCGAGTACAATTATGAAGCATATGCTTAACAAATCATAAGTTGAAAATCTCATGTCCCGTGAAGTACGAATACCCAAACCTCATGCTACTCGACTTAGGTCCCAAGCAAGTTCTTGTCATTGTAACACATATACAAACTCCATGAGCACACAAGTTTCCAATTTATTTCACATCGCAAGTATCCATGAACAAAAGATCACGATATCAACTAAATGAGAGAAAGTGCAATGTTGAAAGCTTGCCCCATGACGGCATGGTTGGGCTAACCTCCAGCTTACAACTTGCAAGCATAGCGTCAACATAAGAGAGCCACAATGGTCAAAATTATTAAAAGCAAGAAAAGTAAAGTGTGCCGTCAGGTTCGTGAGAGCTTTACTGACTAATTTTCACATAAAACCAAAAAATTTAATTTTAAGGATAGATAAAAGCAAGTCGAATGTAGTTGGAATAGAAAATTGCTAATAGGTATGTATGGTGGACACATTAGATAAACTTGGTTTTGGGATTTGGATGCACGAGAAGTATTCCCTCTCAGTACAAAATGAAGGCTAGCAAAAGACTGGGAGAGGCCAACTAAGAGAGCAATAACGGCCATAATCATGCATAGCGACAAAACATCATTAACTGAAGCATAAAGTGGTATGACAAGTCAAAAACCAAATGATCATAGAGGCTTATGGAGACTTGGTAAAGTCAAACATGTTGTAAGCATGCGCCAAGTCAACCCAAATAAAGCATCAAAGGAGAAAACCACAATAATAAGCTCCCATATAATAAAAACAACGCATAATTCTTTCAAAGGCACATTAAGCAATCTTAGTCATTTGAGACAAGTCGGGCTACAGCAAAAACTACTAAGCATACTATCAAAATAACATCAAGCATGACATGCAAAATTCTAAGCCACAGTCTAAACAAGCTCCCATTTGTACCACTATAGGCATGAAACTTTTTCTCTTTTCCAACACCATTCAAACCTTTTTGAAACAAATCTTTTGAGATGAAAACCAACATAGACCACTGGTCTAAATACACCTTGATGCAAAGATATAACAAGATCTGAACAAAAATCAAGGCGAAAAACAAAAGCTAAACGCAGTACTAGAAAAAGAGAACACTCGTTGAACGATAAGAGTGAAAACTAGAGTGTTCTTGGCAATGAAAAATGGAGTGTGTCTTCTCCAAAAGAAATTTTTTGGAGTCCAACAATTTATTGCAGCAAACAAAACAAAATAGAACTGAAAAATAAAGTAAAGACGCTCCAAGAAAAATGCATAGTATACGAAGCAATAAATATATAGTGTCTTGAAAGGTGACCTGATTTTTGCCGATGAAGAAGGGGTGCCTTGGGGCATACCCAAGCTTTGACGCTTGTACCTCTTGGATATTTTTTTGGGGTGACATGGGAATCCCCAAGCTTGAGCTTTTGTCCATACTTCATCTCATCTCATCACTCTCCTTTCTCTACACTTGAAAACTTCCTTCATACAAAACTTCACACAATTCTATTAGCAACATTAGTATAAGCATGACAGTAAATCTACTCTTTTGGTTCAGTTTCAAACTCAAATATACCATCCATTAAAGCATAAGCTATTGTAGTAACTTCCTCAAAAATTCTGTGACCAAAAGAACTCAAAAAGAAAGCGATCGAGAGGCAAACACAAATAGTGGCAGAAATCTTTTGAGCATATGAATGTTGTTTTCCCCCTAGTAGCAACAACACATCTACAACCTTAGAGGTTTCTGTCACTCCCCCAGATTAAATAGAGGCATGAACCCACTATTGAGCATAAATACCCCCTCTTGGAGTCACCAGCAACTACTTGGCCAAGATAGCTACTAACAACGGAGAGCATGCAAGATCATAAATAACATAGAGATAACATAAGATAAAATTCAGTACATCAACTCAATCATAACACCAATTCATCAGATCCCAACAAACACAACCTGTAGAATTACATAACGGTGATCTCGATCATGTAAGGCAGCTCACGAGATCTAAACATGAAGCACATGGTGGAGAAGAAAACCATCTAGCTACTGCTATGGACCCATAGTCCAAGGTAGACTACTCACTCATCACGCCGGAGGCAAGCATGGCGATGAAGAAGACCTCCGGTGGCGATTCCCCTCTCCGGCAGGATGCCGGGAAGAGCTTCTGGACCCTCCCGATCTTCGGGTCGACGGCGATGGCGGATCGCGATGTGTTCTAGAAAAGTGATCGGCTCTTTAGGTTTTTCCCGTCGGGGGGTCTTTATAGGCAAAGAGGCAGCGTCAGAAGTGGACCAGGGGGGCCACACCACTAGGGGGCGTGGGCCAGCCCTAGGCCGCGCCGCCCTATGGTGTGGCCGCCCTCTGGTCCGGCTCCGTCTCCTCTTCGGTCTTCTGGAAGCTCCGTGAAATATCTGGACGTCTGGCTTTGGTTCCGTCCAATTCTGAGAATATTTCCTGTGTAACTTTTCTGAAACACAAAAATAGCAGAAAATAGGGAACTGACACTCTGGCATCTCATTAATAGGTTAGTTCCGGAAAATGCATAAAAATGCCACAAAGTGTAACGAAACACTAAACAAATGGTGTAAAAATAAGCATGGAGCATCAAAAATTATGGATACGTTGGAGACGTATCAATGAACATTCTAAAGTGAAATTCATATGAAGATTCTAAAGGAAAATTCATATGAGAAACAGGAAACTCAAATAACAAATCACTCAAAAATCTAGGAAGGGTTTATAAAAAATTAGTTTGCAAGTAATCTTTTCAAATCATTTGGATTTTAAAACATTGTCTTCTATTCGGACAATGGTCATTCTTCAGAACCCGAGGTCCAGGGTCAAGTAAAACCTTTGAACTGCATTATCTTGCAGTTGTCAGGCAAGTTCACTCTTGCTCATATCTGTTGATTATTTTCATAAGTACCCAATTGCATAGTATTTCATACCAATTGCATCAAAATACTTCTTTCAAAAGAATTGGTGGATGATGAAACCACGGATTAGATGTACGAACAGAGTGTCATACGGTGGAGGTTCCATTATATCAGGAATACCTAGGATTTAATAACAACTGTTATTAGTCATTCCAAAGCGTCGTAACTTGGTATGGGACAAGCGAATCAGAAGTTACTTTCGAGTTTTGTATATCCTCGAAGGCATAGCCGGATTGAAATTCCTTTTGGTAAAAATCAATGGGTGGGAGCCCATGGTAAACGTCCATGCTCTATCCTATAGAGTAACGGTTAATGTCTTCTAGCGGAGAGGGTGATTGATTTGGACCGAGGTTCGGATTAATTGCAATGGGTGGATTACGGAATTAGGTTGTGCTCGGCATGATTCGGCTATACTTGGTAACTGGCCTCATACCGAAAGAAGTACGATATTGGCAATAGGGCCAAGGACATTTATGGGAAAATTAGCGCACCTCTGCAGAGTGTATAGAATTGTGACATGTTACTCCTTATTCCCGGAAAGGAATTGTGAACTCTGCGTGGAAAGGAACTATGCAAAAGTTCTGACTACCCGCAAAGACTGATGAACATAGTTTCTATGAAATTAAAATTTTGATTCATCTAACAAAAACTATTTTTCCAAAATTTGCATATGTTTGGAATTCTCTTATTCCAAGCTATTGTTTTAGCATGATACACCATTTCCATAAAACTTGCTGAGTACGCCTGTACTCAATCTATCCTCGAAAACCCTTGCTTTAGATTGTGAGAACAGCTGACGAGGTGTTAACTCGACAAATGTCCTAAATGAAGGACTTAGGATCGGGGTGATAGGGCGTCGGATGAACTCGAAGGTAAAGTTAGTTGAAATAAGTGTATGTCGAAAGTAAACGTGGGTGTTTAACCTGGCTTGCTTTCAATCTGGCCTACACCGTCCCCTCCTAGCCCCTATATATAGATGGCCAGGTCTCGAGGATCGGGTAGGGTCTGATACAGATTACAATATCGACATACGGTAAGAACTCGTATTCGACTATCATTACAATTGGGCCTAGCTTAACAGGGCTCAGGGGTACTCAACATATGGACTCTATTAACTATACCCTTGTTAGTAGCCCCTGAGATTCTACCAGAATTGCAGATTCAGGTTGAATCTCTAATCTTTAAATCTTCGACTTAATCAATTCTTTGACTTCTTCTTATCTTCAAATCTTCGACTCGGTCTTTCGACTTATTTTCATGATATTTTTTCGCAAGGGGTTTTGATGAACAAGCCTGACAACTCTGACGGATCAAGAGGTCAGTTAACTGCCGAAACAGATACTTGCCACCTACTTCAAATGCCATCCCCTTGGATTTGAATTCGGGATACCGGTCAAATCCATTCTTTTGCCACATTTAGGACTTATAAAGAATGAATCCCAGTGATTCTCAGGGTACCCAGTGCGTCCACCAGGATTTTCTTCGCGTCGTAGACATGGATACATACCAGCAGAGCGCATCCATGTGCGTATACCAGGCCACACAGGATGGATCTCGGGGTCTTACCTTCGCGACAAGTCACGGCATTCGAGTTGCTTTGCGATAACATAACTGGAGAATCTTATGTCGCAGTCAAATTTCGACTGAAAATATTCAGGTTTCAACAACCATAGAACTCTCTCCCGATGGGAGTAATCTCTTTGCATTTTGTCGACTATATAGTCGAAGTTTGTATGATATACTTTCTTCATCCTCGATATTGATTATCTCATCCTCTATCGGGTGAGCGCTCAGCGCTCCCGATGGGAGTAGCCCCCGAGGCTATGTTTGAATACTTGTAGACAAGCATAGGCTCAAAATTTACTTCGTCTTTTCCCTTGTAATATCTCCTGTGTACAAGCCCCCAAGCCCAAGGCGAGGTCTTTTGTATCATGCAACCATACTCTCCCTTTCTTATTATTTTCTTTCCTCCTTTGGTGTTTATCGTCTGCTTCGTGCAGAATTTAACTCTTTTGTAGAATACGTTGATGGGCTTTGCTTATCACGGGGGCCCGATAATACGTGCTTATAAATAAAGCACCTTCTGGCAAGGGTAAAAACCCTAATCAGATTCCTCCTCCGCCGCATCATCTTCTCTCTCTCATCTAGGGTTTTCTAGCCTTTTCCCTTGTCCACATGGCTGACGCAGATGGTTCTCGTCTGAACCTTGGTTCTCCGGTGGCGCCGCGAGGTCGGGGTCGCCCTCGTGGAAGCAAGAACAAGAGCAACACCACTCTGACCGCCGCAGGAGCATCATCAGCCGCTCCGGTTAAGCGTCGTCCCGGCCGCCCACTTGGTAGCAAAAAAAAGCCCAAGGTGACTGGCGCTGCCCTAGGTCCGAGCGCTCCTCCTCCTGCTGCTCCTGCTACTCTTCCCAGGATCTTCTCTTTCTTCTGCATTGCCATGGCGCAGTGCCGCGAGATTCAGCGTCTGTCGCTGAATTTCACAAAGTTCATGGATGGGCCTGAACTGCGAGAAGCGGTTCTTCGCGAGCAATCTGGCAGTAGGACTCCATATGAAGTGGAGGTTTGGTATGATGGCAACGGCGAGTAGTACTTTAAGGGTGGCTGGTCGCAGTTTGCAGAAGACAACGACATCCACCAAGGCTTCTTCATGGCCTTCGACTTCCACATCGGCACATCGAAGTTCGACGTGAAGATTTATGACGGCACCCAGTGCCAGAAGAAGTATGAAGCTGAAGTCCACTTCCATTAAGATCTGTTTTTTTATGTAATTTCGTTTAATAATGTCCTTGCTGCCATGTTATCTGTAATGAATATTTGTACTCTATTTTGATGTTTTTACTAGTACCATGAAAACAAATCATTGTTCTGAGGTATGCTTTCCATATATCGGGTTCTTTGCGAACCAATTGATATGAAGAATATCGGGTTCTTTTGTGAACCAAGTTGTTTGAATATTTATCGGGTTGTCTGCACAACCTTATAGTGAAAAGATCTCCAAGTCGCGATAAAAATTCCTTTCGTACGACCCGAGGGTTGAAGCCCCCGAGCGGAGAAGTAAAAATACTTGTACAATTTTGTCGAGTTCAACCCAAAGAGCCCGACCTGTGGCCTCATGTTCTGGGTTCAGAAGGTTAACTCGAGTTCACTGATACCACTCGATTTATTCTACGCGTAAAAACGCCATAGCTGCTCTGCATTCCATGGGTTGCTCTCGTCTTTCCCTGTCTTCTTGTCTTGTAGTCGATATGCTCCTCCTGGTATTACTTCTGTGACGATGTAAGGTCCCACCCAAGGGGACTCCAATTTGCCGTGGCTGTCTTTCCTGAGCCGCAAAACTAGGTCTCCCACCACGAAGGATCACGGACGTACTCGACTGCTGTGGTAGTTTCGTAGACTCTGTTGATACTGAGTCGCTCTTTCCAAGGCCTTATCTCTTGCTTCATCTAGCGCATCGACATCATTTTGCAATGCTTCTATTGATGTTGTCTCGTCATATGCCGTCACTCTTGGGGCCTCGTGTGTAACTTCGACTGGAAGCACGGCTTCTGCGCCATGGACCAGGAAGAAAGGAGTTTCTTGAGTTCCTGCGTTAGGCGTAGTTCTTAGGCTCCAAAGAACGGAGGGCAATTCTTCTACCCAAGCGCTCTTGGCTTTCTCGAGAGGTGCTAAGAGCCTCTTTTTTATCCCACTACATATTAGGCCATTGGCTTTTTTGACTTGCCCATTTGTCTTCGGGTGTGCCACAGATGCGAATTTGAGCTTGATCCCTAGTCCTTCGCAATAATTCTTGAATTCCTTTGAAGTGAAGTTTGTCCCGTTGTCTGTGATGATGCTATATGGTACACCAAAACGGAATACTATCAACTTGATGAAGCTGATTGCTGTTGTCGAATCTTGAGTTGTTACCGGGGCCGCTTCCACCCACTTGGTAAATTTATCGACTGCCACTAGCATGTAAACATGCCCTCCTGGCCAGGATTTGTGCAACTTTCCCACCATATCGAGGCCCCATTGCGTAAAGGGCTAGGACAATGGTATTGTTTGTAGCTCTGCTGCTGGTGCATGCGGTCTAGATGCAAATCTTTGACATGCTTCACACTTTCGAACTATATCTTTCGCGTCTTCGATGGCTGTTAGCCAATAAAATCCTGCTCGGAAAGCCTTTGCCGCTATTGCTCTGCTGCTAGCATGATGGCCGCACACTCCGCCGTGTATATCTTTTAATATTGCTTGTCCTTCCTGGGGCGTTACACAACGCTGCAAAACACCAGTAATACTCTTCTTGTACAATTTCCCCTGCAACACGACAAACGCTTTCGATCATCGAGTTATCCTCTTGGCTTCCACTGCATCGTCTGGTAATTGTTTATTTATCATGTATGCAAGATATGGCTGCATCCAGGTTTCTTCTATCATCATGACCTCCTCTGGCTCCGACGTAGCACCCGAGTCTGCTGCAGTAGTCGAGCTTTTTCCACTTTTTATTGATCTTTCTACTATTTCTTCCCAAAATACTCCGGACGGCACGGGTAAGCATTGTGACCCGATGTTTGCTAAATTGTCGGCTTCTTCATTACTATTCCTACTTATGTGCGAGACTTCGCATCCATCGAATGTTCCTTCGAGATAATGATATAGATTCTTGTAAGCCATCATGTTGTCATTGATTGTGTCACATCTGTTCATAACTTGCTGGACAACGAGGTTAGAATCTCCAAATATTTTTAGGCGAGTTGCTCCACATGCTTTAGCCATCTTCATTCCGTGCAACAAAGCCTCGTATTCTGCTTCGTTATTAGAAGCCTGTGGAAAATTCACCCTTAAGACATACTTCAATTTGTCGCCGTGGGGCGATATCAAGACCACTCCTGCGCCTGCGCCTTGGAGTCTTTTAGAACCGTCGAAGTACATTGTCCAAACACTGGATAAGTCGGGTGGTCCCGTGCTCTGCAGCTCCAGCCACTCTGCCGTAAAATCTGGCAAGACTTGCGACTTAATCGCCTTCCTTTTTTCGTACGTGATGTCCATGGGAGATAGCTCGATTCCCCACAAAGAGACACATCATGTTGCTGAAGGATTGTTCAATATATTTGACAGTGGCGCTTCATTGACCACTATAATTGGGTGCACCGCAAAGTACTATCGCAGTTTTCGTGCAGTTGTGAAAACACTATACGCAAGTTTCTGATAATGCGGGTACCTCTGTTTTGTCGGAGATAATACTTCACTGATGAAATATACCGGCCTCTGGATGCTGTCGGGGTGATAACCCCCGGTAGGGTCAAGAGACTAGAAAGACACAAAGTCTATGGTTGACTTGTGCCGAGTTATCAAGAAAGGGCCTGGCCGGAATATGAGAGCATCGGCCAGGCCGGCATATGTGTGTATCCCGGCTAATACTTGGATATGCCGGTATAGCCGGAATACTGGTATATGTGTGCCGGCATATACTTAGATATGCCGGCCTAACCATTTGGTGTGTTGTGCAGGAGCAGGGGAGGCCGGATTACCCGACCCTCGTAGGTCGTTGGTCCGGCATATAAGTCCTGGGTATGGCCAACGGTCATATCCGGGATACTTAAGTCAACCAAGGTGTCACATCCCTACAATCAAGGAAGAAAACATCCAAGCATGGTAGCAGAGTAAGATGGCAGGGTGCACAGTGGAGGTTACCTACCCTCACTGTGCACAAGTACGAGCTCACCGCACAGAGGTAAGGCCACAGTTCAAGAGGTACAAGGTACAGGGATATGGCGTCCCATCGAGAGCAATCAGGGGCGAAGTCAAGGGTCTCTGCCATCGTCACCAGCTCCTGTTTGGAGTGTAGCCCGTGTCTTGTGGTCTTGTATGACCGTTGTAACCCTGGCCACCACTATATAAGGTGGCATAGGGAGCCCTGGTAAAGGGTGGGTCACTCTGTGTTCCTACACTTAGCAGTTCATCTTCCTTCTCTAGCAGAGAGCTTGGAAGCACCATTGTTGTGTACTACATCGACCCAAATATACAATCAGTAGAGCAGGAGTAGGGGCGTTATCTCCTTACGAGAGCCCCGAACCTGGGTAGATCAGTGCCTCTTTCTGTCGTGCTTTTTAGTTCGTTCCCCTCTCCCGAATCCTCCAGCATCTAGTTCGGCCCCCATTTAAGCCATCCTATGGCATATGTTGTTTCACCACGACGACATTTGGCGCCCACCGTGGGGCAGATCGATATGCTGGGCGGAGTGTTCATTCGGACGGGGTCTGTGATAGCAGCTTCGGGAGTGCGCGTGGTCTCTGGCCTCGTCCAGAGGCTAGGCTCGCTCAGTTTCGTCAGTGACAATGCCGGTTGTCTCGGTGGCCGGCCGTTCCCCAGGGATGGCCGGATTATGTCTTTCGGTTCCCATGAGGTGTACGTGGGGACTGAGAGAATTTGCAGGAAGGAGGTGCTGGTGGCGTCGGATCCTCCGTCACATCGGCTGGCTCACGCTGGGCGTAGCGCTCGCTCAGTAGAGCCGGCTGAGGTGATGATGGCCGGCACATCCGTGCCGCCGGCGGAAGATGCCGGCAAAGCAGCAGCGGCCGGAGCTTCTCCTCCGGAGCCGCCGAAGGTCAAGAGGTCGGCGCGTCCTCCGTTGGAGCGTGCGGAGAACCTGGCCGGCATTTCCGGTGTGCCGGCTAGGGGCGAGGTTCTTCTTCCCATCATCGACCGGCTTCTCGAGCCGGTGCGATCCGGCGTTGATCCGGAGCAGACAAGGGAGGTCCTGGAGGGATCTCGTCAGGCCCTCGTCGACGAGGCCCTGGCCATGAACCAGGAGCGCGAACGGTTTAACCGGCAACTCCGTGAGTATGAGGCAGCCCATGGTTTTACTCCTGTAGTAATCCGGCCTAGCCGGATAGAAGAGGTTAGAACTAGAGGCAGAAATCTTAATGCTGAGATAGGAAAAGATGCTAGAGATAAGAGTCATACCGCAACTAGTACTGTGCCTAAGGTAGTCTATAGTTCGCCAGTAAAGAACCTTAGAGCGGCGGCCGAGGTAGCTAAGGATTTATCTTGTTTATCCGGCGAAGCACTGCGTGAGCAGCAAGCCCGGCTTAACCAACTTTTGTCTGAAGCTACAAAGCAGCAGGAGGCCTTTAAGAAGGCAAACCCGGGTGCCGGGGCGTCTCAGTACATTGTGTCGGCGGGAGGTGCCGGCGCGAGGTCGAGGGGCCAAGCCTCGTCCCCGCATCCTAGCGCCCGGCGTGCCGGAAGTGTGACCTCTGGCCGCCGGGACAAGCAGATCCAGGTGTACGAACCGGCTGTCGCCGGAAAGCAGGCGATGGTGCAGAAGAATGTCGGCCAAGCTGACAAGTATGTCAGCAGCAAGAAGCCCGGCCAGAGTGTGCCGGCCGGGCATGAAGCAGGCGCGGCCGGTGGTGGCCGGAGTAACAGTGCAGCCCGGCGTCAGCAACAGGGCGCCGGAGGTGCAGCGCAGTAGCAGGGTGCAGGCCATCCGGGACATCGAGAGGATGACGGCAATTCCGCCCTTGCCAGGGCGGGATATCAGCAGCAGCACCAGCAAGGCCGGCATAGTGAGCAGCATCAGCCGGAGCAGCAGCAGCAGATGATCGCAGGCCCAATAGCATCCCGGCTTGGACCTCGGTCCTTGGAAGCCAATGATGCACGTTTCAAGCTGGACAAGATCCACCAATCAGAGTTGGTGGAGAGACAAGGAGCTCCGGGCCCTATGTGTTTCGGACCCCGGATTATGGGGGAGCCGGTGCCTTACTTCTTCCAGCTCGCGCGTGGCGCGAGGACATATAATGGCAGTACGAAGCCGGAAGATTGGTTGGAGGATTACTCCACAGCGGTGAACATCGCCGGAGGAAACCTCAGATGGGCGGTACGATATGTGCCGCAGATGTTGGAAGGACCAGCCAGGATATGGCTGAATAATTTGCCGGCCGGGAGTATCAACGGCTGGATTGATTTCGAAGAGCAGTTTGTGTCGAACTTTACCAGTACATACAAGAGGCCCAACCGTCCGCAGCAGCTGGCTAACTGCCGGCAAGGAGTGAATGAGACTGACCGTGACTATCTGACCAGGTGGTGCACGTTGCGCAATTCCTGCGAAGGAATCAATGAGCAGCAGGCCATCATGTGGTTCGCTCATGGGTGCCGGCATGGCACCATGCTGTGGCAAAAGCTTCAGAGGCAAATGCCGGCCACGCTGGCCGAAACAATCAAGATCGCTGATAGTTATGCTCTGGGAGATCCCATGCAGCCCAGTCTCGATTCACAAGGACAGGGGCAAACCCAGGGGAACACCAGCAATGCCGAGAGATCAGGGCAATATTATCGCACTGATAACCGGAACAAGAGAAGAGATGAAAGGCTGGATCACCGGTATGGGGCAGCACAAGTTGCAGCTGTGGAGGAAGAGCAAGGGGGCGCCGGCAGTAGCCAGCGTCCGAGATATGAGAACTATCAGCAGCCTCAGCAGCAGCCGCAGCAGCAAGTACAGCCGTTCCAGAAAAAGAATGTCTGGACCAACAAGAATGCCGGCGGAGCCGCCGGCCAGAAGAAGCAGTGGCCGAAGTATACTGTGGGTCTTGCCATGGACAAGCCTTGTGTGTTCCACACATTCCAGCCGGGAAAGCCGGCAAACCATTTGACAAGGAACTGTTCATGGCTGGACGACATATTAGCAGGTCGTGCAGGTCCCTGGGGACCGGCTAGACCCTCTGTCCCGGCAGCTCCATCGCCGTTGACAGGTGCCAATACGATTGCAGTCCCACCTAGGCCGGTTAATCCTGGGAATCAGAGCAACGCCGGAAATGCCGACGTAAATCAAGTTGACCAGAGCTATAATCCGGAATATAACGCCGGAGGCCCAGGAGCGGGCCGGAATGAGTACAAGGAGTATGATCAGAGCTATATGGTCTTTGAGACCGAGAGAACAGACAAGCAGAGCTTGTACCGGCGGTGTCTGGAGGTAAATGCCGTTATGTCGGCTGTGCCAAAGCTGATGTACTGGTCTGACCAGGCTGTTGGTTGGGACAGGGCAGATCATCCCCGGATCATGCCAAATCCCGGCGGATATGCTCTGGTGATGGATCCGACATTCGTTGGGCCGGCTAATAACGTAAGATTCAGCAAGGTCCTCATTGATAATGGAAGCAGCATCAACATCATGTATCGGGATACGATGGAGAAGCTGGGAATCAAGGAAAATATGCTGGAACCGAGCAAGACCACGTTCCACGGCATTGTGCCGGGACTTTCGTGTGCGCCGATGGGCAAGATCCGGATGGATGTGATGTTTGGCAGCCGAGATAACTGCAGGGTGGAAAACCTCATGTTCGAGGTGGTTGATCTGGAGAGCCCCTACCATGCTTTGCTGGGTAGACCGGCACTGGCAAAATTCATGGCCTCTACGCATGTGGCGTATCTGAAGATGAAGATGCCGTGACCCAAAGGAGTGATCACCATCATTGGTGATTACAAGCGTTCGATGGCATGTGCCACCGCCGGATCCAATCTGGCCGAGACTCTGATCATTGCAGAGGAGAGGAAGAGGCTCAAGCGAGCAGTGGAGATTGCTGAGACGGTCGTGGCCGGCAAATCTATGCCGGGCATGACAAATCCCGGTGGCAGCGTTTCTTTTCAAGTGAGTAAGGAAGTCAAAAAGGTGCCTTTGGATGAAGCTTTCCCGGAGCGCCATGCCCTGGTTGGGGCAAGTTTGGATCCCAAATAGGAAAGCGAGCTCATCAGCTTCCTCCGTGAGAATCGGGATATCTTTGCATGGTCTACTTCGGACCTGCAAGGTGTGCCGAGGGAGCTGGCTGAGCACGCATTGCACGTGAGACCCGATGCTAAGCCAGTGAAGCAGCCGCTCCGGCGGAATGCCGGCGATAGAAGGAAAGCCATATGGGAGGAAGTGGCCAGGCTCTTAGCCTCTGGCTTTATCAAGGAAGTACTTCATCCGGATTGGGTATCTAATCCGGTTTTGGTGGAAAAGAAGAAAGACGAGCCCGCCATAGTGAAAGTATGGCGGATGTGTGTTGATTACACCAACTTGAATAAGGCATGTCCTAAAGATCCATTCCCGCTCCCTCGGATCGATCAAGTGATTGATTCCACAGCCGGATGTGAACTGTTATCATTTGTAGATGCCTATTCTGGTTTCCACCAGATCCCCTTGTATGAGCCAGATCAAATAAAGACATCCTTTATTACCCCGTACGGGGCTTATTGCTATCTCACTATGCCGTTCGGTTTAAGAAATGCCGGCGCAACTTACCAAAGGTGTATGCAAAAGTGTTTGCACGATCAGATAGATAAAAATGTGCAGGTATATGTCGATGATATCGTCATAAAAACCAAGGAGAGCAAGACTCTCATAGATGATCTCCGGGAAACCTTTGGGAACCTGAGGAGATTCCGGATGAAGTTGAATCCGGCTAAGTGCACCTTTGGTGTGCCGGCGGGCAAGTTGCTCGGTTTCCTTGTTTCCAGCCGGGGTATTGAGGTGAATCCCGGCAAGATTCGTGCCATAGAAAGGATGAAGCCGCCGACAGATTTGAGGGAAGTACAGAAGTTCACTGGGTGCCTCGCATCCCTGAGCCGCTTCATAAGCCGGCTGGGAGAGAAAGCTCTGCCGTTATATCAGTTGATGAAAAAGTCCGACACATTTGTCTGGACAACGCAAGCAGATGCAGCTTTCAAAGAATTGAAACAGTTGTTGTCAACAGCGCCGGTATTAGCGTCTCCGATGCCCCGGGAGCCAATGTTGCTCTATATAGCGGCAACCAACCGAGTTGTCAGTGCTGTGGTGGTAGTAGAGCGAGAGGAAGGAGGCAAAACCGTGCAGCGGCCGGTATATTATCTGAGTGAAGTCCTCTCCACCTCAAAGCAAAATTACCCCCACTATCAGAAGATGACCTATGGTGTCTATATGGCGGCCAAGAAGCTCAAGCATTACTTCCAAGAGCATCCAATCCGGGTAGTGGCCGAGGCCCCTATCTCGGAAATTATAGGCAACAAAGATGCCAGCGGCCGGATAGCAAAGTGGGCAATAGAGCTTTCACCATATACACCGCAGTACGATAAGAGGGATACAATCAAGTCCCAGGTCTTGGCTGATTTCTTTATTGACTGGGCCGAGATACAGTATGAGCCACCATTGCCAGATGCCAATTATTGGAGGATGCATTTCGATGGGTCCAAGACAATCCATGGCTTGGGTGCCGGCATAGTTCTCAGTTCACCAAAGAATGACCAGCTGAGATACGTCCTGCAGATTCACTTTGCAGCATCAAATAATGTGGCGGAATATGAGGCACTTGTGCATGGCCTGAAGGTGTCTAAGGACATAGGAATTCGCCGGATTATGTGCTTCGGGGATTCTGACTTAGTGATTCAGCAGTGTTCCGGCATATGGGACGCGCATGATGCTAACATGGCATCATACCGTTTCCTAGTGCAGCAGTTAAGTGGTTACTTTGAAGGTTGTGAGTTCCGGCACGTTCTTCGGGCTCAGAACGATGCAGCCGATGCATTATCCAAGCTGGGGTCTTCCCGAGATTCAATCCCGCCCGGCATTTCGCTGGAGCATCTGAGGAAGCCATCGATCAAACCCTCGCCGGAGTCATCCTCCATTTATGTCCTGCCAGGTCCAGACGAAGCAGTTCCAATGGAGATAGATGCCGGAGCCAGGACGGATAACCCGGGGACTGTTTCCTCAGTCCCGGGGACTGGGCCGGCATATGCTGTTAGTACAGTATTCCGGAGCAAAACTAAAGGCAAGGGTAAAATGTGCCAAGAGGTTGTGCTGGTATACCCGGGGACTGCTCCGGCATACCCGGGGACTGATTCTTCAGTCCCGGGGACTTCGCAGCCCATGGAGATCGATTATGTGTCGGTCGAAATGATGGAAATAGATCAGGCAGTGTTCACTGTCAGGGAAGTGCCCTCATGGGCACGTCCTATCATGAACTTCATGGTGGATGGTCAAGTGCCGGCGGATGAAACCGAGGCCCGCCGGGTTATAAGGAGATCCAAAGCGTATACCATCATCAACAAAGAAATATACAAGAGAAGTACCACCGGAGTATTGCAGAGATGTGTCGAATCTGCAGAGGGTCTGGAGATGCTCCGGGAAATTCACCAGGGGGAGTGTGGTCACCATGCTTCGTCCAGGGCATTGGTGGCAAAGGTATTCCGGCATGGCTTCTATTGGCCAACGGCACTGCAAGAGGCAGAAAACTTGGTCCGGAAATGTAATGGGTGTCAAAGATATGCCCACCAGATTCATCAGCCGGCATCTGCCCTGAAAACTATCCCAATAACCTGGCCCTTTGCTGTTTGGGGCCTGGATATGGTCGGGGCTTTTAAGCCGGCCAGAGGGAAAATGACCCATATCCTGGTCATGGTGGACAAGTTCACCAAGTGGATTGAAGTGAAGCCCATAAGCAAGTGTGATGGTCACACAGCAGTGAAATTCTTAAAGGATATAATCTTGAGATATGGTGTTCCTCATAGCATCATCACTGACAATGGGTCAAACTTTGCCCAAGGGCCATTTGCCAGATTTTGTGAGGAAGTGGGAATCCGGCTGGACGTTGCGTCAGTTGCCCACCCTTGTGCCAATGGCCAAGTAGAGAGATCGAATGGGCTAGTATTATCTGGCATAAAACCCCGGCTGATAGAGCCCCTGGAGAAAACTCCGGGATGTTGGCTAGATGAGCTGCCAGCAGTGTTGTGGAGTTTAAGAACAACTCCGAATAGATCAACAGGCTACACACCATTTTTCCTGGTGTATGGAGCAGAAGCTGTGCTTCCAACAGATGTAATACATGATGCACCAAGAATAGTGCTATATACTGAGGAAGAGGCTAAAGAAGCCAGAGAAAATGATGTTGATCTGCTAGAGGAAGCAAGGGAAATAACTCTGTCAAGAACAGCAGTATATCAGCGGAACCTCAGACGCTATCATGCGCAGAAGGTAAATCCAAGGAGATTTCAAGAGGGAGATCTAGTACTCCGGCTAAAGCAAGGAACAGAAGGCCGGCATAAGTTAACTCCTCCATGGGAGGGGCCATTCATTGTGAGCAGAGCTCTGCACAATGATGCCTATTATCTTATAGATGCGCAGGACCCCAAGAAGAATAAGGCGGACAGGTCCGGAGAAGAAACCAAGAGGCCATGGAACATAGCTCTACTGCGCCCCTTTTACTCCTGAGCAACACAATGTATGTATTTCCATATTTTCCTTTGTATGCCGGCGTGTTGTGCCGGCACAAGACTAATGAATGAAATACCGGCATCCCGAAGAAGCCGGGTAACTAGCTCCGAGGTATATTTGATGTTTATTTACAGTTTTTTGTTATATGCCGGCTGGGTTTATTTGAATGTTTCCTATGTCGGCCTAGTAATGTGTCGGCACCAAAGGCCACTCTTCGACTCAGCTGCTGTCCGAAACCCGGCTTCATGGCTAGCAAGAGTAGATGCCGGAGATTGTCTACACATGGAAAACGGCTAAGGAAATACAAAGCAAGCGAACCGACATTTTCGTTAAAGCTAAAGTTAAAATTTAAAGTGTCGGATGATTGGAAGTCTAAGTCTCAAAGTTAAAGTACTGTATGTTCGAGGAAGCAACCTTGAGACTCATACGTCGAAAGCCAATTGAGGTAGACAAGCAGCCAAGGTTGTGAAATTGAGGAAACAGGAAAACAACTCGGTGACTTAGCCAAAAGATGATCCGGCATTAGTAACAAGCAAACCAAGATAAAACTTGTTCAGGAAGCAAACCAAAGGAAATTAAGCGTGTATATTACATTTGCACCCGGTATACCGGGGATCTGATAAAACTTAAAGTTTTTATGCTGCAAAGTCAAGGACCAGGGGCAGAAGCAGAGGCGCCGGCTGGTGGAGCAGTGGCGGTGGAGATGTCGGCTTCAGGAGTGCCGGACCCAGCAGATGGAATGGAGCCATCACCTCCGCCCGGGGCAGATGCCTGTTCCGGGACATCAGTGTCGGCCTCTTCAGCCTCATCTTCATCCTGGCTGGAGTCGGAGCCCTCAGCAGCGGCGGATGTCCTGGCATCGTCCTTCTTCTCCGGCTCACGGATATCCCGAACGAAGGCGTCGGTGTCGGCATAGTCCACATAGCTGTGGGCCAGCTCCCGTCGGCGCCGGATGTGTTCCGGATCCGTGGTCCAGATGGATCCTTCGCGCATAGTGCGCAAAGTCTCCAAGTCAGCCTTTTCATACCAGGACAAGAAGTAGCTGAGAGCTTCGTCAGCTCCAACCCTCGCGCCGGAATCTCGCCACTCCCGGAGGCGAACCTTGGCCAGCTGCAGATCGTTGCCGAGGTCGACGGGATCAGTGGGAGTCCTTTGTCCCGGCCAGAGGGCAGAGAATGCCTCCTGGGCGCCATAGAAGAGTTCTTCAGTGTAGAGCGTCATGGCGTTCTTCCGGGACTGCAGAGCCAACAGCTGCTCCGACATGTCCCAGTTGGGCGAGTCAACCGGAACACCCCGGTTTTCTCGATCCAACTGCAAAGCCCTCTCAACGTCTTCGACGGAAGCGGGAAACATGTCTGAGGAATAGAAACAATGTTAGCAAAAGGAGAATATGCCGGAGAGAATTACACTATGTCGGGAAGGATAAAGGGAAAGGATTTGAAGCTTACTGGCAAGGTCGGCATTCAGCTGTGCAACTGTAACCTCCCATTTGGTGGCCTGCTCCTTCAGGCTATCCAGTTCAGCGTGGGCGTTGGAGGCATCAGTCTCGGAGGTGACAAGCAGGGACTGGGTTTTCTTCAGTAGGCCCTCCCTCTGTTCCTTTTCGTCCAGAAGCTCGGTGATCCGGCCCTTCAGCTGCTCAACCTCGGCCTTGTGACCGGCATCCCGGTCGTCCAGTTGCTTGGCTACATCCACTGAGGACACACAGTCCTGGGTGGCGTGCCTCCAGTGTAGCTTTCTCGTCTGAAAAGATTTGAAGTCAAAACAAGGATTTGAAGAAAGAAAACAGTGAAAAGATTAAAGGATTTGAAGTACAGAAGGATTAGTTCAAGGTTAAGAGGATCCGGCATACCAGTAAGTTCCTTCACTCTCTTGGTAAGCTCGGTGACTTGTGCTTCGGCACCAGCTGCCAAATGTCAGACAAAGATTAGGTGTCGGCATATTAAGATGTACCGGCCAGAGGACTATTGAGAAGGGCAAGGTATGTCGGCTGAAATTACCTTTCTGGGACAGTTCCAGCTGGAGCTTGTTGTGTGCGTCGGAAAGCTTCCGATGCTCGCACACCAAGTCATGGAACATGTCGGCACGGGCGTTATTCATGCGCTGCAAAAGTATTAGGATTTGAAGGGATATGAGATAACTAAAGCATGCCAGTACAGTTGAAGATTATACGAACTATTTATGCTATAGGAGATCCGGCACAGGTGCTGCGCACCTATCCCGGCTCTCGGTGACTAGGATTTGAAGCTCGAATCGAGCTTATATCTCGGTCAGGACGATTTGAAAAATAATTGAGATGTGAAATTGTAGAGACCCGGCACAGGTGCTGCGCACCTATCCCGGCTCTCGGTGACTAGGATTTGAAGCTCGAATCGAGCTCATATGTCGGAAAGTTAATTGCAAAAGCAGCTAAGTGCAAAAGGTCTTGGAAAATCCCGGATGTCCGTATCCCGGACAGCCGACATTTTCGGGGACTGGGGATATCTATATGTAAAGGACTTACGTTGGTGGCATCGGCCAGGCGATGAAGTCGTTGCTGAAGACTGAGAAGTTCGCAGGCAATAGGAATGGGCTTAGCGGCCAGGATATCAGCTGGGTTGCCGGTGGCCGAAGCTTCGGCCTGTTTCTTCTTCTTGGA